>CM071600.1:22306045-23568545 GCA_036435485.1 Saposhnikovia divaricata
TCAGACTTTCTCAGTCCGTCTTCGTTCTTAAAACATTTCATCTTTATTGACCAATTTCATCTTCACCATTTTACTTCTATAATCAATTGAAACAATCAGTGTCTGTACACCAATCCATTCATAATATTACCTCAAACTCTATTAAGCTCGAGAGGATTTAAACATCCGCAACTTCGACTAATAATCTTTCATAGTGATCTTGTTTTACTTCCTTCTTCGGAATTTTAACAGCACGAGTACAATCTCAGCATATCCTTGCCATAATACCAGATGTCATCTTTCCATCCTTTACCGTCATGTTGAAATTTCCTATAATTCGGGGAATACATAACTACGTCCATGAATCCCCTAAAATCATTTTAATCTTTGGTCTCGGGCGATTTATGCCCCTGCCGACCAATACTCGTATCTGAGAATTCTTTAGTAGACATCCATCGCCACAAGAAGTGAATTCTATCTCAACACATTCCTCAACATGGCGTTCCAATCTTAACTTAATCATTGGTACTATATCCGATAGTCCAACATGAACTCTACATGAGTTCTGACGTTCTCACATAACTATACACACTCCTACACACTCTCGTTTCTAGTTTACTATAACCTAAGCTCTGATACCATTTCTGTAACACCCCAAATCCGGGGTCAGGGATTTGGTCGTCACGCGGAAATCCTCAATAACAAATCACCTGTTTATCAATATTAAACCATTTGTAGTCACTTACTAACAGAAATACAACAATTGAGACCCCAACTACCAAGCATCTTTTGGGTTATAGGGCTAGAAACAAGAACTAAAATCCTTACATTACTCGATTCATTACAGCCATTCAATTACATCACATCGTGTATTACAAATCCTATACTACTAGTATAGCTTCGATGAGAAGTACACCAGCAACTAGTGCTATCCTGTACAAAGTAATATAATTATTACACATCAATATGATTACATATAACTTACTCCAGCTATAGATTTTCTGGATCATATCGTCTTCATAAGGGCATACTACCTGCTTCTTCCGAGCTATGCATATAAGCATCATCCGCCTACCTTTCTCTGAAAGGTTAATATTTAAAACAAACAAGTATGAGCGAAAGAATTGCCCAGCAAGTATTAATAGAGTTTAACAATATATAATCCAATATACACAGGGGTTTTAAAATCCAACAATACTTAACATCATTTCCGAAACATTTATAACTGTGAAACTTCAATAAGGAAAATATGACGTTTAACGCAACATCCAATGAACAGATAAGTTTATAATAACCATAGTAATCCTCATATCTTAGCGAAATAGTATACACTACAGTATTGCTAATCTTTTAGAAAGCTTTTCAAAATACGCAGTTCAATATGCTGCTAAGATAGTTGTTTATCATCGTATACAAACCAAACCATTAGAAGGTTTCATTTTTAGTATTTCTCAAGTCTGAAAGTATATACATATAAGTATGTCATTTCCATCAAACACCTTACAGATCAACATTATGTACCGGGTATAAGTTCTTTAACCACTTGATAAATCTAAACTCAGAAATATCTGATAGGAAGCGAGTCAAAGCTCTTGAAGCAAAACATTCGAGACTTGACATCAATAACCGATGAACCATCTTTCATCTTTGAATAATTGCAAAAGTGCACAAACACGTGCCATTATTGTTAGAATATTCTTGCAGTTCTAGATACTGCATGAATTAATCATCATCTTTCATAATTGAAAACAACATTATCGGCAACTTGGCACTTAGGCCCAAGAAGCAGTGTTTGAGTATTTTTCCAAAGTGGAGGATGGGACTTAAAGAAAACATAAAAACCTGACAAGGATTGACGATGATCAGTCGCCACATCCAAGTCCAATAATCCGCGGGTCTTCTCTACCGGTAGAAGGATAGAAACTACATCCGTAACTATCCCCGGGTGAAAACTACATCCGTAATCACCCTCGATGAAAACTACATCCGTAATCATCCTTCGGCAACACCTAGGCCGGAATAATAATTGATGGACCGCCTGGCTCACGGCCGCTTACACATCCCGAGAATCGTTCGTCAACGATTCCCACACCTGCCAGAGTCCCTTTTCTTTTTCTTTTAAAAACTTTATTTTGATTGAAAACTGAGTAGTTGAGGTCCGACATCAGTCGACCGATGATTCTTGAAAAATGTGCAAGGAAGTAAAATCAGACCGAGGATTTTCGAAAATATTTGAATTCGAAAGAGTCCGAGTATAGGTATACACTTATACTTATATCAATCCCGACAAGGGTTTTGTGTTCACATATGGAAAATGGTACGCATAAAGCTTGTAACACAACAGGATAATTCCACATATATATATATGAGTTCTTGAAAAGTAACTTACCTAGATAGAATCACAATATAATATTTTAAATGACTATGAAAGTCCGTAGACATCCTTTGAATAGTGTTTTATAATCTTCAGAACACTCAAAGTATTTAATAAATATTTGACTAGTATGTAACAATTAATAAATATTCAATAATCCCTTTTTAAAAGAATACTCAAAATAATATTCATTTATTAAATAGTATTCAAATAATATTTACTATTAATACTGAAATATTTAATAACCTCAAAACACCCAAATACAACTCTTGGAATGTTTCTAATAAAAATCAAGACACAATCTCTCCGGCAGTCTCCAAACTTTAGCCACTTTATCAAATAACTACTACTGACTCTCGGTCAGTAAGGAATAATTAATAAGCCTGAAAATCCTTTTTCTCTTTCTCCCTTTTTGTTAATGAATATTATAATTAATATTCACCAATTTAAATAATCATTCAAATAACATATATCGATATCAATCTAGCTGTTTCAAGTTGAAAATAACCAATTTATAACTATTGGAATATCTTTAATCCGTATTGAAAATAAACTATCTCCGTTAAATAATATACTGGATAGAATCACTCCATTAAGTTATTTTATTATTTCTCCGGGACAAAGTGATTTTAAGAAAGCGTTTTGAAAACGATATTCATCTAATTAAATAAATTTAATTAGGCGAATGAAGTTTATTTAATTAGTGAATGCTTTCAGAAGCATCTATTAATTAAATAAACATTGGTTTATTGGTGATGTTGCCTTTAGGTTAGTTATTGCGAAATTCTTTTTAAAAGCTTTGCCCGGGTTTTCGAAAATATACAATACAAAATAGCCCCGACACGCGGCTAAGTTCTAAAACTCAATACATGCTCAACCCTCTGAGCCTCTCTTATTCCGATACATAAATACATACCACATAACATATAGTTCACTACCATAGTACGAAAAGTTTATAGATATATATATACCGTATAAATCAGGATATAGAGCCATAAAAATATCACTGCCAGTCAACAGTATTATATGCCATGGGGTTTTGGGTATTACACGAGCAGAATTTAATATTGTTGGCAAAACCAGGAATACAATGATTTGGAAGAAGAAGTACAAGGTTGGAAAACTCGCGATTACGGATTGAAAACTTATTTAACACATTTCATATGTTTAAATTAAATATACTCTGAACGATAGAGTATGCATAGTAAACTTGCCTCTGGTCCTTAGCAGAAAATAGAAACCGCGGACAAATCCTTCGCACCTCTTCCAATCAATTCCATGGACTTTACCTGACGTCTCGATCTTCCTTTTTGGATGCACGTCGCTCCAATTTGATTACGCCCTAATAGTACTGAAACGGTTACGAGAACGTGTCAGTCCTCCCTCGTATCTCGAGTAGTCCCAACTCAGAGTTACTACTAAGTCACTTAAAGAAAAACTATAGGCGTCTTCCCCATAGTTAACTATTCTAATACCACTTAATGCACATAACACATTTATATCCATTTAATAGACTTAAGCCAATTTAATATACAATTAATCCTCAAAGCAACCACTTAACACATAAACACATAATCAGTTAACATCCACTTCATGCCTCTAGACCACGTAAATTTAATAAATTAAATATAATTAATCGCAGGGGATTTTCAGAAAATTTCGGCACGAAGTATTCGTTTATCGGACTATGGGCACAACCCCTCAAATACAATACAACCCTGTTTTAGCAAAAATAAAGCTGCCTTAACTTGCAGCAACATAAAATAAACACATAAGAAAGTATCCGCCCTGACATGCGGCACATAGCACATAATGATTTATATTACACTACTACTTACGCTACACCAATGATCGTATTTCTCACGTATTTTAATGATACACGTGACAATCAATCATTGATGTTCGTAAGCCCTAGGGAACAACCCCTAGCACTAACTATTACTTACGCTATATCGATGATCACACCACTCAAGTATATTAATTATACCCGTGATAGCTAATCATGAATATTCGTAAGCCCTAGGGATTAGTCGAAAAGAATTACACAAGTCCTTTAAATATTGACATTTAAAAACTTGTGATCTTCTCATAACCCCTAGCACAGTTCTAATTATTATAAAATTCTAACACTTAACATGTAACATTCATAATTAGTAAAGCCATTAAACACTACAACTCACTTTATACCATTTAGCACATAAACATTTCCGACACTATATGCAACTAGCAACTCAAATAAACTTTTAACATGCCTTATACGGCAATAACAATGATTAGCAACTAACAACCACCAAAACATATTATCGGTCTCATAATCAATCCCACAATCATAACTAACAATTACAATTAGTTCGTCATATAACTCCAACAACATACGACATATAACAATTAGTACTAACAATCATTTAGCACAAGGTAACTATACTTAGCCAACTCAATAATTCTTAACATATAATATTCGGCAATAGTAGTTAGCAATTAACAAGTACTACTCCGACATATTACACACTCACATCTTTCTCCACAATTATAATTAACAATCATGCTCTCCGAATTAAATAACGGAAATCCAAACGATATTCATAATCCACCATATTAATCTAATTACGAAAATTAGCATATTAACTTACCATTTAAATCCAACTTAATTACCACAATAATATCACCATTTAACTCATTACATTACAACCATATACTCAAAATTCCACATAATCTAATTACAAAAAAAAAAATTAACACCATAAACTCACAATTAATCATGACAATCATAATCCCCGAATTAATCATGGAGCTTAAACGATAACTCGCAATTTAACTATAATACTTTCCGAATCAAAATACGGAAATTAAACCAAAGCTCGCAATTTAATTAAAAATACAACAATATCATAATTCAGAACAAAATACGGAAGTATACCGTTTCGATTTCGACCCACCAACGATCGAACCATCGGAACCAATCTCCACCATCCTTCTCTTCTCTCTCTCTCTCTCTCTCTCTCTCTCTCTCTCTCTCTCTCTCTCTCTCTCTCTTCCCGCGGCTGCTACCACGCCACCAGGCCCTCCCACGCGACCCCTCCGCTGCTGCAACTCGCCGGCGTCGCCACAGCTCCGGCCGGCCACCGCGGCTGCTCTCCTGCCGCCAAACCACTCCCTCCTGCCTCCTCTTCTCCGACCACAGCATACCAGCCTCTTCTTCCCTCCTTTCTCTCCCCGCGAATCTCTCCCCCTCCCCCGATTCTTTTTCTTTTTGTGCGGCTGTGTGTTTTTTTTGTGTGTGTATGTATGTATTTGTGTGTATAATAGTGGTGTGCTGTGTGTTTTTGTGTTAAAACCTAATGGGCCTTTGGTCCAATACTATTTAAACACTGCATTCCTAATTTTAAACCCGCAAAACATATCTCGGGTAAAATATAATTTTTGAATTAAAAATCTCGATCGGTAAAAATAATAATTCCAACATAATTAAATACTAGATTATTTTTAAAGACTTTTGGAAAAAGAATTAGAATTAAATCTAATTTTTTCTGAATTGATATGCATTTTACAATTTATTAATAATTTATAAAAACAATTCATAAAAATAATAATTTTGATTCATAAATTACAATTTACAGGGCTTTATAAAATACCACAAATATTATCATTTTTGTAAAACCTCGAATTCTCGATTTTATATATTAATCGAGCAATTTCTACAAATCCTCAAATAATTAAAATAATCATTTTCTAAGGATTTTAAAATATCCAACTTATTCAATAATTTAAAATAAAATCTAAACTGAATAATTCCACACTCCAAAATTAAATCTTTATCCAAATAATTTATTGACTCGAGATATCTACTCGGTCCATAAAATTTTAAAAAAAGTCCTGGTTCCACTTAACCAAAAATAATTAAATAAAAAAAAAAAATTCCTCCTCATTTTAGGAAAAACATTACTATTATTGAAATCACAATAAATCATTTCTTGAAAAATCCGGGTTATTACAATAATGTGCTTTGCAAGTCCCTTAGGTTAGGAGATAAATTGTCTGACCTTCCTTGTGTTAACATCTTTGATAAGTTTGTGTTTAACCAAAGTGAGTATGAATTGTTTCTCGGTCTGTTTTGTGAAGAGGATGTGCCTGAGGGGCTGTGTGCTAGAGAATTTGCTGTCCACTTTAGACATTTTCTACCTAGATTCCAACAACTGGCTATAATTCTTAGGGAAAATGTTTTGCCAAAACCCAAACATGATAATTTCTTTGACTTTGTTGACTTAAAAGTCATGTTTAAGATAATGTCCAATACCATAGATTTCAATGTCAGTTATGTTATTGTGCTAAATATGATAAATGCCTATAACACTGATTTCATGCCATATGGTTTGCTTCTCACTTCTGTTTTTGAAACCTATTATGTGCATATGTCTAGGATGCATCTTAATAAGATGGAGTTTTGTGCAATTGATGGTCTTACTCAACCTAAGCTTTCTCTTAAGAACTGTCAAACTAGCCACCCAAACAAGGTTGTCATACCCTCACTTGCTCCTAAAACTGATGTTTACGCTATTCTTAGAGAAGAGGTCAATAAGCTAAGTTTGGAAATTGACATCCTTAAAGAGTCAAATTTTGAACTTAACAATAGGGTTGAGTATCTAGAGGGAAAGAATTATAAGGATAAGGGTAAAATGATTGAGAATGCTATTGTTGAACCTGCTAAAGACACTGAGACTAAGTTGGTTGGTGAACTTTGTGCTATTGGTAATGATGATGATATGGAGAAGATATATGCTTCCTTGCCTGATCTAGGTGAAGATCTTGGTGTCGTTTCTGCTGAACTTGTTATGATTCATCCTGCTACTTGACTACATGTTCTGTGATTCTCTATGCCGTTTTGTTATAGTTTGCAACATGTCCTTTAATTCTGCTTGATGTTTAAATTTGTTTTGCTTCTGGTATGATGTTGTTGTTGTTTCACTCAAAGGGGTTGTCTTTGAGTTAGAATAAAACTTCTGCAGGTAGTTCCTCATAATCAGTGAACCACACTGATTATCCTGGAACTTTTTGAATGTATATAGAACTTGCATTGACTAATTTATTATCTATGCACTTATCATATACATCTAAGGATATCATTGACATGGCATGCATGCGATTTAATCTAATAATAAAATATTGCATGTTCCTGATTCCTCTCTTGATATAGATAGTTAAATCTGGTAAAAGAATATTGAACGAACTCTTTGCTCTATCGACTGATTCTTTTACTATAAACTGTAGCTTGATCGTATGGTGTATTTGCAGATTTTGATTTAAAGAACTGACCACTATAAGCTCACAGCAGTCTTATATGGAATTACAGTTCAAAGAAGAGTACAATATATGTAGTCAGTATGATTGTTTAGATTACATTGTAAAGATAAATACATACAGTTGTAAATCTGAATGATTTCTGATATTGATTGTACTGATTATATACCGAACATTTATCAAGATGTTGTACTAAACGTTCTTCAAAAATGTTATAGACTGAATATCACTTGATAAAGATTGAAT
Source organism: Saposhnikovia divaricata (assembly GCA_036435485.1). Taxonomy (NCBI): domain Eukaryota; kingdom Viridiplantae; phylum Streptophyta; class Magnoliopsida; order Apiales; family Apiaceae; genus Saposhnikovia; species Saposhnikovia divaricata. The sequence continues at coordinate 22,313,940 of CM071600.1, forward strand.
GACTTATTATTGAATCTGAATTTAAATATTCATGTATGAATCAAGATTGCCAAAGAACGAGCAACTTAGATCAACACAAGAATGATTCGAAAAAGAATCATATAAATACTTCTGAGTAACTTCCCAAAAGAATTCTCGAAAATAAACAAACGTTTCTGATAAAAAGAAACGAAGAAATAGAAAAGAAAGGGAAAGAACTTATCCCAATGGGAAGCACTATTTTTCGGTAATACACCGAATGTAAATGATATTTTTCGGTAATACTTCAAAATTACAAAAATAGAACATCTGCTACAAAAAGGGGAAGAGATAAAGAAGATGCAAATGATATTGATTCAAAACGAATCATATTCCAAGGGGAAGCAAAATTTTTGGTAAATACATCAAAAATTACAAAAACTTACATTAAAGAAGAGAAATAAGGGGAAGAAAAATCATTCGGTATTGAATCAATTAAATTGGTCTTAACCGAAATGTTCAAAAAGGGAAGAGGAAATTCGAAATCTTTTTTGGATTTATACCAAACAAAAAGGGGAAGAGAAAATTAGACCCCCCTAATTTAAAATTTTCAAAATTTCTTATATGAATTATGCCTAACATTATTTATTTGTCTCATAAGTTGTTTTGCAGGAATCAATTAGTGGAGAATAAGAGTTATCGCATGCTTCGAATCGAGTCTAAAATATTTTTTAAATTCATGCATACACTAAGGGGAAGCACACACGGGAAATTTTTTAAATTTTATGTTTTGTTTGGCAAATACCAAAAAGGGGAAGATTGAAAGGATATCTTTGATATATTATTTATTTTGGTATTTGTACAATTTAACATAAAATTTAATTACACTTAGTTATCCTCTCCACTAGGTCATTAATTTAATTGATTCCGTCAAAAGTCAAAAGTCAAATTCTACCAATATCTATTTTTAATTATAAGAGATATTCCATTATTGCGAAAAATTAAAATTATATTTTTATGGAATATATCTCTACACCAAGGCAATAAGATCGAAAAAGAAATATTGATATTTAATATTTTTTAGATCTCCATTACAAAATTGATAAGGCGACAGGCTCGAACAAAGAATATTCGAGGATTAATATTCTTTAGAGAACTCGTGCTATATTTAAAAACGATCAGTTCTTATTTAAAAATATTCCGCTTCGCACTCAAAATGTTTTTATCCTCAAGAATTTTAATGTTCAGTGGTAGAATATTAACACTCATTTTTATCCCGTGCCAGAAATATTTAAAGTAATTTTTCTCCCATATCTTAAATTTATTTCAGTTTTGGAGAAAATTATTTTAAATACTCAAAAATATTTCCTACACTCTCAATATATTTTATATATTAGGAAATATATTCTAAGTATTTATTCAAGTCAAAACATTGGTCAAAAGATGCATCTATTTCATAGAAAGACCAATCGTATTTTATTCAGAACCGAAAGCTGATTTAATCATATTAAATCCAAATAAAATACTTCCACTTGCTAGAATGACTTGAAACTTGAGATGAATCACTTAAATGTTATTTTCTATGCATGATAAAATTTTCGTAATTTTCTGAGAATTTTGGTCCGGGCACGAAAATCGAGGTAGTGGGTCCACAGTTGACCATGTTTGACCAAGTCAACGTTGACCAAAATTGACCAAAACTTCCAGAATTTCATTTTATAATATTTCTTAGTGCTCCATAATTTTAGGATTATTTATTGGGTATTTTCGTATTTTTCGGGTATTTAATTAACGAAACATGTTACGTATTTAATCGTTAATTGATACGAGTACGATACAATTAATTAGAGCCCAAACACAGCTGGTTTCTTTTTACCAAACCCACTTGGAAGAAACACAAAACCACCCCCAACAAACACAAAACCACTTTCCACCTCATCAATCCGAGTGCTTTTCATCTCAACCACTCCTTTTACTTTAAATCTCCACCCTTCCTTCCACCCAACTCCTCCTATAAATAAACCCCCACCCCCAACCATTTCTACCAAGCTAAGAAGCCAAATACTTGCTAGGATTTTTTGAAGTGGAACCTCTCTAAATATATCCAAACACTCTCTACACCCACTTCATCTCAAAAACCTTCTCTCTCTTATATATACTTACAATATATACAAGTTTTTGTTCCATAAAGCTTAGTTCATCCAACCAAGCTCTCTCCCACCAAGCAAGCTCCTCTACCACTACCATCCAGCCTCCCGAAGGGCTGCCCAAGTTCGTCCACAAACCAAAATCCGGCCGAACCTCCGGCGAATTTTTCCGGCGAACTTTTTCCGACGATCTCCAAAAGTGGTGATTTTTAGCTTCAATATCTGAGTCTTAACCGACCATATTTTTATACATATAAGAGCTCTATATCTTCATCTTATCTTCTTTATTAAGCTCTTATATCGGATCTCGAAACGAGACCATAAAAATCCGTACAAGGATTAATATTCGAACAACGATTCGAAATATTGCAACACCTCAAAAAGAGGTTATATTTGATGACGGTCAAATTATTAAATCGAGCTTGATTTAATTCCCTTCTATCGCCTTAGTGTTCCGAGGGAAAAGAATCTATAAGCCACTAATTAAAACTTTAACGCACTTTGGCCATTAATATTTTATTATTGTGATATATATAATTGTGCTAAAGCGTGATTTGTTTCCCTTCTATCACCTCTAGTGTTCCGAGGGAAATAAGTTATTAAGCTTGTATTTATATATTTTCCGCACTTTTTATTCTCGTCCTCACACTTGTGAGTGATTTTACTTTCCGCGCCTTTTTTTTCCGTCCTCACACTTGTGAGTGATTTTACTTTCCGCACTAATTTAACGCATAATAGCGGCCCTCGGTTTATCCTATAGATAAAACGAGCTACTTTTCTGCACGTGTGTGTTATATTTGTGTGTGGTGTTTATTTGGCCAAATTAATATTGAAGTGCAAATTGTTAAAGTAAAAATTGTAACACTCTCGTTTAAATATAAGTACGAATAGTCTATATTAAGACTATATCGAACGAGAAGTTGTGTATCAAAGATCCTTAAGCTATAAAGCGTATCAAGGACTTGATTTTTACATTACTTCGAAAATAGACGTATTTTCAATAAAGAAGTAATTTTAAGTATACTTCGATCTTTACAAAAAGACGAACCAAAGTATACGATTATAAACCTTATAAGCCTACGAGCTTAAAGGACTTAAATATTTACAAACTCCGAGATATATTTAAATCTCACTATACTGAGTATTGTATTAGAAGTATTCTTCGATCTACAAGTCATATCGACTAAAGAATACACATAAAGTCATAATCATATAAGGCTTATTGAACTTAATTATAATTAATATTCGTGTAAGAATATTATAGTCACCCTAGGACATATTAAGTCCAACCTTTTTTTATATTACGGTTTGTTTCGTAGATATTGTTTTCTAAGTTTTGCAGTGAGGTGAAGTTGAAGTGAGGTGATTCTCGTTCTAAGACCCAAGTCCTAGGCACTAGCGGGGAGTTAGTGGCCTTTGCACCGTGAAGAAGAGGAAAGACCCAAGACCTCATCTAAGATCCAAGACCGGCAAAAGCAAGGAATTCAAAGACTACACCAAGGGTTCTACATCAACTTTGAAGAAGTAGCGGGGAGTTGCTGTCTAAAATAAGTTGTGTAGGTTTCACAACGACTTTGAGGGAGTAACGGGGAGCTACGGTCCAAGACAAGTCTTGTGGGTATTACATTTATTTTGAGGTAGTAGCGGGTAGTTACGTATCAAGATAAATATTTGTAAGGTTGTGTAAAGCTTCTCCGCCTACTATAAAGGAGTCTCTTTATAGTGGAAGAAATCTCGAGTCCGGAGAGGAGCTCGGGGACTGGAGTAGGGGTGAGCGAATCCATTAGGGGTTGCGCCATCGCGAACCAGGATAAAATCTCCTGTGTGGTATTTTCTTTCCTTGTCTTTTATTTCTGCACTTATAAACTGCATAAACGACTCGGTAAAGTTTTAAAAAGGGAAAATTATTTTAAAACGCCATAATAATTTTTAAATTGGTAGTTAAGCTATTCAACCCCCCCTTCTAGCTTAATATAGCCCTCTTACGGGACCTAACATATATCATCATAATTTTTAATAATTTTAATTTGATATAATTTAACATACTCATGTTTATGGATTATACTAATGTTTCCTTATTATAAACAACATATATGATTTTTAATATATTTTATTAATAATTGAAAAATATGGTGTGAAATTTTGGGGCTATATTTTTTTTTGAAAATTATGGTGTGATATTTTTGGATATATATTAATGATTGTAAGATTTGTTTTAAATTAAAAAGGTAACATATTTTAATTCGAAAGGAAATATTAATGATCTATTTTTATGCATTTATAAAAGGTAATACTGTTGTAGAATAAAAACGAGGGTTTGTAAATTGCGGCTAGGGTTTGTATGTATTAAATACAAGGGATGGTGAGCTTCAAGCTTTAATGGCTGTTCTTGCGTTCGAGACTGATCGGTCATCACAAGATGCCTACGTATCTCTGTATTGCTAGAGAATCAAGCCAACGTAGTTCTGAGAATGAGGGGTCAGACCCTTTATATAGGCTGAGAAGCCTTAGAATTAAGGTAGGAGTTGGAGACTTAATAGATAAGTCACCTCCTTGAGGAAAGTTCTAGACTCCTTCCTTGTAGGAGTCTGTTGCCATATCGAATTGGATGCCTTGGAGGCTAAGTCTTGTAGAGATAATGTCCTTATCTGACACTTATTGCTGAGCTGTTTATTACCCCTAATATTAATTACGAAAATAATATTAAAGATAGGACTTTGGACCCTGTTGGTGGGCCCCACGTTCGGACCATACCGGGTCTAATTAATGCAACACTAAATGTGTCTTTAGGGCTTATTTTTAGCCCATATCAAATACCTTTAACTAAAATTAAATGTGAAAAAGGCAATCGACTAATTAGCTTTAATTATTATGTTAATGTGAAAAAGACAATCGACTAATTACCATTAATTATATCATGTTATTATTTATTTTAGTTGTTATATTTTTCTTAAAAATTGTGGTGTGATATTTTCGGGTATATATTAATGATTGTAAATTTGTTTTAAATTAAAATGGTAATGTGTTTTAATTCGAGAGGAAATGTTAATGATTGATTGATGTTTTTAAGTATTTATAAAGGGTAATATCTTCAACTAAAAGTAAATGTAAAAAAGACAATCGACTAATTATGATTAATTTTATTATGTTAATGTGAAAAAGGCAATCGACTAATTACCATTAATTTTATTATGTTAATCAACTAATTACCATTAATTATATTATGTTATTATTTATTTTAGGTGTTATATTTTTCTTGAAAATTATGGTGTATATTCGGGTATATATTTTTAGGTGTTTATAAAAGGTAATATTTTCAACTAAAAGTAAATGTGAAAAAGGCAATCGACTAATTACCATTAATTATATTATGTTATTATTTATTTTAGGTGTATTTATTTTTCTTTACAATGAAGGGTAAATAAGTAAATTCACGAAATACCAAAAAATAGGTACCAAAACTTTTAATGTTTCGGCTTTTATATAATAGTACTAGCTTATAACCCGTGCAATGCACGGGTTTCTTGTATTATATTATAATTTTTATTTAATATTATAATTATTAATCGGCACTAATCAGCCTTAACGACATTTAAACAATGTTTAAACGACGTTGAACGGCATAAAACGGCACTAAACGGTACTAACTTGCCTTAAACGACACTTAAACAACGTTTAAGTGACGCCAACCGGCATTAAACGACACTGAACGGTGCTTATCGGCACTAACGGTGCTAATCGGCACTTAATCGGTGCTTATCGGCACTAACGGTGCTAATCGGTACTTAAACAATGTTAAGCGATTCTAAACGGTGCTAAACGGCACTAGCGGGGGTCCGGGGGCAGCAGCCCCCGTGCGGGGTCCAAGGGGCGGCAGCCCCTGGCGGGGTCCAAGGGGCAGAGCCCCTGACCAGGATTTCGACCAGGATTCTGGTCGAAATAAGGTCTCATTTTTCTCCTGGTCGAACGGATTTTCGACCAGGATTCCTGGTCGTTTCGACCAGGATTCTGGTCGAAATAAGGTCTCAATTTTCTCCTGGTCGAACGGATTTTCGACCAGGATTCCTGGTCGTTTCGACCAGGATTCTGGTCGAAATAAGGGTCCAAAATTTCTCCTGGTCGAACGAATTTTCGACCAGGATTCCTGGTCGTTTCGACCAGGATTCCTGGTCGAAATAAGGTCTCAATTTTCTCCTGGTCGAACGGATTTTCGACCAGAATTCCTAGTCATTTCGACCAGGATTCTGGTCGAATTAAGGGTCCAAAATTTCTTCTGATCGAACGAATTTTCGATCAGAATTCCTAGTCATTTCGACCAGGATTCTGGTCGAATTAAGGGCCAAATTCGTGGCCTCGTCGAAGAGTTTTTCGACCAGGATTCTTGGTCATTTCGACAAGGATTCTGGTCGATTTAATATCCTTTTTCGTGGCTCAGTCGAACAATTTTTCGACCAGGATTCTTGGTCATTTCGACCAGGATTCTGGTCGAATTAATGGCCTTTTAATGGCTTGGTCTGTCAAGACCTCGATTTTACGTGACTAAAAAGTAAGGTCTCAATTTTCTTGAGCCCATGACCGTGCCTAAAGCAAACTTCTCTATAGCGGAGTGATTCAGGTCAGCTTCATGAAGCACCTTGGTGACATAGTAAATGGGTTTCCAAACCTTCCACGAGAAAGCTTCAAAATCCTTTCAAAGGTTTCATGCTTGCCTAATCTTACATAGAATTACTTTGAACCTTTCATCCACCTTGTTGGAATGTTGATTCAGTTACTCATTCTTGAGTTGTTCACGAATCTCTTGATCCAAGGTTGGATCTGATAGCTTTGTTGGCCTTCTAAGGCTTCAACTTAGTTCATTAGCCCTTGATTTATAACACAAGGCCTGGATTCTAAGGTTGATGTTGGTGTTCTGGATCACCAACACGAGGTTTCAGGTCAATAGGAGGTGTTTGTTATGCCTTAAATGGTTTCGTGAACCTTGACTTGTGACCTTCCGGGCCTTAACTTATTTGCTGAGACCTTGGTTTTAAGGTTATTATCAACCCTTGATTCCCTTGATTCTCATTCTAAGATGTAGGAATGATGAAGTCCCTTAGTTCTTGCCCCCCTTGCTTCATACGGAGGAGGTCTTACTTTTCAGTTGATCGTGCAGGGAGTTCACTTGCTCCTCAGCGTTTGACTTGAAGTCCGGTGTGTCTTGGCTGGTTGTTAACCTTCTTTTCTTGGTTCTAGGTTTCCAACCTTCTTCTTATGCTCACAGGACCTTGCTTTGGTTTATATTCGATTGAAGGCTCTTGATTCAAGTCCTTAAACTTCAAATGACAAATTTGATTGGAGGCAGACAACCTTTTTGGCCATCAAGGCTAAAATTTTGTGTCGGGATTTGAGATTCATGATTTTAAGTAAGGAATGACAAAGGACCTCTCATCTCAACACTCTCACTAACTATTTCTGTGCCTTCAAGGCATTATCAGGGAGCCAACTAGTCTCAAGATGAGCTCGAAGAGGGTATATCCTTCAGCTTACATCAACTGGTGCTACCAATTTTGATTCGATGGTGGGGTCTTCAGGACCTGGAAGCAAAAGCTCTCTGCATAATTCTTTATCTTAGAAGAGCCATACTTAGACTGGGCTTCGGCCTTAATGTTCTTTTCTCTCTTGGGATATACTCAACAAGGCATTTATCGAGCGGGGCTATCACGGCTTTCACAATCCTCAAGAATTTGGCCATATTCTTTTCTCTAGCCTTAAACTCTCCATTGACTTGTGAGACTACCAGATTTGAGTCTCCACAAACTTTCAGGTTCTTCACCCTCAGGGCTCTCGTCAATCCAAGGCTGGCCATCAGAGCTTCATACTCCGCCTTATTGTAGGTTGTTTGGAAGTCCAACTTTAAGGCATACTCAAGTGTGAAGCCATCATGGATTTGCAGAACTAAACCTACACCACTGGTTTTTGTTTTAGATGCCCCATGAAAATAGAGCTTTTTCTTTTTGATGCCCCATCAAAATAGAGCATCCAATATTCCTTCTTCTCTTCCAGGGGTTTCTCACCTTGCTGACCTTCCTGGTCTATTACCTCCTGCCCCCCGACTTCTTGGTTGTCAATGGTATATTCAACCACGAAGTCAGCTAGAGCCTGAGCTTTGATGGGCGTACTAGGCTTAACATCGAATTCTTTTAGTTAGATTGCCCACTTGATGAGCCTTCCATTGGCTTTCATGCTATGCAATATGTTTCTTCAGCGGGTGTTCCATCAGGACTTCAACGTTTGTCTTTATCCCGGGTCCTTCAAGGACTTAAACTCTTATCTGCTGTATCCTAACTCTACCATTCGGGGTATGCATTCGTTTGTTTTCATTCGTGTATTCTTTTATTTTCGGTACTTGGTCTTCTTTGACTCACACATCAGGTGCTTGGCACATAAATAAAATCACAATCAATGAATGGAAAACAATCTTGCATTAATAACTTGAAATGGGTTCAACCCTTAAATAGAGTACTACTGTCCTACTCGGAGCAACATGCTCTGCAATGGTTTTAATGAACCTTATTTCTACTTCTACTATATAAATATGAAGCTAAGTCCTACTAGAATAACTTAAGCCCAATCGGGGTTTTGCAAGACTAGGCCTGCACCATCAAAATAGAGCACCCACCACTCCTTCTGGTCTCCTCATTCTTATTCTGAAGTTCACTTCCTGCATGGGGTACTACCTCCTGCCCCCCGACTTCTTGGTTGCCAATGGTACACTCAACCACAAAGTCAGTTAACGCCTTAGCCTCAATTGCTGTCCGAGGCTTCTGTGTGATGTCCCCTGCTGACCTTTCTTTGTGTTCCTTACCACTGTGGACATTTATGTCTTCAATCGGAAGGACCTGCCCCCCGACTCCATCAGGCCTTAACGAGGCTACATAACAGCTTCGTGCCATCTTCTGATCACCTTTATGTTCTCCAACACCATTCCTGGTAGGGAACTTGATCTTCACATGATAGGTTGAGGCAACAGCCTTAAATGCATGAAGTCCAGTCCTTCCAAGGATAGCGTTGTACGTTGAAGCTGCCTTGATTACCAGGAAGTTCAACATCTGAGTGGCCTCCTTGGGCTCTTGCCCAATAGTTACAGGCAGTTGAATAGTCCCTTCAACTTTGGATTTTACTCCATTAAATCCGTATATAGGCATGTTATTGGGGGTCAACTGAGAATCAGTGTATCCCATCTTCACAAACGCATCATGATACAGAATGTCAACGGAAGCTCCATTGTCTATCAAGACTCGCTTCACCTCCGAGTTTCCAATCACAGGAGTTATGACCAACGGGTCATCATGGGGGAACTTCACCCCTTCCAAGTCTGATTCATCAAAGCTAATCGCTACCTCAGTTTTTGCACGCTTCGGGGCCTCTCCCACGATGTGCAACACCTCTCGGGCATAAGCCTTTCTAGAGTTCCTAGTTGTCCCGGCCGCAGTTGGGCCTCCTGAGATCATGTTGATTACTGGCCCTCGGGGCTGTGGGTTGCGATCTTGTTCGTCATCCCTTCTATTATAGTCTCTTCTCTGATTAGCACGGTCTTCACCCTTAGTGAAGTGCCTCAGCTTCCCTCTACGGATCAAAAACTCAATCTCATCTTTGAGTTGCTTACAATCGTCAGTGTCATGCCCCACGTCTCTATGGAATCTGCAATACTGATTCTGGTTTCTCTTTGCGGGATCACCCCTGAGTGGCTTCGGCCATCTGAAATCCTTATCATGCTCAATGTCCAACAAGATTCGACTCCTAGGAGTATTCAACCTTGCATACTCAGTGAACCTTGACCCTTGGTTCTTCTTAGGGGCAGAGTCGGAGTCCTCGCTAGTTCGGGGATACGTGTCCCTAGCATCATACTCTTGATCATCATAGTCCTTGTCTTGCTTTCGCTTCTTGGAGTCATTGTTACTTCCTCCTCCACCTACGGTGGTTTCTTTATTCAAGCTATCCTCAGCTTTAATATACTTATCAGCCCTTCGTTGGAGCTCAGCCATGTTCTCAGGGGGATGCTTCGCCAATGATCTCTTGAAGAAGAGGTCAGTGGTTCCGTGTTCCAGGGCTACCATTGCCACCTTATTTTCCAAATCAGTGATATTCAGGGTCTCCTTAGTGAATCGCTTGAGGTAATCCCTCAGATTTTCATTCTTTCCTTGCACTACATACATAAGAGATGCGGAGCTCTTCTCATGCACCCTTCCGTTAATGAATTAGCTAACGAAAGCGGCACTCAACTCCTTAAAAGAGCCAATAGAGTTCGCAGGCAATCGGCTATACCATCTCTGAGCCATGCCCGACAGGGTTTGGGGGAACGCTCTGCACTTTAGGGCATCACTTGCAGGCTGCAGTAGCAGTGCGTTTGAGAACGTCCTGACGTGATTTGCGGGATCACCCGTTCCATCATAAGCCTTAATTGTCGGCATCTTAAACTTCCTAGAAATATGAGCATTCATCACCTCCTCAGTAAACGGGGGTGTTGGATCATCAGGATCTCCTAGAGGCATCAGATCTTTGGGGTTTCCCTTGGGAATTTCCATCCTTGTGGTTGTTCTTCCGAATGAGGCATCAGCCCTTCTTTGTCTCCTTGAAGACCTCTCCAAATCAATGATGGGAATCGTTCCTGAGGTTGGAGGAGGTCGAGTTTGATTCTGTCTTGCTTGCTCCATTGCTATGTCATCCTTCAGCCTTTGGATCTCAGCCTCGTGAGCCTTAATCCTCTCCTCAGCCGTTGGTGGAGGTCCATCATGGATCCCTTGAGTCCTTCCTTGAGGCTCTCTTCTAGAACGTTTCCTCCTCGGGGCTTCATCACGATCATCATCCTCAGACGATGAATCATCAGTATAAGGGCCGGAGTAGTCATCATAATCTCGGTCCCGGATTTGTAAGGCATGACCACTTGGTCCTGAACCTTGAGTCATCGGGGGGTAGTTGGGCAGACCGTACCTGGGATTAGTGTTTAAGGGGAGATCCGTAGTATGGATCTGTACCCCTGGTGGCGGGTTGTTCGGATCAACAATCTGGAGAGAGTTGGTCGCTTGTCCTGCCTGATTGGTCAGAGGCAACGTACTCTCAACATGGGGGATCACCCCTGGTTGCTGAGAAACTTGAGAGTGGATGATGACAGCTGATGCTGGGGGGGCCTGTTGAATGATCGTCCCTGATGCTGGGGGAGTCTGTTGGATGATCGCCCCTGATGCTGGGGGAGCCTGTTCGGTCAGGGGTGGAGCAGAGCTGAGTGGCACGGCCTCAGTTACAACTGGTGTTGTTCTTCGTGTTTGAACCATGGTTGATGTTGTCTTCCCACAGACGGCGCCAAATGTTGTGGAATAAAAACGAGGGTTTGTAAATTGCGGCTAGGGTTTGTATGTATTAAATACAAGGGATGGTGAGCTTCAAGCTTTAATGGCTGTTCTTGCGTTCGAGACTGATCGGTCCTCACAAGATACCTACGTATCTCTGTATTGCTAGAGAATCAAGCCAACGTAGTTCTGAGAATGAGGGGTCAGGCCCTTTATATAGGCTGAGAAGCCTTAGAATTAAGGTAGGAGTTGGAGACTTAATAGATAAGTCACCTCCTTGAGGAAAGTTCTAGACTCCTTCCTTGTAGGAGTCTGTTGCCATATCGAATTGGATGCCTTGGAGGCTAAGTCTTGTAGAGATAATGTCCTTATCTGACACTTATTGCTGAGCTGTTTATTACCCCTAATATTAATTACGAAAATAATATTAAAGATAGGACTTTGGACCCTGTTGGTGGGCCCCACGTTCGGACCATACCGGGTCTAATTAATGCAACACTAAATGTGTCTTTAGGGCTTATTTTTAGCCCATATCAAATACCTTTAACTAAAATTAAATGTGAAAAAGGCAATCGACTAATTAGCTTTAATTATTATGTTAATGTGAAAAAGACAATCGACTAATTACCATTAATTATATCATGTTATTATTTATTTTAGTTGTTATATTTTTCTTAAAAATTGTGGTGTGATATTTTCGGGTATATATTAATGATTGTAAATTTGTTTTAAATTAAAATGGTAATGTGTTTTAATTCGAGAGGAAATGTTAATGATTGATTGATGTTTTTAAGTATTTATAAAGGGTAATATCTTCAACTAAAAGTAAATGTAAAAAAGACAATCGACTAATTATGATTAATTTTATTATGTTAATGTGAAAAAGGCAATCGACTAATTACCATTAATTTTATTATGTTAATCAACTAATTACCATTAATTATATTATGTTATTATTTATTTTAGGTGTTATATTTTTCTTGAAAATTATGGTGTATATTCGGGTATATATTTTTAGGTGTTTATAAAAGGTAATATTTTCAACTAAAAGTAAATGTGAAAAAGGCAATCGACTAATTACCATTAATTATATTATGTTATTATTTATTTTAGGTGTATTTATTTTTCTTTACAATGAAGGGTAAATAAGTAAATTCACGAAATACCAAAAAATAGGTACCAAAACTTTTAATGTTTCGGCTTTTATATAATAGTACTAGCTTATAACCCGTGCAATGCACGGGTTTCTTGTATTATATTATAATTTTTATTTAATATTATAATTATGTTTTTGCATAATCATTATTTTTAATAATTTTTTAAATTTTTATTTAATATAATTTAATATAATTGTAATATAATTTAATGTACTCATGTTTACAGATTATATTCATGTTTCATTATTATAAACAATGTATACGATTTTTAATATATTTTATTAATAATTGAGAAATATGATGTGATATTTTCATGTATATATTAATGATTGTAAGATTTGTTGTAAATTAAAAAGGTAACGTAAAAATATTAATGATTGAAAGATATGATAAAATTGATGTTTTTAGGTGTTTATAAAAGGTAATATGTTCAAATAAAAGTAAATGTGAAAAAGACAATCACTAATTACCATTAATTTTATTATATTAATTTGAAAAAGGCAATCGACTAATTACCATTAATTTTATTATCTTAATCGACTAATTATCATTAATTATAACGTGTTTTAATTGGAAAGAAAATATTAATGATGGAAAGATATGATACGATTGATGTTTTTAGGTGTTTATAAAAGGTATTATCTCGACTAATTATCATTAATTATATTATGTTATTAATTATTTTAGGTGTATTTATTTTTCTTTATAATGAAGGGTATATAAGTAAATTCACTAAGTACCAAAAAACTGGTACCAAAACTTTCAATGTTTCGGAATTTATATAATAGTATAGATATATATATAATAATGAGAATAATGTTCCTGAGATTCCTCAGGGAAGTATCTCAGTGAAAATGCCCGAGGTAATCTCAGGTACATCATTCTATATATATATATATATATATATATATATATATATATATATATATATATATATATAATACACAAGATAAAATTCGTGAAACTTTTTAATGTATTGTAATGACTAATTTGTCCCCATGTTTAATATTTGTTAAAAAAATGTTGTTTGTGGGAATCGAACTTGAGTCTATCAAGTAACTTACGCATTTTCTTACTACTGCACCACATTGTCACATGTGTTTTTACATCATACACGAAATATGTGAATGTCGTTTAACAGTAATACATTTGTCTAACTTCAAAACATATAAAAATAACTATGGAGATAAATTAAACTTAGTTTATATTCATAACACTTTTTTTTAGCTATTAATTAAAGATGATAACACAAGGTAGTTGTTAAACAAAGGTCTTTACATGCCATTAAAGTTGATAACAAAAGTAAAGATAGATTAGACATAACAAGAGCTAGCAGCATCGAGGTTGTTTGGGAGAGCTGCGACAACCTCTTCTTCTGTCTCTCTCAGTAAATACATACGATAATTGTTGCAGCAAACCCAGATCTTACCATCACTTCGAATTTCCAGCTGTTGTCGTAAAACTATTTTGCCAGAGCATTCGCCGGAGCACTGACCACCTGCTTGGGAGATCTATGTACAATAACAGCTCGATCCGGAGCATCTACTCGTGGGCTCGCAGGATCAACTAGCTTCTTCAGAGCGTTTGCTTTCACCGGAGTTTGAGTACACGCAATAGCGTATTAAGTCGGTAAAAAGAATCGCTGTTCCGTTTTTCAGTATTTTGGGACATCACTATTTATTTTTTATTATTTAGGACCTTCACCCATTTTAATATTTATTAAAAAGAATGAATATTATAATTGGTACTTTTAGTTTTGTTCATAAAATTTTTTTAGGAAAAGGTAATCGACTAGTTACTATTAAATATATATTTTATTATTTATGAATTTGAATAAAGGATCAAAAATTGAAAAATGAAAATCACATTTTTAATATTTAAATTTTAGTTTAATAATACAGATTACTTGACTCGAGCAAATTAATAGTGTGAAGTAGTCATTTTTTTTAACCTATACATAATTTTATATTCAAACTCGCCTATCCATGAGTTAAATTAATATCACTCGAGCGAAGCTATTCTTAATTTTTTGTATTTTCCTTTATTTTAAACATTTATAGAGGAAAGTAACAATAAGAATATTGTTTTGACAAAGTAAAAAAAAGGGGTTAGAATACTAATACTTGGACCGATGTAATTGAAACTTGAAAGAACGTTGTATTATTTCTTCGTTTAATTCGAACGCACCGAACTCGGATCAAATAAGGACAAAATTAATTATTTTTTTTGAAATGGACAAAATTATATTTAAAACTGAATTTTATACAAACAGATTATTTTGTTCCAATTCAGATTTTAAACAAAAGAGTAAATTGCACTGTAGTGGCCAGATAAATTAATTTTTTGCATGTTGATGGCCAAAGTTGCAAATCTTGCATTGTGATGGCTCAAAAAAAAATTTCTAAACATTTAAATGACTTCCGTCATCTTTCCGTTAAAAATAAAGGCATCGTTACTGACTATTAATTAAACAGAAGGGTATAATAGTCTTTTTATTGTCTAGATCTATATTGTCTTGTATTTCTCTCGAACTCTCAATCTCTCTAATCTCTTCCATCTCTTCCGTAAAAATCTCTCTACACTCGCTGTTTCTCATCCGGTTTATGTAAGCTTCAATTATGTTACCCTTGATTATATTTGATGCCAGTCGACCTATCCTTCTCCTCTACCCACCCGTGAAACTTTGTTTGTTGTGTGTGTGTATGTAATCGCGGGTGCGTGTGTATATGTCGTGTGTATGTTATAACGCCTTAGAATTTTTAGTAATAATAATTATTTATTTATTTATTAAATGTGAATAATGTGGCATATAAAATTGTTGAGGAGGTTAAGTATGTGTGGTACAATATTTGTGGGCTTAGTTGATGATTTATATGTGATGTGTAAGCCTGGGGATTTTTAATTATATTTTTGGGAATTTATTCCTATTTAATTGTGTTATATTTATCTTCTGTGAATTTTATAAAATCCTCGGGATTAGCAGAAATCCTGAAATCTTTTTCATTATTAACTTTATTAGTTTATATGACTTTTAAAAATATTTGGTGAATTATTTTGGGTTTCAAGGATTTTAAAATGATTTTATGAATTATTTTTCCATTCTATGGATTTAATCTTGTAAAATTCATATTTAATTCGTTTTTAATCCTAAAAATATTTTAAAAATATGTGGGTGATCGTAATTTTACATTCTTCATTTTTAAATTTAATATTCCATCCATTTTGTATTTAATTGTGATTTTACAAATTTGATTTTTATGAGTTTCATTTAAAAGAATTCACAAAAATGTTTTTTTAGATTTTTCCCCAAATCTTTTACAACTTAAATCCCTAATTTCACTTGCTACTCTCATATCTCTCGGTTTTTCCCGAGACTTCCACTCTCTCTCCCACAAAATCTCTCAAGTCTCTCGTTTCTTTTCTTTTTTCTCTAATTCCGATCGCTCCTGGTCTAGTGAATCTCAGATGCGGCTCATGTATGTGGTAGTACGAATTTAGTCTTCCCTTTTCCCCTCTGTTCCACCCTTCTCTGTTCTTTCCCCTTAAACAGGCGTGTGTGTGTGTGTTCTTGTGGGTGTGGGTGAATAGCGATGTTGAGTGTGTATTATACAGTCGGGTTGGTTGTGTATATACCATCGTGTGTGTGCATGTGTTGGGAGTGTGGTTGTCGGGTGCAGTGTTATGCGTGAGTGTGTACTGGGTGTGTGAGTCGAGTTATTGTGTGTTGTGTGCGTGTGTTAGCGAGGGGGTGTAGCCGTGTGATTTGTGTGAGGACTGGTATATTGGTGATGTAGAATCACGGTATTGTTGTGGTGGAGTTACATTGGTACTTTCGAAATTTTGGTTGTGACAATTTAGTACCTTGTTGATTATCCCGTGATGTCATATAAGTATAATCGAATGATTTCTTGTGGTTCTGAACTGATTACATTCAAAACCTTGTTAAATTGGTACTGAAATTGTCGATTATTCGTATAATTGTTTGTGTAGAGTTTCGTGATTGGAAACCCGAAAACGGGTACCTCCGGGACTTTGCCCCATCGACAATGATATTAAAAATAAATTGAGTCTATGGTAATTGGCGATGATGATTTTTCTGAACCAAAATTTAAATTTTTATAATTACATTATAATTTTAAATTCTTGTTTTAAATTCTAAATTTATATAATTGTTTGGTAATATGAACAAGACGGATTATTGGATTGTGGTTATATTGTAAATGTTAATTGTGTTGTTTGTGTCGGTTGTATCCCGACTGGCAGTCACCCGTATAAAGGGGATGCCGTCAAAATTTTCTAAAAATCTTAAATAATTTCTTTGTATTTATATGTGCATATAATTACACAATTTGATCATGGTGTTGGATTATTCACCTTATTATCTATTTAGCTGATTTTGTGAGAAACGTTTGTTGGCTATAATTAAATATCTATATTTGAAGTTTATTAATTATTGATGTATGATTAAATAAATGAAAATTAGGAGATTACTCGCAGGGGTAGATTAAGATTTATTATTGATGTTGATTAGCGAATATTGAGTAGAATTCTAAAATAGTGTTATATTGTGTGTAGATCCCAAGGATAAAGGGAAAGCTAAAGTCGAGGACGTAGGAACTCTCCGAATTCTGTGATTTTCTGGTTAAGGCAAGTAAACCACTTCAGTTACATTTCCAGTGAATTATGATTATCATAACTTGATTCTTATGTTCGTTTGATTTATCCTTAATATAACTGTTCTGTTAATTTCCATTAATTTCGAATATTCAATTGTTATACCCCAAATCGTTTATATTGTTTTCGTTGATCCTTTTAGTGGCTGGACTTAAATCAATACCCCTTTTTCTATATCGAACTTGTCGATATCTAATTCATAAATTACCCGACCTTATTTTACTTTGTGAGATTTGAGATGTTGACCTGGAACGAAAGTGTCCAGGGTGTTTGGCAGTTGAGGTTGTCGATTGTTCCGACACCTGATGTCTAGTTAGGATTGGACTGTTAGTTTTTTTTAAAAATGTGGACCGTAAGGGTCGGACCAGATTCGTGGTCAGAAATTATTAAGGCCAATGTGTGTCGTGGATCCATTAAGGACATTGCTGTGTGCGTTTGTCCGGGGTTAGTGCGTGACTGATCAGCAGCCTAACCTTATGATTGTTTTTATTTATAAAATGCACGATAGTCCAATCCTCTCCTATTTTTAATTCAGATAAAAGATATATCCTTCAGTTGAGCTTGTATATTGTTGATTGCAAGTTCTTAACAGACTTGCAAATATTTCAGTTCATTTATGCTTTTAATTATATATATACTTGCTGAGCATTTTAGCTCACTTGCTTGCTAATTTTGTTTCCTCAGCTAAGCACGAAGATGTCTAGGAGGAGTGGACCGTCAGGTCGGGGCAGCCATAGGGGCAGTCAGAGAGTTGAGGTGGTGGGATGGGTAGACAGCTTATGACCTTATTTCTTATCATTTCTGTATCGGTTAGACAGATTAATTAATTTATGGAGTTGTATATTTTTTTTATTCAGAACTTGGGTTATAATAGTTAATTAGTAGTTGTTTCATACTGTGACCTGTGAGCGGTCTTGGCTAGTCAGAGTTTATGTTTCTTTATAAATTTTGCTATTATTATGCATGTGAGCAGGTTTGGTTATAGTTGGTTTGGTTTGGTTGATTTGGACAGGTGGTTAGTCCTATTTACGAACACATCATGCCTAATTTTCTAAAATTTCTTCTATATTAATGTTTTATTAATTATAAAAGTATATAATTCTAATATTGATAAGTGAGGGCGTTACATATGTGATAGAGTGTGTATGTGTGATCTGTTATCTCCCTCCCCTCTGCTGCCTGCGTATGTGGGGGTGTGCGTAATTCCTCTGTTTTGAGTTATGTTTAAGCTGGGTAATGATAAGTGCATAATTTTGCATATTTTTATTGCCTATTTATTGCTTGAATTCGTATTTTAATAAATTATTTTGTTGCATTTCAGGGATTTCAATAATAAATAAAGAAATGGCAAAATAAAGAAATAAATGACAAAAGAAGAAGAAGAAGGACAAAAACAAGAAGAAAAAGAAAAGCAAGGGGTGGTGGTGCATTTTTACCAAACCAAAATGGATGGCCAAGATTTAGCCAACACTAAACTAAATAAATGGCCAAGATTAGCCCACACCAACCAAAAACCCTAATTATTTCCTATAAATAGGCCTCATCTTCAATTGTTAAAGAACCATTACCTTACATACTAGAATTATGTTGTAGTAGTTCATCTCCAAAAATTGTAGTTGTAATTTTCTATTTTTCTTGTAAACACTCTTTATTTTTATGCAAATTTCAAGTTTCATTTAATTTCTTGCACTTCTCTTTCATTTCTCTCCTTGTTCTTTATTTCGTTATTTTCGTAAATTCTCGGGTGGACAAAGTAGCAACGCTAACCACACGGGATTGAAAGTATCGATTTGAAGAATTTGTTTCCGTAATTTTTATTCTCGTTTTAATATTAATTACGCCCCTTTAGATCTCAATTTTATTGTGGTTTTTTATAACTGTTAATTGTAGATTTATTTTTTTTCTGTTTTATATGTTAGTATAAAAAAAGAAAAAAAAATTACACACAAAATATAAATTATAATTTTCCGTATTATTTTTCTGTCTCTTTGTTTGTTAATTCGAAGCAAAAAAAAAATTGCCTCCCCTGTTTCCCATTTTTTTTCTCCAGCCCCTGTTCTTATCTCTCTCGCCTCTCTCATATTCTTTCTATTTTTTTTTCTTCACACACACAAATCACAGCCTACATTTCCTTCCCTTTCTTCTTCTTCTTCTTAATTTTTTTTTTCTCTTTCGTACAATCCCATCCCCTTTTCTCTGTTTTTCAAGTCGAATTCCAGAACCAAACCCATGTCCCCTCTCCTCATCTTCTTCCGTTTTCTTCATTAAACCCAGTCTTTATCTCTCTGAAAATCCACGTCTCTCTCTCTCTCTCTCTCCTTATTCTTCTCTCTCACTCTCTCTCTGCCAAACCCACGCATATTTCCTTTTTATTGAGTTCATTTTCGAATTTGGTTTTCTCAGAATTTAATTCTTGATTTAATTCGAGTTCTTGAGTTTGGTTCAAAGTTTTCAAGTCTAAATTCTTGCTGCGTTTTGTGTTGCTGTATAACTGAGTTTTGTTATCCAAGTTGTGTTCGTTTGTATGAGCTGTTAATGTGCTGAGTTTGGACAGTTTGTTTAGTTGCACTTTTTGTTCTCTTCGGATTATTTTGCATTGTGTACTCTGTTTATTTCCTACTCGCGTTCGTAGGCAGGGTCTTGTTCTGTTGCCGAGTAGTACCGTTCTGTTTTGTGTTCGTAATTTAGTTCGGTGTGCTGTTTTACTGGGTCTTCGGAGTTCTTCGTTATTAAGTGTATTGTTTCGTCTTGATTGGAAATTCATGTCGGAGTTTTTATTCGGTTAATGTTGTTACTGTCGTTTGGTGCCGGTTTTGCGTTGTTTGCTGTTATTACCGAGTTGACTGATTTCGTTCAATTTTTGTTGCATTTCTCATTTTGTTTTTGTTCTTGAATCGTCCGTGTTTGAGTTGAATTCGTGTTAGGAGTTTGTTTTGACCGATTTTGCTTGCTGGTTGCGCATTGCTAATTGTGATCTCTCCATATGGGCTCTGTAGAATTTATCCTGGTGATAACGTGTATTTTATACACGTTTTGTCTTTTATTCTTCTGCATTTTTGTTAGTTTTGAATGTTGTTTTATTAATATTTGTTATGTTTTTCATCTTTCAGTGCCCCGTGCTTAATTGTTGAAAAGATGGTTTAATTTGGGCATGAAAGCGAAGATTATTCAAGAGGGAAGTTAGAAGATGAAAGCTCGCGATGTCGGGAGGTGTTTAATGTATTATCTTGAAGATTTTATCTCGTACGGGCTGATGTACGGCCGTTCGACAGGTCGTTCAAAGGAACAGATTTTCTGTACGGGCAGCTGTACGGCCGTTCAACAGGCCGTACAGAGCTGCTGTGTATTAAAAGAAGGCTCATAACATCTTATCTTTATGACTTCTAACCTACCTCTTATCTTCATCAAAACCTAACCTTATCTTGTAGTCTCATCTTGTAAATATAATTAGAGTAGGAGGAAGAACATTGGTTACTTGTAATCTAGCATTGATTATGAGTAGCTAACTTCATTTATTTGGCTCAAGGAAGGATTTCTTGTACAAAACCCATTTCATTTTAAGTAAGATCTATTTCACTCTATCTTGAATACTTGTGATGTATTGTTTATGATTTTGCTTGGAGATTTGTAAGTTGCTTCATCTTGCTCTTCTTGTAATTTCAATTGCTAATTGTTTGTGCTAATCCGTAATTGTTAGTACATTCATTGTAGTAGCACAAGGTTTGGCGTGCCTAAACTTCAAGATTCAAGTACAAATACCTAGGTTGAGCTTCTCATCCTTGGGTTTGTCCCAGCCTCTCTTTGTTTAATTCCTTGATTTGGTTATACTAGTAGTGCTTCATTATTGGTAGCTAGTATCAAGAGAACTAATTTATGTGTTTCACTAAATTAGTATTTTTAGAAGAGAAATAAGTGATTGTGTGCTTCACCAATTATCTTGGTTAGGTAGAGTTGGATATATTTTGCTTGTTGGGTTGAAGTGCTTGAGTTTCCATAATCCTTGGGTCAAATGCCTCTTATCTTGTTAATTTGCTCATTGTGTTGTGTTGGTAAATTTGGATAGTTGCCATTAACTTAGTTGTATTTTTGTAGTAATTTAGTTATTGTATGCAAGGTGTTTGATAAAACACCTTAACCAAACTCAAAACCCCCCTTGTTAACACTTCTAAATTGTAAGAGATAATCTACTTGAAATCAATATTGATAGTCCTTCCCTGTGAACGAACTACGAAAAACACTACCTTCAAATTGGCGCCGCTGCCGGGGAAGGCAACAATATTAATTTTGAGTTAATTGTTTCTTATATTTTAGATTTTATCTTTGTATATAATTTTTTTTTCTTTCTTTGTTTTTTGTTATTGGTGTGTCTTCATGTTTATTGGATATAGACATGAACTAACTCTTTCAGGAGAGGATGGATAATTATTTTGGTTGGAATAACGCTCAAGATTTCACCTATGATCAAGAACGATATCAAGATTTTAATTCTTTTCAGAATTTTAATGCGTATCAGGTGAATTCTTTATATTCTACAAACTCATGCTATGCTCCTTACCCTCCTAGCATCGATTATTCATATGCTTGTGAAAATCAATGTTATGATCCACAATATAATTCCCAAGACCATCAAGGGTCTTCTTTATCTTCATTATCATCATTAGAGGAGATGATAAACCAAATGGCGGCAAACAACCTCCAACTTGCTTTTAAAAATTGATGCTATGATCCGCAATATAATTCCTAAGACCATCAAGGGTCTTCTTCATCTTCCTTATCATCATTAGAGGAGATGATTAAACAAATGGCGGCAAACAACCTCCAATTCCAAAACACCACTTATCAAAGTATATCCAACTTGGAAAAGAACACTTCTCAAAGCATATCCAACTTAGAAAAGCAAATGAGTCAACTAGCTGAAACCGTGAGTCGATTAGAGGAGGTCAATTCTCCTACTAACCATGATTCTTGTTTTGTAATTGATGAAAATGTTGTGCATGATGAATTTGCTTGTTTAGTTGACGATTGCCCTAAGCTTGACAATGATAAATTGGATGTAGTTGAGGATCTACCAAGTTTAGAAAATTCCTTTGAGCTTAATGAATTGGTAGATGAGATAAAAATTGATGAATGTCCAATTAAAATTGAGAAGGAATTTGAGCTTAAGATTGATGAGGTTGAAATTTTTGCTTGGGTATATAAGGATCCAATTTGGGAAGAGTTTTTGAGTCGTAATTATAATGATTATTCTGACGATTTTTCTAACTACTTTGCCTTTTCAAAGTCTCTTGAAGATGTGAAGATCATAAAAATATTTTTATATTTTTATGGATCAAAGGTATATTTGCACACCTTATTTTTATTAGTGATTCGTAGATATGTGCATTTATTTGTTTTTTCACCTCATTAGTCAGAATAGTTGTATTAATAAGTCGAGCCAACGACAATAAACAAAGCGCTTTTTGGGAGGCAACCCAAGGTACGCATGTATTTATATATTTTTATATGTGTGTTAGATTTTGTTCCTCGCTTGCAAATATATATGGTGTTATGCATATCGTGGATTTGAGGATTGATCTAAATATTAGTGAGTGGGGATTCCATTTCTCATCTATTTTAATTCTAAGAAAATAACCAAAAAAATAAATGTATTTTTGTGGTGTGATTAATGAATTTTATAATAGATTTTCAAAAAAAAATTGTAATAATAATGTCCCGCTCGATAATATTTAGTATCGTTAATTATAGTTTTTATGATTTTTTATATTTGTTCCACTTGTGCCTTGATGTGTTTGTTCATGTTTTCAGGAATTAGTATTTTATTCAAGGATTTGTGGGAATTTTCTGTACAAAGAAAAAGAAAAAAAAATAGTTTTTGTAAAATTTCAGGACCGTACGGGCTGTCGTACGGGATGCAAACCGTGCAGCAGACCGTTCAACCGGCAGTGCAGATTTTGTAGGCGTCTGTCCAGAACTTAGTGCAATTTGAGGGGTCTCCAAAAATTTTCACCCACTTGTTGCACGGCTGTGCAGCTCTAAATTTTTTTTTTTTTTTTTGCAAAAACAGAGCAAGCAATCCACTTCTCCGTTCTTCTACGCCCAACTGCCATCCCTTCAACAGCCCTCTCCATTCAATAAACCTCACCTCTGCATCTCAGTCCGCCTGCAATTCATCCCCTCTCAACAACACCACCACTTCCGTTTACAACACAACACCGGCCTCCACCTCTGTTTCAAACAACGGCTTGTCCAACTTCACTCCATTTCGTCCATCCACCTACGCCCCTCTCACCTTTCTTTCCACCGCATTCTCACCACCTAAATCACCAAACCTCCGTGACCCCCAACAACCCCAGCCATGGCTTCTACACTTCTTCTCCAACACCCCTCCATTCACCATTTCCTACTGCATCAGTCCTCCATTTCCGCAATCTCCCTGCAACCCAACCGCACCTCCCTCCGCAACACAGCCCCCAAATCAAAGCACCACCCATCACCACCGTTCTTTCTCATCATTCTCCTCCAACCTCGCCACCACTCCCCAATCCCCCAATTCCACCTCCACCCAAACCACCACTTTCCCCCCCGACTTTCACCCTTGCTCCCTCCTCTCACCCCTCTCTTCATCCCCGTACACCACCATTCCCTATTCTTCTTTTTTTAGTTTAGTTTAGTTTAGTTTTTTTTTTGTTTTTTGTTTTTTTTGTTTTGTATTTTTTGTTTTTTTGTTTTTTTGTTTTATTTTTTGTTTTATTTCTTTTTATTCATTTTTATATTTTGATTTTCAATTTTAATTTTCTAAACTTAATTTTTTTTTATAAATTCAGAAATCAATTTAAATTTACTTTATTTTGATTTTGATTTTATTATTAATTAGTTAGTTCTTTTTGTTTTCCTTTATTTTATTTTATTTATTTTTATTCACTATTTCTTTCATTTTAAATTTTGATTTTAAGTTTTTTTTAAACTAAACAATTTTTATAAATTTAAGAATTAATTTTAAATTTGCTTTAAATTTTGATTTTTGATATTGTAATTAATTGGTTAGTGATTTATTTTATTTATTTATTTATTTTTTTTAAGAAAAAAAATCAAAGAAATCAAAAACCAAAATTTAATTCTTTTTAATTTCGATTTTAGTTTTTAATTTTCTAAAACTAAGTAATTATTTTATTTTAGTTTTAGTTTTAAATTTGATTTTTGATTTTATTATTATTTTAGTTTTAAAATTTGATTTTTTTATTTTATTATTAATTACTTAGTTATTTTATTTTATTTTATTTTAGTTTTAAATTTGATTTTTGCTTTTATTATTATTTCAGTTTTAAATTTGATTTGATTTTTATTTTATTTTTTTATTTTATTTTTTTATTTTTTTTATTTTTTTATTAATTGGTTAGTTATTTTATTTTATTTTATTTTTTAAAAAAAAAACAAAAACAAATATTTTTTTATTTTATTTCTATTTCCTTAATTAGTGTATTGCAGGCCTTTGTAGGTGTGGATTTGGCTTGTTGGTTATTTTCGTTGAGTTGATTGTGGTGTGTGGCGATAGTTCAATTCGTGACTTCCAGTTGCGGAGTTGGAGTTTTGCAAGTATGAGTGGCTTTGCTCCCGGTTCTTGTTATTTATTTTTAGGGGAGTTCTCTTTCACTCATATCTCTACTTCATTTTATTTGTCATGCATGAGGACATGCCATGTTTTAAGTGGGGGAAGGATTGTTCATTTTGATGTCCGTCTTGTTGTCCATTTTGTTTGCATTTGGGAAATAAGTTTAGTCATGAGCGTGTTTACTTGTTTGTGAAATTTTTGACATTGTGAGCTTGTAGCCTTGTTTTCTCCTATTACGTGTCTAGCATTACCAATTTGATGCGAATCTATAAGTTTGATGCACCTTATTGCACACACACACTTAAAATGACATGAAGAGTCTAGATGTTTGTAATTAAATTGTGAATATGACGATTATCTCTTAGCATGCATGGAATCAAATCGAGAAGATGTTATTACAACTTAAACCTTGTGAGGCCTTGAACGATGATTCTTTTGCTTGTGTGTTGCTCCCTCTTTATGTGTGTTTGTTGCTCTAGGGCTTGCATTAAACCTTCATTCATGGATGCACCATAATAAGGAAATTCTATTTAGGATAACCTTTTTGGCCTTTGTAGCTTATGAACCATGAAATAATCCCTAGTTACCCCCTTTGAAGCTTATATCCATATTTTTCTTCGACACTTTCCCCTTTTATACATGAGTCATAGCCAAATACTTCACTCTCGACCTAGTTGAGCTAGTTGAGACTTGGAAATAATTGATTGTTGAGCATAAGAATTTGGAGAAATTGTGAAGAGGAATAATTCTATTTATTGTAAGTGGGAACTAGTTTGAGGTGTATATCTAGATGTGGTTCAAAGTTCTTTGTAGTATTTATTTATGTTATGCATTCCCTTTGCTAAAAAAATAATAATAAAGGGGATGTAAAAAAAAAGAGAAAAAGAAAAATAGAAAAAAGCAATAAATCTTTGTACTTTATTTTGTTTCAATTTTCTTGGTAAATGTGGTTGTGTTTTTTAATTGTAAATGAGTGAAGACATTCTTTAGTTTGAGAATTTGGTGGATGAAGCGAGCAAGCGTCATTTTGACTCAACTAGCGAGACTTTTACACCTTCCTTGAACTTAAATTTTCACACCTTCACCCAAGCCTCATTACAACCCATTTTATGAATTCCTTATTTTTGATGCAATCCGGAATTTAGGTGAACATGCAAGGTCAAGTAGAGCGCATGCATTTAGACTTGGAGTTGAGTGAAATCTCTAGCCCATACTTGTGTGATACATAATTGAGAGATGTGAGATTTTTCACCATACGATTTCATCTTCTTAATGCGAGGCCATGTATGCTTTGTGATCATCTTGTCTAGTGTTCACGATTGAAGTGCATTCATTCTATCTTTAATGTCTTGGTTACATCTTGCACAAGGTGTGTTATCTTGATTCTTGAATTGGTTGTTAGCTCGTTTTAGTGGATGACAAGGTGAATAGCTCTATATGTTTGATTTTAGTTACAAGTAGATGGCTCGGACATGTGAGTGTAGTAGTTAGCTTAATTAGTTGGTATTGTTAATTTCTTGTTTATTAGTGGTTTTTGTGATTTTATGGGTACATCATCTATAAACCCTCACGAGACCTCACTCGTCCACTAGGGTTACATAGGGGTTCCAAGGGCTTGTTGCATATGCCGAATGCAACCGTGATCACCTACGGAAGTGGTACTAGTTAGGAGTATATGGTGTTGTTAATATTAGTTTGCTCGGGACTAGCAAAGTTCAAGTGGGGGAAGATTTGATAACGTGTATTTTATACACGTTTTGTCTTTTATTCTTCTGCATTTTTGTTAGTTTCGAATGTTGTTTTATTAATATTTGTTATGTTTTTCATCTTTCAGTGCCCCGTGCTTAATTGTTGAAAAGATGGTTTAATTTGGGCATGAAAGCGAAGATTATTCAAGAGGGAAGTTAGAAGATGAAAGCTCGCGATGTCGGGAGGTGTTTAATGTATTATCTTGAAGATTTTATCTCGTACGGGCTGATGTACGGCCGTTCGACAGGCCGTTCAAAGGAGCAGATTTTCTGTACGGGCAGCTGTACGGCCGTTCAACAGGCCGTACAGAGCTGCTGTGTATTAAAAGAAGGCTCATAACATCTTATCTTTATGACTTCTAACCTACCTCTTATCTTCATCAAAACCTAACCTTATCTTGTAGTCTCATCTTGTAAATATAATTAGAGTAGGAGGAAGAACATTGGTTACTTGTAATCTAGCATTGATTATAAGTAGCTAACTTCATTTATTTGGCTCAAGGAAGGATTTCTTGTACAAAACCCATTTCATTTTAAGTAAGATCTATTTCACTCTATCTTGAATACTTGTGATGTATTGTTTATGATTTTGCTTGGAGATTTGTAAGTTGCTTCATCTTGCTCTTCTTGTAATTTCAATTGCTAATTGTTTGTGCTAATCCGTAATTGTTAGTACATTCATTGTAGTAGCACAAGGTTTGGCGTGCCTAAACTTCAAGATTCAAGTACAAATACCTAGGTTGAGCTTCTCATCCTTGGGTTTGTCCCAGCCTCTCTTTGTTTAATTCCTTGATTTGGTTATACTAGTAGTGCTTCATTATTGGTAGCTAGTATCAAGAGAACTAATTTATGTGCTTCACTAAATTAGTGTTTTTAGAAGAGAAATAAGTGATTGTGTGCTTCACCAATTATCTTGGTTAGGTAGAGTTGGATATATTTTGCTTGTTGGGTTGAAGTGCTTGAGTTTCCATAATCCTTGGGTCAAATGCCTCTTATCTTGTTAATTTGCTCATTGTGTTGTGTTGGTAAATTTGGATAGTTGCCATTAACTTAGTTGTATTTTTGTAGTAATTTAGTTATTGTATGCAAGGTGTTTGATAAAACACCTTAACCAAACTCAAAACCCCCCCTTGTTAACACTTCTAAATTGTAAGAGATAATCTACTTGAAATCAATATTGATAGTCCTTCCCTGTGAACGAACTACGAAAAACACTACCTTCACCTGGACATTAGGTCCTAAAGAAGTACGAAGAATGCGACAAACAGTTTTAGCAGCTGAAATGTTGGATTTATGAGCATCAATGCCTCTAATTTTGTTCTTTTGTTCTTGTTCTTTTAGTATTATAACTGGTCTGCGACACTCATCGAATGCCAATACCAATGTTACAGGATCAAAGGAGAAAAAAACAAGAAAGAATTTAATAATATGGCCTGATTTGCTCTAATATAGAACTAACTATCCTTGAGTTTTTGAATTTATTTTTGTAATTCATAAGTCCATGAGTTTCGAAATAGTTACATTAGTTTAG
This sequence comes from Saposhnikovia divaricata, assembly GCA_036435485.1. Classification (NCBI taxonomy): domain Eukaryota; kingdom Viridiplantae; phylum Streptophyta; class Magnoliopsida; order Apiales; family Apiaceae; genus Saposhnikovia; species Saposhnikovia divaricata. The sequence continues at coordinate 22,342,090 of CM071600.1, forward strand.
TGATAAGTGCATATTAAGGACTAATAATTAATTAGGGTAAAATCAAATTTTCAAAAACCCCAAATCGTTCTAATTTGATTAAATTAATTATTAAGGATAGCGAAATAAATATTAGTCCCTGTGGATCGAATCTTAAATATTAAAACGATGATCGTGCGATTGCGATATTTAATTACCATATTTTAGCACATCCCGAGTTTGATCAACAACCTTTAGGAACCGGACCCTCATCTTTTGTCATTCCTAGTGATTCGACCCCTAACCAAACTTTCATTCTCCGTAATCTGCTTAAACAAAATAAAGAAGCTTCAAGTTGGTTTAGGGTGAACACTAGTGATTCTTGTTCTAATAGGTTGCATGATCCCACGCTAATTGAGAAAGGGTGTTCTAATCAAAATTTTCAAATATGTCTTGATCTTTTCTCACAGCTTCACCCAAAGTTTCCTACCTGCATCGGCTGATTCGGTTTTGTTACTTTGCCTCCCCTCGTAAAGTCCAGGTATGGGGGAGGAATTGTGTGCGTAAGTTAGTTGTTTTTAATATCCGTTCAGTCTCCATCATCCCTTGTCAGGTATTATCTCCTCATTTCTCTTGCATTTACATACATTGAGGACAATGCATGATTTAGGTATGGGGGAGGGTTTTAGTGTAAATATATAAAATTGAAAAATCCAAAAAAATTGAAAAATTTTAAAAATCCAAAAATAGAGATATTTTAGCTTAGTTGTCCTTCCCACTCTTTAAATTCTAGAACTAGTTGGTGTTGACTATTTTTCGAAAATTATATTTGTAATGCCTTTAGATAATTTGAACGTAGTCAGGTAAGGTTTTCCTTATGAAACTTGTGTCGAACAAATTTTTGCTTAAAAGTCCAAGACGACACATTTGCACAAGACTCGTGATGGAAAAATTGTATAGCAATGTTATTCGATACCTGAGAGAGAACCCACATGTTAGAACAATGTCGAATCAAACCTTTGCGAAATTTGGTTCCTATAGTGTAAAAAAAAAGAAAAAAAAAAGAAAAGAAAAGAAAAGAAAAGAAAAGAAAAGAAAAAGAGTCAATAAATGTTTGTAATTGGTGAGTGCTAGTGTAATTTTGTAATAATAAATTCTTAGTAGGGAAATCGGCTAGGTTGGGCTCATTGATAACCCGAGTAAGTAAGTCCGAGGGGACTTTGTGCCTAGCAACCTAAGGTCCCTTGTGATCTGGGATTGTTGACCTAAAACTCGCTAAATGGGTATTGATGTAAAAGTCTTTTGGGACCTCAACCATTGCACGGTCGGTCTAACTACTAAGAGCGTGAAGTTTGGCTAGAACCTTGTTTTGATAGAGATTGGGTCAGTTCAATATTGGTTGAAAAAGAGAAAATGTTCGTATGCAGTTAATCCATCAAAGGCCTTAAATTCACTACACACCTTGGGATTTTTTTTAAATTTTTAGTCTAATCATGTGGATTGTGGGAACCTATAACTTGGCTATTATTAGAATAATCTTTAAGGCATGTATTTTCCTACAAAGTTGTTTTGTTGACACCAGTGAAAGCTAGATTAAAAGAGGAAAGTTGGATACTTGCTGATTATCTCAAAGATTTTATGGGTATATCTTCTGTAAACCCTTAGGAGACAACACTCCTCCTATAGAGATCATCTATAGGTTTAACGGGTTGGTAAACCTAAAATTACCCGTCACACCTACGAAAAGGAGTATAGGACTTTTTTTATCTAGATTTCTTTTTGTTTTACTCGAGGACGAGCAAAAGATAGGTATGGGGGCATTTGATAAGTGCATAATTTTGCATATTTTTATTGCCTATTTATTGCTTGAATTCGTATTTTAATAAATTATTTTGTTGCATTTCAGGGATTTCAATAATAAATAAAGAAATGGCAAAATAAAGAAATAAATGACAAAAGAAGAAGAAGGACCAAAACAAGAAGAAAAAGAAAAGCAAGGGGTGGTGGTGCATTTTTACCAAACCAAAATGGATGGCCAAGATTTAGCCAACACTAAACTAAATAAATGGCCAAGATTAGCCCACACCAACCAAAAACCCTAATTATTTCCTATAAATAGGCCTCGGCTTCACTTGTTAAAGAACCATTACCTTACATACTAGAATTATGTTGTAGTAGTTCATCTCCAAAAATTGTAGTTGTAATTTTCTATTTTTCTTGTAAACACTCTTTATTTTTATGCAAATTTCAAGTTTCATTTAATTTCTTGCACTTCTCTTTCATTTCTCTCCTTGTTCTTTATTTCGTTATTTTCGTAAATTCTCGGGTGGACAAAGTAGCAACGCTAACCACACGGGATTGAAAGTATCGATTTGAAGAATTTGTTTCCGTAATTTTTATTCTCGTTTTAATATTAATTACGCCCCTTTAGATCTCAATTTTATTGTGGTTTTTTATAACTGTTAATTGTAGATTTATTTTTTTTCTGTTTTATATGTTAGTATAAAAAAAAGAAAAAAAATTACACACAAAATATAAATTATAATTTTCAGTATTATTTTTCTGTCTCTTTATTTGTTAATTCGAAGCAAAAAAAAAAAAAAATTTGCCTCCCCTGTTTCCCATTTCTTTTTCTCCAGCCCCTGTTCTTATCTCTCTCGCCTCTCTCATATTCTTTCTATTTTTTTTCTTCACACACACAAATCACAGCCTACATCTCCTTCCCTTTCTTCTTCTTCTTCTTAATTTTTTTTTTCTCTTTCGTACAATCCCATCCCCTTTTCTCTTTTTTTCAAGTCGAATTCCAGAACCAAACCCATGTCCCCTCTCCTCATCTTCTTCCGTTTTCTTCATTAAACCCAGTCTTTATCTCTCTGAAAATCCACGTCTCTCTCTCTCTCTCTCTCTCTCTCCTTATTCTTCTCTCTCACTCTCTCTCTGCCAAACCCACGCATATTTCCTTTTTATTGAGTTCATTTTCGAATTGGGTTTTCTCAGAATTTAATTCTTGATTTAATTCGAGTTCTTGAGTTTGGTTCAAAGTTTTCAAGTTTACATTCTTGCTGCGTTTTGTGTTGCTATGTAAGAACCCCAAATTTTGGATATAATTAAAACTTTTTATTAAGTAATGATAAAATGAGGAACAATGATTCCGACAACAAGGTCACCAGCTCTAATGAATGGTGGTTGCAAAGAGCAATGATTGTAATGAATGGATATTGCTTTGGACAATGATCCTGATGCATTGGTATATTGTCAGAATAGAGTAATTCGATGGTTGAGGACCTAGATAAGAATAATCTACCATCCAGGAAGGAGCTAATGGATCCTTGAAGGGAAATGAGTACGTGCATAGTGTTTCCCATGCGTGCATAGTATTTCCCATACGTGCATAGTATTTCCCGTACGTGCATAGTGTTTCCTGTACGTGCATAGTAATTTGGTGGATGAATAGTGATTTTTTAAGTTGGAAAACTTTTCACTCCACCCTATGTACGGGACGTGATATGGATGTTTCGAAGTCATATTAGTAATACGCGGAGGAAATAAGTGAATGCAGAGACGATCGGAATTCAGAAATTCCAAATTCTTTTCGGTATAATATTTGACCGGACAGTGGATTAAATATTATTATAATCCAAGAATTGAGATATCAACTTTGAGGATTTGATATTTTGGGATGTTATTATATTTGATTTAAGAATGAAGGTAGGAAACCACTGAGGAGTGGTTATGGCTACAATGTAATAATTGATATTTGGAAAGAATGAATGGAATTCGACTTTATTATTTCTATGTCTTGAAGAATGCTAAAGGGTAACAACATAGGTAAGAATAATCTATCTTCTAAGGGAATAAGATATGGCAATTTCAAGCAGGAGAATATTCTCATGTCATCTAGATCGGTAACGATTAATCCAGTAGTTCCGTAAAAAGGATAAGGAACGATCGAAAGAGAATACGGACAATTGTACCACCCTAAGAGAACAAGTAAAGAATACAGAATGAATAGTGTTTTGGTGGGAGTATATAATAATATGAGACGACACTATATAGAAGCATTCGGAACGGATTTCCGAGTTCGTATTAGTGATCCAGGGGAAAATAAGTGTATGTAAAAGCTGTCGGATTCTGAAAAACCGCACTTCTATTTTCTCCGAGAGTTCCCTGGACACTGATAGCCTTAAGTATTTAACGAATGGATTTAAGGAATATAAATTGGAAAGTTAGAATGAAAGATGGAGAATGAAAGTATTAATATTAAAAAGGATTCCCGGTAAACCCTAATTAGAAATCCGTGAAATATTCCTACGAACGATCAATCGAAACGGGTAATAACCGGACACAGAAACAAGCAGAGGACCAAAAGGTATGATGAGCTAGTGGAAGGAGACCTAATCACTTTATGCAAGATAAGATCAAAGAGACCAAGCTAGTTACAAAGCTAACTAGCAATCTTAGCAATCAAACCAAGTACTTAGCATGCTTTCTCATCCTACCACACCAAATTAAACACTTGTCCACCAAGATGATGTATGCCATGACCTAGTACCTTTAATAAAGCAACTTTATGTTAGATATTTTCACAATAATGCAAGAGAGCAAGGAACCAAGCCAAGCAAACACCACCACTCTCCATTTTCCTTTCCATTCGACTTCTTGCATAATTCAAGATCCAAAGTCCAACTTCCAACCATTGTTAAATCTCAAGAAAATTAAGGTGAGTCCTATATTTCATAACTAAGATATCCTATGAATTTCATCTTCAAATTCCATACCAATCTTGAGATATAAAATCAAGAAGATGATGATGAATAGTAACTTTTAAGTATTAACTTTGTGTTCTTGTTTTCTTTTGATTGATTCAAGTATACTAAGGCTACTTAAGGATCATTCAAGGCTTAACAAGTGTTATTCACTCTCCAAGGAAGGTATAAATCTCAAGAAACCTTAGTACTACTTTGAGTTTATGGATCTTTTTGGATGGATATGTGATGGAGAGGTGTTAGTATGCTTAGATCCATGTATGCATAATTGGTTGTTATTGATATTTCATACTTGTTGGATTTGAGTTGTTCTTGAGATATCATGACTTAGAATAGATGAGAAACTTTAGGTCTTGAATTGGTTGTTGTTGGAGGATGATTTGATGATGATAAAAATTTGGAAAAGCGTGTAAACATAGCCGTTATAATGCCCGATTTTACAATACCATGTTTTGTATGCCATTTTCCATGTCGAACCCCTACTGTCCAGAGACCTTATCTGCCATGATAGGATAGGTAATTTTCTAAGCTTCGTTTTGATATAAAGATCACGTGAAACAGACTTACGGTTTAGGATTTATGACCAAATTACTAAAAGTAGTTCGAATCCGTAAACGAAAGTTCGTAACTGTAATTGAACCCTCGTAAGCTATGTAACGTCATGGCGAATCTTGGTAAATAAATACTAGAGGTAAAAAGGAAGGTGTGAAAGAAAACCGTATGTCAAAAGGATCATTTTTCGATTTATTAAAAATGTTCGAGTCGAGGTTAAACGCGAACGAACCCCTAAAAGACGACTCTTTTATAACTTCGGTAAAACACTTAGAAAACGGGCGATAAAACTCGGAGTATAGTATTGGTTCGTAACGATCGACTTTAGAACTCATATGACTTAAGTATGTCCCAAGTATAAGTACAATGGCATGTCGTATTAACGAACGAATGTCAGGTCGGATCAGTGATAAAAGTAATCCACTAAAAGGGGTATAACGAGATAACTCGAGAACGTGTTTCGAATTAAGTATAACTTAACTTTTAATATGTTAAGTGATTAATCCCGAATGCCTTGGCTATTTATAGATCACCAAGCTGAACCGGGACCCGCTACCACTACCCCTTACCGTACTCGACTACCAGGCAAGTTTCAATTCCCTTCTTTTAGGCTGTTGTTGTGATTGAATAAATATATATATATATGATTGCTGATATACATATGCCATTGCATGCATGCCTACTTTCAAGTTGAATTGATATACTTGTTCCCTGAATGTTATTGTTGGCTTATAAGCTAGATAGTTATATATCAGTTATAAGCCGGTTATTGTAAGACCCTCATAGAAGGGCGTATACATCTTATTAATCAAATATAGACCGGGAGTAAATATTCCTTGATATATCGAGATTACCTCGGAGGAAAATATTTAAGTAAATATTTTCTATTATTTGGGCGACGAATATTATTTGAATATTCGTTCGGGATTATTTATTTAATGATCCTTACTTCAAATAATTATTTGAACGTAATCATTCGACGAATAATATTTCTCAATATTCATTCAGAGTCGGATTGATTATCGATTATTATTTCGAATATTCTTCTAAAGATGAGACTACTAAATGAATATTATTTGGATATTCTTTTAGAATATTATTTTATTAAATAAATATTACGTTTGAATATTCATTTAAGATATTGAATACTTGATGAATATTATTTTAATATTCATCTGAAGCTTGATTTAATTATCGAATATTATCTCGAATATTCCTTAAGGCTTGGATTACTAAATGAATATTACTTGATATTCATTTAGGATATTATTCATTGAATAAATATTACTTTTGAATATTCATTTAAATTCCTAATTAATTATGAATATTACCTTAAATATTCTTTTCAGGTCTTATTAATTAATGAATATTGTTTTGAGTTTTCATTTAAATATTTATTTATTCAATAAATATTCTCCTGATATTTCTTCAGGGATTATTTTGAGAAATACTCTGATTAAAGATATTCTTTCATATTCCCAATTATTCTTTAAATATTTTAACTCAATAAATATTCTCTGAATATTTATTCCATACTTAGAATAACCTCGATGAGGTTTATCTTCTTCGATTATTACAGAAAATATTTCGGAGTCATATTATTATTAATCTTATATCAAGAAAGGTTCTCAGACATCATTCTTCTTTGAGTCTATCTCCTTAATAATAAGGGAACCTTACTTGGAAAAATGTTATTTATCTTGTCGACTTCCCGGTCATAAAGTATTCCCTTCACTCGCAACTCGGGTGCTGTTGACTTATTAAGTCGTTGCTTACCTTCTCATCTTTCGAGGGGTAAGATTACTGGAACAAGTTGATATCCGTTACCAAGTAATAGCTTGGGAGTTATTGGTAAATTTTCCTTTCCAACTAGATACGACAACTTTGTGGAGTCTTATCAACAAGTATTATACTTGGGGAAAGGGGGACGAACGTTACATTCAGAATCATGAATTCTATTTGAACTAGGAGTCGTGTAAGAGGCCGAGTAGCGCCGGTCCATCCCCTTTGGCCCAACCGTTGGCCGGGGAGAGCTAGTAAGGCGGTATACAAGTAAAGCCGTCAGTTCTTCCTTCTACCGGTAGTAAATCTAAATTGAGCTGTACGATCTCGACTGATCATCAAGATTGGAACAGCGGGCGCGGTGAATACTCCATCATTGGTTCATCATCCAAACTTATTTATTTCCTGCAACATGATTACTGTTGGCAGAGCTGGAAAAGTGTTCATAACTGGAATTGCAACCTTTTCATGCAAGTTCCTCTTCTTAATAACAATGAAAATATCTCGCTTACTTTTGATGTAGCAGATATTTCTACAAACAAATACTTTAAGTTACCTTGTAACATCATCGTTCATATTATACTGGCATCATTTCCGTAAATGCATGGCATATGGTTTGAAAGATACTTTTGAACCGTTATACATTATCGTTCAGTTATATATCATTGTTGGTGGGCTATTGCTCACCCTTGCTTTATTATTATATCACAACAACAGCTAGACCAGATGACTCGCACAAGGCGCACTCGACGCGGGCGAGGACGATGAGACTACCAGAGCTGAAGAAGAAGCTATTGGTAGGGTATATTTATTCTTTCAGTACCAAGAATATGGTCTAGTATGACTTATGTAAATGGATGGCAAAGAGTATGTATTTATATTGAAATTCTTTTGGATTGTAAGAACTCTTAATGTGATTAATAAAAATTTGATTGTTACTCTGATTTCATCTCTGGGACTATAACGGGTGTGTTTTATATTGTTGTGTTGGGTTATAGAGACGTAATTTATTTTATGTTAAGGAAAGTTCAATTGTTGTGGACAGAATTGGAAACCGTAACCACCGGATCCCGGACCCTGGATCTGGGGGTGTTACAGAAGTGGTATCAGAGCGTACGTTATAAACCCCAGAGATGAGGCAACGTTAAAACAATAAATTCACTAAGATAATAAGAACTCTTGCCAAGTTCATAGTCGGACTACATAATGTAGTGATGACATATAAAACCCTTAGGGGAACTCTTAAGTATAATGATAGTAACTTAGCTCGATATCGTATCGACGAGTAAGGCGACTGACCTTGAGGCATACGAGCAACAGCGCGATGATGCTTTATATGCTGAAGCGGATAAATCGATAGAGTACCCTACTGGAGACCCAGAAGAGGTTCCAGAAGATAAGGACAGTCCTGTTAGGATAAGGAGCTTACCCATGGGTTATGAGGGTCGCAGCCAGAATGACTGTGATGATTAAGATATGGTGCTCAGAAAAGTGAGTATAAAGAACCGAGATATTATTAAGAGATCTGAAGATGCATGTTGAATTCATAGCCGGACTACCAGATGTAGTACCAGCAAGAAAGAAGGATTGGAAGAATTACTTGAGATCTTATACGGAAGAAGATGAGAATCCTTAGAGATTTTCATCTTAACAAAGAAAGAGCTAGAGGGATGTATGATTATCAAAGACATCGATTTAGGGCGAGGAGCAGAGTCCCTAGGAATAGTTGAGAAGGAGCAGTAAGTGCCATATCATTTGATAAATGAATTAGTATGAATATGGTCAGTAATAATTCGCCATGAGAAGGCAGGTGTCGTAGGTTGTAAATTATGGAACCAAATTGAGGTTAATAAGGTGGTTTTATTAAGGAAAATGTTCATTTTATGAATGAATCATTTAGAGAGTAAAGACATTGGGAAGTGACAGCATGATTGGGTAAAATTATATAAGGAAGTAGTAAGCAAGGCAATGATCTCAGAACTTACCGGAAGATAAGACCAGTGAGTCAAGATGAACTCGTAATGAGACTACTGCCAGAGACTGAGTATAGAGTTAATTCAACTCAGTTAAATGATGAACCAGAAACGTTAGATGCATGTGATTCAGGGGAATATTAAATTCCTTCTTCTCTTTGAATGGATTATAGTAGTTACCTTAAGTTTACTCCGACACGGAATTATAATAGATCAAGTAATACGATCAGCAGTTAAAGAGAAAAATGTGAGGAAAAATCTTCCTGGAGCTAAAAGGTGAAATTGGTAATGACCAAGAGCTGGCATTGCTTAATGGAAAAAGGAGACTTTGTGCTTCCAATGACGCTTCGCATAAAGGGTTAGGTAGACCGACATTTGGTAGTATTGAATATCAGGACGTTGTGACAGGTTTCAGTTTGAAACTATTGATTCCCTTCTAAGGGATGGATATAATTGATTCCTCTCCAGTGGGTAAACTTCCAATCTGATGATGATTATTTCGTTAACTATGACTGCTTATGATTCCACCTGCTTGGAGGTTCATAGAACTATTCTTCAGGTTTCGAAACTGGTCTCCTTAATGTTACCAGTAGGTGGGTAGATTGATCAAAATTTCCCTGAGTCTGGAAAGGAATCCGGTGAATTTTGGAAAACCTTGTCTTTCTGATTATCAGAGAATGTCATGGAAGAGAGTAGAAACTGGAGCAAACCCTGTGATTTGGGTAAGGATGCTGTAAAATGGGTTAGTAAATGGACCCTGAGCATTACAATCGACGGTAGTGATAAAAGGATGAAGTGAGATTGGACGAGAACAGGAAATGTAAGTAAGAAACTAGCCGGACGGAGAAACTCCGGGATTGACTTAAGTGAAAAGGCTGTTATGCCAGGAATGGTAAGCTTGCGTGGCACGCGGGATTGATAAGAATATTTGAAAAGATAAAAGTGGAGGAAAGGTGACCGGAGACGGTGCCGAGTAGTCGATTAAGACTTATATGGAGTAAAGTTTTGGAAAGGTAGAAAGGTATCAAAGAAGAAGGCACTATGCCGGCAATTGCTAGAAAAGTAATGCTATTAGCCAACCCCTAAAATCATATTTTTTTTTTATTTTAGTGTGGCCAGTTGAGGCCAAGTCACAAAGGATTATCGAGTGACTAGACCAGCAATGAAAGGACAAAGCAGGGTTGCTTCTAAGAAAGCACCGACTGCAAGGGCTTCTGATATAAAGGAAATATTAATGAGATCGTAAGAGTCTTCTACTAAACCCTTTGCAACCCATGTTTTGATAGGGAATTTACTAGACCTTTTTGGGATGGGGTAACCCGTACTAAAGTGACTCAGGTGTATTTTGTTGTCCAAGATTACGAGTAAAATGGAAGTATAGTGACTTGAGATGCATGATGTTAGGGTATCATGAATACCATGAACATATTACGACTAAGGGAAGTAAACAACGAAGGTTTATGAAGAGAATATAGAAATGGTCAGAGATGGATCAGTATGCTGTAGAAATTTTGTCTAAGGCAAGTACATTTGAGAAGAACGATAAGTACTAAGAGATTCACGTTGAACTCGACCAATATCTTCCAAAACATCCTTGCTGCCATTACCAAGTTCTGTAAGAGAGGAGATAGACATACGTTGCCTTGTTGGAAGGCCAAATAGGCTGACAACTATCTGAAAGAAGAGGGTGGCATTAAGCCACCGATCGATTATCAAATGAGAATGATTGAAAAGAGACCTTTATTAAGGATACATGATCTGATTGCCAATTATAAGATGCAAGAATTCCTTGGCAGTTGAATTAGGGATAGGATATCCATAAATTAAGACAAGCCCTGGGGAATGCACAAGGGGTGGCATTAACCCTAATAACGACATTATGACTTCAGATGATATGAGTTGGACTTGCTAAGGCAACAATGACCGGTAAGGATTATTAAAAAGAGTTCTGGAAAGAACATAGATAGAATTATTAGAATATTGATCAATGACATTTTGATATACCCTGTACCCAGAAAATATAGGAGGAAGGATGAGGATGACCTATGAAACCTTACAAGGAAAAAGGTAATATTCCGAACTTCAAAATGGAAGTTTGGTAAGGAATGTATGACATAGTAACAATAATGCCAGATGAGGCATGTATGAAGCCCGGAGGAAGTATGGATTGAACCTATAAAGGTTGAGATTATCCTAAGATAAGGAAAGAACTAAGAAGAGAAGTATCCTAAGTAGGATTGGGAATAAACGTGATAAAGTTCCCACGGGTAGGTGGAAGCAATGACTTATGGAGAAAGACTGATAAATATATTTTTCTCCATCAGTAGAGCTTAAGGGAGAATGCTTTCACCCATCAATGATGGGAATGAGGTAGAAATGTTTGAATTGGAATATATCCAGAGAACAAGGGTTACCAGAAATTATTATTATCAGGAAAGGCCAATGAGGTGGCCGACAGTCTAAGTACAAAGGAATAATTATAAATGTTCATACCGAAGAAACAAAATGATATTTGGAAAGACCTTGAAGGTCATATTGGAGTGGAGGAAGTTACATTCCTTTTGATGATTGTGCAAGAATCGAAGGTAATAATAGTTTAAGTAAAGATTCGATTCCTGATGGAGTCTTAAGCATATTACGTACCTTAGAAGGTCCCGTTTTGAGGCAAACCAGGACCATGGTACAAAATTGATGAAGTAAACCGTTAATTTTCCAGTCTTTTATGGAAGATGCATAAGTGATAGTTTCATCAACCGGACCAAGCTGCGATGCTTGAAACTCTTTCGCAATTCTATCTACTTCATGTTATATCTACATCAAGTTCAGGAAGTGTTCCTTATGGATAAGGAATAATGATTACTTTGTCTCCCTAAGGGATTTGAAACCCGTAGGGTTAGCTATTAATGCACTATGTAAACAACAAGCAATGGTGATTCTTCTAAGAAAGTAGATGACAATGTAAAGATAAAGAAAGTGCTGCCATTGATTAACTAAATGGCATGTTGATGAATGACAAACAAGTTTATGTTAGTGTACTTCTGCGCAAACAAGATAGAGAAGATGAGGTTGATGATTTATGATGTTAAAGATATTCCCATGGAAAGAATTAATGAGACTTGGAGGGCAGGGCGGTTGAGCCCGAGACTTATTGGGCCACCTGAGAGGTTAAAGTGTTCGGACGGCGGTATTCGAGCCAGCCTTACCCCCAAAACTTATAGCACGGTCATAACGGGTTTTCATGTGGCCAGGCTACGCCAGTAAAATGCAGATGTCAACAGATGATAGGAGTACGAGCATGTAGATATACGACCTGGTCTGACTTACGAAAGACAACCTGTGGAAAACCACGGATAGAAAAGAACAAATGATGAGAAACAAGGTTGGCAGAAGTAGATTATATGACTCTAATTTAAAGGGATCGGGCCAGATTCATTTCGGAAAGTTTAAATTGGAATAACGTGATGATTATAGAATAAATGTGACGGAATACCGATAAAGAGGTACCAAGTGCAAAAAGGTGTCTCAATAAAGAGGTGAAGGTGAAAGTAAATAATAGAAATGAGTAAGAATCAGATAATAAGAAGGATGTGATTGATAAAGAAAAGGCTGGGAAAGCAACTATGGAATGAGAAGCAAGGAATGTTATGAATGGGTTTTCTAATGAATTCTCAGGATGACAACCTGATAGTGTCAATATTATAGTATGAAAAAGCTAGTAACATGATATGGGATGTCAGTAATAATGATGTCAAGTGAGAAATCTAAGATTTAACCTGAAAGGTTGAAGGATTTCCCAAATATGAGTATCGCTAAGATTGAACAAGAGTATTTGTCCATAGAATAATGGACAAAGCAGCAAGATATGTTGACACGTGAGATTGCGATCAAATAGTATTGGATATAATTATGATTAATTTCTTCTTTGATAAACCTCTATAGTTCAGAGGTAAATTCTGAGTATGATATTCTACAATAATGAAAGCTTTCTATAATCCTTTAGAACTCTTTTCTCTTCTTCTCTCTTATTCATCTTCTTTATGAATTGAGAAGAACAACCCTTTTAGGAGGGGAGGTACTGCTACGTGACTATCTGTCTATGTGATAGAAGTCTAAGTGGAATGCCATGACTTGTTTAATTGCTTGTCAAGTACTAAAGGCTGGCCCCCTTCTGTACTAACTATGCAATATAACAAATGTTCAATTGATCATAGTGATCTCTCAACAAATCTTTCCACTTCTCTATATTGATCGAGATTGCGAAGATTAAAGCGATCAGGAAATGCACAGTACGAGCGAGGTTACCTCCGAATCGTAGGGTGATAGTGATACCAATGTTACTGCAGGTATCAATAAGGATAAGACTGAGTAAGAGTATAACCCGGATAGTGAGTTGTACGAAAAGTAGCAACGTTGATGGAAAAAGGGATAAAGTATGAATTGTAGCACTAGAAGATGTGCTGAGGAAGGGTAGAACGACTAAGAATTGACCGGGAAGCTAAAGAGTGAACGGCAGGCAAACGACTCTTTGCTTCCTACCTGATTCCGGGACGGAATCCTTTTAAGGAGGGGAGACTGTAAGAACCCCAAATTTTGGATATAATTAAAACTTTTTATTAAGTAATGATAAAATGAGGAACAATGATTCTGACAACAAGGTCACCAGCTCTAATGAATGGTGGTTGCAAAGAGCAATGATTGTAATGAATGGATATTGCTTTGGACAATGATCCTGATGCATTGGTATATTGTCAGAATAGAGTAATTCGATGGTTGAGGACCTAGATAAGAATAATCTACCATCCAGGAAGGAGCTAATGGATCCTTGAAGGGAAATGAGTACGTGCATAGTGTTTCCCATGCGTGCATAGTATTTCCCATACGTGCATAGTATTTCCCGTACGTGCATAGTGTTTCCTGTACGTGCATAGTAATTTGGTGGATGAATAGTGATTTTGTAAGTTGGAAAACTTTTCACTCCACCCTATGTACGGGACGTGATATGGATGTTTCGAAGTCATATTAGTAATACGCGGAGGAAATAAGTGAATGCAGAGACGATCGGAATTCAGAAATTCCAAATTCTTTTCGGTATAATATTTGACCGGATAGTGGATTAAATATTATTATAATCCAAGAATTGAGATATCAACTTTGAGGATTTGATATTTTGGGATGTTATTATATTTGATTTAAGAATGAAGGTAGGAAACCACTGAGGAGTGGTTATGGCTACAATGTAATAATTGATATTTGGAAAGAATGAATGGAATTCGACTTTATTATTTCTATGTCTTGAAGAATGCTAAAGGGTAACAACATAGGTAAGAATAATCTATCTTCTAAGGGAATAAGATATGGCAATTTCAAGCAGGAGAATATTCTCATGTCATCTAGATCGGTAACGATTAATCCAGTAGTTCCGTAAAAAGGATAAGGAACGATCGAAAGAGAATACGGACAATTGTACCACCCTAAGAGAACAAGTAAAGAATACAGAATGAATAGTGTTTTGGTGGGAGTATATAATAATATGAGACGACACTATATAGAAGCATTCGGAACGGATTTCCGAGTTCGTATTAGTGATCCAGGGGGAAAATAAGTGTATGTAAAAGCTGTCGGATTCTGAAAAACCGCACTTCTATTTTCTCCGAGAGTTCCCTGGACACTGATAGCCTTAAGTATTTAACGAATGGATTTAAGGAATATAAATTGGAAAGTTAGAATGAAAGATGGAGAATGAAAGTATTAATATTAAAAAGGATTCCCGGTAAACCCTAATTAGAAATCCGTGAAATATTCCTACGAACGATCAATCGAAACGGGTAATAACCGGACACAGAAACAAGCAGAGGACCAAAAGGTATGATGAGCTAGTGGAAGGAGACATAATCACTTTATGCAAGATAAGATCAAAGAGACCAAGCTAGTTACAAAGCTAACTAGCAATCTTAGCAATCAAACCAAGTACTTAGCATGCTTTCTCATCCTACCACACCAAATTAAACACTTGTCCACCAAGATGATGTATGCCATGACCTAGTACCTTTAATAAAGCAACTTTATGTTAGATATTTTCACAATAATGCAAGAGAGCAAGGAACCAAGCCAAGCAAACACCACCACTCTCCATTTTCCTTTCCATTCGACTTCTTACATAATTCAAGATCCAAAGTCCAACTTCCAACCATTTTTAAATCTCAAGAAAATTAAGGTGAGTCCTATATTTCATAACTAAGATATCCTATGAATTTCATCTTCAAATTCCATACCAATCTTGAGATATAAAATCAAGAAGATGATGATGAATAGTAACTTTTAAGTATTAACTTTGTGTTCTTGTTTTCTTTTGATTGATTCAAGTATACTAAGGCTACTTAAGGATCATTCAAGGCTTAACAAGTGTTATTCACTCTCCAAGGAAGGTATAAATCTCAAGAACCCTTAGTACTACTTTGAGTTTATGGATCTTTTTGGATGGATATGTGATGGAGAGGTGTTAGTATGCTTAGATCCATGTATGCATAATTGGTTGTTATTGATATTTCATACTTGTTGGATTTGAGTTGTTCTTGAGATATCATGACTTAGAATAGATGAGAAACTTTAGGTCTTGAATTGGTTGTTGTTGGAGGATGATTTGATGATGATAAAAATTTGGAAAAGCGTGTAAACATAGCCGTTATAATGCCCGATTTTACAATACCATGTTTTGTATGCCATTTTCCATGTCGAACCCCTACTGTCCAGAGACCTTATCTGCCATGATAGAATAGGTAATTTTCTAAGCTTCGTTTTGATATAAAGATCACGTGAAACAGACTTACGGTTTAGGATTTATGACCAAATTACTAAAAGTAGTTCGAATCCGTAAACGAAAGTTCGTAACTGTAATTGAACCCTCGTAAGCTATGTAACGTCATGGCGAATCTTGGTAAATAAATACTAGAGGTAAAAAGGAAGGTGTGAAAGAAAACCGTATGTCAAAAGGATCATTTTTCGATTTATTAAAAATGTTCGAGTCGAGGTTAAACGCGAACGAACCCCTAAAAGACGACTCTTTTATAACTTCGGTAAAACACTTAGAAAACGGGCGATAAAACTCGGAGTATAGTATTGGTTCGTAACGATCGACTTTAGAACTCATATGACTTAAGTATGTCCCAAGTATAAGTACAATGGCATGTCGTATTAACGAACGAATGTCAGGTCGGATCAGTGATAAAAGTAATCCACTAAAAGGGGTATAACGAGATAACTCGAGAACGTGTTTCGAATTAAGTATAACTTAACTTTTAATATGTTAAGTGATTAATCCCGAATGCCTTGGCTATTTATAGATCACCAAGCTGAACCGGGACCCGCTACCACTACCCCTTACCGTACTCGACTACCAGGCAAGTTTCAATTCCCTTCTTTTAGGCTGTTGTTGTGATTGAATAAATATATATATATATATGATTGCTGATATACATATGCCATTGCATGCATGCCTACTTTCAAGTTGAATTGATATACTTGTTCCCTGAATGTTATTGTTGGCTTATAAGCTAGATAGTTATATATCAGTTATAAGCCGGTTATTGTAAGACCCTCATAGAAGGGCGTATACATCTTATTAATCAAATATAGACCGGGAGTAAATATTCCTTGATATATCGAGATTACCTCGGAGGAAAATATTTAAGTAAATATTTTCTATTATTTGGGCGACGAATATTATTTGAATATTCGTTCGGGATTATTTATTTAATGATCCTTACTTCAAATAATTATTTGAACGTAATCATTCGACGAATAATATTTCTCAATATTCATTCAGAGTCGGATTGATTATCGATTATTATTTCGAATATTCTTCTAAAGATGAGACTACTAAATGAATATTATTTGGATATTCTTTTAGAATATTATTTTATTAAATAAATATTACGTTTGAATATTCATTTAAGATATTGAATACTTGATGAATATTATTTTAATATTCATCTGAAGCTTGATTTAATTATCGAATATTATCTCGAATATTCCTTAAGGCTTGGATTACTAAATGAATATTACTTGATATTCATTTAGGATATTATTCATTGAATAAATATTACTTTTGAATATTCATTTAAATTCCTAATTAATTATGAATATTACCTTAAATATTCTTTTCAGGTCTTATTAATTAATGAATATTGTTTTGAGTTTTCATTTAAATATTTATTTATTCAATAAATATTCTCCTGATATTTCTTCAGGGATTATTTTGAGAAATACTCTGATTAAAGATATTCTTTCATATTCCCAATTATTCTTTAAATATTTTAACTCAATAAATATTCTCTGAATATTTATTCCATACTTAGAATAACCTCGATGAGGTTTATCTTCTTCGATTATTACAGAAAATATTTCGGAGTCATATTATTATTAATCTTATATCAAGAAAGGTTCTCAGACATCATTCTTCTTTGAGTCTATCTCCTTAATAATAAGGGAACCTTACTTGGAAAAATGTTATTTATCTTGTCGACTTCCCGGTCATAAAGTATTCCCTTCACTCGCAACTCGGGTGCTGTTGACTTATTAAGTCGTTGCTTACCTTCTCATCTTTCGAGGGGTAAGATTACTGGAACAAGTTGATATCCGTTACCAAGTAATAGCTTGGGAGTTATTGGTAAATTTTCCTTTCCAACTAGATACGACAACTTTGTGGAGTCTTATCAACAAGTATTATACTTGGGGAAAGGGGGACGAACGTTACATTCAGAATCATGAATTCTATTTGAACTAGGAGTCGTGTAAGAGGCCGAGTAGCGCCGGTCCATCCCCTTTGGCCCAACCGTTGGCCGGGGAGAGCTAGTAAGGCGGTATACAAGTAAAGCCGTCAGTTCTTCCTTCTACCGGTAGTAAATCTAAATTGAGCTGTACGATCTCGACTGATCATCAAGATTGGAACAGCGGGCGCGGTGAATACTCCATCATTGGTTCATCATCCAAACTTATTTATTTCCTGCAACATGATTACTGTTGGCAGAGCTGGAAAAGTGTTCATAACTGGAATTGCAACCTTTTCATGCAAGTTCCTCTTCTTAATAACAATGAAAATATCTCGCTTACTTTTGATGTAGCAGATATTTCTACAAACAAATACTTTAAGTTACCTTGTAACATCATCGTTCATATTATACTGGCATCATTTCCGTAAATGCATGGCATATGGTTTGAAAGATACTTTTGAACTGTTATACATTATCGTTCAGTTATATATCATTGTTGGTGGGCTATTGCTCACCCTTGCTTTATTATTATATCACAACAACAGCTAGACCAGATGACTCGCACAAGGCGCACTCGACGCGGGCGAGGACGATGAGACTACCAGAGCTGAAGAAGAAGCTATTGGTAGGGTATATTTATTCTTTCAGTACCAAGAATATGGTCTAGTATGACTTATGTAAATGGATGGCAAAGAGTATGTATTTATATTGAAATTCTTTTGGATTGTAAGAACTCTTAATGTGATTAATAAAAATTTGATTGTTACTCTGATTTCATCTCTGGGACTATAACGGGTGTGTTTTATATTGTTGTGTTGGGTTATAGAGACGTAATTTATTTTATGTTAAGGAAAGTTCAGTTGTTGTGGACAGAATTGGAAACCGTAACCACCGGATCCCGGACCCCGGATCTGGGGGTGTTACATGCTATATAACTGAGTTTTGTTATCCAAGTTGCGTTCGTTTGTATGAGCTGTTAATGTACTGAGTTTGGACAGTTTGTTTAGTTGCACTTTTTGTTCTCTTCGGATTATTTTGCATTGTGTACTCTATTTATTTCCTACTCGCGTTCGTAGGCAGGGTCTTGTTTCTGTTGCCGAGTAGTACCGTTCTGTTTTGTGTTCATAGTTTAATTCGGTGTGCTGTTTTACTGGGTCTTCCGAGTTCTTCGTTATTAAGTGTATTGTTTCGTCTTGTTTGGAAATTCATGTCGGAGTTTTTATTCGGTTAATGTTGTTACTGTCGTTTGGTGCCGGTTTTGCATTGTTTACTGTTGCATTTCTCGTTTTGTTTTTGTTCTTGAATCGTCCGTGTTTGAGTTGAATTCGTGTTAGGAGTTTGTTTTAACCGAGTTTGCTTGCTGGTTGCGCATTGCTAATGGTGATCTCTCCATCTGGGCTCTATAGAATTTATCCTGGACATTAGGTCCTAAAGAAGTACGAAGAATGCGACAAACAGTTTTAGCAGCTGAAATGTTGGATATATGAGCATCAATGCCTCTAATTCTGTTCTTTTGTTCTTGTTCTTTTAGTATTATAACTGGTCTGCCACACTCATCGAATGCCAACACCAATGTTACAGGATCAAAGGAGAAAAAAACAAGAAAGAATTTAATAATATGGTCTGATTTGCTCTAATATAGAACTAACTAACCTTGAGTTTTCGAATTTATTTTTGTAATTCATAAGTCCATGAGTTTCGAAATAGTTACATTAGTTTAGTGATAAGTGCATATTAAGGACTAATAATTAATTAGGGTAAAATCAAATTTTCAAAAACCCCAAATCGTTCTAATTTGATTAAATTAATTATTAAGGATAGCAAAATAAATATTAGTCCCTGTGGATCGAATCTTAAATATTAAAACGATGATCGTGCGCTTGCGATATTTAATTACCATATTTTAGCACATCAGGTAACTACGTTGTGGTACCGTGTGTGTGTGCATTTTGCGCTCAGTGTGCTTGTGTCTGCGATTACAGTGAGTGTGTGTTTGGGTAAATTACCATTGATTTTATGTATATGAATTGTAAGTATGTTTGGAGTTGAGTGAAGGAGAGGTAGGAGTACAGGAGGGCGTTTAATGATGTGGTAATAGTGAATGAGTAGAGAAAGGGTAGACATGGGTATGTGCAGGGGAGAAGAAGGCGGAGGTTGTTGAACGAAGGAGAAGAAGGCGGAGGATACGTGGGTGACTGTTGCGCGAATTGAAGGGGAGAAACGGCGGGTTGTGGGTTGAAGGGAGGGGTGATATAGTTCAAGGGTTGTGCCTGGTGATATAGTTTTGCTTGAGAGAGGATATAAAGTTCCGTGTGATGGTTTTTTTATGGATGGTAAATCACTAGAAGTGGATTCTGGATCACAGGCCGTAATTGATAATAACAATCCGTTTTTGTTTTATGGTTCAAGGGTAATCAATGGCAGTGGAAGGATTTAGGACATCCTGATCATACGATTTAGGACATCCTGATCATGCAATCCAGGATATGTTTCTTGAGCGGTGTACCAGTACTTGTAGAACTCTATGGAGGGGCCGTTAGACCAGACAAAACTAAACCACTTTTGAGGCTATGAAGGAAAAGATCGACAACAGGGTTTGGTGCTGCCCGTGCTTCATTCAATGTCGTTATAATTATACTTTTGTTGGGCGCAGCAACAGCCTCCAATATCAGCTATAGAGAAAGCTATCCAAATTTTGATTCTTCTTACCTTTTTTGGTTCCATCTGTAGTGTCAGTTTTGGATTTGTTATTCCCCGGTGTTCTAGCCTGGAACATATTATTTGAATTTAAATATTTCAGTTGTAAGATTCATTTTCGAACTTGCTAGTTTACTAAAGAGGGAGAGGAAGTAACCCAAGTTGCTTGTCATGGGATTAGTAACCGGGAAATGGACATGAAACTCTAATACATTTTGTATTGTAATCTCATCCCAATTCTCATTAAAATGGTTCAAATATCATGATCTAAACACCAAATGCTGGGAGAGTGCAAAGTTGCCTTGTCTCTTCTTAAAATTTTCCTAATGCTGTAATGTTACAATTAATTGGCCTGAACAGAATAAGAAAATGTAAAGGTGAAAGAAATGATAAAAATTGTAAATAAAAGAAGCATCACAAGAAGGGATCAGGTGGAAGCTTTGGGTTAAGGACAATAAAATCCCTGCAATTTTAACTCTGTTAATGCCAGGATAACGGCAGTCATTTAAGTGGCTAAAAAAAGAATTTCGAGCCATCATAATGTAAGATTTGCAACTTTGACCATCAAAATGCAAAAAAGTAATTTATCTGACCACTACAGTGCAATTTACTCTAAACAAAATTACATCCAACTCTAATATATTCATTCATGAACAGCTCAGATTGTTTATGGTCCCACGAGTTAGTGGTCCTCTTATTTTTGCTTGATGGGCACGTACAAAAATCTTAAACCCGACCCATCCGGTTTATATATTTAAGCTTTGTCGAAGTACACAAACAGACGCCTCTATTTTCAATTCAAGTACTCCCAAACACACCCTTGCTTTTTATTTAAGCCCTCTCCCCTCTTCTCTCCTTTGTTTTCTAAAACCCTAATTTTAAACTCTCCCCATATCTCTCTCCCTCGTCCATCTCTTTCTCGCAGCGCAGGTATCTATCTCTCTCTCTCTCTCTCTCTCTCTCTCTCTCTCTCTCTCTCTCTCTCTCTCTCTCTCTCTCCCCCCCCCCCTCTCTCTCCCTTGATAATTTAATTTTGTAATTAGGGCTTCCAGTTTCGTATATGCTACATCGTTTATTATTATCTCTAAATATAAACTCGTTTAGTTTGTGTTTTTTTTACGATTTGTTATATTACAGGCCTTCGTATCTGTTTAATCTCTGAGTTTCATCTCATTATGGCGACCCGTAAGTTTTTTTTTTTTAATTTCTTCATGATATTGTGTGTGTATATATATATATATTAATGGATTTCGAGTGTATGAAATTGTTTTTATTGATTGTTTTATGATGATGAATGACTTTGTATTGATAGGACTTCAATTTGAGAATTCATGTGAGATTGGGGTTTTTTCCAAATTGACCAATGCCTATTGTTTGGTTGCTATTGGAGGTTCCGAGAACTTCTACAGGTTTCGTATTTAGTATCATTTGTCGTATTTTCTGTTCCGCTTTTTTGTGTATTGGTTTATTAATCGATTGCTGTTAGTTACTTGTATGAGTTTTGATTTTCCGTGAGTTTACAACCTCAAGGTGAGGCAGTTCTGTTTTGCCTATGAATGTCGGTATGTGTATGTCAGGTTAGGTTATTATTTATGATATATGACTTGTGAATGTTTTGTTATGTAGTGTGTTCGAGTCTGAGTTGGCTGGTGTGATTCCGGTTGTTAAAACATCTATTGGTGGGACTCGAATTATTGGAAGGCTTTGTGCTGGTGAGGGATATGAATGTTATTTTCGTCTGATATTTAAAATAGTTTGTCTAGTTTATCTTGTGTGTTTAATTGCTTGCTTTGTTTTTTTACAGGTAACAAAAATGGTCTCCTCTTGCCTCACACTACAACTGACCAAGGTAAGGCTGTGGTTGTACCAATAGATTTCTTTGTTTTGTCCTGTAGATGAGGAGTGTGTTTACTATTTAATTCCAATCGAGTCACATTCTTTTATGCAAAAAAATTCATCATTGTAGTTGTTGAAACGTGGTACTTTATCAGTTACAAACAAGTAGTTGTATTCATCACAGGATGTCTTTGTGTGTATTGGTGTAAATGACTGGTCGTACAGCTTTTGTTAGCTGATTATATTAAATCCAGTTGAGGGACAGAATGAGTCATGCAGCTTTCATGTAGTCTTTGCCAAATTAGCACATGTATGAATGGTGGTTACTCCCTGCTATAAAATGTGAAAGCAGAAATATGGTGTCATATTTGAATCTGCATATTCTTCCAAATTATATTAGAGACCTGTTTTTCATTAAAATTATTATATTAATCTTTTGCTGCTTTTGGTCTAAAGTAAAATAATTTTATAGTGGTATTTTGTTAAATACATTCATGATTTATTTCAGTTGATTCAGGGGCTGACTATGAATTTGATGTTATTTCACAAATGTTGCCAGGGTCTTGGAATGAAATGATTACATTTTTATTTATTTGTCATGTTACTAATTTATTTTTTCCTTTTTAAAGAACTTCAACATTTGAGGAACAGTCTTCCTGATCAGGTAGTTGTTCAGCGTGTTGATGAGAGGTTGTCAGCCCTAGGGAATTGCATAGCATGCAATGATCATGTTGCACTTACCCACACTGATCTTGACAGAGTAAGCTCGAAGAATCTCTGTTATATGTGTGATTTTCCTCGCATGTTGAATATTGTATAATCTAATAATAGTTGTAGTTTGGTTGAGTAAAAAAATATTTCATGTTATTCTTCTGGTTTAGCTGAGACACATTTCTACATCTAAATAGTCTAGAGATTTGTAGAATTTGTTTTAAATACATGGTGGACTTGTCACATGTCCAAGTGAAGCAGTATGCCATAGGCGAACCAGCCGTAGGTTAGCTGAGGAAAAACTAGAATTACCTTAAAATATATCTCCATCATTTTTCCTTCATTGAAAAACATATTTTCTTGACTGTTCGTGGTCTTGACTCTTGAGGGACCTCCAGATTTGCATTTTTTTTATGTTGTGTTAGTTTTTGCCGAGGGCGATTTGCAATTTTTTTTTATGTTGTGTTAGTTTTTGACAAGGGCCTGAGGGGGTCAGGGGAGGTTTAAGTCGGTTTTGAGGTCATTAGGTTTGTGTGATAGACGGATAGTGGTAAAAGATAATCTAGCTTGTTTGTAACTGAGGCATCAAAAGTCGTATTGGATTCAGACCATATGGTTTTCTGTTTTGTGTTGTGTTATTTATATAGATTTGAGGCCAACTAATTCAAATATAGTTATCGCCAATATTCTGGATGCCTTAAAAAACATGGTGTTGTGTAATGAATGAGTAAAGTGCTTAGCGTTGTGTTCTTTTGCGTAAACCAGGAAACAGAGGAGTTGATTGCTGATGTCCTTGGCGTAGAAGTTTTCAGGCAGACAATTGCTGGTAACATTCTTGTGGGTAGCTATTGTACCTTCTCAAATAGAGGTGGCTTGGTAAGTAATTTTTTTTGAATAATATTTGACGAAACTTCTGAACAGTCTTCGTAACTGTGACCTTTTTTGATTGTGAGTAGTATCTTTATTAATTAAGTACTGATGTTGGAACAGGTCCATCCTCATACATCCATTGAAGATTTGGATGAACTTTCCACTCTGCTCCAGGTTCCTTTGGTCGCAGGAACAGTAAACCGTGGCAGTGAAGTGGTAGCAGCTGGTTTGACTGTCAATGACTGGACAGCTTTCTGTGGATCGGACACTACAGCAACAGAATTATCAGTTATCGAAAGTGTCTTTAAGCTGCGAGAATCCCAGCCTAGCAGCATTGTGGACGAGATGAGGAAGTCTTTGATTGATACCTATGTTTAAACCTTTTAAGGGTGTCTAGTAATGCAGGAACAGTGTTGAATGTACTAGTTACTTGTGTCTTTCGTGAATCTTAATTTCCTGCTTCCGTATCTTTCATCTTTGAAATTCAGTAATGAATATGTTGTGTTGTATAACATATTATATCAATATCCAAATGGCCAAGTTTGTTTGTTTTTTTTTTTTTTTTTTTGTTTTTTTTTTTTTTTTTTGTGTTGTTGTGGCATGTTCTATGGTGTTTGCCTCGGTTTAAGATGGATCAAGATTTGGACAACTGCTTTACTTTATTTTTAATAGAAATTAAATCTCATGCACTGAGATAGCATCCATTGTTCGTCTCACGTAGGGTTATTTGCATATTTTACACGTTAATTTTCTTTTGATATGGGGGCAATTGTTACTTCTTTAGATTTGTTATTGAAGTAGGAAATATAACTCCGAAGTTATAATTCTCGAACTGTATATAACTGCGAGTTCCCATATCTAAAAGAGACCACGCAAAGTATCCTTTCACATAGCTCCCATCCTTCCAAAATGTATGCCGATTTAGTTATACATTTTTTATAGCTGGTAATGTTTTGAACATTTAATATACATACCGATTTACTTATGCATTTCATATGTGCAAGAGAAAATCTACATCACTATATGTGTAGCTGGCAGTGTTCTAAAAAGCGATCTAGGCGGCCGATTAATCGGCGCCTAGATGCTAGGCGATCATTAAATGCCTAAATTATGTAAAAATCGGTCATTAGTCGTTTTTTTGATTAGGCGGCACCTAGACGGTTCTAGGCGGCACCTAGGCGGTCCTAGGCGGCGCATAGGCGGGATTAGGTAGTTTAATGAGTTAGGCGGGAATAATCGATTAGGCAGTGTTTAATCGGATTTAATCGGGATTAATCGGTCAAATTTAAAAACAGAAACAGTCAAATTAAGAATAAAACTTTAAAAATATATTTTTTAATAAAAAATATTATTTACGCATGAAAAGGTAAATTCACTCATCATATTTAATAATAAAATGAAGATATTTATATTTTTACTTATATAAAATATATTTTTAAACATTAAAATTAAATTATATAAAAAATAATATTTTAATACATCCGATTAATGTTACGATTAATCATTCTGATTAATCGTCGCCTAGCCGATTAATCGCTAGAAGGTAGGCTCACCGCCTAGACCCGCCTAACGATTTTTACAACATTGGTAGCTGGTAATGTTTTGAACCGGTACATGTACATTCTTATCCTTCTTAGGTTGAATATAGTGTCGAAAAAGCAACAACATTGGAACCATGTTCAGTGATTCTAAAGTTTAACTAGAAGAGTCTAACTTACATTGAACGTGTGATACAGAATTGCTTAGAAAAGGAACAACCCAACACGTTCATCTTTAAACAGGTGGCTTCAACGGTTAGTTTAAGCCTTATGTGTGTTTGATTATGGTGAATGGAATTGAATGGAAGGAGAGAAATCAAAAGGAAATAATGGTAGCTAGGAGGGAAGGCATGGAACTTTTTTAGTTGAGATTGTTAGGAATTAAATGAAAATTTTCAACATTTACATAGATTACAGTATGCAATTACAGTATCATTGCGGTTTGTAAGGGAATGGCTCATGCTTAGTATTGGAGTCATGGAGTGTTGTATTATTAATACGATCCAGAAGATTTTAACGGCTCCGAAGGTGTTATCTAAATCCAATTATCTTTAGGGGAAGGATGTTCTTACGAGAAGCAATTGAAACACACAGTTAAATTAGAATTTTGATAAACATTGTTGATTACATATTTTCAGTTGACAAAGAGTATGAGTCGAAGATAAAAGGAAATCATTAGAAACCAACTGATACAAGATTTTAAATTTAAATGATAATTTACCCGTACAATCCAACTAAGAAACTTCCATAGCGCCAGGGACGGAAATCAGGCTCCCCTTAAGACTATAAACGTGTGCATTAGAACTTTGGTCTTCACACTCTTTTATGTTACCTGTCCTCATACTGTAACTCCAATACCTCAAAAACTTTCGACTATAATCTTGTGGACGAAAGTGAAACAAAATTTCATCCCGTTTCCAAAGACCTTTAACCTCAGTGACATCAACATGAATCTTGGCAACAAGAGTATTAATGTCGATAGTATACTCTTTGCTCCATGATTTTTTCTCATAATCCATAACCCATAAATCAAATTTTGTACGGTGAGAGAGATCAAACATACCTAAATTTCCTTTAAAATCTAATATCCTGAAGTACCTGTCACTGTGTTTCTCGAAACTAAGTTTGGGATGAGGAACTACTTTAAACGTCTCCTTGCTAACATCAAACGCCAGAATCCGTCCTCGACCATTCTTTACGTGTGAAAAAGGATCAATCATCCTATGCAAAAACCCATGAACAAAGACAGACTCATCATCAAAAATTCCGCCACAATAATAAGTAGGAATACTTGGTACTTCTCTCCAGGACGTCATCCCTAAAGTGTGGACTAGTGTAAAGTGACTAGATTCTGGTTTTTTATTGGTACAAACTATTTTGAAAGTCTTGGTTGAACTATCGAAACCTAATCCCATAGCAGTCAAATATGAATCCCAATACCTCTTAATGGGCATCGGAGGCAAAATCGTGAACTGACTTCTAAGAGGATTTGAGACCACAATTCTTCCAGTGTACTCATCTGCAAAGTACATCAACCCATTGCAAGAACCAACAATTCTGCTTGCTTGAAACGTTACCATCGGAATTGTAGCTGCTTGTATCAACATAGCCTCTTCATTGTCATATGCTGCTGCTGCGTACAAAGTTGTGGTTACTGTCCATGACGAGTAGTCAGAGGTTCTCAGAAGCAGTTTTTTTGGCTCAACCACACCACAATCATACTGCATGTGAGCGAAAAACGGATCATCAATGATTTTGCACCATGATTTTGAAACACACCTCACTTTCAAAAGTGATTTTATAGGTATCCTTATAAAGATTTTCATGATTAAATCCCCAGATAATTCATCCATAATTGATTTATTTGCTTTCCTCCCTTTTCTAATGTCTCCTAAAAACAAGAGGAGGAAAAAACAAAAGATGGATTTGATCAGATGAAGGGCGGCAGTGAAAAAAAAAAGGGTTTCAGTTCAGTAAATAAAAAAAAACAATCAATGAGTCAATGAGGGTTTCAGTTCAGTAATTAATGACGTTCCTATCAGTAACGGAATTACCGATTCTATTATAATTCATTTTAGATAATAAAATTTATATTATGAATTTCGGTACCAGGTTCCACTTTTTTTGGTTTCATCCCTAAGAGCACTCACATCCCATCCCCAACCCCAAAAACTTACTAAAAATAGTAAATCCCCAAATAAAAATAGTAAATCCCCAAAATTATAAAAAAGTTTCTACATCCCATTCCCCATTCCCCATTTCCATTCCCCTATCCCTATATTCTTTTTTATATTACTTCTTTCTCTCTCTTTCACTTACAATTTTAACTACCAAAACTCACCCACTATTATAAATACAATTTAATATTATTATATGAAGAGAGAGGGGGTTTGGGGAAGCTTTTGGGGGAATGAACAAAGTCCCTAAATATGGGGACTTGAGTTATGACCCTAAAACTAAACCCCAAAATGGGGAATGGGATGGAGGGGTATTTTAGAAGAAAAGTTGAACAAATCCTCAAATTATGGGGATGTGGATGGGGATTGGGATGGGAATGCTCTAAGAGCATCTCCAAGAGCCATCTACATTGACTCTTAAAAATAATATAAATAAATGGTTCTTAGTAAGTTATTAAATTGATTTATGTGTCTGTAAAGCATAATATGTAATAGAGGACATATATAACTCAACTAGGATAAAAGATAAATAATATTAACTCGATACAAGGATCGTGAAATTTGAAGAACAGGCACCGACAAGGATCAAGTCGCTGAAAGAAGTTCATTAACATGATCAAGCCTCAGTGACAGAATAAGATGTACAGATGATTCAGTTGAAGGGCTAAAAGATTCCGTGTATTTATTGAAGATATTGTTGCAGGCTAATCAATTGGAATGTAACGAAGGTGTGAAGATCAAGATCAGTGCTAGTCACTTGTGAACCAGACCAGTGCACTAAGTGTCAGCACATACGAGAAGGATCAACACATTAATTTACAGAAAGAATTGCCAAAGCCAATTGACGATCAATGACAAATATCTCAAGCAGAATATTTGAAACAAAAGAGAGAAGCCCAAAAGAAGCAGCCAAAAAATAGTAATACTATGCAAAATTACTATGCACGGTTACTATTCATGGGTACTGTGCAAATAGTGGTACTGTGTAAATAGTGGTTACTGTGCAAATAGTAGTTACTATACAAATAGTGGTTACTATCCAGGTGGGGCCCACAGGTGGGGCCCACGGAAGAAATTTTTTTAAACAGACACGATTTGGTAGGTGTAATAGTGGTTACTATGCAGGTGAGGCCCACTGGAATAGTACAGCATAATACAGTATAGTAACTTTCTAAAATCTATAAATAGGCCTGTTGTATTTCATTTCAAAACACACCTCAACACACAACTCTCTCTTCTCTCTCTTATATCTTCTCTGTGTAAGCTGCTAGACAGTCCATCTAGTAGGAAAGTCGGCTTAGCCCACTTTCAGGAAGTGTCGGGTAGAAGGTCCTCGTGCCTAAACTATCCTTAGGAGTGTTTGATTTTGTAGCTGATCCATAAGATTAGATTGTGTAGCAAACCTCCGGGTTATATCTATTCAAAGATATTTCCCAAACAATTGTGTTATTTCAATTCAGTATTTTTAATTTCATATTCACATCAAAAATCGAAATATTGCTAAATAACGTATTCAACCTCCCTTCTACGTTATTCCGGACCTAACAATTGGCATCAGAGCCACTTTGTTATTATACAACAGTTAAGATCCAAAAAGCTATACAATCATGACAGAGAAAACACAAACCCCAACAACAAGCAGGTATGAATCAATCAGAGTTCCAATACTCAGGGCATCAGAGTATCCCAAATGGAAGGTGAAGATGGAAATGTTTCTGGAGGCTACAGATCCAGAGTACTTAGACAGAATCCATGATGGTCCACATAAGCCGACCAAATTGTTTGTTGCAGTTGATGAAGAGGAACATAAAATGATTCCAAAGGAGAAGAAAGACTACACTCCTGAAAATATCTCCTCTATTAACAAAGATGCCAAGGTAAGGAATTTATTAAATAATGCCCTTGACAATGTTATGTCTAACAGGGTCATTGAATGCAAAACTGCTAAGGAGATTTGGGATGCTTTGGAAGTCAGATGTCAAGGAACCAAAGCCATCAAAAAGAACAGGAGAACAATACTCACACAGGAGTACGAGCACTTTGACTCAAATACTGATGAGTCATTAACAGATATATATGACAGATTCCTGAAATTACTGAATGATCTGTCACTGGTAGATAAGGAGTATAATCTTGAAGACTCCAATCTGAAATTCTTGTTGGCTCTTCTTGAGAAATGGGACTTAAAGGCCACTACCATCAGAGACAATCATGATCTGGAAGACATGTCTCTTGATGAAATCTATGGAATGCTCAAAACTCATGAGCTTGAGATGGAACAAATAAGCAAGAGGCATGGAGGCAAGTCCAAGATAATTGCTCTTAAAGATGAAGAAAAAGCTTCTAAAGAAGTTACTGTGAAAAAGAGTCAATCCAAGGGAAAGGCTCTTATTACAAAGTCTGATACTGAGTCATCAAACTCTGATGATGACACAAACTCTGACAATCTCACAGACTCTGATAATGAGGGTAGTGATGCTGAGATGATACAACTTGCAGCCCTGATGGTAAAAAACTTCAAGAAGATGGCTTACAAGAACTTCAGGAAGGGAAAGAAGTTCACATTAAGAGATTCAAATTTTGAAAAGAAGAATTTCAGAAAAGCTGAAGGAAAGGAAAGCAGTTCTGGGAAAGTGGACAAGTCCAAGATCACATGCTATAATTATGGTGAGAAAGGACATTTTGCACCCGAGTGCAAGAAAGCCAAAACTGATAAAAGTCAAGCTTACATCACAAAGAAGAAGGACAGGGCTGACACTTCAGACTCTGAAGATGAGGTGAACTATGCCTTGATGGCAAATGGTGATAGAATCTCTGACGCTACTAAGACCAAGGTGATAGTATTTTGTCCTAAACCCAATCATGTATGATGAGTTAGGAAATACTTTCATGTAATCTTATTTGATTTTATTTATATTAATAAAAGACTTGTTGTTTTTTATTACGGGCTTTATCTATTTAAAGTGTTTAAATAAGAAGTTCCATAGTTTAGAGTAAAGCTTCTAGAATTATAATGAGATTATAATAATGAGATCTAGAAGATGATAACACTAAACTTAAATAGTTCCCGATCGTAGGATAACTAATTGGGAGTTAGTCAATCCGTAAAGATCGGTACATACTATGCTTGCTTCCTCGGAAGGATGTCTGTTCTCATAGACATTCGTGTGGTGACACTATAGCTAGTATGTAGGTGCTTATTGGAGAATAAGTTCACTGAACGTGACTTGATCTAATGAACGACTAATGGAGTTTACTCACGTGTTAATAGTTGTTCATAAGTTGATGGTGGTACAAGTGTCCTTAGACTTGAGACCGTTAAAGTAATCTTATATACAATGAACTATGTTTTGGTTTAGTTCTAAGTCCTCAAGGGACAATCATTAGTTCTATTCCGGGTATAGGAATTTGTATATGAAGATAGTTAACGATCGATAAAGAATCTACCCCTTTCAGTAAAAGAAAGTGAATATCCTATGATGTTCTTACTATGTTAGTTCTGGAATCTCTGGCCAGAGTAATTGAAGTTAGAAAGAGTTTCTAATTCAAATGAACTAGACATAATGTATAAGAAATTATATGATTAAATTAAATAGGCTTGACACGCGATCCATGCCTTGTATTTAATCGGGATATTGTCGGGTAGAAGGAATTGATTGTACGGTAACCATTTGCTGAATAGGTTTTATATATTCTAAGCAATGAATTCATATTATCCGGATAGTCGCGATATATTCAAAAGTATCACTCACGATGTAGAATAAATATTAATTACTTATGTAATTATATTTAACGAATTAATTAGTAATTCGTATAAGTAATAATAAATAGTTTATTATTATTTATTTCTACTACCGGCTTAATATTGAACCTAAAGGGTCACACCATAAAAAGGTTAAATATTTATAGATGATGAGAATAATTAATAATGGCTATGAATTATTTATTTATTGAATAAATAATTAATTAGCAATTATTTATAATTTATTAAATGAGATTTAATAGATTATAAATAAATTAAGAAAAGTTCTTAATAATTATTAATTACAAAATTTAGTTTGAGAAATTAAATTTTATGAGAGAATTATTTTCAGAATGGGATTAATAATTAAAAAGGTTTTAATTATTAAATGATTATTTAATTAGATAAAGTAAAGACTTTATTTCTTTAAATATCAATCATTCCAAGAGTTGGAAGATAGACAAGAACAACACTTAACAAAAACATCCCAGGGGTTTGAGAGGATTATTTGAGAGCTTTTGAAGTTCATCAAAATCATTCCAAATCATTTTAATTATTTTCTCAATTGTTCTTAATCTACTATATGATATTTGATCTTGGTGGATACCATTAGAGCACTCCACACTTGAGGGGTGATTGCTGGAAATCAAAGAGACATTCATAACAATCCCAAGAAAGCTATCAAGGTATTTTTCTTGTGTTCATACAATTTTTAAATCTATATACATGATTAATTAGGTTTTTATGCAAGTAAATGTGATTTACGCTTCCGCCACGGCCATAAATTCCTTCACAAGGTACCTCATTCTATTCTAGCTTTTGATACTACTGATATATCTGAGTTAAGACTCTTTCTTAAAAACTTGCATGTTAGCTACAGAGATCAGACTTTAGAAAATGAAAGAATAAAATCTGAAAGTCTAGACCTTATAAAGAGAAATGACTATCCAGAATTAGAATTAGTCCAGATGTTAAAAATTCAGAAAGAGAGAGATAATGCTATTATTGTTAAAACTTAATTATTGAAAAAGCATGCTTATCTTGAATCTGAACTTGCTAAAGAAAGAAACATTATTAAAACTTGGACTAATTCTGGTAAAACTACTCAGAGTATCTTAGAGAATGGTTGTTGGAAACAAGGTCTAGGTTACACTGATAAAAAGAAAACTGCCAACCTAGAAGCTGAGACCTCTAAACCTGTATTTACTGAAAGGGTTGCAAAGCCCAAAATTAATCCTGTGAGGTTTGTACCAAAATCTGACAAACCAAAACAGGATGAAGTCAAATTAGTAAATATTGAATTAATGTCTCAGAAACAGCTTAAACACAAGCTGAAGGAGATAAAAGGAGTGAACAATGTAAAAGAACCTAGGAAAAACAAAAATGGAAAGGTAGGTATCAATAAAAGCAATAATTATATGCCTATTCCCAATGCTCCTAGGAAGAAATGTCATAACTGTGGAAATGCTAACCATCTTGCTACTTTTTGCAGGAAGAATATAAACTCTATACCTCCTAAGTCAGGAGTTAAGAGTGGTTCAGTTAGGTTTAAGCCACAGAATCCTTGTTTTCACTGTGACAGTATTTGGCATTCTATTTATACATGCAAAGAGTATCATAATTTGTATTATGATTATTATGAACATAAACCCTCTTTGAATAAATTCAAGATTGATTCTACATGTATAAATTCTGATAAAAAGAATGTTAGCACAAACTCTGATAAGACTTCTGCTGCAAAAGCTAATAGACTTAATAAGGCCAAAGGATCCAAGCAAGTCTGGGTCCTTAAAACTAATCATTAGTGGTTTTTGTGATTGCAGGGTAACAGGAAAAATATCCTTGTTCTGGACAGTGGATACTCAGGACACATGACTGGAAATAAAGCCCTGCTATCAGAATTTGTGGAGAAAGCTGGCCCAAGTGTTTTTTTATGGAGATGGCAACATAGGAAGGACTCTGGGATATGGCAATATCAATCTTGGGAATGTCATCATTGAAACTGTAGCTCTAGTCTCAGGACTCAAACATAATCTACTAAGTGTGAGTCAAATCTGTGACAGAGGTTATCATGTGGATTTCTTTGAAGAACACGTGAAGTTGTAAGCAAATCTACAGGAAAAGTTGTTCTGAAGGGATACAGGCATGGTAACATTTATGAAGCCAAGCTTTCAACAAACTCTGATGGCTCTGCAATCTATCTACTGAGTAGAGCATCAATTGAAGAAAGCTGGGATTGGAACAAGAGAAATTCTCTGCAATCTGTCTACTGAGTAGAGCATCAATTGAAGAAAGCTGGGATTGGAACAAGAGACTTTCTCATCTGAATTTCAACAGCATTAATGAGTTAGTGAAGAAAGATCTTGTGAGAGGATTGCTCAAATCAGTTTTTACTCCAGATGGCCTATGTGACTCATGTCAAAAGGCAAAACAAAGGAAAACTTCATTCAAAAGTAAGACTGAATCCTCAATTCTTGAGGCATATCACTTATTGCATGTTGATTTATTTGGTCCAGTAAATATAATGTCTATTGGAAAGAAAAGATATGCTTTGGTTATTGTTGATGAATACACCAGATATACATGGGTATATTTCATGCACAAGAAATAAGAAACTGCATCAATCTTAACAGAGCATGTCAGACAACTGGATAAAGGATCTAAGCATACAGTGAAAATCATAAGGAGTGATAATGGCACTGAGTTCAAGAATGTAGTCATGGAAGAGTTTTGTAAAGAAAATGGAATAAAGCAAGAATTCTCTGCACCTGGAACTCCACAACAAAATGAAGTAGTAGAGAGAAAAAACAGGACTCTCATAGAAGCTGCAAGGACCATGCTTGATGAAGCAAAGCTGCCAACTTACTTCTGGGCTGAAGCTGTGCAAGCTGCTTGTTTCACATAGAATGCTACACTCATAAACAAGCATAGTAAAACACCATATGAGATGGTGAAAAATAAGAAGCTGAACCTGAAATACTTTCATGTGTTTGGATGTAAGTGTTTTGTTCTTAAGACTCATCCTGAACAGCTTTCCAAATTTGATTTAAAAGCTGATAAAGGAAGCTTTGTTGGATACCCACTATCCACAAAAGCATTCAGAGTCTACAATCTAAGAACAAAAGTGGTCATGGAATCTATCCATGTGTCTTTTGATGATAAGAAGATAACAGGACTTGAAGATTTTGATGAACATGACCAGCTGAGATTTGAGAATGAAGAAATAAATGCTGATCTACAAAATTCTGATACTCTTTCAGACTCTATTGTTCAATCTATACCAAGATATCAGATAGCAGCACATGTTGAGGGGGAGCAAGTGAATGATGAACCCCAATCAAGTAAAGAAACATCTGCTACTAATGATTCCTAAACTCTGAAAGCAACAGCTCAGGGGGAGCAAACAATGATTTTGGATCTACTAGTCATCACACTCAACACAATCATGAACCCAGGGAATCATTAAGATCAGATCTGCCAAGACAAAGGATATGGAGTAGAGCGCATCCCTTCGAACAGATCATTGGTGAACCAGACCAGGTGTACAGACTAGAAGAGCAACACAGAATGAATGCAATTTGGCAGGATTTTTTATCTCAAATTGAACCTAAAAAGATTAATGAAGCTCTTGATGATCCAGATTGGGTAACTGTAATGCAGGAAGAACTCAATCAGTTCAAAAGGTAGAAAGTTTGGAAGCTGGTGCCAAGACCAAAAGATAAATCTGTAATTGGCACTAGATGGGTGTTTATGAATAAACTGGATGAAAATGGTATTTTTACGAGGAACAAGGCTCGATTGGTAGCAAAGGGTTACTCTCAAGAAGAGGGAATTGATTATGATGAAACTTATGCTCCAGTTGCAAGGCTTGAAGCAATCAGGATGTTCTTAGCATTTGCTGCACACTCCAACTTTAAGGTTTTTCAGATGGATGTGAAGAGTGTATTT
This sequence comes from Saposhnikovia divaricata, assembly GCA_036435485.1. Classification (NCBI taxonomy): domain Eukaryota; kingdom Viridiplantae; phylum Streptophyta; class Magnoliopsida; order Apiales; family Apiaceae; genus Saposhnikovia; species Saposhnikovia divaricata. The sequence goes on from CM071600.1 coordinate 22,377,408, forward strand.
TTGAACGGAGATCTAGAAGAAGAAGTCTATGTTGAACAACCCCCTGGGTTCGAAGACAAGGAATTGGAAGGTTTTGTGTACTTTCTCTTCAAAGCTCTCTATGGTCTCAAGAAAGCCCCTCGAACATGGTATGATACTCTCTCCAAGTTCTTACTTGAAAATGGTTTTACAAGAGGTATCATCGACAAAACTCTCTTTCATAAAAAGCATAAAAATGATATAATTCTAGTGCAAGTATATGTGGATGATATAATATTTGGTTCTACTAATGATTTACTATGCAAGAGATTTGCTAAGCTAATGCAGAGTAAGTACGAGATGAGCATGATGGGTGAATTATCCTTCTTCCTTGGACTTCAAGTTGTTCAGAAGCCTGATGGTATTTTCATCTGCCAATCAAAATACATAAAGGATCTTCTGAAGAAGTATGGGATGGAAGAAGCAGCTACTGCCAAGACCCCGATGCCAACTGCTGTCAAGCTTGATCAAGACAAATCTCGTAAGTCAGTTGACATCACGAAGTATCGAGGTATGATCGGCTCTCTCTTATACTTAACTGCTAGTAGACCAGATATTATGTTCGCAACTTGTTTATGTGCTAGATTCCAGGCTGACCCTAAAGAGTCACATCTTATAGCTGTTAAACGTATTTTCAGATACCTTAAGGGAACCCCCAATCTTGGGATTTGGTACCCTAAAGGAACAGGTTTTGACCTAGTTGGCTATACAGATTCTGACTTTGCAGGCTGTAAGATTGATAGGAAAAGTACTTCTGGAAGCTGTCAGTTTCTAGGAAGAAGGTTGGTATCTTGGTACAGCAAGAAGCAACACTCAGTATCTACCTCGACAGCTGAAGCAGAATACATTGCAGCAGGTAGTTGTTGTGCTCAGATCCTGTGGATGAGGAATCAACTTCAGGATTATGGACTCATGTTGGACAAAATTCCAATTCTATGCGACAACACGAGTGCCATTGCCATTGCCAACAATCCAGTTCAACATACCAGGACTAAGCACATTGATATCAGGTATCATTTCTTACGAGAGCATGTCATGAATGGAACTGTGGTATTATATTTTGTTCCCACAGATCAACAAATTGCAGACATATTTACTAAACCACTGGACGAATCCACTTTCTCCAGGTTAGTTGGTAAACTTGGGATGTTAAATCTGTCTAATTAATTTTGGATAATCAATAACTGCAATTTGTTATAAATTCACAGGTATTTTAAATGTCCATATTTTTAGGACTTGTGAATTTACTTTGCATCCAGTCCTCATCTTACAGTTATCTCTATATTAATTGCCATGCTTATAAATGCTATCTTTTATGGTAATTAGTTAGTAAATAATTGTGTTAATTGTAGCATAATTAAATAAATATTTTATTGACATATATCAATTAATGATATTTTGTTAATTTTATGTCTATTTAATTATGAGTTTGTCTGATTATTGTGGAATAATTCTTGAATTATTGATTGATTATTTTAAATCCACAATAATTAGATATAATAAGTGTGTATGTGTGTGTACATAGGCTGATAGGTCTCGGTGATAAGATGTTTTTCGGCTGGTTAGGTTGTTTGGTTAGAATTATTGAGCGGTGATAAATGCATTTAATTTCTTTTCTAACTTAACCTGTCACGCTCTCACCTAACCCACTAGTCCTTGAAACCTTATAAATGATGAGTTTTTGTTTGTGTTTAACATCATCATTTTTCAGATATACAGAGTATATACACACGATTGCTGAATATTTCGAGCTTTGATCGGAAAGATCTCTCAAATCTATCTGGTGATTTTTAGATCGGATTTCATATTCTTGCTTTATACATCATCCTTTATAAAAACTAACCCTTGTTTTTGAATTTCCTCAAAGTTTTGGAAATCGCATTGCAGGGAAGCTTTTTAATTGCTAAAGTTAATCCTATTTCCATTCAGCAAATCGAAATAATTCTGGATGAGCAATTTCGGGCTTGGACACAATTTCTGAATGAACATTCATTAATTCGCTATGCTTTAGTTACACCAGTGCAGCTTAACCATGATGCATTACATGAACTATATTGCAGTGCGGTTAACACTTCTGGACAGGACGGGTGTGCATTCACATATCGACTATTTGGTAGGTCGATTAGGGTCACTGAACGAGATGTTAATCGAATTCTTCATTTTCCTATGGAAAATCTCGTTTCTGATCCTACACCTGAACAGATTGAAATGTTCTTTCGTTTTATAAGGTACCAAGATGGCAATTTCAATACTGGTAATCTTTATAGAACGTTTCTAACCCAGTATTGGAATTTCTTCTTTCACACTCTTAACCATTTTTTTCCTCAGATAGAACAAATCAAGATCGAATACCTGAATTTATTCAGAAAATATGGTATGCGGTCGCCAATAATTTGAGGATTAATTTTGGAAAAATAGTGCTTGGTCAAATCATTTTAAAGATGAAACACTTAGGAACAAGAGATGTTCGGACTCAAAATGTCAAATGTCTATATCCAAGGTTTCTACAGCTAATATTAAATGATTTTTTGAATGATGAAGATAGGGTACACTCGGAAAATGGTCAAAAGGTGGAATGTTCTTCCATAAAGACGAATGTAATTAATTACATAAGCAAAAAGAAATATACGGATGTGCCTACAGTCCTAACTGAATATCTAAAGACTGTCCCACTTCCGTTGTTACCAAGACCAGTGAGAGCAGGTATACGACAATGTAATATTTCAATCTCTGCTATTCCAACCTCTGTATTCCCTGTTGTGTCACAGGAAATACAGTTTCTACATCCCCCAGTGGCCATCTTACCCGACCAAGAGAAGGAAATCCCACCGACTCTAACACAGGTCGAAGAGCCCATTCTACAAATGAAAACACAAACACAACAAACTCCTACACCTCAATTGTCACTTAAACGACCAGCCATCAACACTTTTGAGGGAGATAGTGCCTCAGCAGCACCACATAAGGAGTTAGTTACATCAGCAGCTCTACCTCCTTCTAAAAGAAGTAAACTAAATAAACCTGAGGTAACTGCAACTGTTAGTGAAACATTTCTTCCTTATCCAATGAGTGAAAATGTAAATAAGGTTGAATTGACGGGAGCAACTATCTTGAGTTCCATTTCACGGAACATAAGAGTGGTTGATGATCTTTCTAAAGATCAAATGCCTTCACAGGCATCCGAGGTGGAATTACCTACTCAATAACTGCTGGTGAATCTTCCATTTTACGGAAAGATCCATCGGTAGGTGGTTCTTTTATGAACCAAGTGTCTTCACAGACATACGAGGAAAACTTGGGTTTTGTGCCATTTAATCGATTCAAGTTTAACCTCCTAGAGGGAAAATCTCTGGAGCTCTTTCGAGATTTACCACTCTTTACCAGTGGTCGGCAACTCGCTTCACGCGAGGACGGAAGCTCACGAACTTTCATTGCACCATCTGTGACCTCTGAAAAAGAGGCTAGGATGATTTCATTTGCAGGTACATATATCGGTGGAAGCTCTGGAAGAGAGTTGAGGGAAACACGAACAGAACATGTAAGTGTAACCCAAACCACTAAACCGAGTGAATATAGAGTGTTGAGTGAAACACCTGCAGAACGTACGAGTGAGCAACCTACTCAAGCACATGCACCTGTAACCAGAAAGGAATACAACAGACTCCTTACACGGGTCCAAACAATAGAGAAAGAGTTGTCAAATATCTGTAAGTCCATTGTAGAAATCAAAAATTTGCAACTTATTCAACAGGATGTATTTCAGGTTCAATTAAACACCATGGCAACCCAGTTTAGTCATGCAATCAACTCCTTGGTAAAGCCATCTTCGTCTAATTTACCAACTCCACATCCTACTACTCTGGAGGATAACACAACTGAGGGGGAGAACGTGGATGATCAAGAAAAATCTACTAGGCGTAAGGGCAAGGAAAAGGTTGTTTACACGGAATTAACTTTATTTTGGGAAAGGAAAAGCTAATGGGAGTATTAGTGCTATGTGGAAAGAAAGCAAGGCAAACTTGAAGATATGTTCAGTCAAGAGGAACAATTGTCTTGCACTTGTTCAAATTTTAGAAATCTGGAAAATGTATATCTGATCCAGAATGCGCTTTAATATTATTTATCTTTGTATTTTATTTTTGTTGTATTAGTTGAGTTATCCTCTAGGAATTTGCTTGTCAAACCCTAACAATCAAATAGGGGGAGATTGTAAAGCATAATGTAATGTAATATGTAATAGAGGACATATATAACTCAACTAGGATAAAAGATAAATAATATTAACTCGATACAGGGATCGTGAAATTTGAAGAACAGGCACCGACAAGGATCAAGTCGCTGAAAGAAGTTCATTAACATGATCAAGCCTCAGTGACATAATAAGATGTACAGATGATTCAGTTGAAGGGCCAAAAGATTCCATGTATTTACTGAAGATACTGCTACAGGCTAATCAATTGGAATGTAACGAAGGTGTGAAGATCAAGATCAGTGCTAGTCACTTGTGAACCAGACCAGTGCACTAAGTGTCAGCACATACGAGAAGGATCAACACATTAATTTACAGAAAGAATTGCCAAATCCTATTGACGATCAATGTCAATGACAAATATCTCAAGCATAATATTTGAAACAGTGGTACTGTGCAAATAGTGGTTACTGTGCAAATAGTAGTTACTATACAAATATTGGTTACTATTGAAGGGTTTCGGGGCATAAACGCAGTGAAAACAGTCGTAAAACAATAAAAATCCGAAACCCTAATCAAAGGATTCATGTATAAGACATGCTGATTATGGTGAATAGAATCAGTACCTTTACGAAGCTTTACGAATTCGGTTGACAGATGGAGGTTTTTAATGAATTAAATTCGAAATAACATTTAATTAACTAAGTCCAACTCAATTAATTATTTATCCAATTTCGAATTTATAATCATTTAATTAAAAATGAAATCTGATTCCATAATCAATTTCGAATTTTAATTATTTAATTTAAATCTGATATTTAAATTAAAACTCCTTTTAAAACGTTCTTACTGTGTAACCCTTTAGGTTATTATTACGTTGGCAATAATTTTAATATCCAATAATAAAATTATAAACAATGAGTGGCATCTAGTAATACATCATTGCTACCCAAGTAATTAATAATAATTGGTGATCCAATTAAACCTTTCGTGATAAATGTTTCCATGTAATATAATCCCTTTAACCAAATATTATAGATTAAACTCGAGGCATGTATTTCGTCATCCTCTTCAACATTTAATCCAGGTTTACTTGATCCATGAGTAGACTATTAAAACAAATCAATATTTGAGCACGGCCATGCATTTTATAGTCTCACTCAATCAAGAGGCCAATAATATCTCTCCTAATTCTAGGAGGGTTAAATCCTTTATCTATCATTCATATTTCTCATACGACTCATAATATACCCGATGTCCACTTTTATCATCACCCGATCAAAGGTAACTTTTAATGTAGTCAAAGTACATTAATCCTCGTATAGAAATATAATGATCTCAAGTCAAAGGATCATTACACCATTATCACTGTGAGTCTTTCTTATGACTTTATTAAACATGAAGAATCTCACTTTGGGTCTGTCCAGTACCATGTACCCTTACATGTACCTATGTATTGACTTTAGTATCTCCATACTGATAACCAATGAGATGTGGTTATCTGTCAAACAACATACTAGTCTATTTATGTATTATTATTGTCCTATATAATAATACTTGACTAGGGACCTTTAAGAATATGATATATTATATAATCTCAAGTTCAAGTCATGTACTTAAACTATACAATGTGTATCATGATTCTAAGGACATTTATTATGCTAACAAATATATCGCAGTAATTAAAGTCATAATAAATACATTTATTGAATAATCAAATGACATAAAGGTTTATTAAAAGAACCAATGTATTGCCTCTAGGGCACCTACACTAACAACTATGCAGGTGGGGCCCACGGAAGAAAATTTTTTAAGCAGACACGGTTTGGTAGGTGTAATAGTGGTTACTATGCAGGTGGGGCCCACTGGAATAGTACAGTATAGTAACTTTCTAAAATCTATAAATAGGCATGTTGTATTTCATTTCAAAACACACCTCAACACACAACTCTCTCTTCTCTCTCTTATATCTTCTCTCTGTAAGCTGCTAGACAGTCCATCTAGTAGGAAAGTCGGCTTAGCCCACTTTCAGGAAGTGTCGTGTAGAAGTTCCTCGTGCCTAAACTATCCTTAGGAGTGTTTAGTTTTGTAGCTGATCCATAAGATTAGATTGTGTAGCAAACCTCCGGGTTTTATCTATTCAAAGATATTTCCCAAACAATTGTGTTATTTCGATTCAGTATTTTTGATTTCATATTCATATAAAAAATTGAAATATTGCTAAATAACATATTCAACCCCCATTCTACGTTATTCCGGACCTAACAGTGTCAAACTCCAACAATGTTTTTTATATTAGTTCTTTATTTATAATTTATTCACAAATCAACCCCACTATAACCAAAAGTTGTGCAATAATTTAAGAGCCACTAAGAGTTTCTTGGAGCAACATTTTTTATTCTCTCTCCTCATTTTTTGAGTTAAGAGTTAGAGTAGAGAGCCTCTTGGAGATGCTCAAAATTCCTATTTCTCATAGTATTTATATTATTTTTAATTAAAATTAAAAATTTATAACCTTTATTAATAAACGAAATTTCCATTTTTAATGGTACTTCTGTGTTAAATTTGATTTCACCACTAAATTTCTTTTTTCCCTAGAATTTTATATTATTATTTTTTTAAAATAATAAAATTGTTGGAATTTTAATACTAAGTGAAACCCCCTTTTTAACGATAATTCATTACAAAATTTGATTTCAGCTCTAAACTTCTATTTTTCTTGGAATTTTATATTATTTTTTAGTAAGATAACAAAATTGCCGAATTCTATTACAATTTTTTATTCAAAAACCATATTGAATTGCACAAATAAGCTTGTATGTTGTTTTTTCTTGATTTTCTTAAACTAAACTTAAATAAATAATAAATAAAAAAACATTCATTAATAAACAATATCCATTATTAATGGTACTTCGAAACCAAATTGATTTCAGCCTTACATTTGTAACTCCCAGAATTTTTGAAATAGTTATAATTACAATTCGTTAATTATAATCTATTGAGTAGCCTAGATAATGTAATTCATTTATAATTTTATAATTATTAATGGTATTTCAGTACCAAATTTGATTTTAGTCCTAGATTTGTATCTTCCAAATTTTTTGAAATACTGTTGTAATTACAATTTTATATATTATAATCTACTAAGTAGCATAAATAATGTAATTATTTTAAACTTTTATAAATTTAGTTTAATATTTCTATAATGTATATTTTTGGAAGAAAATAATTCTATAAAGTATTAATTTATCTTCTAAATTTTGATTTATATATTAAATAATAATATAAATTTAATTCTTTCAATTATATGTTACAAATAAAAAAAATATAATAATCCTCTCGGGACCATATTTAGCACCGGTTATCATCTAGCTAGTTAAATTAATAAAATTAACCGCCTAGTGGCTATTACATACTAAACTACTTGAAATTTGAAATTTCTATTAGACAATTAAATACAGCACTACAACTCAAATATAACTATTTACCAAACATACGTAGCAACAGCATGCAGGGCCGGCTTTGACCCCATGCTACACATGCAATGGCATGGGGCCTGTTGGGGAGGGGGCCCTATTTTTTCAAAAAAAAATTGTTATGTCATATTATATGTTTATTAGTTTCTATATATAATATAATAAACAATATAAAAACTGAATAATAAATATTAGAAAAATATTAGAAGTAAAATAATAGTTTCGATTCATAGACAACAATTTTTTTCTCTCCTTCTATGTGAGAGTCTTTGAATGTTTTCTCTCCTTCTATCACTAGAATCGTGAGAGTTTTTGTTACTATATCAGTTATGAAGGATATCGAGATGCAGATGGCGGACATGGATATTGAAAATGAAGAAAACGAGGAATTGGTATTTGATGAAGGGGTGGAGGATGACTGTAATAAGTTTGAGTTATGTCTTGTTGGCCGATTTTTGACTGAAAAGAATATTAATGTACTGGCAATGAAGACGAAGCTTGCTGATCTATGGAAGCCTGCCTTTGGAATCAGTATAACGGATCTTAAACCTGGCATCTTCTTATTCCAGTTTTATCACAAGGATGATATGGCGTGGGTGATTAACAATGGACCGTGGACGTTTAATAGTGCACTACTTCTGATGAATATAATCAGAGCAGGGGAAGATCCTATCAAGGTTGCACTTTATGAGGTGGACTTTTGGATTCAACTCTACAACCTTCCAGTAGGTTATATGACAGAGCCGATTGGTAAGCAATTAGGTAATTTTTTTGGATCTTTCTTGCAATATGATGCTAAAAATAACTCGAGTATATGGCGTGAGTTTATGAGAGTAAGGATTAGAGTTGATGTACGTAAACCTCTTAAGAGGAAGAAGAAGATTGTTAAGAGAGATAAATCAGAAGTGGTGGTTAATTGCAAATACGAAAAACTGGGGGATTTTTGTTTTATTTGTGGCATGTTGTCTCATACGGAACGTTTCTGCAAGAAGAAATTTGAATTTGGGAGTGAAACAATCATCAAAGAATGGGGGCATTGGTTACGTGCTCCACTACGTAGGGCGGTGGAAGGTGGCAGTAGTAAGTGGCTTAGGGAGGAGGATGACGGTGACTGGGGACGAAAAGAAGGAAAGAATAATCATGGAGCTGAAAATCAGGGTTTTAAAACTGCTAAAGTCGCGCGCGAGACAGAGGAAGTGCGTGATCGAAGGGATAACATAACTGACTTAGCTGATAACAGGGGATATTCAGTTAAACTCCCAAATCATGTACAGGCAAAGGAGGGAAATTCAAAAAGTGGCAAAAATAATGGGCTGGACTCAGATGAATTATATGGGCTTAATTTAGACGAAAGGAAACGACAGAGAAGTGAAGCCCACTTTACTATACCTCCAACAGAACGGATGGATGTGACAACTACGGACTCTACTCTTTCTACAGCTGATTGTGTAGAGACCTCTTCAACTTTATTGGCTAAGCTTGCTCAGCAAGCTAGCCAGCAGCAATGAGTTACATTAGTTGGAACTGTCGAGGGCTTGGGAATCCTCGAACAGTTCGTGCCCTTAGTGATCTAATAAGAGATCACAAACCCAATTTTCTTTTCTTAATAGAAACGATTTCTTTTGCCAGTAAGATTGAAGAACTTAGAGTAAAGTTTGGATTTGATTATTGTTTTTCAGTAGATAGAGTTGGACGTAGTGGAGGTTTGGCGATGTTATGGAAACGAGTTGTTCAGTGTGAAGTTTTTGGGTACTCAAATCATCATATTGATATGTTGTTTCTGGATAATAATGTTGCATCATGGCGACTATCCTGTTATTATGGCTATTCAGAACGAACTCGACGTCAAGAATCTTGGAGTTTAATTCGAAGGTTAGCAGATATATCATCTATACATTGGTGCATATGGGGAGATTTTAACGACCTTTTGTGTGCGTCAGATAAGAAAGGTAAAATTGCTCACCCTCAATGTTTACTTGATGGCTTTAGTAAGATGATTCAGGACTGTCAGTTGTCGGAGCTTGTCTTGAACGGGGGAAAGTTTACATGGGAACGAGGTAGAGGGACTGATGATTGGGTTAGAGAGAAATTGGATCGTTGTTTTGCAAGTGCAAGTTGGTATGTTAAATGTCCATTGCATAAGTTGAAAGTCTTGCATTCTTCAATATCTGATCACGAACCACTGTTATTGGAGTTGCTGAACCCTGAGATTTCGAGGAAAGAATTCAGATTTCGTTTTGAAAATATTTGGCTAAAGGAACCGAATTTTGTACAAGAGGTATCTGATATTTGGAGATCAATTCCTGTTGTGCATCTTCTTCCTAAAATAGTTGAGATTACCTCGTTTATGGCTAGATGGGGGAGGTCTTTCTTCCATAAATTCAGGGAGAAAATCAAAGTACACAAAGCAAGGTTGAATCAGTTAGTGGACTGTAATGATGAGAATAGTGTTAAGGATTATCTAAGTGAAAGAGAGAAGCTAAATACACTTTTACTCCAAGAGGAAACTTATTGGCAGCAACGGGCTAAGGTTTTTTGGCTTCGTGAAGGTGATGATAACACGAAATTTTTCTATGCATCTGCTTCTGCAAGGAAAAAAGCAAATAAAAACGAGTTCTTAATCAATGATGAAGGTGAGAAAATTGATACTCATGAGGGCATGTGTGGAATTGTCAACAATTATTTCACAAAGCTATTCACGGAGGAGGAGAATATGGCTGATATGGGGATTGTAAACAGCCCTAGAGTTGTGTCTGAAGAACAGAATTTGAAGCTAATTGAAGCTTTCACTTTCGAAAAGTTCACTATAGCTTTAAAACAGATGCACCCTGACAAAGCTTCGGGCCCAGATGGTTTAAACCCAGCATTTTTCCAGAATTTTTGGAAGGTGATGGACGAGAAGTCTTTGAGCAATGTACAGAATGGATGCAATGATGAGTTTTCCAGGTAAGCTCAATAGTACAAATGTTGTTCTTATCCCAAAGAAAGAAAATGCTTCATGTATGAAGGATCTCAGACCTATTGCTCTGTGTAATGTGCTATATAGAATTCTTGCAAAAGTCTTGGCTAATAGGTTGAAAATCAGAAAATCAGAAAATCAGTCTGCCTTTATCAGGGGTCGAAGTATAACGGATAACGTTCTCATAGCTTTCGAGATGATACACCACATGAATCACAAAAAGACTGGCCAAGTGCTCAAATTAGATATAATCAAGGCCTATGACAGGGTAAATTGGTCATTTTTGCGAAGGAGAATGCAAGCTATGGGCTTTTCTGAAATCTGGATTGGTTGGATGATGCTATGTGTGGAGTCGGTAACATACAATTTCTGTCTTAATGGCTCTATTATCGGTCCAGTAGCTCCCAAGAAAGGGCTGAGGCAGGGAGATCCCCTCTCCCCTTACCTCTTTTTACTCTGTGTTGAAAGATTATCCAATGCACTTGGCGATGCTTCAAATAATGGTAAAATACATGGCTGTCAGATTAGTCCAACTGCTCCGATAATCTCTCATTTGCTCTTTGCAGATGATAGTTTCTTGTTTTTTCGAGGAACTACAGAGGAAGCAATAAGGATTAAAAATCTTCTTATCCAGTATGAAAGATGCTCAGGTCAGTCTGTTAATTTTCAGAAGTCATGTGTTTTCTATAGCACAAATGTTAGTCGAGACAAGCAAAGGGAGTTATCACAAATTCTGGGGGTCTGCAATGACATCACGAGCACGAAGTATCTTGGATTACCTTCGTTAGTGGGGAAGTCAAAAAGAAGAGTGTTTAGCTATTTGAAACAAAAGGCTTGTAAACGTATTCAGGCATGGCAAGCTAAGCCAATATCGCAGGCGGGCAAAACAGTATTGATCAGAAATGTGGCACAGGCTATCCCATCTTATAGTATGTCATGTTTTCTCCTCCCAAAATCTTTATGTCAAGAACTCGAGCAGATGTTCAATAATTATTGGTGGAGATCGAACAAGAATGGTAATAAAAGAGGCTTGAACTGGCTTTCATGGAATAATATGAGCATAACGAAGAGTAAAGGTGGGTTGGGGTTCAGGAATCTTCATGGTTTCAATATTGCACTACTTGGTAAACACGTTTGGAATTTTCTGCAAAATCCAACTCTGTTGGTAACTAGGGTGTTCAAAGAAAGATATTTTCCAAACTCTCATATATTGAAGGCTGATAAAGGGAATGGATCAAGTTTTTTGTGGACAGGAATATGGTATGCAAAGGAGGAGCTGGCTAAGGGTTTTAGATGGGTTCTGGGAAGTGGGGATGACATTGTAGCTATTAAAGACCCATGGCTGAGAAACAAGGAAAATTTCCGAGTTGATCAAAATCCATTCTATGAAGGTAGAAATTAGTTAGTTTCAAGTTTGTTTGTCCCGAATGAAAAAAAGTGGAATGCAACTTTGATTCGAAATCAGTTTCTCAGAGATGATGCTGATGCAATTCTAGCATTACATATCCCTCAACGAGTAGTATCAGATAGAGTTGTTTGGGCTGCATCAACTAATGGTATTTACACTACTAAAGCTGCATATCAATTTTGGCACCAGGCGAAGTTTGGAGACATTGCAATCCCTCAAGGTACGGGATGGAAAAAGATTTGGCATCTGAAATTACCTCATAAAGTGAGGGTCTTTATTTGGCGGTTTTGTCGAAATACTATCCCAGTTCGTAAGAGGCTCAGTTCAAAAGGGATTATGATTGGTACAACGTGCCCTATGTGTTTATTTGATATTGAGCACATTTCACACCTATTCTATCACTGTCATTTTGCTAAGGGATGTTGGTTGTATGCTGGGCTGACATATGATTGGAGTGAGGTCGAATATGCTCAAGATTGGCTGCTGTACAAGCTCAATACTGCAACTACTGAAGAAATAGTGAAGATTTGTATAGTTTTGTGGGGCATTTGGTACTGGCGGAACAAAAAAGTTTGGGATGGTAAGGTGGTCACACCAGAGTTTGCAATGCAAAATAGCTTTCATGTATGCTCAGAATGGGTTCAAGCAAAAAAGGACCAAGTAAATGTCAATCCCAGTTGTCCTGCTACTACTAGAAATATAAGGAAAATGGAGAGTAAGTGGAAACCTCCGGTAAGTGGTGCATTCAAAATTAACGTTGATGCATCTGTGTTCCTAGGTGCACAAACGTATTCAGTGGGGATGGTGCTGAGGAACCATGAAGGTGTTTTCATGGCAGGAAGGAACCATTGTTTTTCTAGGGAAGTATCAGTGCTAGAGGCAGAAGCAGTTGGGGTTCGTGAGGCCTTATCTTGGATTAAGGATATGCAGATGCAAGGGGATGAAGTTACAATAGAATCAGATTCTCAACTTACTGTACGAGCAATCACAGGGAATAGTTCAAATTTTCTTGAAGTTGGAGAGGTAATTGAGAGTTGCAAAGTAATCCTTCGAAGCTTGCATAGAGTTTCTATTATGTTTATTCGAAAAAATGCTAACAAGATAGCACACGAAGTCGCTAGAATTCCTTGCTTAGTTAATTCCCGCAATTTGTTCACGTTTCCTCCTACGTGTTTGTTGGAGGCCCTTTGTTATGATCTTTCTCATTGAATAAATTGTTTGGTTATTTTCAAAAAAAAAAAAAAGAAGAAAATACCACTAACATATCTATTTTTTGTAATCACAAAAACCAAAATACCACAACCTTCTATAGGATTATAAACCACATTTAGTCTGGGAGGTAGACTATGTAGGAAGGCAACTTTCTCTGGTTGTTCCATCCCCAAACGACCCAAATAATCAATTAGTAATATTATGGAACTCTTTCATTTAAGGAGCAAAGCGAATTGTCGAACTAGGAGCTATTTCAAATGCAAAAATAAAAAGACGAAAAACAAAGAGTTTGCATGTAGATAGTGACAAATGCAAATAGAAAAAACGGGTCCAAAATAATTAATAATTGAAATAATTTAAAATCTATGTTCGAAATTATATTTACAATACATGCATTATTATTCAAAAGTTATTTGATGATTTTTTTTCCCGAAATAGTAAGCAAACGAGGGTCAAAGGCAAGCATTGAGTATTTTTTCTAAAATTGATAGAAAAATTCAAGAAAATTATGCAAAAACAAGATTACATATAAAAAGTTAAAAATATTGGAAAAATTTGCAGTAGAAATGGATTGAACCCCCGTAAGTTGTGACCTCCTAAACCAAAATTTATATTCTAATCATGTACTTAATATACAAGCCAAACGTTAAAATAAATAATATTTGTTTCAAATCTTAGGATGGAGGCCTATTTTAAAATTTTCGCATGGGGCCATTTTCTCCTTGGAACCGGCCCTGACAGCATGCAATTACAATATCATTGTGGTTTGTAGTTAGAGCTGGCCATCCATGCGGGCTGTGCGAGCCCGGCCGGGCTTCGCACGGTTCCGATTCGGGATGGACGAATTCGTATCGGCACGTATAATATCCGGGCCGGGCTCGGGCCGGTCCCGGTTCATAGCACTGCAGTTCGTAACCGGCTCGCGGTTTGGCGGACGTGCGTGCCGTGCTCGGGCCGTGCTCTGCTTTCATCTTTTATTCTTCTATTTTATTATCCTATTAGTTTATTATTCCGTTGAGCGGGGTCAAGCAACTAGAAAATTATTAAAGCCGAGTACTTTAGCTTTTAGCTTAATAAAAGGTTTTCAAAATTAATTTTGTAAATCTAGTTAAAAGAGGACGGTACCTCATATAAATTTTATTAATTAAAAATATTTTACAAATGATTTGAGAGGACTCCTCTCTAAAAAAACGGAACAAACCGCATTAACATACAATAATACAATACAAATTAAATAAACTATCCACTATTTATACAAATTAAATAAACTATCCACTTTAATTGTTGTTCACTTGTTGAGGTGCCAGATTCTGATGAAGTATCCATTATCATCCATGGATCGTCTTCACCATCTTCATCTTCGTCTTTCTTTCCTTGTTGTCTTTTTGCGGCTTGATCCCAATCTTTTTTGCAAACACAAATCTTTACCGCGTCTGGCGCAAGACTTGATCTCTTCTCATCTAGCACTCTTCTACCTGCACTAAAAGCGGACTCGGACGTAATTGTAGAAGCGGGAACGACTAAAATATCCCTTGCAATTTTTGCTAAAACCGGAAATTGTAACTCATGATTCTTCCACCATGTTAGTATTTCAAAATCATCATTTAACTCATAACTATAAGAAAAAAATTCGTTAATCATACTAAAAGCAGAAGCAGGTACAGGAGCAGATGAAGTGGAAATTCTACATTTTTGTTTTTTAGTTAGTATAGATGCAATAGTACTATTAAACCTACTAACACCACTACTACTCTTAGGTGGCATAACATTTTGAGTTTTAGGAGCATACAAATCTATAAGTTTATATAACAAGACTAAACAGTTATTTACATATACCAAATGATCATAATCAACTCCTAAAACTTCATAATAATGCTCTAACATATTTTTCTAAACCTTCTTTTCTAACACCGGGATCAAGAAGACATGCAATACCATAAATATAAGGAAATTCTGTTAAGTATTCGATCCACTTAGTTTTCATATAAAAAATAACCGCAAAAAAAGTATCATCTTTTTCATAATTAAATAAACTAGTAACAATATTAACACATTCAATAATAACATGAAGTACATTTGGTTCATAAACATAAGAAAAAACCGTTGTAGCATGTGCAAAACAATCAAGTAAGTCATGTACGGTAACTGCCAAATGCCAATCATGATCGGTAAGTAATCCACCTTCGTATTGGTGACTCGGGTCATCATTATATAATACGGTGATAATGGCTCTATATTTAATTGTTTCATTCAATAATTTATAAGTCGAACTCCATCTCGTAGGACAATCGATACCCGTGCCTTGTCACCTAGTCCACGTAAACGGTGCTTGTTGTCGACCATTTTGTATACAAAGCAAGCAATGAACTTTAAATTTTGGTGGAGCATCCGATATTTGAACTCTATCAAAGTATGTCCAAACATGTGTCGATTGTCTCGAACTCGTACCACCTACAAAAATTTACAAAATATATAAATTAGAAATGAAATAAAAAAAATTCGAAGCATATATAAAATTTAAAAATGCATATTACAAATGAAAATTAGAAGTTAGAAATGAAATGAAATATTCGGTGTTAATTTTAAAATTTTAAAATTTAATAAACAATATAACGAAGAAAATTTATATAAACAATGTAAAAGTTCGAAGCATATATAAAATTTAAAAATTTTAAAAACTAAACAAAATTTAAAAATTTAAAAACTAAACTAACGAACCAAAAACAAAATTAATTGTACCTTCTTCGTTAAACTGTGTATCAGTTGCCGGAGATCGAGGTGGTAACATGCCGGTTAACGGAGTTGAACCTTGAGATGAAATAGTACCACTGCCCCTTGCTTGTTCCATTTTTTGTAGAAAAAGTAAAAGTTTATAAGTTTTAAAAATAAATATTAGTAACCGGAGATGAGAAAAAGATGAGAAATAGAGATAGAGAGAGAATTAGAGATAGAGAGATTGGTGTGGGGAAATGGTGAAGAAGTGCTCTGTATTTATAGGGGCTTGGTCTTCCAACCGTTGGCCACAAACGGTAACTGGGATCAGTCTGCAACTACAACGGCTACAAACAACGGCTAGAAACGGCTAGAAATGTGTAGCGCGTCTGGTACACACGCGGGCCGGTCCGGTTCAGCCGGTTCGTGCGGTCTCGGGCCAGGCCGGGCCGGTTCTCGGTTTTACAACTCCTAACCCGTATTCGGACCGGGGTCTTTTACCGGTTCGTGCCGATTCGGGCCGGTTCAACTCGGGCCGAATTAAACCGGTTAAAAAATCGGGCCGGTCTGAACTGCACGATTGGCCGGCTCTACGTCCAACTATATAAGATTTCATTGCAGAGTTTCCTACCCTGCAGAATAGTTGAAGAAGAATGGAACATCATCCTAAAAAATGTATAGCAACATCATACCTTTTTGAGTTTGTGTGCGGCTCACTAAATGCCAATCAATGTTTTAGCTGAATATCTGGAAGCAGGTCTCAGTTTTCGGCCCGTATGTTCATTTCCGCGAAAATGACGAAAGATACACCCCACTTTGGCAAAAAATTATTGTTAGCAGTTTTTTTAAAGCCTTCCAATGTTAAATTAGGAGAAGTGCTCAACATGATCATATAATATATTCTAACACTCCCACTCAAAGAAAAGTCCATTTTTGAATTGAAGAGTAAATCGCGGGCTCCCATTTTTGTGTCAATAATTTGCCTTCGTGTTTATAATAATTTTTGAGGAAATTGAGGGTGGAAGGATTCAAACTCGAGACCTCTCCCGACCATTGCTCATGGAGTCATGGGGACCAAGATTATATAATATATTCTAACATATATGTACATCAGTGATCAGCAGTCTAAAGAGATAATTAAAATCCTCAAGCCTCTATCTTCAGTTTGAATCCAGAATCCATTAATAGTTTACTGCTAATAACTAAACACGTGACACAAATAATTACGATACCCTTCCTTGCACTGAATGACATCTTCCCAACTCACTCAAGAGCAAGCCTAATGGCTGTTACATACTTTAACCTACGAGAGTGACACAGTATGTAGTAGAGCTAGATCATTAAGAGCGTGAAAATAAGTATGGTTAAATGTGATGCTTTTTAAATATCACCTATAGCATGACCTTGTTCATTGGATTAGGATAACAATTCTTTATAGATATGTTAATATGCTATTTTTGAGTTACAAATATATATATATATATATCCACTACTTGTGAATTTTCTGTTCTCGTTGTTTTCCAATATCCAAACCTATAACTTGAAACATGTGACTTTCACAAAAATTGGTGTTGTAGTGTTGTTTATGAAAATGTTTGTGTTGAAATTGATCTTGGAGTTGTGCTTTTGGGATGAGTTAATAACTTCTTTACTGCTCAATACTATAATTTAGAAGATCTGGTTGCGATTGGGAGTCTTGGTACTAAAAATACAGAATGGATTTCAGCAAACAGAAGGGACAACCTAACACATTCATCTAATAAGAGGTGTTTTGAAGGTCAGTTAAGCCTTTAAAATACAATATATCAAGAGAATGGCTCATGCTAAGTGTCAGGGTGTTGAAATAATAGTATTCAAGGACACCAAGGTGTTGTTCTATATGCAATCATCTTCGAGGACAAAAATGTTCCTAGGAGAAGCAATTGAAACACAAAGTTAGAATTAGAAATTAGATAAACAGTGTTGTATACGTGCTCTCAGCGACAGAGTATGAGTTGAGCAAAAAAGAAAATCAATAGAAATAAACTGTCACAAGATCTTGAATATAAATTATAAACTACCCATACAATCCCCACTAAGAAACCTCGGTAGCACCAGGGACGGGAATCAGGCTCCCCTTGAATGTTATACCAGTATTACAAAAATCAATTACCTTTCCTGCAATGCTATATTCAGTTTGAATTCAGTATTGACAAATAGTTTACTGCTAATAAATAAACACGTTTGATACAAATAATTACAATGACACCATTCCTTACACTGAATGACATCTTCCCAACTAACTTAAGAGTAAGCCTACTGGCTCTTACTTCAACATAAGAAAATGATACAGTAGGTAGTAGAGATAGATCATCAAGAAGGTAAACACAAGTGTGATTAAATGTGATGCTTTTTTAAATCTCACCTACAGCATGACCATTTCCAATCTCCAACCTAATACTTGCAACATGTGACTTCTTTAAACTGGTTGTAATTATGTTATGACGATGTCTGTGTTGAAATTGAACTTGGAGTTGTGCTTTTGGGATGTTTAGCGACTTCTAGACTGCTCAAGGGAATATAAAAGCTCTGGTCGTGGCAATTTGGGGTCTTAGTACTGAGAGTACAAAACGGATTTCAGCTAACAAAAGGAACAACCTAACACGTACATTCATCTAAGAAGAGGTGTTTCAAAGGTTAGTTTCAGCCTTTAAGGTACCGTATGTCAAGGGAATGGCTCATGCTTAGTATTGGAGTGTTGTATTATTAATACGATCCAGAAGATTTTAACCGCTCCAAAGGTGTTATCAAAATCCAATTTAGGGGAAGGATGTTCTTAGGAAAAGCAATTGAAACACCAGCTAAATTAGAATTAAGATAAACATTGTTCATTACATACTTTCAGCGACAAAGAGTATGAGTTGAAGATAAAAGGAAATCATTAGAAACCAACTGATACCAGATTTTAAATTTAAATGATAATCTACCCGTACAATCCGACTAAGAAACTTCCATAGCGCCAGGGACGGAAATCAGGCTCCCCTTGAGACTAAAAACTCGTGCTTCAACAGAACTCTGGTCTTCACACTCTTTTAAGTTACCTGTCCTCATACTGTAACTCCAATACCTCACAAAATCTCGACGATTATAATCTTGTCGACAAAACTGAAACAAAATTTCATCCTGTTTCCAAAGACCTTTAACCTCAGTAATATCAACATGAATCTTGCCGACAATAGTAATGTCGATAGTATACTCTTTGCTCCATGATTTTTTCTCATAATCCATAACCCATAAATCAAATTTTGTACCATGAGAGAAATCAAACATACCCAAATTTCCTTTAAAATCTAATATCCTGAAGTACCTGAAAAAGTGTTTCTCGAAACTAAGTTTGGGATGAGGAACTACTTCAAACGTCTCCTTGCTAACATCAAACGCCAGAATCCGTCCTCGACCATTCTTTACGTGTGAAGAAGGATGAATCATCCAATGCAAAAACCCATGAACATAGACAGACTGATCATCAATTCTGCCACAATAAAAAGCCGGAACAGTGGGCACTTCTCTCCAGGATGTCGTCCCTAAAGTGTGGACTATTGTAAATTGAGTAGATCCTGTTCCATAATTAGTAAAAACCATTTTGAAAGTCTTGGTCGAACTATCAAAGCCTAAGCCGATTGCAGAGGAATATGATTCCCAGCCGTACTTCTTAACGGGTGTCGGGGGAAGAATCGTATACTGACTTCTAAGAGGATTCGACACCACAATCTTTCCTATGTAGCCATCTTTTCCTTCGTCGTCATCTGCAAAGTACAGCAACCCGTTACAAGAACCATAAGTACCACTAGTGTGAAACTTCACCATCGGAACGGTTGCTGCACGTATCATCCTATTTTCTTCATCGTCGCTGCATACTGCTGCATAAAACGAGGTTGTGCTTTTTGGCCATGATAGGACTGAAGATGTCAAAAGCAGTGTGTTTTTCTCAACTTCACCACAATTATATTGCAGGTATGCGAAAAGCGGATCATCGATGATTTTGCACCATGATTTCGAAACACAGCGCGCTTTCAAAAGTGATTTTATGGGTATCCTGATGAAGATTTTGTGGACTAAATCCATAGAAATCTTGTCCATAATTGATTTCTTTGGTCTCCTCCCTTTTCTATAATCTCAGATGAGTCGAGGAGAAAAGAGAATATGAATTTCAGGAGGGGGACTCAATTTATATAGGGAAAGGCAAAGGGTTGTGTTCGACTCAATTTTGTAAAACCCAATCCAAATACTTTTAGGATTTAATAACAAATCCAAATTTAAATTTATTCAAAATTTTATATTCAAATTAATATTATCGAGTTTTGTTGAATCCGTTTTATTTTAGAGGGTTAAAAGATTTTTTTAAAAAAAAAATTTGGACACTCTAAGATATCTCTATAAAAAGAATATTTAAAATTTAATATGAGAATTAATAATTACTCCATCATTAGTGAACAAAGATCACGATTTGCCCGGTAATACTGGTGAAACGAAGCATGGAGATCCAACGGTAACAGATCAGGTCATCCTGGTCATCCTTAAGTTGCTCGATTCATGTTAAGTATTTATAGTAATATACTACTAGTATATTAGTTCCAATGGCATTAATCAAACTCCCACCCATTTCTCACGCATTTTCTTCTTATTCCATCATTCATTTTCCTTCTTGTTCTTCTTCCTGATTTTATCTACAACATTGTTTTTTTTTATACTTTTACATTATTTTCCTGTTCTATAATCATTAATCTGAAATATGTCGTCGGACAAGGATCGAGATACTCATGTTTACATGGCTAAGCTTGCTGAGCAAGCTGAACGCTATGAAGGTAATATTTTTGCACAATTTTTGTCTGTGTGAATGTATGCATAAATTTATGTCGTCTTCGTTGTTTAACATTCTCGTGTGCAATGTGTGTGCCTGAAGACTCTGGTGAATTATTCTTCTTCGGCCATTTAGCCCGAAAAAAGTAATCTTAAGCATCATTCCTTAGCTTGTTTATTATCTGGTGATTTTATTTTGTTCTTTTCTTGAAAAGCTTGATTCGCTTAGATCTGGTTGTTAAAGTGCATTCTCAGACTGTCAATAATTTGGTCGTATCACATGTCATTGACAATAATGATTTAGTAACAAACTAAGTCACTGTAAACTTTCTTCATCCTAACTAGATTAAGCAAGAAAACAAGAAAGTAAAGACATTGTAGAGAGATTTGTATTTACTGTTGTATATTGTAGAAAAATGTAAAAGAGTAGTTCAATCTGTACATTTTGTTCTCTTATATAGAAGAGATTGTAACAAACTTTCTATACATACAGCTACCTATATCTATAACTGATCTAACTAACTTGCCAGCCTGGAACGTATCATCCGTTGATCATCTGTATCATCCGTTGATGTATTATCCGTTGATCAGCTGTATCATCCGTTGATGTAGCTGTAATATAACTTAAATCAACTGTGTTACTTGCTAGTAAAGCTCTATGTATAATATTCTCAATATCCCCCCTCAAGTTGGGAGGGGATTTAGAATACAATCCCAACTTGGACAATAATGTTTGAAACTGATGAGCTGGTAAAATCTTGGTGAAAACATCAGCAAGTTGATGAGTAGTAGGAAGATAAGTGAGCTGAATGAGGCCTTCCATGACTTTATCTCGAGTGAAATGACAATCAATCTCTATGTGTTTAGTACGTTCATGGAATACCGGATTCTTGGCAATTGCAATGGCAGATTGATTATCGCAATGAAGAGTCACTGGTTTGAGTTGATTGAGACCAAGCTCTTCAAGTAATCGAACTGTCCAGGTTACATCAGCAGCTGCAGATGCCATAGCTCGATACTCACTTTCAGAAGATGATCGTGAAATGGTGCTCTGTTTCTTTGATTTCCAGGCAACTGGTGAAGAACCTAGTAATAAAACATAACCTGTAATAGATCGTCGTGTATCAGGACAGGATGCCCAGTCACTGTCTGAATAAGCCTGGAGAGTTAAGTGATCAGATCCTTGTAGAAGAATACCTTGATTCTGAGAGTGAGCTATATATGATAAAGTATGTTGTAGTGCTTCCCAATGAGCTAGACGAGGAGTATGCATGAACTGACTTAGTACTTGAACTGAATAGTTCAAATCAGGTCGAGTGTTTGTCAAGTAATTAAGTTTTCCAACTAAAGAACGATAAAGTTCTGGATCAGAAAACAAAGGACCTGAATCAGCTGTTAGTTTTAGGTTTTGAGGTAATGGAGTAGTGGCTTTCTTAGAAACATCAAAAGGTAAATCTTGTAAAAGTTCTCTTGTAAACTTCGACTGAGTTAGAGTAATACCATTAGCAAGATAATCAACTTCGATTCCCAGAAAGTAATGTAGTATTCCCAAGTCCTTGATACTAAAAATGTTATGAAGATGAGACTTGATGCTTTGTATTGAAGTAACATCATTACCTGTAACGATGATATCGTCCACATAAACGGCCATGATGGTTATATGTTTGTCAACTTTCTTGATAAAAAGACTGTAATCATTCTTTGATTGGATAAATCCCTGTGCAGTAAGTTCATGAAGTAATTTATCAAACCATTCTCTCGAAGCCTGCTTGAGACCATATATTGATTTTCGAAGTCGACAAACTAGATTATTTGGATTTGGAATGCCTTCTGGAACAGTCATGTAGACTTCCTCTGATAAATCTCCGTGTAAAAATGCATTATTCACATCCAACTGATATAATGGCCACTTCTTATGTCCAGCAAGAGCAATTAAACATCTGATTGTATTCATTTTGACAACTGGAGAAAACGTTTCTTCATAATCGATCCCATACCTCTGATTATATCCTTTAGCAACTAAGCGTGCTTTACACCGTTCTAGGGATCCATCTGCCTTCAGCTTGAGTTTAAAAACCCATTTATATCCTATAGCTTTCTTACCTTCAGGATGGGGTACTAAATCCCATGTCTTGTTTTCAGTTAAAGCTGCAATCTCTTTGTCCATTGCTTCTCTCCATAAAGGATGAGAATTAGCCTCTTTAAAGTTTTTAGGTTCAACAAGTTGAGATAAAGATGAGAGAGCAGTATGATGTGTAAGAACAGTAGGACAATGAAAATCCTTTAGATATGCAGGAAGTTGTTTAGTTCTAGTAGAATGTCGAACTGGTATATCAGCAGTGGTGTGAATAGAATTATCAGAATGATCAGTGGTAGATTGAGATGAATGTGAAATGGAATGATTATTGGTAGAGTGTGTGGACTGTATAGGAGATGAATCATTTGTAGAATGAGACTGAGATTGAGATTGTGTGGACTGTGTGGTGTTTGAAGTGTGTATATGTGACACAAGATCAGAATAGAAATCAAATTTAGGACTAGAAACAGCAGGTATATGAATAGCAGTAGAATCAGTCAATAATGTATCTTTGGCAATTGTATGAAATGGAAAATGTAGTTCATGAAACATAACATCCCTTGAAACAGTTAATTTTCTTGAGGCTAAATCAAGTACCTTATATCCCTTCTGAGTTGGTGTGTATCCTAGAAATACACAAGGAGATGCTCTGGGATCCAATTTTGATCGACCAACCTTGCAGGTAGTAACATAACATAAACAGCCAAACGGTTTCAGTATATCATAAGAGGGTTCGTCTTTGTATAGAAGTTTATAAGGAGTGTGATTATTAATACTTGACAAAGGCATTCTGTTAATCAAATAAGCAGCACACAATATACATTCACCCCAATAATGATCTGGAATTCTAGATTGAAATAACAGTGCTCGAGCAGTTTCTAATAAGTGTCTATGTTTGCGTTCTACAACCCCATTTTGCTGGGGTGTATATGCACAACTAGTTTGATGGACTATCCCTTTCTTCTGGAAATATATCTTCAATTTTCCTTCACAAATTTCAGAAGCATTATCTGATCTAATACATAAAACAGGAGCTTGAAATTGTTTTTCTGCAAATTGAATAAAATTTTCTAAAACATCTGCAACTTCTGATTTGTACTTGACAAGGTGTATCCAAGTATATCTGCTAAAATCATCAACAATAGTGACAAATTGTGTACAACCAAACTGAGTTTTGACTTTGTAAGGTCCCCATAAATCGACATGTAACAACTGTAATATAGAAGTACTTTTAATAGTACTATGAGGAAATGGATTTCTGGTTTGCCTAGCTAATGGACAAATTTGGCAAATAGAATCATTGACAGAAGTAAAATCACAAGAAGGTTGTAAGATCTTCAATTGCTGATAAGGTATATGACCAAGCCTGAGATGCCATAGATGAGCTTCATTTGTAGCTTTAGCAGTAAGAGAATGCTTAGTAGAATTGAAACTTGAGTCCACAGTATAGAGACCATTTCTCAGCTCACCAAGATGAATTGGCTTCTTGCTCTGAGAAAGGTCCTGTAAAAGACAAGATCCATTATTGAAAATCAGTTGACAATTAAGATCTTTACATAATTTGTGTACTGAAATCAGCTTGAAATGAAAATCTGGAACATGTAGCACATCTTTTAAGACAATGTTATTTCCCAAATCAACTGTACCAATATGCAGAGCCTGTATTTTTCTACCATCTGGTATTGTTATGCAATTTTCAGAACCATTGACAGTAGTGTAATCAATGAAATTATCCAAATTTGGTGAAATATGGTCAGTAGCTCCACTATCTAGTAACCATTTGCAATCTAGACAAGACATCATACAGAGTTTACCTGCTAGTAAAGCCTGAGACTTAACAGAATTGTTATCAGAAAAATTCTGATCTGAGAGCAAATTGAGAAGCTTATTATATTGATCATCAGAAAGCAAGTTTGAAGAAACTTCATGTCCAGCAGTATTATCTCCAGTAAAAGTTGCTGCAGCTGCAATTTTTCTGTCTTTAGGTTTAAAACCTGGAGGATATCCATGTATCTTAAAACACCTGTCAACACTATGACCAGGTACTTTGCAGTGAGTACAATAGTAATTAGAGCCAGGTTTCTGTTTTCGATTTGCAGTATTTCCATAGTTTCCAGCATTTCCAGAGTTTCCAGAATTTCCTGTAGCATTTCCAGAATTATAACCATTTGAATTTCCATTGTTATAACCAACTCTCTGTGTATTGTAATTTCCAGAATGTGTGAATCTTCTATCTGCTACAAAAGCCATGACATCACTCTGAGCATTTGACATTTCCTTATGATTCTCTTCCTGTGCAATCATCCTATAAGCCTGAGCAACTGTGGGTGAAGGATTCATAAGCAGGATATGTCCTCTCACCAGAGCATATTGATCATTAAGTTTCATCAAAAACTGTAACAGTCTGTGTTCTTGGATTTTCTGTTGCACTTTCAGATTCAAAGTACATGTACAATTGTTACAACTGCATTTAGGCATAGGACTTGCATCATCTAGATTATCCCAAAGTGCCTTAATCGAAGTATAAAACTCAGAAACACTCTGTTTTCCTTGAGTAATTTCAGCTAATTTCTGTTCAAGTGAATAAGCCTGTGTCATTGACACAAAACCAAATCGATCTTCAAGATCTTTCCAAATATCTCTAGCAGTTTTGAGAAAAAGAACACTTCTAGCAATGTTTTCATCCAGATTAAACAGAATCCAGGAAGTTACAAGAGAGTTACATCTCTCCCAGGCAAAAAATTCAACAGAAGTAGATTCAGGTTGAGTAATCGTTCCATTTACAAAACCTAGTTTGTTTTTAGCAGTTAGAGTAAGCATCATTGATCGCTTCCAATTCGCATAGCCAGAACCATTAAACTTGACCGAGACTAGTTGATTAACAGATGCATCTGAAGGATGTATATAAAATGCACTGGCCGGATCTTGATTTGTGTTTGCAAATGCATTTTCAGAAGATGTGTTTGAAGATGTGTTTGCAGACACAGTTAAATTCAGAGAAATTTTGTCAAGAACAATTCTTGAACACAATCAGTAATGATGAATTTACAGTTAATATGCAAAGATTCAGAGAAAAACAGAAGATTTCGTAAGATCAGAAAAATAACACCTGATTTGTTTGAGAAATGGCAAAAGAAATAATCGTTTGATCGGAGATAATGTCTAATCACCGGAGAAGACACCGGAATCTGCAGAGATTAAGATCGCACACATAGGCTCTGATACCATGTAAACTTTCTTCATCCTAACTAGATTAAGCAAGAAAGTAAAGACATTGTAGAGAGATTTGTATTTACTGTTGTATATTGTAGAAAAATGTAAAAGAGTAGTTCAATCTGTACGTTTTGTTCTCTTATATAGAAGAGATTGTAACAAACTTTCTATACATACAGCTACCTATATCTATAACTGATCTAACTAACTTGCCAGCCTGGAACGTATCATCCGTTGATCATCTGTATCATCCGTTGATGTATTATCCGTTGATCAGCTGTATCATCCGTTGATGTAGCTGTAATATAACTTAAATCAACTGTGTTACTTGCTAGTAAAGCTCTATGTATAATATTCTCAATAGTCACGTTGTCAATTCTCATGCTTATGGACTATTCCTTGGATAAGTAGTGCACTTTTTGGTTGCAAGTGTAGGTTAGTGATGTTATCAGAGTAGACTAATTACATTGCAAATCTAAGAAAATCTTGTTGATTATATATAGAAATGGTGGACTGTATGAAGAAAGTTGCGAAGCTTGATGTTGAGCTCACTGTTGAGGAGAGAAACCTGCTTTCAGTTGGGTACAAAAATGTTATTGGTGCCCGAAGAGCTTCTTGGCGCATAATGTCATCCATTGAGCAGAAGGAAGAGTCTAAGGGAAATGAGCAAAATGTTAAATTAATTAAGGGATACCGCCAGAAGGTAGAGGATGAGCTCTCCAATATTTGCAATGACATTCTTTCTATTATTGACAAGAATCTGATTCCCTCTTCTACCTCTGGAGAAGCTACTGTGTTTTACTACAAGATGTAAGTCATGTTATCGTTAAGGTATATATACTTACAGTCCTTTGGAGTGCTAGTGTGTCGAAGTCTTGCTGCTTGTCATGTTAAATTAGGTTTCTGTTCAGATCACTACTATGGTTTACTCTGTCACACACAATTATACTACCTCGGTTATAAGTTGTTAAATTAAGTCCAAGACCAACTCTCTTTGTCTATAAGAAAGGACGTATTATTAATGTGAAAAAAGATACTGACAGATCGATTTAATGGAGCGCTTGTATATTGATTTGATGCTGAGAAGTTCATGTCCATCCTGATATCATGCCAGTGCTTTGAATGTCTTAGCATTTGCTTTTTGTTTTGAAAGTTAATTTGATTTTTATATATTGATGATCATGCAAGCAGTGGTCTAATAATTTGATTTACTGTTGCTTCATGCCTTCTGAACACTATTTTTTCATCAACTTTAACTTGGCTCTCTTGCTTCATGGGTTGCATCAATACAGGAAAGGTGACTACTACAGATATCTTGCTGAGTTCAAGACTGACCAGGAAAAGAAAGAATGCTCTGAAAATTCTATGAAAGGCTACGAGGCATGTTTATCTTTATTGATCTAAGACATGGTTCGGTGATTAATCAACATACCTATGAAAACTCTTTACAATGATTTGATCTTTTCTTACGTCATTTGTTAGGCTGCTTCCGAAACTGCCAATAAAGAACTCCCTTCAACCCACCCAATCCGTCTAGGGCTTGCTCTGAACTTTTCTGTCTTCTACTACGAGATAATGAATTCCCCTGAAAGGTTTCATTTTCATTTGAAAAACAGTTCTCTCTCTAAGCAGATGCCCCAAACCTCTTTGATTCATGTTTTTCCTTTTGAACTGAAATTTAGTTGTATTGGTTGCTAATGTTAGGGCTTGCCATCTAGCTAAACAAGCTTTTGATGAGGCAATTGCAGAGCTGGACACCTTGAGCGAAGAATCCTACAAGGACAGCACTTTAATTATGCAACTGTTAAGAGACAATCTCACTTTGTGGACCTCTGATTTGCCTGAGGATGGAGGTATTATAATTATATTTCATCAAAATCTCTCTCTCTCTCTCTCTCTCTCTCTCTCTCTCTCTCTCTCTCTCTCTCTCTCTCTCTCTCTCTCTCTCTCTCTCTCTCTCTCTCTCTCTCTCTCTCTCTCTCTCTCTCTCTCTCTCTCTCTCTCTCTCTCTCTCTCTCTCTCGCTCTCTCCCTCCGTCCCTTTCTCTCTCTGTATATATATGAAAGGGTTTGGTGGATATTCAGGTTTATCCTAACAAACTTGAAATGTAATAGAGTTATGGTTCTGCATTAACGAGTACTGCTCATATTCGTCATGTCTATGCCAAAAGTGAAAGCTTCAACTCCAACCATACATGTTACTTACCTATAATTATGTGCCTAGGTGGAAAAATATAAAGATTTTAGTTTAAAAATAAAGCTCCAACCCTACCTCTCATCCCCTTTATTTTTTAGGGGAGAGAAAATGTAACCCCTTATTTGAGGGATCAAAATTAGATCCCCTATATCATCCACCTCATTGGTTAATTTATAAGAATGTTCAAAATTTAAATTTCAAAAAATTACACTAAAAATTACTTTTAAAATATATGGTATGAATATAGGGTATATGATTGGAGTGAAACATAATTTTCATTACCTATATTTTTAATAATCCCTATTTTAGGGGTTAAGGAAAGGGAAGAGCATTGGAGTTGCTCTTAGAGTATCAAAATTTCATCTGCAACTCATCCCACTTAAAAAGGGAAGCTAATGTTGCAAAAATGCAGGTGATGACAACAATGTCAAAGGGGAAGAATCTAAATCTGAATCTAAACCTGAAACTACTGAGGTGAATATATGCCTTTATTTGTCCAATTCATATGCTTAACAATCCACACCGTTTGTTTTAATCGCTTCACACTTTTTATCTGCAGAATTAATGCAAGAACCTCCACAGCGGCACTCCAAAGTGTCCTTTGTCTCGAAGGGATTGCATGATATTCTGTAGGCATCTTGCAATGAAATCATTATATATGGGGTCACACATCAGTTCAGGATTAGATTATTCATTCTCTCAATTTGCTTATGCTGTTGATTCTGCTTTACAATTATATCACTGCTTCATAGCCACTTCCAGTGATTTAGATATAATTATGTGTCAGCTCTACTTATAATGTCGTTTCTCTTGTATTTACCTATGTTGTGTGGTTTAAAATGATCATGACATTCTGCTCTATTAATTTGTAGCAGCTACCTTTTCTTATGGAGATAATGTAGCCATGTATGTTATGTACAGTTACTTCTAAAAGAGTCAAATCAGAAGAGGATACGAGGAAGTCAAGCACTTTCTGCAAAACAAAGCTCTGTAAAATCTAGCTGAATTTAAACTAGTAATGAACCCTGTGCGATTGCAACTGATCTTTTATGAGAAATCTACTTCTGTTGGTGGGCACCTTTCAACAAAAGATATTTCGTGCCATGCGTTTTGCGTAGCAATGCATAGATTAACTTTTATTTTCGTGTCCATTATTTTTATATAGTACGCCAGCATTTCTTAGGTCAGGAGCAGACACAGCACACTCACCTTCCTTTGCAATAAGAGAAAACTGCCTATAAAGTATGGGCCCCGCAAGGGCATTTTTGTAAATATTAAACTTTTTTTAATAATTTACAAAAATATCCTTAAATTTATATTTAAATTTGTTTTAACCTCAGGTAGAACCCTGAGGTCACCCTAGGTACATGACACCCATGCAATAAACTATAAATGTTAACTACATTGGCTTAATTAAGAACATACACAAACATTATACATGGAATGTCTAAACACTTCTCACTGTATATTTTATTCCATCTCCAGAAACTATAGTAGCAAAGGCTAACTACCTGAGAAAATGAGGTACTGCAACAAATACTGCAAAAGTAAAATTGAACTAGGGTTTGACATGACCACAATGTACGCAAAGATAAATAAAACATCATGTTTCTTCTCTGCTTCAGTTATATACCGCCAACCTTGATAGAATTCAAGGTTCTTCCTTAACAAAGAAACTCTGTGGAAGGCAGAAATCTGTGTCTCGGTTCAGTATTTCAATCTCCTCATCATCCGGCTGCTGCAATAGATGAAGAATGAGATTAATATGTGTTGCCTTTAATTAATTTAGCAGAGGTAAAGCCATCAGGTGCACATTTTTCCCTACTTCCATTAGTGGCTATTCAGTTAACTAGTAACTAATATGCTGGTAGTCACACAGACCTCAAGACTTAAAACATCGTAGGCATTTGTCACATGAAAAAAATCTTATATACTAAATCTTATTGCGAATTAATATTTTGAGACGGAATTATCTTACAGTTTGACTACAGCACAGGAAATACTTTTTTACTTGAAAAAAATATTATACATGCCTTGAGTTGGTACAAAATATAATGAACATTTCTTGACAATATTCAAGAAGGATTTGGGTTTTTATTAAATGTACTATCACTTCATATAAAAATTAAAAATATCTCCTAATTAAGATAAACCTAGAATGTCGCTTTGATAGCTCGCCAGCAGTGAAGGTATATGTCCAGGGATAATATTGATAATTAAGTGGATTAACGACCACATTACAAAGAATACATTACATACCAGCATTTCCAGATTGTAAAAACGGTCTAGCAACTGCAGAACCTCAGAAGGAGAGAATTGTCGACTAAAGCTGTGACAACAAATTATTGTGGTGTCAGCATTTTGGGGGTAGGTAAGAGAGAAACAGAAATACTTACCAAAAAAAATGATGATGCAGATATAATTAGTAGTTTAGAGAAGAAATAAAGATAGCACAAAAGCATAGGAAACCTTCTCTGCAGATATTCGATCAGCCCGAAAAGAACGAAATGACGATTTATTCCTGTAAGACCCCATTAAAAGCGACAAATGGTGTAAAGTTATAAAATATAAGAAAGTGTCAAAGAAAGATTCTTTACTGATCATACGAAAAATTCCTACTGTTTCAGCACATGTGATGGTTCATCCAGTCCTTCTGAATAAACTCAGAATTTTACAATGTGACTATATCATTGGAGAATGGAGGCCGACATAGCAAGTACTCATATCTTCCAACCTCCAAGTCAAATGTGGCTTTTTAAGAAAAATAAAGTACCATGACTCCATGAGATGCATTTAAGAAATAACTTCTTACTCCCTCTGTCCCATTTTACATGTCCCTTTTGAAAAAAATAACATACATTAAGGAAAAAGTTAGTTGGATAAAATTTTCCAAAATCATACCCCTAATTAATACATTGAAAAATAAGAATAGAGTTAAGTTTAGAAAAAGTCAAACATTGGAAACAATAAATACAGGGATAGTTGTGGAAAATTACCTTTAAATTTGTATTGAAAGTAGAGAGGGACATTGAAAGGCAGAGTGTATAAACTTGTAACACTATAACTAATGTAACTCAAACTAAAGGAAAAGATACTTAACCAGAAGACAATCAAGAACAGGAAGTCACAAGAAATCAACACTAAATGAAGACAAGGTAATTGATACAATTTAAACATGCTAACTATGATCAAGCCAAGAAGAAATCATTGAGAGAAGTTCAAGTTAAAGTTGTTCATGCCTCAGTGATTTGATAAATCAAGAATCAAGATCATAACTATCAGTATCAACAAGACCAATTGATTTCAAGTGAAGAAGAAGGAAAGCAAATATTGGAAAGCCAAGTTATTCAGTGAATATGGTAATTTATTCAAGAAGCAGAAACACTATCAAGACTAGTCACTTATGAACCAGACCAGTGCATCAAGTGTCAGGACATTGATAGCAAGTTTATGTCAGTAATAAAGAACCATGTTCAAGAGTTTGTTGAAGAATAAAGAAGACATGAAGATATCACAAGTTCAAGATGTGCATTGAAGTTTCAAGTTGAAGACCAGAATATTTTCTAAGTACTAAATGTTCTGGATGGCTAAGTAGAAATTCTCAAGTAGAAGTTCTACTTAGGAATTTCGAGATAGCCAAGTAGAAGTTCCACTTAGGAATTTCGAGATAGCCAAGTAGAAATTCTCAAGTAGAAGTTCTACTTAGGTGCAGCTTCAACATGACACATGGCATCTTCTGATTGGCAGATTTCCAAGCTTTCAAGATAAGGCAAGAATTATGTGGACATCATTGGGCCACGTACATCTTAGTCTTTGAAGACTACAGGACATAGATTACATGTAGTATAAATAGAAGTACTTGTGTAATGTTTTAGTTAGTGAGCAATTCTAGAGAAAAACACAAGAGAAAAAGAGAGAGTGCATTCACAGAGCTTAGTATCATTCACTTCTCTCTCAACTTCTGTTATACTTTGTAATGAATGTTGTAGCAACCCTTTCAAGTTATATATAAAGAAATATATTCCTTGAATCTGTGTGTTCATTTATTGCATCGTTTTTATTGCCTCTCATATTCGAAAAGTTGTATTCACCCCCCCTCTACAACACATTTGGACCTAACAATTGGTATCAAAGCTATATGTTTAACATACAAAACATAGATCCTTGTGTTGAGTAGAAGAATCGTGAGTTTTCATTTTTCAGATCTACTTTTCATTTTCTCGAAAAGTGTGTTTTAATTCGTTGGTAGTGAAAACTCATCTGAAAAATTATTTAAATACTCCAGGTGTGATTATTTAGCTTGGGTGTATTTTAATTAATTTTTGTGAATTTATCTGGGTTAGTTCATATTTGGTGTTCTTGAGTGTTCATCATCTGTTCTTATCAAAGAATACAACCCAACAACTTTTTGATCTCCTTTTCAATAGTAAAAGAATAAAAAGGTGGTTTTTGGACTTGTTGATTTATTTTATTCGGCCGAAAGTAAAAGACATACTCAGTACCTAGCATGTGGGTTAGGTGGGTTTGGTGAGTAAAGCATTCAAAGTCAAAAAGTGTTAAAGTGATAATATTGTTTATTCAATATTTAAAGAAATCTGCAGAAAAATTATTCTAAGGCAAAAATTTCTACATAGAAGTTCTACTTGAGAATTTCTACATAGAATTTCGACTTGGACAATTTCTACTTGGTGATTTCGACTTGAGCAAAATTTCTACTTAGGGAAATTTCGACTTAGGCAAAAGTTCTACATAAATATTCTACATAGCCTAGTCTTGGGTACTTAGAAATTTTTAGTGACCAGAATTGAGATGGCTCCTAAAAATGCATTCAAGATCCCAATGTTCAACAAAGATCACTATGAAGAATGGGTTTTCAGAATGAGACTATATCTAGAGACTGTTAACCCTGAATATCTGGAAGTCCTTGACAAGGGTAAATTTGTCCCAATGGCAGTTATTCCTTCACATACGGAAGGAGGAGTGGTTATACCACCTCGGTCTGAGCCCAAAAAGGCAGCGGATTTTTCGGATGCTGATAAAGAGCAAATAGCTTTGGATACTGCCGTACGACAAACCTTGATGGAATCTCTTGATCATGAAATGTTCAACATAGTCAAAGGTTTGACTACAGCGAAGAAGATTTGGGACAAGATAGAAGTTGTCATGGAAGGATCTGCAGAGGTCAGAAGCAACAAAACACTCATACTCAAGATGGAGTATGACACCTTTAGAATAAGGAAAGGAGAAGGCATAACAGATGTCTACCTACGATTCAGTCAGTTGGTATTGGATTTGAATCTGAGAGGTGTGACTCTCCCCATGGTTGAAACAAATACGAGATATCTGAGGAACCAGCCAAAAAGCATTGAGCATAGGGTCTACGCAATCAGAGAAACCAGAGATTTGCATACAACTTCTCTGGAAGAGTATTATGGAATATTAAAGACCTATGAGCTGGAAACGCTTCAAGATCAAGCATGGGACAATGATTCAAAGTCAAAAGAAAGTGCATCAGGATTAGTTGCTGATGAGGAAGAGTCTAAGAAGGCAATGGTTGCAGCAAAGCCTAAATCATCACTTGCACCACATCAAGTTGACAATGATGACGAGTGCGCATCTGACAGTGATGATGACTACTACACCCAAGAAGAGCTGGACAACATGGACGATAGTGTCGTGGCATACATGGCAAGAAAGTTCAGCAACATGAGATTTAGAAAGAGCAACCGACCACAGAGAAAATCTTCATCTTATTATCGGGCTGCTAAGGGTGGTGGTAGTTCGTCAGGCTACAAAGGAAAAGGCAAGAATACCAGCTACAAATCTCCTTTGGATTTCAAAATGAAGTTCAAATGCTATAATTGTGGTGAAGCTGGACACTTTGCCTCGGACTGCAAAAAGCCTAAACAGACTTATCCAAAAGAAACATTTGAAGCTCTCAAAAGCAACTATGAAGCACTGTTGAAGGAAAGACATGGAAAACGAGCTTTATTGGTGACAGAAGGAAGAGCTTGGGATGATTCAGATGAGGAAGATGTTACTCATGTAGCGAACTTTGCGCTCATGGCTGAGACATCAGAGGAACCAGAGGTACCAGTTCTGACTCTTAAAGTAGAAATGTCTATTGATGATTATAAAGAACAGAACGGGGCTCTTAGTGAAGAGATCTATATGTTGTGCAAAAGCCTAGACTCTTCTCAAAAGGAACAGAAAACACTTGTTGCCAAATGCAGAATGCTTGAGGCAAAAGTGGAAGAGCTAGAGGCTGCTTGCACTGTAGATACTTCTCTAAGAGACTTTATTAAATCTCTGGAACACAAGCTTGTCCTTAAGGAAGAAGTAGAAGCATGTCTTAGGAACAATCTAGCTGAGTTAGAAACTAAATGCGAAGCATACAAACTAGCTGCTAGTAGAGTGTATGTAGATAATGACGTATTTAAGAAGATAACTGGAGTAGGTGTAGGACTTGACTATTCTGACTTATCTAAGAAAGAAGGGAAGAGACCTATTGACCCTAGTTCCAGTGACCTTAAACAGGAAACACCTAGAATTCTTAAATCGGCTGTCAAACCTATCTACAAACATCTTGTTCCTAGAATAGAAGAAGAAGAGACTGAATTGATAGCTAGATATGAGATTGAGATGGAAGATCGCCAGAAAGAACAACCTGTAACTCCTATTAAACAAGTTAAAATCAATTTCCCTAGAGATGAATCTAGACTGGGATTAGGAGCTAAGGCTGTTAAACAACAAGGAAAGAAAGAAAAAGGCATAAAAGAGGTTAAGGCTGAACGAATAAAGAAAGCATGTTATCATTGTAAATCTACTGAACATCTTTCTTATGCATGCAAAGCTAACATGAATGTTCCTGCTGCACATGCCATGCCTACCACACATACAATGAATAATCTGCATCAGAATCATGCACAGTGTGGTCAACCTAACTGTATGCCATGCACTTTTAATATCATGCAAACTTTTGTGCATTTAATGAATGCATCTAGCCAGTCATGCTCAAATACTGTTGCTAGTTCAAATATCAAGAAAAAGTATGGTAGAGCCAAGACTGTCAGTCCTCCTAAAGTTAGGAGTGACAAACCTTCTCCTAAGACTGACAAATCTGTCAAGTCTGAGAAAGGAAAGGAGATAGTCGAAAGCTCTAGTAATGTGAAGAAAGATGTCTTAGAATATTGCATGATTTTTAGATGAATTTACCTGTGTTTTTCATGTAATTAGAGGCCTTAGAATTATCAAGGAATGTTTTAATTATGTCATATATTAAAATCCTTGAATTGATATTTATATTAATTTGGCAAAATTAATTGTTGAGTTTTTCAAAGAAAAATTGTCAAATTATTCTAAGTATCTTCAAAATTTCGAGTTAGTCTCTATCTCGAAACTCATGTAGAAATTCGACTTGAATTTCGACTTGAGCTTCCAGGGTGAAGTTTTGAAAATTCTAAGTCTGGGAAGAATTTCGAGTTAGTACCTATCTCGAAATTCATCTCGAAATTCGACTTAGAGTTCGAGTTCGAGTTACCAGTGTGCCTAGTTCTATCTTCAAAATATTCGAGATAAAGTCTATCTCGAATTTTATCTCTAAGGTTGAGATGAAGTTTCCATTAAGGGAATATTTTGAAAAGAACTGAGAATTAACTTCGAGTTAGTCTATCTCGAACTTTATCTCGAAGTTCGACTTGATGTTCGAGATAGAGTTCTTAGTCTATCTCGAAACTCAACTCGAATTTCGACTTGGTGTTCGAGATAGAGTTCTCAGTTAAGCTAAAGGGAATTTTTTCGAGTTACACTCCTAACTCGAAACATATCTTGAATTACCCTGGACTTTTTGATTCAAGGAAATATTTTGGAAAGAATTTGAGATTAACTTCGAGTTAGTCTATCTCGAACTTTATCTCGAAGTTCGACTTGATGTTCGAGATAGAGTTCTTAGTCTATCTCGAAACTCAACTCGAATTTCGACTTGATGTTCGAGATAGACTCTAACTCGAAAAGTATCTTGAATTTTCTGTTTTTCCAAGTTTACTACAAATCAATAATGTTCAAGATAGTATTTCCCTATAGTTTCTGCTGTAATTTTGGTTAAAGTGCTTCTTTGTGCATAATTGTTCGAGTTAACTTCTATCTCGAACTTTATCTCGAAGTTCGACTTGATGTTCGAGATAGAAAAGTTCGAGATAGAAAAGTTCGAGATAGAGTTCGACTTAGATGTCCCCTGTATGGACTTAGTACTTTTCACATTTTTTAACAGGGACATTTTTGTCATTCCACATTAATGTCTATATATACTTCTCTAACTCGATCTATTCTTTCACTTTTACCTAATTGAGTTTTACAGCCGCCCCATATACATACAGGCGATTTTGACTTACAACCACTGATTCGTGATCTTTGTGACTAATCTCATACGGACAACGAATTACTGCCCAATTTTTTACTGCCATTATCTGAGTGACCAGTAATATCTGAGTTTGTGTGTTTGTGAATTTGTTCTTCTTTCTCGACATATATACATACGTATATACTCACACCGTTTCACAGTCATATACACACGATTTCACTGGTGTGTACACACATAACTTCACTGATTTCACTGGTATCAGATTCTGTTAATTGGTTGTTGATTTTCGCCTCTCACAGTGATAATTATCTATAACCCGTAGTTTAATTTTTCAAGAGTGACTTTTGGTCTTTTTGTTAAATTAAAAGGGATATAACTGATAATTCCTAAATTAATTGTTTTTCGAAAATTAAAATAAAATTCACATCTTCTTAAAGAAAAACATTTAATTAAAATGGCTCACCAATTTTCCCTTGCTAAAAACAATTTTTACAATAT
This sequence comes from Saposhnikovia divaricata, assembly GCA_036435485.1. Lineage (NCBI taxonomy): Eukaryota > Viridiplantae > Streptophyta > Magnoliopsida > Apiales > Apiaceae > Saposhnikovia > Saposhnikovia divaricata. Next base: position 22,414,564 of record CM071600.1, read on the forward strand.
TTCTACGGAAATTGGTGATCAACTCCCGCGGTTTAAGTTTTGGATACGATTTCTCAATTTGTATTCCAAAGCTAGCCAAGCTTTTACTGCTAAACCTACACTAGTACATGATGCTTTACAGCAATTATGGACTAGTGCGGTTACTTTTGGGAGTAAATCAACCCCCTACGGTTTCAGGTTTACCTTAGCGGGTCAGGAATATGAGGTGACAGAACAAATTGTCAACAGAGTTCTAGGATTCCCCATTAAAGATGCCTATGATCCAGAACCTACTGCTGCAGAACGCCTCAGATTCTTTGAAGAAATTGGATGTTATCCTACAAAAGGCCCAATCACGGGAAATATCCAAAAGCAATTCTTCCATGCGGAATGGAATTACTTTTTCGAGGCCATCACAAGATGTTTTCGGGCACGCGAAAAAGACTTTCATCAAATTCCGATTCCCATGCAAACCTTTGCAGTAGCCCTAGCAAGAGAACTGGATATAAACTATGGACGCATAGTTCTCTCTGAGATAGTGGCCTCAATGGGATCCCTTGCAAGCAGAGACCTCTCTACCACTGATGTCGTCTGTTGGTTTCCTCGGTTTCTTCAAATGCTAATCAATGACTTAATACCGAAGGATGCTCTTGCTATTCGACAGGGATTTGCCAGAAGCCCCACATCTGAATCACTAGGGATGGGCACTAAGTCACTTGCAACCATTGCTAATCAGGATAAACATCAAGGTAAACCAATGTCTACTCCTGAAAATATTCAAATGTGGCTTAGATATGATGCAGGAGTTACCAATTTGGAGGCATCATCACAAGTCTCATCACATGCTCAAAATCCATCTGTTCATGCTGAGGCATTTGATGAGATTCCGGATGAGGAAAGCGATGATGCACAAGGTAAGCAATCAGGTAATCTCTCTCTGCATACTATTCATTCCTCCTCCTACGTTTCTGATTCCGCGACCCATGAGCCTGCTAACCCGCAGGATCTATCCCAGGGTAAGAGCCATATTTCTGACTCTGAGTCTGATACACATTCCTATTCTTTATCACCCCTGTTAACGGAAGTCAGAAAACCAGCACGTATATTTATACAAGATGATGAGGAGAATGAACCCGAAGAGCAGCAACTTTTTCGCAAGAAAGCCAAACTTTTCCACGCTGCTACTTCACAACCACAGTCAAACCCTAGCGTGTCACACGCAACCACTCCACCTCACGCGAGTGGTTCACCCCTTGAACATTCTGCACATAGGGACTTTGATTTTGGTCAAGATGATGTGCCTCTTGATGATACTGTTGCTTCAAGAGGACATGAAGTATTAAGAACTTCAGCCGTACCTTCACCGGTACGTACTGATGCTGCAAAGAGGATCGGTTCTGATGTCGTACAAGGACACTTTGCAGCCTCTCAGACTGAGATTCCAACTCAGGAACAAACAGAATTTGATCCCATAACTGTCAACAACATTTCTTATCAAGTTTCTGCAGGTACTGCTTCACTTTTAGGATCAGTCATTGAAGACATACACGAGCGTGAGACAGGGAGTGTGTGTGAGAGGTTAGGGAGAGAGGGACCTTCATTTTTAAGGCCCGAAACCGAGCGCCAAATACCAACAGAACGCGTATTAGAGCGAGGTCACCTAAACCAAACACCGTCCCTTAATACTGAAAATTTTGATACTCGTATGACTTCAATGGAGAATAAAATGGAGCAGTTCGGGCAGTCGATGGGGCAGTTGGGGATTAATGTTGGAAACAATCAACGGGCTCTAGACGACTACGCAGCAAGAATGGCAAGTCAAGCTACAGCTTTTGATGATTTGACAAATAAGGTCAATGACTTGGGCCATGCTGGTGGTGTCTTGGGAAGCACTCTCAATGAGAGGATGGGGGCATTGGAGTCTACAATGCATACAATGATTGTGGAGATCAGTAGAATGATGTTCGCAGTCAGGAGTTTTGTGCCCCCGGAGTGCTTCGAGTCGGAACAACCTCCCCCCGATGCTGGAGCAGGTGGTGCCGGTGGCGCTAGTGGAGCGGGAGCCTCTGGTTCTGGTTTTGGAGGTTCCTATGCAGCTGGTGGATCTGAAGACCATGGTGGAGCTCAGGATAACTCACCTAAGGGGGAGAGTGGAAAGGAGACGAGACAGCAGGCAGTTCACATCGAAGAAATTGAAGAACCCGCTGATCTTGTTAAGGAACCAGAAATTGAGCCTGCTGTTGCTGAAGAGGCTCTGAGGAGGAGAAAGGGTAAGGCAATAATGGTTGAAGAAGATGAACCAGTTATTGACCTGAGTCATCAGGACACAGTACAGGAGGTACTAGACTCAGATTCTGATATGGAAGACGTACCTTTCGCACATGCTGTAAAGCGATCTTTGAAGGAACAAGGTGGAGGTGCTGGTATGTCTTTCGGAATGCCTGAAGAAGATCCTATTGATGAAGAAACCCTGCAGTCTCAACAGTTAGCCTTGGAACAAGCTCAGTTCCATAAAATGAAGATGATGCAAGAACATGCTGCGTTCCTAGAACAGAAGGTGGAGCTACAAGGGAAGCAGTATGAGTATGAGCTTGCAAGGCTAGCCAATCCTCAAGTTGATCTGGACAAAAGAAGGATAGGGCAGAAATGGGATGAAGCAAGGAAGATAATGATGGGACCATGTGCAAAAGGAGTTCATAACAAGGATGCAGATGATCTATTCTACAACTTGAATTTGCAGAATCCAATGACTGGGGACTATATAAATGCTTTGAAGAGATTAATTTCTAAAGTCAGGGTTGGATACAATGCAAATCTTAAGGAGTGGCAGGTTATCTTGTCTTTGGTAGAAGGAGTCCCAACATCTTTCCTATTTGTGGATGACCAATTCATAATGAGAAGATCTGCGTCAGAGTTGTTCTTGCTAGCGACTAAAATTCAGTACTCTCAATCTGAGGAGCTAAGCATTCTGTACAGGGATCAGTTAATGCAGCTAGCAGAGGACAAGGGTCCAGAATTCTCAGCTTATCCAAATTTTGTCCGGATGGTGGTTCAAGGAAAGATGAAGAGGGTGAGCATGGAGGAAAAGGACTTAATGGAACTTTCAGTGGAATCTCTTAAAGCTGTATGTAGACAAATGATGGGTAAGGGATTCGCCTCTGAGCTTAAAGATAAATCCGTGAGGATCATTGAAAGAGTCATATTCTTGAAGAGCAATGAGGTGTGGAAGTGTGATGTCATTGCTCCAAACCCTCTCGACAACGTGAAGATTGAGCCGGAGCTGATGGAACAGAAATGGAATATTCTTCAAGCAATGAAGAATGTAGATGAAGCTTTGACTCTTCCTTCTGGAGAACTGGAACAAGGAGAAATAAGGGAGGCAGTTGGCGTTCCAGGGAAAGATAGTGTATACTGGATACACTCTTATGCTGATGATACAGCTGATGCCTTAGCATACATAGATGCAGACCAGAAACAAACACTCTTGCATATGAGTAGACAATGGCTGCTACAGACTCAAGATGCTGCATTTCTAGAGAAAGTGTTATATGTGTTCAAATGGGGCGAAGTGGAAGACAAGTTTGTTGAAGAAAAGCAGAGACTCGTGAGTTACCTGTCTGAAGTAATTGTGGAGAAGAAGCAAATGGAGCGAGATGCGGCTAGTGTCCACAATACTAACCGTGTCAAGGGCTACCCCAAGATGATCTATTGTCAGTTTAAAGCTGATAAAACTCATTGGAAATCTCAGCTCATCATGAAGAACTTTGAGGATATTCCAAAGATCAGGACTACTCAGGAGGTGGACAAACTCAGAAGGCTTTTCAAACATCCTTATCCAGAGCCCAAGAACCCTCTAGAAATGGAAGCTGTAAGTCTGTTGAATGCTAGGTGGAAGCAGCTTAAAGATCCAGTATACAAGAAAGAAAAGCAGCAGAAGGAGAAGCTCAAAAGGCAGAAAGAAGAGAGAGACCAAGCTGCTGAAGCTAGAAAGAGGAAACGGAATTAGGGTTAAAGGTCAGAGTGGTGTGAACTTGAAGTTGGAAAAACTTCATGTCTTTCGGTTGCTTTAACTCACTTGAGGAAAATTCACCTTAGAGTGAATCCAATAAGGTGATACAAGTTTGACCAAAAGGTATGAAATAATCCAGGTGATAGGAATCACTCAAATGATCTTTAATTCGAGGTTCGAATTCTGTTTCTAGTTTTTATGTTCATTGTATTGTTTTCAAGTTCTTTTCAATTGTATATTATTCAAGAATGTAATGTTAATTATCTTTTCTCGTCTCATTGTTTAGTTGAGTTATCCTTCATTAATTTGAATGTCATTGTTAGACAATCAAATTGGGGGAGATTGAAAGGCAGAGTGTATAAACTTGTAACACTATAACTAATGTAACTCAAACTAAAGGAAAAGATACTTAACCAGAAGACAATCAAGAACAGGAAGTCACAAGAAATCAACACTAAATGAAGACAAGGTAATTGATACAATTTAAACATGCTAACTATGATCAAGCCAAGAAGAAATCATTGAGAGAAGTTCAAGTTAAAGTTGTTCATGCCTCAGTGATTTGATAAATCAAGAATCAAGATCATAACTATCAGTATCAACAAGACCAATTGATTTCAAGTGAAGAAGAAGGAAAGCAAATATTGGAAAGCCAAGTTATTCAGTGAATATGGTAATTTATTCAAGAAGCAGAAACACTATCAAGACTAGTCACTTATGAACCAGACCAGTGCATCAAGTGTCAGGACATTGATAGCAAGTTTATGTCAGTAATAAAGAACCATGTTCAAGAGTTTGTTGAAGAATAAAGAAGACATGAAGATATCACAAGTTCAAGATGTGCATTGAAGTTTCAAGTTGAAGACCAGAATATTTTCTAAGTACTAAATGTTCTGGATGGCTAAGTAGAAATTCTCAAGTAGAAGTTCTACTTAGGAATTTCGAGATAGCCAAGTAGAAGTTCCACTTAGGAATTTCGAGATAGCCAAGTAGAAATTCTCAAGTAGAAGTTCTACTTAGGTGCAGCTTCAACATGACACATGGCATCTTCTGATTGGCAGATTTCCAAGCTTTCAAGATAAGGCAAGAATTATGTGGACATCATTGGGCCACGTACATCTTAGTCTTTGAAGACTACAGGACATAGATTACATGTAGTATAAATAGAAGTACTTGTGTAATGTTTTAGTTAGTGAGCAATTCTAGAGAAAAACACAAGAGAAAAAGAGAGAGTGCATTCACAGAGCTTAGTATCATTCACTTCTCTCTCAACTTCTGTTATACTTTGTAATGAATGTTGTAGCAACCCTTTCAAGTTATATATAAAGAAATATATTCCTTGAATCTGTGTGTTCATTTATTGCATCGTTTTTATTGCCTCTCATATTCGAAAAGTTGTATTCACCCCCCCTCTACAACACATTTGGACCTAACAGACATGCATTATGGGACAATTTTTTTTTCCCAAAAGGGACATGTAAAATGGGACGGAGGGAGTATTAGAATTATTGGAATATTTTTAACATCTCAAAAACCTAACATTAAATCAAACTTTAGATATCATATCTTGGCAAACCCTTAGTGGTACTAAATAGAATCTAAAAAATATGACTACCTATATTAGTCTTACACAAAAACAGGTCATAAATACAACATGAAACAGAACATCAGTATCAGGAAAAACAAATTACTTTATAACTCATACTGCAAGCAAGACATTTAATAGAAACAAAACAAAAGGCCTCTCTATCTTCAATCTGTAATAAGACGATTTATTACAAACTATTCCTCTTGCATACTAGTCTAGTTGTATTTCTCGATATCAAAGTGATATATCATACATTTCCTATTCCCACATTGTAATATATTGTATGTGCCAAATTTCGTTACTAAAAACTCATGTCCTCTGTGACGCAGCACAATAACAATTAATGATAAAAGAAAACAAGATTATGATGAACACAACAAGAACAATGATTATAAACCCTCGGGAGATTGAACCGCAGAACAATCTCTACCCCAAGCCATCCCCAAATTGATACATCATCAATATTCAGAGAAAAGTTTTATGTATATAATCAAAGTCTACCTTTATAAGAAGCTAATACAAACATATATATAGGTTGTTCACAAACCCACACAGCTTGGTAAAATAAGTAGTTTTAACTCCCACCTAACTAGTATTGATATCTAGCTGCAACTACCAACAACTAGATTGTACACAAAGTCAAGCACACAATTGAAATTACACTACTAATAATAATTATCTCAACTGTATAAGTCAAGATAAAACCCAAACAGGATACACACTAAACCTGATCAACTTAAAACTACTATTAAAAATACCTAAATAAGTTACTAGTAAATTAAAGAAATCCTTTTTATGTTCATTCCCCATCACTCTGACTTTAAATATGGATAAATAATTGACTCCGGAGATAATGAGTGTGATAGTGCAATCAAATTCAAGGCTTAGTAAAAAATATTCTGATTTTTTTTTCCCATTACTGATTAACGGGGATGGGGATTGGGGGTGTAGGGCGTGGGAGGGATGACCAGAATTGCACTCTCAACTAGAAACGGAGCCCAAGGGGTTCAGAGGGTCCATGCTCACCCCTAAAGTAGTGAATATTCCAATACGAGTTTAAGTAGATTAGACGCCAGCAATGTTCACAGTGTTCTGTTGACGACTTGACGCTAGGGGTTCGACTTCAGGACTCTACTAGCCAGTTGTTCCTAATTATTTTCTAACATTTCCGACCTCCTCCACTCCCAGATTAGTTGCATTGCCTGCCACTAGGTTACTAAAATGTTCCTCTAATTAAAATTAATTTGAAATTTTAGGCTTTTCAATACCATCTCTCTTAGTCTTCAAGTCTTAACTAACTGCACAATGAATATACTCATACCCAATTTACCATCAAGAAAGAATATATTCTAATTTTAGGATTGCATAACTAGACCAAAAAAGTTAATTTTTTAATCTTAACTCTAAATAGGAATATAACAAACATTTCAATAGATGAAGATTAAATCCAGAATTTTGGGGAGAAGAACTTGCCGCATAATTTTTCAAGAGGGTAGATTTCAAGAGCTTCCAGAAGCTTAAGCTCCACTTCAACTTGTGATTGCTCCTGTATTTAACCCCAAATCAATGTACTCATATTTTTAACAATTATATATATATATATAGGCTTTTGCTCCAGAACACTCTTATATAACAAACAACAAAGAACACCTTAGATCTATTAGATCCTTTGGCCCCGCTAGGGGCACCCAATACAAAATGTTATTATTTTTTTACCCTCTATCAAGTCTGCAAAAAAAATAATTAAAAATTACTGTTCACGTGATGACGTCATCATGACGTCATCACGTGAACAGTAAATTTTCAAAAAAAAATTTTTTTTTTTGCTGGATGGATGGAGCCTAAAAAAATAAGAACTTTTTGTATTGGGTGGCCCCGCCAGGGGCAATGGATCTATGAGATATGAGGTGTTCTTTATTGTTTGTTATATAAGGTGTTTGCTATGGAGTGCAACTCTCTATATATATATATATATAATTGCACGCATCAGGGAGAGGGAGAGAGAGGGTCGATTTTTACAAGGGAAATGAGAAGATATGCCCTCCTCTTCTTCTTCATTTTTTTCTTTCTACCAGCCCCCTTCCCCCTCAATAAAGGCTCCCGTTCCCTAGTAGTAGGGAACTGTTTTGTAACATATGGTTTGAGGACGGTGATTTAAAAAAGATTTTACATTGTACCTTAAAAATTTTATGTGATACGGGGTAATTACAAAAATGACTCTCTATTTTCACATCAAAAATTTATTATTTACCGTAACGCAGAAATATCGCAGAAATTTTCTGCGGTACGTGAACAGTAGGAACATTTTTGTAATTTCTCCGTACCGCGAAAAGTTTCTGCGGTACAGTATAATTTTTTTTAAAATCAAGATCGTTGAATCGTCCAACGATCCTGAAACCATATGTTGTGAAACAGTTCCCTAGCAAATGTTTGCTAGGGAACGTACCCCCTCAATAAATACGTGTGTGATAAATATGGGTTTAAGAGTTTGAGTAAATTTTTTCGTTGGTACGTTTTTTTTTTTTTGGATAATAATTCGTTGGTACGTTAAAACCTTGCTCCCAAATATTCCTCCGTTCAATTAATTGTCCTGTTTAATTTTAGGATGATCAAATTGTTTGATTTAAAATTTTTAAAATGATAAAAGAAGTTTTAATTTTTATCAAAAATTGGTCAATTTTATCATTAAAAACCAAAACAGTAAAAATAATTAAAGATGATGGGAGTATATTTTTTTAAGGACCTTGCTCCGAAATTTTAAATATGAAGAAAATTAGATAAAAAAAGAGAGTATAATAATCAAAAAATCATATTCTTAAATTTACTAGTGGAGCTTAAAGATCAAAATTAACCCAACATATATCATCGAAAGTCAAGTAGCTAAAGGAGAGGTTTGCCAATGCAATCTCTAAATATTTGAAATTTTATTTGCAATCCCAATACCATCTCTCTAGAGAAAATGTCTAAAATGGCACAAAACGCATCTGCTAGTTGCGTTTCTGCTCCAAACGCAAGTTAATAGCGCGTTTCTCATGTATTCTTCATGGCAAACTCAGGGAAGAACGCATCATGCACATGCGTTTGGCTGAAAATTCTTTGTGTTGCGTTTTGCCAAAAAAAACGGAGTAGCACAAAATACCAGAAAAGCTTGCGTTTGGGTGAAGACGCAAGCAATTGTTGCGTTTATATTATAAAAACGCTAATATAAGATGCGTTTTCTGGATCTTCATCAATTGAAAGCAACTGGATAGGGCATAAAAGCAAGACATAGTTGCGTTTTGGTAGTAATGCATGCTGTAGATGCGTGATGTATGTGTCAGTGGAGGACTAGTTTTTCAAAAAGTGCTATTTTTGGCATTTTGATAAAAAATTGTGCCATTTTGTGCCAAAACCCATCTCCCTACGCTATATAAAAACTGTAACAATTATAATATACAATATCTAGGATCAATTCGTGAAATATTACTTGTAAAAATATTAGAAAGGAAAAAAATTGCTAATACTGTAAATGATAAAATTTATTTTGCAACACAACTTCTTTTGAAATAAAAGTTGCCGGGGCGTACTCTAATTGTTTTAACACACTGTCAGGACCTTGTTTCTGCATGCTGTAGCTCTCATTTTCTGTTCCATATAAACCCCCTCCCTCTTCTCTCTCTCTCTCTCTCTCTCTCTCTCTCTCTCTCTCTCTCTCTCTCTCTCTCTCTCTCTCTCTCTCTCTCCCAATTTGTGTAAGTATATACTCCAAGAAACTCAATTTCTTCCACTCTCCTCCAAGAAACCTATCTCTTATACTAAAACCTCCAAGATTTGGCTTTTCTTGATCCAGGCTTAAACATTGTTTCTTGAATAGCTATATATACGGGGAGTTTGCTATATAGATATCTCTAAAGACTAAAGAGTAAAGACTAGAGGTAATATATGTTCTCTTGTTCTTGTCTTTCAATCTTGAATTTGTTGTTTCTTTATATATGTTACAGTGTTAGTTCTTGATACATATTCTACATAGTAATATGATAATTTACCAGGATTTATCGAAGCAAATGATGATGTATATATATTCTACAAAGTTGGTTGTTACTGATCGACTTATTTGCCATGGATTCCCGATTTGTGATTGTATTTTGCAATAGTTGTTAGTATTTTAGAGATGTCTACTTCATACTAAACAAGTTGCAGCTTGGAAATTATCGGTATAGGAGTACAAAACAGGGTTTTGCCCTGTTTCGTTGTAGTGGAGGTTATATAATGTTTTGTAATTGTTATATGGATTTAAAGTATTAAAGTGCATGTATGTAATGAATGAAAGAATTAATCCTTATCGCACCACACTTAATTCATAATCGCAAAGTTATGTTTTTAGACTGCATCTGCATGGCATGATGCATATATGTAAGTAACTCAAGAATATTGGAAAAGTGTTGTGCCAAAACTACAACAGAACACGGTGAATGAAAATTGAAAATGTTGAAAAAATCTTGACAACTAATCTAAAACATAATGTTCTACTTGCATATATAGTTTGTGATTTGCTTATTAATTGTATCTACCAAGAAAATCCATCTACATGTACGTGGTTATTCAATTTGTACTTATACGTACGAATATATGTGTATTGTAGGCTATAACTATGGGAAGAAGGCAAAGAATTGAAGTCTACTGTTATTGTGACGCCCCTAAATCCGCGGTCATAGATCCAAGTCATCACGGTCCAATTTCCATTCATTAAAATTCTACTCTTGGCAGCTGGAATATAAATGCATAATAAAACTCACACAATAGACCCCACACTTTAATATTAACACACACCAGTCATATGCTCAGAGAACAACATCCACAATATTAAAAGTTTAGAGTTAAGGAGTTATTACAAACCCAGAATCTTACTAAGTACGTTGTTGAATAATACTTCTACATGAAGCATTCCAACAACCAGAAGTTTATTACATGAGCTTACACACTTAATGTACATAAGTCTACCAGGACCCGCCTGTCTATACGCTACCTTCGGGATAGGTTCCAGCGTTCTCTCAAAAGGTTGCCTTTCCCTTACCCTCTTGCGGGGTGTAGTGCGGAGTATCGGCATGCGACCTAGCTGTTGTATAAGTAAATAGCAAGAGTGAGCTAAAATAGCTCAGCAAGATAAATTCTATCAACTAGCAGCAAAGGAAAAACATAAGTATATCTATATAATAAATAGAAGACAAATCATAATTATTATGAAAAAAATTATTTTTATTTGATAAATACTCCTTCCAAATATTTTTGTACCAAAAGGAATATATATATATAGCATTTAAATATTCGCTTCTCTTCTAATGTAATATAATATCAGTTTTTCTTCTAATATAATATAATATCAGTTTCTCTTCTTATTATAAAACAAGTCCGTCATTTCATACTATTTTTTTTCAGTATACAAATTTGGAATCTATTATCAATTCTTTCTTTTAATCTTTGGGGATATCTGCTAGCACCAGATACGTAGGACGATGATCAGTCGCCTGACCGTATCTGCTCTCTGTTTACTACTAGTAGAAGGAATGACAATCATCCCTGGAGGAAGGCCACCTGCTACATCCTCCTTCGGCAACTCTTGGGCCGTAATAAAAATTGAGTGCTGGACTGTGCAACTCCCACACAGCCTCTTACGCAAAATTGGGTGCTGGACTGTGCAACTCCCACACAGCCTCTTACACATACTATTGCAATCCCCCTTTTTCAAACCATTATTCCATTTATAAAACATCATTCAACATTTTCCATTTTCCGTTTCCATTTACATTCACACGTGTCATCACTCTTAAAGCTTATGCCATAATACTCTGATTATGACTCAGACATCTTCTTTGTATTCAATGAAATCCAGTACTCTTAAAATATTCCATCTACTTTAAAAAAATTAGTAGATAATAACAATCAAATACTATTTATTAAATCACAATATTTAAAAAGAATGACAATATAAATCATATAACCCTAGATAACAACTGATACCATTCTTTTATATAACCCTGGATAACAACTGATACCATTCTTTCATATAACCCTAGATAACAACTGATACCATTCTTTCATATAACTCTTAATCATAAAGCATGTTCACTTTATGCATAATCATCTCTATATATCCATATCCATCTTTCTTTAATTCCCAAAATCGGGAAATAAATTCTTTACTAAAATAGCAACAATAGAATCACACACACATATATACATATATATATATATATATATTCCATGAAATCATTTTCTTCGAAGGTAAATAATTTTCCAAGTAGAGATAGAAAAATCTTGCCTGGATCTCTAAAGCGAGTAGGTATGATCCTGAGTTCGTCTCCCGTTTCTATAGAAACGAAAGGATCACTGTTAGTATATATCCCACTTAATCACCTAATCTCTATACAATAACACCCTTGACACATATTATATGTTTAACATAGTTTTTATGCACCAAAAGTTTACATGAACTTAACCATTTATAAACTCGATCAAAGTTTTAGTGTATTCCACCATTTCCCTTAATAACCACACTCGACTGTAAAATTTCTCAGAAAATATAAATTCCAAATTTTAAGGCAAGGTCAACTGGTAATGGTCCCCTGACCACCCCACTACAATATCCCAAAATTTCGTAACTTTTAAAAATGTTTAAGTATGGTAATTATAGCCTCAAAGTTGATACAATTACGTTTTCTCGGTTCTCGAACGTCTCTCACTAAAACTGACTTTTCTCCTAAACCGTTCATCAAATTTTAACGTACTTTATATCAAAACGATCTATGAACTAAGCTCTATCATCTCATGGTCACTTTGTACTCTAGGCAGGGAGCTACCGTACGGCATTGGTGTCCAAAAACAGGGCATCTATTTGGTTTAACGAAAATCGGGCATTATAACGGCTATATTTTCATACTTTCCAAAATATTACTCCTCCAAATCCATCATCCACCTTATACACCATCACCTACACCATGTGGTCATCTTACCAACCATGGTTACAAGCACATACTCCTTTCATATTCAATAAAAACACTTTTAAACACATATATAATCATGATTTCATCACTTATAACCACTTAACCACTAATACAACCACTATTCAACATGAACTTAAAAGAAATTGATAAGTGGATTTCATATCCACTTGGAGCATTCCATTTCGGCTTAAATTGATTCAATTGGCCTCAAGTTTGTTGTAGTTTTGATGTGTTTTGTTAAGTGTGCAGGGTTGCAAGAATGTTGAATAAGGTTGCAATTTCCGTCAATTCTGGAGATGAATTCGAGCTTAAGAATGAACAATGGAATCTTGTTGTGGGCCACCATGAAGGATCCTAGGCAAGGAATTGAAGTATGGAAGTTTTGAGAAAAAGAACGAAAGGAAACGGAGGCAAAACGAAGAAAAAACGAAGGAAATAGCATGCTGAAAAACTGCGGGCAGATTTGGCTCCAGGCCGCGGCCTCAGATCCCAGGATGCGGCCTCGGGGGCATTCTGTCCATTCCGAATTTTCTCCTAAAAACTCTACAATTCTTTCATGTTTTGAATTTGTTATGTAATTTAGGTATTTTCTTGTTGGACAAGACTTCTAGGGCCTATATAAACATATTGTATCATTGTAAATCAGATTATTATTGTATCATAGCTTAGATCTGCAAGGGAGAAAAGGAGAGAAGGATTCAATGCTCGTGACAAGCAACGGATCTAGATCTACTTCATCTTTTGTTTTATTCTGGATTCTAGATTTGTTTTCTTAACTCTACGTTTATTTAATATTATTGTTTCTTTCTTCCATATCTTGTTTATTATCATGTTTACATCAAATCCCATGACGATGAACGGTTCAACTATGAGCTAATCGTTGTCATGGGATTCTAACGGATTTATCTATGTAACTTAGTAGTTTGATTGCTTTAAAGATTTATGTGTGGTGAATTCTTGATATCCTCGTATGGTTAATCTTAATGCTTTTAGATGCGTAGCTAACATCTAAATTGAATTGTTAATCTCTTGCGAAACGAGAGTGGATCTTGAGATTTAGAACTTGCCATGCTAGCATAGGATAGGTTGATGTTTTAACATCATGATTTGTGGCGTAAATAGAGATATTATGCTGCCCTATGTGATCTTAATAGACAACTTGTTCTTCAACCGTTATGTTTTCAAATCTTATAAAGATATAGGGTATAAACATAATTGGTGTCTATTCATCTTCTATCTCTTTTGTGGATGTATGTTTAGTTTGGTATTCGTATATTGAGAAGTAGCGTATACTTATTTCGTGTTGTCTGATCAGATATCAAAACCATCACATGCATTGATTAAAGGCGTCGACTCTAAGTGAAGTAGATAATGAAGTTAGGATCCCATGTTTATTCTCATATATATAAATCAGTTTAAATCACTTTAGTTAAGTAATTCTTAGTTTGATAATTTGCATCTTAGTTTAATTTAGATAGTTAAAACCATATCTGTTTATTGTCTTAGCAGTGAATTAAAGCCATACATTGTTGAACAGGTGCATTAACTGAATAGAACCATAACCAGATCCCTGCGGAACAAACTCGATTTTATCTATATTACTTGTGACCACGTATACTTGCGTGATATTGTGTAAACAGAAATGAAGATGTTTATACCTTCTTGAAGCTTTAACAACACTTAATAAGCCTTGGGTAATCCTTAAACAACCTTAAAATGGCTTGAATATCTAAAGAAACCATGAAACACAAGTTAGTTTTTTAAAGTTACTATTCACTACTATTCACCATCAACTTCCATGATTTTATTACCTTATCAAATTATGCTTGATGGCTATGAAACTTTATGGATGGCTTAATCTATCCCCCAAGAACCTCCATGAATTATCTCTTGATTTCTTGTTGACTAGAGCTTGAGTTTTGGTTTTTATTTTCTCCTTTTTTTTCCTGAAAAACCGAATGGAAGAAGATGATGGAAGGGGAGAGATTTTTTTTTCTTGATTTTTGATCTAATCTTGATTAATCTTATAAATTCTAGAGTCTTGTGGAGTCATGTAGATATTTACCTTGGTTAATGACTCATTTACCCCTTAAATATGTGTTAGTGGAAAGTGATATCACGTAATGATGTCATTGATGATCTCTTAATCTCTTTTCTTGATTTTTCTAAGTATTATGCTAATTCTCTTGGTAATTAATAATATGGTAGGTATCCTTGTTAATTTATAAATCTTGTTGTTTGGTTTCTGTAAGAACCTGTATTTTTATTTGTGGTAATATATGTTTAATCGTGGATTTATAAGACGAGTTGATATTTTTATATTTGCCGTTAAGTGGATTTACGAGAAGAATTAAACGTTCTCGTACTTTGAGCTGTTATATTACTTAAATTTATTGATAAGTGGATATACGTGTTAATTGGTTAAAAGAGTCTTTTATATGCTTTAGATGTATTATGTGTTGTTTTAAAACGATCGTTTCGCTTTTTCGAAAAATACAGTGGTGAAAACGTTTTTCAGCGGGCCGCAGGCCCGAAACCCTATTTTCTGCGTTTTTAGAACTCCGTAACTTCAAATTCGTTCGAACAAGTTTCAATTGACTTGTTATTTAAATTATAATTTATTTCCAGAGTTTTGAAATCGCTCGAATTCGAATCGTTTCGTTTGGAGCAAAACTCGTCATTCGTTCGACGTACAGAATGACTGTTATTCGACAATTAACGGAGCAGACAGCACGCCTGACAAGAATCACTATTCCAAAAAGTTAAAGTTTGCCTTTCCCTTATTTCCTCCAGCTTTTCCAGATTTGTCTCAGCACACCATCTGATCAATCATATCATTTTTATCTTAAAAATTCAAAATGCTCTCAAAAATAATTCAACATAAACATTCATCAATTCAATCTTCAATTTGGAGGCCTTCCCGGAATCGAAATCAAACGTTCTAGCAGTCAAAACAAAGGTATAAAAATCTAGTTTCTAAATATGTGCCCAGAATTCATGGGGGATCAATATTTGATTTTATATGATTTTTACAAAATTCGAATTTGAAGATTCAAAATTATGATTTTTCGTAAACTTGATTGTTTATGTGATTTGATGATTCCATGTTGTAGATAATTTTCTCCTGATCAGTTTGGTATATCATATGTTGATTTTTGAGTTCCATATTAAGTAGAAATCGAGATTTGATTGTTGTGTTCTTCGTGTTCTTCGTGTTCTTCGTGTTCTTGAGAATCAAACCAACAATTGGAGGTGTTATCGGAGTCCGATTTCGACGATCTTACAGTCGAATCGAAGCTCACATCATCTAGTTTCCTAATATGCAATCCATTTCATCAAATGATCAATTTTTAATTTTATATGAATTTGTAAAGAAATCTGCCGAATTTTCCGACCACCTTGCCGGATTTTGGTTGTGTTTTTGCTGTTTTCGTTGGCACGTTTGGGTTCGTCTTGAAATTTTGCTCAAAATGCATATATTACACGCTTGATTTGGTTAAGTTATGTGTAAGTTATGGTCGCCGGAAGATTTGGCGGTCACCGGAAAAATTTTCAGATTTCCGGCGAACCTCCATTAAAGCTGGTCACCGAGCTTTTTACCGATTGATACCTACACTATTGAAGATGATGAAGTTGGAATACTGTAGTTTCAAGATTCACACTTTGGTCCCTGATTTTTGAAAATCTGTTTTCAAATAAATTAAATCCGAAAATCATTTTTTATAAATGATTTTTAATTTGAAAAATTATTTATAAATTCGAAAAATGATTAAATTTTTTTTTTTTCTAAATTTCAGAATAATATTTCCGGAAATGTTTTATTTTAAATTTGGATTTTTTTTATTATTTTATTTAATTAATGATATTACAAAACATTTCTTAAATTGTTTTAATTAGAATTAATTACTTTTAATTATGTTAATTAATTTGAAATAATATTTAATTGATTTAATTATTTAATAAATAATTTTATTTATTAAATAATTTTATTAATTAATTATTTATTTATTTAATTGATATAATTGAGGATATTTAATTCCAAATTAGCCCGTTTTGAGTTTTAAATGCTTTAAAAATATTAGAAAAATCCCAAAAAATTATGAAAATTGTTTTAAAAATATTTCGAAGCGAGATTTAATTTATGACGAGGTTTGGACATATGTTAAAAATAATTGTAGAGTTCCATTAATTGATTACGTGATCTGAATGTGTCCGCTAGGGCAATATAAATGTTACGTGCTAAATGAATTATGTAAATTATGTGAATTATATGAAATACGTGGAGTGAATAGTGAGATGTATTAGTATTTGATTCGTGACGTTTATTATAGAGTCGAGTAAGAGGAGCAAAGGAAAAACTAAAGCAGAAGGTTACGAGAATATTTAGACGGACTTGACCTTATTATCAGACAAGTATTTTTCTATCACTTGTTATCCTATTGAATATACAAATGCTATGCCATGTATTTCTTTAAATTATTGTTCAAGAAATCATTCTTAAATTATTCACAGCATGAATCCATTGAATTATTCTTATCAACTTTGACAAGATTCATTTAAATTATCATTGACGATTCATTTCAACCTTTTTAGGCATTCGTTCTAGTCGATGCCTTATTACTCTTGATTAATTATTATTACCCAAATTGTGGCGTTCGACTTCGTCGATGCCTATAATATCGTTGCATTCGATTTACCCATTTCTTGTATCGATCTAGACGACACTTATTGTTATTATTGTTGATTCTTCATTATCACCCCATTGTTGTATCGAACTCATTGATACTAGATGTTGTACCATTTGTTATCATACATTCACTTTGAGTTGTTTTCCTGGAACGTGAACTTCCAGTGATTGTTGTGATCGAGGTTGTCAATCTTCCGACACCTAATTATGATTTAAAGGTTGTCAATTGTACCGACACCTGAACGTAAGGTTAGAATTGGTGGATTTATATAAAACTTGACCTTAATTGGTCTGACCATATATTGGTCGATGTGTAAGGCCTTTCAGTGCCTTGGATCCGATGAGGACTTTGCTTTGTGCACTGTCCGGGTTAGAGCGTGACTGATCAGCATGCCTAACTTTGTTTTTAAAATTATGAGATGGACCAGTTCTAACATTTTGAGTAATTGACTCTAGTTGATGTTGAGCCACTTTCTTATGGCATTATTGATTGTCGGAACTTATCCGAATTTATCTGTTCATATCACTGAACTTGATTCACCTTTCAGATATTCCAGTATGGCTTGTAGTTAATACCTGGAACGATTAAAAGTTCATTATTTATTTATACATTGAAGGATATTCTTGTTGAGCTTTCTGGCTCACCTTGCAATGTAATGTTTCTTTTCCAGTTAAGATCGAGGATGTTTAGACCTAGTGGCTCGGCAGCCAGGGGAGTGAGGTTTGATGATTGAGAGTGCAGCTGGTTTAATTTCGTGTATTGTTGTAATAAATGGATTGGATAGACTAGACATTTAAGATCTATCAGATTGTATTAAATTATATTTGAGGTTTGTAATAGTAATTAGCAATGTTTGTTTCATACTTTAGCCTGTGCTCGTATCTTGGATGAGGGATTGTAGTATTATTGTTCCGCATTTACAGGTTTGTATTGTTTAAGTGAGTTGTGAGCCCGGATCTGTATCCCAGATCTCCGAGGCGTCACAGTTGGTATCAGAGCCACAGGTTAAGGTCCCTGAAACAGTAGGAAGTAGAGTCTAGATTAAGAAACGAGTTCCAATAGTTAGGAGTATGTATTAGATGTTAAGTAGAGCGATTTGAGATAGGATTCACCTTAGGTTAGTAAGATGAGTATTGCGACGTTATAGGGTCTTTCGACGTATCACGCGAGTAGAAGTTCGATGCATCCAAATATCTGACTGGGAGCAAGGCTTTAGAGACGTCATGAACGTTATAGAGAATGCGAAAGCACTATGAACGAGTTACGAAAGCAATTATTGGCATGGATTAGAAGTAAGGGAGTGGCTGGGTACTACTAACCATTTTTGGTATCGTCTGTTGTTGTATTGTCGACTAGAGGATAGTAGTTTTCATTATGATTGAAGTTTATTTCATTTTCTTTCCATTGAAACGATCTTACGCTTGTACCAATTTGGTATAAAAGATGTTGATCGGTTATAAATATTCATTTTCGTCATTCACTTGTCAGTTTCATATACCTTGATTTAGTCGATGATTATTTCCACGACATTGTGCACACAATTTTTATCTCTTGTCATATCTTTATATTACATTTTGCCATCAAACTTTGTATAGCAACCCTGAACCAGTGTTTTGATTTTTATACTCGTGATAAATTTTTTAAGCCAATTATAACTTGAATTGTTATTGATCAAATTACTTTTCCCTATCAGTTTTTGAGAATGCCTCCAAGAAGAACTCGCCAACTTACTAGTCAACAAAACAATCCTGAACAGCGAACAAATTCACCTCCTAGAAATCAGATGGACCCTATGTTGGTTCAACTATTGCAAACTTTGACTCAACAGACTGCTACTCTAGCTCAGCAGCAACATCAACTACAACAACAATTTGCAACTCAGCAGCAACAACGGCAGGAACCAACTGTTCCAGTGGTTACCTTCAAGGCCTTTCAAGCAGTAAAACCACCAGAATTCAAGGGGTCAACAGACCCAGTCGATGCTAAGAATTGGTTGAAAGAGATAGAGAAGGCGTTCGCTTTGGTGCAAGTCCCGGAAGATAAACAAACAGAATATGCCAGCTACTTTCTAAAGAATGAAGCCACTCATTGGTGGGAGTCAGTGAGAGCCCTGGAGAATACCGAGGTGGTTACATGGGAGAGGTTTAAGGAGATGTTTTTGGAGAAGTACTTTCCGCTCTTCATGAGCGACAAGATGGAGGTCAAGTTTTTGGAATTGAAACAGGGGAATATGTCAGTTGATGATTATGAAGCAAGATTTACAGAACTAGCAAGGTTTGTCCCTTCCTATGTGGACACAGAAAGAAAGAAAGCAAAGAGATCTCAGCAAGGACTAAAGTCCTGGATTCGAACAAAGTTGGCTATATTGGAACTGAACACCTATGCTGCGGTGGTTCAAAAAGCTATGATTGCAGAAGAAGAAAGTGAGCAGTATCAGAAGGAGAAAGAGGGAAAGAAACGAAAGTTGGGAGTGGTTGATAACAAGCAGATTCAGGGTGGTTCTCAAAACTATCTTAATAAAAGACAGGGGTTCCAAGCTGGGAAGAATGTGGGGATGAGGAGACCAGATGGAGGGAATGGAGGTCAAGGCAACCGAACTCAAGGGGTGAACCAATCAGGATTTAATAGACCATCACTGCCAGATTGCAAGACGTGTGGTAAGAAACATCCTGGTTTATGTCACAAGTTAACTGGGAATTATTTTAAGTGTGGACAGAAAGGGCATTTCTCCAGAGAATGCAAGGTTGGGATTGTGTGTCACAGATGTGGGAAGCCAGGGCATATGATCAAGGACTGCAGAGTACCCCCAGCGAAACTACCAGCTATAGCAAACGCAATGATTCCGGCAATTGAGGCACCTCCAGCGAGGAACATTCAACCGATTGCCCGAACCTTCAACATGTCTATGAACGAGGCTGTGCAAGAGTCCGATGTTTTGGCAGGTACGCTTCTTGTAAATTCCGTCAATGCCAAGGTGTTAATTGATTCTGGAGCTACGAAGTCTTTTATTTCTTTAGATTTTGTCAGTAAATTGAATTGTGAGATGAGATTGTTAGATGAGGTGTTAGTTATAGAGATAGCTAATTCGGAGCGCATACCCGTCGATCAGGTGTGTCCTCGTTGTGATGTTGTAGTTTTAGGGCACTATTTTTATGCCAACTTAATACCCTTCCAACTAGGAGAATTTGATGTAATCCTAGGGATGGATTGGTTGACAGAGCATAGTGCCCAGATAGATTGTAGAGGTAAGAAATTGACGTTACGATCCCCTGATAATGTAGAGGTTGTTTTCCGCGGTCAAAAACAAACAAGGAAGTTCTTGACTATTGTGCAGACTAAGAGATTACTTAGACAAGGATGTGAAGGCTATTTAGCCTACGTACGAGACACAAAAACAGAGATGCCTAAGTTGGAAGAGATTCCAGTAGTGAATGAGTTTCCAGATGTTTTTCCCGATGAGCTTCCAGGTTTACCTCCAGATCGGGAAATAGAATTTGCGATTGACCTAGCCCCAGGAACTGAACCAGTATCGAAGGCTCCATACAGAATGGCTCAGATAGAGATGAAAGAGTTGGCAGTCCAGTTGCAAGATCTACTGGAAAAAGGAATTATTAGACCCAGCGTATCCCCGTGGGGAGCCCCAGTACTATTTGTTAAAAAGAAGGATGGGAGCATGAGGTTGTGTATTGACTACCGAGAGTTGAATAAATTGACTATTAAGAATAAGTATCCATTGCCAAGGATAGATGATTTCTTTGACCAATTGAAAGGAGCTGTCCACTTTTCGAAGATTGATTTAAGATCGGGTTACCATCAGCTAAAGATCAAACCTGAAGATGTACCTAAGACGGCATTCCGAAGTAGGTATGGACATTATGAATTTTTGGTAATGGCTTTTGGACTGACAAATGCACCAGCTGCTTTTATGGACTTGATGAACAGGGTATTTAAGAGATACTTGGATAAATTTATAATTGTATTCATTGATGATATTTTGGTATATTCCAAGACAGAAGAGGAACATAGGGAAAATTTGAGGATAACGTTGAGGATCTTGAGAAAGGAAAGGTTGTTTGCTAAGTTTTCGAAATGTGAATTCTGGCTAAGAGAAGTTCAATTCTTAGGGCATGTGGTAAGCAGTGAAGGTGTTAAGGTAGACCCGGCTAAGATTGAGGCTGTGCTGAATTGGGAGAGACCAAAGACACCGACAGAGGTCAGGAGTTTTATGGGATTGGCAGGTTATTATCGAAGATTCGTCCAAGACTTTGCGAAGATAGCCACTCCACTAACCAAGTTGACAAGGAAAAGTGAAAAGTTTATTTGGAATGACAAGTGTGAGGAAAGCTTCCAAGAACTGAAAAAGAGATTGGTGACAGCTCCAGTGTTGACATTGCCAGATGAACAAGGAGACTTTGTGATATATAGTGATGCGTCCCATAAAGGACTGGGATGTGTATTGATGCAGCATGACAAGGTGATAGCCTATGCTTCCAGACAATTGAAGATACATGAACAGAAATATCCTACCCATGACTTGGAACTAGCAGCCATTGTTTTTGTACTCAAGATTTGGAGACACTATCTATATGGAGAGAAGTGTGAGATTTACACTGTCCACAAGAGTTTGAAGTATATTTTCACCCAGAAGGAACTTAACATGAGACAAAGGAGATGGTTGGAACTGATTAAAGACTATGATTGTACCATCAATTATCATCCGGGGAAAGCCAATGTGGTAGCAGATGCCTTGAGTAGGAAGGAAAGATTGAACATGTTTACTATGAACCAAGAATTATTCAGGGAATTTGAGAAATTGGAAATAGAGATTCGTGCCCCAGTTTGTGCAACTGATTTGAATTACGCAATGACATTTCAACCAGAACTGTTGGAGAGGATCAGAAAGTGCCAAGAAGAAATAATGAACCATGATGTGAATGAATTGTCGGGAGAAGAGTTAAGCAGCCAAAAGGACGAGGAAGGAGTCTTAAGATTTTCTTCTAGAATTTGGATTCCTAATGTGGCAGAACTGAAGAATGAAATTTTACAAGAAGCTCATAATTCAAAGTTCTCAATTCACCCAGGGAGTACGAAGATGTACCGAGATCTGAAAGAAAATTTTTAGTGGCCAGACATGAAAAGAGAGATTGCAGAATGGGTTAGTAAGTGTTACACTTGCCAGAAGGTTAAAGCAGAGCATCAGAGGCCGAGTGGATTGTTACAGCCCCTAGAAATTCCTGAATGGAAATGGGAACAGATTGCCATGGATTTTGTGGTGGGATTACCCAGGACGAAAGCTAATCACGACGCCATTTGGGTTATCACTGATAGATTAACTAAGTCGGCACATTTTCTACCGATCAACGAAAGATATACAATGGACAAATTAGTTCACCTGTACTTGAAAGAGATAGTGATGCGACATGGAGTCCCTGTTTCGATTGTGTCTGATAGAGACCCGAGATTCAATTCCAGATTTTGGCGACAATTTCAAGAAGCTCTGGGAACTAAACTGAACATGAGCACTGCATATCATCCGCAGACTGATGGCCAAAGCGAGCGTACGATTCAAACGATTGAAGACATGTTGAGAGTGTGTGCGATGGACCTTCAGGGTAGTTGGGATGACCATCTGCCTTTGGTGGAGTCCTCTTATAACAACAGCTATCACGCCAGCATTGGAATGCCACCATGTGAAGCTTTATATGGACGACGGTGTCGATCTCCATTATATTGGGAAGAGGTAGGCGAGAAGAAGATATTGGGAACCGAGCTGATCCAGCAAACCAAGGACAAGGTTGAACTTATACAGAAGAGATTGATAGCCACACAGGATCGACAATGGAAATACGCTGATCGATCCAGGAAGGACATAAACTTTGAAGTAGGAGAACCAGTTTTGCTAAAGGTATCTCCATGGAAAGGGCTAGTGAGATTCGGGAAGAAAGGAAAGCTAAGTCCAAGATTCGTTGGGCCGTTCGAAATCCTGAAGAAAGTTGGGAAAGTTGCTTACGAGTTAGCGCTACCTCCGCATTTACAACATGTTCATAACGTTTTCCACGTGTCAATGTTGAAGAGGTTCTATTCAGATTCAAACCAGGTGATAGAGTCAGAACCAGTCGAGATTCAGCCGGATTTGTCCTACGTAGAACTACCGGTAGAGATTTTAGACAGGAAGGAGAAGGTGCTTAGAAATAAGACCATTTCGATAGTAAGAGTTTTGTGGAGAAATCCTAGGGTCGAATAGTCTACATGGGAATTAGAAAGTGAGATGTTAGAGAAGTATCCTCATTTATTCACTTAGTTGATTCTGAGGACAGAATCCTTTTAAGGAGGGAAGATTGTAAGAACCTGTATTTTTATTTGTGGTAATATATGTTTAATCGTGGATTTATAAGACGAGTTGATATTTTTATATTTACCATTAAGTGGATTTACGAGAAGAATTAAACGTTCTCGTACTTTGAGCTGTTATATTACTTAAATTTATTGATAAGTGGATATACGTGTTAATTGGTTAAAAGATTCTTTTATATGCTTTAGATGTATTATGTGTTGTTTTAAAACGATCGTTTCGCATTTTCGAAAAATACAGTGGTGAAAACGTTTTTCAGCGGGCCGCAGGCCCGAAACCCTATTTTCTGCGTTTTTAGAACTCCGTAACTTCAAATTCGTTCGAACAAGTTTCAATTGACTTGTTATTTAAATTATAATTTATTTCCAGAGTTTTGAAATCGCTCGAATTCGAATCGTTTCGTTTGGAGCAAAACTCGTCATTCGTTCGACGTACAGAATGACTGTTATTCGACAATTAACGGAGCAGACAGCACGCCAGACAAGAATCACTATTCCAAAAAGTTAAAGTTTGTCTTTCCCTTATTTCCTCCAGCTTTTCCAGATTTGTCTCAGCACACCATCTGATCAATCATATCATTTTTATCTTAAAAATTCAAAATGCTCTCAAAAATAATTCAACATAAACATTCATCAATTCAATCTTCAATTTGGAGGCCTTCCCGGAATCGAAATCAAACGTTCTAGCAGTCAAAACAAAGGTATAAAAATCTAGTTTCTAAATATGTGCCCAGAATTCATGGGGGATCAATATTTGATTTTATATGATTTTTACAAAATTCGAATTTAAAGATTCAAAATTATGATTTTTCGTAAACTTGATTGTTTATGTGATTTGATGATTCCATGTTGTAGATAATTTTCTCCTGATCAGTTTGGTATATCATATGTTGATTTTTGAGTTCCATATTAAGTAGAAATCGAGGTTTGATTGTTGTGTTCTTCGTGTTCTTCGTGTTCTTGAGAATCAAACCAACAATTGGAGGTGTTATCGGAGTCCGATTTCGACGATCTTACAGTCGAATCGAAGCTCACATCATCTAGTTTCCTAATATGCAATCCATTTCATCAAATGATCAATTTTCAATTTTATATGAATTTGTAAAGAAATCTGCCGAATTTTCCGACCACCTTGCCGGATTTTGGTTGTGTTTTTGCTGTTTTCGTTGGCACGGTTGGGTTCGTCTTGAAATTTTGCTCAAAATGCATATATTACACGCTTGATTTGGTTAAGTTATGTGTAAGTTATGGTCGCCGGAAGATTTGGCGGTCACCGGAAAAATTTTCAGATTTCCGGCGAACCTCCATTAAAGCTGGTCACTGAGCTTTTTACCGATTGATACCTACACTATTGAAGATGATGAAGTTGGAATACTGTAGTTTCAAGATTCACACTTTGGTCCCTGATTTTTGAAAATCTGTTTTCAAATAAATTAAATCCGAAAATCATTTTTTATAAATGATTTTTAATTTGAAAAATTATTTATAAATTCGAAAAATGATTTAATTTTTTTTTTTTCTAAATTTCAGAATAATATTTCCGGAAATGTTTTATTTTAAATTTGGATTTTTTTTATTATTTTATTTAATTAATGATATTACAAAACATTTCTTAAATTGTTTTAATTAGAATAAATTACTTTTAATTATGTTAATTAATTTTAAATAATATTTAATTGATTTAATTATTTAATTAATGATTTTATTTATTAAATAATTTTATTAATTAATTAATTATTTATTTAATTGATATAATTGAGGATATTTAATTCCAAATTAGCCCGTTTTGAGTTTTAAATGCTTTAAAAATATTAGAAAAATCCCAAAAAATTATGAAAATTGTTTTAAAAATATTTCGAAGCGAGATTTAATTTATGACGAGGTTTGGACATATGTTAAAAATAATTGTAGAGTTCCATTAATTGATTACGTGATCTGAATGTGTCCGCTAGGGCAATATAAATGTTACGTGCTAAATGAATTATGTAAATTATGTGAATTATATGAAATACGTGGAGTGAATAGTGAGATGTATTAGTATTTGATTCGAGACGTTTATTATAGAGTCGAGTAAGAGGAGCAAAGGAAAAGCTAAAGCAGAAGGTTACGAGAATATTTAGACGGACTTGACCTTATTATCAGGCAAGTATTTTTCTATCACTTGTTATCCTATTGAATATACAAATGCTATGCCATGTATTTCTTTAAATTATTGTTCAAGAAATCATTCTTAAATTATTCACTGTTAGGTCGAATACACAATATATAATCAAGTACTGTATGAATAAGTAACAAGAACACACGTTTTAACTCTTAAAACTATTTGGAATAGATAATTCCTCTCTCGGTGATGTAAAGTATCACAGAGAGCTGCTTAGGTTACAAGAATGTTATTCGTTCACGATGGATACCCTTCTAGGGTTAACCTAACTGTATTTATAAGATATACAGCTACGTACAATCGTAAATTGATTCTCCTAAAATTAAGCTATACAATTGATATCAATTACGATTGCTACACGTCTTCTAAGTCAACTCAATCTCTTTGATAGCTATCCAATCTTCAAAGATATCGCTTCCATATTAATATTAAATTAATCTTCAAACTCTGTTGACTTGTAGACGCTCCCAGTAGACAGACTTTAGCAAACTCTGTTCTCTCCATGCTAACAGTGTTTGCGCTTCCATGTATTCAGCTATCAGTGTTTACGCTTTCCTCTGTCAGCGTTTGCGCTTCCAGCAATCAGCGTATACTCAAACTCTGTTACAACTGCTTTCAATAACAAGTTAAACTCTCTTTACCTGTAACACTTAAACACTGACATTAAATCACATCAATTATATCTAACAATCTCCCCCAACTTGTTCATTAGAAAAATGTACAAGTTCGTAATAATTGATGATGTCAAAACTAACAAATAAAAACACAGTGTTTAACATATAATCAGAGTTTAAACTTGACTTAGCAAAATTTACAGAAAATTTGAATTACTTACAGATTCTGTCTACCTAACCTCCTCAAGATCTGGAGTTGTTCTGAGATAATCAATCAACAACCTCCTCTCAGCATTCTCAAGTTCAATCTCCATAGCTACCTTGATCTCTCTTAAATCTGGATCATTCTCATCAGTTTGAAAAATAGCAGCTCTGAGATCATAGATCTTGTTTCTTCTCATTTCATTTCCCAATCTGATAAACTTCACTTCTTCAGACTTTACATTAAAATCTAGAACAGTAATCCCAAGATCAGTCTTCAGCTTTGTAGTTCCCTTCTGCATTTCAATCAAATTCCCATTCCAGTCTCTGTACTTTGGAACATACTTGCTGTATTTCATATGTCTATTTGCAAGATTCTGTATCATCTTTTGTCTGAGCACATTTGCAACTGATTGAGCTCTTTGATTTCTTACTCTGAAAATGTACAGAACATACTCTAGTTCTTCCCAGAATTTTAAATCAATATCATTCTCAGCAATCTTGAACACCGTTCCATCAGTCATGAAGTATAACAAGAAATCCTTCCCTAAACTTTTCTGATGAACAAGCTGTACTGACTCCAGTCTGTCTAAACTCTCTTGAGTGACACCACGACCTGGAACAGACAATGAAGAAGGATCTCTGGGAGCAACATTCTGTCTTTTATCTCTATGTGAGCCAATGCCTCCTTTGTTATATGCAATTTTACCAGATAAAGCTCTACCATCAGTAAAATCCATTGAAGCTGTAGCTGGAGCTGTAGCTGCAAGACTCGAATCATGAAGAGCACCTTTTCGAAATCTTGATTTCAACTGAGAAGACAGTATCGGTGTAGTCACAACTTGTGTAGCAACAGAGGTTGTGTCTTTATTCTTCTGTACAACATGTGTACCAACAGAGGTTGTAATTATCATTTTATTCTTGCTCTCTTCACCCATCACTCCTTTTAACTTCAGCTTGGCATCAATAGAAGACTTTCTAATCAGCTTTCCTTTATCCTCTTCTTCTTCTTCTTCTTCTTGAATATCAGATAATCTCTCTTTGATCTCAATTCCTTTCATTTCATGCCTTGAAGACTTTGAAGCTTTAACAACTTTATTCACTTTCTTGGACTTTTGAGCTTTTAAATGCTCTTTCTGCAACAGCTTTTCTTCAGCTTGAATATCCTCAAGTGTAGCTTCAGCATTCTCTTCACGAAATAGTTTCACAGCCAATTCTTCATCTGTTTGTGGATTGTCAGAGAATGACAAATCCTTTGGCTTTGAACCAGAAGTACTCTGAGCATTTGTATCTATCACCAAATTAGGCTTTGACCTTGTAGACCTCCCATGTCCTTGTCTAGAATTTGCATTTCTTAAGCCCTTCTCAGCATTGGTACCTTCATCATCAAGATGATCTTTCTTTGGCAGAGTTTGAGTTTGCTTACACTTGGTTTTAGCAATTCTCTCCCCCTTTTTGACATCATCATCATCATCTTGAATCAGAATTGAGGTGATTAATTCAAGAGAGTTTGCAATTGAATCAACCTTCTCATTTAGTAAAATCTGATTCTTTTCAACTGTGCTCAGTCTGTCATTTATATTTGCTTGAGCTTTGGCAAATTGTTGAAAGAGCTTAGCATTAGCTAGTTGAGCTGTCTCTTCATGAGTAGCAACTTCTATTCGAAGATCAACAATAGATTTCTGAGTATCATCAAATCTATTATTCAAAGTTTTGATTTGAATCACTGTGCCTTGCAAACAAGTGAAAATTTCTGGATTTTTAATCTTCTTAGAATTGACTTCAAGAAACTTTTCTGCCCTTCCAGAAGGAAAAATACACTCTGACTTGTACCAATCAGCAGTTTGCTTGGCCAAATAACCAGCATCAATTTCATTATTAGAAGGGCCAACAAAATCTGGTTTTTCTCCTGTTTTCTGACCATCAGTCTGATTTTGTGGTTGTGCAACTCCTGTACTCTTAGCTTCAACTGAATCACTGATTGACTCACTAGTAGAGGCAACAGAAGCAATAGGTTCTTGAGCAGAAATAGGTTCTTGAGCAACCTGTTTTCCTTTATCAACTGGAGTTTGCTCTGAAGAAAGAACCTTTTCTGGTTTATCAACCTCCTCATTATGAGCAGAACCATGATTAGCATCAGAGTTCAACTCAGTGTGTGATGCAACCACAGTGTCTTCAAGAACAACAGTAGGCCCATCAGCAACACCAGTATCGATAGAAAGTGTAACCTCCATGAGTGGTGGAGTAGATGCTTCATGATTAAAAGAAAGTGGAGTTTCAGCAAACTCTTCCATTGGAGACAAAACATCTCTAACAGCTTCATTTTCTTGAACCTTAACAACTTCTGGTTCAGAAAGCTTGACTTCAGATTCTGGTATTATAGATTCTATGATAACCTCTGGCTCACCAGTAGGAATATCAAAAGAGATTTTCTCTTGAGCCTCTTCAACATGCTCATCATCAGAATCAGGTAAAATAAGCCTTCTCCTCTTAGCTTGAGGTACTACAACAAATTCTTCTTCTGCACTAGAAGGTCTATTTGCCCTTTGTTTGAATCTTCTAGCATGTTTGGTGTTGATTGCAGTATGTATCTTCCTTTTTGGCTTTTGTGATGATTGTGGATGAGTGGTAGTGACAGGGTTTGTTGGTTCAGTAGTCATGTGGTCAGATTGTTGTTGAGGTTCTGTTTGTGTTTGAGGTGATATAGGTTGATCAGTGGTTGTTGGTATCGGCTCAGGTGATTGAGTAGGTTGAGATGGGATGTTTTCTGTACGATCAGTGACTAAAGGTTCAGGCATAGATTGTGGTTCTGGTTGATGTGGTTCATGTGAGTCATGGTTTGATGATGAACCTTTCAAAAATGCACAGTCGTGATTTTCGTGTGTGAGTAGCAGAATTTACCAAATCAATTTTTATAGCATCTAATATTTCATAAAATCCATAAATCAAAACAATAAACACTGAATGCACAAACTCTCATATTAAACACAGAGTATATGATGAATGCTAAACTCTGTAGTTCCTTAATTACAGAAATCTGAATATCCCTGTTCCAGTTTATGTTCATGATTATCCAAGTAAGCACACAGTCATTATAGACAAAAATAACAAGAGATAAACATCAAAGCATCATTCAGTGAGTTACATGTCAAGGATTGTCTCACAAACTCTCACATCACACAAGTGTTTAGGTGAAGTGTTTACTCTCAGATTCATTCAGTAAAGGCAGATGCTACCATAAGCTTGAATGTCCACCAAATCTACACCACTTCGATTATATTTATGCACAAATCAAAAGGACTTTGTTCAGGGTTATAATTGAGTGAAATCAAACAGATGAGAAGAGATGAGAATTTCTAACTGAACAATTCATTTGATCAAAATATTCAGTCAAATGATTAGTACATATTTGTACAAGATGATCAGTATATATACCCCTTTTTTCCTTTTTTTTTTTTATATATATATATACTGAGTTAGATATCTTTTCTTAAGAAATACTCACCTGCTTGAATTTGATTTAACAAACGAATATAACTGCTCTTAATACTTCAGTATTCAAGAAAAATGAGCAGTTAATTTAGCTCAAAGGGGTTTACTAAGGATTGTGTTTTATGAACAGTGTTTATGATCAGTGTTCAAAGATGTTTTGAACAGTGTTTGAAGAAAGATGGATAATCCTAATGCCTTTATCATCTTCATGCACACATATATCATGTAGTCCCAAAATGGTTTAATGCAAGTTCTAGAGCAACATACTTACTGATGAACATCACACAACAATAAAGTCTGATTGATATAAAATGTATCAATCACTTATTCAGCTCAAAATCTCACAGGGTTCAGACATGAACTGTTTCTCACCAAAATAAACAATGACACATCTCAAGTTTTAAAATTTTCACAAGTGCAAACAAAGAATCATCAAGAATCAAGTATGACTTGAAAACAGAGTGTCACTAATCAGAGTTTAGAGTTCATCAATATCAGAGTTATTCATGAGAGGCAATGCATGCAGTATTCATAGATTCAGAGTTTAGGATCAAATAAACTAAGAGATGCTCTAAATATGAAACAGTATCATGCTGTGTTAACTTACTGTGCAGTTTCTGATTAGATTACAGTGACTCAAAAAGAATCTTGATTCACTGAAAATCATGCTCTATACATTTTTCTTCATCGGTATTTTCATTCAGACAAAAATCAACTCAGAATTCACAGAGTTTAACAAACGTATTAACAGTGTATGACCAACAATCATGATGACAGAATTTAATTAATAAGGTTCACATAGCACTTTAGCAATTTACAGAGATATGAGCAACACATTTTATTTGAAAGAGTTTGAGTCTAACCAACATGTTTAGTCAAAACCAGATACCATCCCTAGTTCATTGACCAATCTTGTAAATGTTGCTTCACTTAGAGGCTTTGTGAAAACATCTGCAAGTTGTTGATCTGTAGGCACAAAGTGAAGCTCAATATTGCCTTCCTCTACATGCTCTCTGATAAAGTGATACCTTATGCTGATGTGCTTGGTCATTGAGTGTTGTACTGGATTACCTGTCATTGCAATAGCACTTTGATTATCACAGAAAATAGGTATTTTACTATACCTCAACCCATAATCCAGTAGCTGATTCTTCATCCATAAAATCTGTGCACAACAGCTACCAGCAGCAATATACTCTGCTTCAGCTGTAGATGTAGATATTGACTTCTGTTTCTTGCTGTACCAAGACACTAGTCTGTCACCAAGAAATTGACAACTTCCACTTGTGCTTTTTCTGTCAATCTTACAGCCAGCAAAATCTGCATCAGAGTAACCAAGTAGCTTAAAATCTGATTCTCTTGGGTACCACAGTCCTAAGGTTACAGTTCCCTTGAGATATTTGAAAATCCTCTTCACAGCTGTTAAATGTGGTTCCCTTGGATCTGCCTGAAACCTTGCACACAGACAGGTGGCATACATGATATCAGGTCTACTAGCTGTTAAATAGAGTAGAGAACCAATCATCCCTCTGTAACTTGTCATATCCACTGATGAACCTGTATCTTTGTCCAGTTTTGTTGCAGTTTCCATGGGAGTTGTTGCAGATGAACAGTCAAGCATACCAAATTTCTTGAGAAGGTATATTTTGCTTGATTAATGAAAATTCCATCATCTGTTTGCTTCACCTGTAAGCCTAGAAAATAGCTTAACTCTCCCATCATACTCATTTGATATCTAGACTGCATGAGCTTGGCAAATTTCTTACAGAGTTTATCATTAGTAGATCCAAAAATGATATCATCTACATATATCTGAACTAAGAGCAGGTCATTACCAGATTGAAAGTAAAACAGAGTTTTGTCAATAGTACCTCTGTGAAACCCACTTTCTAGTAGAAATTTAGCAAGTGTTTCGTACCATGCCCTAGGTGCCTGTTTGAGTCCATAGAGTGCTTTGTCTAACCTGTAGACATGATCTGGATATTTTGGATCTACAAAACCAGGTGGTTGTTCAACAAATACTTCTTCTTCAAGTTTTCCATTCAGAAAAGCACTTTTCACATCCATTTGAAAAACCTTGAATTTCTTGTGAGAAGCATAGGCAAGAAACATCCTTATTGCCTCCAACCTGGCAACTGGTGCAAAAGTCTCATCATAATCTATTCCTTCCTGCTGTGAATAGCCTTTAGCTACCAGTCTTGCTTTGTTCCTTGTGATCACACCATCACTGTCAGTTTTATTTCTGAAAACCCATTTAGTACCAACAATAGATCTGTTCTTTGGCCTTGGTACAAGGGTCCACACCTCATTTCTCTCAAATTCATTTAGCTCTTCTTGCATTGCTGTTATCCAGTCAGCATCTTTCAGAGCTTCTTCTACTTTCTTTGGCTCAGTTTGTGACAAGAATGCATGAAACAGACATTCATTTGTTGTTGCACTTCTTGTCCTTACTCTTGCATCTGGATCACCAATAATTAAATCAGGTGTATGTGACTTAGTCCATTTTCTTGCAGAAGGCAGATTGCTTCTGTCATCATGTGATCCTCCCCCTTGATCCATGCTCTCCTGATTTTCTTGGTGCCTTTCTTCACTTTCTGATGCTCCCCCTGAATGTGACTGCTCAGAATTTGAATGTTCAGAGTTTGAATCAACAGTGTTTGATTCAGAGTTATAAATTGAGTCACTATCAGTGTTTGAATTATCACTTTGATGAGATTCTTCATGCTCCCCCTCAACTGGTTCTTCCCTTGTTTCTGATTGAAAAGTTTCTTCAGTTTTTACCAGTAGAGGTTCAGAATTGACCTCAACAGTGTTTGTCAGATCTATATCATCCGAGTTTAATAAATCTTCATTTTCAAAGTGCAGTTGATCATGCTCATTAACATCTTCAAGTCCAGTTATTTTCTTGTCATCAAATGACACATGAATAGACTCCATGATCACTCTGGTTCTCAGATTATAAACTCTGAATGCCTTTGTTGACAGTGGATAGCCAACAAAAATTCCTTCATCTGCCTTTAGGTCAAATTTGGTCAACTGTTCAGGATGAGTCTTCAACACAAAGCACTTGCATCCAAAAATATGAAAATATTTTAGATTTGGCTTCTTCTTCTTCACCATTTCATATGGTGTTTTACCATGCTTGTTGATCAGTGTTGCATTTTGAGTAAAACAAGCAGTTTGAACTACTTCTGCCCAGAAATAAGTTGGCAACTTTGCTTCATCTAGCATGGTTCTAGCAGCTTCTATCAAAGTTCTGTTCTTCCTCTCCACTACACCATTTTGTTGTGGAGTGCCAGGTGCAGAAAACTCTTGTTTGATCCCTTTATTCTTGCAAAATTCTTCCATAGATGAATTTCTGAACTCAGTTCCATTGTCACTTCTGATTATCTTCACTTGATGCTCTGACCCTTTGTCCAGTTGGATTATATGTTCTGTCAGTGTTAATGATGTTTCATCCTTCTTTGCAAGAAAATATACCCATGTGAATCTGGTATATTCATCAACAATGACTAATGCATATTTCTTCTTTCCAAGAGACATCACATTCACTGGACCAAAAAGATCAACATGTAGTAGATGATAAGGATCAACAATTGAAGACTCAGATTTGCTTTTGAAGGAGACTTTTCTCTGTTTAGCCTTTTGACAAGAATCACACAGTCCTTCTACATTCAACAAGGACTTTGGTAGACCTCTTACAAGATCATTCTTGATTAGCTCATTGATGTTGTTCAGGTTCAAATGAGAGAGTTTCTTGTGCCATTTCCAACTCTCTTCACTGGACATTCTTGTAGACAGACACACTGCTTTTCCATCTGAGTTGGTTGACAATTTTATTTCATAGATGTTGTTGTGTCTGTTTCCAACTAGAGCAACTTTCCCTGTAGATTTACTGATTACTTGGCAATATTCAGGCTGAAAATCTACATGATATCCTCTGTCACAGATTTGACTCACAGATAGCAAATCATGCTTGAGTCCTGGAACCAGAGCTACATTTGTGATGATGACATTTCCAAGATTAATATTGCCATATCCCAGTGTATGTCCTATGTTGCCATCTCCATAGGAAACTTCTGGGCCAGCCTTCTCCTCATACTCTGATAGCAGGGCTTTATTTCCAGTCATGTGTCCTGAACATCCACTGTCCACGACTAGGGTACTGACCCTGGTGCCCTGCAATCACAAACAATCACTGATTATTAGTTTTAAGGATCCAGACTTGCTTGGATCCTTTGGCTTTCTTAATTCTGTTAGCTTTTGCAGCGGAATTCACATTAACAGAGTTTAAGCTAACTTTTTCAGAGTTTACATTTGCAGAGTTTACTTTAACCCATTTCAAATTTGGTTTGGGTTCATAGTAATTATAGTAAATAGCATGATAATCTCTGCAAGTGTAAATAGAGTGCCAAGTACTTCCACAGTGTTTGCATAAAGTCTGTGGTCTTGTTCTCACATAATCACTCTTTACTGCAATTTTAGAGGGCAAAGAATTAATGTTTTTATTCTTACTGCAGAAATTTGCAAGATGATTAGTGCTACCACAGTTAAAGCATGTTTTCCTAGGGGCTAATGAAGCAAGCATTGGCTTTATTCCTGATATTATGCCTACCTTACCATTTCTGTTTTTCTTAGGCATTCTCTGTTTGTTGACAGATTTTATCTCCTTAAGCTTATGCTTGAGTTGTTTATCTGTCATTAAACCAATGTTAGCCTCTTTAACAAAAGTTTTAGCATATGACTCTTTAACAGCCTTTTTCTGTGCTTCAGTCTTAGGTCCACCTGTTCCCATGACATTACCCTCAGATGAACAATGTGGTCTAACCTTTACCTGATTTTCAAATCTAAGTTCATCTCCTACAGAGTAACCTAGACCTACTGTATCTGACTGAAACACTTCTTGAGTGTCTTTACCAGAGTGTGTCCATGTTTTAATGATGTGTTTAGTATCCTCCAATTCAGATTCTAGTTGCTTATACTTACCTAGCAACTCCTGTTCAATAAACACTGCATCATCTCTCTCTTTTTGAATTTTATTCATGTTCTCTAGCTGTTCCTCAACAAGTTTATTTCTTTCTTTGAGTTGAGAACACTCAGACTTTATCCTCTCATTTTCTAAAGTCTGATCCCTATAACTGATATGCAATGCTTTAAGATAAATTCTCAATTCAGTTATATCATCAGTGTTATAAGCATAGGTAGTTGGAGGTACCTTGAGATCATCATTTTCAGTCTTAGTAGTAGCCATGAGAGCATAGTTGACTTCCTCATCTGAATCTGAAGTGTCTGCCCAATCTCTGCCTTTGGTGTAGAGTGCCTTTTCAGTCTTACCCTTCTTGCACTCAGGAGCATAGTGACCCATCTCCTTACACTTGTAGCATTGAATCTCAGACTTATCTTTCTTACCAGATTTGAAGTCCTTTCCCTCAGATTTCTTGAAATTCTTCTTGTCAAACTTTGAGTAGTCCTTGGAGAATCTCTTTCCCTTCTTGAAGTTCTTGTATCCCATCTTCTTGAAGGACTTTACCATCAATGCAGCCATTTGCATCATCTCCTCATCATCTTCAGAATCAGATGATTCATCTGTGTTTGAGTCAACATCAGTGTTTGATGACTCATTCTCTGAATGAATGACTAAAGCTTTTCCTTTTGTCTTTCTTCTTGATGCTTCCTTCTTTGATGGTTTCTCCTCAGCTTTAAGAGCAACAGACTTTGACTTTCTACTAGATCTTTTGTTTCTCTGCTCCAATTCTAATTCATGGGTTTTGAGTAGTCCATAAATTTCATCAATTTCTGTTTCACCAAGTTCATAATTATCTCTTATAGTGGTTGTTTTCACATCCCACTTTTCAGGTAAAGAGAGAAGAAACTTGAGATTTGAATCTTCTAAATCATACTCTTTGTCAACCAATGACAAATCATTGAGCAGTTTACAGAATCTGTCAAATGTTTCTGTCATGGTTTCATCAGATTTTGCCTCAAAATGCTCATACTCCTGAGTGAGTATGTTCCTTCTGTTCTTCTTAATTGCAGGAGTTCCTTGACATCTTACCTCAAGTGCATCCCATATCTCCTTTGCAGTTGTGCAGTTTATCACTTTATTAGACATAACATTGTCTAACGCACTGTGAAGTAAATGCCTTACCTTCGCATCCTTTGCAATAGATGAAAGATCCTCAGCAGTTAGATCTTTCTTCTCTTTTGGAATAACTTTTGATTCCTCACCGGCAGCAGCAGTAGATAACTTTGTAGGTTTGTGAGGACCTTCATAAATTCTGTCCAGATATTCTGGATCTGTAGCCTCCAGAAACATGGTCATCTTCACCTTCCAAATTGCATACTCTAATGGCCTTAGTATAGGAACCCTAATTGTTTCATACCTACTAACAGTAGTAGGAGCTTTCTCAGATGGTGGAGGTATCTCTGCCATTGATTACTATTGCGTTTGGATCTTTAACTGTAATAAAGTAACAGATTTGGCTCTGATACCACTTGTTAGGTCGAATACACAATATATAATCAAGTACTGTATGAATAAGTAACAAGAACACACGTTTTAACTCTTAAAACTGTTTGGAATAGATAATTCCTCTCTCGGTGATGTAAAGTATCACAGAGAGCTGCTTAGGTTACAAGAATGTTATTCGTTCACGATGGATACCCTTCTAGGGTTAACCTAACTGTATTTATAAGATATACAGCTACGTACAATCGTAAATTGATTCTCCTTAAATTAAGCTATACAATTGATATCAATTACGATTGCTACACGTCTTCTAAGTCAACTCAATCTCTTTGATAGCTATCCAATCTTCAAAGATATCGCTTCCATATTAATATTAAATTAATCTTCAAACTCTGTTGACTTGTAGACGCTCCCAGTAGACAGACTTTAGCAAACTCTGTTCTCTCCATGCTAACAGTGTTTGCGCTTCCATGTATTCAGCTATCAGTGTTTACGCTTTCCTCTGTCAGCGTTTGCGCTTCCAGCAATCAGCGTATACTCAAACTCTGTTACAACTGCTTTCAATAACAAGTTAAACTCTCTTTACCTGTAACACTTAAACACTGACATTAAATCACATCAATTATATCTAACATTCACAGCATGAATCCATTGAATTATTCTTATCAACTTTGACAAGATTCATTTAAATTATCATTGACGATTCATTTCAACCTTTTTAGGCATTCGCTCTAGTCGATGCCTTATTACTCTTGATTAATTATTATTACCCAGATTGTGGCGTTCGACTTCGTCGACGCCTATAATATCGTTGCATTCGATTTACCCATTTTTGTATCGATCTAGACGACACTTATTGTTATTATTGTTGATTCTTCATTATCACCCCATTGTTGTATCGAACTCATTGATACTAGATGTTGTACCATTTGTTATCATACATTCACTTTGAGTTGTTTTCCTGGAACGTGAACTTCCAGTGATTGTTGTGATCGAGGTTGTCAATCTTCCGACACCTAATTATGATTTAAAGGTTGTCAATTGTACCGACACCTGAACGTAAGGTTAGAATTGGTGGATTTATATAAAACTTGACCTTAATTGGTCTGACCATATATTGGTCGATGTGTAAGGCCTTTCAGTGCCTTGGATCCGATGAGGACTTTGCTTTGTGCACTGTCCGGGTTAAAGCGTGACTGATCAGCATGCCTAACTTTGTTTTTAAAATTATGAGATGGACCAGTTCTAACATTCTGAGTAATTGACTCTAGTTGATGTTGAGCCACTTTCTTATGGCATTATTGATTGTCGGAACTTATCCGAATTTATCTGTTCATATCACTGAACTTGATTCACCTTTCAGATATTCCAATATGGCTTGTAGTTAATACCTGGAACGATTAAAAGTTCATTATTTATTTATACATTGAAGGATATTCTTGTTGAGCTTTCTGGCTCACCTTGCAATGTAATGTTTCTTTTCCAGTTAAGATCGAGGATGTTTAGACCTAGTGGCTCGGCAGCCAGGGGAGTGAGGTTTGATGATTGAGAGTGCAGCTGGTTTAATTTCGTGTATTGTTGTAATAAATGGATTGGATAGACTAGACATTTAAGATCTATCAGATTGTATTAAATTATATTTGAGGTTTGTAATAGTAATTAGCAATGTTTGTTTCATACTTTAGCCTGTGCTCGTATCTTGGATGAGGGATTGTATTATTATTGTTCCGCATTTACAGGTTTGTATTGTTTAAGTGAGTTGTGAGCCCGGATCTGTATCCCGGATCTGCGAGGCGTCACAGTTTCCATACTCGTCTAATTGTGATTCGTTTCGAATATACCTCATTATCTCAGTGGTTCTGAAATCATTTAACAATCCAAATTCCTTTGGTATTTCCTTAACTTAATAATCCCTTAGTTTACCCTAATTCACTAATTCCTCAATATATAATTCCTTTAATATCTCCATGCTCCTTAATATCCAATAGAAGCTTCTTCGAAATCAAAATTCTCAAAAATCCATATTCAGGAATTTCTGAAATCTATCGTCATTTCGAGTCACTTATTTTCCTAGTACAACACTAATATGGTTTCTGTTTACTCATTTTCTGTTTCAAGTATAGAGTACTTACATACCATTTCCCTAAATCCTCAAAATTTACTATTCATGTGATCATTGTAGCATTGCTAAAGTTAGGGTTATTACAGTCTTCCCCCCTTAAAAGGATTCCGTCCCGGAATCATGTTTGAAATGTCCATAGGTACCTTTTTCATTCACACCTTCTAACTTCCATACTACTTCCTCTATCCTTTTCCTTTCATAATATCTGTATCTTGTTTGCGCAAAAATACACCAATATAAACTTGCTTGTCATTTATCAACATGCCATTTAGCTTATCAATAGTAGTACTTTCACTATCTTTTTCTTGCAAATTCCCTCCTGTTTTCAGTCATTCCATATTATCTCGTCTCTCCTTCCTCTTTCGACTAAAGGTATCCGCCACCACATTGGCCTTTTCTGAATGGTAGTGTATCTCACTATGGTTTGGCTATATTTTGATCTCTATCATGACATAAATATTAATATCTCAATCCTTATATATATCTCTGTAAAATTTTCCAGAAATAATTTCTACTAATATCCCTTAAAACAATTGTAAGAAAATATTACCTATAATATATATTTCCTGTTCGTACCTAAACAAGAATGTACTTTTCCTTTATCCTTGAAAAATATATTTTCACACTTTCTCTCGTACTCTTAATCTCCTTTCTATAGAGTTCTCTGACCCTTAACAGATACTGATTTTCCTTATCTAGATTGTCAACCTACCTACACCATTCATTGACTTAGTCGATCCCTAACCAAACATTTACACTTACAAGGTTAAATAATAAAAGAAAAAATATTTTACCTGCATCTGTATCCGGCTTTTTCAACGCTTCTCCTAAAGTCATATTGTACACCCCGGCAGTAGGTCTATTTGAAGCAGTCATACCTTGTCCTGTCGCAGATGACCCACTAGAACGACAATCTCGAGCTATGTGGCCTAATTTCCCACACTGGTAACACTTGACCTCACTCTTATCAGTTGATGGGCACTGGTTAAGATAATGTCCTTTTTGTCTACATTTATAACAAGTTACTCCCAACACTCTACATACTCCCATATGCTTCTTACCACACGTGTTACAATCTGGTAATGGTGGTCGTGATTGATTAGACTGAAATGTTCCTGAAGCCTTACCACCCTGATTCACAGTCTCACTAGCAGCCTTGTTACTCCCTGACCTTCCCACAAACTGAGATTTTTGTCCTTTGCCGACCTTGCTAAAGTAACTTCCTTCACTTGAACCTCCTTTCTGACCCTCAAATTTCTTTTTCTTATTCTCTCGACTTATTTGAGTTTGTTCACTCTCGGCTTCTATAATAGATGCTTTTTGAACTACTGCAGCATAATCAGTTAACTCAAATGGTGCCACTCTCGTCCGTAGCCATGGTTTCAATCCTTGTTGAAACCTTTTCGCTCGCTGTTCTTCAGTACGCACTGTTGGTGTATACTGAAAATATTTATTTGAAGTATATACATTTATTTCTGGCCTATTTTATTGAGAATCATTTAAATGTTTACATGTTGTCTAAATATTATATATTGTGAATAATCTAGTATCAAATGGGATACAGAATATTAGATTATTAAATACGGTTTATATAATATAATAAGGTTCACAGCACAGGTGGTATTGGACAATCCACTGGTATGGCTGTAGTATTATTTAGATTAGTTTATATTGGCTAATAAATAATACTAGTATACTTTGTGTATATTGAACATGATCAAATTTAGAATTGTTCCCTTATACTGATTAAGAAGGTGAACTAAGATTCTATGTTATTATTAATGCTTAGGTTCTTAATCCACATATAGTAATTGACACGTGTATATTATTTACATGCTTTGATTTATATATGAAATAATTCTTTTGATTTATTTCATTATATTTTGGGTGATGAAATAATATATATGGTGAATATTATTTATTGAAGGAATCCATGTCCTGATAATATTCGGGTTAATGATGTCCCCTTGAAAGCTCAAAAAGATTTGATTATGTGAAACCCTGCAGGTGGATTTATTCCGGCATAATTAAATAAAAGTTGATTGGATGATCAAGGATAAAAGATATTAATTAAATGAATTATCAGTAATTTATTTAATTAATGGACATGCGATATTTTAAACATGGGGAATTTAATAAGCAAATAATATTGGAACTGAATTAATTGATTAAATTACGGTATTAGGAAAGGTAGTGCAAATATTAATTCTTTAGTGGATTGAATTAATATTTAATTACATTGGGCTATGCCCAAGATGTAATTAGAAGGCCCAACCTAATTGTCCATGATCCCTATTGTAGCCTATATATATTCTTATTCTCTTCTTGCTAGGGCTGGTCGGAAAAAAAAAATTGTAGCCACCCAGGAGCAAGAAGAGAGGTTAACTTGAGAAGACGAAGGCCACACTTCGCTCAAGGGAATTTGGGAATACAATAGAAGAGCGTGGAATCAACCGTTAACAAGGTGATTTTTCTATTCGTACTCGTTAATTTATTGTATCAAAAATCGCAGTGCCAAGATCTTAATGTCCCAACACGCACAAGTTCTGGAACAAACCTAGACAGTTCAGTAAATTTAGTTTCATATTCTGCCACTGTTAGGTTATCCTGCTTTAACTCCAAAATTTTTATTTCCATTTGGTTTTCCAGGTACCTAGGGGAATATTTGTCTAGGAACACCCTAGTGAAACGCTCCCAGATTATCACTCCCGCACCTTCTACATTCTTCTTAGCTTCCCACTAATAATTTTCCTCCCCCTTTAAGAGATAGGCTGCAAAGATTGTTTTCGGATCCTCCTTTATCCTCAATATCTCAAAAGCTTTCTCCATCTCTTTTAACCAGGTTCTGGATACTACTGGGTTAGCAGTTCCCTCAAATTCTGGGGGTTTTAATGACTTAAAGGCACGAAAGGAG
Organism: Saposhnikovia divaricata; assembly: GCA_036435485.1. Lineage (NCBI taxonomy): Eukaryota > Viridiplantae > Streptophyta > Magnoliopsida > Apiales > Apiaceae > Saposhnikovia > Saposhnikovia divaricata. Next base: position 22,456,132 of record CM071600.1, read on the forward strand.
TTAGCTGCCTGATTGGGGAGAACAGGTGGTTGTTGGGGATTCGGTGGATTAGCTAAATTCTGCCTTAATAGTTCCATGAATTGGTTAAAGGGATCACCTCCCGGATTTCCTTGTTGGCCAGTTGATTCCTCTTCTTCTTCCTCATGATCTCGTTCGTTATGAGCATTTTCATCCTGCCTATTTTGACTTCCTTCATCTCTCTCATTTTCCCTTGCATCCGCTCTATTATTACGCTTAGGCGGCATGATTCTGTATATAACAATATTCTCCATTAATTACCCAAATTTAGGGTACAATATACATCATTTCTATATACACAATTATATCGTTAGTTAACTCATTTATACATCACAATATTCTTATCTCCACGCGGTTTGCATCTAGTTATATTATAACTTTAGCAAGTAAGTGTATCGCCTTTAGCACGATAACCTTTTCATTTAAGTCAATCACCTCATATACATCAATATTTTTGAATCTCAACATCTAATATTAAAATACAGTAAAAATTTAGACAGAATGCACAAACTTCATTAATTTACATAAATATTTTACAACTTGGGTACAACGTCTTTTACTACTAATATTATACATCATAGAGTACAAGGCTCAAAACCCCAAAACATAACCGTACATACTAATATGATATAACAAAAGTACTACTAGCCGTCCTCTAATGAGACTGGGATTAAGACAGTGAACAGCTAAACTAATCCCCAAAATGACATCAACGAGATGACTAGTCTGATTAGTGACTAAGACCACTACTCCGACTCACGGTAACGCCGCTCTGAAAACATCCCTGATCTGCACTACCATAGAGGTAACCGTGTCTACTATCTGATCTCTCCATGCTGGGTCCCCTCTATCTGCCAACAACCTCCTAATATCTCCGAGTGCTCGCAGCTCAATACTAACTAAACCCAAAGACAAACCATCGGGAATAGTACCTCCCCTCCCTCTGTCCGACCTCTATAAAAGAGTATCTATCATCCTACGGGACTCCTCTAGCTGTCCCTGTAAGACAAAGTACTCTGACAATAGAATAGATGGAAGTGGATCACCTGCCTGAGGGGGTATAGCAGTTGGGGGAGGTGCATCTACAGGTGGAGGTGCAAATGCTGGTGGGGAGGGAGGAATGGACTCTGTCTCCGCATCCTCAGATGGGTCCTCCTCCAACTCATCCTCTGCAAAGATAAAGTGTCCGGGTGGAGTGAACTGCTCTGCTGGGTCCTCTAAAGGATCAGGGCTCGGTAGAGGAAATGGAACTGGTGATGGCACTGGGACAGGTAGGACAGAAGTAGGAATCATGTGAATGTCCCTCCACTCAGTCTGCTCCTCATCTATAACCGATAACCTAGGCCTCTTACGCAGTGGCATCTCCTCCTCTGGAATCTCCGACCTCAATCGGGAAGGGCCTGCCTCATCAGATCTTACAGGGGGTCTACTGGTGTATGGTACCATAGCCATTGCGTCTCTCTGTCTGCGCTCTTCTGCCTCCTCTCTCAGGCTCTGCTCATATCTCTCTCTGGCACTCGCACGACGTCTCTCCCTGAGGTCATCGACAGCATACTCTGGAACCTCTACACCTGCTAGCTGTAAGTCTACAATATCCTGCTCTGATAGTCCTAGCCACTGGGGGTCCCGACTCGGCTCACCCATCTCCGCTTCCTATAATAAAACATAAAATTCTATTAGTAATAATCTATAAAATTATAATCACTGCTTAAAATAAATGCTACATGCGATATACCACCCCAAAACTCGATGGGAGTTCAAAATTTTATATTATTACTGATACATTTATTACTATCACTTTTGTTCCTGAGCATTATGACTCTTAGCTCTGATACCATCTGTGACGCCCCTAGATCCGGGGTCATGGATCCAGGTCATCACGGTCCAATTTCCATTCATTAAAATTTTACTCTTGGCAGCTGGAATATAAATGCATAATAAAACTCACACAATAGACCCCACACTTTAATATTAACACACACCAGTCATATGCTCAGAGAACAACATCCACAATATTAAAAGTTTAGAGTTAAGGAGTTATTACAAACCCAGAATCTTACTAAGTACGTTGTTGAATTATACTTCTACATGAAGCATTCCAACAACCAGAAGTTTATTACATGAGCTTACACACTTAATGTACATAAGTCTACCAGGACCCGCCTGTCTATACGCTACCGCCGGGATAGGTTCCAGCGTTCTCTCAAAAGGTTGACTTTCCCTTACCCTCTTGCGGGGTGTAGTGCGGAGTATCGGCATGTGACCTAGCTGTTGTATAAGTAAATAGCAAGAGTGAGCTAAAATAGCTCAGCAAGATAAATTCTATCAACTAGCAGCAAAGGAAAAACATAAGTATACCTGTATAATAAATAGAAGACAAATCATAATTATTATGAAAAAAATTATTTTTATTTGATAAATACTCCTTCCAAATATTTTTGTACCAAAAGGAATATATATATATATATATATATATATATATATATATATATATATATATATATATATATATATATATAGCATTTAAATATCCGCTTCTCTTCTAATGTAATATAATATCAGTTTTTCTTCTAATATAATATAATATCAGTTTCTCTTCTTATTATAAAACAAGTCCGTCATTTCATACTATTTTTTTTTCAGTATACAAATTTGGAATCCATTATCAATTCTTTCTTTTAATCTTTGGGGATATCTGTTAGCGCCAGGGAGCTACCGTACGGCATTGGTGTCCAAAAACAGGGCATCTATTTGGTTTAACGAAAATCGGGCATTATAACGGCTATATTTTCATACTTTCCAAAATATTACTCCTCCAAATCCATCATCCACCTTATACACCATCACCTACACCATGTGGTCATCTTACCAACCATGGTTACAAGCACATACTCCTTTCATATTCAATAAAAACACTTTTAAACACATATATAATCATGATTTCATCACTTATAACCACTTAACCACTAATATAACCACTATTCAACATGAACATAAAAGAAATGAAGATGTTTATACCTTCTTGAAGCTTTACCAACACTTAATAAGCCTTGGGTAATCCTTAAACAACCTTAAAATGGCTTGAATATCTAAAGAAACCATGAAACACAAGTTAGTTTCTTAAAGTTACTATTCACTACTATTCACCATCAACTTCCATGATTTTATTACATTATGAAATTATGCTTGATGGCTATGAAACTTTGTGGATGTCTTAATCTATCCTCCAAGAACCTCCATGAATTATCTCTTGATTTCTTGTTGACTAGAGCTTGAGTTTTGGTTTTTATTTTCTCCTTTTTTTCTTGAAAAACCGAATGGAAGAAGATGATGGAAGGGGAGAGATTTTTTTTTTTCTTGATTTTTGATCTAATCTTGATTAATCTTGTAAATTCTAGAGTCTTGTGGAGTCATGTAGATATTTACCTTGGTTAATGACTAATTTACCCCTTAAATATGTGTTAGTGGAAAGTGATATCACCTAATGATGTCATTGATGATCTCTTAATCTCTTTTCTTGATTTTTCTAAGTATTATGCTAATTCTCTTGGTAATTAATAATATGGTAGGTATCCTTGTTAATTTATAAATCTTGGTTGTTTGGTTTCCATACTCGTCTAATTGTGATTCGTTTCGAATATACCTCATTATCTCAGTGGTTCTGAAATCATTTAACAATCCAAATTCCTTTGGTATTTTCTTAACTTAATAATCCCTTAGTTTACCCTAATTCACTAATTCCTCAATATATAATTCCTTTAATATCTCCATGCTCCTTAATATCCAATAGAAGCTTATTCGAAATCAAAATTCTCAAAAATCCATATTCAGGAATTTCTGAAATCTATCGTCATTTCGAGTCACTTATTTTCCTAGTACAACACTAATATGGTTTCTGTTTACTCATTTTCTGTTTCAAGTATAGAGTACTTACATACCATTTCCCTAAATCCTCAAAATTTACTATTCATGTGATCATTGTAGCATTGCTAAAGTTAGGGTTATTATAGTTATAACCGTAACAAAGGGTTTGGGAAGCAGAATGTGAGTTTTCAAAAGAGAACAGCATAACAAAGATGTCCACAAGGAGCTGATGAATAAACAAACTAAGAAGGTTTGCATCATTTGTGGGACAGTCTTCTCCACAACTGCTCATTGTGCTGCACACAAGGTAGCTAAGCATGCCTAGCTAGTATATCGATCTACTCTTTTTAATGCTACTGTGTTTAATTATTAGGTTTTATTAACATTCATATCATCATCAGTTTCGTTGTGATTTACTGATTTTGTATTCATGTTCTGTTAGAAATTGAGATGCTATTGTATGCGGTCTGATCTGAGTAGACTGTTAAGTTTTCAAGTGAACTTTCGCTAGTAGGTTTCCTAGTGAACTTTTAAACCTTTTGTATCTTCCGCTTATTATTTTGGAACCCCTCATCCTTGATCATCTGTCCTTCTTATAAACATTTATTTATATCAGAGGCACACTTAAACATACAAACAACATAATACAACAAAATATCAATAGTGTAGTAAAAATAACTTTATATATAGCGTAATTGCACCCTAAACAATGATCAGGAACAAAACAAAATACAGTAGTCTCTTCACGGAAACTGTAACATCCCGACTTTTCGGGATATTAATTCTAAATACGAAAATTAAATGAATGGAATTCTTTATCTAAATAATCCAAAATTAACAAAAGTCAAATGCAGCGGTCAAATTCAATAATTCAAAAAGATAAATTCGGAGACGCAGCTCCATAAATACAATATTCAATAATCACTATCTAATAAAGTACTGACAATTTATTCAAGTAATACGATAAAACTTTTCCAATAATTGCATCTAAAATAGTTAGCACGAAGGTCCACAAGTTCACATCTTATTCTCAATAAGCTTCCAAAAATCAAACCTGAAATATTAGAAACGGGTGAGCTACACAGCTCAGCAAGTAACAATTGACTAACAGATACTTTCAAAAATCAATGGGCATTTTAATAAAATAATTTTCAAAATCAAATATAAGTTTGCAAAACCTTTGCGAAAATAAATTTAACCCAAAGTTTATATTTTCAAAAATCCAGAATTTAAAATAGAACAGAAGCAGAATCAGAATCAAAACGAAAATAAAAAAAATACCACAGTCTTACTCTACGGCCACACTTTGCCAGTGACCGGCATCTTATTCTTATTCTTTTTCTTTCGCCACACTTTGCCAGTGACCGGCATCTAAAGTTCAATAATTACGCGCCCTTAATAGGTATCTAAAGTTGCACACTTGTGCGCCTACTAAGGGTATCTAAGGCTAGTTCCGGAACTATAGCGTAAATTACGAACGGGTTCGAAACGTAGAGACTGAGTTCTAAAATCAAATACTTATATCTTATACAGTTCGAAACAGAATTCTTATATCTTATACGAAAATCAAAAATTGCTAAATTAAATATACTTTTCGAAAATTAAAAGTAAGTCAAAAAGTACTTACCTCAAAATCGACACTAAAAGTCCAAAATTAATAACACGAGCTGATCCTATAATTTAATTAATAAAGAAAAGACAATTAATCACTTACACTACAAAAATTGATACACATTGAACCATATAAAAGTTGACCAGATGGTGTAACCAACAAATCAATTAAACAATAACAATTATAATTGGCCTAAAAGCCCACACGACCACTTAGGAATTAGTCTAGCATATTGGTAAAAGTACAGTAAGGTACTACATCCTTTTTCAACTTCAACATGTTTCTGTCATTAAATTAAATTTACGTAATTCGCATGCATGTACCACCAAATTATATTATCAATCATCTTTAAATTGTTAACACTAACTCATGTGATTTAAATACAAATTATTCTATTTATCAAGTAAAATCAACTAGCACACAACCAACTAACTTAAAAGTGACAAAACAAAATATTGGTACTAAAATATATTTTAAGTTACGAATAGCAAGTGTCAATAAGAAATCCAAATAATTAAAATTAAACTAACAAAACATGAGTACTTACGCATGCTTGGTAAAAGGATAAACCAATCTAACATATAAGAGAACCTCTGACCATTAATCTATTTTAAAAGCATATGTATTCATGAATCCAGTGACCATGTTTTATGAGCAAAATAATATATTAAAGTCAGAAAAAGGTCACATGAATTTAATCATAAAACTTTAATCGGACTGCACACCAAAATCTTGTATACTTAATATTTAATTATATCAAGGTTACAGACTATATCCATGTAGCAGTTAAGCATAAACAATATTTAAATACTATTAATAATTCTTTATATACGCAATTCATATAAGTTATAGTTTTTAAAGAATTTAATGAAACAAACCATAGTTAATCATCTTAAACTAAATATTAGCATGCCAATTTAATTATAACAAAACTATGAACATGAACATCTAAGTATTTACTGATGGTCGAAAATCAAGAACCAAGTACTGCAATTATACAAACGGCAGGCTAACATCGAATATAATAATTATATATGAATACTTGTTATTGCACATAAAGTTATCAGGAATAACAGCACTACACGCATGAAATATACATAAATTGTACACATTATAGCCGATGACATAAAAATTGAAAACATACCTGTTATTTCTGAGGTGAGATCTGTACGAGTCTCAAGGTATTCTAAGGGGTTTCTTATATAGGCACAAAAACCCTAAATTAATTAAGGTAATCCTAAAACTTTCGTACAATCTTTACAAGTAATACGTAAATTAGAATATTCTAATTCACATAAATATCTTAAATTAAATGGTACTGATTCTCCAAAATCTTTTCACACTTCTTTCCACTAATAAAAATATCTTCCTTATTCAAAATATCTTGCACAAAAAGAATTCTAAAAATTATTAATTAAAAATAATTATCTAAATAAAAATGAATTAAAAATCTAATATCTAATAATAAAATATAAATTAACTGGGTTTTACATTCTTCCCTCCTTAAAAGAATTTGGTCCCCAAATTCGCAATAATAACATCAAATAAGTTACAAGTAAAAAGAAATCATACCTTAATTACGATTGTTTGCGCGACTTCCCGTGAGCATAATTACACGTCCAGTGGTCTTGTTATCTGCTTCTTTCCTTGGTGGTGGATTATGTGGGCACTCCGAAATCTTGTGTCCTACTTCCCCGCAGTGAAAACAGGCACCCGTGTTCCATCGACAGTCCTTGTCTGGATGGTTCTTACCGCACCTCGAACATTTATCTCGATCACCTTGGGCTCCCATTTGATCGTACACATGTGGCTTCTTGAAAGGTCCCCTTTGAGACGAAAATCCACCAGTTGGAGCGAACCGCTTCTTGTTCCAGTTGCTTGTTGCCTTTTCAGATTCTGCCAGACCCCTCTCGATCACCAATGCCTTGTTGAGCACAGCCTCGTACGTCTGAAGTTCAAAAGATGCCACAGAATTCCTGATGTCGCTTCGCAGTCCCTCTTCCAATCTTCTAGCTCGACTGGTCTCGTCAGCAACTAATGTCGGTGCATACTTTGCAAGCTTTGCGAATTCTGCTTCGTATTCCACAACAGACTTTCCTCCCTGCTCGAGCCGAATGAAGTCCCTCTCTTTTTGCAGACGAATGGTTCTCGGAAAGTACTTATCTTCTAGAGCCTTCTTGAACTTTGCCCATGTGTATGATTCAGGATTTCCCTCAGTGGTTGCAGTATCATTCTTTCTTTGTTCCATGAGCCACCAATCGTAAGCACTTCCTTGCAGTTGATACACAGCTAAAGTGACCTTCTGTTCTTCGTTGCTCCCTAGCAGTCCGAAAGCTTTCTCCATCTCTTGTATCCACATCTCGACTATGGCCGGATCAGTCGCCCCATCGAAAGTTGGTGGGTTCAAACGCTTGAACTGAGAGACGATATTCTGCTGTCTGGGTTGCTGATTCACGAGTGTAGCTAGAGTCTCGGCTAGCTGGTCGAATACATTTCCACCATCACCATTGTTGTTGCCATTCTGATTGTCGTTGCCTTGATTGTTATTGTTGTTGCCATTCTGATTGTTGTTGCCCTGATTGCCATTGTTGTTGCCTTCTCCGTCCATCTTTTCTAAAAACAACAAACTTTCAAACTTATAATCAATGATCAAAAACCACAAAAGTCAAATAGGTCAAATAATCACACAAACAAGTGCCCTAAATTCAAAATAATTTACAAACTTTAAGGTCAAAACCTATACGATAATCTGTAGGATCGCATCCTAGGGAATGTACTAGTCCCATACCTAATACACTCCGAAGGAAAACCTAGGCTCTGATGCCAACTGTAACATCCCGACTTTTCGGGATATTAATTCTAAATACGAAAATTAAATGAATGGAATTCTTTATCTAAATAATCCAAAATTAACAAAAGTCAAATGCAGCGGTCAAATTCAATAATTCAAAAAGATAAATTCGGAGACGCAGCTCCATAAATACAATATTCAATAATCACTATCTAATAAAGTACTGACAATTTATTCAAGTAATACGATAAAACTTTTCCAATAATTGCATCTAAAATAGTTAGCACGAAGGTCCACAAGTTCACATCTTATTCTCAATAAGCTTCCAAAAATCAAACCTGAAATATTAGAAACGGGTGAGCTACACAGCTCAGCAAGTAACAATTGACTAACAGATACTTTCAAAAATCAATGGGCATTTTAATAAAATAATTTTCAAAATCAAATATAAGTTTGCAAAACCTTTGCGAAAATAAATTTAACCCAAAGTTTATATTTTCAAAAATCCAGAATTTAAAATAGAACAGAAGCAGAATCAGAATCAAAACGAAAATAAAAAAAATACCACAGTCTTACTCTACGGCCACACTTTGCCAGTGACCGGCATCTTATTCTTATTCTTTTTCTTTCGCCACACTTTGCCAGTGACCGGCATCTAAAGTTCAATAATTACGCGCCCTTAATAGGTATCTAAAGTTGCACACTTGTGCGCCTACTAAGGGTATCTAAGGCTAGTTCCGGAACTATAGCGTAAATTACGAACGGGTTCGAAACGTAGAGACTGAGTTCTAAAATCAAATACTTATATCTTATACAGTTCGAAACAGAATTCTTATATCTTATACGAAAATCAAAAATTGCTAAATTAAATATACTTTTCGAAAATTAAAAGTAAGTCAAAAAGTACTTACCTCAAAATCGACACTAAAAGTCCAAAATTAATAACACGAGCTGATCCTATAATTTAATTAATAAAGAAAAGACAATTAATCACTTACATTACAAAAATTGATACACATTGAACCATATAAAAGTTGACCAGATGGTGTAACCAACAAATCAATTAAACAATAACAATTATAATTGGCCTAAAAGCCCACACGACCACTTAGGAATTAGTCTAGCATATTGGTAAAAGTACAGTAAGGTACTACATCCTTTTTCAACTTCAACATGTTTCTGTCATTAAATTAAATTTACGTAATTCGCATGCATGTACCACCAAATTATATTATCAATCATCTTTAAATTGTTAACACTAACTCATGTGATTTAAATACAAATTATTCTATTTATCAAGTAAAATCAACTAGCACACAACCAACTAACTTAAAAGTGACAAAACAAAATATTGGTACTAAAATATATTTTAAGTTACGAATAGCAAGTGTCAATAAGAAATCCAAATAATTAAAATTAAACTAACAAAACATGAGTACTTACGCATGCTTGGTAAAAGGATAAACCAATCTAACATATAAGAGAACCTCTGACCATTAATCTATTTTAAAAGCATATGTATTCATGAATCCAGTGACCATGTTTTATGAGCAAAATAATATATTAAAGTCAGAAAAAGGTCACATGAATTTAATCATAAAACTTTAATCGGACTGCACACCAAAATCTTGTATACTTAATATTTAATTATATCAAGGTTACAGACTATATCCATGTAGCAGTTAAGCATAAACAATATTTAAATACTATTAATAATTCTTTATATACGCAATTCATATAAGTTATAGTTTTTAAAGAATTTAATGAAACAAACCATAGTTAATCATCTTAAACTAAATATTAGCATGCCAATTTAATTATAACAAAACTATGAACATGAACATCTAAGTATTTACTGATGGTCGAAAATCAAGAACCAAGTACTGCAATTATACAAACGGCAGGCTAACATCGAATATAATAATTATATATGAATACTTGTTATTGCACATAAAGTTATCAGGAATAACAGCACTACACGCATGAAATATACATAAATTGTACACATTATAGCCGATGACATAAAAATTGAAAACATACCTGTTATTTCTGAGGTGAGATCTGTACGAGTCTCAAGGTATTCTAAGGGGTTTCTTATATAGGCACAAAAACCCTAAATTAATTAAGGTAATCCTAAAACTTTCGTACAATCTTTACAAGTAATACGTAAATTAGAATATTCTAATTCACATAAATATCTTAAATTAAATGGTACTGATTCTCCAAAATCTTTTCACACTTCTTTCCACTAATAAAAATATCTTCCTTATTCAAAATATCTTGCACAAAAAGAATTCTAAAAATTATTAATTAAAAATAATTATCTAAATAAAAATGAATTAAAAATCTAATATCTAATAATAAAATATAAATTAACTGGGTTTTACAGAAACAACGCAACTATCAGCATCTTCATTACATACTATAATAAACACCACACCAGGGACTCACTTATCACTGCATCACCAGAGTATATACCGTATGTATCTTAACATTTAAATGTACCAAACTGGTGGAGAGTAGGGATGTATCGACACACTATCATAATGAGGTTGAATGGTGCTGGTTTTCACATTAAAAACTCCCATATCATGGCCGCCTCCCTCACCACAAAAATACATTGACATATCATCGGTGAAGTATATACAATTTGGTTCTACGAATTTTGATGATGCTATTGATACTGATGAAGATCTACCGATAAATAATGCCTCATCTCCCAAGTCTTTCACTTTTGTCCAATGACATGTTGGATCATCATTAGAGTATTGTACTTCCAACTTTAATACTATAACAAAATTACTTGTATAATACCTCAACACTCCCGAAACAAATGGTTCAGGACCTGTTTTAAAATACTCTCCACTCCTAGGGCCTCCTGTTGAATATATGATATGATCCTGGTAAGCCCGCTTCCCTAACACCTTGAGGTTTTAGGAGAACTGGTAACTTAACATGGTATCAAAACTCTGGATGTGGGAGGACTCAGGTTCGAGTCCCTCCTACCCCCCAATATTCTCATTTATTGAAATATTGAAATTGTGTGTTATGGTCGGCCGAAAAAAGGGACGAGATCCCCACCTAGTATTGAAAATCGGCAAACCGAACGCTAGGGCCGAAAAAGGCACGAACAACCTAGTGATCCACTCTTTGACCCAAATAATGGGCCTTCGAGTGAGGGGGGATGTTGAACATATATGATCCTGGTAAGCCCGCTTCCCTAACACCTTGTTTTAGGAGAACCGGTAACTTAACACCTCCTTTTTAGTGGGAGTTGATGTAATTATTTTACCGTTATGCTCTTTTTTAATGTCACGTAATAATACTGACCCGTGACAATCTATTGCGTAAAAATCTTCCTTGTGATAAACAATATCTTCGAATACGCGCGACAAGGTTTTGACATCTTGCCACAACTTCTCCTGATCTTGCAAAACCCAAAATTATGTGTTTTTCGTAGATAGCCATCACCATGGGAAGATGACTAGTATCCTGATATTTAAAAGCACTCTTTGTCGGTATTGTTGAAGACATAACAACTTTAGTGATAAACATGTTATAGACTTGTTGCGGGAAGAAATCATCATCATAACTATATTAAGAAGGGCATGTGAGCATATGAGGAAGTGGAATTTGGTACCCCAATAATGGATGCAAAAGATTGATCTCCAAATCTTTACCCAATGTTACTAAACATCCTTTATTTGTTCCTAAAATTAGTTTGTCGACGGCTTCTGGTAAATCAAGATCATATGTTTTTTGTGTTTTAAGACTAAACAAATCACGGAAACTACTAACATTTTTGAACAAATACTAATACTAGTGATTGTACGATCAACTTCTCTTTTCATTTGTTCGTCATAGGATATTAAATTGCTAGTTTCCCCCTCGTCATCTTCTCCCTCCTCGTCCCCCTCGTCATCGTCCTCCTCATAGTCCTTGCTATGAGCTTCAAGACTACCGACAACAACTTCATTTAAATCAGCTTCCGTGTCTTCTGCAAGTAACAACCAAGTATTTCTGGTGGGCAGCCATGGCTTCTCTTTTTCCATCCATTCAGAAGCTACAAACTTCCATGCTTTACGCACTGCAGAAAAACTTTTAACATCTTCCAAATATTGCAGCCTCTGCACTATATCAGTCAGATGCTCATTAAAAAGATTTTCCCCACCCATAACAGAGGAACACGGCCTTGATTCTGGTGAACGTGTTACAACTTTAGAGTGAGACAAGGTATAAAGCTAAGGATGAGCGACCCATTTATATAGGAGGAAAACTTGCCTATCTCATCAAGAACTAAGATGTAAGTATTGCCTATCCGACATTCCGACGTAAAAAAAGAGTCTATCCGACATTCCGACGTTAAAAAAGAGTCCTATTCAGAAGCAAAGTTTGATTTTTTTATTCTGATCTAATTAATTTATGAGAGACAAATTTTATGCTCAGAAAATAAAATAAAAAATCCCTCCTTCTATAACGACATTAAGTATATGGACATTTAAGTACATTATTTTTCTCTACTCTAATCTCAACTTAAGAGCTAAGATGAAGAGACTCTTCAAAATGTTTTTAAAGCATCTTCAATGTAATACAATAAATAAAATTTATAGAGATTATGTAAAAAAAATTAATCTAATAAGACATTACTCTTGGCAAAAAAATTAGATAATCTATTTTCGTTGACTATATTTGGTCAACTTTTAGAGGTCTGTAATATAATCTATTACCTTATAAAAATATATTCTATTTATAACAACCTAAAATAATAATAATATACTATATTTATAATATAACCAAACATTATAGCCAATATGTCATTGGAGCACAACATCTTACAGATTCATCAAATTTTACATAATCAATATTTTATCTGATTTAACTAACCAGGTTTAACCAATACCATTGGAAATGTTCTTAGTTGACTTTTTATAAAAAGTATAATTTACTGGTTCTTAAAATTCCAGTAGATGAATATAACCATGTTTTTTATATTAACTTCTCAATGATTTTTTTTTATTAAGATATTTTGAATTAGAAAAAATACAAAAGGAAATGGAGAGAGAAAAAGATATGATTATGAATATATAATATAAGAATAATTAAAATTAAAAATATATTCTTAAAATTGAGGATAAAGAAGAGAAAATTACCAAAATACTCATATTTGAGCATGTCTGGCCCTATTTACTGACGGGACACGTTAAATCGTGTATCGTGACATGAGGAATAATACGGTACTTCGTCTTCCGTAACAGTGCATGATACGGTACACGGTGTAACGTGTTCTGTGTAACACGGTGTCTCGTGTTAGGCGGGTGCGCAGCACAAACACGGTACACGCTCTTCCGTATCATGCATAACACGGAAGACCGTGTTCCGTATCCAGCTAATACGATAGTCCGTGTAACGTATTCAGTTAATATGGAGGCCGAAACTCCGTATCCCGTCGGTATTTCGGGCCATTTTTTCCGAAATCAATATTTTAGGTCACTTGATCTTAAAAATGATTATTTTGGGTCATCACCCGATAAAGAAGAGGTTCTTATAATTGGTAGAGATTGTGATATAAAATGAAATCTCCTTGTATTAGGATAGTAAATTTATACTAATGAGATAGATAAATTCTATTTAATTAAGTATTAAAAACAAACAAATATGATATACATTGTATTTATTTATAGCATAAAAATCGTAGTGATCATAAAATCACAAATGCGGTTAAATTAATTCAAAATTAGGGAATCATAGCATAATTATGTTGTAAAGTTATGAAAGTAAATAAGTTCGATGAGAAATACCATACACAATTATTTGTTATAACATGAACAATACATATAAGAAATAAAAATAATATGAAATATTAAGAATGAGAACTATTTTGAATTTGGTGGGACGATTCCATTTACAACAGAAATTAACATTGCATAATATATACTGTACATTCTAGGCCCAAACTGGTCTAATGGACTAAGACATAGAATATTGTAATGGGGCTCGGCCTTTAAGGACATACTCCCTCCGTCCCGGCGAATAGTTCACATAAGGGTCCGGGCACGGAGACCAAGAAAATATATAAAGAAAGGGGTGAAAAGTGAGAAAATTGAGTAAAGTGGTGGGACTCATAAATATATGATGTATAAAGTAGGTATAGTTGAGGAGAAAAGTGAGTAAAGTGGTGGGACCATAAATATATAATGTATAAAGTGGGTATAATGGTGAAATGTAGTGGATGTAGTTGATTTTTATATATATATATAATTTTACTATTTTAAGAAAGTTTTGAAATGTAAAGAATTGGATGGACATCCCAAAAAGGAAAGTGTGAAGAAATGGATGGGACAGAGGGAGTATCAAATTAGGAGTAGGCTTATCGCGGAATGTGGTCGGTCGTGCCCTTACTTAAATTATTGTGTTGTGCCGTACTTGAATAGTATTGTGTAAGAAGTGGTGGTACCCCACATGGAATCGGAGCTGATGGAGTTACCACTGACGATGCATGTGATTATAGGACCGTTTAATGAAAGCAAAGGGACACGTGACACATACTACAAACAAGATTTGTCATTTCACGACTAAAAGCAATCTATAAAGCTCCCCCCCTGCTCCCACATTGTCTTTAAATATCTCAAATCTCTCTTTTTACATGCTTTTATTACTAGACCCCTTGGGATTGTCACTCTCTATCACTAGATCTTCTGTGTATGCATCTCCATTTTCACACCTAAACTTTTTCTTTTCTCCCTCACAAACGGCCACAAGTATCATTCTATTCTCACAGTTTGTAAAAAATGGCTCTTCTTTTAGTTGGCTCACTGTTCATTCTTGCAATGGCTGGTCACTCCAGTAAGTTTTTCACACACAACTATTAATGTTTGCACCTGATTTCTTAGCTGCTTGTGTTGTTCGAACCCTCGACATCCTGTAAAGGAAGGGAGATACTACTAGGCCAAGAAATCCTTGTATTTGCTTGTGTTGTTTGATATTTTTTGTAATTTTTTATAATGTTTCCTTAACAGGTGGAGGTAGTTATTGTTTGTGTAAAGATGGGTTGAGTGACTCGGTGTTGCAAAAGAATATAAATTATGCTTGTGGAGCTGGAGCTGATTGTTCAGCTATTAATCAAGGTGGTTCTTGTTTCAACCCAAACACTGTCAAAGATCATTGTAACTATGCTGTGAACAGTTATTTTCAGAAGAAGGGTGGAGCTACTGGGAGCTGTGATTTCTCAGGCACTGCAATTACTAGTTCAAGTCCACCAGGTATGCATTTTTTTTCTCGATTGTTATATTTTGTTTTTTTACATTTGTTCTTAAGATTGTAAGCTTAATTTTTATTTTTTATTTTTATGATGTTTTACAGCAATCAGTAACGGATGTGTTTATCCTTCAAGTGGCAGGTGTGTAATTTTTTACTTCCTGACTTGAATGTCATCTTGTTTTTTTCCAGCTTTAAAATTTGTGGTTTGATTGTTTGGTATATAAATCAGATAAAGGATAATGTGTAGATTCTAGACCTTTTATAATATGGTGATGAAGATTGATGTCGTAAGATGTAATCATTGTTAGAATATTATAATATAAGATCCGATCCTGGTAAGACCTTCTCTAACAATCAAGTTGCGTGAATCTATCCGAGGATTCTTGATTTTATATGTAGTTGTCCTTTTATTTTCGGTTTAATACTACCAGTGGCAGATTTGGTTTTCTGTTGAGGAACCAAATAATTATCATGTGATTTTCTTTGATTATTAAAGAGTTAAGATTTATGATCATAAAGGGGACACCCTTGCGTAAAAGAATATTAGAATGACAGAGTATGTTCAAGCGTTGGCAATGTATTTATCGAGTACTCTTGTCCATTGTAGGTTCCTGACATTGAAATTATCCTAATCAAATACTCTCTATAATTCGCAGTTGATGCCCTTCCTGATAGCATAGTTTATGGCTGGGATGTCTACATATAAATAGTACTACATGTTATTCCCTTCAGGGGAGTAAATTTATAACTAAAACTCAACATGTTCCTATCCAAGTAATTTTATTTTTACGACCGTAGTGTCAATGGACAACTTCTTTAGTTCTCACATACTTAAAAGAGTTACTGTAATTATTTATAATCGTATTTGTTTGGCAGTGGAGGAACCCCGACCACCCCCCCAGGCACTGGCTCACCTGGAATGGGCACACCTGGCATGGGCACCCCAAGCACTGGAACACCACCAGGCACGGGAACCCCGAGCACTGGCACACCAGGCACCGGCACCCCAAGCACTGGGACGCCTGGAACTGGCACCCCCAGCATGGGGACACCTGGAACTGGAACTCCGGGCACAGGCACACCTAGCACAGGAATGCCAAGCACCAGCACACCCCCAGGCATGGGAAACACAAGTACAGGAACACCGTCAACTACAAATCCAGGAACTAGCCCATTCTTGGGACTTGGTCCAACTGGTGGCATGAGCAACTCTAATCCAGACAACAGTGGAACGGCAAGCCTTCATCGAAGCACAAACATGTTTTACTCTATAACACTAACACTCTTGTTCTCAAGCTTCTTTTACTTTGGAGCTCCGAAACAAGAATGAGGGAAGTTAGTTTAGCTTGTTCAATGTTCACATGTTTTGTTTGGCATTAGAGCGGAACTTGGTTAGGGGAGAGGTATCTCCTTGAGAGTATTGACACTCAACATGCCCATTCTTATTTGTTCGTCTACTAAATGGATGGTATTAGATCTCCCAGTAGCTATCTGTTATTTGACTTAAGAATCCGATCTCTTTCTTTCAGATTCATTCCATTTGTACATCTAATGAGAGTTGGTATTTCTTAGTAATATTTTCAGTATCTAGCTTATTCTATATTTGGGATCCTGCTGCCTAAAACCATCAATAATAACAAATGTGATTTTAATTTTGTGGACTATGCGTCTGTATCAGTATCAGTTTTCAACTAGCAAAATACTTTAAAGATGAAACATGGGTGTGTTATTATTAGAATGTTTTTCTTTTTGGGAACAGGGTGATTGTGGTTAAAGAACTTTTGACCTATGGACTTCAAGTAAGCAAGCAGCCTTACGAGCTAAGACAAGGCTTAACTTGTCATTATAGTAGTACTAGTTAGGGGGTGTTTGGGGAAATTTTTTTTGAGAATAAGTCAACTTATTTTAAGACAAAGTTAGAGATTTGTAACTTTCCAACTTATTTTCTAACTTATTTTTACAACTTATTGAATCTCAAAGATACATTAAATACTTGTATAAATTTTTTTTTTCAAAATATTAAATTTTTACCCGAAAATAAGTCCATAAGTTCTTAAAATAAGCTCAGCCAAACAGACCCTTAACTTGTCAAGGAGAACATTACAACAATTACTCCGCACTAAACAATCTCAAAAAGAAAATAATATGCTTGATTCCTTGACTATAGTTTCCAATTCATAAAGTACTACACTCTACACAAAGCAATAAAGCATGCTTATCCGCACTTAAATTTATTAATTATTAATTACAGTAATAATTATATCAAGATTACACTAATCAATAATCATTCTACATGGGTAGAGGTAAAAAGAAAAAGTGTCAAGAAGGGTTTGGGGAAAGTTCCGCGTAGTTGCCCTCTTATTAGTATTTTAATTTTAATTAATTATTTTATTTGTCAAAACACTCATGGTGGGCTTCCCACATTGTCATATTTAATTTTTATTCATTTACTATTACTTGAGCTATGTACGACAAAAATAAGCAGACACATTTATAACCATTATTAATAAGCCTTTTATATTAATAACTAAGTGAAATTTCCTTTTTAATGGTATTATTTTGTATCAAATTTGGTTTTCATCATATTTTGGTTTCAACTCTAAACTTCTATTTTTACTAGAATTCAATGTTGATATTTAATTAAAAAATAAAAACCCTATTATAACTATAATTTTCTTTTTTCAATTATTTTAATTAATACGAGGTAAAACACCTGTAGGGTAAAACTTTATCAACGATAAAATATTTACAAGTATAGTTATACCAACAAATATACAAACCATTGTTATAAATGAAGTGTTCACCATCTATCAACGAAGTAAAAAAAAAATCATACAAATCGAATTTGTAGAAAGGTAAAGATTCTATCAACTTCATTTTTTTTTCAACATAATCGCTTTTTAGCCAGCCAAATTTTGTCCATCTACATGTTCTTTAATTCAATTTATTCTTCATTAGCCTGGTTATATTTAGATAAATCTTCACTAAAACTCAAATCTTTGCAACATATTAGCTTTTTATCATGTTCATATTAGTTTTTCATCGTGCTCGGTGGTGCTCGTACTCATCTGCATATACTCTTTAATTTTTGTTGGTACTCATCAGACAAGCAAGACGACTTTCATTAAACTTATTATATATTTATTATATATAATATAGGCCATTGTTCAAGAGAAATTGGGGGCTCAAATGAAAACCCCCAATTAGTGTGAGAACTGATATCTAATCCTAACCACACATTTTTTATATCTAAACTAAATCCTAACCCCACAATTAATATTTTAAATTTTATTTTTTTATCATTCATCTAATCCACCATCATTATCTTCTTCCTTGCTCCAGTCACCAACTCCGGTCACTATCTCCGACAACCAATTCCGACAAACCGAGAAAATCACCACCGTTTAACAAAAAATCACCGTACCGTCGACATCTCCGGCCACCACTCCACCGCCACCAACAATAAAAATCACCGGCTGTAAACTAAAATCATCACGCTGCCGCCGCCTCCGACCATTCCACTGTTGCCACCACCAAAAAATCACCGCCTATATACAAAAATCACCAAGACCAAAACCACCACAAACCATTCCATCGCCACCACCACCTCCGATCACCACCAACAATAACCCGAAAATCATCATAAATAAAACCATAACACATCATAATCCAATCGAAAATCACCTCCGACGAATTTTTCCAAATTCGAAAATCACCACCTTAAGATTGGTTCTCATTTGAGAAATTTTTTATTGCATAGGTTCTCATTTGACCAATTTTTTATTGCATAAATTGAATTCAGTTATATATCCAATTAAGGTTAATTTATTCATGATTAGCCTTATTATATTTAGAAAATCCGAAATAAATTTAACTATAGTTTCAAAGTAAGGAGAATCATCCTACTTGTACATTAAGGTCAATTTATTCATCATTAGCCTTTTATAACTTTTATTAATAAGCGAAATTTTCTTTTAAATGGTACTACAATACCAAATTTGGTTCAACCCTTCTTTTAGTTTCACCCCTTTATTCTTATTTTTTCTAGAACTCTATGTTTCATAATCCTAGAACAATTATAATTCTTTCCATCTCTTTATTCCTATTTCTTCCGGAACTCTATGTTATCTTAGAACAATTGCAATTCTTTTATTATAACCGTATTGAGTTACAAAATAATATATCTATGAGAAACACACACACACACACACACACACACATATATATATATATATATATATATATATATATATATATATATATCATATTTTCTTGATTTTCTGTAAATAATCTTAAATTAATAATGAATTACATACTTTTTATTAATAAATAAAATATCCGTTCTAATGATATTTCAGTCTCGAAATTTGATTTCACCCCAAGATTCGTATCCACCGAAATTATTGAAATTTTGCTGTAAATACAATTTTTTTATTATAATCTACTAAGTTGTATGAATAGCATAATTTTTTAAGTTCATTCAAAATTATAAATTAATGATTACTTTAAATTAATTTTCTCGAATCCGTGCTTAGCACGGATTATCATCAAGTAACTGATAACAAAAAATGTTAACACAAACTAAATCTATATATACTATTATATAAAAATCGAAACATTAATAAAAGTTTGATTGGTCGGTAAGGTACCTATTGATTTTACTTATTTATCCTTACTTAATTACAAATAAAATCCATCCTATTAACTAATTAATTTCCTTTTTTAGATTAAACATATCACCTTTTCTATTTTTCACTAACTAATTAATTTCTCTTTTCAAGTAAAACACAATATCTTTTATATTGTATTTAACTAAAATTTATCCTTTCTTATAAATACTACTAGCAATTTTGTTTAATAAAATAACATAATTATATTATAATTGCTATTAACTAATCAATTACCTTTTTCAGCCAAAACATGTTACCTTTTATCTATTATGTAACTAATATATATATATTTTTTTCCAATTATATCACAGGTGGTTCTATTTAATAAAATAAATAATAATATTATAATACTAATAATTACCTATTACCTTTTTCAGCTAAAACGTATCATCTTTTCCTTATTTCACAATTAAATTTCCCATTTTCTAGAAATATAACGGGCAACATTAATTTCTCACTATCTAAAGATACTACGAGCAATTTAATATAGTAAAATAACATAAATTAAATTATAATTACTATAAATTAATCAATTTCCTTTTTCATCTAAAACATGTTTCCTTTTTAATTTTTTCTAACTAAGACCTCTCTTTTTTCAATTAAATCATGGCATTATATTTAATAAAATTAAATAATAATTTTATAAGTACTTATAATTAACCGATTACCTTTTTCAACTAAAATTTATCATCTTTTAAATATTTTCTAACTAACTTTTCTTAAAAATATCACGAATAACATTTATATAATTATTATCAAATCATCTCATTTAAAAATTTAAGCCTCCAAAATTCATATTTAAAAAAAAAGTAATTTAAATAATAAAAAAAATCATATAATATTAAAAGAAATATGCATGGATTTTAAACTAGTAAAAATAAAAAGAGAAAGTAACAAAGTACACAATAAAAGAGTACTCCACAACAACAATACAACATAAAATAATTCAAGCTTGGAGGAGGGGTAAGCAGTAAGCACTAAGCAATAGATATTTCCACAATAATTCAAAAAAGCAAATATTGGCTTAACTCAGTAACTCGGTCATGGACGGACATCAGACTCAGCAACAACGAACTGGACCTCCGGCGCCACCGCGAACACCCAACCAACCACCACAACAAGGCGGCGGTGATTTAACTCCTATTTTAACTGTTCTCTTGTCCTTCATCGCCATCGTTGCTCTGGTTAGTTAGCCCCCTTTATATATCTCCGTACACTTAGGGTTTTTAATTTTTTAATATCATTTGAACATAGATGCTTGTTAATTTTGTAGCCATGTTTGTGTAGAAATTATGTAGGCATTATTTTATTAGGTCAGTCAAAATAAGTGATCGGTACATGACTCGAGAGTTTATTCGCTGTTTATTAAGTGTTCGATTATCGTAAATTGAGCTACGCTAACGCGGTTGTGATTTGTGACTTGTAGTTGTATTGTTGTGTTTCATTATTTTCTCAAGTTGTTTGGAGTGAATTTGGGTTTTAGGATTGATGTTGAGGTTAGGGTTTTATTGACATTGTGTTATTTATATAGGTTGTAGTTCCGTCGGCGTCCAACTTGACGAGTAGCTTATCTATTGTGCATCAAGTTCCGGAAGGTCATGTTGGGGTTTATTGGAGAGGAGGTGCCCTGCTTAACACGATTACTGATCCAGGTTTGGTTTAGTGCTTTGGATGTGCAATTTGTGTCTATTATTCAGCATTTAAACCATCTTGAATATAATGTTAGAAAATAGGCATCACCCGACTTGTACCCGATTCTCATCGTTGAAACAGATTGTATCCTACTATTCAGATACTGTTGATGTGATATACCAGAGTGTTAACTTGTTAAGGAGTCTTTGGGTCAGGAGAAATTTTGTTTTGACTTTATAAGATCACTAAACGTGGCTTTATAATATTATAGGCTTTCATTTCAAGTTGCCTCTGATAACCCACTTTGAGCCCATCCAAGTGACCCTTCAGACAGATCTGGTAATTACATTTTTAATAAATCCCTAAATTGGCGTCCACTTTTGCTTTTGATGGCAAATATTGAAATCGCGTTTTTGTATTTTGGACTTTTGGTTATAATATTCAGGTGAGAGATATTCCCTGCGGCACAAAAGGTGGTGTTATGACTAACTTTGAGAAGATAGAGGTGAGTGTTTGAGCGAGACTATGGAATAATTTATATAACTGCCTTAAATTTAATATTTGCAATTAATTGTGTTCCTCAGGTTGTTAATCGCCTAAAGAAGGACTATGTGTATGATACACTGCTGAACTATGGTGTAGATTATGACAACACATGGATCTATGACAAGATCCACCATGAGATTAATCAGTTCTGCAGTGGACATTCCCTTCAGCAAGTCTATATTGATATGTTTGATCAGGTAAGCAACTACACAACCAGTTCTAGCTTTGATTATAATAGATTAATAGATTGAGGCAGGTTGTCACTGCCTTCAAAATCTTATGGGGTCATTTTGTCTATTTAAATCCATGAAAACTGAAAGTCCAGCTCCCTGTTCTTGAATCCTTCGACTTACTACGCCATTGAATACAATCATAGATTCACAGGGGAAGCGAAGTCTTTAACTATTTGATTATCCTATTGTCAAAGGAATAGACAAAACTTGTCTGTAGCAACAATAACTACGTCTATCTTATCTTTTTACTAGTTAAATTTCATTGTCAAAGACATTTATGCTTGATGCATGATAGGAGCAACTATATATCAGGAATGGTTGTCCGCATACAGACAATACCTGCCATTTTCCCTTTTGATTGGAAAGTTTGCTTCTATGATTTTGGCTGAACAACCTCAAAAAATTTCAGATCGATGAGAAAATGAAAGATGCTCTTCAGGCTGATTGCACAAAGTATGCCCCAGGTATTGAAATTATAAGCGTGCGTGTCACAAAACCGACTATCCCAGATAGTATAAGGCGGAATTTCGAACAGATGGAGGAAGAGCGTACAAAGGTACTTATCTTGTATTTCTTGAGTGCTGTATGGCACACTTCAGTATTGGTGCCAATAAGCGAAAATTAACTTTTTAGTGAAATAACTATGAGGATTTGGGCAACATGTGCCAATTAATAAAGAATCTCTGTTGGTAGTGTCTTTAAAATGCTGTTTGTTTGTCTTTTCTTTTTCAAAGTTCTGCTTTATTGTTTATAACATTGTTAGATATAGTAGCAGCCTAGTAACAGTACTCATCTCCAACACCTAATTGATGTTTTGTGTCTTGGTTTTGATAATTTATGGGTATGTTTTCCCTCTAGTTCTTTCTCTTTTCTTAGTGGTGGGAGGTAAAAGATTCAGCGGGCTGTTTTGGTATGTTTGTTTACTGATAAATATTGGGCGATATATAGTCCGCATCTATCAGTGGTGGTGACATTGACAGATGATTTCATGTAGGTCTTAATTGCAGTGGAGAAACAAAGGGTAGCTGAGAAGGAGGCAGAGACACAGAAGAAAATTGCTATAAGTGAAGCTGAGAAGTATGCACATGTTAGCTTGATCAAGATGGAACAAAAGTTGGCTGAGAAAGATAGTGCAAGGAAGGAGGAGGAAATTGCAAACTCTATGTATCTTGCCAGAGAAAAAAGTTTGGCAGATGCTGATTTTTACAAGTGGAGTTTCTTTTTTCTTTTTTCACTTATTATAAATAATGAGTATGGAGGCACACATGTATAAACAGTGGTAGCAATCTTAGTGACAGTTACAACATGTTTTCCATTTACAGGACAATGAGAGAAGCAGAGGCGAACAAGTTGAAACTTACTCCTCAGTTTCTGGAGCTCAAGTTCATTGAAGCGATTGCTAACAACTCCAAGATTTTCTTTGGCAACAAGGTGGGTCTAATTTCTCTCTTTCCAAATCTTCCTCATCTCCCTTACCTAGAGAAAACAGCAATTGTCAGACAAGAAAATTCCTCTCCGTTCATACTTATGAGTTTTGCTTGCAGGTACCAAATATGGTGTTCGACCAGAGACTTCTCGGAAACTTTTTTCAAGATGTAGCACCAAAAAAAGACCTGGAAGCTTAGTTCAAAGGCATGGGGTTGGGTCAGAGATAACTTGCACAATAGGTCTTGATATCAGTCTAATTCGAAGAAACCAAACTATATATGAGAGAGTGAATGTGATGAATACTGTCATTTTTTGTTAAGTACTCGGCACTATTGTTAGATCTCCATATTTATTCAAAATGTGTTTTGTAATATGTCATGAGCCATGGACGGGGTTAATCCGTGACAGATATTTTGTTGGTGCTTAATCATCGCTAACTTTTACATGTTGCCTATGTGAGTGATCGTGTATTTTTGTTTTTCTGTTCATATCTTCTTATTGCAATTAGATCTAGAGACTCCTCAGCTTTCTTTGCTCAAAACAACACACCACATTGCCCAGAAAATGACCACTATTGGAAATGTTCCATTGAGACAGAGGCGTGTTTATATAAAAACCAAGACAGATTTTTCTGTGAGCGGGCATTTGGTCTAGTGGTATGATTCTCGCTTAGGGTGCGAGAGGTCCCGAGTTCAATTCTCGGAATGCCCCTCCTTTTTTATTGGGTTTTTCCAGTTCACGTGGGGACTTTTTCTAGAGGTTAGTTGCACAAACGTTGTACGTTAGAATTGCATCTGATGTAAGTTCGAAGTATTCATATTTACAAGTTCAAAATATAAGTGGTTATCCAATACTAAAGTCTAACTCTATTCTAAGTTCTAACTATTTGCGTACCTCCAATTTCAATAAAAACAAATAAATTGTCATTGTCTTGAATTTAACCACCAATGACTTTTCATGTTTTTGAAGATTGAAAAAATGAGAGCAACTACAGGATAGTGACCACGGAAGAGCCCATGCCCACTGAACTAGTACATCTTGTTTGTGTGTTGACTTGCTAAATATATATATTCTGCCAGTCAATAGCTACCCATTGATAATTACTGGTCCCGTGTATAAGTATATTATTAGTATGCTAACATTAGCTACTTTACTTGATTAAAAGATGTTCACGATTCAAGAATATAAAACACGAGGGCTGACAAAACTAACATGATGATTCCGTGGAAGATTGGCAACCATTAGATTCAAAGAATATGCAGTTGAGATAAGTCAGCAACTCTGTCTCATTCTTTCTTATAGACTGTAGAGCCTGCATACATATATACTGTGTCTGTGTACACACACAATCATTGATAAACATCTCAGTTCTTTGAGGGTAAGTGGTGATTTTTGCATGATGGGGTCTCTTAACTTTTTGTGATTCCATCATTTTCTGAGTAGGTGTTTTTTACTTGTAATGTTATGCTACTAATATTTGCAGATATGGCACGTTTTCATATAGCAGAATGTCAAAATCTTGAGTTTTGGTGGTTGTGGTTTTGCTTTCGAAATAGTTTCTTGCAGTTTTGCATAAATTAGTATATCTGGAATTACTAAATCAGTTATGTTACGTTGTGAAGTGCTATACAGATAGAAGAACTTTAAGGTTAAGCAGACGCAGATTGTGGTTTGCCCTTGTGTAACTTGATAGTTTGTCTGTTTTGAATCAAAATTCTTATAATGATGTTTAGCCAAACCATTTAGATTATTATCATTTTTGTGCATTTGATTATTTTTAACTACAACGCTAACTCTGCAAGTTTCCCATAGAATCTAGTTATATGTAATGTGGTTATGGTGGAAAAGGCACTAAAAGGCGTAATTCATCCATGCCCTTCTCTTTCTTTTTAGGATTTCTTGGAATACTTGACTGTTTAATCATCCAGCAGAGAGGAGCTAGTCTATACGGTTGAATATGTATCTGGTGGAGAAAAAAGAAGGTGCCATAGCATGTATGCTGCTTGCACTCTTCTTCTTGGGTACTTGGCCTGCTCTTTTGACTCTCTTAGAAAGACGAGGCCGTCTGCCTCAGCATACTTACCTTGACTATACTATTACTAATCTGTTGGCTGCTGTAATCATTGCTTTTACGTTTGGGGAGATTGGCAAAGGTACAGATGAGAAGCCAAATTTCTTGATTCAGCTTTCTCAGGTTAGTAAAATCTGTAAGGGTCTGGCTTTAGTAATGCGTAATAGCTAAAGTGTTATTATGTGCCACATTGCTATTTTTGCGTAAGCATAAGTTTTATGTAAAATCTGTAAGGGTCTGGCTTTAGTAATGCGTAATAGCTAAAGTGTTATTATGTGCCACATTGCTATATTTGCGTAAGCATAAGTTTTATGCCTATATGTGCTGTTCTAGCTTCTAGCTTACTCAATTCATGAGTAATTTAATCTCTAGGTTTAATCACTAGGTGAATATGTGCTGTTCTAGCTTCTAGATTACTCAATTCATGAGTAATTTTATCTCTAGGTTTAATCACTAGGTGGATCGATGCCTCTTGCAAGTATTTTTAAAATATTAAATAAGGTACATATGTATGTAATGCAGTTGAGGATGTAGTTTCTTCTTTTTATTTGGTGAGATGATCCTATACACTCTGGGTGACTAATTATGTCTGAAATTAGTAAGTTACAGAAATTCACATGAAAGCTCATAGAAAGAACATTCTCGCGAGTTGCGACTTGTTATAGAAACCATGGTTTATTTATTGGTGTGGTGAATTGGAGTTTCAAGTGCACCTGGTGATTAATGCAGGATAACTGGCCGAGTGTTTTGTTTGCAATGGCTGGAGGCGTGGTCCTTAGTATTGGAAACCTCTCTACACAGTATGCTTGGGCATTTGTTGGGTTATCCGTGACTGAAGTCGTCACTTCAAGCATAACAGTAGTAATTGGTACAGTTATTTGCATTTGAACTAGGCTTATTAGCTATATTAGATCCAGAGCATTTAATATTGCTATTGATTTATGGAAGTTTACAGTTGGTCTGTCACGATTGTTGCAGGTACAAGTATGAACTACTTCTTAGATGACAAAATCAATAAGGCTGAGATTCTTTTCCCCGGGGTTGGATGTTTCTTGATTGCTGTTTGTCTTGGCTCATGTGTCCATGCATCTAATGCTTCGGATGATAAAGCAAAACTAAGACATTTTGCAAATTCTAAGAATGATGCATCTCGGTATAGTTCTGTCCCATATACTTCAAATTTTAATGAAATTGTTGTGCTTTTTCCATACTGAGCACACAAGAATAGTGTAGAAGAGAAAGGTAAAGTTCATGATTAAGCTAGAGTGCTAGATGAGAAAGATATTAAATGCTTATATTTTACAGATGGATCCTTGACATTTTCTGTTAGGCTGATAGTGTTACAGACAGATTAGGTTCTCGTATTTGTGCAGCTTCTTCTCCACCATGTTTTACAGCAAAAATGACTTTTGCTGCTTATGAATTTTCTAGTTTATAGCCTTTCATTTTACAGCAGTTTGTTTCTATCACTTATTGAAGTAATTTAAGTTAAATCAAAACTATAACGTCGACATAATTTTTGGCAGGAGTAACCTTCCTGCGTCCCGTGAAACGCAAGGAGACTTGGTTGGAAAAGACTTGGAGGGTGGAATTGCCACTTCAGATAAAGCAAAAGTTGGGAGCGCAGGCTTTCTTATAGAACTTGAGAATAGAAGGTCCATTAAGGTTTGTGAAATAAATTTATTTCTCATAAGGTTTGCTTGGAGAAGGGGGGGGGGAATTTGACCTATTTGCTGCATGTTTTTGAACAATCTTCATTCCATCACATCCCGTTCCCTCAAATTTAGAAATCCATCAGTTCAAATTGCATTTGGCTAATGTTATATATTCATCGGTGTGATGTTTATACATTCGTTCTTTTGTTGTTTTAGACTTTTCAGTCATTTCTAGAGTCCTCTATACCTAGTAGTTTCAGTTTATGACCACAATTTCAGGTGTTTGGGAAGAGCACCATCATTGGTTTGGGCATAACTTTCTTCGCTGGAATATGTTTTTCTCTGTTTTCACCAGCATTCAACCTTGCAACCAATGATCAATGGGACACCTTGAAAGATGGTGTCCCTCACTTAAGTGTCTACACCGCATTTTTCTGGTTCTCAGTCTCTTGTTTTGTGGTTGCTGTAATTCTCAATATCAGCTTCCTCTATCACCCTGTTTTAAATTTACCTCGATCATCATTAAAGGCTTACTTGACAGATTGGGATGGAAGAGGTTGGGCCCTTTTAGCAGGTTTCTTGTGTGGTTTTGGGAATGGTCTCCAGTTCATGGGTGGTCAAGCTGCTGGATACGCAGCAGCTGATGCGGTCCAGGTATATTTATCACTCAACACAAGAAAAAAAAAAACAATAGTAGTGTCTGTATTCGAAACCATGTTTTTGCATTAGTGATCTTCAATATTCTGAATCTGGTGGATGCTCATTACAGGCACTCCCGCTAGTGAGCACATTTTGGGGAGTAATTTTGTTTGGAGAGTATCGAAGATCATCAAGAAGAACATATATATTGCTTGGGAGCATGTTGTTTATGTTCATTGTGGCTGTTGCAGTTCTCATGGCATCATCCGGGCATCGTAAATAAGCACCCAGGTTCTCTTTTATCTCAAGCCATAAACGTTCAAGTAACCTTGAGCCAGGAGCAAAGCGGTTCAAAGGCCTAAAATTTGTACAAAAGCTGCAAATACACAGGATTTAATGTTAGTGATATGTGATTCTTGTACACCATACCAGCAAACCTTACTAGTACACATGCTTGGGAAAAAGACATTGTAATCGTAAAGAATCTGTACTGAAACCTTTAGGAGAATATATGTGCATTTTGCATAAATCAATTGTCACTAAATTGTACTAATGTTTCTCTAGCCCAACCCTAAGAGCAGCTCCCTTATGTTTTTTTTTCTCAAGTTAGTCGAGGGGTTTCCATTGAATTTTCTCTGGTGGAAAGCCCCAATCCTTTAGTTTTCTTTCGGTTTCGTTGATTTCCTTTTAATATAATCCATTTTTTTGGGTGTTGAATCTATTGAAAATGATTTTGTTTATGTTTTTGGGTATCTGTAAAGCCATGATGGGGCGGTGGCGATGATTGCAAGAGCTCACCTTCCATAACCAAAGATTGTTCATCCTTTGGAGATTTCCACTTTCGGCATGTCTGGCCTGGGGTGTCGTTTCTCTATCGGGACTTCTGAATATTGGGCTAATAATGGTTGTTATCACTTGTTATGTGATATGGTCAATTGTGATGCTGCTGTTTTCAGGATGTTGATGCAGTTTGGATCGCTTAGGATGTTTTCAATTTCATTTTTAATTTAAAGAATTTTAAATTCTACAGGAAACAAATCAGTTAATTGTTTTTAGTTTGTTATTTGTTTCCCAACCTGGCTGTATCGGCATTCGGGGATTTGTCCCGATTGTGTTATGCTTTATTGAATGAAAATCGCTTTATTTTTTGGCAAAAAAAAAATTGTAACTAAATTTTTATCAAGAAAAAAACACTTTCGGAACAAACTATTTATATTTATTATTATTTTATAAGTGTCATTTGTATGGCATTTAGTGAATTCATTAACTTCTTGAAGTGGCGCCTTTGTCTGCGAAACTTAGGGAAGGTAGGTTGAGATGGTTCGGCCACGTTCGTAGGAGGCTGGTTGAAGCCCCAGTAAGGAGGGTCGAGAGTATTTCAGTTGGTGGGGCGAGGAGGAGAGGCAGGCCGAGGAAGTCGTGGGAAGAGCAGCTCAGATTGGATTTGAAGGCCTTAGACCTAAATGAGACCATGTCTGCGGATAGGTCTGCTTGGAGGCGGCGTATCAGAGTGGTGGATTCTCTTTTAGGGTGCGGAACAGTTGTCGAGAACCTCCGAATTGGATTGTCTCGGTTAACGATTGTGTAGTAGTTCGACTTTAGCGTTCTCACTTTGCGTTTTTAGTGTCTTTTGTTTGCTGGTTGTGCAGTTACAGAGATTCTGGCTCGGTGCTGTCTCAATGCAGGGTTTGCATGTGATTGGATCGCTTCAAGTTATGAGTATCATCAATACGCGCGAATAGGTATGCCCCATGTGGAGAACGCCATGGGCTCAGGTATGGCTTTGATCATTTCCGTATCAGCTGGTTTTCCTTTGTATTTACCACACTCTTTGTATGTCGTGCACTTAGCCGAGGGTCTACACGGAAACAGCCTCCCCACTCTAAAAGTGGGGGTATGGTCTGCGTACATCCTACCCTCCCCAGACCCTGCTCTGAGCGGGATATACTGGGTTTGTTTGGTTTGGTTTGGTTTATTAACTTCTTATCTACCATTGTTATTGAGTCGACGACTAGTCGGCGACTAGTCGGCAAGTCGGTAGAAAAATTAAGTCGAAGAATGACTGGGAGAAAAAGTCGACCACGGGTTTTACCCGACCCGACCCGGTACCTACCGGACCCGACCTGGTACCGACCCGACCCAAAACATTAAAATTAGGGGTTTTTATAACACTTACGTGACATAGAGTTTCATAAGTCATAACAATAAAAAGAAGAGGCTGGGCTGCTCATCTCCACAACAGATTCATCTCTAATCATCTCCAATTCAACTCAATTGGCGGCGGGTGAGGCGGCACAACTCCGGTAAGCTATTCTCCTTCTCTTCTCTTCTTCATCTTCTTCTCTTCTCTCTCTTCTTTTTTCTCCTTTTCTCTATTTTTCTCTCTTCTCTCTTTTTCTCTCTTCTCTTTGTTTGCAACTCCAGCTGGTGTGTGTATATATATACACACGTTTGTGTATATATATGTGGGCAACTGTTTTCCAACACTGTTTACCAATTTTAACATTTTTATTCATACTTTAACATTTTTTTTACTTTTTTGCATATCTTTTATTTTTAAAAATTACCTTCTGATTTTATTTTATTTAAAAACTTTTGATAATTATTTTTGTATCCAGTTTTATTTTATTAAAAATGTTTTAATAATTATTTTTTTTAATTTTAATTATTTTTTATTCAAATTTAATATTTTTTATATTACTTTTTTTTTATTTTCAATCATTTATAAACACTCCGGGAGTCTTTCTCATTCGTATTTCAATTTCCAAACATCAAGAATTCAAGCGTACAAGAATCTAAATTTTGCAAAATTTAGGCAGTAGCTATGCTCTGTTTTTGCTCTGTTTTTTCTATTGCTCTGTTTTATCCTGTGGCTTTGTTTTTCAGCTCTGTTTCTGTTTGTTTCCTGGACAGTCCTGTACACTCTTCCTTTGCCCCTGGACAGTGCATAATCTTCCTTTCTTTGCTCCTACAGTCCACACCGTCATTTAATCTCTTTAAATATTTTATATGCAGAAAATCAAAATGGAAATTGAAGATGAACAAAAAAGGAGAGAATTGGCTAAGGATCCAAAAAGAAAAGCAAAGTCCAATGATCCTGGTTGGAAGTTTGCATATTTCCCGTATCCGGATACTAATAGAGATGTGGTTAAGTGTGTGCTTTGCGGGAATACTAATCATGGTGGGATTAACAGATTTAAACAACATTTGATTGGTGGTTGTGGGGATATCGTTAAATGTCCAAAAACAACAAAGGAGATTGCAAAAGAAATGCATGATTATGTGCAGAGCAAGAAAAAATCTAAATTTGTGCAGCAAGAGGAGGACGACTATGATGAAGATGTTGAAGAGGTACCATCTACGAGAGCCTCTAATACACTTGGTAGTTCAAAATCAAATGCTACAAGCAAAGGCAAGGCTGCTGCCTCAAATGCTACAAGCAAAGGCAAGGCTGCTGCCTCTCCATTTAACTTCAAAAAACCAAAAGCCAGTAGCAAGTCAGTTGCTTCAATGATTATGAGGACACCGGAACAAGTAATTGAAGAGAGGCATAGGAATGGTCCAAGTCAAACAACTTTGGAAAGCAAGCTAAGAACAAAAGAAGAGAAAGAAAGGGTCTCTATGCACATTGCTAATTTCTTCTACGAGAATGGTATTCCTTTTAATGCCGCAAATTCTAGGAGCTACGAGATAATGGTGGAGTCTATTGGCCAATATGGACCGGGTTTAAAGCCTCCAACATTCCATGATTTAAGGCTACCCCTACTTAAAAAAGCCAAAGAAGATACATCAAAATTGAGGGAGAAGCATGAGAAGGCTTGGAAAAAATATGGTTGCACCCTTATGACCGATGGATGGACGGATAGACGAGGAAGGCATCTTGTCAACTTTCTTGCTAATAGTCCGGAAGGTACATTTTTCTTGAATTCTTTTGACGGTTCAGGTGAATCACATGATGCAGAAATGTTGGCTAGGTTGATTGAAACCCAAATCATTGATGTCGGGACTTCAAATGTTGTGCAAGTAGTGACGGATAATGGGGCAAATTACAAGCTAGCCGGTGCACACTTGGAAGAATGGTACCCTACTTTGTTTTGGACTCCGTGTGCTGCTCATTGTAGCGTTTGCACAAGCTTAGGGCAGCCTTGCGCAGATTGTTTGGATCCGAACATTGGGTTGTGTCAAAGCTAGCAAAAACAGAAAATGGGAAGAGGGTTTATGAGATTGTATTCTCAATGGTCTTTTGGGAAGGTTTAGAGGATTGTTTGAATGCATCACAACCACTTCTTCAGGTTTTACGAATTGCAGATGGTGATGAAAGGCCTGCTCTTGCAGAGGTTGCAGCTGCTATGGACTATGCAAGAGTCCAACTTACAAAGGCATTTGTTGGTCCAAAAATATCACTTAGGAACAAAGTGTTGAAAATTATTGAGGATCGTTGGAGTACACAAATGGGGAAACCATTGTATGGGGCTGCCTTGTTTCTTAACCCCGGGAAGTACTTTGACATTGTTGAAAAGAATCCTTCGTGTGCCTCCCGGATAAGAGAAGACTTTAATGATGTCCTTGAGAAGATGGTTAGGGATCGGAAAATAAGGAACCTTATAAGTAACTTTGCGGATGACTACAAAAATACAAGAGGAGGATTCGCAAGGGAGATGGCAATTGAGCACCGAAAGGAAAAAAGTCCTAGTAAGTTCATTTGTGTTAAGTCGTATTTCCGTATTAGTTGTTTATATATTCTTATTTGTGATAATTTTATTTTTATATTAGTTGATTGGTGGGATGCTTATGGAGGTCGTGCAATTGAGCTTCAAATATTTGCAAAGCGTGTTGTTGGTTTATGTTGTTCATCTTCCGGTTGTGAACGAAATTGGAGTACATTTGAATTCGTATGTGCCGACACTTTTTATCATTATTATTTTTATTTTTAATTGGCAACTACTAATACTTGGTGCCTAATTAAATTTTATATATTTGATTAATTTAGATACATACAAAGAAGAGGAATAGGTTGGAGCATCAACGTTTGAATGATTTGGTATATGTTCAATACAACCGGAAGATAGATTCACGATTCAAAAAGATGCATGAACTTGGAGAAAAATATAATCCACTCATATTTGAAGACTTGGAGTGGACTAATGAATGGATGAATGATATTGAAGATAGGTTTTGGAGTGCGGTGGATATTGCTTCGGGTGCCTCACAAGGACTTGAGGGACGCACTTTTCCGAGAAAAGCTAAAGGTGGTTCAACTAGTGATGTGCTTACCTATACTCAACGTAACACTAGTTCGATACTACATGATAATGATGATGATCATCATGATGATGGATGGGGGGAAGATGAAGACAAGACTCCTATTGATGATGAGGATGTGGAAGATGACTACGGTTTACCTCCCGATCCATCTTTGAAGAAGACTCAAGAAGGAGATGAAGATTTCCATGACTTTGAGATGGATGATTAGTTTATTCACTCATTTATTATGTTTTTGTTTGCTTAGGGATGCTTGACTTTTGGTATTTGAACTTATTGTTTATTACCTTTTATTTGAAATATGAAATTGATGTGTTTTTATCTATGTTATATAATATTTACTAAATATATATGTATATCACGACTTATCGACTTATTTCGACTAGTCGAGCGACTTGTCGACTAGTCGATTCCAAGGTATCTGGGCGCCGAGGCTCGACTTGGCGCCGCAATAACCTTGTTATCTACCAATCAGGCAATCATAGACTAATTAATATCATTTTGAACACAAAAAATATAGATTTTAATATAGATTAAAATTTTAAATTTATTTTGCGTCACCCTAAGTTACCGGAGAAAATGTCCAAAATGCCTAGATTTGGAGCCCCATGGCCCAAAATGCTGAAAGGCGGAAGCATGGGTCCAACATACCGACGGGTCACGCATCTCACATATGCGTGACCTCTGATACGCATTTCTCGAATGCGCATCACAGGTAACGCATCTGTGAGATGCGTGATGACGTCATACGACGTCATTCTCACAGATGCAGATCGGCGTTGCTCTGAAGGCGAAAATCGCCTGAAAATCGTCGCTCTTCGTCCATGCTATTCCGGCTACCTTCAATACATCCAAGGACATGAAAATGAAGCCCATACGAAGTACATCACATTCCCCCATCGATTTGTTGATTTGTGTCCCCGTAGGGACGTACACGAGGAAGTCGGAAAATGAATCGGAAAATGGATCGTGAATTGTGCCTTTTCAATCCAGTGAAACAAACAAAAATCGAAGGATGGAGGGTTGTAGAGGAGGAGGAGACGATTCTTTTGATATATAGTACGATAGTGGTCGATGGCTGGACAATACAAACGAACTGATCGAAGTTTTAGTCGATAACACGACGGCGACGGAGCTTTTAAGGACGATGAACAGTGACTTCACAGAGCTGATTGGATTTTGTGAAAGACACGGCGCCCACAGTAGCGTGTCTGCACGATACTACACTCACAGTAGCGTGTCTGAAGATGCTCCACCACCCGTAGCATGTCCCGTGGGTATTTAGGGCCGTGCTAATTGGCGGTGAATATTTTAGTTATGTATATTTAATTTATGGGTATTCTAGGCCATCACCCAAGTTACCGGTTATGGTTTTAGTAGTCCGTGTAATTTTTTCTCCAAAATTCGGATCCGACAAAAGTAAATCAGATTAAATAGCTGGTTCAAACTTTGAGAGCAAATACCCTAAATTATGAATATTGTTTATTACCATATCAAAACTAAAATATTCATTTCATCAAATATTTATGTTCACCCGATATAAATACGATCTTTATTTCTATTAATAAAAGATATTTCAACACAAAAAGAGTAGTGTATTTTATTAGCTTTTGGTCCGCAATGATACTTAAATTCCTAAATCTTAAATAAAAATAAAAAAATTTAATATTTTTAACAATTGTTTTTTTA
This sequence comes from Saposhnikovia divaricata, assembly GCA_036435485.1. Taxonomy (NCBI): domain Eukaryota; kingdom Viridiplantae; phylum Streptophyta; class Magnoliopsida; order Apiales; family Apiaceae; genus Saposhnikovia; species Saposhnikovia divaricata. Next base: position 22,491,499 of record CM071600.1, read on the forward strand.
ATAAAAATAATTCTTAAATTAAAATTAGGCATAGTACTTGTATTACAAGAGAGTTTGCATAATAAAATCATGACTTGTAAGTCACATATTGCGTACTTACCAATTCTTTTATTATTTCAAAATGTAATTTCGACTTTATAAGGATTTCAAGCATTAAGAATTCGCGAGGTTTATTAATTTATTATAATTATACTTATTCCTTTTAAAATTCGAAGAAGTGCTTACAGAACTCATGTAAATGGATCAATCTAGCTTTTCTTAGGAATGTTAGAAAAATATTATGGCTCTTTAAGAGATGCCATTAAAATAGTTTTATTAAAAAAAAATCATTAAAATATATTAAGTAATTTTTTTTAATAATTTATTATATTATGGACTAGAGGGGCACAAAATATAAATATAATTGATCAAATGTAATTATAAATATTATATTATATAAGAGTTATGTTAACAAGGTTTTACAAATTTACCGTACAATAAAAATGCAGACAAAATGTGTAGAACATACACACACATGATCAAACACCATGATCAAATTACAATGTAGAACATATGAACAGAACCCGAGAAATATATGGCATTTAGTGTGCACTACATGTGTATATATGTAAGTCGTTGGATTTCTTAATTATCTCTTAAATTAAACAAGGACATATCCCCTACTTTATTTCTCTGTTTGGTTACTAAGTCTTTTCAGTTTCTTTACTTTGTCAAGTTAGTTTCCACTTAAAGTCCAAAAGTATTACTCCTACCAGGGAGTGAACTAGAAAAAGCTAAAAAAAAAAAAAAAAAAAAAAAAAAACTCTCCGGCGATCCACCCAAAAGATTTATCATTTATTCTTAACTTGTTTGATCAAGATTGGAGTTTCTTGGTGACCCTTTTGAATTCTTGGGTATGTTATTTCTTTTTTTGATTTGTTTTGTAGTTAATTCTTGTGGGGTTTTGAAGCCATTTTTCTTGTTTTGATTGTTAGTGAGTTCTTGATTTTGAATTCTTTAGTGTGCTGTTGGGCTATAAGTTGGAATGCCATGTATGGAAATCATGATCAGCATGGGTATGCTATTTATGTATATAGTAATGATTAGGTTATTGATTTTCTTGAAAGATATGCTTTTGATCTTTACCATGACAAAGTTTATATAATTATACGTTCGCGGAATTTATATGTTGAAGCCAGAACTGGTAAATTTAAAAGGCAGATGGAATAGGTATGCTGCATTATGTACCTTGGTCCTAGGGTTTACCTGTAATGAATAAATTTGATTTCTGATGTCAATTTGCTACTTTAACTTAATTAAACGCAGTTTTAAGATTCAAATTACGATAGCAATCTTCGTATAAATCATATTCCTAATAAAAAAGTTCGAACACTACAACTTTAAAAGGCATATATTCTGCACGTTATGTGGGTAATGTTGAATGCTAGGCAAGAGGGGTTGTAAGAGCCCTAGGATTGACCTCCATGTTTAAGACAGTCCTTAATTCCTTATCTCATATCTCCTTATATGTCGCCTAACAGATGATATGTCTATAGAGTTTTGTTGCCTAGTCTTATACTTAATATATTTGTAATCAGATATATAATTAATTCCAAAAACCGTTTTCTTCAATTATGACAATTAACTATTTTTGTTCTCATGTGCCGCCAACAGAAGCTATGAGTGTGTGTAATGCATTTGGGGTGTAATCTTTGGTCAGATATATTGTCGTTACTAGAAGATTTTTAGTACATGTGCACCTAGGAAGCAGAATGGGTGTGGGTGTGCGGTACGGGGATATAGGAATTCGGGTGTGGGGGGATACAATTTAGGTATATACGGCAAATATTATTAATACATAGTATTCAAATAATTCAAGAGTTACATTTTATTTAAATTAAATAGTTCACTGATAAGTCTCTAAATCTCCCTTGGTGCTTTTCCTTCTGGACTTGGGCCGAATCCTGGCTTAGGATAGCTGGGTTGGGCTGAGCTTGTGCTTAAAATGTACCTGAAACGGAATGCCTAATGGAGATTTGATCTCCTGGGACACCTCCGGCGTGAGAGTAAGTATTCCGGCCAAAGTTAAAGTTCCGGAGAGAGAAAGTTACAGAAAAGGGAGAGCATAAATATATTTTGTGAGTATATAATTGTGAAGGCCTTTTTCTTTGATGCTCGGGAGTATTTTTAGAAGAGTGAGCATATGATTTGCACATGCTCCTCAGGATCTGTGTCAGGACTCAGGAGTTGACCTGTAGCCTTTGGTGTCAGGTATCTTGTGTCAGGTATGGAAGCCTGGTATGTGTGCCTGCTGTATTTGTTGTCTGTTGGGAGCTGGATATGTTTAGAGACCGTGTACCGTGTTCGGGCAGTGGTTATGGGCCTACTCTTAAAGTCGGCTGGAGCTATAGGCCTAGTCCCAAAGTCGGCCAAAGTGGATTTTGGGCCTGCTTTGGCTGGGTTTCAGTTGGGCTGCGCCAACTGGACCTAGCCTATCATCCATCATTCTTAATAATTAAAAGACATAATATTAAACATAAAAAATAAAGTGATTCAATTATCTTGAACAGAAGTGCCGACTTTGACGGGAAATGGGAGTTTGAACCAGCCGCCTCGTTTACAATTAGGGCAAGTCTTCGATTAGGGAAAGTCTTCGTATATGTAAGTCCCGTCTTTTTATTTATTATAGTTTTAAGCCCGATTAAAATTACCTTTCCTCCCATCTCTAAAATACGGGGATACGCCGGGTGGCCCACCCTGGCACGCCCCTGCACTACATGACAAGGGACACATAGTTCTTCGCCCAAGTGAAGAATCCATGCTTCCTAGATGTGCACATATTTGTAAAATGTTTGCCTTTTTGTCAATTGTTCTTATTGATTGAATTTTATGATCTTGGAAATTGGTAACTGAATGTTGTAGGAAGTATCCATCGGTAATGGACAGTTGAGGGCTATGTAATTGGACTAAAATAGTTATAAATTTTTTTTTGGGGGGACTTATAATGTTAAAGTAAGACAAAATATTGATTAGAGTAGGCCATTCTTGTTACGGCAGTAAGAGAAGTCAACTCGATGGAGGTCCACTAGTCGACAAATTAATAATAATAAGTTATATGACTTATAAGTTATAATATATTTATATAATTCTAGTTTTTAAAACATACCAGTATACCACATTGTTGTGCAATTTTGTGTTGGTATCAGTAATTAATCTGCTTTACATTCACATCTCTGTCCAGAATAGCAACTTACCTCAATGCAGAATACAGGAAGCATATAATGCAGATTTGAAGAGAACAGAATGCAAAATGCAGAGCATTCTACAGATTTATGACAAGAAAAAAGCATTCTGCAGATTTTATAACATTATAATGCAGATTTGAAGAGAACAGAATGCAAAATGCAGAGCATTCTACAGACTTATGACATGAAAAAAGCATTCTGCAGATTTTATAACATGCAGAAAATCAGAAAGTATACTGATTATTATAATGGAATGTGGATGAAGATTGCAGAAATTAAATTCAAGTTAATGATAAATTATATGTACACAAAAAGATTTGAAATGATACAAAATATTTTGTTACTGTGGATTGTATATCCAAATCATTTTAGCCATCTAGACCACAGAGTATCATGTTGTAATTGAATATGAGCTGAGGAATATTTTCTATTCATTGAGTTCTGTTAAATGAACTGTTGTTTTTTCATTTTTTTTTTGCTAAACGCCTAAACTATTCAATTGTTTTTGCCCGATGTGCCGTTAATGTTTGTACATTCCAGGTCTCAGTATCTTTCTGGCTTCGACACATGTCAGGACTTGGGATTTTTTTGTTTTGGTGTCAGAAAACTGACTTATTTGTTTGCCATCTTTAACTACTTTGTGTGTGTTTCTGAGTTCTAACAAATGTTGATTTTCGAACTGAGATTTTGCTGTCACATATCTCTTGTATCTTGTTAATTGATAAATTTCTTATATTTCTGGACTGTTTATAAACAATTATTAGATTTTGAAAGCATTTGAATCACATTTTGCATCCTTGTATTCTTATATAGTCATGAGTTCTGTGTCTTTTATATTTTAGTGTTTACCACATTATCCTCCTAATGTACTTTCTTGCTGTGCAATATATATATACATATACATACATATATATATATATATATATATATATATATATGTTGTCGTCCTGTTCTAAAATTGTTCATTTCCTCTTTGTCAGGAATATCATAGTAGCGAATCAAAGGTCATTGCCCTAGCTTGGAAACGGATAGAGTCTGAAATTTCAAAACTTAAATATTTTCCATGGTTAACCAATCAATGTCTTCTCGCAAACGAGTTCTCGATTGTTCGCCAATAAAACCTACTTTGAAGAAAAGGTCAACCTCTGAAGTATCAGAAGGTAGACCCCACAAACGAGTATCATTTTCTGTTCAAATGACAGAATCATCAAAAGGCCATCATGATGGTTAGACATTGAATAATTGATTGAATCACAGATTCTGTGCTATTCTTTATTTTATTTATTTCTTGATCATAGTGTTGATGTTTTGCACCATGCAGGAATTGAAGTCTCAATCTGTAGAGGAGAGTCACATGCTTCAGGTAATGAACGTGGAAATGAAAATGATGTACATTCTCTGGTCTTGGAAGCATCAATTAGTATAACAAACAACACAGACAACAGAGAAAAAAGTTCATCATTGCCATTTGTGAAGGCTTTACCTGATTATTCGAGAGGTCTTACTTTTTTATAATCTTTGTATAATTTGTCTCTGCCCCTCTTTATATTAACATGGGATCAATTAACATAACCTTTACTAACCAACTTTTAAAAATGTCTCTTTGTCTTTATGATATTCTTCACTAAGCTTTATACATAACATTAGGTGCCTATAATATATAGTTTTGAGGTCTACAGAATTACTAAACTGAAGTTAATTTTTTCCTGAAGAGCTTCCTAGATGGTTGTACAGAATACTCTGTCTTTAAAAACAACACACTAATTCCTGCATGTTTGATTAATTAGGAGTCAAATCTCAAACTGAGTTCAACCATGACAGCAGCAAGAGTGCGGAAAGTCTCAGATTTCGACGTGAGTTCAATCATGACAGTATTAAGAGTGCAGAAGGTGTCAGACCTCAGCCTGAGTTCAATCATGACAGTACTGAGATTATAAAAGACAGGAAGCAAAGTGATTTGCCTACTCTGTGCCACAAGAGTGGTCCCGTGAAAGAGATTACGTGGAGGTGAATTTAGTATATAACGCATACCCTATGGGCATTATGCTTTGCACTCTCTATATTGCAGTATATATTTAAGCAACTCATTTATTTCTTTTTTGTTGACTTCTTAGCTCAAGTTTTGTTTCGTTAGTCATCTTTAATGAAACCACTTTTGTTATGTCTATATATGCCTATGTATGTCCTGCATATATCCTCCTCAGAAAAACACGCGTGCTTGATCAGACCATTTAAATTTACTCTCAGGCAACACAGTTTTACTATTGGGCGTCAAGGGACCAAGCTGCTGGTTAACATGTCTACCCAGACTTTAGTTCGCTTCATGAGTTGACTGCAATCAAACAATTGTGACTTGCTTACGTAATCCAGTCCAGCTCAAGCTTGTCTTGTCCAACTCTGTCAGACTTGGCAGCAGTTTGACATCTTTTTATGTACAATTCATATTGTACTTAAGCTAGTTTGACAAAATTTAGATTTAAATGAAAATTAGAAGGCATTGATATATCCAAGCTCAACTTTGCTTGAGACTGATCCAGCTTGGTATCAACTTTTCAGCTTCCCCTGTATTACTTGAGTTAAATTCTTACGCCTTAGAGCAACTCCAAGAGTCTCTTAGTTCTTTTCTTAATATATATACTAATATATAATAAGCAAACTAGGGTATAATTGTTGGTAGTTTGGTTGTTTGGTTCAACCAACCGCTAAAAGAATAGTGACCTAGTAAATAGATGATAACCCTCTTCTAAATATCCAAATTTAGAATCCCGTCAACAACAAATTTACATTAAGATTTTATATGATTAGTTTTAAACAATACATGTCATTTATTAAATAACTATTATTATTACTAATAATTTTATTAATTAATATTACAAAGTTAAATTATATCCATAATAAATTATTATACTCTATTTTGTTTAATTATATAATTTTAAAAGTAACCCGTGCTTTGCACGGGCTATAAGCTAGTATAATATAAATACGGACTCGTAGTTACTTGGGACATAAATAGGTTCGTCTCCAACACTACTCCTTATATCTACCCCTTATATAATATTTTATTATTAAAAGTGTTTTTCATCCCTAAAAGTACAATATACAATAGAGAGAGAAAAATATTGTATTGAATATTTTATTATTAAATATAAGTTAGGAGAAGGGATAGGCTACGAGCATCACCAGCAAGCTCCTAAATCAACTCCTAAGTCAAAATTTGAGGAAAATGCACTAAAAAATCAACTCCAATAATCTGTCAAGTGTTCCTTAAATTCTTAAGAGCCAATATTTCCTCATATTTAAGACTCCCTCTCTTTTCCTTGCATCATTTTTTATTAATATATATCACTTGTCTCAACTAATTTAACATTTCTATATCCAAATATTGTGAATACTTATAATAATAATAATAATAATAATAATAATTGATTTAGGAGACAAAGATAAGGAGGCTTTTGGAGAGAAAAAATTTAGGTGTCTTAAGTAGTTAAGATTCCATATTTTATAATAATTTTAGAGAGACTGTTAAGAGTGTGTTGGAGATGAAATAATGAGGGGGACCTCCTAGTGATTTAAGAGCAAGTCCAACAGGTCCTTAGTTGGTTCCCTATAAATATAATAAAATAATGATTTTTAGTGATTTAAGGACTTTAGTTGTCTATGAACTCCAACAATCATCCCTATATCCATTCCTAATTATTATTAAAATAATAAATTTAAGTATAAGAGAGAAAATAGAAGTACAAAATTGGAGGAAAGTGAATTTTTAATTGATATAAATGGAGTAGGGAATGACTAGTGGTTCCTAGTGTTTTAGGGAACTACTAGGACACTGTTTGAGTGGTATTTTGTGCTAAATTCCCTAAATTTCAAATTAGGAACTCAAATAGGGAAGTCGTTGGACTTGCAGTCACTGGTAGACTGTTGGAGCAAGTTTTTTGCGCTCATTCCTTATTTTTTTGCTTAGGAGCACAAATAGCAAGTCTGTTGGAGTTGCTCCTAAAGCTTGTTTACATCATGATCCACCTCAAACTTGAATAGACACAAATGCTTGGCTAGACAATTAAGCTTTTACTTGGCTCTTGTGTATCTGGGAAGGGGAAGCATAAAGGATTTAGGAGGTACATCAAAAGTCAGGTTTGTGGCAGTTCAAGTTGCAAAGAGAATACACAAGTAACTGGTAAAAATTCAAAGCATTGTAGGCATACACATATGCTTAGGTAATTTGTGGGTTGTTAACAAAGACGAGAAGCAAAACAAACTAAATTCTGATTCTGCATATACATATATGCTGCAAGTTCTGTGTTTGTGCTGGCCTGTGCTTGTTTTCTACTATTCACTTGTAATTAAGTATGAATTTTTTTATCATTGTAGGGGCATTGTTGAGGTTGTTGACTGTGGTAAAATAAGGATGTGTGAAGAATTGATTGCTCATCTATCCGCAGTAGCTTCCCCGAAAGCTAAGGAATTTTCAAAGAAGATCAGTTCAAAGCTGCAATTTAAGTTGTTTCCTCGTAGTGATTTGTATCCAAAAATCTTCCAGGATGCATGCCCGGACAGGGATGACATCGCACTGTATTTTTATCCAACCAATGTTGAGAGGTAAATTTGGACTTGGACGTTGTATATTACATAAAACTTCTAGCAGAATGCTCCAACAGTTTAATTGTTTCTTCTGATTGTAGGTCAAGGAGGCATTATTCTCGACTAGTAAAAGACATGGAACTTAAGGATTTAATGATGTGGACCCAAATCGATGGTAGAGAGTTGCTGGTGTATCCGTCTACAATTCTGACACCAGATTCTCAGAGTAAGCTATTTTATTTTTTGCAATACTGTCATATACCAAGTCTGATAAATTAGTTTAGTAACTTAAATCACAATTTTCCCATCCCTGCCTAATTCGTCGTACTTAAATAAGAGTATTTTATGCTTTTACACACCTGATAATGTGTATAAATTCATGACAGAGTTGGAAAATAGTTACTTCATGTGGGGCGTCTTTGGTCGTAGAAAGTATGAATTTGATTTCTGGTAAACAAGGTACATCAAAGTTACTGAAGACAGATGCAGGGAGATGCTAATTGTTGATGTTAAAGAGTAGTTCTTACTTGACAAATAGATTAACCTCCCTAGCTTAGGTAGTGTACCCGAGATCTTATGAAATAATAAGATGAATGATTAGGTAGAATATATAGCATAAAAAAAATTATGTGTACCATTTATGCTGTAATTTTTAGTTTTTGAAAGTTGCTTGTATAAATGGTATTTCTTTCATCTTGGCAAATTAAACCAGACGTACTTGTGTCATGATGTCATCTCATCTGCAATTAGTGATGGTGCGTATTGAAACATTCCCACTTTTAAGTTTTTTGTTTTTCGAAGGTTCAAGGAGAGTAAAATTTTGAAAGGAAATTTATGCAAAAAAATATTTTTAAAAAACATTGAAGAAGAAGATAAAGAGTACGGATGATGGGATAAAATTTCATTTTTGAAACCAAAAGAGTAAGAACTAAATTAGTCCCAGTGCCTTGTGCCTAATATAGATGCCATGTTTTTGTAATTGAATTTTAACTTGAGAGAGTGAGGGATAATTATAATTTTCTTGTATGTCTAGTGCTTGTTTGGTTAGCAGTAGGAATTGACTTCCATGTTTGGTTAATCTTACTTCTATAGCAAGGCCACAGAAGGTTCTAGTGAGGCTGAAGCTCAAGTTCATTGCGCAAACATAAGGGTTTCCAAGAGGTGATCGTCCAAAAAGATTCATTGGGGTTGGAGGAGCTGATGGCAGTTGAAAGGATGATCAAACAAAGGATTACATCAACAAATACATCGACATTGAAGTGGAATCTAATTTTCCTTTTCTTACTGATAATTAATGTTTATTACACTCCTTGTTCTTCAATCATCAGATTTCGCGAAGTCAGTTGGACTGCCTCTCCATCTTCAAAACTTTCTATTACTCTTTTAGTAAAATCCTGTCTGTCACGAACTCTTGCAATAAGCATATGAGATACAAGAATCTCCAGCTTTCTTGTGTAGCTGTTTGATCAGTTTCTAATTCATTGGGATGGCTGCGGCTGCAGTCTGGACTAAATCTTGGCACAATTTTTTCAGTCAACCTTTCTATCCAAAGAATCATGTCTCCAGTTCGCTCTCCATATAATCGATGGTGTCAAAAGACGCTCCGATTTCCAGCCTGATGATTGTAGCTGCCCAAATGGAAATTATATGATACATTTTTAAGCACAAATGCACTTGGTGAAAGATATAAGCATCTGATAGATTCGTAAAAATCTATCTAATTTATACAAGCTATAAGCTACTTTTAGTAAAGGAAATGCAGTATTCAAGTTTATATAAGTCTCAAGTGTCTCACTAGAACCTAAGTAATAAATTTTAGGTTTGATACCGTCATTAAATTTTCAAATTTACTATACCTACAAGATTATATAGTTTCATGTTTTATGACTATACCGAAATCTGACTCATACCAAGTGCATTTAGGTTCACTGCACATGGGGACACATAATTTCTATTTTTTCCCTGTACTAGACATGTCTTATGTTGTGTAAACTGTGAAAAAACCTGGTATATGAAGTATTCCGGAAAAAAGCATCTGATAAAACATTGCAAAACAAATTAGTTTACTGGTTCGTGTAATTGTTTAACCAAATTTTCTATACTTTTCGATATTAATCCTTTACGCAACTCTTTTATATATCTCTTACCAGCACTAAAGCTTGCTTTTCTACTATTATTTATTTAATACAGCTGTAAATGGAAAAAGACCCTTCACCACATGTTAACGCCTACAGTTATCCTAAAGTATTAATACTCAACAAAAATTGTTTATTAAACCAATGTATAAGTTATCGGCAAATTCACCATTCAGTCCCTAAAGTAGACACTGATGGATAGTTGCAGCATTTTGGAGTTGGTCATTAGCTACTCCCTATTTCATTATCTAACACACAGCCAGGCTTTAATTACATTGCTTACCCTTAATTCTCCAGCAAGAAAACTACTTAAGTTGAGAGATGTAAACTGTGAATGAAGCATGTTTGGTGATGAACGAACCAGAAATCTCAATAGGCCCAAGAAAGTTATATGTGTGTCAGCAAATGTGTACTAATGAGGTACCTTCAAGGAAAACTCTTTGTAGTGTCTATCCACCCATGACTGACTCTCCAGGTGGACAGAGCCTTTCTTGCCAACAAGATGTGCCATGACAAGTGCATGAATGTATGCCTGCAAGACATCTCCAGCGGTCGAATCTTTATGCATAAATATTCTGATGAATCCTTTCTTTTCATGCAGCAAGTACTTGGCTGGAAAGTCCATGAAAGAAAGGTTTAATAATCCAAGTTTGTTAGTTGTAAATTAATGCAGAAGAACATATAGAATTCCAACCATTCTTGTAATGAGACCCAGCTGCTTGTATAATCTCTTGCCTGTTTTACGTAAAAAGAGGTCATTTATTAAGCCAATACACACAACTTAAAAAGAATATTGATATGGTATACTGACTGAGAAACCAGCTCGGATTAATTTTAAGGGTATGCTTTCAGGTGGCACAGGAAGGATTTGTGACATGCAGAACCACAATCCAACAGGTCCATACACTTTAGGTTACTGCTTACTAATGAAACTATTAAATGGCGACAATCCCCATAGGAGAGAGAGAGAGAGAGAGAGAGAGAGAGAGAGAGAGAGAGAGAGAGAGAGAGAGAGAGAGAGAGAGAGAGAGAGAGAGAGAGTACCATATATCAATGTCTTGGAGGTCTAAGACTTTCTATCAAAGGAACAGAATTGACAGGAACTGGAAACTTACAATTCAAGGCCATCAACAGAGGAGATCCTGGCACCTAAGAATACCCGCGTGTACAAATAGGTAGCTTTCCTTGATGTCCATGAGGTGATCCATAGTGGTAAAACATGCTCTGTGATTGATACCTGTTTTGGAGAAAGAACTGACAACCAGTTCACATAGCTGCATTCAATATCTTGTAGCTAATTGAAAGAAAACAATATATAGTGATGTTATACAAACACATTGCTCTTTTATTACTGTAGATGATTTGGTGTTGTATGACAGAAGTTGTAAAGCACATGTGTATGAAGTAGACCATATTAAACGAACTCTAATTATAAAGGTACAGGCTTCCAATTACCAAACAACATTTAAAAAGTATTTCAGTGTTTACAGAGAAATTTCATAGTACCAAAAAAAGATTAGAAGTTGCTTTGTACATACAAGAAAAATGTCCAATTTACTCCAAAATCAGATGAGATATAGGACTATCTGATTGTAAAAAAAACTGATGTTCTAAAATGCTAGAAATGCTAAAGGCGGATTTGACCATTGCAACCATCAGAATTTAGGCACCAATGATCGATTTGCATATTCATCTATAATAGTACCAATGAGGCAACGACTATTACACTGGACTAGGGAGAAAAAAACAAAAACAACAAAAAAGCAAAGACAACTATAAAGTTAAGAATGTGTACTAACTTTGCCCAGTCTCCATATAATGTAGTAGAAGAATTGAGCTTCTTTCACAATTTAATGTAGTTAGCGACAGGCACCTGACAGCCTTGTAGTTCGCTGTAACAGCCAGAGGAATATTATTAACAAAAAAGTACCAGGTAAGAATGTAGATGATTAAGAAAGCACTGGTAAGGTAATCCAGTTCGGACTCTGAAATTTAAAAATGTGCGTTATAGAGCAATTCTTTTATTTTTAGGTATAAGCATGTTTAAGTTTGTTTTTATATTGGGGGGGACCAACATGTATTTTTTTATGACAAAGTAAAAAAGGAAACGTTTAGTTAGAAACATAATCGTGAAAATTGGAAATATTAAAGGGTAATAGATTTTAATTTGGATTCAAAGTTGAAACATTTTACATACTTGAGGGACTCGCTTGCAGTTTGTGCTTACATTAAATGTCCTGTTAGGACTTTATCTGCATACATAATTATAAAAACATATATAAAAAATATTAATATTGGAAGTTGAACCCGTACTGACCATACATATGGAACACGGTGAGAGACAAAAAAGAAAACCAAATAGCTATTGAGTGTCCCATTGTAATGTGGGCAAGGAGCATTCCAAAAGCCATCCCAATCATCGTCGCAACCGTCTCTTGGCTTCCTTCCTGTCAATACTCATATAGGTAGGAGAGTAACAATAGAAAAATTAAGATATTGTATTGGAATGAGGGGGGGGGGAGGGAGGGAGGGAGAGAGAGCAAGAGAGGGGAAGGGAGGGAGAGAGGGAGAGACAGGGGAAGGGAGAGATAGAGAGAGAGAGAGAGAGAGAGAGAGAGAGAGAGAGAGAGAGAGAGAGAGAGAGAGAGAGAGAGAGAGAGAGAGAGAGAGAGAGAGAGGATACAAATGGAGTTTTCTTTTAAACAGAAACATCATACCTTGGCAGAAATATCCGCTGCATTATTCTGGAGGGCGAAATGCTGGGTTAAAGCAGCCCGAGTTGCTCCACTCGCAACACCAGCTAAAATTTAACATATCAAAACTATGAACCAGTAAAGGAAATTACAAAGATGATCATTATCTTCTTATTAGATTAGAAGTGCGAATTATAGACTACACGACTACACCCTAACCTTTTTAAACAATATATTTTTTTAATGAGGTAGCGATGGATGTTGACAAGAAAAGGGAAAGGGGACTTGAGACTTAAGAGCGGACTGGAAATGAAAAAACGCCTCAAATGGTCAGCTATTGGAGAAATAAATGCAGATTAATGGCACAATTTTATAGTCTACTAATGGTTGGAATCTTGCAAACTCAAGAATTTTTAACAATGGCGTATCAATTTCCATGTGAAAGATATCACTATTGTTATTCAGTTCACAGCAGTGCTGGACAAATGACTACAGTTATTCAGTTCACAGAAGTGAGGTAGATCATATGACATTTGTATTTAAAGGGTCGTGGGTAGGTTGGTTGTCAGTTGTCAGGTTTAGAACCATTTATTTATGCATGAGCATTTTTAGGATTCAAAGTTTGAAATGGAAAAATTCCCTTTTAGCCAATCAAATGTTCACAGCCAACAGTAACTTCCTTAATGTATTAACTTACTGAATGATCTTGATAAGCTCCCTGCGCAGACTATAAAAACAAAAGCCGAAGGAAACAGAGGAGAAACAAGATCCATCAACATTCCTGCATCAATGTCATGGTTCCATATCATTCCATAGAATTGGCATTTATTGTTTAGATAATGAAAACTGTTGCAGAGAGTCGGTCTCTGAGAACTATAAAGCGGTATTGATGTTTGTGTGTATGTGCGCGCGCGCGTGTGTGTGTGTGAGATGAGAGAGAGAGAGAGAGAGAGAGAGAGAGAGAGAGAGAGAGAGAGAGAGAGATGTATAATGGGTCTGAGTTTATTATATTATCTATATCCATGCAAGAAGTTAGACTAGTACCAAGGTCATTCATGAGATCTGCAACCAAACGCCACATCTTGGCATTGCTGTCCAAGTTAGAACCCTATAGAACAAGTAGGAAAAATAAATAACCAACTTAACTAGTATGAACCAAAGACTGGACTATTCAACTCAATAACAATCTAAAAAGGAGGAAAGCTCTATAGCCCATTAAATGATTCAGGATATACACGCTAAGTATATAACATAAATTTTCCGTAAACAACTTTATATTGCCCAAAAAATAAACTAATACAGAACAGCAGACCTGATAGAATGTGAATAAGATACCTCCAAGCATTCCACTTAAATCCCTTAAAAACCACTGGAGATATTATAGAAACTCATAAATTTGTGTCCATGTAAATAACAAGCTGATATCAAAACTAGTTGTTATGTATCCTAAGTACAAGTAGATAGTCTGATTCACCTGAAATGTGGCCCCAATTACGGTAGCCGTTTTTTCACCAACTCCAATAGCACTCAAAAGAGCCTAAAGCATTAAAACAGCATAACCTTTACCAAACCATATCCATTAACTCCAAATTAATAAAGGGGATGAACTAATGCACTTAATATAGATTATAGACCTACTTGTGTAGAAAGCATTGTCCTCACATAAGTCGAAAGACCCTGTCAAATACAGTGTGAATTTCGACACTCAAGAATAACAAATCAATTCAATTGCAAATTAACAAATACAATTTCAACTTAAGAACCTGTAACAAATCCCAAACTTGAAAAGGCACATAATCAGGTGTCACACTGCTTGGAAAACCCTGCATTTACATGTCAGCGAACAGGAATCACATGCCCAGATCGAAAACACAAATACAAACATTTCATTTATACTCCAATATTGCCTCTGTCTCTTTTCTAAGTTTCATGATCAAGCCAAGTCACCTTCAACAATGCAATCAGAATTACAATAAATCTCTCCCCCCCCCCCCCTCTCTCCCTCTCCCTCTCCCTCTCCCTCCCTCCCTCCCTCTCCCTCTCTCTCTCTCTCTCTCTGACACACCCACCCACACACACATAAAGTGAACTATCAGGGTTAGGATGATTAAAAAGATCAAAAGTTACCTCAGGGACAAAAGCTTGAATAAACCTCTTAGAAATCTGATTAAATCGAGACCCATGTCTGCTTATAGTAAACTGTGTTGAAGAATCAGCTGTGATAGTAGCTGTTTTCGAGAGCTTAGACGACGCCGTTCCATTCCATTCCTCCACCACGATCTTCGATGGAGCTTCCATTTCCATAGTCATCAAGTCAAACTCTCTCTTTCTTAAAAAAAGAAAAAGACTTAAAAAAATATACCCTTCATTTTTATTTTAGAAATAAGAACTATATATACACACGCTTATATTCATTGTAAAAAATTTAGAATTGTGTTAAAGAAAATGTGGAGAAGAGGGTTGATTGCAGCAAGAAAATTCTCATCATCATCATCATCATCTGAAATCCCAACATTATATTCATTTCTACAACCATCAATTTTTGCTCTAAAAAGGCCCGACCCATCATCTTTAGACCCACCAAAACCCCAAGATTCTCAAAACCCTTCTCGAATTTTGAGCCAAGATTCTCAAGCCACTCTTGAATCTACCCTTCAAAAATCACTTCTTTCCAACAATACAGATGAGGCATGGAAGTCTTTTAAGGCCCTTACTAATGGTTCTGCATACCCAAGTAAGATTCTCACTAATTCTTTAATTACCCATTTGTGTTTGATTAGTGATACTCATAATCTTAAAAGGGCTTTTGCTTCTATTGTATTCTTGTTGGAGAAAAACCCAAGATTGTTAGATTGTAAAAGTGTTGAAACCCTTTTGAATTCGATGAAAGTTGCGAATACTGCTGCCCCGGCTTTTGAGTTGGTTAAATGTATGTTTAAGAATAGGTATTTTGTGCCTTGTGAGGTGTGGAGTAATGTGCTTATTGATATTAGTAGGAAAAATGGTAGCTTTAAGGCGTTTGTGAAGGTTTTTAATGAGAATTGTAGGATTGCTAAGGAGGAGAAGTTGGATTTTATGACACCTGATTTGGTTGCGTGTAATGCTGCTTTGGAGGGGTGTTGTCGTGATCTTGAATCTGTTGTTGATGCTGAGAATGTAGTTGAGACGATGTCGGTATTTAGAGTTCGTCCTGATGAAACTAGTTTTGGATTTCTTGCGTATGTATATGCTCTAAAGGGACTTGAAAAAAAGATTGCTGAAATAGAGGGTTTAGTCTCTGGGTTTGGTTTTAGTGATCGGAGAGTGTTTTTTTGTAATTTGATAAGTGGGTATGTGAACTGTGGTAACATGGAATCTGTTTCACAAGCTGTTCTTAGATTTTTAAGAGAAGGGAACGGGAAAGATTCGAACTTTGCCGAAGAAACTTACTGTGAGGTGGTGCAAGGATTTCTCAAGCATGGAGGGATGAAGGATTTAGCAAGTTTGATAATTGAAGCTCAAAAGTTGGAATCTTCTGCTATCACAGTGGAGCAATCTGTCGGATATGGCATTGTAAGTGCTTGTGTTAGTCTTGGGTTATTGGATAGGGCACATATCATTCTCGATGAAATGAATGCACAAGGAGGTTCTATAGGGCTTGGAGTCTATGTATCAATCTTAAAGGCTTACTGCAAAGAGCAACGAACAGCTGAAGCTGCGCAACTGGTTACTGAAATTAGTAGTTCTGGGCTTCAACTAGATAGTGGTAGCTTTGATTCTCTAATAGATGCATCCATGTCATGCCAGGATTTTCAGTCAGCTTTTTCCCTTTTCAGAGACATGCGAGAAGGAAGAGCACATGATTTGATGGGGAGTTATTTGACCATAATGACTGGTCTAACGGAGAATCATCGTCCTGAGCTTATGGCAGCATTCTTAGATGAGGTTGTTGAGGATCCCCGAATCGAAGTTGGTACCCACGACTGGAATTCTATTATCCACTCATTTTGTAAAGCTGGTCGGCTGGAAGATGCTAGGAGGACTTTTAGAAGAATGACCTTTCTCCAATTTGAACCAAATGAGCAAACTTATTTATCTCTCATTAATGGGTATTCAACGGCACAGCAGTACTTCAGCATATTGATGTTGTGGAATGAGGTTAAGAGAAAGGTTTCAGTTGATGGACCACAAAGGTTAAGATTTGATACTAGCCTAGTTGATGCTTTCTTGTACACACTGGTGAAGGGTGGCTTCTTTGATGCCGTGATGCAAGTAGTGGAAAAATCTCAAGAGATGAAAATCTTTGTTGACAAATGGAGGTACAAGCAAGCATTCATGGAAAATCACAAGAAGCTTAAAGTTGCCAAGTTGAGAAAGAGAAATTATAAGAAAATGGAAGCCCTGATTGCTTTTAGAAATTGGGCTGGTCTCAATACATAATGCAACTAAAACCAAAATTTTATAATCTACATTTTTTTCACTTCAGCTATCCTAGTAGTTGCTGATCAAATTGGTTGGCCAGTAGTTGCCCTGTACTGGGCTTCTACATTATGTAAACACATCAACTTCCAGTCCTCTCTTTGGCATCTGTTTTGATAGGACTTAATGCCGATGTGTTTTACATTAATGGACATGGCGCTAAATGTAATGTACTAGTTATAAGGGCGGCATTTCTTCCTGGCAACAAGGGGAGAATTGGCTGTGTGGTCTATATACGGAATATGTGGGTATGTATTATTAATTTTGTTTTTTGTTTTATCTTATCAAAATAGTTTAATTGCTCAAGTTTTATATTAACAATTCATACTACATGTGATGATCTGGATTTTAGAACAAAGTATCTTGATCTACAATCTGTAGCATTTTGCTTATTTTTCGAAATCAAACGCGTGTCGAACTAAACCCGAAGTGAGCTAAAAAGTGTTAGTTGGTTATATGTGGAAGATGAAAAATCATCTACAAATGTGATTAAGCTTTCCATCTATAGATTCATTTTGTTTCTCAAAACCCTAGTTTTTCGGGAATGAAGCTCGATTCATCTTCAAAAATAAAGCAAGCTTGAATTGCGCTCTTCTCTGAAGTCAATCCAAGGTAAACAAATCCCTATTAGACCTTATACCAATTTTTATCAGTTAAGAGTATGAGTATATGACTTGGTTGAAGTAAATTATGTTTGTAATGTGTAGGTGCAGGGTGGTAGTAGGGCGACCTCTGTTGCTCCATTTCGGCTCCAGGGAAGAAGGGTTTTGAAGATTCAAATTAGGCGAGGTTTATAGCTACTATCTAGTTCCTTGTTTGTAGCATAATATAAACCATATGAAACCAATCTTTACTTGCAAATAAAAGTTATTTCATTAATATGTTTTTCACTAATGAACTTGTTTATGTATTAAAACTACTTAGCTCTGTATATATGATAGTATTTCTTATACTGACAAGAAGACTAATCCAAAGAAAGTATTGACAAGACTGATTTACTTCAATTCCCTAGGTCAATGTTTGTTTGCAAAGAATATAATCTTAATTTATTTACATTTGTATTATTTTATTACATTTAGTCCTTTACTATAATCTCATGGACTAGTTTTTTTAGTTTTTAATACATTTTTCAGGACTATTTATAATCCAATTAATATAAATTGCTATTTAATACATGGGATAACTTAGATGTAACATTGTAAAAAAATTAGAGTGTATATGCTAATAATTTAGCAATTATAATTCCGTGGAACAAAGATGGCCTGTATGAAGTTCCTACAGTGGTAGACTGTATTTACTCGACGTCGATTAAACTGTATTCAATCTGGTTTTTTTCATTTTATAGTAGAATTAAAGACACGTAATTTTTATATTAAAATTAAACTTTAATGTCAAGGTCACCGGAGTAGCCCCGTGTCTTTTAAATAATAAACAAATTATCAAGATATTTAGTTAAACATCTTAGCAATCCACCAGTGAAGTAATCGCATTTGTGTGAAAATTGGAAGCTTCTTTCTTGTTCATATAACCTACTAAACTGTTTAGTTAAAGTATCTTGTTTGTGTTTGCTAGAATTTAGATACATAAATTTTTTGGAATGACATATTTGTTTCAACTTGGAAGTTGTGGAGTCTGGATTTAGATATGGAAGGACGCATCACCTAAGCATAGATGCAGGTACCACACTGAACAAAGATGAGAAAGTTGACTCGGCCAAATGTTAAAAAGTCTTCAAGCTCTCTGTCTTCTTCACCGGTCAGTCGTTCAACCATTAATCTTCTTTTGTAGACATTTTTTTAGTAACAATTACCTGTGATTCAAGTCATGGAATTGGAAAGTCTTAGAGATTTTGCATCTGACACTATATATACCATTGAAAAAAGATATAATAAGGATATTTGATTTGATTTGATATTATGTAGGGCCAGAACCTTTTTCTCAAAAAAAATTATGGGATTCTGTGAAAAAAAATAATGGTATTAAAATAATTATAAAAAAAATGTAAGTGGACCTAAGATTCTATGCCTGCCCATCAAGCGATGTCCTGGACTCCCGAGTTTTTCTTATATATACATGCATGGTGCATACAAACTGGTAAACTATAAGTCATAGACTCATAGTATATCTGGCCAGTTCTAGTTTACCCAAGCAATAACATCGAAAATTACATAAAAATGAAATTTTTCTCTATTTAGTCATTTTTGGTGATAATGCCATTGCTCGCTGTCTCTGGTAAGTCTCTTAATTTCACTGCCTATATGTTCACTCAGAAAGAATTTGCTCAAAAACTTATATGTGTGTGTTGGCATGTCATATATTTTGTTTACCACACTTCCAATTCACAGCACACCAGCTGCTTTCTGCAAGAATTAATTGAATAAATACATGGGGAAACACCCGACTAACCTCCTTTTTGTACTGGCTTTGTTGCTTGCCTTTTCTGGTTAGTCTCTCTGAGTCAATGACTAAAGGCTCGAACCCATCTTACTTCCGAACAATAATAATAATAATTAATTTTTTGAATTTTGGCGAATTCTTGGAAATTATTATTTAAATATATAAATCCCCTGTTGAATTTTGAAATTAAGAAGAAATGAATAATATTTTTGGCAGGTACATTTCTGGGAAGTGGAACATTAGAAGCAGTGCATGAGAGCATAACAGTGGATGGCTGCAAAATATCATGTGGGGAATGGACATGTATTGACGTGGTTTGTCATATGCAAATAATAGTTACAACACCAGAGATGATTAGCACCGCGATTAAGCCTAGTTCGTCCAAAGATGGTTGTGATGGGTTATTAGTGAGATGTGGCGGAATATATTGCAATGATATTTACAGATTGTATTTTTGCTGTGGAAATACCCAAGCTCGGAAGCTCCTTTTTGTTTTTGACACCAATGTGCTTGCTGGTGATAATATATAAACTAATTACCAATTTTTTATAAATCTGGATTTGTATTATTTTCACCATTTGTCATTTCGATTTTAAGACTTTGAGTTGTATAATGTGTTCTTGTACGTCGTAAAATGAATGCAAGATATTGATTAACTGAAAAATCAAACAATTAATCAATAGGAGTCAGAAGGAGCAGTTGGCAAAGAAACTGAAAGGACCAACTAGTTGGTGGTTCGCAACCATTTACAGATAATGTAGGAGTTTCGTAACACTTTGGTCTATGTTACATAGTTAAATATAATTACTATCAACAGAAATAGACGTGATTGAGATAAACCATTCTAAAAATTTCAGTAACCAGAGTATATGGCCATTTTACCAGATTACAGACTTTACAAGTTTTCGTTTTCATTGATGATATTGTAAGTAATGTAACTAAATAACCCCTTACTTTGTGTAATTCTATTGATGTAATGCTGGCTGATTGAATTTGATAACACTATGTACATAGTACTCTTTCTATATATATATAAAAAAAGTTGTTAAGCCTCCCTGTATATAAGAGGACGTTGGCATTCTCCTCCTTCACATAAGCAAAATAAAGATATATATTCAAGTGCAGTAAACATCGCAAAGTTGCATACATTTATAAATTTCATAAACTACATTATGAAGAAGAGTTTGCTGGGAAGGAACCTCCTTGTCATCCTCCTGCTTGTTGCTTTGTGTTCGTCTTATCACTCAGTACTCAATTTATATATACGCATTACGTTAATGAACTTATATAATAAAATTCGACGAATATAATATAATGATATGTGGTTGTGGTAATGCAATGCAGGTATGGAAATGTCGACAGTCCCTAGAGCAGAAGCGTTTCCAAAATGTAACAAGGATGCTGATTGCGAATATATGCAACCTGTATGCAGAGTTATAAACAAAGTTGCTCGTTGTAACGTGCCTCGGCATACTTGTGAGTGCCAGGAGCCTCCACACCCTCCACCCTCCCCAGCATCCCGCCCCCCACCACCCCACAGAGGCGATGAACTCCTAGCTGGTCATTATAATTAATCTATATCATGTCAATTAATTTGATGATTTATCCTTAATTACGTACTTAAGTATCTACAATGTATGATCATGATTCAATCATAAATAAATCAAGGACCGACTTGTTCATTGTGCCGAAATTCATATATTAAAAAATTTGCCGAAGTTCTGCAAGGGTGCAGAACTGTGAGATTTGTGATTGTAAACCAGTAGTAAATGTGTTTTAAGCATGCATCTTCTGGTGCTGTTTTTCTTTACCTAGTAGTGGCTCATGTTCTTCTTTACTGCTGCAATTGCCTATTGGGGTTGACTTTGATAGTTGAACGCCAATTGAATTTTTCATACATAACCACCACCTTGTATTTAAAAATTGCAGTTCTAACTACTTCTAGATGTACGTAGCAGAGGCTCCAAGTAGATTTGTTTTATATTTCATTTCTAAACAAATTCAAATTATTTTATTGATTTAGCTTGGTTCTCATGGTTCTCAAATGTGATCATTAAATATTCTGAAAAGAAAATATTGGAGATATCAAATTGGGTAAAAAAAAATGTTTTAAAAAAAAATATGTATTTTAATTTAATTAATTATTATTTAATTAAATATAATGTGTCCCTCCATTGATAAAAATATTCTTTACTGACATATTATTCCATTGATTAATTTTTTAAGGGAGCTAATATGTGAACATCTTCAATTTACAGATATATATTCTTTATTTGAATTTTAATCAATTTCTTTCTAATTTTCTATGTACATTTTCAATCCCAAATTATGATTCTATATGAGAACAATAATTTTATCTTAATATAACAAAAAGCATGTACATATGAGTTTACTTTTTTAAGCACTTGTAAGTCTAAGTATAACATGAGCAAGAAGTCATGGTCATTGGTCAATATCTTACTACTATCATTTGTTATTTTCACCAAACTAAAAATATTTTATTTTCAAAAAAAAACTAAAAATATTTTCATATCCTACTTATAAATTAGAGTAATAGTAGAGAATCAAAAAAAATCTTCAAAAATATACCAAAATTACGTGATATGTGTGACTTGGTAAAATAAGAAATTTAAATTGGAAGATTCATGTGAAAATACGTGCGGGATCCATCATATTTGTTATTTAATCAGTTAATGATAAGAAGACACGTATTATTTTAAATATTTTTTTAGAATTTTTGTTTAATTCTCTAATATTTTTCTAGAATTTTTTTTGAAGCATATTTTTCTATAAATTAATTCAGCATAAATAGTGAAGTTTGAGTTTTATTTCGAATTCCATCATTTAAATTATTTGCTAAGGAATCAACGAAATGTTCACGGCACCTACCGCTTTGAAATTATTGTAACAAGGAGTAGCAATTGTGATACAATTTCGTCTTTCTTTGACTAAACTTTGGTGTCTGACCTAAGCATTCTTTGACTTGCTTATGTAGATGCAATCATGCAACTCAAGTGAGTCATTCCAGTCAAATTCTTTGATTAACGAATCATAATTCGAGCTGCTTTTAAGTAAACCAAATTTTAAAAAAATGACTCGGTCAAATCCAGTCGATATTTTTTATTGGAAACTTAAATAACAACAGTAATTTTTTTTTAACAATCCGATATTCGGATCAGCTTTCGTGCACCACGACTAATTCCAAGAACTGCTAACATTAGGGCTACAAATGAACTGAGTCGATCGGGTTTTTACCGAGTCGAGTCGAATTCGAGTTATTTTGTACCGAGTTGAGCTTGAGCTCGATTATCTTAACGAGCTTTTTTCTTGCTGAACTCGAGTTCGTTAACGCCCGAACCGAGTCGAGTCGATAACGAGTTTATCGAGCCCAGTCGAGTCCGAGTTGAGTTCAAATTTTTTGAATTTTTTTTTGGTTATTTTCAAATTTTAGACTTGTAGGATCACTTGTAAATTGTATATTATAATCGTTGTCGGTAGTTGTAGGAAAAGAAACACAAGACAAGACAAGAATGAAAAAAGAATAAAAACTACATAGAGAAAAACAAATATGCTTGTTTATGTAAAACATAGAAAAGAAAAGAGAGGTTCAATTATATTAGAACAAAAAACGGATACGAGGTATTTATAGGTAACAAACAGAAAATCTTATTGTATTGCTAAAATAATAAAAACTTAAAATTAAAACAATAAAAACATATTATTTTTATTGTATTGCTTAACGAGTTCGAGTAGAGTACCGAGTCGAACCGAGTTCGAGTCGAGTCGAGTCGGACAACCAAAAAACTCGGCTCGACTCGTTAAGTTTATCGGACAAATTTCGGTGATCGAACTCGAGTTCGTTAACGAACCGAACCGTGTCGAGTCGGGTTTTTACCGAGTCGATCTCGAGTCGAGTCGAGCTCCGCTCGGTTTGCTTACAACTCTAGCTAGAACATTCGTATTCATCGAGCATGTCAGTCCACTTAATTCCATGTCTCACAATAAGATCGAATCTTTAATCTTGGGATTGTAAGTCCCTAAATCTAACCAATTGGGATATCCGTGATAGATTTATAAAAATAAAATTATATTTATCACTTAAATATCATTTGTTATATTAATTTATCAATGATCATCTCGTTCTAAAGTTCTTTTTTTTAAAAGTATCTAACAACATCTCCAATCATGTAGAATTCTTAGCTAAAAGTAATTAAAACATACTATAAATAAAAATTATAGAGATTATGTAAAAAAAATCAACTTCAATGGATCATTTCCCTTGTCTATATTTTTAGCCAAACTCCTGATGTTGGTTATATTTGTCAAACCTCTAGAGACCTGTAAGAATATTTCACATCATCTCTTATCATATTCAAATGATATATTATATTTATAATAACTTAAAATAATAATAATAATAATATACTATTTTTAAAATACAGTCAATCAATATAGCCAATACCATCGAAGCACAACGCCTTACAGATTCAGTAAATTTTACATAATCAGTCATTTTTATCATTTTAGCCAATACCATTGGAGATCTCTAAATATCTTTTTTCATGCCAAAAAAAATAAAGTTTTGTATTCTTGATCGGTATGCCACACAAGGGCGGCTCAACTGTAAGGCAAGTAAAGCAATTGCTTTAGGCCTCACAATTATAAGAATAGATACTACACTTAATTTTAGCCAAAAGGCCGAGGAAGGTATAGGCCTCACAATTATAAAGACATAAGTATATATATATATATATATATATATATATATATATATATTGTTTTTTTAGATATCTATTGTATATTATTTTAATAATTTAATGGGTTTGATCCTAATTTTCAATTCTTTTCATTTTTTTTTGAAGTAAATTCTTTTCAATTTTAACACTTGATTCAATACCAATCAAATATTCAAATGCTAGTTTTTTTTACTCTATTTTACTTTGATAAATTTTTGCTCCCATTTTAGATAAAAAAATTAACAATTAAATTTAATTATAAGACATAATTTATACTTGTTTTTTCGAATTATTTGAAAAAATATAAAAACAATTGTAATGTTCTGATTATATCATTTATGTAGAAAAAGAGTTGAAATTTTTATATAATAATAACTTTTTTGTGATAAAATATTTTTTATTAATATTTAAAAGACCTCATGTTTTCCTTTGGCTTTAGGCCTCAAAAGTCCTGATGCCACATGGCAGAAGTCCATTGGTTGCAGTAGTGCGCCCAAATCCGTAGACTTCGTATAACAAATTCGAATTTAGAGCCGCAATGTGTGAAATAAACAGCATACATATCCTCCCATTCATTGACTGACTGCCAACTGGGTCAGTGGTCCCCACCACGCTGGCAAACACACTACGCGTATTACACGCAATGAGAACATGAAACTGCACATACAACTACACTTAAACATAGTAGTACCCTAGTACATAGATATTGATAACAGTGAGAACTGAGAACACGCAAATGCCTAGATAATACTTACAAATTTCAGAATAAAGATTAAAGTACCTAGTACCCCAACTCTTTGTCATTTTCTTTACTATTTCAAGAAACTTAAAAACCCCATCCTTTTATTGTTAATCTTTTGCTTTTTATATTTTCTGGGGTTTTAGTTTGATTTTAATTGTGATCAAGAAAATGGGAAGCTTGATTTATGTGGTTCTTTTGTTGTGTTCTGTTTATTCAGTTTCAGGGCAGGACAAAATGGTTTTGTTGGAGTTCAAGAACTTGATTTCTGACCCATCTGGGATTTTATCAAGCTGGAGAGCTGAAAGTTTGAAATTTTGTCACTGGGCTGGAGTTACATGCAATTCAGATTCTAGGGTTGTGGAGCTGAAGATACCTGGTGGTAATGGAGGTAATGTTTATGATGATTCTTGTTCGAAATCTTCGGAATTTTTATTGCATGGATATGGAGTTAATAGAAATTGTTCTGATAGGATTGGTAAGTTAGCTGGGAAATTACCTAATGTGATTGGAAAGTTGTCTATGCTTAGGGTTTTATCGCTTCCGTTTAATGAATTTAGTGGTGAACTTCCTAGTGAAATGTGGGGTTTAAGGCATATTGAAGTACTTGATCTTGAAGGGAATTTGATTACTGGGAGTTTGTCCGGTGGTTTTGATACTTTTAGGAAGTTGAGGGTTTTGAACCTTAGTTTTAATAGAATTGGTGGGGAGATTCCCAAATCTCTTTCAAAATGCGTGAATTTGCAGGTTCTGAATTTAGCAAAAAATAAGTTGGAGGGTCAGATTCCAGAGTACCTTGGTGACTTTTTGAAGTTAAAAGTGCTTTGTTTGTCATTTAATTTGTTGAGGGGATCAGTTTCGGATGAACTATTGAAAAATTGTGGGAGTCTCGAGTATATGGATATAGCTGGTAATTATCTAAATGGTAGCATTCCTCGCAGATTTGGTAAATGTGGCCAATTGAGAACACTTTTGTTGTTTTCCAATGCATTTGAGGGTGTTATTCCTCCTGAACTTGGTGGTCTTATGAAGCTTGAAGTTTTGGATGTATCACAAAACAGGCTTCGGGGTCATGTTCCAGCAATGCTTGGGAACTGTGTTAGCTTGTCAGTTATTGTCCTCTCAGGTAAGTTTGATCAGAAATCATCTGGATTACCTGATGCCCCTTTCCAAAAGTATAATGTTTTTGAAGGCTCCATCCCCGAGGAAGTTACAATGTTACCTAATTTAAAGATTATTTGGGCTCCGGGTGCAAATTTAAAAGGCAGATTTCCCAGAAATTGGGGACACTGTGACAACTTAGAGATGGTGAACCTGGCGCAGAATCTATTTACGGGGAAAATATATGGGCTATTTGGAGGATGCAAGAACCTGCACTTTCTTAATCTGAGTACAAACAACATAAGTGGGAGTCTTGATGAAAAACTTCGAGTTCCCTGTATGACTGTGTTTGACATTAGTTCAAACCTATTGTCAGGGTTAATTCCCAGCTTCCACAACATTACCTGCAGTCCTCTACCCTCTTCTAGTTCAGGCCTTCTTGAATCTTCCAGCCCAGCCTTTGCGTATGTGTCATCCTTTACATGTAAGACGCTTCAAGAAATCCCCTTACCATTTTCAAGTAGAGGCTTTCCAGTTGTTCATGACTTCAGTCAGAATAACTTCAGCGGTTCAGTCCCAATGCTTCCAGTAACCCGTGGAAGTCTAGGCAAAGATATCGAATATGCTTTTCTTGCTGCTGAAAATAATCTCACTGGACAGTTACATGAGAACTTATTTGGTAAGTGTAACGAGTTCTTCAGAATGTTCATCAATGTAAGCAACAATAGACTTTCTGGTCCACTTCCATCTGGTATTGGTGTCGCATGCAGATCTCTAAAAGTTTTGGACGTCTCCAAGAATCAGATTTCAGGAATAATTCCTCACAGTATTGGATATTTACATTCACTTGTTAAGCTTGACTTGAGCTGGAACAAGTTGCAGGGTCAGATGCCAGTTGATGTCAGTCGCATGAAGAATCTGAAGTATTTATCCTTGGCAGGTAACCAGCTGAATGGAAGCATACCTTCTACATTCTCACGGTTAACCGCTCTCCAATGCTTAGAACTTTCATCGAACTCTTTTTCTGGTGAAATACCCCAGGGTCTAGTGAACCTTGGTAACCTAGCTGTTTTATTGCTCGATAACAATAAACTGTCAGGTAATATCCCCACAAAATTGTCAAATATAACGTCACTCAACAAATGTTACATCTCAGTTGATAATTTGTCTAGACAGTTCTTGTTAGGCAGTAAGAAAATGATTTGTAGCAACTTTCTTGGAAATCGTTTCCTCCCTGTAGCTCGTTTATCTTTACCTCCAGACGAAGGGACGCATGATTCTGTGGCCTATCCAGAAGTAAGTGGTTCTAAACGCTCGAGCAAAGGATTTAGTTCTATTGAGTTGGCATCCATAATATCTGTATCTGTTATTGTTTGTATTCTTTTATGTCTAGTCATCCTTTTCTATTATATTAGAAGAAAGACTCCAAATACGAGAGCTCATGTTTCAGAATCTTCTGAGAGAAAGGAAGTTGTAGTTTTCAAGGATATAGGAGTCCCATTGACATATGAAAATATTGTTGAAGCAACAGGAAATTTTAATGGAATCCATTGCATTGGATATGGGGGTTTTGGTGCCACTTACAAGGCTGAAGTCGCACCAGGAACCATAGTGGCAGTGAAGAGGCTTACTTTAGAAAGATACCAAGGTATTCCACAGTTTGATGCTGAGGTAGGCATCCTTGGAAGGATAAAACACCCGAACCTCATAACTTTAATCGGTTACCATGCAAGTGAAGAAGAGATGTTCCTCATATACAATTTTCTTTCCAGAGGTAATCTGGAGCAGTATATCCAAAAACGATCCGAAAGGACTGTTGACTGGAGAGTACTTCACAAAATTGCTTTGAATGTTGCCAATGCACTTGCTTTTCTTCATGACCAATGTAATCCACGAGTTCTGCATCGTGACATCAAGCCAAGCAATATATTGTTGGATGATGATTATAATGCTTATTTATCTGATTTTGGGTTGTCGAGGCTTTTGGGAATTTCTGAAACCCATGCAACGACAAGTGTTGCTGGAACTTATGGTTATGTAGCACCAGAATATGCTTTAACTTGTCGTGTATCTGAGAAAGCTGATGTTTACAGCTATGGCGTAGTGCTTCTTGAGTTGCTATCTGATAAAAAATGTCTGGATCCTTCTTTTTCTTCATATGGAAATGGTTTTACTATCATATCGTGGGCTATAATGCTACTGGAAAGCAGTCGCGAAAAGGAGTTTTTCACTAGTGGTCTGTGGGAGGCAGCTCCTCAGAATCATCTTGTTGAAATTTTGAAGTTAGCATTAGGTTGTACAGCTGAGGTCAAAACTACCAGGCCTCTGATGAGACAAGTTGTCCACATACTGAGGAGATCTCGACCTCCTGCAGCATAGATTATTCACTTAACTCATTAATTTTGCATATGAAGTAGGGCTGTTGTTGCCAAACTGACATTGGTTTTAGTTATTTCAGGCAATTTTTAGTTTTTAGCCGATTATTGTTGTAACCTGAGAAATCTTTCTGACTGGATTTGACCATGCATCTCATTCTTCCAACAATTTTGTGTATAGTCAAGTACAAAGATGCATCGAAGTGATGCTCTTTCGCAATGTTTGTTATCAAGGAATGCAGTTCTCGAGCTATAAATTTGCACTATACACTTAATTAATTAAACTTATTTTTGATCACTTTCTAGCCATTTTAGTAGTGTACATAATCTCACATTCCCAATGATCCAAAATTCAAAGCTACAACAATATGTAGAACAGGCCTTGCCTTCTCAAGTTTATATCAGAATCTGCAAAACTTGATATGAATCATAAAATTAAGGGGAGGGACGATGTCAAGCATCGTATCAATGCTGGGTGGCTAAGGTGGAGGGCAGCATCAGGGGTGATGTGCGACAAGAAGGTTCCTTTGAAGTTGAAAGGGAGATTCTATAGAACGGCTATTCGGCCTGCGATGCTATATGGTTCGGAGTGCTGGGCAGCGAAGAAGACCCACGAAAGCACGTTGGAAGCAGCCGAAATGAGGATGTTGCGGTGGTCGTGTGGCCGCACGATGCTAGATAGAATCCCTAATAGGGTGTTCAGGACCGAGCTCGAAGTGGCGCCTCTTTCTGCGAAAGTAAGGGAAGGGAGGTTGAGATGGTTCGGCCACGTCCGTAGGAGGCGGCCGGAAGCCCCAGTGCGAAGGGTCGAGAGTCTTTCGGTTGATGGGGTGAGGAGGAGAGGCAGACCGAGGAGGTCTTGGGAAGAACAGCTTAAGTTGGATTTGAAGGCTTTGAACCTAAGTGAGACCATGACCGCAGACAGGTGTTCGTGGAGGCGACAAATCAGAGTGGTGGACTCTCTTCTAGGGGACGGCTGTGTTGTGGAGTACCTCAGAGTTGGGTTGTCACGGATGACCATATCTTAGGAGTCAGGCTTTTTCCGATATCTTTTCCATTTTCATTTATTATTTTCATTATCATATGTTTCCCGGTTGTACAGGTGCAGGGAGCTTCGCTTGGTGGTATCTAGGGGCATGGTAGGTAAGTCCCGTGTGGAGAAAGCCATGGGCTCAGGTATTGCTATGAATGTTATCGCATGTCCTTTAGATTCCTTTGTTTATTTCACACACCATATATGCCGTGCACATAGCCGAGGGTCTTCACGGAAACAGCCTCCCTACCCTAAAAAGTGGGGGCATGGTCTGCGTACAACCTACCCTCCCTAGACCCTGCTCTGAGCGGGATATACTGGGTATGTTTGGTTTGGTTTGGTTTGGTTCCGCCACTGCACAGTGGTCAGAAGTAAACTAGTAATCTAATGGTTTAATTTCTCAATCTTTAAATGAGGAACACTTAAGAAAAAGATCTTGATGAAATACAAAGACCAGAGCGGGCACTTCAAGCTTGTCTTGTTGTTGCATTTCCTCCTAGGGGGATCTGCAATATACAACTATATGCTTGAGAGGGCATGAGCTATCACTTCCATGTCTTCCAGCTGCGCCTGACAAATCCAGCAGGGGAATGAAAATCACAGCGGCACACTCATTGTCCTCACTCCTCTCTTGCCATGTCTATGGCCTTCTTCTAACACCTCAATTGTTCTCCCAATCATTAGGACCGTCACCTTTTGTAAGTTCACAGGGCATGTCCTCCAGCAAATTCTTTCTGCTATCATTTTGTTCTGTTCTGCTGCTACTCGCATTCTTTTTCTTGTTAGAATTTTTAGCTCAGCCATTTGAGAAAAGTTATATCTCTGGAACCAAAAGAGATTTCGTAATAGGCTAGAGGACGTGGGGATCAAAACTCCAGCACAATGTGTTAGGATTTAGGAAAAAATTTCACAAAAAAGGCAGTTATATCAATATTATATATTGCAAATTAAGAACAAATAATTATTAACGAAACCGATAGCAAACAACAGAGATGACAAAACAAACAAATAATCAATGAATGTAATTAAAAAGAGCGAAAAGAAATCCTCAGCTTTTCTCTAGCTTTCTGATTTGCTTTCCAAAATAACAGTAACAAACAATAACAACAGACAATAACAACAGCTGAGTCGTTAGATCCTAAGGACCTAACTGTTCTTGAAGAAATAATCGCCCCACTTACTGTGATGGTTCTTGCGATTTCCCTCCCAGGATAAAACAGCACCGCTTGAGCACAGCACAGACAGTGTACAAGCAACAGCGACGATTACCTCAGTTCGCCAAATAAAATCCCGGATATATATTTATAAAATATTATAAATATTATAAATATTATAAATATATATATATATATATATATATATTCTGTATATAAGAGTGAGAGAAGAGCAGAGAATTTATAACAGATATATATAAGTAGTACGAGAGAGTAGTATGAGAGAGGTGCAATTTTTATGCTAGCCGAATGCCTCTATTTATACTGCAATAAACTAGAGAGCTGGCACTAGACTAGTCATGACTAACAATTGAATAAATCATTTATTAGTGTATGGCCGACCTTTTCATTTGGAAATGAAACACCTGCCCACCAATTCATGCAAGCTACTTGACTATTTTAATACAAGTCATGCAACCTACTTGAATTAAATACTACACCTCTTCAAGCTAGCAATACAACTCTTCAAGCTGCTATTTTAATATCTTACCGACTAGTACATGCAAGCTTGAATAACCGGATGAAATTAATTAAGTAATTTATTTTATATTTAATAATATAAATTAACTTCAAATCAATTTTCATATCAATGTGAGATAACTCACATACCCGTTTCAAATAAGCAACTGGCCCTTAATTCTCTATGGATTCCACTAAAAAAAATCTTAGATCCATATTACAAATTTCAATTCCTGATAAAAGAATGAAATTTCAATTTTTATATTTCGGAAATACATTGAGAAGCCTACAAAATAAAGACCTCAATTTTCCATTTTCTAGCCACTGCTTCCCAATGGGACTTGTGTGCCTTTCAGATATTTAAGAACTCTATCCAATGCTTCCCAATGGGACTTGTCAGGACAACTTGTATATCTAGCCAACTTAGACACAAAATATGAAATATCCAGTCTATAGCAAGATACTGCAAACTCCCAATAATCTGAGAATACCTTAACTGAGACACAGGTACTCCTGTCTTATTCTTGTTAAGTGCAACTTTGGAATCATATGGAGTGTTTGCAATTCTAAAATTTGAATAACCATATTTCTCAAGTATAGATTTCTCTATATAATGAGATTGAGACATAGTTATTCCATCAGCTGTCTCAGACAGCTTGATGCCAAGAATCACATCAGCAACACCCATATCATTCATTTCAAAATGCCTTTTCAAGAACCTCTTTGTCTCGTTAATAATCTCAATATTGGTTCCAAGTAATAAAATGTCATCAACATATAGGCACAAGATAGTACATTCATTTCCTCTAACTTTGTAATAGACACACTTGTCACTTTCATTGACGATAAATTCAAAAGACAAAATTGTGACGCCCCTAGATCCGGGGTCAAGGATCCAGGTCATCACGGTCCAATTTCCGATCAATATCCATATCTCTTGAGTTTTTTTTTTAAAACTTAATATTTAATACCTAAGCAATTGACCCCACACTAATACACACACACACACCAGTCATATGCTCATAGAACAACATCCACAATATTAAAAGTTTAGAGTTAAACAGATATTACAAACCCAGAATCTTACTAAGTACATTGTTGAATAATACTTCTACAGGAAGCATTTCAACAACCAAAAGTTTATTACAAACTTACACACTTAATTTACATAAGTTTACTAAGCCCCTTTCGCTTGCCACTACCTCGGGTATGGTCGCCAGCACTCGTTCAAAAGGTCGCCTTTCCCTTACCCTCTTGCGGGGTGTAGTGCGTAGTATCGGCATGGGACCTAGCTGCTATATACATAAGTAGCAAGAGTGAGCTATAATAGCTCAGCAAGATAATATTGTAAACTAGAATTTAGAATGTGAACAGGTATACGTATGTAAGCATATATAAGCAGAGACCAATTATAATCTTTAAGGAAGAATAAAGCTTTTATTTAATAATACATCATCCACTTACTATTATAAGAAAGAAATCTAAAATAATATAATATCAGTTTTTCTTCATCTGTAACCATAATTCCATCATCTCATATCATTATTCTGTTTTCAGTATAGAAATCTGAAAACCATTGTCAACACTTTCTTTTCAAAAACATTGGGGATATCTGCTGTCGCCTGATACGTTAGGTCGATGATCAGTCGCCTAATCGTACCTGCTCTCTTTTTACTACCGGTAGAAGGAATGAAGATCATCCCTGGAGGAAGGCCACCTGCTAACATCCTCCCTTGGCATCTTCGTGCCGTAATAAAAATAATAAATGTTGGACTGTGTCGCACACAGCCCTGACACAGCCACTTACGCAAGTCTGTTGCAATCCCCGTTTTTGTCAAATCATTATTCCATTTATAAAATATCATTCCACATTTCCATTTTCTCGCTTTCATTTCCACATATCATTCACTCATAGCATTTCCATTCTCGCACATTACTTCTATATATATATATATATAACATAATGCTTTGATTATGATCCAGACATCTCTTTCATATTCAAGAAATCAAATATACTTTTATATTCCTAAAATATTCCGTCTATTTAAAGAGTAGTAAATAATAATCGAATAATATTTATTAAACCACTGATATTTAAAAAGAATATCTTTAGCAAAATATTATAAATCATATAACCCTAGATAACAACTGATACCATTCTTTTATTTACTTTAGATAACAACTGATACCATTCTCTCATATTCTCTTAATCATAAGGCATGTTCACTTCATGCATAATCATCTCTATACATATCCATCTCATACTCATATCCATATTCATATACATATTCATACTCATATCCATATTCATATACATCTTCGTACTCATATCCATATCCATATTCATATACATCTTCGTATACCTTTCTTTTCAATATCAATACTCAAGGAAGACAATTTCTTCACAATATATATAGTAATAATAGCATCACATATATATATTTCATGAAATCAAGTTTCTTTGAAGATAAATAGTTTTCCAAATAGGGATAGAAAAGATCTTGCCTCGATCTCGATGTCTTGAAGGTATGGCTCGTGGCTCTCCCGGAGTTTCTATAAACACGAAAAAGGACCGTCGTTAGAATACCACATCTCTTACTCACCTCACTCTTGCATAACAATACCCTTGACACTTTAATATATGTTTCACATGTTATTCATAACCCAAGTGTTCCAAAAACCTAACCATTTTAGGTTAAATCAAGGTTTCGGTGCTTATTCACCATTTCCCTTAACAACCATACCCGACTGTAAAAATTCTCAGAAAATCTCAATTTCGAATTTTAATGTAAGGTCAACTGGAAATGACTCTTTGACCACTCCACTACAATATCCCAAAATTTTATAATTTTTAAAAATGTTTAAGTATGGTATTCATAGCCTCCAATTTGATACAATTACATTTTCTCGGTTCTCGAACGTCTTTCACTAAAACTGACTTTTCTCCTAAACCGTTCATCAGATTTTAACGTACTTTATATCAAAACGATCTATGAACTAAGCTCTATCATTTCATGGTCAATTGGTAACCTAGACAGTAGGGTACCGTACTGATACAGGGGTCCAAAATGTAGATTACATCCTAACGAAAATCGGGCATTATAACGGCTATAATTTCATACTTTCCAAAATTTTCTCATCTCCAATTCCATCACCAAACACATACATCAACCCTACACCATGTGGTCATAATACCAACCATGGATTTCCAACACAAAACACTTCCATATTTAATTCAAACCACTTACAAACACATAAATCACCATAAATCATCACTTATCGTAACTTAAATCACTAAGCATGCTATATCAAGCATATATATTCAGAGTAATACTAAAGGGTCTTGAGATTTATACCTCCTTGAAGCTTGACCACACTTAACAAGCCTTGGGATATGCTTAACAACCTTACAATAGCTTGAATCAACTAAAGGAAACCATAAAAACATAGTTAACACTTAGAAAAACACTATTCATCATCATTTCTAGTAACTTTGATGATCCAATTACCTTACTAAATGATGCTTGCTTGCTATGAAACTTGGTGAGTGATCCTTTCTAACCTCCAAGATGCTCCATGAATTTTCCTTGGATTTAATATGGATGCTAGCTAGGGTTTTGATTTTTGTTTTCTTTTTTTTTTTCTAAGGGGCCGAATGGAAAAATGAAGAGGATGGGGGAGAGATTTTTGTGTTTTGTTTAATCTTATCTCATCTTGTCTTAATCTCTTGAGAATTCTAGAGTTTTGTGGAAAATCCCATGGTTAAAAGACTAATTTGCCCCTTAAAACAAGTTAGTGGATGATGATGTCATTGGATGCATCCTTTACTCTTTTTCTTGATTTTCCTAAGTAATTTGCTAGCACTCTTGGTAATAATAATGTGGTATATATCCTTGTTATGTTATAATCTTGGTTGTTTGGTTTCCATACTCGTCTAATTGTGATTTGGTTCGAATATACCTCATTATCTCAGTGGTTCTGAAATCGTTTAACAATCCAAATTCCTTTGATAATTCCTTAACTTAGTAATCCTTTAGTTTACCCTAATACACTAATTTCTCAATATATAATTCCTTTAACATCTCCATGCTCCTTAATATCTGATAAAATAGAAGCTCATTCGAACTCAAAATCCTCAAAAATCCGTATTCAGGAATTTCTGAAATCTATCGTCATTTCGAGTCACTTATTTTCCTAGTATAATACTAATATGGTTTCTGTTTACTCATTTTCTGTTTCAATTATAGTGTACCTACATACCATTTCCCTAAATCCTCAAATTTTACTGTTCATGTGATCACTGTAGCATTATTAAAGTTAGGGTTATTACAAAAATAGTTTCATCAAACTTTTTATGCCAATCTCTAGGAGCTTGTTTAAGGCCATATATAGATTTGATTAGTTTACAAACTTTCCTTTCATTACCAGAAGCAACAAATCCCTCAGGCTGATCCATATAAATCTCTTCTTCAAGTTCACCATGAAGAAAAGCTGTCTTTACATCCATCTGATGGATGGTAAGACCACGTACGGAAGCCAATGCTACAAGCATTCTGATTGTTGTCATTCTGGAAACTGGAGAGTAGGTATCAAAATAATCAATTCCTTCTCTTTGCCTAAACCCCTTGGCAACCAATCTGGCCTTATATTTATCGATTGATCCATCTGGTTTCAACTTCCTTTTGAAGATCCATTTACTTCCTATTGTAGTAGACCCATGAGGGAGATCAACTAATTCCCATGTCCCGTTAGAGACAATAGAATCAATTTCATTCTTCACTGCACCTTTCCAATGCCTTGATTCCGAAGAATCCATAACATTACGGAAAGTCAAAAGTTCATCCTCGACATTACAAGTGACAAAATCACTTCCAAAGTCCTTGACAACCTTTGAGCGCTTGCTCCTTCTAGGTTCCACTATAGGATCGTCTACCCCCACATTTGTCATCCTATCCACATGATCGGGAATGGAACTAGATGTGTGAGTAGGATCATCATAAGAAATATATTTAGGTATACCTTCTTTCATAGGAAATACTTCCTCAAAGAAAGTTGCATCACGAAGTTCAACTATAGTGTTTACCACAATACCATCTATGTCAGATTTTATTACTAAAAATCTCATAGCTGTTGTGTTTTCACCATAGCCCAGAAAGATAGCATCAATAGTTTTGGGTCCTAGTTTCTTCCTCTTGTGTTCAGGGACAAGTACCATTGCAAGGCACCCCCATACTCGAAGATATTGCAAACTAGTTTTCCTTCTTCTCCATGATTCATAAGGACTCGTTTCCATGTGTTTCAGAGGTACTCTGTTCAGAATATGGCAAGCCGTATTCAGAGCCTCTTCCCACATGTATTTAGGTAGTCCAGAATTAAGAAGCATAATGTTGATCATATCTGCAAAAGTTCTGTTCTTTCGTTCAGCGACCCCATTAGATTCAGGTGTGTATGGTGGAGTTACCTCATGAATTATACCATTGCTTTTGAAAAATTCATCAAACGAGTTACTCGTATACTCACCACCTCTATCAGATCTTAATCGTTTAATTAACTTACCAGTCTGTTTTTCAGCTTCATTTTTATATTCAATAAATTTTTCAAGTGCTTCATCTTTATGTCTTAGAAAATAAACATAACAATATCTACTACTATCATCTATAAAGGTAATGAAATATCTTTTATTATCCTTAGTCATTATGTCATTAAACTCACAAATGTCAGTGTGTACTAAATCTAATACTTCAGAATCCCTTACAACGTTACTAAAAGGTTTCCGTATTTGTTTAGCAGACACTCATACTTGACATTTAGTCTTTTTATCAATATCAATTTTTGGAATCAACTCTAAATTCATCATATTATATAGAGTACAAAAATTTACGTGACCAAGACGAGCAAGCCATAAGTTAGATGATTCAACACAATTAACAGAAGGCGAAAGATTACTATTAAACAAACTAGAAAGAAACAGTTCAACATTAATAACAAACAACCCTTCAGATAAATAACCCTTGCCAAAGAAAACCCCAGTGTGAGTAATCACAACTTTATTACACTTTAAAGAAATCTCAAATCCATCTTTAACTAAACAGGATCCACTTATTATGTTTCTACGAATGTCAGGAACATGATGCACTTTTAACAGAGATAGAATACGCCCAGAAGTAAACTTCAAGTCTACGTTTCCTATTCCATGCACTTGTGCAGCACTCGCATTCCCCATCGTCACTGATCTCCCATGAGTCTGTTGATAAGATACAAATAGAGTTTTATCAGCACAAACGTGCACATTAGCTCCAGTATCAACCAACCATTCATGAGTCAGATAAGTAGATAGTATAACAGGCTTATGGGTAACATACCTGTCATTGGTTACAGAAGCAGATGCTTCACCAATCACCATGTTAGCCATAGGCTCATCAATGATTGCAGTGCCAAGCACATTATTTGCTTGAACAACCATTTCAGACTTCTTTGCTTTCTTAACTGGACAGTCCTTACTCCAGTGACCAACCTGTCCACAAGACCAACACGGTTTGTTTGCCTTCGGTTTCTTAGCCTTGTTTTTATCAGTGGTTTTATTAACAGCCCTCTTGTTAAACTTTCTCTTTTGACCAACAGTCACTACATTCACCTTACTCGTACTCCCCTCAACAGGCATCACATGTCCCTGTTTTGACTTGTGTTGTTCGTTTACAGAAATATCCAACATCAAATTTGTCCAGGTGATCTCTCCTTTCTGTCTTTTCAGGGAAAGAGAAAACTCTTCCCAAGACTTCGGAAGCTTTTCAATCACAGACATTACTTGAAACTTTTCAGGCAGATCCATGCCGGATTCCTTCAAAGCATGGACTATGTTCTGAAACTCATGCACCTGTTCTGTCATAGACTTACCCTTCATTAGTTTAAAGTCTAGAAACTTTGCCACAGAATACTTCTCAAGCCCTTGAGAATCAGTATTATGCGTCTGATCAAGCTTTTCCCAAAGCAACTTAGCATTATAGGCGTCAGATGAATAAACATCAAATAGAGTGTTCGCCAAAGCTGCCAGAATAGCAGCTCTAGCCACTCCATCCTTTTCCGCCCACATTGCAAAAGCTTTAACAGATTCAGGTTTAGATTGATCAACAACTGGAGAATCATATTGTATCACCGGCCATAGACCCTTTACCGATAACCACAATTTCATTTTCTTTTGCAGGCACGTAAAACCGGCACCACCACCAAACCTCTCAGGCATACCCGATAGATAGATGGCCTATGGGAATCGATACGTAGTCCAGTCAATGGTGGGTAAAATAACAGTGGTATTAACAGGAGTAGCAACAGTTCCAGAGGGATTAACAGTTTCGTTCGACATCTTAATTTATATATAAATTTCACAGATATAACCGATTATTTCTTCAAGAGTGGTGGAAAAAATTTCACAAATAAGGCAGTTATATCAATATTATATATTGCAAATTAAGAACAAATAATTATTAACGAAACCGATAGCAAACAATAGAGATGGCAAAACAAACAAATAATCAATGACTGTAATTAAAAAGAGCGAAAAGAAATCCTTAGCTTTTCTGTAGCTTTCTGATTTGCTTTCCAAAATAACAGTAACAAACATTAACAACAGCTGAGTCGTTAGATCCTAAGGACCTAACTGTTCTTGAAGAAATAATCGCCCGACTTACTGTGATGGTTCTTGCGATTTCCCTCCCAGGATAAAACCACCGCTTGAGCACAGCACAGACAGTGTACAAGCAACAGCGACGATTACCTCAGTTCGCTAAATAAAATCCCGGATATATATTTATAAAATATTATATATATATATATATATATATATATATATATATATATATATATATTCTGTATATAAAAGTGAGAGAAGAGCAGAGAATTTATAACAGATATATATAAGTAGTACGAGAGAGTTGTATGAGAGAGGTGCAATTTTTATGCTAGCCGAATGCCTCTATTTATACTGCAATAAACTAGAGAGCTGACACTAAACTAGTCATGACCAACAATTGAATAAATCATTTATTAGTGTATGGCCGACCTTTTCATTTGGAAATGAAACACCTGCCCACCAATTCATGCAAGCTACTTGACTATTTTAATACAAGTCATGCAACCTACTTAAATTAAATACTACACCTCTTCAAGCTAGCAATACAACTCTTCAAGCTGCTATTTTAATATCTTACCGACTAGGTACATGCAAGCTTGAATAACCGGATGAAATTAATTAAGTAATTTATTTTATATTTAATAATATAAATTAACTTCAAATCAATTTTCATATCAATGTGAGATAACTCACATACCCGTTTCAAATAAGCAATTGACCCTTAATTCTCTATGGATTCCACTAAAAAAAATCTTAGATCCATATTACAAATTTCAATTCCTAATAAAAGAATAAAATTTCAATTTTTAGATTTCGGAAATACATTGAGGAGCCTACAAAATAAAGACCTCAATTTTCCATTTTCTAACACAATGTACTGTAAGATTAGATCTCTACATCTCGTTTTTCTGACATTCTCAATAAGCCACTAAGAGGAGAAGACTGAAGAATCTTACAGGCACTATTTAGTGCAGAGATGATAATTTTGCTAATTTTCAACAGCTTGTGGATTTGGCTCAAACTTAACTGCAATTGATAGTTTGTGTCGAATTGGAGAGTCACAAGGATATCCAACAAAAACCATAAATTCATTTGCATCTCTTGTAATCATATGGAGCTACTTTGGAAGAATATTCACTAGTCTGCTCTCTAAAAAACTTCTAGTTGAGGTTAATATTCCCAGGCCCCTTACGACAGTTTCCATTACTCAATGTTATACTTTAATATCTGAGCTCCTTGCCCCAAGCACTATGGTGCATTGTTCAATGGGGGTGGGGGCAGTCCAGTTGGTTTGTACTTGTCAAACGTGAGAATCACCGTATGATCAAGAAGCAATGAAAGATCTAACTTAAAGTATATGTTTTTTTGACAGGAAGTATTTTAGACTACTAGGTTAATCCATCCCACTATCCTTAAATAGTATATATCT
This sequence comes from Saposhnikovia divaricata, assembly GCA_036435485.1. Taxonomy (NCBI): domain Eukaryota; kingdom Viridiplantae; phylum Streptophyta; class Magnoliopsida; order Apiales; family Apiaceae; genus Saposhnikovia; species Saposhnikovia divaricata. The sequence continues at coordinate 22,531,700 of CM071600.1, forward strand.
TTCGTTTATGCTCATTTTTACATTTTCAAAAATATTTTCATTATAAGTTTAATTTTATATCACGTGTAAAAGTATTATTATAGTATTAATCATATTAATTAATGAGTAAATTTCAAAGTGGTGACCAGATATTACACTCATTTTCAAAAAAGTGATCAGACTTTCAGTTTTTCAAAATGGTGGCCAGACTTGTCTTTTTCCTTTCAAAAAGGTGGCTGCAGGCGATTTTTAGCTTTTTGGCAGGGGTAAAATGGGGAAAAAATGTTAGAAATCCCAAAAATTGTCCACAAAAATCCCTAAATTAATATGTGTCACCATATGATTGGTTATATTCATAATAATAATAATAATGCCCCCATGTATATACATCAATTCACCAAAAAATCCACAAATATAAGTTGTCAAGATTTAATTAGTCAATTTATGTGCATGCATGAGGGGCATTATTATTATTATTACGAATATAACCAATCATATGGTGACAAATATTAATTTGGGGATTTTTTTGATAATTTTTGTGATTTTTAGTATTTATTTTTAGTTAAATAACATATTTTCCCATTTTACCCCTGCCAAATAAGCCGAAAATCGTCTCCAGCCACTTTTTCGAAAGGAAAAAGGCAAGTCTGGCCACCATTTTGCAAAATTGAAAGTATGGCCATTTTTCTGAAAATTAGTGTAAAATCTGGCCACTTTTTTGCAATTAACTCTTAATTAATTACTTTTATTTCTATATTTCCATAAAAATAGTTAACTTATATGACTAAATATCCTTAATCAGTTTTTTTTTCACTTCGAGTTTTATTTACTTAATTACTCTTTTTCCTTATAATTTAATAATTTTCGTTTCTTCAAATATCTATCTATCCGTTTCATGGGACCTCCTTTTCTAATTATTTTATATAGGATGTGAGACTAAGGGAAAACAAAAGTTTTAGTAAGAGAAAATATAAAAATTAGGATTTTTTTGATAAATATATAGAAAAAGTAAATTTTTACAATTTTACTTTTGTTAAGAAAAACTATTTGCAAAAATCTATACTTATTTATACTATTATATAAAAGCCGAAACATTAAAAGTTTGGTCGGTTGGTCAGTCGGTCGGTCGTATGGTACCTGTTGATTTTACTTATTTACCCTTACTCAATTACATATAAAATCTATCCTACTAACTAATCAATTTCCTTTTTCAGGTTAAACATATTATCTTTTCTATTTTTCAATAACTAAATAATTTCCTTTTTTAGATAAAATACAATATCTTTTATATTTTATCTAACTAAAATTTCTCCTTTATAAATCAATTTCCTTTTTCAGGTTAAACATATTACTGTTTCTATTTTTCAATAACTAAATAATTTCCTATTTCATGTAAAATACAATATCTTTTACATTTTATCTAATTAAAATTTTCCCTTTTTTAATAACAATACGAGCAAATTTGTTTAATAAAATAACATAATTATGTAATAATTACTATTAACTAATCAATTACCATTTTCAGCTAAAACACGTTACCTTTTCTATTTTTTTTAACTAAAGTCTATCTTTTCCAATTATAACATGGACGGTTAATTTTTTTCAACCAAAACACGTTACCTTTTTTTTTCTCTTACTAAAACCTCTCTTTTTCCAATTATATCACAGGCGTTTCTATTTAATAAAAATAAATAATAATATTATAATACTAATAATTAACCGATTACCTTTTCAGCTAAAACATATCATCTTTTCTACTTTTTCTAATTAAATTCCTTTTTTTTATAGAAATATTACGGGCAACATTAATTTCTCATTTTCTAAACATTATGAGCAATTTAATTTAGTAAAATAACATAATTAAATTATAATTACTATAAACTAATCAATTACATTTTTCACATAAATCATGTCATCTTTTTAATTTTCACGTTAACTTTCTATTTTCTCTAACTAAAACCTCTCTTTTTTTCAATTATATCACGGGCGGTTCTATTTAATACAATAAACTGATAATATTATAATATTAATAATTAACCGATTATCTTTTTCAGCTAAAATGTATCATCTTTTCCTATATTTTTTAACTAAAGACCCTTTTTTAAAAGAAATATCACTGACCTTATTAATTTCTCATTTTCTAGAAACATTACAAGCAATTATATTTAGTAAAATAACGTAATTAAATTATAATTACTATAACCAATCAATTACCTTTTTCACCTAGAACATGTTACCTTTTTAATTTTATCTAACTAAATCCTCTCTTTTTCTAATCATATCACGTGCATTCTATTTAATAAAATAATAATTTAAAATTTCTAATAATTTTATAATTACTAATAATTAATCGATTATCTTTTTCAACTAAAACCTATCATCTTTTCTATATATTCTAACTAAAATTCCTCCTTTTCTAGAAATATCACGGATAATATTTATATAATTATTATCAAATCATCTCATATAAAAATTTAAGACTCGAAAATCATATATTAAAAATATTAATTTAAATAATTACAAAAATTCATATAATATTAAAAAAAATCCGTGCATCGCACGGGTTTTAAGCTAGTATTATATAAAAGCCGAAATATTAAAAGTTTGGTTGGTCGGTAAGGTACCTTTTGATTTTACTCATTTACCCTTATTTAATTACAGATACAATCTATCCTACTAACTAATTAATTTTCCTTTTTCGGATTAAATAAATTACCTTTTATATTTTTCACTAACTAATTAATTTCATTTTTCAGGTAAAACACAATATCTTTTATATCGTATCTAGCTAAAATTTCTCTTTTCTTATAAATACTACGAGCAATTTTGTTTAATAAAATAACATAATTATATTATAATTACTATTAAATAATCAATATATTAAAAGTTTGGTTGGTCGGTACGGTACCTGTTAATTTTACTTATTTACCCTTACTTAATTCCAGATAAAATCCATCCCACTAACTAATTAATTTCCTTTTTCATATTAAACATATTACCTTTCCTGTATTTCACTAACTAATTAATTTCCCTTTTAGGTAAAATACAATATTTTTTATATTTTATCTACCTAAAATTTCTCCTTCCTTACAAACATTACGAGCAATTTTATTTAATAAAGTAACATAATTATATTATAATTACTATTAATAATCAATTACCTTTTTTAGCCAAGACATGATACCTATTCTCTATTCTGTAACTAAAATATCTCTTTTTCCAATTATATCACGGGTGATTCTATTTAATAAAATAATAATATTATAATACAAATAATTACCGATTATCTTTTTCAGCTAAAACGTATCATCTTTTTCATATTTCATAATTAAAATTCCTTTTTTCTAGAAATATCATGAACAACATTAATTTCTCACTATCTAAAGACACTACGAGCAATTTAATTTAGTAAAATAACATAAATTAAATTATAATTACTATAAACTAATCAATTACCTTTTTCACCATAAACATGTCACCTTTTTAATTTTCACAAAACCTTTTCTATTTTCTCTAACTAAAATCTGTCTGGTTTCAATTATATCACGGGCGATAATTTAATAACATAAAATAAAAATATTATAATATTAATAATTAACCGATTAAGTTACTATGTTTTCAATATTTTCTAACTAAAATCTCTCTTTTCCTAGAAATATCACGGATGACATTTTTATAATTATTATCAAATCATTTTATTTAAAAATTTAAGCATCCAAAATTCATATTTTTAAAAAAGTAATTCAAATTAATAAAAAAAAATCATATAATATTAAAAGAAATCCGTGCATCGCACGGGTTTTAAGCTAGTACTACCTTCTTTGCAAAAATACTATCTTAGTCGTAATGGCTGCGTAGCAGGTTGCATTTAGTTGCACATGTAGTTGTATATGCAACTGAAAACTATAAATTACAACTTTTACAACTTCCGGTTTTCAGTTTTTATTTTCGATATAGATTTCAAAAAATTGGTTGAAAATGACAACTGAAAAATGGAAGTTTCTTATGCAACTGAATGCAACCACATGCAACTGAAAAACAAAAAAAGAATTTTCATTTTTTTTTCCCAACTTCCAGTTGTATATAAGGGTGGCGCAGGCGCATATGAAAATTCAAATTTCAATTGCGTAAAAGGTTAGTTGCATGTGGTTGCATATGTAGCTGGATGCAACCTCATATGCAACTAAATGCAACTGAAAACTGTAAGTTGCAACTTCCGGTTTTCAATTTTCATTTTCGACCAGTTTATATATATATATATATATATATATATATATATATATATATATATATATATTACTTGTTGATTTTACTTATTTACCCTCACTCATCCTACTAACTAATAAATTTCTTTTTTCAGGTTAAACATGTTATCTTTCTATTTTCCAATAAATAAATAATTTCTTTTTTTATGTAAAATATAATATCTTATATATTTAATCTAACTAAAATTTCTCCTTTATTAATCAATTTCCTTTTTCAGTTAAACATATTACCTTTTCCATTTTTTAAAAACAAAATAATTTACTTTTTCAGGTAAAATACAATATCTTTTACATTCTATCTAACTAAAATTTCTTCTTTTTTAAAAACACTACGAACAATTTTGTTTAATCAAATAACGTAATTATATTATAATTACTATTAACTAATCAATTACCCTTTTCAGCCACGTTACCGTTTCTCTAACTAAAATCTCTCTTTTTCCAATTATATCATGGACAATTACCTTTCTCAGCCAAAACACGTTAACTTTTTTATTTCTCTTACTAAGACCTCTCTTTTTCCAATTATATCACGGGAGTTTCTATTTAATAAAAATAAAATAATTATATCATAATACTAATTATTAACCGATTACCTTTTCAACTAAAACATATCATCTTTTCTATTTTTTCCAGATTAAATTCCCCTTTTTTCTAAAAAAATCATGGGCAACATTAATATCTCATTTTCTAAAAACATTATGAGCAATTTTATTTAGTAAAGTAACTTAATTAAATTATAATTACTATAAACTAATCAATTACTTTTTTCACATAAGTCATGTCACTTTTTTAATTTTCATGTTACCTTTCTATTTTCTCTAACTAAAATCTCTATTTTTTTCAATTATATCACAAGCGGTTCTATTTAATACAATAAACTAATAATATTATAATATTAATAATTAACCAATTATCTTTTTCAGCTAAAACGTATCATTGTTTTTATATTTTCTAAGTAAAATCTCTCTTTTAATAAAAATATCATGGACAATATTAATTTCTCCTTTTCTATAAATATTACGAGTAATTGTATTTAGTAAAATAACGTAATTAAATTGTAATTACTATAAACTAATCAATCACCTTTTTCATCTAGAACATGTTATCTTTTTAATTTTATCTAACTAAACTATCTCTTTTTCCAATCATATCATGGGCATTTTATTTAATAAAATATTATAATAATTTTATAATTACTATCAATTAACTGAATACCTTTTTCAACTAAAACTTATCATCTTTTTTATATTTTCTAACTAAAATCCCTCCTTTTCTATAAATATCACGATAACATATATATATTTATTATCAAATCATCTCATAAAAGAATTTAAGCCTCCAAAATTCATGTTTTAAAAAAATTATTTAAATTAATGCAAAAAAAAATTGTTATAATATTAAAAAGAATCTGTGCATTGCACGGATTTTATGGCTGTATACATATATATATACACATATACATATATATATATATATATATATATATACATATATATACATATATAGAGGGAGAGAGAGAGGGAGAGAGAGATTTCAAAAAATTGGTCGAAAATGACAACTGAAAAATGGAAGTTTCTTATGCAACTGAATGCAACCACATGCAACTGAATGCAATTGAAAATTGAAAATTCAAATTACAATTTTTCTGCTTCTGGCGCAGCCCTTATGTACAACTGAAAGTTGGCAAAAAAAATGGAAATTTCTTATGCAACTGAATGCAACCGCATGCAACTAGCAAGCAAAAAAAAAAATGATGAACAGTAACATTTCACGTGAATTATTTTTAAAAAAAAGCTTTTTTTAAAAAAATTAAAAATGGGTTTGAAGAGGAAAGATAGTATTTTTGCAATTAAGATAGTAAATATGCAATTAATTAAAGAAGATGGTATTTTTGCAAAGAGAAAATTTAAACCTAGTATTTTTGGTAAATTCTCTAAAAATTAACGCGTTTTAAGTGAAAATGAAATTTGTTAGTTATCAGTAATCATAAAATATTATATTATTTTATTAAATATAATTGCCCGTGTTATTTTTAGAATATAAACGATAACGTGTTTTACCAAAAAATGAAATTAATTACTTATTAAAAAAATAGAAAAAGTAACATTTTTTTATCAATAATAAATATTTAAGTAAAGATAATTAAGTAAGAAAAAAAAGTTTGGAAATTAGATATTTTAGTTAGAAAAATATAGAAAAGATATTACCTTTTAGCTGAAAAGGTAATCAATTATTTATTAGTAATTATAATTTTATTAGTTTATTTCATTAAATAGAATGATCCATGATATTTTTAGAAAGGAGATGTTGTAATCAAAAAAGGTAGAAAAAATAGTGTGTTTTAGCTAAAAGGTAATTGGTTGGTTATTTGAAACTACTAGCTTATAACCCGTGCGATGCACGGTGTGACGCCCCTAGATCCGGGGTCAAGGATCCAGGTCATCACGGTCCAATTTCCATTTAATATCAATATCTCTTCGGTTTTTTTTTTTTACTTAATATTTATGCAATTGACCCCACATTAATACACACACACACACACACACCAGTCATATGCTCATAGAACAACATCCACAATATTAAAAGTTTTTAGTTAAACAGTTATTACAACCCAGAATTCTACTAAGTACATTGTTGAATAATACTTCTACATGAAGCATTTCAACAATCAAAAGTTTATTATATCAGCTTACACATTTAATATACATAATCTACCAGGACCCGCTTGTCTACGCTACCTCTGGAATAGGTGCCAGCGTTCTCTCAGAAGGTTGCCTTTCCCTTACCCTCTTGCGGAGTGTACTGCGGAGTATCGGCATGCCTAGCTGTTGTATAAAATAAATAGCAAGAATGAGCTAAAATAGCTCAGCAAGATAAATTCTACCGACTACCATCAAAGGAAATAGACCATTACATATATATATATATATATATATATATATATGTGGAAATTCATCATACTTATTAAGAAAGAAAAATCTTTATTTATTAAATACACCATCTATTCATCTTGATAGGAAAAGAAATTTAGGATAATACAATATGAGTTTCTCTTCTAAAATATTATAATAATCCATACTTCATTTCCGTATAATATTTTAAAATAATATATACTATTTGAATCAGATCTCTTAATAAAATCTTTCCATTTCCTTGTATATGACACTTATATAAAAATAATATAAAATCAGTTTCTCTTCATTCCATATAAATAATTCCATCACCTTATCTCATTTTCTTGGTTTCAGCATATAAATCTGAAAACCATTATCAACTCTTTCTTTTCAAAAACATTGGGGATATCTGCTGTCGCCTGATACATTAGGACGATGATCAGTCGCCTAATCGTACCTGCTCTCTTTTTACTACCGGTAGAAGGAATGAAGATCATCCCTGGAGGAAGGCCACCTGCTAACATCCTCCCTTGGCATCTTCGTGCCGTAATAAAAATAATAAATGCTGGACTGTGTCGCACACAGCCCTGACACAGCCACTTACGCAAGTCCGTTGCAATCCCCCTTTTTGTCAAATCATTTATCTACTCACATTTATCATTTCCATTTCCATTTCCATTCACATTTCCATTCACATTTATTCATCACCTTTAAATCATATGTCATAATACTTTAATTATGACTCATACATCTTTTCTATAATTATTAAAGTCAAATATTCCTTTAGAACATAAAGTATATTCGCTCTATCCATATTCGTAGTATCTATCTTTCTTTAATTCTCAAAATCAGGAAATAAATCCTTAGCAGTATAGCATCGTAGAAAAACATATATATTCCAAGAAATCATTTTACTTAAAAAAAAAAAAAAGTTTTCTAAAGTAAGAGTAGAAGAAATCTTGCTCTCTTATATACACATATATATATTGTTCCATCTACTTTTAAAAATAGTAGATAATAATCAAATAATACTTATTAAATCACAATATTTAAAAAAAATATCTTTAGCAAAATATTATAAATCATATTACCTTAGATAACAACTGATACCATTCTTTTATTTACTTTAGATAATAACTGATATCATTCTCTCATATTCTCTTAATCATAAGGCATGTTCACTTCATGCATAATCATCTCTATACATATCCATCTCATACTCATATCCATATTCATATCCATCTCATACTCATATCCATATTCATATTCATATACATCTTCGTATACCTTTCTTTTCAATATCAATACTCAAGGAAGACAATTTCTTCACAATATAGTAATAATAGCATCACATATATATTCCATGAAATCAAGTTTCTTTGAAGATAAATAGTTTTCCAAGTAGGGATAGAAAAGATCTTGCCTCGATCTCGATGTCCTGAAGGTATGGCTCGTGGCTCTCCCGGAGTTTCTATAAACACGAAAAGGACCGTCGTTAGAATACCACATCTCTTACTCACCTCACTCTTGCATAACAATACCCTTGACACTTTAATATATGTTTCACATGTTATTCATAACCCAAGTGTTCCAAAAACCTAACCATTTTAGGTTAAATCAAGGTTTCGGTGCTTATTCACCATTTCCCTTAACAACCATACCCGACTGTAAAAATTCTCAGAAAATCTCAATTTCGAATTTTAATGTAAGGTCAACTGGAAATGACTCTTTGACCACTCCACTACAATATCCCAAAATTTTATAATTTTTAAAAATGTTTAAGTATGGTAATGATAGCCTCAAAGTTGGCAAAATTGCAATTTCCCGGTTTCCGAACGACTTTCTCTAAAACACACTTTTCTCCTAAACCGTTCATCAGATTTTGACGCACTTTATATCAAAACGATCTATGACTCAAGCTCTATCATCTCATGGTTAGTTGGTGTTCTAGACAGGAACCTACCGTACGCGTATGAGGTTTCAAAAATAGGGCATTCTTTGGCTAAACGAAAATCGGGCATTATAACGGCTATATTTTCATACTTTCCAAAATATTACTCCTCCAAATCCATCATCCGCCTTATACACCATCACCTACACCATGTGGTCATCTTACCAACCATGGTTACAAGCACCAAACACTTCTATATATCATCTCATCACTTATAAACACACATCTACTCATGATTTATACTTAAAACAAACTTAACCATTAAACTCATCATAATCCATCATAAACTCAAAGTAATACTAAGGGTTCTTGAATTTTATACCTTCCTTGGAGCTTGAACAACACTCAATAAGCCTTGGATAGTCCTTAAATAACCTTAAGGTAGCTTGGATCAACTAAATAAATCATAAAAACAAAGTTAGAAATTCGGATTCACTAGACACCAGTTGAAAGAATCGCAAAAACGAAGGCCTTACCTACGTTTTCTGGATGAGGCTTCTAAAGGAAAGTTGTAGAGCATCTAACCAGCTTTCCAAACATATAAAGAACACAAAATTCTATTGAGTAATGAAGGAGATATGGCCGTTTGAAAATCATCACAGAAACTGTCAAAGATTCTGGCAGCTCGGTTCTTCAACTTGGGGAGGCGATTTGACAAGGCTATACTCATTAGATTGCCATGAAATTTGGAGCGAATAATGCCCATGGAGTGGAGACGTTGTGGTTCAAATTTGGTGATTTTATCATGGATAGAAATGGAGATATGATTTTTCTTCTTGAGCTTGGTTCTGCAGGGCAGTTTGTGGAGAATGAGAGAAATGGAGTAATGAGGAAGATGGGGAGAGATTTTTTTTTGTGTTAACTTTGATCTTATCTTCCTATAATCCTGATTATTCTAGAGTGTAGTGGAAGCTTGGTGAAGAGTATGGAAAAATCCTCATGCAAAATGACTAATCTACCCTTAAAACAAGTTAGTGGAATGTGATGTCACTTATGGTGATCTCATAATCTTTTTTTCTTGTTTTTTCTAAGTATTATGCTAATAATCTTGGATAATAATAATGTGGTATGTATCCTTGTTATATTACTAATCTTGGTTGTTTGGTTTCCATACTTGTCTAATTGTGATTCGTTTCGAATGTACCTCATTATCTCAGTGGTTTTGAAATCATTTAACAATCCAAATTCCTTTGGTATTTCCTTAACTTAATAATCCCTTAGTTTATACTAATCCACTAATTCCTCAATATATAATTCTTTTAATATCTCCATGCTCCTTAATATTCAATAGAAGCTCATTCGAAATCAAAATTCTCAAAAATCCATATTCAGGAATTTCTGAAATCTATCGTCATTTCGAGTCACTTATTTTCTTTGTACAACACTAATATGGTTTCTGTTTACTCATTTTCTATTTCTATTATAGAGTACTTACATACCATTTCCTAAATCCTCAAAATTTTACTATTCGTGTGATCACTGTAGCTTTGCTAAAGTTAGGGTTATTACAGTCTTCCCCCCTTAAAAGGATTCCGTCCCGGAATCATGTCGAAAATATCCATGAATACCTTTCTCATCTGACACTTTCTAACTTCTACACTACTTCCTTTATCCTTTTGCTCTTTCATAACATCTCTATCTTGCTTGCGCAGAAATACACCAACATAAACTTGCTTGCCATTCATCCACATGCCATCTAGCTTATCAATAGCAGCACTTTCACTATCTTTTCCTGTATTCAGTCATTCTATATTATCTCATTTCTCCTTCCTCTTTCGACTAAGGGTATCGGCCACCACATTGGTCTCCCCTGAATGGTAGTGTATCTCACTATGGTTTGTCTATATTTTGATCTCTATTATGGCATAAATATTAACACCTCAATATTCCTATATCTCATCTCTGTAAAATTTTCCAGAAAATAAGCTATAATAATATTCCTTGAAACAATTGTAAGAAAATATTGGTTATAATATATATTTCCTGTTCGTAACTATACGAGCATGTACTTTTCCTTCATCCTTAAAAATATTCTCGCACCTCCTCTCATGCTCTTAATCTCTTTTCTATAGAGTCCTCTGACCCTTAATAGATATTGATTTTCCTTATCTAGATTGTCAACTTACCTACACCATTCATTGACTTAGTCGATCCCTAACCAAACATTTACACTTAAAAGGTTAAATTAGAGCGTACCTACAATTTCCTCCGGATACCTTATCCCATATGTCTATTGTTCACTATACGCTCTTTACATCTTGCTGATCCACCTTAGTTCCTTCATGAAATACTATCCATTCCACCTCTGAAATTTCCCTTTATTATTCTCATCAAAATCTTTACCTGAAGTTTTACTCATTCACACCTTTTAGATTAATCCTTTGAATACTTAACATCTTTAATCTCTCTATGCTACTTAGGGTATTAGTCACAATATTGGTTTTCCCCTACTAATAGTTATTGCACCTCGAAATCCTTCATTAATTATCCCCACTTCCTTTGTTTTTCCTTGTTCTAATTCTATCCTCAAAATATACCTTGCTCTCAATAGTAAATCTCAATTATACCTTAAAATTCCTCATATTCTTTTCTCTTACTAATCATCAAATATACCTATTTCTTCTCACGAATTTCCTTCCTCTCTTATATTGAAACGCTTCTAGCTCTAATTATCTCTTATTGAAATTTCCCTTGGAATCTCAAGTTTCCTCGTATAATCACGTATACCTTAAACCTTGCTTCCATTATTCCATCCAGTAAGGAAATCTTTTATATTCGAAATAATTAATAGAATTTAAGAGACTTTGAATTGAAACGGACCCAGAAACAAGCAAGGGTCCCACAATAATTTATAAAATTGAGAGATTTAAATAATCTTTATTCGAAACACAAGAATATTTGAGAAATCAATATGATGGAAGAACCCGTACGTCACACAAGTGAGGGCGTCCTGTTAGTCACAGAGGCATGCCTGAATACATCTAATAACAAGCCTAAGTTTGTGTAATGCTATGCATTACCTACATGACCTCTTAACTGAGGGAACCTCTAGTTGTAGAGTTTCTATTTGTTCTGTACTTGTAATAGGCATCAAATTCTAGTTGTGTTACTGTAATTATAAAGTCAAGAATAATGCTTGAAAGAAGTTCCAAGGTTCATGCCTCAAGCAAGGAGATAAAGACTGCCAAATAATCATAGTTGGGATTTGAAGAAATGAAGAATTTGCCTAAGTACATTTGTCTATTCGAGAAGTCTAGCATTCGAGAAGTCAGAGATTCGATATCTCAGAAGACACTATTCGATATCTCTGAATACACTGTTCGATATCTCAGGGATTCGATATGTCAAAATGCTCTATTCGATATCTCAGGGATTCGATATGTCAAAATGCTCTATTCGATATCTCAGGGATTCGATATGTCAAAATGCTCTATTCGATATCTCAGGGATTCGATATGTCAAAATGCTCTATTCGATATCTCAAGGAGTCCCAGAGAAAAGAGCTATTCGAGAAGTGATTCGATATGTCAAGATAACACTATTCGAGAACTCAGAGTTATCGATCAAGTCAACTCCAGTTCTCGAATCACTCACTTAGTCACTTCTCGAATACATTCTTGAGGACAAAATACTGAAGAATTGTACAAGTCAGAAACCTGCAACAAGCCAGGATACTTTATTTGACTCTGTCCTATAAAGCATGCTGGAAAGCCTACAAAGAAGCTTGGAGAGATAAGACAAGGGACAAGGAGCTGAAGAAGTGGATCTAAACAGGCTTTTCAAAGTCAAATCTGTAGCCGTTTGGACTCTTACTAAAATGAGATAGACAGACTGGAAAGTGCTTTTGTTTTACCTACCTCATTTGTAGTAAGTGGGTGTATCCATGTCTATAAGGATACAGCCTCACTTCCTTAGCTGTTAAGGTTTTGAAGTTTCTCAAAAATATCCAGAAAATATCTCTCTGAGAAAAACGAAGCTGAGAATACTATCATTTGTATTCACAGATTGTAGCAAAATCTTTATCTAATAAAATATTAGATTAAAGTGATATTGTGTTGTGTTTGTCTTTAATTATCCGCATCTTCATATCTCACACACTCATCACTTATCGTACTGCAAAGATTCAAGAACGAAGAAAAATTCAAGAATCCATTCACCCCCCCTCTGTATTCTTTTACTGTATTCAATACTCAACAAGTGGTATCAGAGCAGGCTGTTTAATCTAAACAGAAAACGATCATGAGTTCGAATACACCAAAGACTACAGGTACGGTAAAGGTCCCTAAGTTCGACAAAGAGAATTACAACCTCTGGAAAATAAAAATGCTGTTGTTCATCAAAGCTGCCAATCCTCTCTACCCTGACATTCTCAAGAATGGTCCATTCATACCACAACAAGAAGTTGCTGAATCCACAGTGGGCGCAGTAGTCATTCCTAGATCATACGTTCCAAAAGAGCCATCCAAATGGACGGACTCAGAGAAGGAAAAGATTGCCCTAGACAGCCACCTCATGTTGTTAATCATAGACTCCTTGGATATGTCGATGTTTGCCAACGTAGCATCATGCAGATCAGCCAAGGACATGTGGAATCACATCGAGGTGTTATGTGAAGGGACAGAGGAGGTAAGAGAAAATAAGAAACAGATACTGGTCACACAGTATGAGGCGTTCATGGCACAGCCCAAGGAAAGTATCACTGATATGTTTGAAAGATTTCACAAGCTGGTGACTGAGCTCCAAATGAATGGGAAGGTTTACAGCACTAAGGAATTAAATATGAAGTTTCTACTATCGTCACCAAACCATCTAGAGCAAAGGGTCATATCCCTAAGAGAAAGAGATTTGAACAAAGTCACGTATGATGTGCTCTATGGGGTTTTAAAGACACACGAGCTTGAGTTGCTTCAAAAGAGGGCTATCCAAGCTAACCAAGGCAGAATGATAAACACATCCTGTGCCTTGATTGTCAACAAATCTATTCAAGACCTGGAAGCATCTGCAAGTCAGCTGAGAATAGAAGAGATAGTAGATGATGAAGAAACTGAGGAAGTAGTGACTGAACCTGCTGATGACAAGGAAGAAGATGAGTTCTACACTCTTGAAGAGCTGGATGGCATGGAAAATACATCATATGCTTTTATGGCTAGAAAATTCCCAAACATCAGATTCAAGAGGAATCAGCCCTTCAAGCCTAGACCTCAAAATCATTCATTCAACAAGAGCAAGGCACCTATGAAAACAAACAAGAACAGATTCAAAACCAGCTATGTGGATAGGTCATCTGTAAGATGTTACAGATGCAATGACCTAGGGCATTTTGCCAGTGAATGCAAGAAGCCTAAAAAGAAGGATAAGGAGTTTCTTGAGCTTGAAGCTAAGTATGAGGCCCTTCTAAAGAAGCAGACACCAGGTAAGGCTTACATAGCTGAAGGGAAGTGTTGGGATGATTCTGACAGTGATGGGGAAGAACAAGAATTCTGCAACTATGCCTTGATGGCCAATTCCAAGGAAGAACCATCTGCATCAGACTCACAGGTACCATCTCTCACTACCATAGACATGTCTGTTTCTGAATATAAATCTTTGGTTGAACAACTATCCGTTGAGATGTTTAACATTCATACTAGTATGACTGCTGCTAATGAAGAGATTGCTAAACTGTCTACTAGGAATGAACTGTTAAATAAGAGAAATGAGGAACTAGAGCTAACTACTGTGCAAATAGAAAACCTTAAACAAGAGATTGAGTATCTAAAGAACAAAGTTCTATGTGCTAGTCAAGTTGAGAAAGCTCTTAGGGATGAATTAGCTGAAAATGAATTTAAGTTGAAAACATTTAAGAATTCCTCTAGTCTATTGCAGTCTTATCATGAGAAAAATCTAGCTAGACCTAAGGCTGCCATTGGACTTGATTATGACACTCTTAAACAGAGGAAAGGCTATGCAGTCATTGAAGATGACATTGTTGTTCAAGAGGAGGTGCCTCAGGTTTTGAAAAAGACTGAGAATCCAATATTTAAAACACCAACACTTGAGATTGATGAGGATGCCTTACTCATCAAGCAAATGTTGGAGGATGAAGATGAGGCACAATCAAATGAACAACAAGCATCCTCTGAGAGTAAGAATGTCAAAACCAAAGCCAAGGAGCCAGTAGGAGGTAGACCTAGACTTGAGAAATCTGTAAATTTTGTTTCAGCTGGAAATTATGAGACTAAGAAGAAAGTGACTAATAAGAGACCAAACAGGAATGGCAAACTAGGGATTAACAAAGATAACAACTATGCTTATGTGCCAAATGCCCCTAGGAAAGTTTGTCAAAACTGTTTTAGCTCTAATCATTTGACTCATGCTTGCAAGAAACCATCTGGTAGTGTTGCTAAACCATTCTATGATTGCTCTGTGCCTTTAAGACATAGAGACTCTCCTTTCTGTGATAAACTTGATTGTATGCCATGTAACATGAATGTGATGACTAGTTGTTTTAATTTGAGAAGACAATTCATGGAGGGCTGTATCAATCATAATGTTCACACACACTACACAAGGACAAAGTCTTCAAGTCCTCCTAAAGTTAGGAAGGTACCTCTGTCACCTAAGTCTAAGAACCCTGATTCTAAGACTTCCAACAGTGACAAGAAGACCAACATCAAGAAAACTGATAAGCATGCTGATTTTGATAAAACTGTCACTAAGTCACTTGGACCCAAACTCGTTTGGGTACCAAAGGAGAAGTAATACTTTTGTGTTTGCAGGGCAAAGAAAGTAAAAAGAAGGTCATGTGGATTTTGGACAGTGGATGCTCAAATCATATGACTGGTGATATGGCCCTGCTATCACAGTATGAGGAAAAGGCTGGCCCAATGGTTGCTTTTGGAGATGACAGCATTGGCAACACACTGGGATATGGCAAGTTGGAAATTGGAAATGTCATCATTGAGAATGTAGCACTGGTCAAGGGGCTCAAGCATAATCTACTGAGTGTTGGTCAATTCACTGACAGAGGCTTCAAAGTGAACTTTGACAAAGATGAATGTTTGATCACCCACAAGAAGACTGGTGATTTTGCTCTGTCTGGAGTAAGGAAGGGAAGCCTGTTTGTAGCCAATATGGACTCTGCAAGCAAGGACACAATTTGTTGCTTCTACTCAAAAGCATCAAATGAAGACAGTTGGCTGTGGCACAAGAAGCTATCACACCTGAACTTCAAAGCCATTAATTCCCTAGTCAAAAGGGAGTTAGTGAGAGGCATGCCCACACTTGAATTCTGTCAAGAAGGAGTGTGTGAGGCGTGTCAAAAGGGAAAAATGAAAAGATCAAGCCACAAGTCAAAAACAGTGACATCTATAACCAAGCCCCTGCAACTGATTCATATGGATTTGTTTGGGCCTGTCAATATTATGTCACTAGGAAGGAAGAAGTATGCTCTAGTGATGGTTGATGATTTTACAAGGTATACATGGGTAGAATTTCTGGCATCAAAGGATGAGGCTCCACAAGTAATCATTGAGCACATAAAGAAAGTTGACAAAGAAGCAAAGGCCATAAATGCAAGTGTGATTGCATTAAGAAGTGATAATGGGACAGAATTCAGAAATGCCATGCTTGGAGCATTCTGCAAAGAAAATGGTATTTCTCAACAATTCTCAGCTCCAAGGACTCCACAACAAAATGGAGTTGTTGAGAGAAAGAATAGGACTCTGATAGAGGCTGCTAGAACAATGCTACTTGATGCAAAGATGCCTACATGTTTTTGGGCTGAGGCTGTGAGCACTGCATGCTACATCCAAAACAGAACCCTCATCAACAAAAACACTGGAAAGACACCTTACAACTTGATGACTGGAAAGAAGCCTACTCTAAAGTATGTTCATACTTTTGGAAGCAAGTGCTTTGTGCTAAAAGATAATTCAGAATATGTTGGAAAGTTTGATGCAAAGGCATTTGAAGGAATCTTTCTTGGCTATTCTATGGAAAGAATTGCATACAAAGTTTATGTCATTTGTCAAAAGAAAGTAATGGAGAGCACAGATGTAACATTTGATGACAGCAAACTACCTGGATTAGAAGAAGCCAATGATGAAGATAAAGATCCCTTGAAGTTTGACAATCTAGATGATTCTGATGAGGAGATTGAAAGTGAATCTGAACTCATAATCCAACAAACTCAAGTGAATGAAGAACCTGTGTCAACCAACAATGAAGAAACAAGCATCCAAGATACACCTGTGAGGAGTGACAACTTCACAGGGGGAGGAAATGTAGATGATCATGATCTAAATGATGAAGCAACATCAAGGATGAGAAATCAATCTGAACATACAAGGAAATGGGATAGATCACACACTGCAGATCAGATAATTGGAAATCCAAATGCAGGAGTAAGGACAAGGAGAGCAACTATAAATGAATGTCTCTATGGCTGCTTTCTATCCCAAGTTGAGCCTAAGAAACTTGATGATGCATTGTTGGATCCTGACTGGATAATTGCTATGCAAGAGGAGCTAAATCAATTTGAAAGGAGCAAAGTATGGGAACTAGTGCCTGCACCAAAGGATAGAACCGTTGTTGGAACTAAATGGGTTCTAAGGAATAAGATGGATGAAAATGGTGTAGTCATAAGGAACAAAGCAAGGTTGGTTGCAAAAGGATACTCTCAACAGGAAGGTATTGACTATGATGAGACCTTTGCCCCTGTTGCTAGACTAGAAGCCATCAGAATTTTCTTGGCATTTGCTGCACATTCCAATTTCAAGGTCTATCAAATGGATGTCAAGAGTGCATTCCTGAATGGGGAGTTGGAAGAAGAAGTATATGTGCAACAACCACCTGGCTTTGAGGATCCACAGTTTCCCCACTTTGTCTACAGATTACTTAAAGCATTGTATGGACTCAAGCAAGCTCCTAGGGCATGGTATGACACACTATCACAATTTCTACTGGAGAATCAATTCACTAGAGGCACACTGGACAAGACACTGTTCTACAAGAAACATGATGATGATATTATCCTAGTTCAAATCTATGTGGATGATATCATATTTGGCTCTACAAATGAGAAGCTGTGTGAAAAATTCTCTAAGCTCATGCAAAGCAGATATGAGATGAGTATGATGGGAGAATTAACATTCTTTCTTGGACTGCAAGTTAGTCAAAGGAAGGATGGCATTTTTATAAGTCAAACCAAATACATTAAAGATTTACTGAAGAAATTTGATTTGGAAGAATGTTCACCTGCGAAGACACCCATGGCCACTGCCACCAAGTTAGATGATGATGCTAAGGGCAAAAAGGTAGATATCTCAATCTACAGAGGCATGGTTGGTTCTCTACTCTACCTCACTGCTAGTAGGCCAGATATCATGTTTGCTACATGCTTATGTGCAAGGTTTCAATCAAACCCAAAGGAATCACACATGATAGCAATAAAAAGGATCTTCAAATATCTGAAAGGCACACCAAACTTGGGGTTATGGTATCCTAAGGACACAGGGTTCAATCTGGTTGGTTATTCTGATGCTGATTATGCTGGATGCAGAGTGGATAGGAAAAGCACATCAGGTAGCTGCCAGTTTCTTGGACAAAGGTTAGTCTCTTGGTACAGCAAGAAACAACAATCTGTGTCAACTTCCACAGCTGAAGCTGAATACATAGCTGCTGGAAGTTGCTGTGCTCAAGTGCTTTGGATTAGAAACCAACTTAGAGATTATGGACTTGTGTTGGAAAGAATTCCTATCATGTGTGACAACACAAGTGCAATCTCTATAGTTGCCAATCCTGTCAATCATTCTAGGACAAAGCACATTGACATCAGATATCACTTCATAAGGGAGCATGCAACTAATGGAACCATTGAGTTACATTATGTTCCCACAGAAAAACAACTAGCTGACATATTCACTAAGCCACTAGATGAAGCCACCTTCACAAGGTTGGTTAGTGAGATTGGAATGCTGAATTCTTCAAATTCTGGCTAAGTGAATATATCAACTAGATTGTTGCAGCAGTAAATACTTACTTTATCAAATGCCTAATATTTCTGAAGTAAGTATTGGCTGGAGTATGATGTATAAATATTCCAATGCTGCACATGTTGAAAATCATACATATGTAGCTTGAAATTTCTGTAAAAATTTTGAGTAAACCACTATTTAATTTGGTAGAATATTCGTCAATGAATATTTCTAGTAAATTTTAAAGGATAGTGGAAATTGAATTTTATGAGTGAAAAGTACAGTTCGATAAGTCAGACTTCTCGAATGGTTCATTGTTATGTCTTGGCTCGAGTTCTCGAATAGGCCTATCTAGAACCCTCTTGAGTTCTCGAATAGTGTCTTTTAGAGAAATCGAATAACACACTTTGAGTTCTCGAATAGAGTATTTTAGTTCTCTAATGATAGAGTTCTCGAATACTGCATTTGAGTTATCGAATCATTTGAAAAGGCTGATTTTTCGCTGACACTTAATCGCTTTTTGGATTTATATTCAAACCTTCATTTCACTCATAAAAATATATTCTTAACTTTGAATTATTTTCTGAGTTAAATCACTGCCAGCTGTGAGTTAAAAACTGCCTGAGATATCGAATAAGCCTTTCTTGACTTCTCGAATAGTTGTTTCATACTTCTCGAATGACTTGTCGCTACAGAACACTTATCTATCGACAACTCAAGACATTCATATATATATATACAACTTCACAACTATTCAATTCATTTCGTTCGATTTCTCAAGCACCTCAACTTCTGAAACCTCTGAAAAACCCTAACTGCGAATTTCTTCTTCAATCCTAATTCTCTTTTCTTCTCTACCCAAATGGCAAACACTCAACTCACCATACCATCCCAAACTAATTTCATCGCAATCTCCAGTGATGTGGAAGCACCGAATGCCAATTTCAAGTGCTTTGTTCGGTGGTTGTCTGAATCATACATCAAGAGTGCGCTCTCAGCCAACCCAACTCTGTACATAGATCTATTGGAACAATTCTGGAGGACTGCTACTGTGGAGGTCATCGCTCTTGAGAATGCTATCACCTCTTATATTGTTCACTGCAAGATTCAAGGAGAGGATATCACTATCACCACTGCAGACATGAATCAAGCCTTGGATATGCAGCAAGAGACGTATGATGCTCTGGCCTCCAATGATGAGTTGGAAGAATTCTTTGACTTCATCAACTACTCTGATACTATCAAGCTGGGAAAGTTGAATAGGAAGTTCTTGAGGAAAGAATGGAGCTTTGTATTTGCTACACTCCTTCAAGTATTCACTGCACGGAAATCAAGCTTTGATCAGATTAGTACGCCCGTGCAGCAGCTTGCCTATGCCTTGGCTCATGGGAGAAAGATAGATGTTGGACTTCTCATCCTACAGGAACTCTATGGGAGACTTGGTCAGACCACAGCCAAGAGAGGTAATGAAATTTTCTTTCCTCGCTTTATTCAATCAGTGCTTAACTTTAAAAATGCTTCTTTGATTGAATTGCCTGGAGTAGATAAGAGTAAAATAGGCTATCCTAGGTCCATGACCAAACTCATTTTTGGTAATTTGGAGACTAGGAATGATGTGGATGTAAGACTTAACATAACTCCCCACATGGAGGGTTTGTTTAGGTCTTACCCCCACAACATGCCAATATTTGATTCAAAATCACAGTTAGCACAGCCTAAGCAAGGAGAACAAAGTGCTAACCCAAGGCCTGCTAACCAACCCCCTCAGCCAAACACTCTATCCAGCAAAGAGCCAACTGCATCATCCTCTCAAAAGGGTGATGTTAGTAAAAAGAAGAGAAAACAGGCTGCTTCTGAACCTTTAGAAATCTTAACTGAAGCAGCCTTGGCTGTAGAACTAGGGCTAGAAAGTGAGACACCTGAGTTACCTATCATAAGCCTAAAGAAGAAGAAGAAGTCTAAAACCACCTCTTCAGTCACTCAAATGGCTGAAGTTGTAAAATCAGGGGCACACAGCTCACTAGATGTATCCTCTCAACAGGATGCATCTATAGAATCAAGCATCCTCCCCAATGCACCTATCTGTAAAGAGTCAGCACAAGGGAGTGATAAGGCTGGCACAACACTGAGTGGAGAGCACATCATAACTGAAACTCCCTCTATTTCTCAGGGGGAGTTGCCAAAATCTTGTCTACAACACTCTTCTCTTTCAGAATCTACCACTCATATTTCTTTGAAGCCTGTAAGTCAAGCAATTGAGGAGCAAGGCATTGATCATCAAGAATTCTTTTCCTTTGATGAGCCAATGAATTCAAGTGACTTGGTGCATGACACCTTGCTCACCACCCAGGTACCACATTTGGATGGTCAGGGAATGCATGCTGGGGCATATCCTAATGACACCATCACAAACACAGAGGATTCACTAGTTCTTACTAGAGACTCTGTGCCTGTGTCAACTACTGTTGTAACTCATCCCACTTCTGTGGAGACAGCAGTAGTAGAGTCTGTTCATCCGGTTGCAGAAGTTGCATCTGTAACTGAGGAGCCTAGCAAGCCTAGCTCTAGCTCTAACTTTTTGTCTCAATGGCTGAAGCCTGTGCAACATGACAGTGCTTCAGGATCAGGGTCTGTTCCACCACAATTGACGGTTGAAGCACTTCAAAGCTTAGTTGTGGATCAGATCCCTGAGTTCACAAAAATTGCTCAGCACCTTCTCACTGCAAACATGCCCAATCCAGACTATGAAGCTATTCTCCTATGTCACAAAGAGGATGTAGAGCTACAGAAGGAGAAGATCATAGATGAAACTGAGAGAGATGGGAATATCGATGCTTGGCTGCAAGGAACCAATTCAATCCCTCTCTCAGAAGGTCTCCAGTATCTCAGAGAAGAGTACATCACTTCACTAGGGTCCAATGCCAAATCTCTCAACCCTACTGATGTGTTTGAAGCAGTGAATGACAACTATAAAGGCATTCTCAAGGCTGCACACTATCTTGGTAAAGGCTTAAAGACAGAAATTAATGAAGTGTGTTCAGCTACAACCAAGGAGGTGCATGAGATCAAGAGGACTTTTGATGCTAAATTCCCTCAATTGGAGACTGTTCTCAAGGACATTCGAACCTGCAATGCTACTTGCACCAGGATGGACAATGGTTTGGCTATTCTCAAGGATGCTGTCACAGGTCTGGGGCACAAATTTCAATCCTTATCAGATCAGACAACTGATGCCAATGCCATGCTCAGGACCCTCTTTGCAAATCAATATGGAGACAAGCTGGTCACTGAGGTTCCTGTGCATGAGATGTCAAGGTTCGAAGTGCAGAGACTGAAGGATCAATCCCTATCTGGTTTTAAGGCCAATGAACTCTTCATTAAAGTGGATACTCTTGAAAAGGAGGTAGTCTCTCTCCACAAGTCCAATGCTCATCTTACAGACACTGTGACAACTCTGACTGAGCAGTTGAACACTCAAGCCACCACCACAGCTGATGTTCTTCTGCATCAACAATCAATGTTGTCTGCAATGATGAAGCACATGGGTCTCCCTCTACCTGATGAATCTTCAACTCCAAAGGTGCCTCCTACAGTCCCTGTGTCTGTCAACAAGCCTAAGGGGGAGAAGAGGATATCAAAGAACTCAAATCCAAAGGGGGAGAGACCACTAGAAAAGGGCATCAAGATCACTGAGGGTGGCCATCAGAGAACTTTGAAATCTACTACTCATGTGCCTGGAAAAGGAAAGGACAAAGTTGATGAGCCTCCCACTTCTCTGCCAGTTGTCACTCTACCAACTGTGCACATTACTACTCCTGATGGTCAAAGGCAGTCTATCACAACCACAGTGGTTGCGGGGAGTATGCCATCTGACAAGCCTCGAATCTCAATATCTAAGAGTGCCAAGCCAGTAGAAGTGAAGGTGGTCACTGAGGCCAAGCTACAAGAAATTGCAAACTCAAATGTCTATCATGATGATGCATTCTTGGAGTTTCTGAAAATCTCTAGAGAACAGGCTGGTGATGCTCTGCTATATCATGAGAGTTTGAAGAGTCAGATTGACTGTCTCACTGTAGTACCAAGGAGGCTTAATGATCTATGGCTCAAGGAGATATTGATGGTAGGAAAGAACAAGATATGGCACTTAACCATCAATACTCTACAGAGTCTAAAGCACTCAGAAGTGAATGTGCTCCTTGGACTAATTGAGAAGGGAAATGAGAACAACAAGAGTCTTCATGATGACTTGAGGAATGGTCAACCTTCAAGGCTACCTGAAGTTTTCACAGATCCTAGAACTATTATCTACCAGGCTGGAACAAGAATTGAAGATATCAAGCAGCTGGTCATTCCTAAGCATCTAACTCCTCAAAATAAAAATCTCATCATAGCCATCATTGAGAAACTGATCAAGAAGAAGGGATCAAGAACAGCAGAAGAATTAGAAGCTATATCTTATCTCAGGTCATATATTGCAACTGGCATTGTATCTGAGACTGCTAAGTTCAACCCAAGCAAAGATCAAGACAAGGATGAAGATAAAAGTGACGGAAGGGGAAGACATCACAGGAGTAATAAGGGTGATGAAGACAAGAAGAAGAAGAAGGATGATGAGAAGAGGAAGAATGATGATGATCAAGGTAAAGGCTCTGAGAGGAAAAGTGGAAGACAGCAAGCCTCAGGCATTGCTGACAGTAACCTCACCACAACGCAAGACTCTAAGTCTAGGGTGAATGCTGCCAGTAGTGACCTTTCAAAATTTGCATCTATGGCTTCTGCAACTGTCTTGCCACCTCAAGAAGAGAAGAAGATTCAAGTCAAGAAACCATCTGTATGTTTCAAAAAGCAAACTGCTAATGGAATACTACAATGGTCTACAAACAAAGGTCACATACTGCTGCCAAGTAATCATGTAAAAAGAATCAAGTTCAAGCAAGCTGCAAGGAAATCAAAGCCAACCATATCAAAAACCCTGACAATCTATCCAGGCCTAAAACTCCAACCACTAGATGAAGATTATGATGAAGACCAACTGCAATTTTTGCAAGCTCAAAGAATCTATCATGTTGCCATTGTTGATAATTGCCTTGAGATTAAATATTCTGATGGAAGGGAGGAGAAATTCAAACAAGGAGGATGTCAACACTGGGGCAAGCTATATGACATAGAGAGAATCATTGCACTGTTGAGCTCAGAAGATAAAGTGGAGAGAGTATGGAAACTGGAGCTAATTGATTTTGTGAAAATGAAGAGAGATCATGAAGAAAAAGTCAGAAAAGAGTGTTTTGAGAAATGGCTGGCAAGGGAGAAAGAAATTGAGAGACTGGAAAGTGAAGCAGAAAAGCTGAGGAAAAAGGGTTTGTGTAGAGTTCAGTTCAACCCCTACATGGTAAAGTATAGGAGGAGGAATGGAAATCAAGTCAACATCAGAATGAATCTACTCAACCACTATCCTGCAAATATTCTGGAACCAGTACTTGAAGATTTCAAAGACTCAATTTTGCTTGAAGAATTGGATGCTATGGCAGAAATAATAAAAGCTATGGATGAGAATACAAGGAAGGAGAAAGAAAGAAGAGAGAAAGAATATGATGAATTTCAAGCCAAAGCTATGGAAAGGGAATCAAAAGACAATGGCTAGTTCTTCATCATAGGCTGTAAGATTACTCACTCTGTAGTTCTATCCAAATTGCTAATGGAAATTCATACCTGTACTGTCAAGTTTTATCTTTATGTATGATAGGCTTGTTATCAGACATGAAATTGTGACTAAGGGTCTTACTCACAATTTGGGGGAGATTGTTAGTCACAGAGGCATGCCTGAATACATCTAATAACAAGCCTAAGTTTGTGTAATGCTATGCATTACCTACATGACCTCTTAACTGAGGGAACCTCTAGTTGTAGAGTTTCTATTTGTTCTGTACTTGTAATAGGCATCAAATTCTAGTTGTGTTACTGTAATTATAAAGTCAAGAATAATGCTTGAAAGAAGTTCCAAGGTTCATGCCTCAAGCAAGGAGATAAAGACTGCCAAATAATCACAGTTGGGATTTGAAGAAATGAAGAATTTGCCTAAGTACATTTGTCTATTCGAGAAGTCTAGCATTCGAGAAGTCAGAGATTCGATATCTCAGAAGACACTATTCGATATCTCTGAATACACTGTTCGATATCTCAGGGATTCGATATGTCAAAATGCTCTATTCGATATCTCAGGGATTCGATATGTCAAAATGCTCTATTCGATATCTCAGGGATTCGATATGTCAAAATGCTCTATTCGATATCTCAGGGATTCGATATGTCAAAATGCTCTATTCGATATCTCAAGGAGTCCCAGAGAAAAGAGCTATTCGAGAAGTGATTCGATATGTCAAGATAACACTATTCGAGAACTCAGAGTTATCGATCAAGTCAACTCCAGTTCTCGAATCACTCACTTAGTCACTTCTCGAATACATTCTTGAGGACAAAATACTGAAGAATTGTACAAGTCAGAAACCTGCAACAAGCCAGGATACTTTATTTGACTCTGTCCTATAAAGCATGCTGGAAAGCCTACAAAGAAGCTTGGAGAGATAAGACAAGGGACAAGGAGCTGAAGAAGTGGATCTAAACAGGCTTTTCAAAGTCAAATCTGTAGCCGTTTGGACTCTTACTAAAATGAGATAGACAGACTGGAAAGTGCTTTTGTTTTACCTACCTCATTTGTAGTAAGTGGGTGTATCCATGTCTATAAGGATACAGCCTCACTTCCTTAGCTGTTAAGGTTTTGAAGTTTCTCAAAAATATCCAGAAAATATCTCTCTGAGAAAAACGAAGCTGAGAATACTATCATTTGTATTCACAGATTGTAGCAAAATCTTTATCTAATAAAATATTAGATTAAAGTGATATTGTGTTGTGTTTGTCTTTAATTATCCGCATCTTCATATCTCACACACTCATCACTTATCGTACTGCAAAGATTCAAGAACGAAGAAAAATTCAAGAATCCATTCACCCCCCCCCCCTCTGTATTCTTTTACTGTATTCAATACTCAACACGTCCCCTCCGACTTTCTATCACACAGACAGATTGTCCTTGTATATACATATAGGGCCATTCCTCTTAGTTGGAGTAAGAAATGTAGAGGGAAATTTAAATCACGATGATAAACCATCTTCCGAAAATAATCTTAGAGGAATATTTTGACTAAGATAGATAAATAAAATTTTGAAACACATTCCCAAGGGTACCAGAAAGTTTTGAAAGGATACCGGCTCTTAATGAACAATTACCCACTAGTAGAGAAAATTTGAAACTCAATAATATAATTTAGCAGGGCTTTAGGAGATTAAAAATAGGTACTGTTAATAGCCTCTGCCCAATTGAAAATCCCCATAATGAAAGGTTTTCCTTAAATACTATTTATATCTTAGACTGCGTACTCTCCAAAATTTCTTAAATGCGGCACTCACCATGTAGCCTTAACCTATCGTCTGCTATTCCCAATTATCTTCACTTACCTAGTCGTGACTTGGCTCGATACTCTATGCCTTTATCCATAATAGAACACAACCTTATAATCGATATACTTACGTAATGTTGATCGTCTTATCCTGACAATGCTCCGGTATTAAGGACCCTTTTAAAACTATATTTTATAATTGTGTATTCTAACATACCACTTATACTTACGAGGTTATCTAATGTACACTTCCCGATACATCAAGTATTCCCTTTCTCATATCAATCCCGTGTGCTACATAAGTTTAACACTTATAGCATAATAACCTTTTCATTTAAGTCAATCTCGGAATTTCTCAATCTGTCTTGGTCCTTAAGGTATATCTTGGCTTTACCGACAAATCTCAGTTTCACCATTTCATCTCCAAAATCAATTGAAACCATCAGTGTCTGTTCACCAATCCACTTACAATATTTCTTCAAACTCCCTTAAACACAAGAAGACTTTAAATACCCTTAACTTTGGCTCACCAATCTCCTCTCTCTATACTAAAACATAAACTTTTATTAGTAATAATCTATAAAATTATAATCACTACTTAGAATAAACGCTTCGTTCGATAAACCACCCTTGAACTCGATGTGAGTTCATATTTTATATCATTACATATATATCTATATGTGTATATTATTATCACTTTTGTTCCTGAGCATTATGACTCTTAGCTCTGATACCATCTGTGACGCCCCTAGATCCGGGGTCAAGGATCCAGGTCATCACGGTCCAATTTCCATTTAATATCAATATCTCTTCGGTTTTTTTTTTTACTTAATATTTATGCAATTGACCCCACATTAATACACACACACACACACACCAGTCATATGCTCATAGAACAACATCCACAATATTAAAAGTTTATAGTTAAACAGTTATTACAACCCAGAATTCTACTAAGTACATTGTTGAATAATACTTCTACATGAAGCATTTCAACAATCAAAAGTTTATTATATCAGCTTACACATTTAATATACATAATCTACCAGGACCCGCTTGTCTACGCTACCTCTGGAATAGGTGCCAGCGTTCTCTCAGAAGGTTGCCTTTCCCTTACCCTCTTGCGGAGTGTACTGCGGAGTATCGGCATGCCTAGCTGTTGTATAAAATAAATAGCAAGAATGAGCTAAAATAGCTCAGCAAGATAAATTCTACCGACTACCATCAAAGGAAATAGACCATTACATATATATATATATATATATATATATATATATATGTGGAAATTCATCATACTTATTAAGAAAGAAAAATCTTTATTTATTAAATACACCATCTATTCATCTTGATAGGAAAAGAAATTTAGGATAATATATGAGTTTCTCTTCTAAAATATTATAATAATCCATACTTCATTTCCGTATAATATTTCAAAATAATATATACTATTTGAATCAGATCTCTTAATAAAATCTTTCCATTTCCTTGTATATGACACTTATATAAAAATAATATAAAATCAGTTTCTCTTCATTCCATATAAATAATTCCATCACCTTATCTCATTTTCTTGGTTTCAGCATATAAATCTGAAAACCATTATCAACTCTTTCTTTTCAAAAACATTGGGGATATCTGCTGTCGCCTGATACATTAGGACGATGATCAGTCGCCTAATCGTACCTGCTCTCTTTTTACTACCGGTAGAAGGAATGAAGATCATCCCTGGAGGAAGGCCACCTGCTAACATCCTCCCTTGGCATCTTCGTGCCGTAATAAAAATAATAAATGCTGGACTGTGTCGCACACAGCCCTGACACAGCCACTTACGCAAGTCCGTTGCAATCCCCCTTTTTGTCAAATCATTTATCTACTCACATTTATCATTTCCATTTCCATTTCCATTCACATTTCCATTCACATTTATTCATCACCTTTAAATCATATGTCATAATACTTTAATTATGACTCATACATCTTTTCTATAATTATTAAAGTCAAATATTCCTTTAGAACATAAAGTATATTCGCTCTATCCATATTCGTAGTATCTATCTTTCTTTAATTCTCAAAATCAGGAAATAAATCCTTAGCAGTATAGCATCGTAGAAAAACATATATATTCCAAGAAATCATTTTACTTAAAAAAAAAAAAAGTTTTCTAAAGTAAGAGTAGAAGAAATCTTGCTCTCTTATATACACATATATATATTGTTCCATCTACTTTTAAAAATAGTAGATAATAATCAAATAATACTTATTAAATCACAATATTTAAAAAAAATATCTTTAGCAAAATATTATAAATCATATTACCTTAGATAACAACTGATACCATTCTTTTATTTACTTTAGATAATAACTGATATCATTCTCTCATATTCTCTTAATCATAAGGCATGTTCACTTCATGCATAATCATCTCTATACATATCCATCTCATACTCATATCCATATTCATATCCATCTCATACTCATATCCATATTCATATTCATATACATCTTCGTATACCTTTCTTTTCAATATCAATACTCAAGGAAGACAATTTCTTCACAATATAGTAATAATAGAATCACATATATATTCCATGAAATCAAGTTTCTTTGAAGATAAATAGTTTTCCAAGTAGGGATAGAAAAGATCTTGCCTCGATCTCGATGTCCTGAAGGTATGGCTCGTGGCTCTCCCGGAGTTTCTATAAACACGAAAAGGACCGTCGTTAGAATACCACATCTCTTACTCACCTCACTCTTGCATAACAATACCCTTGACACTTTAATATATGTTTCACATGTTATTCATAACCCAAGTGTTCCAAAAATCTAACCATTTTAGGTTAAATCAAGGTTTCGGTGCTTATTCACCATTTCCCTTAACAACCATACCCGACTGTAAAAATTCTCAGAAAATCTCAATTTCGAATTTTAATGTAAGGTCAACTGGAAATGACTCTTTGACCACTCCACTACAATATCCCAAAATTTTATAATTTTTAAAAATGTTTAAGTATGGTAATGATAGCCTCAAAGTTGGCAAAATTGCAATTTCCCGGTTTCCGAACGACTTTCACTAAAACACACTTTTCTCCTAAACCGTTCATCAGATTTTGACGCACTTTATATCAAAACGATCTATGACTCAA
The DNA here is from genome assembly GCA_036435485.1 of Saposhnikovia divaricata. Taxonomy (NCBI): domain Eukaryota; kingdom Viridiplantae; phylum Streptophyta; class Magnoliopsida; order Apiales; family Apiaceae; genus Saposhnikovia; species Saposhnikovia divaricata. The sequence goes on from CM071600.1 coordinate 22,561,345, forward strand.
GCTCTATCATCTCATGGTTAGTTGGTGTTCTAGACAGGAACCTACCGTACGCGTATGAGGTTTCAAAAATAGGGCATTCTTTGGCTAAACGAAAATCGGGCATTATAACGGCTATATTTTCATACTTTCCAAAATATTACTCCTCCAAATCCATCATCCGCCTTATACACCATCACCTACACCATGTGGTCATCTTACCAACCATGGTTACAAGCACCAAACACTTCTATATATCATCTCATCACTTATAAACACACATCTACTCATGATTTATACTTAAAACAAACTTAACCATTAAACTCATCATAATCCATCATAAACTCAAAGTAATACTAAGGGTTCTTGAATTTTATACCTTCCTTGGAGCTTGAACAACACTCAATAAGCCTTGGATAGTCCTTAAATAACCTTAAGGTAGCTTGGATCAACTAAATAAATCATAAAAACAAAGTTAGAAATTCGGATTCACTAGACACCAGTTGAAAGAATCGCAAAAACGAAGGCCTTACCTACGTTTTCTGGATGAGGCTTCTAAAGGAAAGTTGTAGAGCATCTAACCAGCTTTCCAAACATATAAAGAACACAAAATTCTATTGAGTAATGAAGGAGATATGGCCGTTTGAAAATCATCACAGAAACTGTCAAAGATTCTGGCAGCTCGGTTCTTCAACTTGGGGAGGCGATTTGACAAGGCTATACTCATTAGATTGCCATGAAATTTGGAGCGAATAATGCCCATGGAGTGGAGACGTTGTGGTTCAAATTTGGTGATTTTATCATGGATAGAAATGGAGATATGATTTTTCTTCTTGAGCTTGGTTCTGCAGGGCAGTTTGTGGAGAATGAGAGAAATGGAGTAATGAGGAAGATGGGGAGAGATTTTTTTTGTGTTAACTTTGATCTTATCTTCCTATAATCCTGATTATTCTAGAGTGTAGTGGAAGATTGGTGAAGAGTATGGAAAAATCCTCATGCAAAATGACTAATCTACCCTTAAAACAAGTTAGTGGAATGTGATGTCACTTATGGTGATCTCATAATCTTTTTTTCTTGTTTTTTCTAAGTATTATGCTAATAATCTTGGATAATAATAATGTGGTATGTATCCTTGTTATATTACTAATCTTGGTTGTTTGGTTTCCATACTTGTCTAATTGTGATTCGTTTCGAATGTACCTCATTATCTCAGTGGTTTTGAAATCATTTAACAATCCAAATTCCTTTGGTATTTCCTTAACTTAATAATCCCTTAGTTTATACTAATCCACTAATTCCTCAATATATAATTCTTTTAATATCTCCATGCTCCTTAATATTCAATAGAAGCTCATTCGAAATCAAAATTCTCAAAAATCCATATTCAGGAATTTCTGAAATCTATCGTCATTTCGAGTCACTTATTTTCTTTGTACAACACTAATATGGTTTCTGTTTACTCATTTTCTATTTCTATTATAGAGTACTTACATACCATTTCCTAAATCCTCAAAATTTTACTATTCGTGTGATCACTGTAGCTTTGCTAAAGTTAGGGTTATTACACACGGTTTCTTTTAATATGTTATAAATTTTATTTCATGCTATAATTATGTTTTATATAATCATTATTTTGTAAAAATTATTTTAATATTATTTTAATATAATTTAATATAAATTTAGTTAATGATATGCATGAATTAAAATTTATATTATAGAATTTTAAGTTAAATATGTCGTTGACGGGATTCGAAACTTGAATTTTTAGTAAAGTACTTTAATCATAAAATATACCTTATAATTACATCTAACAGTTCTTATTAATTACTAAAAATCTAACAGTAAAACGAAAACGAAACTTACTCAGTTATAATACCACTCAAAGTGGTGTCTGAGGAGGGTAGATGTACGCAGACCATGCCCGACCTCCTTCAAAGGAGGCCAGTGGCTCAACCACTGCACCAACATGTTGTTGGCAACATGAATGGTGTAATATTTTTGGATATATATTAATGATTGCAAAATTATGTGGTTTAAAACCTATATTATAAAATTTTAAAAAAAATATGTCGTTGACAGAATTCGAACCTTGAAATTTTAGTAAATTAATTTAAACATTTAATATATCTAATAATTAGATCTAACGGTTCTGATTTTTTACTAAAAATCTAACGGTCATTATTCGTTATATACAGATTTCTATTATATTTTGTTAGTGATTAGACGATATAGTGTTATATTTTTGGGTATATATTAATTATTGTAAGATTATATTTTAAAATAAAAGTTAACGTGTTTTATTTAGAAAGAAATATTATTGATTGGAAGATACGATATTTTAGGTGTTTAAAAAAGGTAATATCATCAATCAATTAAAAGTAAACATGTTTTAATTAAAAAAAATCGGTTAATTATCACTAATTATATTATTTTACTATTTATTTTAATAATTAGGATGACCGTGCTGAAAATCAAACCGACAAACTTTCAATGCATGTGCGATGAACGGATTTCTTTTATTATGTTATAAATTTTATTTAATATTACAATTATGTTTTTATATAATCATTATTTTTAATATTTTTTAAATTTAATTTAATATATTTTAATATACTCATGTTTACGGATTATACTAATGTTTCCCTATTTTAAACAATGTATAGAGATTTTTAATATATTTTATTAATAATTAAAAAATATGATGTGATATTTTCGGGTATATATTAATGATTATAAGATTAGTTTTAAATCAAAATGGTAATATGTTTTAATTAGAAAGAAAACATTACTGATTGAAATATATGATACGATTGATTTTTTAGGTGTTTATTGATAAGATATATTTATATATATATATTAGATAATTTTATTCCCATATTTATTTGCATTTTGCATTAATTTGGATATTTATTTAATAAATTTTAATGTTTTATTGTAGAAGGCAAGAATTCCTGAATTTGGAATTAAAGAGCTATTTTGGAGCTAAAAATGGAAGAAATTCGGATTTATTGAGCTACACCCACTTTCTACGGTATTTATTTCATATTCGGAGTTGTAGGAGTCGGATTTGGACGATCTTATAGTCCATGCGAAGCTTAGAAAATTATCTTCAATTCAGTGAGATTAAATAAGCAAAAATCCGACTGGAGCAGCTCGAAATCTGAGGAGAAAATTCAATTCCGAATTTTAGTGAAAATCTTTTTAGATTTGGAATTTTATTGTAATTTACTTTATAAAGCATGTGTATTGATTGTTTAGCCATTTGCAAAAATAGTGCAGCCGAAAGTGGAGTGGTTGGCCTTGAAAAGAAAAGAAAAAGAATTGTTATTGCAAGGTGGGCTAATGATGAAGGAGAATGGTGGAGGAATTTTAATCATTAAAGGCATGAATCAAGGCTATAAAATGGAAGCTTGCAGGAGGGCAAAAAGGGACACGAACTTAGAATACATTCTTTCATTCTACACACACTGCATAGACATTCGGCCACCATACTGCAAATATTTTGGAGCTAGGGGCTTGTTTTTCTTTCTTATCTTGTTTGTATATTTTGGCTTAATTCTTCATTTTATTGCAAATTTGAGGTACTCCTTAATTTTATATTGTTTGTTATTATATGTCTTATATGTCTTGTTTAATTATTTTTGTCAATTCTATTAATAGCATGAGTGAGTAGTTTATTTCTATGGTGTAAGGGGGAGCCATGTTTACACCACGATAATGCTTTAATTTTATTAGTTGTTTAACGGATATAAAATAATTCTAATCGATATGTTATGAAATTTAATTTGTGTTATCGACCGGTATCATTAATTAATTATTTGCAAATAGGAATAATAGATCGAGAGATTTTATTCACTAGAGGCATACATACGATTAGCGGAATTAAATTTTAGTGCGAGAGCATAATTGGATTTCCGAGAGCGTTAATGTTTGAGAGAGATTAACACGTGCTCTAATTATTTAAATCCGTTAAATAACTATATCCATATAATTTGTTTCGGTGTAAATATGGTAAACCCGGTCGCCCTAGACTTTTAGTTAATCGACTTTAAAACACATTTATTTGCGTTTATACAAAAACTCTCAATAATTGTTTTTAATATAAAAATAATTTGTGATAATTAAATTAAAATTGATAAAACCTGTCTCCCTACGAACGAACATAAAAATATACTACATCATTTATAAATGGAAATATATTCAACTAAAAGTAAATGTGAAAAAGACAATCGGTTAATTACCATTAATTATATTATATTATTATTTATTTTAATAAATAGGATAACCAAACCGAAAACCAAAATTTTTATTTTAATAAATAGGATAACCGAACTGAAAACCAAAACTTTCAATATTTCGACTTTAATATAATAGTATAGATAATATCATTACTTTAATTTATAAAATAGATTTTCATGTTTTTAACAATAATAAACATTTAAGTAAAAAAATAAAGTTTGATAATAAGATATTTTAGTTAGAAAATATAGAAAAAATATTACCTTTTAATTGTAAAAGGTAATCATTTAGTTATTAATAATTATAATATTATTACTTTATTTCATGAATTAGAACGGCAATATTTTTGGTAAGAAGAGATTTTAGTTAGAAAATTTATAAAAAGTAATAGTTGAAAAAGATAATTTGGTTAGTTATTATTTAGGAGAAAATAAAATATTTTAGTTAGAAAATATAGAAAACATATTACCTTTTAGTTGGAGAAGGTAATTGTTAGGTTAAGGGACTTACACAATCCGAGATTCACAATCACCAAAACAGAGCACACACATAACCAATCGACAAGTTGACAAGATCTACCAAAGCACAAAATAAGAACACACAAATACTTAACGTGGAAACACCCACGTCCCAAACTTGTATTATTAATCCAAACAATTATCAATAATACTTTAAAACAATAACACCTTAAAGGTGTCCCAACCCGATACTTGAGCCAACAATGCTCAAGCATCACCCAAACAATACTTAAGACTACATCTCTTAAGCTTTCACATCAAACAAATACAATATGACTATGTATATATAGCCATCACAAACTTAGCCACCAAGATATCCTAATCATACTTGGTTTCCAATTACAATCCTTATCATACTTGGTATCTAAATATACTATCTATAATAATTATCTAAACATATAATTATTACCCAATCCATATATGTTTTGGATCACCAAAACCCATACCATATTGGGTTGAAACCCAACAATCCTCCCCTTCAACCCAATACCCACATCGGATTGAACGGTAACCATCAAAGCCATTGACGTCCATCTGCCAACGCCTCCCCTCGAACAAGAATCTCCTCATCTTGCTCCTCCAATCTTGAGTGTCGCTAAAACCCGTAGAGTGACCCTCCAAACCATCCAAACCATCGTTCTTCACCATAACGATGTATCCATCTACAAATCACGTGCATCAACCACCACGAGTGCTCTTCCACATGTTGAGTCACCCTATCCTTGCTTTCACAATCCTTCGGTCTCCTGAAGAAAATCACTAGTATCATCCAAATAGTTCACCTGGTTGATCAAGCCATTGAAATAGTTGCGATGACCTCTCCCATCTTCTTCCATCTCGAGTCCGCACAGGATTGATCCACGGTGCAAGCCAACCGTCAAACCGCACGTAACTTTGTCTCTACCCGCTTTAGTAGTCTCCTTGTCAGCAAATCCTTCATTGTACTCTGCCAGATCAATTGAACCTCGAACTTTCCCTCAACCTCATCCATCACGAACCCGAACCTTGGCTCTGATACCACTTGTTAGGTTAAGGGACTTACACAATCCGAGATTCACAATCACCAAAACAGAGCACACACATAACCAATCGATAAGTTGACAAGATCTACCAAAGCACAAAATAAGAACACACAAATATTTAACGTGGAAACACCCACGTCCCAAACTTGTATTATTAATCCAAACAATTATCAATAATACATCAAAACAATAACACCTTAAAGGTGTCCCAACCCGATACTTGAGCCAACAATGCTCGAGCATCACCCAAACAATACTTAAGACTACATCTCTTAAGCTTTCACATCAAACAAATACAATATGATTATGTATATATAGCCATCACAAACTTAGCCACCAAGATATCCTAATCATACTTGGTTTCCAATTACAATCCTTATCATACTTGGTATCTAAATATATCATCTATAATAATTATCTAAACATATAATTATTACCCAATCCATATATGTTTTGGATCACCAAAACCCATACCATATTGGGTTGAAACCCAACAGTAATAAGTTAGTTATTATTAATTATAAAATTGTTAGTTTAATTTATTAATGAGAATGACCATATTTTTTGGAAATAAGAGATTTTAGTTAAAAAGTTTAGAAAACTAGAAAAAGTAATCAGTTAGTTATTAATAATTATAAAATTATTAGTTTATTTCAATAATTAGAAGGATTATATTTTTTTGGAAAGAAGAGATTTTAATTAGAAAAGTTAGAAAAGGTAATATAGTTATTATTTAGGAGAAGTGTTGGGAAAAAGTGCTTGTAATATTTCGAGAAAAGATTGTGTATTGTTTTTTTTTATAATTAAATAAAATAATTAAGGGTAAGAAAGTATCAAGTACCAAAACTTTTAATATTTCATCTTTTATAATATAGTATAGATTTTAAAAATTATAATAATATTAATAAATTTACGAATAAATAGAAAATATAATATATTTTTACTTATTTTTAATTTTTAAAAAATTGTTTATTAATTCATAAAATGAACAACTAAAATTTCTTTTGACTCCAACAGGCAACAGCCAAACTGAGCGGCTGAACAAAAAGAGTTGGAGTTTCTGTCTAGGGTTGAAGCATTAGAGAACGCTCACTGACAAACAAAAATAAATAAGAGCTAGGCTTTGAGGTTATGGTTGGTATTGCTGCTCCCCCAATGGTTGTTGATACCCCTTTGAACAAGAGGCAAAAGATTTTGCAACAGAGAAAATCTTTACCTATTGCTACAGGTTTCATCCTTAAATCTATATTTATGTTCTTGAAGAAAAATTATTCCTTTTTTTTTTTAATTATCTGCATTACTTTCAGTTTCTGTCAAAATCTCTGCTTTATAATATATATGTATATATGTAATTATTTTGCGTTGTGAATTTAGCTGAATTTGCTATATGCCCTTTTGAATTGTAGTTGAAAAGAGGCTTTTGGAGGAGGTTAGGAAAAATGATACATTGATTATTGTTGGCGAAACCGGAAGTGGAAAAACTACTCGTAAGTTTAGTTTTGCTGATTACGATTGCTAGTTGACTTAAATCGAATTTAGAACATTAGAAAGATGCTGAGTGCGGACAACTTTAGTCACTGTTTGTTGTTATTTTTGTAAACTGATATCAACACTTTGTTTTCTTAGAGTTACCCCAGTATCTTTTTAATGGGGGGTTTTGCCGGGATGGTGGATTAATTGGAATCACTCAACCTAGACGTGTTGCGGCAGTAACTGTTGCTAAAAGGGTAGCAGAGGAATGTGGCAGTCAGGTAGGCCAACGAGTTGGTTATGCCATCAGATTTGAGGATGTGACCTCCAACTCAACTAAAATCAAATATATGACTGATGGACTGCTGTTAAGGTAATATTTCCGTAAATAGGTAAAAGGGATAGTACATTTTGAAGTTTACTGGGTTTAAAAGTATCTGGGTTTTTTTTAACAAGTACTGGGTTTGACATATATGGTGGTCTTGAACTAATTTTGCCCTCCATGATTTGATTTAACACATAAGATAGTCTAGGTGGAAATTGGTGAGGATTAATGAGCTTATAGCGATGCATATCTTTTCTTGTTATTATTTCCCCTTTTATATGCTCTAATAATGTATAATGGATTTTTAAAGACTATTTCTTCTTTACTTTTGGAGCTATGACATATTCATAGACCATGGATTAAATGATAAGTGTGCTTGTTGTGTGTGTGGGCACACATCACAATAATATTATTAGGCTGACTGCATCTTGAACTCTTGTCATCAATGCTTCAGGGAAGCACTATTGGACTCTTATCTCTCCAGGTACGCAGTTATAATCATAGATGAGGCTCACGAGAGAACTGTTCATACTGATGTCCTTCTTGGATTGCTGAAAAGAGTACAAAGGACAAGGTCACAAAATGTCGACAAACAATTAAATTTTGATGTAATGAAGGCCAATTTTAACACACTCGCAAAGAAAGAAGACAATGGTCCAGGTGCTGCTAACCTCCAGCAGAGCCAAAGGAGGAATTCTAATCCATTGAAGTTGATAATCATGTCTGCTAGTTTGGATGCGCGAGGCTTTTCTGAGTTCTTTGATAATGCAAAAGCTGTTCATGTTCAAGGGCGACAATTTCCGGTGGATATATACTATACTTATCAGCCCCAGACAGATTGTGTAGATGCAGCTTTACTTACTATATTTCAGGTATTTATCCTTCATCGTTTGGGATCCTTCTACTCATATGTTTACTATCTGACAAGAAGCTGTTGGATTAAGAAGTCATTAGGATTGATTATAATTTATATGTAGAGGCAGTTTTTACCTTGATTGTATATCCCAGCCAGATTAGATGTTCATCCATCAGAAGATTTGATCTTTTGTTTAGAATATGTAGTCTAACATTACATCCTCTGGAAAATATTGAATGCTGATGGAAATTTGTTGTGCTCTATGTCAACCATCTCTTTTCTCTGATGAAAAATGTTCGAGGAACATATTTGTTTTTTCTAATGCCAAATCAATTCAATATATATATATATATATATATATATATATATATATTGTGTATGTTTGTCATTATAATCTGCCCTCTATGGTAGTTATTGTTACAACTTCTTTATTAATTAGTTTTCTAACCTCATCAGATACATTTGGAGGAGGGTCCTGGGGACATACTCGTCTTCTTGACTGGCCAAGAAGAGATTGAAGCTGTCGAGAGGCTTGTTCGCAACCGCATTCGGCAGTTACCTGAAGGCAACCAAAACCTACTTACTTTTCCTATTTTTTCATCTCTTCCCTCAGAAAAGCAGTTGAAAGTGTTCACGCCTGCTCCATCTGGATTTCGCAAGGTACAATAGATATTTATGTTTGTAATTGTTTAATCATTGAAGTGCTTCTTGAATCATATCTATACCAAAATGTGTTTGTATGTAAATTGATATTTGATAGCGAGTGCCCTAGTTACCTAATAAGTAACTTCACCGAAAGAAATGTATAGTAGTAGTATAATCGAGCCAACGGAGATTCTACATTATAGCCTTTCTTCTCACAATCATAGCATTGAGTATATCATTACTCTGTGTAGGTACTAATGCTACTTAAGTAACTTAACTGAGAAACTATGTAAGTAACACGATATTTCTACCGAGTACAAGGATTTTATCTTGAGTGTAGCACTTTGTAAACAGAGATGTTCAGAAACTTTGCTAATAAATATCCAGAAATTTGAGCTTTACAAATCTATTTAGAAGAATCACTTTAAGTAATCTGTCAGTACACTTCCTTGAATTATTTTGGGACCATGTGTGTTTAATAGCTTGTCTGCTCTGCTTAGGTGATACTGGCAACTAATATTGCCGAGACCTCAGTGACTATACCTGGAATCAAGTATGTTATTGACCCTGGTTTGGTGAAGGTGCGAAGTTACTCTTCTGAATCTGGGATAGACTCCTTGATAACTGTTGAAACTTCGAAGTCCCAGGCTCACCAGAGGAGGTAGGTTGCTTTCACGAGAACTCTGCTGCCTAATGTCCTTGGACAACAATTGAGAATCATAATCTCACTGAACATGATGTAACTGTGCTAATGATTCTGATTTTTGTAAAAGAGGAACTATTGTTTGTTAAAATTCAGTATTTCTCATTGATATTGCTTAGCACAATAAATGCAATTTTATTTTTTTATCTTGCTACTGTATCAGAAAGGTGTTGTTCTGTGCACTTTTGCATACTTCAGTGTTACCCTTCCCTGGTCAAGGTTGAAAAGATTAGAACTGAAAATCTGTTTGGGCCATCCTAGTTGAGTCTATATCTGACGAAGGAGATTATGACTTGACATGGCTCATGTAAATTGTAAAAGAGCCGCATAACCCCCCCTTTTTTTCCTGTTCCATTAACCTAGATATAGTGGCGGTGGCTAGAAATGGCATCAATTTTTTGCTTGCTAGATTTGAAGATTGGGGGCATGCTTGTAGATATATATCTTTACTTCATTAATCGGAAACCGAGTTCTGAATAACTGGAATGTCAGCCAAAGAACAAGGAATACAAGTTGTGGGTTTAGGGGGTCGTTTCTAAGTAACACACAATGATTAGCATCGTTATTGTCATAATTTATTGACAACATTTCCCTTTAATTCACATCACATGTATAAAGAAGTTTCCTTCTGTCTTTACTAAGATTGTTAGTAATATCCCTAAAGAAAAGCCAAAGATGAATGTGGTTTCAGGTATTTAATGCTTTGCTGTAACATGCATGCATTGCAGTGGGCGTGCTGGACGTGAAGGACCTGGGAAATGCTTTCGGCTTTATCAAGAGAGTTTATTTGACAAGCTTCCCGATTCTACAGTACCAGAGATCAAAAGGTTGGACCTCTCAAATGTTATATTGCAGCTTAAAGCTCTAGGCGTTGACGACATTTTTGGATTTGACTTCATGGAAAAACCAGATGAGTATGTATAATCATGTGCATTTGCTTATTTTTGTCAAAAGTGTTTGTTGTACTTGCTACAGTAACTTACTATATTCTGTTATAATATATATATATATATATATATATATATATATATATATATATATATATATTTTAGATAAATATAACATCTTCATTTTGATTATATAAAAGATAAGATCATCTGTTTTGTACCTTTGTCAATTGTCATTGAAATTTTATGTTTAATGGCTTGATTGTATTCCATCACCCTCCTACTCATTTTTCAGGAGTTTGGTTTATGGAGTATAGAAATAGAGAATCAAGATAGGTTTGCGAGGAACTTTTGAGTTATAGAAGAGAAAGCAGTGTTTAGAGGGAGTCTTGGAGGAAAGAATGTGTAATAACCGCGAATTTTCGAATTAATTTTCCTACTCGTTATTTAAAATTTATTTAAGAGCGATGCACTAGTATATTTTAATCAGCGCATTTTTGTAAATTCTAAATATTTTATATATTCATATATAAGTGAATATTATATTATATCTATTTAATTATATTTAGTTGGTATTTATTAAAATTAGGAAATTTAGGAAAATAGGATATTAGTTTTGAGTCGAATTTATTTTAGGAAACGAAATTAGAATCTCGTTTTAATTAGCCAGCAGGGGAGAAACGAGATTATTGAGGAGGCAACACTAATCACGGGCTTTAATTTGCACTAAGCACGCCTCACTTCCTTTTGTCCCCCACTCTTGTTCCTTTTGATTAAATAAACAGAAAAATCGGACCATATAATGATACAAAACAGAGTACAACCATCAGGTAATCATTTCCTTCTTTTTCATCTGATAAAGACCACCGATTACTACTCCCCTTAAACAAAACCCAGCTACTACTCTTTAAATCAAAACTCGGTTATATACATAGATACAAATCAGTCTTATACTCAGGTAGTTATCTCCTTTAAATTCCGTTTTTGTTTGTCGATTCGTTGTTTGTGCGTGTATTGTTCAGTCTTGTTTGGTTCCGATTAGTTTTGTATTGGGTTGTATTGGAGAAGTAAGGAGACGACCACCACCGTTGCGGTGGTGGTGTTGGTGGTTTGTGGTTTGAAATCGGAGTTAGTAGGGGGGTAGAGGGAGAGATTGAGTCGGCGAGAGAGATGGAGAGAAGAGTCGGAAGAGAGATGAGGGAGATAGAGAGAGATGGTCGGAGAGACTGAGAGAGAGTTCGAGAAAGAGAGGGAGAGAAGAGAAAGCAGAGAGAGAGAGGTGGAGAGAAAGGAGGAGAGGAAGGAGAGAGACGGGGATGGGCAAGGAGAGAGATGAGCTGAGAGATGCTACGCCATGTGATAAAGTACCGGCTCATGTTAAAGATGAAATTATAGAGTTCCTGGGGAAGAAAAAAGAATTGAAACAGAATCGAAATTTGGAGCAGGAGCAGGTAAACATAGAGGGTGAAGATTCTATGGATGGAACTAGTGCTCACATACCTCAATTAAATTCAAGCATTGGAAGTAACCAACAAAGACACACCAGAGGCCCAATAGATGCTTTTTTCATGCCTGATCCTGAAGCAATATCACGTCAGGCAAAAAGAAAACTGATCACAAACGAAGATTCAAAAAAAATCATGGAACATTTCAGAAATCAAGCTTGCAAGATGTTCGCGAGGTGGATGTATGATGCAGGGATTCCGTTTAATGCTGTTAATTATGACAGCTTTGGCCCTGCAATTGAAGCTATTGGTCAACATAGTCCAGGAATGAAACCACCAACCTACCACGAGGTTCGAGTCCCATTACTTAACAAGGAGGTGGAGGAAACAAATAAAATTGTGGAAGAGCATAGAAAAGAATGGGAAAACGTTGGTTGTTCAATTATGTGTGATGGTTGGAAAGACAAGAGAGAAAGAACACTGATCAATTTTTTGGTAAATTGTCCGAAAGGAAGCATATTTCTTGAATCAATTGATGCTTCTGATTATTCAAAAACAGGTGATAAAATGTTTTAGTTGATAGAAAAGTGTGTCAAAGCTGTTGGAGAAGATAAAGTTATACAAGTTGTAATTGATAGTGCTTCAAATAATGTGAAGGCTGGCAAGTTGTTGATGAGAATGTATCCTCACATATACTGGACTCCTTGTGCGGCACATTGTATTGATCTTATGTTAGAAGATATTTTCAAGATCACCAAATTGAAAAAAACCTGCTCAAGTGCCATGGCTTTGTGTGGATTCATCTATTCAAGGCCTGGAATCGTGAATATGCTTCGATATTTCACTAAATTAAAGGAGTTGCTTAGGCCAGCCAAAACTCGATTTGCAACATCTTGCATTATGTTGGGAAGGCTGCACTTGCTTAGAAGTTCACTGCAAAAAATGTTTACTTCCGATGAATGGAATGCAAGCAAGTGCTCGAAGGAGAATTCTGGAAAGAGAGCTCAAGCTACTATTTTGCAATCATCGTTTTGGAAAAATATTCTTTTTGCACTTAAGGTGTGTGGTCCTCTGGTTAAAGTTTTACGCTTGGTTGATGGTGAAAAGAAGCCTCCAATGGGATATATCTATGGAGCCATGGAGAAGGCCAAATTTACTATTGAGAGTTCATTTAGCAATGTAGATGAATACAAGAAAGTCTTTGAAATAATTGATAACAGGTGGGCGGTTCAACTTCATCAGCCTTTGCATGCGGCATGCCACTTCTTGAATCCAGATTTCTTTTATGGTCAAAAAGACATGTCTTTAGATCCAAATATAAGAAAAGGGCTGCACGAGTGTATTTACAGATTGGTTCCTGATACAGATATACAAGATGCAATTATCGATGAAATTTCTGTATACAAATATGCTCAAGATAGCTTTTCATCAGACATGGCAAAGAGAGCTAGAAAACGGCATGCTCCAGGTAATTAAAATTCAATAAAGTAGTCTATTTAATTAGTAAATTTAAAAAATTAAGGTATACATATATATTAAATTAATCTAAATGTTCGTGTAGCAACATGGTGGGAAAATTTTGGAAGTTCAGCTCCAAATTTACAAAGGTTTGCGATCAAAGTTTTGAGCCTCACATGTAGTGCATCAGGTTGTGAGCGCAACTGGAGTGCTTTTGAACATGTAAGTTATACCTCAAAATCAATCTTTTAGGTACATGTATTTGCCTCACACCATCTTGATAAACCAGATGTCCTAATGTTCGTTAGGGAACTGTTATTGTTTTGTAGATACATACAAAAAAAAGGAATAGGCTAACTCAAAAGAGGCTCAACGACTTGGTATATGTCAAGTATAATAGAGCACTGAAGCGTAGGTTTGATGCACGTGATGTCCAGGACCCGATTGCTTTAGATGTAATTGACGATTGTAATGAGTGGTTGCTTGGAAAAAGCCTTGATGATGATGATGTGGACCCAAATTATGTGCATGAAGGAGAAGATCTTAGTTGGGACGATGTTTGCATTGCTTCTGGAGTTGAAGAACCATTATATCGTACTAGGCGCTTGACAAGAAACACGAACACCTCAAAATCAAGTGAAAGAGCTTCTTCTTCAACTCTTCAAGACGAAGATGATGAGGAGGAAGAAAGAGAATTCGAGGGACCCGAGATTGAGTTAAATGATTTGGAAGCATTTGACTTGCTAAACATCATAGATTGATATTTCCACTAAGCTTGGGACTTTTTATTATGTTTATTTCCACTAAGTTGGAGACTTATTATTATGTTTTAATATGTTTTAAGTTTTAACTTTTACTTAACGTACCATTCTAGTGTTAAAAATGATAACTAACATTTTTAGAAGTAATTATGTATAAATACAAATAATTACGTAAATAATTTCATTTTTGACAAAAAATCGTGCAAGTAATCGCGCTTCGCGAGTCGCGATTCAAAATTGGAGCTTGCGCTTTTTTTGATTTTGCGCATTTCACAACACTGATTCAGGTTTTCGGTCTGTATTATTTTGGATGTATCCAGTATTATGACCTGGACTGTACTAGTATGGTACCTCTTTATTATTACATGTTCTGATCTGTTAGTAGTACTGCTGTCTTACTTTATTTATTAGAAAATTGTGTACTGTAGAGTAAACCAAACCAAACCAAACATACCCAGTATATCCCGCTCAGAGCAGGGTCTGGGGAGGGTAGGTTGTACGCAGACCATACCCCCACTTTTAGAGCGGGGAGGCTGTTTCCGTGAAGACCCTCGGCTGAGTGCACAACAAACATAGAGTGTGGTAAATAAAACCGAAATGATACGGAAATGGACAAAGACATACCTGAGGCCCATGGCGTTCTCCACATGGGACCTACCTATCTGCGAAGATTTATGATACTCCTAGCTTGATGCGCTCCAACCACACGGAAAGTCCCGCACAGAGATAACATCGAGCCAAGCTCCCTGCAACTGCAAAACCAGAAAACAGAAGACACTCCAAACGAAAAGTGAGAACGCTAAAGCCGAACTACTAAAAAATCGCTAACCGAGACAAGGCAACTCTGAGGCTCTCGACAGCAGAGCCACATCCTAAAAGGGAATCTATCACTCTGATACGCCGCCTCCAAGAACACCTATCCGCGAGCATGGTCTCATTTAAGTCTAAGGCCTTCAAATCCATCCGGAGCTGCTCTTCCCACGACCTCCTCGGCCTGCCTCTCCTCCTCGCCCCATCATCCGCCAGACTCTCGACCCTCCTAACTGGGGCTTCAGCCAGCCTCCTTCGAACGTGGCCGAACCATAAAGACTCAACCTGTTGACAACCTCAGAAGAATTGGTCAGAGTATTTGAGAAAATGGAATTAGAAGTCGAGATCCCAGTCCAAAACAATGAAAGAGTGTACAACATTCAGTTTCAACCAGAGTTACTCGAGAAGATTCGCCGTTTTCAGGAACAAGTAATGGAAGAGAGTAGATCAGAGTTGACTGGAGAAGAATTTCTGAGTTCAAAAGATGATAAGGGAATTAAGCGATTTGCGTCGAAAATATGGATTCCTAATGTTACAGAATTGGTGGCCTAACATGAAGAGAGAGATTGCAGAATGGGTAAGCAAGTGTTTGACATGTCAGAAAGTGAAAGCCGAACATCAACGACCAAGTGGACTTTTACAACCCTTAGAGATACCCGAGTGGAAATGGGAACATATTACCATGGATTTTGTCGTAGGATTGCCCCGAACTAGAGCCAGCCATGATGCAATTTGGGTTATTGTCGACCGACTCACTAAATCTGTGCATTTCCTACCAATTAGTGATAAGTACTCCGTTGAAAGATTAGTGAACATATACCTAAAGGAAATTGTAATTCGTCACGGAGTGCCTGTTTCAATTGTATCTGATAGAGATGCCCGTTTTACTTCTCGATTTTGGAAGAGTTTTCAGGAATGTCTTGGCATGAAGTTAAATCTGAGCACTGCATATCATCCACAGACCGGCGGACAAAGTGAAAGGACAATTCAAACAGTTGAAGATATGTTAAGAGTCCGTGCACTTGACTTCAAAGGAAGTTGGGATGAGCATTTTCCCCTGGTTGAGTTTGCTTACAACAATAGTTACCACTCGAGCATAGGTATGGCACCATATGAAGCATTGTACGGAAGGAAGTGTAGAACACCTCTATACTGGGCTGAGGTAGGAGAAAGAAAAATACTAGGGCCAGAACTACTTCAACAAACTAAGCAAGCGACCGAAGTTATTCGAAGAAGGTTAGTTGCAGCTCAGGATCGACAGAGGAAGTATGCAAATCAAAAGAGAAAAGACAAAGCATTTGAAGTGGGAGATAAAGTGATGCTGAAAGTTTCACCTTGGAAGGGAGTAATGAGATTCGGAAAGAAAGGCAAGTTGAGCCCCAGATATATAGGACCTTTTGAGATTCTCAAGAAGATAGGACCACTAGCTTATCAGTTGGCTCTACCTCCAGATCTTCAACATATCCATGATGTGTTTCATGTTTCTGCGTTAAGAGAATATCATTCTGATTTCAGACATGTTATAACCTACGAACCAGTGGAAATCCGTCCTGATTTGACATACGAAGAACAACCAGTACAGATTCTAGATCACAAAGTGCAAGAGTTAAGAACTAAGATAGTAAATTTGGTGAAGGTACTTTGGAGAAATCACCAAGTTGAGGAAGCCACGTGGGAATTAGAAAGCGAAATGCGGAATAAATATCCTGAGTTGTTTACTGCGTAATTTTGATTCCGAGGACGGAATCCTATAAGGGGGGGAGACTGTAATAACCGCGAATTTTCGAATTAATTTTCCTGCTCGTTATTTAAAATTTATTTAAGAGCGATGCACTAGTATATTTTAATTAGCGCGTTTTTGTAAATTCTAAATATTTTATATATTCATATATAAGTGAATATTATATTATATCTATTTAATTATATTTAGTTGGTATTTATTAAAATTATGAAATTTAGGAAAATAGGATATTAGTTTTGAGTCGAATTTATTTTAGGAAACGAAATTAGAATCTCGTTTTAATTAGCCAGCAGGGGAGAAACGAGATTATTGAGGAGGCAGCACTAATCACACTAATCACGGGCTTTAATTTGCACTAAGCACGCCTCACTTCCTTTTGTCCCCCACTCTTGTTCCTTTTGATCAAATAAACAGAAAAAATTGGACCATATAATGATACAAAACAGAGTACAACCATCAGGTAATCATTTCCTTCTTTTTCTTCTGATAAAGACCACCGATTACTACTCCCCTTAAACAAAACCCAGCTACTACTCTTTAAATCAAAACTCGGTTATATACATAGATACAAATCAGTCTTATACTCAGGTAGTTATCTCCTTTAAATTCCGTTTTTGTTTGTCGATTCGTTGTTTGTGCGTGTATTGTTCAGTCTTGTTTGGTTCCGATTAGTTTTGTATTGGGTTGTATTGGAGAAGTAAGGAGACGACCACCACCGTTGCGGTGGTGGTGTTGGTTGTTTGTGGTTTGAAATCGGAGTTAGTAAGGGGGTAGAGGGAGAGATTGAGTCGGCGAGAGAGATGTAGAGAAGAGTCGGAAGAGAGATGAGGGAGATCGAGAGAGATGGTCGGAGAGACTGAGAGAGTTCGAGAAAGAGAGGGCGAGAAGAGAAAGCAGAGAGAAAGAGAGGTGGAGAGAAAGGAGGAGAGGAAGGAGAGAGACGGGGATGGGCAGGGAGAGAGATGAGCTGAGAGAGATTGGGGGAGGTCGAGAGAAGGTCGGGGGAGAGAGGAGGCGGAGAGATTGAGATCGGGAGAGGAGGGAGATAGCGAGAGATGCAGAGAGAGAGATAGTGAGAGACAGAGGTGAGAGAGAGAGGGAGAGAGATGGAGAGGGAGAGAGATAGAGATGCGAGCGAGAGGGATAGTGCAGAGAGAGAGATGTTCGGGAGATGGGGGAGAGACAGAGTTGGCGGAGAGAATGGAGAGAGGAGGGTGGAGCAGAGAGAGGGAATGGCGGTGGCGTTTGCGGTTGTTCCGGTGGTGGTCTTGTTGGTGTTAACGAGAGAGAGACGGGATGGAAAGATAGATTGCAGGGGAGGGGGCGGCGCGGCGGTGGTGGCTGGTGGGCCCCACGCGTCGCGATTGCAAATAATAATAAAATATTACTGTTACTAAAAAAAAGAATGGTGGATCGTTTTAATCAGGATTTATATGAACGAATAAAAAGGAGTTCAATTAGTTTCGTTAAAATTGGGGTATTATTAAAAATTTAGAGAATTAAATAGTTTAATTAATAATGATTAATTAAATAAAATGGTGATTGATTTATTAATTAAATAAGAATATTTTGTGATTATTTGGATATAATTAGAGATTTATTGATTTATTAATAAAAGAGGGAATATTCGTGAATAAATAAAGTTAAATATGGAAAGATAGATTGCAGGGGAGGGGGCGGCGCGGCGGTGGTGGCTGGTGGGCCCCACGCGTCGCGATTGCAAATAATAATAAAATATTACTGTTACTAAAAAAAAGAATGGTGGATCGTTTTAATCAGGATTTATATGAACGAATAAAAAGGAGTTCAATTAGTTTCGTTAAAATTGGAGTATTATTAAAAATTTAGAGAATTAAATAGTTTAATTAATAATGATTAATTAAATAAAATGGTGATTGATTTATTAATTAAATAAGAATATTTTGTGATTATTTGGATATAATTAGAGATTTATTGATTTATTAATAAAAGAGGGAATATTCGTGAATAAATAAAGTTAAATATGGTTTTAATTTTAGAAAGCTGGTAATTAATATTTCCGGATTATTTTAATTAACCGGATCGGACCAGATTATTTTAGAAGCTAAAATCGGAGTAATATTAAATTAGTTACGAGATTTAAAATTTGATAATTGCCGTTATATTCGGTAACCCTATTTTCGTTTTAAGTGGGATTTACGGATATTATTAATAATATATATTTTCCAGATTTGATTCCCGAGTCCGAAGAAAGAGTTATTTATCCGAGGATTATTTTTCGTTATTTATTGTAGAGATTTTCGAGAGATATTATTATTTAATATTTAGATCCTATATTAGCGATTTAGAAATACTTTATTTTGATGAATCACTCACGTTTTTCTGGTTGCCATTTTTAGAGAATAATTCTCGAGCCGTAGATCGAAGCTAAGTTAACGGGTAGAGTATAATTTTATCTGCATTCATTTGCACTACGAGATCGAGGCAAGTTCATTCCTACCCTAACTCTTGGAAACTGTGTATTTCTGTTTGTATTATTTCATTCTTTAATTATTTTCGAGTTATCCAATATTGACATTTATCTGTTGCTCTTTATGATGCAATAATTTCTTTTGAGCGTTATTTCTTGTTAAATATTACGTGTGAATTATATTCCCTATTAGTGTAGAAATAAATTCGTTGTTATCGGGTCGATCTCATTAATTCGAGACGACTATTATTTTGATTCAATGAAATTAATCTCATTCGTTTGAGATAGTTAAATTCATTCTTTTCAGTTGAATTTATTGCACAAATTCAACAACAATTTATTGATTATCTTTTAGTTGGTTCCTCGTTCGAATCAACAAATAAGAGTTATAAAATTAGGATCGTTAGAGTTTTATTCATTGATCAAGTGAAAAATATTCTATTTAACGTTCATCAATTGTGAATATTATAAATATTCGAATATTACTATTTGTTTGGTACGATTCAAAGTATTTCATTTTAAGACTATTCTCATTATTTCGAGATAGTTGCTTTTATTGTCAAGGTTTGGCATATTGTTCATGTCAACCAATAAAATATTATTATTGAGAGTTTACATCAGTCCATTGTTCGAATTGGTGGTAAAATTGAGTCAAACTGGCAGTCCGCCAGATTGGTAAATATTTTCCTGGAGAATTATCTCAAGTTATCTGTTCACCAAATATTCGGGAATTCTGTATTCTACTGGTCAATTTTGGGAAAGGCCCATTTCAGAGAAAGAGAGACTTGTGTACTTTTATACGGACACGAGAATATTTAGGCACTATGTTGCTAGGGGTTAATTAATAACCCATTTTGATGCTAGCATTCATACATATATATTATATTGTTGATATCGTATTGTAGCCGTGATCAGGTGAAGTGCGGTGTCATTGGAGGACGGTATTCTCGGTCGGTTAGTTGATCGCCCCACCGAGATACCGAGAGGTGGAAGACCAGTTTATTCTTAAATCATGAGTTATCAGAGTTAGATCAATTGAGTCTTTCGAGTATTCTGTCTCGAGATGAGTTTTGAGTCTTGCGAGTATTCTATTATCGAGATGAGTATCGAGTCAATTCAGATTGTGATATTCAACTGTTTATAAAAGTCTGAGTATTTCTTTTGGTAATATTATTATATTCATATATCGAGCAAGGGGAGAATTTGCTGAGCACCATAGTTGCTCATTCTTGCTTTACAACATTTTATTCAGCTGTCAAGATGGAAAGATGCGAGACGTCCAGCCAGGCATCCAGAGGAAAGGGAAAAGCTTCAGGCTATGCTGACAAGAATTAGAATATCAAGCTGGAACCTTTATCTTTCTACTTTTGTGAACTTATGTAATATATTATCCGGATATGTAATATGTCGTATTGTAATATTGTGTGAGACTGATCTTGGATCTACGGAGTGGGACACTTATGCTCCGTTGTAATGAATATTTCGTTTTATTATTGCGTTATCGTGTGCTACAGGATATTGAGACAATGTGACGACCCGGGTCCCCGGTCAGGGTGGATTTGGGGCGTTACAGAATGTACCATCTTTTAATATGAATATACCTTCTAAAATACTGCTGATAGCCTGATAGGATGTATAATATTTAAAGTCAACACCAGTTGACTTCTCTACATTGTCAACATGACTCAAGCACACACTTAAATACTATAATGCAGGAAGGTAGGCCTATCCTAATATTATAAGTAATTTCTTGTCTTTAGTGCCTGGTTTTTACAGCTCCCTATGTTTTTCTGTGTATCTGTCCTTTTTAGCCATCCTCTGTCTTTATTTATATTTATTTTTCCCATGATTGTTGTCAATAACATCCAGAGTAAGTGGGTTATCTTTTGTTATGTACAGTACGTTGACAAAATGGCAAGCTACATTACTTAATAAAGAAATAATGTACATACGAGAAATGAAATGCTATGAAAGACTGATCAGAAGATTATGTATTATCTGTTTTTGCTTGTTACGGCAAAGAAGCTTATTTATAACAATCCACTTATTTTCTTTGATTAATACACTGGATGAGGAGCTCTTATTTATCCTCACTCGTTTGAACAGAAAGGCTGTCACAAGATCACTGGAAACATTGTTCTTGCTAGGTGCTTTAACAGAAGAAGCGAAATTGTCGGATCCAGTTGGGCAACAGATGGCCCGGCTACCATTGGATCCTATGGATTCAAAGGCAATCCTCCTTGCTAGTCAGTTCAATTGCTTAAAAGAGATGTTAATAGCTGTTGCTATGCTTTCAGTGGAATCCATCTTTTATGCACCCCCTGACAAGCTTGAGCAGGTATGTTTCTCTTACGATTAAGCATGTATAATGTATCTTAAAGTCACTATTAATACTAAGGCTAACCAGAATTGCAGAATGGTAGAATTATTTATCATTCCATTTACATGTGTTTTTTTTTTTTGTTTTCCAGTCACGTACAGCAATGAGATGCTTTTCAAGTTCAGAGGGAGACCATCTGACTTTGATTAATGTCTACTGCACTGCTGACGAGTTCTATGAGAAGAGCAAGGCAAGTAATAGTAAAGAAAATGCTGAAAAAAAACTGAGGAATTGGTGCAAAGAAAATTTTATCAATAGCCGCTCACTGAAGCATGCTCGGGATATTCACAGGTGCAACTATAGTCGATTTGTTGACTCAAAATTCTAACTGAAAAGTTGATATTAGTTTCTATTTCTATGGATTTATTATGATGTCTTGTGTGCCTTTAAAAATGTGTCTATCAATTGGTTGTGGTGGTTAGACTGTATTTAGCTTGATAATGGTTCCCACTTATATTGTTTCTTTGCTTGTATGTTTCGCTACAATCCTTGTTTGCAGTCAAATTCTGGATAATGTCACTCGAATGGGTCTTCGTGTTACTTCATGTGGGGATGACATGCTTCAGTTCCGCAGATGTCTTGCTGCATCCTTTTTCTTGAATGCTGCTCTGAAGCAACCTGATGGTGTTTACAGGTATTCCTCTGCCTTGACTGAATTCCTATTACTGTTGATATTTGCTTTTTATTTTTAAGGATACTTGTCAACATTTCGACTTTCGAGGAACTCTGATTTTCATGTTATACATACAATTTTCTTTTGAGTATAAGCATACTCTTCACATATTTGAACGTCTCTTGTCTTATAGATATGTTAACATTTTTCCTTCCCCAATACTGTCTTTTCCATCTTTGTTTATCATGGATTCTAATCACATCTTTGCTTATTATGGATTTTTAACGCACAGGGTTTACAGAAGTGGTCAGATGGCACAAATCCACCCATCCTCTGTGTTATTCAGGAGTAAACCAGAGTGCATTATATTCAAAGAATTAGTCCAAACTACTCAAAGCTATGTTCGCAATGTTACTAGAATTGATCCCCTGTGGTTATCGGAGCTGGCTCCTCAGTACTTTGGGGTTCAAGAATAGAGTTTGGTGTCGATCCATAATGGTAAGAGATAATCTAAGATTATGATTCTGCTTGGCTGATTATAAATATCTTTATGTTGTGTTTGGTTGGGATGAATGAAACTGGAGAGAAATGATATTGGAGCTACATTATGGTTAAATGTTCAAATTTCAGTGAATTATATATTGTATTATAATATTATGAACTACAATATATCTTATTATAATAATTTGAACATTTAACTAAATTGTGTTATAATCTTTTTAACTCTTCTCTTACAATATACTTTTCAGAAAGACTGAAAGGGACAAAATACAATGGTCGAAGTCGTTTGGTTGTGCTTACTCAAAAATGGTGGTGTTCAACTTTTGTTTACCTACTGGGAGAGTGGTGGTAACTGCTTTTGATCTACAGTTGCCTATACAATTACTACATATTTGCAGAAAGACACCATGATTTCATGGTTCACTCTACCGATACTAATTCTTCATGCAACTAAACACCAACTGGTGCTGGATCTTTCCATATCTACAGGAAGACACATCGCACCTTTATTATATCTGGTGCTTAACAGAGGACAACTTTATTGATGACACAAAAGTGCCGTTCTATGAGAATTTGGTGATTGAAAAAACTTGCAACACTGGGGGCAACTTCAAGGGAGTTTCTGAGTCCTCAGTAGACAATTGGTTAAGGTTAACTTAGTAGATGTAGGTGCCATTTTTCTCAAGATATGAGCTTGAGTGTAATAGTACATAAATTAGATGGGTTAGAACAAGTTACATGTTCCCTTGGATCGGAAAACTGAAAATACAGATCAGATGCATGCTTATAGTACGACCCCCAACTTCCCAAGACAAAATTAGTTAAATTAAAATGACTAATTAATTTAGTCATCCATGGAGGTTGTAGGTTGACATTGTTTTCCCTAAGTTGTGCAATTGTACAGCAGATGACGTGTCATTAATTAAAATCTAGGTTTATAAATATTATTAATTTATAGGTACATTAATATTTTGTTATTTATCACAATATATTACTCCCTCTGTCCCAAAAAACACTTCCCGTTTCCCTTGGACACGTTTGTTAACGCACACTTTTAATCGTTAATATCTTTAATTTCGTATTAGTTTTAAATATAAAAACTTTATTGTATTAACGGAGAATTACCAAAATGCCTATTTTTCACAAGTTTTTGCCCAAAATACTGATTTTGAAAAAAATGGCTCGAAATACAGACGGGATACGGAGAATCGTCCTTCGTGTTAGCATGATGCGGAGAATCGTCCTCCGTATTACGTAGATACGGAGCTTCGTCTTCCGTGTTATGCATGATGCGGTGGATGGTGTTCCGTGTTAGGTGGGTGCGCAGCACAGTCACGGAGCATGGTCTTCCGTATCATGCATTACACGGAAGACTCAGTTCCGTATCATGCCCTGTTACGGAAGATCGTGTTCCGCAACACCCCTCATATCACGGTACACGATGTACCGTGTCCCGTCAGTAAAAAGGGTCAGTCAGTTTCCCAGATGAATATTTTGGGCCATCACCCTTGTATTAAAGCACTCATAATTACGAATCCAACAAGATCACTCATGACTATATTTGGTCTTATAGATTAGACGTAAATTAGCAATTTGTCTCATGTTATGAACAGTACCGACAAAAGAAATGAAAAGGGTTTTATGGCACGGAGGGAGTAATAAATCATTATTATTTTGATGACTTTAGTTTTTATCTTTTATTATATATGTTTACAAATATAGTTAAAAGCAATTTATAATTGTAATGATATCATTCGTATTCTTAAATTTAAAATTAATAGTATATAAATTACTGGTTGATGCATGCAAGGGAGATGGAGGGCAGTCATATTTTCATACAAACTTTGATGAAGTGCAAGTAATTTTTACATATAGATTTTCGAATAATGTAGTTCATTTGTCAGCTCAGGTTGCTATGCTAGGTCGTCAGGAGTGGACTTTTACCGCTTCTAACATTATTGCGAACACTGTTATGTTGGAAGAATTTTAATGAATGCAAGTACGATTAGTTAAAAAAAAATATTAATAATAGATGGAGCTTATCAGATTTTTTTAGATGTAAATGAGCTATAAATGCAGTACATGTTACAAAATGAAGGGGAATCGAACCTAATATTTATCGTAATAATTCATATTTTTTTTACTCCCTTGTAATGGGTCGAATATGAATTCATAAATATTAACTAGCTCTTTAGCCTATGAAAGACACAGACATGTTCGAAATGTAAATAAATTGTTAATTTTTTTTTTAAAAAAATTGATGGATTTTGATGTTAAAAATGTGATAAATAAGTTATATGACTGTTGATCTTGACGAAAATACGTGTCGTAAAATAAATAATCCTCTAGTTTGTATTAAGTATTTTTTTATGAACACAAAGATTCGATATTTATTTTATTCATATGAATTTAATTTTTTTTATTATAAATATAATAATTAAATATGAAAGATGACATGTCAAATGAGATATTTGTAGATGAGTTTTATAATATAATTAAAATTGATATCTAGCGCTAAGAAATTTCATTTCTAAGTTAGAGGTAAATGATTCAATTTTCATTAAGGACAATTTTTTTTTATCATTAACATAATTTTATGAATGATTAAATTGTCTTACAAATTTCTTATTGTACTATTATATTATATTATAGAGAAAAATGGGTCTGAGAATGACGTGAGGTAACTCCCTGAAGTTATATCCTTTTCCCATATATTTTTAATGGCATTTTTGTAAATACTTATCCCTCATCCTAAATTTCCAAATATATCCTCCTGTATTTATATTAAAAATACTTATAACCTCAGCAGCACCTAAGATCAACCTTAGGTAGATGTACTCGTGTATATATAAGAGATGAAACTGAAAGTAAATGATGGTAAAATGTAGAGCATATGCGATTTACTGAAATAATTTGCTTAGAGCATCTTCAATGGGGCTGGCTAAAAATGGTTGGCTAAAATAATATTTGCTGAACCTGTAAGGTTTTGTACTACAACGGTGTTGGCTATAATAGTTGGCTATAATTTAAAAATAGTATTTTATTATTATTTCAAGTTGTTATAAATAGAATGTATTCTTTTAATATGGTAATAGATGACGTGTAATTTTGCTACAGTCTGCTAGCCAATATCACGGGATTGGCTAAAATTATACACAAGGGGTTTTTACCGTTGGAGTGCAATTTTTTAAACACAATCTCTATAATTTTTATTTAAGGTATTCCACCTAGACTTTTAGCTAAAAATTTTTCCCCATTGGAGATGCTCTTACCGAGTGTAATTTTATTGCCTTGCTATTTTCCTCTCATCTTTTCTTGTTGAACAAAATATGAACACATTTCAATTAAAAAAAAAGGAAAAATAATCTTCCAAACAATTGCTGTGTTCAGATATTGTATCCAACAAATGAACAAACATTCCAGATTCGCATTTGGTTCCGCGGTCCGTGCTTAAAAAGCTTCGGGTAGAAAGAGTAACGCTCCTGATCAAAAATGTTTTCAAAATAAAATTTTCAAAGTGCTATCTGCCAAAAATCTCATCGAATTTTTCTCGACTTTGTAAAATAATTATTATGATTTTTTTGTCATCATTATAATTATCTATCTTTCTGAAATTATGCAAAATTTAATCATGGTTAAAAAAAAAGTGACATAATTGTCAACTGGAAGCCAACATGTCATGACAGTGACTTTTTTTAATTTGCCAAAATAATCATTATACTACTAGTTAATACTAAAATAACTATTAATTCAATTTTTTTAAATTTTTTTAACTAAAATATCTATTAAACATTAGGGGGTGGATTCAATTTAAATTTTAATGGATTAATAAAAATCTATAAAATTTTAAAATATTATTATTGATTTTAATTCTACATGGTTATAGCATAGT
Organism: Saposhnikovia divaricata; assembly: GCA_036435485.1. Taxonomy (NCBI): domain Eukaryota; kingdom Viridiplantae; phylum Streptophyta; class Magnoliopsida; order Apiales; family Apiaceae; genus Saposhnikovia; species Saposhnikovia divaricata. Next base: position 22,588,036 of record CM071600.1, read on the forward strand.
TGTTAAAAAATATCGTTGAATCTTGTTATTCTTACAGGAGTTTTCCACAAATTCTATGAAATCTCATGAATTTTAGCCATATTTCAATGATAAAAAATACACTAACAAATCAATCATTTTATCAAATACAAAATATTAATGAATTGTTGGATAGCATCAAATTTTAATGTATTTTATAAAATTTAAATTGAATACCAACATATTTTAAACGGACTTTTTAAGATTTAAAACGACTACCCCCAATTCCAAAAAACTTTTTGAAATCAATATTAAATACCATCAAATTTTAAAGAAATTTTCAAAATCCAAAATGAATTCAAAATTGAAATTGAAATTTTTAAAGAATTTAAAAAAATATTGAATTAATGACTATTTTAGCATTAATCAGTTGTATAATGGTTATTTTGACAAATTAAAAGAAATTCATTATTCATTGTGCCACATGGACATATGACATTAATCATGATTAGTTTGCAAGTTTAGCCAATTATAACTCTGATTAGTGTAATAGTATATTTTTTACATTATTTTAAAAAGATAGATGGTTAAATTGGTAATAAAAATATCACAATAATTTATTGTGCAAAATCAAGAAAAGTTTAATGAAATTTTTGACAGATAACTCATTTTCAAATAACCAAATAATTGACATGATATTTTGGTAATTTTAAATTAATGAGATTTATATGGATATAAAAAATTTATCATAATTAATTAAATTAATATTAATAAAATTTAACACTTAATATTTGGAACAAATTTGGAAACGAATATGATTCCCGAGCATTTAAACTGTATGAAAGTGCAAGATACAAGTTGAGTACAGCATCGCTTTCTCGGTCTCCTTTCTAGTTCAACAGGAGCTCTGCTTCATCCCCCACTCCAATCCCAATCAAAAGGTTCACCAAACCACTCTTAGCTCTACTTTTTACATCCTATCATCTATCTTGATCTCTCTGTTTTAATTTGTTAATCGGATTAGCCGCAGATACACTGTGGAGTTTCCTTAATTGTTTGTTTAGGTTAACATCAATTTCTTTCTTTTTTATATATGTTTAATTTCACCTTTTCTGCTTAGCTTTCGTGCTGATTGTAGTAAAATAATTAGATTTTAATTTATTTATTTGTTTGTGTGATTTGTGAGCTTGTTTAGCGATTCGATAAATAAATATGTTTCCAACTTATTGCTCGGGGATAGTTGATTTACTCAAGTGACCAATAGTTTCTACTAAGCTTTGGTAACTTGATGTTCTTAAACTGGTTTAGCATCTAATTGCGTTTTTTTTTTTTTTTGTTTATTAATTTGCTATCAATTAATGAAATTTTGATTGATGTATATGTCATGTAGGAATGACAGTGATGCTTGTAGTGTTAATTGTTATGGTCAAATTGTACTTGTCCTAGTTACGAAAACTTTGAGCCCAAAAGGAATTGTTTTGCAAAGTTCAGGATTTAATATAGTGGATCTTGTGACTATAATATTCTTAGTATGTATGTTTGTAGAATGACTTGCTGAGTATTCAGACTTATTTTGTTAGTTCATGATCGATTCTAATTATGGTATTTCTTGCTTATTATAAGTGAAAAAATATCTTCAACGAGTTGTCAGTGATTCTAAACTCCTATTTAATATGCCATTGCCTTCATCATCTGATGAACAGAATTGGAGTTAATAATCTAGAAAGAGGTCAGATATATGGGTCGTGGAGTCAGCAGTGGTGGGGGTCAGAGTTCGTTGAATTACTTGTTTGGAAGTGGAGAGGCTCCCAAGCCATCCACAAAAGATGCAGAGGCTTCACTGAGTGATGTGCAGGTCGTAAAACATTTACCCAAACCTAGTACTGCTCCCAAGTCTGTTGATGTTAGTAAGCAAATTCCTGCTGGAATAAATAGTACTGCTACGAGTGGTCAGAACACAGGCAATTTCCTCACGGTAGGTCCTGGTTTACAAGCTTTCTATTTATTTCATGCCAACTCAGAAGTAAATGAATATTATACAAAGAAGAGAAGAAAATTTACTTGTGTCTTTTTCGCATCTAGTGAAAATCCCCATCCTGAAATAAAATGTTATATAAAGATGCAACTCCCAACCTGGACGAGTCATACATAATTCTTTTACTTGATGAAATGATGTTTATATGTTTGGTACAGCACATATACAAAGTTAATTTTGATTTGAATATTTATCTCCCCTATGCAGGATCGGCCATCAACAAAGGTCCACTCTGCGCCAGGGGGTGGTTCTTCCCTTGGTTATCTCTTTGGTGGGAACGACAAGTAACTCTACCCATGGATGCTGTTATTCGTAAACAGTGAAGTCATGAAATGTTTGATGTAATATGTAAATGGCTGAGGATATTCCAGCCGAGTGTGTGTTTGGTTATTTGGTATGTTTAATGGTTTGTCATAAGCTATCTGAATTCTAAACAAAGATACATTTCTCTGGTTCATGTTCTTCTCTTGTGAGACGATACAAATGTGTAATTAAGCAGCATGTACCTTCAATCATGATTTGTTGGCAAATAGGCACAAATCTATCTATCTCTATCTATATTATAGTGGCTGTTGCCCATTTTGTACAGTTTTTTCCCCATTTTAAAACTTTGCCATTGCACTACCAAGTTTTTGCAAAAATGCCACTGACTTCTCACAACCCCGTCCAACACTAAACCAATTCAAAATAAAAGCTAAGCTTCTCTTCGAAGCTAACCCAGTACAGTAATACATTCATCATTCACAACTTTGAAATAGATGCTTTCTACTTAAGGGTAAAGTATACTATTAAATTATATCACTTTTCAATTACAAGCTAGCACCTAAATTGGACAAGATGAACCAGGTACAAGAATTCTGTTTCCCATCCTTATGATGCGATAATAACATTAACAAAGTGCAAATTGATTCAATTCTTTCTTCAAAGTTTAAGCAGGCTCATGCTGATGCATCTCAAAGTAGATCCGATCACCTATTTACTTCGGAGGATATGATCCGCGGTAAGTTTACAGTATTTATCGAGAACATTACTTACATAATTATACTCCTATGTCTACTCATTTATCCGTCGATTTCGCTTTTGTAGGATATTCAGAATCAAAGAAACAAAGAAGGAGGAAAAGAAATGACGACAAGGAGAACATGGATGTTCATTCGCATACTCAGTCCACAACTCCCAGAGTCAAGGCTTCCCCCGCATGTAACATTACTAACCATTAAAAGCAAACCCATTAAGTAGAAGTTAGTTCCTATTTTGTTTATTTGCTATGTCAGCTTCCGTGATTTGCTATTCAAATTATTTGCGCTCGATAAACATTGCAAGGTGTCCTTCAAACACCAAGTGGAACAAACAGCAAAACTGCTTCTCGCCTTAGTCATGATAGGACTCCTTTGTCTTGCCTTACCAATATTGGGCAGAGTTCTAATATATACAGAGAGAAAGGAAAGGCTCGATTAAAGGGAAATGTAGGAGATTCTAATAGCAACTTATTTGAAGAGATTAGTAACCAGCAGTTGGAGGATATATGTGAATCATATGATGACACAGTAGGTATGTGTGTGTTTTAGGAATTGAACTAAGAACAGTTTTGTGCATTTTCACTACTTTACTCATTTTGTGCAATTTAATGTAGAGAATTCAAGAATTCACGGATTATCGGACTCTGAAGAGTTTTATTCAGATGAGTCCTATGGTATGTTGCACTATCACCTTTTTATGTCTACTTAAATGGCATATATTAACTTCATATTTGTCTAACTCTTTCTTAAAATGACTGTTTTAAAATATGATTTGTAGAAGAGGACTTCTGTACTTCCCAATCACTATGTGAAGACAACGAAGATGATTGGATTACTCAGAACACTAATGAAGACCCTATAAAGCCAAACTTACGAGGGAAGAGGAAGCTTCGGATTGATCATGTCGTACCTGAGGAGTATGCCTCACTCGGCCCTCCTTCAGTCAAATGTACGCATTGCAATGCTTTGCTCTGGAAACAAGAAAGAGTCAATAAGAATGTGACTCGAGGTACACCATTATTCTCTATTTGCTGTAAGAAGGGTGAGGTCAAATTGCCAGAGCCCCCTGCCATTCCTGATTATCTATTAAACATTTATAATGACTCTCAAAAAGGTGCATCATTTCAAAGATCCATCCGGTTGTACAATGCAATGTTTGCATTTACCTCATCCGGTGGTAATGTTGATCACACTATAAATAGTGGTCGAGGACCATATATTTATAGATTGAATGGACAGAATCATCATATATTTGGTTCGCTTATTCCAGATGATGGGGAGACTCCCAAGTTTTGCCAATTGTACATATATGATACTGCCAATGAAGTAAATAACTGAATGCGGTGGGTGAATGTTTCTGATGATCAGCCTGTTGATGTTCAAGTAGTTGAGGAACTCATTCATATGCTCGATGAGAAAAATGAACTATGCCAAAAATTTAGAATGGCACGTGATCGGTGGGAAAATAATGATATCGTTGATCTCAAGGTCGAGTTGAAAGTCTGTAGATCTGAAAGCGGAAGGGAAAACCACATTTCTGCTTCTGATGAGGTGGCAGGTGTAATGGTTGGTAGCAGCTCAAGTACAACTGCTGATCGTGACATAATTATACACCCGAAGATGGGAAAATTGGAGTGTGTTTCCTATATTCATCCCAAGTTTATGGCGCTGCAATATCCGCTTCTTTTTCCTAATGGAGAGGATGGATACAGTAACATGCTCCCATTTCAATTTGCTGATCTTAATAATCTCAAAGATCGCGATATGATGTCAATGAAGGATTATTATTCATATCGCTTTCAAGTTCGAGAGAATGAAGGTACTACATTTGTTTCTTTGAATTTTTTCACATTATAGATATTATCTCCCTGTTATGATATGACACTCTACAATGCCTGCAGCAATGACTCCTCGCTTAGGTGGAAGACTTTTCCAGCAATATATAGTCGATGCCTTTTCTGCCATTGAACAAACTCGCTTATGGTGGTTTCGTAGAAATCAAACCATATTGCGAAATGACCTGTACAGTCATATCTGTGATTCTGTTCGTAAAGGTGACTCTGATTCATCTAATGTAGGTACTGGTGTCATTTTACCAGCTGGATTTGTTGGTTCAAAAAGATACATGCAACAGAATTTCCAAGATGCCTTAGCCATTTGTCGTTATGTTGGCCATCCAGATATTTTTTTAACAATGACGTGCAATCCATTATGGGATGAAATTCAGAAAATGATGGAAGTCCTTCCCGCCTGTCGGACTGAGAACTGTCCAGATATTATTGCTCGGGTTTTTAAATTGAAGCTGGATGAAATTATGGATGACATTAAAAAGAAATCATATTTTGGTAAATGCGTTGGAGGTAAATCCTATTTTATTACAACTGACAGACCTATCATATAGTAATGCCAGTTTGTGCTCTTTAACTAATTTGACTAATGCTTGGATATTTAGTTTCTTTTCAGCGGCTCAAAAAAAATGCAACAGCTTTTATACCACTTCATGGAATGATAACACACTTTGTCCATTTTTTTAATTAAATTCCAGTCATGTACGTTGTTGAGTTTCAAAAGCGTGGACTCCCGCACGTCCACATGTTAATATGGCTGGATAGCGCTTCTAAGAAACATTTAAAGAACAATGTGTTGGGTTTAAACCCAATACGAATAGTATGGGTTTTGGTGATCCAAAACATATATGGATTGGGTAATAATTATGTGTTTAGATAATTATTATAGATGGTATATTTAGATACCAAGTATGATAAGGATTGTAATTGGAAACCAAGTATGAAAAGGATATCTTGGTGGCTAAGTTTGTGATGGCTATATATACATAGTCATATCGTATTTGTCTGTGGGGAGGTGAAAGCTTAAGAGATGTAGTCTTAAGTATTGTTTGGGGATGCTTGAGCATTGTTGGCTCAAGTATTGGGTTGGGACACCTTTAAGGTGTTATTGTTTTGATGTATTATTGATTATTGTTAAGATTAATAATACAAGTTTGGGACGTGGGTGTTTCCACGTCAAGTATTTGTGTGTTCCTATTTTGTGCTTTGGTAGATCTTGTCAACTTATCGATTGGTTATGTGTGTGCTCTGTTTTGGTGATTGTGAATCTCGGATTGTGTAAGTCCCTTAACCTAACACAATGTTGACAATTTTGTCTCTGCGGAAATTCCTGATCCGCTTTTAGATCCTGTGGGTTATGCCGCCGTCAAATCCTTTATGATCCATGGTCCTTGTGGATTACAGAATATACATTGTGCTTGCATGAAGAACAAAAAATGTATACGTCATTTCCCAAAGAAGTAAGTATGCAATCTACTCTTTTTCCCACTATATCCTACAAAAAATTGTGTACATCAAAGTAATCATCATTATTTCTGCATTTAGGTACTGCCCTCGAACAATTTTTGATGACAGTGGCTTTCCTCTTTACAAGCGAAGAAAACAAAATGTCACCGTTCATGTGCGTAATGCTTATTTAGACAATCAATGGGTTGTGCCTTACAACCGTGATCTATTGGGTAAGTATCAATGTCATATGAACATTGAAATTTGTTGTCATGCCCGAAGTATTAAATATTTATTCAAATATTGCCTCAAAGGCCATGACACTGCTACGGTCCATGTCACTGCCCAGAAGAGGAAAAGATCACATCATAATCCAGACCAACCAATTGATGAAATTGATGCTTATTTTGATGGAAGATATGTTTGTGGAGCGGAGGCTTCTTGGAGGATATTTGGTTTTCCTATACACCATCGCACTCTCTCTGTTGAACGGCTACCATTCCATTTACCAGGCCAAAAAAATTGCACTTTCCGTGAAGGCGAGAATTTAGGAAAGGTTGCTGAACGGGAAAAACAAAAACTAAGCAAACTTGAAGCGTTCTTTCAGTTAAACAGTGTTGATCCCAAAGCCAAAGACTACACTTACGATGAAATCCCTCAACACTATGTTTGGAACGATGGTCAACGAAAATGGAATCCAAGAAAGAGAGGTTTTCAAATTGGACGCCTATCTTATACTCATCATAGTAGTGGAGAGGCATGGTTTTTGCGTATGCTCTTGACTAAAGTACGCGGACCAACTTCCTATCATAGTCTTACAACTGTTAATGGGGTACAATATCCAACTTTTCGTGAAACATGTAAAGTATATGGTTTGTTAGACGATGATAAGGAATGGCATGAAGTGCTAGCTCAATGTGCTGTTGGCGGTTTACCTCCACAAATCCGACAACTTTTTGTGCACATCATAGTTAATTGTAAAGTTACGGATTTGGCGCATCTGTGGAGCTGTAACTGGAAGAATATGGTAGAAGATATCTTATTAAAGAGGCGAAATTTGATGAAGGATAGTAACTTGGTGCTTAACGACCAACAGCTCCAGTTTTATGCACTTGCCGGTATGTTTTCTAATTTTATATTTTATTCATTTATAACACACACTAACTTCTTTACTAATACTGCCAATTTATTTTATCTTATATGAACATTCATTTACAACACAAAATAACTTATTTCCATATGTTAAGATCAATTGAAAAATCCTAAAAAAATTACCAACAATTGCTACAACCCCCTGAAACATATCTCAATCATGGAACAAATAAATTGACTGTGGAAGAACTTAAACTTTCAAAACTTTGTCCTTAAACAGCCAATATATTCAAATTATTAAACATTTTTATAAAAACTTTTTCCTAACTTTAGGTACAAAAAATCATGTTCTTTTAAAAAATTTAGTTTACATATTTGTAAATTTAAATATAGTCTATAATTTATAAATTTAAAGACATGCATATAAAAAGATTTGGGTTGGTAAATTTAATATCAATATACAATTTTCTTTGTAATACATAAGGCCATTTCTAATTCAAATATTTTGAAATATTTAAAGATGCCCAATTGTGAGTGTACAGAAATTTACATGGGTAATTACAGAATTTATATCCCCAATGTCTATCACTTTTTAGAGTTTTTCCTTTGCACTATACAATTAACTTTTTATACATAAGACCAATTCTAATTATACTATTTTAAAAATTTTAAATATGCCCAATTGTGAGTGTACACAAATTTACATGGGTAATTAAAGAAATAAAATCCCAAAAATTCTAAACTTTTTAAAGAATTGCCTTCCAACTCTAAAATATTGGGTTTTATACGTAAGCCAAATTCTAATTATACTATTTCAAAGTTTTTAAAATTGCAGTCTTCTTACTACACAAATTTACATGTGTAATTAAAAAAATGAAATCCCAAATTTTAATAATTTTTTATTTGATTTTGCATTGCACTTTCAAAGTTTATTCTTTACGCTTAAAGCCAATTATATTTATACTTTACCCAATTTTAAGATATGCACAATTGTGAGTGTACAAAATTTTATTGCACTATACAATTTTTTTTACATAAGGCCAATTCTTATTATATTAGTTTAACTAATACTGCACATTTTTTTTTCTTATATGAACATTCCTTTACAACAAAAAATAACTTATTTTCATATGTTGGCAGAAATCGATGATTTACTAAGATCAGTTGGAAAATCCTTACAAAACTATCAACAATTGCCACAACCACCTGAAACATATCTCAGTCATGGTACAAATAATTTGATTGTGGAAGAAACCAGCTATGATCTTTATGAGATGCAGGAGCAAAATAAAAAACTCTTGGAGAATTGTAATGAAGAGCAGGTCACAGTTTACAATCAAATTTTAGCATCTATCATGAACAAGAAAGGTGGTCTTTTCTTTGTATATGGTAGCGGCGGCAAAACTTATCTGTGGAAAACTTTGATTTCAAAGTTAAGATCCCAAGGTGATATAGTGTTGCCAGTTGCCTCATCAGGCATTGCTACGACTCTGCTGCCGGGCGGCAGAACTGCACACTCCCGGTTTCGAATTCCAATTTTATTAGATGACTTCTCTCTATGTAATATCGGCCAAAATTCTGATATTGCAGAACTAATCAAGCAGACAAAACTCATTATATGGGATGAAGCCCCAATGCAACATAGATTTGCATTCGAATGTTTAGATCGATCCTTGAGAGATATCATGAAAAGTGTTCATCCGGATCGAGCTGCAATGCCATTTGGTGGGATTACTGTTGTTCTTGGTGGAGATTTTTGCCAGATACTTCCTGTCATAACCCATGGTGATAGGAGTCAAATTTTATGTGCATGTATCACTCAATCTCGATTATGGAATATCTGCAAAATTTGTGTGTTACATCAGAACATGCGCTTGAACAAAGGTAATTCTAAAGAAGAAATTGAAGATTTAAAAAGATTTGCAAAATGGGTTCTGGATATAGGTGATGGCAAAATTGGCTTAGAAGATAATGCATCATGTGAGGGTCAGGAGGATGATATCACAGTCCCTGCTGAATTCTGTGATTTGAATAACAACAATTCCATTGATAATATGATCAAGAGTACATACCCGAATTTTACAGAAAATTGCATGGATCCCAGGTACTTGAGCGAAAGAGCTATTTTGACCCCAACAAACCAGACAGTTGGTCATCTTAACTCTCTTATTATTGAAAAAATACCTGGTGCTGCCGTTTCTTACTTTAGTGTCGATAGTGCTAAGGATTTTGGAGGTACTGAAGCAGATTTGCAAGCGGCATTTCCTATAGAATATCTTAACTCAGTAAGCCTTCCAGGTATGCCTTCTCATGACTTGAAACTAAAAGTTGGTGTTGTGGTTGTGCTCATGCGAAATTTAAATCAAGCATTGGGACTTTGTAACGGAACAAGGATGATTGTTACAAAATGTTTGAAATTCTGTGTTGAATGTGAGGTCATCATATGTGGATCTTTTGTTGGCACACGCCATTTTATTCCCCGTATGGAATTATGCCCAAGTGACACAAGAATGCCATTCAAGTTGGTTAGAAAGCAAATGCCACTGCAAATTTGTTATGCCATGACAATTAACAAATCTCAGGGCCAATCGCTACAAAATGTTGGACTCTTTCTACCCAAATCTGTTTTCACCCATGGCCAGTTTTATGTTGCAATTAGTAGAGTCACTTCACCTGGTGGTTTAAAGGTCTTCATTGGTGATGACAGTGGTGGTTCCACCAATAGAACACAAAATGTAGTCTACAAAGAGGTTTTCTACTCTCTGCCTAGGTGCTAACTTAATTGAAACTAGGGTGTTTTCTTGCCTATGTGGAACTCAGATTATAATCTATGTTAGTTTAATTCAAATTTTGGATGTACATCTGATATCACAACAGTTAACAATGGATTTTACTTAAATGAAGCACCTGCAAATTTTGGTCAATTTCTGTTATTGTAATGCATTATAACAATTTATGGCAACTTTTCTTGGTACTTTAGTTTGGAACATGATAAACTTTTTTTTCCCTAACCTGTATTAAAACCCAGACAAAAGTCAGTCACATTTGTTAACGCATAAACTACAATGTTTGTACAACTTCACAAACACATTCCATAAACTTAGTCGAAAACAATAATAAAGGTTTGTTACACTTTCTGTTCCTCCTAATTGAGCGCCAAACAAAGTTACATTCAAGTCAAATCTGGGGATATGACAACTGTGACAAAGTTACATTAAAAAATATGGTCAATTGTGATTGTACACAAATTTACATGGGTAATTAACTTTATAATTATGAAGTATACTATTTGTAACTTTATAATTATGAAGTAAACTATTTTATTATATTTTTTAGCTTTTGCTTTAAGGCTGCAATCTGACAGTTGTAATTACAGAAAGAATATCCAGATTTTTTTCACTTTTTAAAGACTTTCATGTGCACTATACAATTTCCCTTTTTATACATAACCCCACTTTTAATTATACTATTTTACATAAGGCAAATTCTATTTATAAAATTTTATAATTAAAAAATATGGCCAATTGTGATTGTACACAAATTTACATGGGTAATTACAGAAAGAATAACCTCAATTTTTTCACTTTTAAAATACTTTCATGTGCACTATACAATTTCCCTTTTTATACATAAGCCCACTTTTAATTATACTATTTTACAATTTTAAAATATGACCCATTATGAGGGTACACAAATTTATATGGGTAATTAAAGAAATAAATTCCTAATTTAAAATCACTTCTTTAAGGATTTCCATAGAACTATAATTATACTATTTTCTTTTTAATAAATAAGGGCATTTTTAATTTTACTATTTTAAAATTTAAAAATATGCACAATTGTGAGTGTACACAAAATTACTTGTGTAATTAAAGAAAAAAATCCAAAGTTTTATCACTTTTTAATTGACTTTGCATTGCAATTTTAATTTTGATGTATATACACGTAAGTCCAATTCTAATTATACTTTTGTAAACATTTTAAATATGCACAATTGTGAGTGTACAGAAATTTACATCAATATTGAACCAAATTTTATACACTTTTTTAAGACCTCCCATTGCACTATACAATTTTGTTTCTTCTTCATAAGACCAATTCTAATTATACTATTTTCAAATTTGTAAATATTCCCAATTGTGAGCGTAAACAATTTTACTAAGGCTAATATCCCAGCCGTACATTTGTTACGCAGGTAGGAAAAAGCACATCACCAAACATAGGTTATAATAGATCTGGAGGAGGTAATACATATCATAGTTCTCTACCGGCAAAGGTAAGTAAATGTTCTGTATCATATTTAATACGCCTCTTTCCTACCTGGTGTTTACTACGGGTAGCTTATTATTTATTGATATAATTGCTCACTCTCAACTTTTTTCAACTCATAGTTTATGGATATGGAACTTAACAAACATCACCCCATTAAGAAACTCAATGACACAACATATGAGTGGAACTGTAGGATGAGGCTACAAGCCTTTTGGAAGGCATCTAACAAAGAAACAAACGAATTATGGGGAATTAATATGTTATTTATCGATGATTCGGTAAGTTTTGATTTCTCATCATGTCCTTCGAGTCGGATAATTGTTTCCTACATAAATTTTAATTTACTTATTCAGCTTTATTGCATGTAGAACTCAAGAATTCATGCTTTTGCAAGTGCAAAATTCTGTCCGAATATTGTAGATGGTTTAACAGAAGGGAGTGTTTACACACTTTCAAATTTCAAAGTAAAAGATTACTTGCGAGATGAAACATATCGTCCTGTTCGAACGAGGAAACGTATCTTCTTTACACCACATACTAAGCTAAACAAAGATGACTCCCAAGGTTTACCAATCGAAAAGTTTGCTTTTGACTTGTTCCACATGTCTGAAATTGAGAAGCTCACAAACGACAATCGTTTCTTAATAGGTACATGTTAAATTTTTTAGACATTCTACCAAAAAGGATTGAAACTAAATTTATTCATACATCAGATATGGTTGGAAAGGTGCAAAACATTGAGACGAGGGTTCAAAGCATGAAAAACAATGACGACAAGGCAAGATTGAAGTTCCAGCTATTCAATGGAAGGTATGCCAGTAAATTTTGACACTAATTCAAATTTTTTTGGAGGAAATGTACTTCATTTTTTATTATATTCTATTTCTCAGCGAACGTGTTAATGTTACTTTATTTGACCCTTTGGGATATGCTATTGAACAAGACTTTAAGAAGTTTGAAGAAGAAAATCTTTTCGTAATTATCTCATGTGCAAAGGCTGGACGATTTGAAGGTAATAACAAAGTCAAATCTTTACCAATTTTTATCTTATTATGTTTCATCCTACTAACGTATATATATGGCTATCGGATATGGAATAGGAGCACCAAACATCACCAACTATCCGGCAACAAAAGTGTATTGTAATCCAAATCACTATAGTGTCAATGAGCTTAAAATAAGGTATACAATACTATTCATAACCATTGTTATTATAATATTAATAAGCTACGTGGTACACTAATACTATTGCATTTTAAAGATTGGCAACAGAAAATTCTGTTAGTAGCCTGAGGCCACCACCAATTCATGAAATGGAATATGTGACAACATTTCTAACGGTTAAGGATATCAAGAAGTTACCTGCAAATTCAAATCAAGTGAGTTAACCAAAATATTCAAACTACTATATTCATTTGTTTATGAAAATACATACTTATTCATTTACTATGTACCATGTATTAGAAATTTGTGAGGTGTCAAGTTATAGTCAAAAAACTGGATGAGAAGGCAAGTTGGTATTACTGCAAGTGTACTCAATGTGATATGGAAATACATCGTGAAAATGGAGTTTTCAAATGTGTTAAAGGATGTGGTAGAATCATTCCGTACCCAGATAAAAGGTATTGAATTTAATAGATGCAGTAATTTATTAAGTGCCAGTAAATGGGATAAACTTGACAATTGTGCATATAACAAATCTATTCAACAGATTCCGTTTATGCACCATTTGTTCGGACAACACTGCTTCAATTGCAGTGTTATTTCCTGATGCCGAAATATCGAGAATTGTGGAGACAACAGTAGTGGATATTCATGCCGATTGCATTGAGGTATATACTCTTTGTTCACAAATTAGTTACTGTTTCTGCTTTACAACCCGATCAAACATAATAAAGAGAAGATATAACTAACAGGAAAAAGATGAGGAACAGTTCCCAGAGGTCTTGCGCATGTTTTCCCAACAAAAGTACATTATCAAAATTGAAATTAAAGAAGAAAATCTCAAGAATGGGTCAATGGTGTATCATGCAACCGAAATTGGAGAAGCTATGGAAATATCTGATAGTTTTGATCTTAATAAACAGCACAGCATGGAAGTGGAGGAGGCAGGAATAATAAAGGTAATAATTAAAGAACTTTACTTATTTAATTACATTGGATCTTTTGTTAACGAATAATTCGTCCCAACTTTTTTTAGGATACTCAAGAAGAGGAGCAGAGAATTTGCACTCCACAAACAGGGAACTCAACCAATGCCAAAACTCGAAGTCGGAAATTTGACGCTAATGTCACCTTTGATCAAAACGAATCTCCTATTCTTACACGTTTGAAAGCAATCAAAACAGAAAAGGTGACAAATTGTGTTATACCAATATTAGCCACTTTACTATTATGAAGATTTTTGTAAAAACTAATATCTTCAAAAAAATTTGGGCAGATGTGAAGAAGCTGGAACAAGAGCAACGTTTCACGTTTTGCCCACACAAGTTGTCCTAAAACTATGGATTAATATGTTTACTTTTGAATTTGCATTACTATGTTCCTATTGTATTACTTTTAATTAATATGTTAACTTTTGCATTTAATGGTATTGGAAGAACAACTACGAATCAAATCATATTGGATGTGCACCTGAGAATACTGATCATTTTTACAAAGCTACAACTATTCTAAACATTTTTAAAATTTCAATATTATAAAAATAATAGTAATCTTCTACGATAAATAATTTTAAAAAATCAAGTCTTACATTACAGCCTTAACAAAGGTTGTCGTATAATATTAAATAGTATACTTCAATCTTATCAAGTTTCATTTAATTTCATTTATTATTACTACCCAACAAATCACACTTTAAAATTGTTAAAATAGTATTTTTAGAATTGGTCTTATGTATAAATAAAAAATTTGTATAAAGCAATGGAAAACCTTTAAAAAGTGATACAAAAATTGAAATATTAATGTTGTAATTAGCCATTTAAATTTGTCTACACTCACACTTGTGCAGATTTTAAAATTTTAAATTACTGAAGGTCATATTTCAATACCTAAATAGTATATTTACAATTGGGCTTCTGTATAAAAAAAAAATTGTTTAGTTCAAGGGAAATTATGCAAAAAATTCTATAAATTTGGAATATTTTTTCTTTACTTAAACATGTAAACTTGTGTAAACTCACAATTGGCCATATTTAAATGTTCTAAAATAGTTTATTTAGATTTGGCCTTATGTACACAAACGAAAAATGTATAGTGCAAAGAAAAATCTGTAAAAAGTTATTAAATTTGGGGATATTATTTCTGTAATTACCAAGGTAAATTTGTGTACACTCGGGCATATTTAATTTTTTTTAATTACAAATGGCCTTATGTATTACAAATAAAAATGTATAGTGCAATAGAAAGTCTTTATAAATAAAAAATCTGTATAAAGCAATGGAAAACCTTTAAAAAGTGATACAAAAATTGAAATATTAATGTTGTAATTAGCCATTTAAATTTGTCTACACTCACACTTGTGCAGATTTTAAAATTTTAAATTACTGAAGGTCATATTTCAATACCTAAATAGTATATTTACAATTGGGCTTCTGTATAAAAAAAAAAAAATTGTTTAGTTCAAGGGAAATTATGCAAAAAATTCTATAAATTTGGAATTTTTTTTCTTTACTTAAACATGTAAACTTGTGTAAACTCACAATTGGCCATATTTAAATGTTCTAAAATAGTTTATTTAGATTTGGCCTTATGTATACAAACGAAAAATGTATAGTGCAAAGAAAAATCTGTAAAAAGTTATTAAATTTGGGATATTATTTCTGTAATTACCAAGGTAAATTTGTGTACACTCGGGCATATTTATTTTTTTTTAATTACAAATGGCCTTATGTATTACAAATAAAAATGTATAGTGCAATAGAAAGTCTTTATAAATAAAAAATCTGTATAGAGCAATGGGAAATCTTTAAAAAGTGATACAAAAATTGAAATATTAATGTTGTAATTACCCATTTAAATTTGTCTACACTCACACTTGTGCAGATTTTAAAATTTTAAATTACTGAAGGTCATATTTCAATACCTAAATAGTATATTTACAATTGGGCTTCTGTATAAAAAAAAAATTGTTTAGTTCAAGGGAAATTATGCAAAAAATTATATAAATTTGGAAATTTTTTCTTTACTTAAACATGTAAACTTGTGTAAACTCACAATTGACCATATTTAAATGTTCTAAAATAGTTTATTTAGATTTGGCCTTATTTATACAAACGAAAAATGTATAGTGCAAAGAAAAATCTGTAAAAAGTTATTAAAATTGGGGATATTATTTCTGTAATTACCAAGGTAAATTTGTGTACACTCGGGCATATTTAATTTTTTTTAATTACAAATGGCCTTATGTATTACAAATAAAAATGTATAGTGCAATAGAAAGTCTTTATAAAGTTTTACAAATTTGGAATATTGGGTAATCACTTTTAATTTTACACAAATAAAGTAACCTTCTACAATAAATAAATCGACAAATTCAACTGTCAGATTACAGCATTAAAGCAAAACCTAAAAATTATAATAAAGTAGTTTACTTCATAATTATAAAGTTGCAAATAGTATACTTCATAATTATAAAGTTAATAATAGTATATTTCATAATTACTACTCATCATATCACATTTTAATACTGGGTTGGTAACATCAAATAAGTAATATAATTGTTAGTTTGTTACTAACATTGCACATACCCTATCACAAAACTAGAGATCTGGCATTCAACACTAAACGAAACAAATGGCAAACACCCAATATGATCCTATAGCTACACTACAAACAGGTCAATATGACTACAAGATCAAAGTTCGAATAATACGGAAATGGAGAGCTTCAAATCCAAAAGGTGAAGAGTTCAAAGGATTCAACGTGATACTTCTGGATAAGAAGGTAATTAATCCTTCTCGCTGTATTACAAATTTAAGAAGGACATAAACAAATGATAACACAATAGAAAATTGCAGAGCAAAGCGATTCATGGTTTTTCTCCTTGGTTTGAAGCACTTGAATCTAAGTTGATGGTTGGAAAAGTTTGTAGCATTAAAAACTTCACGGTTCAACTATACAAAAACACTGATATTTATAGATGCCATGATTTTGATTACATAAGTGTACTGCAATTACTTAGAGGCTTCAATTATATGCTTCTGATAAATGGTATATTCTACAGATATCGTAGGGATCATTAAAAATTATTCAAACCTGAAGGATATCAACAATAGACTGGGAAAACCACAAAAACAAGCTAAAATGACACTCACGGATGGAAGGTATGAAGTTATTTTATTCGAAGGGAACTGGACATTAATTACTAATACATGTTGTGTAACAGCTCTCAGCTCAACATTACTTTCTGGGATAAGTATGCCGAAAATTTTGACACAGCAATGTCACAGAATTTGGATAAACCAGTCATCCTCATTCTTGCAAGTTGTAGAGTTGGAACATGGAAGAGTATGCTATTTCTAATCGAAACCTTCTTCACCAGTTATTTGTTAAAATTATTTGACACAAGTACATTGACCACAATATCTACAGATGAGGTAGATATTTCTAACGTTGGAGCAACTACATTCTACCTTAACTTTAAACATCAGAGTGTACTGCATTTGCGCAAAATGTAAGTGAAAATATCCAGAAAATCCATTACAAACAACAGATACGTTTACAAACATATTTGCCTTAACTTTATTTAGGTTGGGACAATCAGACTTCTTCAAAAAGGTTTTCAAAGAACCTGAACATGAGATAGTACCACTGCTAAAGCTAGCGGACATTCTGAAACTTGGAAAGGATTTCATTGAGGTAACATTCATCTATATGCAATTGTATCATTCATGTACAAGTAGAATTTATATTAGAGTAAATTAAGTATGCGCATTTCTACAGAAAAAGGTCCTAATCCATGTCAACATACAACAAGTTGAAGACCCGCAAATTTGGTATATTAATATATGCACAAGCTGTGATAATGAAACTGAAGTTGACAATGGTTTGGTCATATGCAGCCATTGCCCAAGAATTGTTCCATATCCTGAAAAGATGTATGTCCCATAAATCAATCATTATATTGTCCTTATTACTGTAAATGACATCGAAGATTGGGTGCATAATGGTAACTGAAATGTTGTAGATATAAGCTTAATGTCGTGGTTGAAGACGATTCTGGAAAATTTAAAGTCATTATGGAAGATAGAGAAGTGAGAACAATTGTCGGAATTAGAGCAAGAGAACTTTTTGATGAGGTAATTTCAAGTCATTAAGCATGCTTTCAACCACAATGCTTATTAAAAGACGTGCATATGTATATTTAGAATGCAGGACAAGCCAAATTACCAAATAAAGTGCTTAATTTGGGAAACAAAGAATACACTATGATTATCATCATACAAGAAATGAATGTGGTTGATGGAATACATGTTTACAAGGCTACAAATGTATGCACTGGTTTCCAAATGCCCAAAAAAGAAAACAACCCGGAGAGCATCCAACATTCTCAAACAACTTCATAGGTGAACAGATATATTATACAATTTTATGAGTTTTCTAAATTACAATACTAAAAAAAAAACTTCATATATTTCATGCAGCCAACAACATCATCCTACCGGATCCAACAGCTCTCTTCACAAGCAGATTTCAGCTCCAATTAGACAAAAGAGAGGAGTCAAATTACATCTTTTGTATTACTTTTGAAGAGGATGCAATGTAATAGGAACTCTTAATAAACTTAGTTATGTTATGGCAAAACTATCCTAAGCAAGATCCTTGCTTTAATCTATAATCTTTTCTAATCTTTATTTACATGGATATCAACTTATAAGGCCCAACATGGCGGGCTCCAATACTAGTCAGCTATTCTTTTTTTGCCCCTTGAAATGTGTAATCGAAAACCTCAAGAGTAATTGGAGTACTTTTATCCTGCAAAATGACCCAAACAACATAAAAAAATCCACCGTAAATAGCATCCAACAAATTTTAGAAGGAAAGATTTTGAATTTTACTAATATTTATTTTGAACTTATTCTTTTCTGGAAAAGATAGATAAAGTAGTTTCTAAATCTTGCCATAAATAATAGTAAAAATATCATGTCCGTGTTTGGCAAAGCTAACTGTTTTGACTATTGAATTTCAGTTATTTGTTTTGATTAACAAATTGAATTAGCTAAATTGAATTAGTTGTTTCGCATGAATTTACCCTAACTATCAAACTCTAATATTAGAGTTTTCATTGTATCAAACCTTTAATTTATCTCAAATTTATAATTTTGGTTCAAACTTTAATATTAGAATTTTCATTGTATCAAACCTTTAATTTATCTCGAATTTCTAATTTTGGTTCAAACCTCCAATTTTCAAATATAGCCTATGTAAGTATCAAGTATCCATTCGGTAAAATCTCATCTTTTTTAAGTAATTCACATGCTCAAAATGCTCATTCAAATTAATAATAATTTATTTTTATGATACACAAACCCGATAAAATTTAAATCTTCTAAATTTATTTACATTAAAATAGATGATATAATTTTTTTTCGGAATAAAGATGATATAAATTTTTTGTGGATAAAAATGGGAAAATAAATTAAAATAAATAAATATCGTAGTTAGGTTTTCTAAAAGAATAATATTTTGACCAATCTTCGAAGTTTAAAATATTTAAATACTACTTAAAAGAGTAAAATGTTTTTATAGTTAGCTATAATATTTTTCTAAACTCGCCTTACTAAAATTACAAAATTTTAATATAAAATTTGTTAAGTTCCTTCCGTGTGATGTATACATATCGTATTATTTAATATTTTAATTAATTAATTAGTTTTAGTTTATTTTATTCATAAATTTTTTAATATTGATCTGAAAAATGACATACACGCTTTCAAAATTTTGAGTTCTTTTAAAGTTTATTATAACGACATTTGTATGCTTACTAACATATCTTAAAATACTAAGATACCAAACATGGAATTTAAATTTTTTCAAAAAAAAAACATGGGGTTTAAAATGTAAAAGAAAGATATTTTTCAATTGTCCAAAATATCTATTTTCAGAAATAATAACCAAAATATCAATTTACCAAAATATCAATTTCGATCAAATACTCCATTTATAGTGAAGTATGAGAGCGATACTTCTCAATCAATACTCAATCAATGAAACGGCAAAAGTGTCAGTAAAATATCAAATATTCATATATTTCACTTGAAATATCGGACATTCAAATGTTCCATTAAAAGTGGAGTTTCGAATGTTCTAATACTCGAATACTCCATTCCTTCGCTATTAACGTAATATCGAACGTTTATATATTTCATTACAAATGGAATATTCGACCTGATATTTCATCGATAATGGAGTACGTTCTTCATATTTCTTTGGAACTAACATGTTATAAAATTTCATTATAAGTAGAGTATTCATATTTACTGAATATAGATATTTTGAACGTATTTTACTGAAAATTAAGTATTTCAAATTTTTACCATTTTTTTAGATCGTTATTTTAGAAATATTTCCTAAAATTAAAGTAAAAGCATTTTATTCTGCATAAACTCGTACATGCTAAATTATTTTTTTGACCCACACTGCCACACATATAAAAACTTAAAAGTTGCGCACAATAAAGTTTCTTTAAAAAATTCTTAGTGAAATAGTCGTAATAAAAATCATTGCACACAGTCACACACAGTAATGAATCTCTCTCCCGGCAGTCGCCGGAGCCGTAAATCTCCGGCGAAATCCTCCGACATTTACTCCACATTCGTCATCCACAAAGACGACGACGATAACGAACAATCACAAAGCCCTAACGACGACCCGAACATCTTCGCTACTATGCTCCGCAAACCCGACCCGACTGACAACACCTCCGACGACGACGACGAATCTCTCCCGCCTCTCCTCAAACGCATCCCTAAAGACTTCGACGCCGCGGCAATTAACTTCGACAACGACTACGACGACGACGACGCCAACATATCCGGCACTATGATCGTCAAATCAAATCGCAATTCGAAGTCGTCTCCGTCTTATATGCGAAAGCCGCAAGCGTATGATGATGATGATGATGACACTGAGGATGATGATGAGGATGAGAATGAGAACGATTTTTCGACTTTTGTGGTGAGATCTAGTAAGAAGAAGGAGCGAGAGAGACAGGCGTCGGTTTCGGGGACTATTGGTGGAACGTTTGTAAAGCGGAGTGGTGGTGGAGGTGAAGCTGGTAGTACGATGAGTAAGGCGGTTGCGAGTATGCAAGCTGCGAATTTGCAGGAAGAGGAGAGGAAGTTGAGGAAACAGACTAGTAGTAAAGTTTCGACGAGCTCGATTCCGGATAGTGTTACTAGAGAGGATCCGTCTACTAAGTATGAGTTGTTACATGAATTAGGTAATTGTTATGTACTTGCATTGCTTAGTTTTTTTGGTTTCAGATAATTTAAAATGATTTAGCTGCTAATGTAAGAAAGTCGAAACCCTAAGCATTTTACGTATTTAGTTGTTAATAACTATTTGATTGAGCTTAAAGTTAACTATTTAACAGTTTATATGACGATACAAGTAAATATGTTAAGATGATGGTTGCTTAATCTTCTGGCTTTGATGTTTGGGAAGTTTGGATGTGGCAGGGAAGGGTTCGTATGGTGCGGTTTATAAGGCACGGGATTTGAGAACTTCGGAGATGGTTGCTATCAAAGTGATTTCGTTAAGTGAAGGGGTATGATATTATGTTATATGTGGTAGAGATGTAGAGTTGCGTTAATATTGGATTGATAAAATTGTAGCCTACTTAATTTGACAGGAAGAAGGGTATGAAGAAATACGAGGGGAGATTGAGATGTTGCAGGAATGTAGTCATCCTAATGTTGTTCGCTACCTAGGGAGTTATCAGGGAGAGGAGTATCTGTGGGTAAGAAATGCACCATTTGGTTTTTCTGTGGAGTTAGATCAGGACATGTATATACTTTATATGTGAAGGAGTTATTGTTCATTTCCTTCTTCCTTTTAATTATGTATTTGCAGATTGTCATGGAGTACTGCGGCGGTGGTAGTGTTGCTGATTTAATGAATATTACAGACGAGCCCTTAGAGGAAAACCAGATAGCATATATCTGTAAGGAGGCGTTGAAGGTAACTTCAAGTTCTTTTGGTTTGACAATACAAGTCATTTTGGCTAATTGAATGGCATTGGTGGAAATCTGTCGTAGCGTCAGGATAAAGTTAACACGTGACCTTAATTTGACTATGCCAGCACATATGATAACCATTTTTATCAATATACGTAGATATGGTCAAGGATCATTTGATTTCAAGAATATTGGTGAATTTTTGTAGACTTTCCTATTATTAGTTCAGCTGACGGACGGCAACTTTCTGTTTCATGTAGGGTTTGTCATACTTGCACTCAATTCGCAAGGTACATAGAGATATTAAAGGAGGAAACATACTGTTGACTGAACAAGGAGAAGTCAAGTTGGGTAAGTTTGTTACTGTTTAATATTTATAAAAGTTTGCACAATTAAAAAGTAGTGAACTATTTTTTGCAATTCCGTTCAAATAGGTTATTGAATTACTTAGACGTATGTCGCGCAACAAATATTTAATTAAATGAACACACACATGCAGTGATAAAGAAGAGAGAGAAAATAAGATAAGATTATTCATGCATACGAGAATACGTAAATTTCACATAGCATTGTGTAAGTTAATTAATCATACTATGCTAGAACCTAAAGAAACCATAGAATGGCTGATTTTTAATGTAAGAAACAACCTAATTCAGAACGGGGTTAGATATTAATGTGCTCATTCGAGTCTTAATAGTCTGAAAATTGACATTAGTGTCATATTTCGAAGTTGGTACGTATTAATTTTTGTATACAGTTAAATCAAGCAAAACCTATCTTCTTTCTTAAACGTTTGGCTTTACACGGGACACCAGAAGAATGAAAGGTAGAATTTTTACTTTAATGGTTGCAGGTTGAAAACTTTGAAGGTCATTATAGCTCTTTGCATATAAGCGTGGATATGTTTAGTTAATTCATGTGTTGTTTTGATTAGTTTCAATTTTCTGAAGGCCCATGTGGTTCCTTCCGAGATAGATTGGCAGTAAATCCTAAACAGTAGACCCATGTTGAAATACCCGTTTTTGCATGTATTTGTGTTGACTTGTTCACATACACGTATATGCGGAGGAAATATGAAATTACAGTATATATTCTATAGAAAGAGATGGATGAATTCTGTAATATATACTTACTGAGTTACTGGTACATACTAACATTTTCTGTTCATATTTTTTTATTTTTGGAAGTCAACGGAGTCAGATTTATATTCACTTAGTTTAGTTGAATGATACCCTGTTTACAATAGTGAAGTGATATTCGGAGACCACTTGAATGAGCACATCTATATCTAATCCATTTATAAAGGTTTTTAAGGGAGTAGGGACAAGAAGGAAGCGGAGTGTGTGTGGAAGGGGTGCAAGCATCACAAACATAACCCTAATTACATTATATCTAAACATATTAAATACCGCTCACATAAAAATATTTATAGGTTTATGAAAATCTTTCAAGTTGATTTTTATTTTGCATATTTAGTATCTAAAAAATTTATGGAGACTTGATATCAAGAGCATCTCTCCTGCCTCCGGTCCTTGCTCGTCAATTTTTATTGGATCTAGGGTCCTTCATGATTTTGAATACAATACATATCATACTTTGTCCAAACATGGCTGATCAATTATGTGACAGTTTCTTGTTTAAATCGCTAATATCGTTTTTTTTTGTATTACATTTGTAGTTATATTGCGCATACTTGTAGTATTTGAATTATTGGTTCACCCTAGCATCGAGGTCATATGTTTTAGTCTGACATTCTCAAATTATGTTATCATACTGATTTAAAATTCTTTGCATTTTCAGGTGATTTTGGTGTTGCCGCACAACTGACTAGAACAATGTCTAAACGGAACACGGTAAACCTTGTCTTATATTATATGATTTAAAGAACTTGTAGCTCTGACATTGTATATTTACCCCCTGTGGATGTATATTTAATTAGCCAATTGTATATCATGTGGCTAAAACATTAAATGACCAACTCCCTCGAAAAACCTTTTTGGAGAAGTCTTTATGAAGGATATTTTTTAGTGAACACTCTCCCTCATGTGAAGGCCGATACGGGTAAGATATAAATGCTAGAATTTAGGGGCAACAGTAAGGGACGGGTGCCAATATAAATGCGAGAATTTAGGGGTATCATGATATCTTATTAGATGATCAGCTCCCTTGAAACCTCAAGGTGTTTTAAAAGCCACTAAAAATTGATCATATCATGTAACATACTGACATATGGTGAAGTGCTTTAGTAAGTAAATTTATATCTAGTGCTACATTTTACATGTTGATGCAGGCTTTTTTTGATATTAGTGGATGTTTCCATTACTCATTGGATTAGATTGAATTCATTTCCTCAGTTATAAAAGTAATGCATGTGCATTAATTGATGATTGAAAATTGTGTTTAAACATTTACAGAAACATTGGTGCCTGCCTCGTCGATACGAAAATATAGAAAAATTAGTGTTTTTTTAAATTGCCAATTTAATAGCACGGTTGTTGTGATCTTGTCAAATGAAAGACTTTATTAGTATTATCATCTATATCATTAGTGTGATGAGTCAGGTTTCTTACTTATTATTTCTTTTCCCCAACAATTTATATAAGTTTGTAATCTACCATATGTTAGTAGACTATAACATCACAGGTTTTAGGTTTCACACCCCTCGTCCCATAAAGCTAGATTTGTACATATTACCAAGATTGATGTACTAATTTCAGGTTTGCATAATCTACTAGGAAAGTGATGTTATAAGCATGAATGAGGTCAAAGAAAATGGAGAGTTAAGTAAGAGTCATTCAGCGGTTGTTTTCATAAGGCATGCTTTCAAAACAATTACTATAAACCCCTCTAATGCACAAATCACTCATCTAAGATTAGTTGTGTACTTAAGCACATTATTCTGTGAATGTTTGTGATTCCTTTCCCCAATATATTTATATGCAATCATATGTTCGTAACAGATTGTTTCTGCTATAATGACGTCTTTGACAACGTCATTTTTCAATGTTTGTAATTATCATTCTTACTTGCTTTCAGTTTATTGGGACTCCCCATTGGATGGCTCCAGAAGTCATTCAGGAGAGCAGATACGATGGAAAGGTAAGGTCAATGCACATTAAACCTGATTTTGATAAGTTGTAAATACATTACTTGGTCTGTAGTCTGTACGTGATAAAAGGAAGACGAATCCACAAGAATGAGATATATTATACATGCTTCTTTGTACAAAGGAAGACGAATCCACAAGAATGAGATATATTATACATGCTTCTTTGTACTAGTGGTAACTTAATATAGAATTCTTTGTACTAGTGGTAACTTAATACAGAACAGGGTTTGCATGTCTATCAGTATCAGGTCAACCTAAATTATAGGCTTGTAAATAAAAGCTTTTAGAATAAATGTTCTTACTTTGATCTGCTGGCTCAGTAACAATTTCTCTTATCTTTTGACGTTAACAAACAGTTACATGTTTTGATATACAAGAATGGCTAGACTAAATCTTATTTTTTTCAAAAAATATGTCATGCATCTCAGGTGGATGTCTGGGCCCTTGGAGTGTCTGCGATTGAAATGGCAGAGGTATATTTACAGTTTTTTTTATTCTGTTTTTCAATTGAAAAACCCTAGTTGGTTCGGCCTTCAATTAGTCTCAAAATCTCTTGTTGGATGTATGGGGGTTTCATGGAATATTGAAATAACAACTGGCGATTTGTTTTAGCTAGGTTATCATTTAGACTTGCCCGAGCTTGCTGTTTTTCTTTAGGATTTCGAAGGGAGATTAAAGTTGTGATTGAGATAATTTCTTTACGTGTGAAATTGATTTGTGAATTAATGTTTTGTGTTTCAGGGTCTTCCTCCAAGATCATCAGTGCATCCCATGAGGGTTAGTACATGAATCACCAAAGCATTTACACTTCTGTATGTTCGCTTAGCAGATAGTTACATTTGGTGCTCACAATGTTAAACTGCTTATTATACGTCAATCACATATCTTCTTTGAGTGTGAACCGGTTTATGCTATTTTGATTTTTATTTATGCATATCTGATCTACTATATTCCTAAACGGTAACTTCTGAATTCTTAAGCATCATCCTTACCTGGGAATATTATTAGCTATGACCTGCCCTTTGCAATAATATGTTCGCATTTTCTTAGTTGATAATGACAACGTAAATGGTTAATCAGTCCGAGTCAATTGTACTAGAAGGTATGTTAGAGTTGCGTTCTGTACTGGTAAGAGAACTCGGGGATGAAGGACCATCAAAATTGAAATTAGGACGCTCAGGGATGAACAGTGAAGTTGGAAATCTGCGATCGGTCCAGTTACATTATTATGATTTCTCCCCTGAATTTTGGTTAAAGTCAAGTTGAATCGACAAAAATGACATGGTTAAGGTTTTCAATCTCAGAAAAATGGACTATGTATGAGTTATGTGAAAATTTAAATTACTTGGGGCAATTGTGAAACCATAATTAGCAATTGATACAAATCTTCATTTTGGTACCTGGATTGGAACTTGACTATTAAATGAACAGAGCATACATCATAGTAGGCCTCAAGTATATGGCATGGCAATGCTACTCCCACCTCCCTACCCAGCCCTAAATATGTACTTCATTTGTTGTAGGTATTGTTCATGATATCCATTGAGCCAGCTCCAATGCTCGAGGATAAAGAGAAATGGTATTTGCTCAATCTTTTCAATTAATTATAATTTTGGTGCTGTATCAGTATGTTGGTCTTGGAAGCTTGTGTTTCAAGTCTATCATTGTTTTGTTAGTCCTGTGTTTGCATATTGTATATTTGCTCTTAGTGTAACATTATCTTTTTAAAAGTGAGATGCCGGAGGTATCTTTGAAATTTAAACTTGTGGTCTCTATACCTTGAAAAATCAATTTTGCAATCCACTTTACTATAACCATTTAGTAGTCTAATGAAACAGATTCTCTGGATTGACCATTATTACTGGTCAAAGTTTTATTAGGAGGTGATCGGAGAATATGTTTAAAGAACTATCAGGTTCTACCTCTCTAAGGGCTATGTTCTGAAATATTAAACTCCTAGTCTCATGTTATCACGTATATATGCATAGAGTAACAAAAACAGTATTAATGAATGCGTGAATGGGCTCTCTTCTAATCACTGTTTTATTATAGCCATCATCACTAGTCTTATTTTACCTTTTGAAATTCTAGGACCAAACACTTCACTCCAAGTACAGGCAGAACCTCAATGAATTATACCCCGCAATAAATTAATATTTAAAATGTATTTATTACTTCAGTACATTAATAAACTCGATAAATTAATAAATTTCACCGGTCCCGAGGTTAATAATTTATAGAGGTTAACTGTAATTTGCATTTGCAGGTCTCTTGTATTTCATGATTTCATTGCAAAGTGCCTTACAAAAGAACCTCGTCTTCGTCCTACTGCAACTGAGATGTTAAAGGTATGCCGCATGCGACATAATTTACTATCAGCACCAAATTTTCCTTCTTACTACTTATCTCATAGAATTGAGGAAGTAAACTGGGGTTGTATTAAAGCTTAAATGATGCTATTCTTCTAAGAGACTTTAGTTTAAGACTTTACAGTTGTAGCATTACATTTTAGAAAGAAGTACTTTTTTTTAATTATTTGACTTGCAGTTGTCAAATGTATAAACCCCTTAAGCTATGTATACAATCAGACTCGTTAGGGGACTACACAATCCGAGATTCACAAACCACCAATGCAAGGCACACACACAACCAATCAATTCGTTAACAAGATCCACTAAAGCGTGTTATTCAAGTATCACTTCTACTTCTAATCAATCAATAAGTAAAAACAAAACAAGAACACCAAACAATTATTTGACGCGGAAACAACCACGTCCCAACTTGTATTATTAATCAAAACAGTTATCAATAATACATCAGAACAATAACACCTCAGTGGTGTCCCAAACCGATATTTGAGCCAAACAATGCTCAAGCACCTCCCAAACAATACCTAAGTCTACATCTTAAGTATACATGACTATGTTTATATAGCCATCCAAAACTTAGCCACCAAGACTTACCATACTTGTTGTACAAGTCTTTCCATACTTGTTATACATGCCTTCCATTCTTAGTGTCTAAATATCCACGTTTATGACCAAGACATACCATATATAATAATTGTCTACACATACAATTATTACTCAACCCATATATATCTTGTATCAGACAAAGCCTATATCCTCATATTGGGTTGAAACCCAACAAGTCTGTTGTCATGGCATCTAGATGAGGCAAGGCATGGTCAAAGCGCCTCACTACCTAGGCAACTGTCTAGGTTCCAGACTTCCAGCAAGGCGTGAACTTCTTGTAGCTTACCCGCCTGGACTCCTAGGTGACACCTACTGTTACAGTGACATGACCGATGCCATGATAACTATGTATGAGTTTATATTGTAAAAATATGGTATTTTATCCTACAAATAAAACTTCTCACTGTTAATATAAAATAATTAACCATCTTTAATTTTAAAATATTATGGCGAATATAGTGAGCTTCATTTTTGTATTTGATTGATTATTATTATATTTTGTCAATTACGTTATAATAAATCGTGCTCAACATAAGGTCTACATACATCTTTGCCTCCCCAGACCATGCTCTACGAGCGGCATACACTGGTTATTACATGTTTGGTTTTTGTTGAAGTCGAGCTTGATTCTGGATTATAAAATAGCATTTGAACTAGTAAAAATATATTTTGAAGTTTTGAACTAGACTTGTTTTATGTTTTGTAAATATCAAATATAGTGACAACTTATCTAGTAATATGGAGATGAATGAGTTTTGCTGGAACTTTGTTTATAATATCCACAATTGAACTTCCTATGCTGACCTGAAGTTGTATATATTAGCACATACTTTAATATGTATTTGCACATACTAATCTAACTTAAGTTTGTGGCCCTGGTTCAAACATCAGCATAAATTCATTGAGAAATGCAAAACTGGAGCTTCCATAATGTTGCCCAAGCTGGAGAAAGCAAAGCAAGTGAGGGCATTAATGGTTTTGGAAGCACAAACTATTGCATCAGGAACTTTTGTACCTGGAGATAGTGTATGATTCTCAACACTTTCGGTAGCATATATATTCTAGTCTTTTCACATGTACCGATTGTTTTTCCTTGAAAAATCAGCCATCATCATAATTACAGCTTCCATTTGTATAGTCAATGGGAGGCCTAAAAGTGAATGAAGACTATGGAGATACTGTCCCATCCAGGCCTCAGGATGCTGGTCTTCTGGTTCCCAACGTGTTACAAGTTGGAAGTATACCTGGAACTGCACCTCAGGGTGCTCAACAGACTGAAGAAGGTATAATGCATGTAATTTCTGTCATGCGAGTCATTCCTTTTTATTTTCATGTATTTGAATTATAACAATTTATTTATTATCGTGTTTTCACACTTAGTCAGTGTGGGAATGTGAGTTTTGTGAGGTACAATATGGCTATATCCTATATTTGCAATGGTGGACCACTAACTTTTACAATACATGATACTGATAATCCTTCTAAACAGTGAACTGTCTACCAATATTTTGTTCTTTGTTTGACATCTGTTTTATGTACGGATTGATATCGCTATTAAATAAAATTCCAGTTGCAAATTGTCAAATGATGTACAGCAAACTTTAAGAGCATCCTAAAGCAGCTAAATGCACACTTGAGATATGTGAACCCGTCTTGAATCTCTGAGAAGTTGTACTGGATTTTATGGACTCTTGGATTCAGGGATGCAGTTAGGATTTACTGGGTGGGGTACAAATTTTTTTGAAGAACTATGAACATAATAATAGTTGTGCCTAAACTTCTAATAAATTATTAGTCATAATAGAAATGTATTTTATGTTCTACCTTAGGTTATTTGTTAGCTCTTCAGTTTGTGTCCAATATTTCGCAGTTTCTTGGTTTTATGGTCATTTCATTCAAAAAATAACTATTAGTGAGGCTACAGTTTTACTGGGAAACAATATGATGTATTTTAAGTGTAAGCTTAATTATTTTCAATGTTCAAACATAGAAGAAAATGATGTTCATACAACAATTTGAAAGACCAATAGATAAAATGTATTTTCTCTACCTGTCAATAATGCTATTATGTTTTTAATCCAAATGAATAAATGTAGTGGAGTGGCTCATGTGTTTTGATCATTGTTATGGGTCCTGTGTTGCCTAGGTGACTTTGGGACTGTAGTAGTTCATGGTGCTGTTGAGATGGACAAAACAATTAAAGGGCCGAAGGTTAAAGATCATTCACCTGCTCTGATTGGAAGTACCTTATCAAGGGGCACAGTATCTAAATCAGTTGAACCCTGGTACTGCCTTAAAACCATATATTTCTTACTTTTCATATGCCTGGTGAAGGAAACGATTCTAACATCTAACGTAAAGCCAAACATTTATGTTGATTTCCTTTTTATAACATGTGAACAGACTCTATGTACCATCTCAGTCAAAATATCTTGATGTTTTGCCTTTTGTGTAGCATTATTTTTATGAAATGAAATACCTTACTGTTTTTCTTGATCATTATTGACTTGCTTTACTTGCTCTACCACTTTCTAGAAACTTGTGTATGCCATTCGGGGAAAAATTGAGATGTATTTCTCTCTTTTACCCATGAGGAGATGTTAAACGTGGTTTCTTTGCTGTCATTTTTAGCAGTCGCCTAATTCTTTTTCTTAGAACACTTTTGAGCATACCTATGCTAATTCTTTTTTAATATAATTTTATTTTCCGGTGATGTCCAAAGATATGTAGAATTGATAATAAGCTATATTATCAAATTATGTGCTGAATAGATTTGTCAAAAACTAGTGGTACTGTTTCAAAATTGAAGCATGTCAGTGACCATGCTTTAGCTTGCACGAGGTTGGAACTATTTATGTATAATTGTTGTCATTATTATTACATCTAATAAATAAGCCTTTCTTAAAAGCATGCTTAAATTAATTTTTATTAATCTTGTAGGGTTGGAGATACAGTTCAGGTTTCAACAGATACCCTCAAGAATTTAGGAGCACATGCTGCAGATACTATGCAGGCAACCAGTCCTTCAGTATTACTTACTCCTGATCAGAAACTAAAGCAAAATAGCATTTCTCAGGCAAATGTTGGAAGTGGAGGTGCAAGCAGTGGCACTTTAAGGAATGAAACTGTTAGTAGAAAAGCATTAGATAAGGTACTTTGCATGTCCTTTACTATTTTTTCAAGTGATGGATCTGCCAGTCCACCCATCGTGCAAATCTTTGTAAAAAGAACCGTCTATAAATCCTGCTGAGATCGTTGTTAATTGGTTCTGTTTTTTCCCCATCGAGGGTGAGGAGCAACTATCTAGGGATTTTACTAGCTATTAACAGGATGCACACTAGTCATCAGCGTAGTCAGAAAAAAAATCTAGTCGCTTATGTTTGCAATTCTACTCTATTTTTGGCATTGTCATTGCAGCTTTGGTCCATCTATGCTGCCGGAAATACAGTACCCATCCCATTTTTAAGGGCAACCGATATATCACCCATTGCATTGTTGTCGAACAATGTGCTTGGATGCCGTGATAGTGGTGGAAATATTGCTGTGGAAACCATGCAGGAGCTCTTTGCAGGTGACGGGCAATCTAAAAAGGGAAGGAGCAGGCAAAATGAGGTATTTTTCTGTCTTTCTGATTATATCCATGTGCATGGTTCGCAGTTAATTAGTTTTGAACTTTTATTTATATGGTTTTCTACTGTTCAGGTTCCCCTTCCTCCAAGTGTGTATCAAAGACTCACTTCAAGCCCTACTCTTATGAACCTTGCCCAGGCTTTAGCTTACCACAAGATGTAATACCAATTTCCCTGTTATTGTATCCCAACATGTTTTTATCTTTAATATGAAAGCCAAGTTATCAGTAGGGCTAATTGTGGAACTTACCTTTGTGCCTCACCTGGTATTTAACCCTGTACTTCTGATGCAGGTGCTACGAAGAGATGCCACTTCAGGACCTGCAAGCGACTCAAGAGCAGCAAACCATACAAAACCTTTCTGATACACTTAGAACTATCTTAAGATTATAGTGAACTATATACCGGTCAAGAAATGTGTATTATTTATGTACAATTTTGCTATTCCTTCTTCCTTCCCATTCCCTTAATGGGGCTGTGTATGTATTTTTCTAATATATATATATATATATTTTTCCTTTTTCACTTGGGGGTCCGAAATTGCTGTTTATCCTTCTGTACTCTGTACATTTTTTCTGTAACTGTAAATTGGTAACAAGACTGGTGACTATTAAGTTTAGCATGCACATATACACCACGCACCGCACCATTTCAAGACCGCATCTGCGATAGATGCAAAACACTATCAAACACCGGTAGACAAGTGCATCATCCACTTTATATTTTAGATGAGTTCCTGTGTTTTTCGTACCAGTGTCCTATTTGCTTTCCATATCCAGAAGAACAGTGAGCGTCAAACCCTCTTCAAATGCGGCCCAAGTCAAAAAGGGCATACACAATAAAAGTTGTTCCAAAATTAATTAGAACGGAGCAAGAAATGTACGTCACTGAAAAGACAAGCTACCCATTTTGGCAGGTCCCCTAGGCTGTAGCAGTGGAGCAAATAGGACACTGGTAAGAAAAAACACAGGAGAAAGCATGTTAAGTTGCTGTAGTTTTTCCTTTCTTTGTCCGTGGCTTTTATCAAGTCAGGAGTAAATTTTGGTGGAGATTTGCCCCTAGTTTTTCGCTGTTTTCGCACCACGGTTTTTCCGCTTCTTCTGCTCCTGCTTATCCGAAACACCAGGTTCATCTGAACTTAACCCCGGATAGAAATATGTTAATAGGTCAAGGCTAGGGGTTCGGCAGATCAGATATGTTTCTAGTTTTTAGTTTTGGTAGAATTAGTTCAAACCTAACACATCATTCGCTAATTCAATGTAATCTCTGGAAATTCAGTGTAAAGCTGTCTTAATGTCTTAACTTTTTTCCGCTGATTTTCATTTTCCTCCTTCCCGTAAGTCCATCTTTCTTTAGGTTTGCCCCTATTTTTTCGTTTATATGTACAGGGGGTGACCAAACCACGATGTTTTCTAACTCGCTCCCGCTTATCCTGTGAGAGATCCTCATGATCTCTGTCATCAACATTGTAACCATCATCACTATCGTTTCCCTGAAGAAAATAAGCATATAACCACTTAGAGAAATCATAATTAGCAAAAACACACAATATAACAATAAAAATATAGCTCCCGCTCTTCCCGTTCAGTCCGCCCCTGCTCTTCCCGTTCAGGCTGCTCATCACGCACTCGCTGCGGGGGAACCACCATTGTCAAATAAGTCAGTATTAGCAGTTATTTGATATCGTAATTCAGGCATGTTTGTTTCAGGAAACCTGGTTTTATCGTTCTGTTACGTATAATAACCTTGTAACTCTATGACAACACTGCAAATAAGTCAATATTAGCAGTTATTTGACATCGTAATTCAAGCATGTTTGTTTCAGGAAACCTAGTTTTGTTGTTCTATTACAAATAATAACCTTGCAACTCTTTGACAAATTGTGGAGATACACAAAATTATTGTGGGAAAACAATTAGATAAACAATTAGGGTACTCGTACAGTAAATCAAGCATCTATTGTTTGGTTTTGATTGAACACGGAGCCTATACTGTCTAAGTAGAAACTGTTACTTGATCATCAGGTTTATCATATTAAATTATCAAATTTATAATGATAAATGATTGAACTCGTACGATTAATCTTCCCAAAGCGAAATGGTGGGATTCGAAAATGAGCAAAATACAAATTTTATGCAGTGAAGCATGCCTCTGGATCATAAGAGGCTTGCGCATGGGTTAAATTGTAAAAATAAACGCCGCTGCCGGGGATCGAACCCGGGTCACCCGCGTGACAGGCGGGAATACTTACCACTATACTACAACGACTTGTATGCCTAGTTCTTAAAAGAAAGCATTCTAAACGAACTTACCAGGCCTGTGTGTACTCGGTCCGTGTATACTCGATCTATATTCTCCACACATTCAACAACCTGTTAGTCATAGTCAGATTAAACATTCCTTTTTGACAATAGCTAGTTCAACTCTAACAATTTGAAGAACTATATAGTACAGTCTATAATGGAGTACATATAACTCTTTAAGATATATTGATGTGGATAAGATTTGTGTGCCTCCGTGTGTGTTGATTATAAAGTTGGTGCATTGGCATGAATACCGGTAAAAGATGAACAAGTTCTGAGATTCTTAATAGAGGATGTAGGGTGAGGGAAAGTGATCTAGGGAAGTTATTAGCAAGAAGAGAAAGTGTTATAGGGAAGTCGTTTAATTAATACTAGTAAAGAAAGTTGTAGAAATAAGGAGTAGTTAAGACTAGCTAGGTTAATTGTATAGCTCTCTCTTCTCACAAACATATATTAACATATACAGGTTGAAATTCCTTGTAATGATTATCATATACATATAGCTGTTGCCGCAAAAAGTGATAAGAAGAAATATCTAACTGAAGTTCTAATATTTGTATATGCTGCTCCGTGGGGTTTAAGTTTTGGTGGAATGTAGTGATAATGAATCAAATCCACATCTTCTTCGATCAAATCTAATTATGGTTCGTTAGAACCACTTAACCATTCATTTCTGTAGAGTATCTTCAATGGTTGGTAGGGTTCAAAAGATGTCAATTTTGTCCTATAAACAAAAATATTATTTTTCATATTTTTTATTTTTCCCATCATTTTTGGTACTTTCTTTTTAAATTCCGATTGTTGGCTCTCCTAGATATCAACTTCACAAAAAAGGTATAAAATAAATATATTAGAGAAACAATATTTTATTCATCACTGAGATCACAAATGAAGTTGACACATGTCAATTTCTAGTATTTCAAATTGGCATTCCATGCCACTTCACTTGTCAGCCCAGTAGCATCTCACAACTCTAATATAGAATGCTTAGAGCATCTTCAGTGGTTAGCACCCTTCAAACGGTGCCAATTTTGCCATGTAATCATAAATATTATTTTTTACATTCTTTCTTTTATACATCATTTTTGACACTCTTGTTTCAGAAAATACTCTAATATATAGTTGGCACTGCTAGATGTTAACTTCACAAAGTAAAAATGTATTATAGAAATATATTAGAAAAATAATATTTTATTCATTTTTGGGACCATAAATAAAGTTGACACCCTACTTTATATGGAATGCCAAGTTTTGACACCTTAAGATGATATTTCATATCACTTCATTTCGTACACGAATGACATTCTAACAATTCCAATGAATTGCTAATAATATTGGCACCTTTTTGATACCTTCTATTATTGTGAGAGTCAGAGACATAGAGACAAGCAAGCCCAAGCCCAATCAAAGCCTAGTCCATATGTTAAATAAATATCCAATGTTATCAGCTTTTATTTTGATTCCCTCGTATGCGAGGTGGCAGTTAGTTACTCTCCTATTTTGTCTGTTTGCTCATATATATGTAGACATCATGGCCCAATGAGATATGACAGATATAATTCCTTTTTGTTGTCCAATATTATTGTTGTCTTTCTCTCCAAGTTGTTTGACAATGGAGATCTGTGTGGTGTGAGTAAAGTTTTACTCTTTATGGTATCAGAGCCTACCATTGTACAACAGAGTGAGAGACGTTGTGTTATCTGATCGTCGTTGAAATTTCAGTCTTGTTAAACCTCCAGGTTCCTTGTGTGTCTTTGTTTGTGTGTTAAACCCTATTGTTTGTGTGTCAAACCCTCAGATCTGTTTTGTTGTTGAAATGGCTGGTTCTCGTATCTCACTTCAAGACCTTGTTAACCCTTTGTACCTTCATCCTTCTGATGGAGCCACGTCTGTTCATGTCGAAAAACTTCAAGGGCCATCTGATTTCAGATCGTGGAAAAGAGCAATGGAAATCAATCTTGCCTCTAAGCGTAAACTGGGTTTTGTGACTGGTGAGGTACCTCGACCAACAGACGCTGTGCAAGGAGAGCTATGGGACACCTGCAATAACATGGTAATTGCTTGGTTAACTCATAATGTATCTCCTTCTATTATGAAATCCATCATGTTTATGACCTCTGCTGCTGCTATATGGTCGAATCTTGAAACCCGTTTCCAACTTACTAATGGGTCGCGTAAGTATAAATTAAACAAAGACATTTATGAGCTAAGACAGGGCACTATGTCTATAAATGAATATTACACTGCTATGCGTAGTTTGTGGGAGGAATTAGAAACTTTAAATATGTTGCCTGTAGTCACAAACCCCAGTGATACTGTTAAGGCTCTGCTAGCTGCTATTGGGTCTCAGCAAGAAGAAAGTAGGTTGTTCCAGTTTTTAAATGGTCTTGACGAGTCGTATAATACTCAACGTAGTCATTTTTTGCTCATGTTACCTCTGCCCTCTGTTGAAACTGCATCTGCAGCTTTGCAACAAGAAGAAGCTCAAAGAGAGCTCCTTCACATAAATAAACTAGATAATGAATCCGTTGCTTTGTTTTCAAGACCAAACTCCTTTAAAACTGCGTTGCCTGTGATAATATGCACTGTTTGTGGTAGAAAAGGTCACAAAAGTGACAGATGTTGGAATGTCATTGGGTATCCAAAGTGGGATAATAAACAGGGTCAAGGCAATTCCTTTTCTGGTCCAAAAGGCAGAGCTCAAAACGTTACTAACTCAAGGTGGAACACTGGGCCTAAACCAGGGACATCTTCTAAGCTAGCTGCAACGGTTCAAGCAACAAGTGACCCAACATCTGCTTTCTCTCCTGCACAGCTAGCTCAATTGGCACAGATGTTACCTCAACTCACTATGCAACAAAGAGGGTCTGATACAGATGACGAGCTGGAACAACCTTTCTCTGGCATGATGTCCTGCAATCTGATTAAAGGGCAAATTGATTCTTGGATCATAGACTCTGGAGCCACGGACCATATGACCCCTGATTATAATCACTTGTGTAATCCAGTGTTGCTCACCAAGGATACTCAGATTAGTTTGCCAACAGGAGCTGAAGCACGTATCTCACATATGGGAACTGTGCAGCTTAACACTGGTTTGTTGCTGCGTAAAGTATTGTGTGTTCCTTCTTTTCAGCATAAACTGTTGTCTGTGAAGAGACTGAGTACTGACAGTGATTGTCAAGTTCAATTCTACAGCACTCACTGTGTGATCATTGACAACAAGTCAAAAGAAGTGGTTGGAGTAGGGAAGGCACACCAGGGGTTGTATTATCTGGTGGATCATATGTCGAATGATATTGCAGAGACAAGTTTGCATTCATCTCAACCACATTCTTCTAATGTTTCTGTTAGTCCAGCTGCACCCACTGAATTCGATAAGTGGCATCACAGACTGGGACATGCCTCGACTGCAAAGCTGAAGTTGATTCCGTGTGTAAAACCTTTTGTCGAACTTACACCTAAGGTATGTATCACATGTCCAATGTCGAAGTTTACCAAGTTGCCATTTCCCTTGAGTGATTCACGTGCTAAAAATCCCTTTGATCTTATACATATCGATATATGGGGACCGTATAAAGTGTGTACCAGAGGCAAGTTCAAATTCTTTCTCACTATAGTCGACGACAACACTCGAAATACATGGGTTTATTTACTTCAGCATAAATCTGATACATTGTCTACTCTTGAAACGTTTGTTCAGTATGCAAAAACTCATTTTGAAGGAGTTATAAAGACTATAAGGTCTGATAACGCACTTGAGTTTGATGATTCTCTTTGCAAGAAGTTCTTTCAGAGACTTGGAATTACACACCAAACTTCATGTGTGAGGCGACCACAGCAAAACGCCCGTGTTGAACGAAAGCATCGCCACATCTTGGAGGTGGCTCGTGCCTTGAGATTTCAAGCCTCATTGCCTTTGCAATATTGGGGAGAATGTGTGATGGCTGCTGTATATATAATCAACAGACTGCCTACTGTTGTCTTGGGAAATAAATCTCCATATGAATGTCTCTTTAAGGAAGAACCTGACTACAGCACAATGAGAATCTTTGGTTGCCTCGCCTTTGCAAGTAATCCTTCAACTCCTGGTGACAAGTTTGCTTCTCGAGGGGTGCCCTGTGTATTTCTTGGCTATCCTGCTCTACAAAAGGGGTACAGATTGCTAAACTTAAAAACTATGCAGACTTTTGTGTCACGAGATGTACTGTTTAATGAATTTGTGTTCCCTTTTCAATCTTCTTCCACTGAATCTTATATGCACCCCATGCCAGACAAACCAACAAAGCCCAGTGCAACCATCTATGATGACTTCGTTCCAACAGTCGACACACTTACTCTAACCGATGATCAGTCAAACCTACAAAGTCCACTATCTACTCCTGAAAACTTCTCTGACAACTCTACACCAACTGAAAATACTAATACAATTGTGGAAACCTCTGATACAACTGTGGAAGTGAGACGATCGAGTAGACACCACAATGCCCCTATTTGGCACAAAGATTATATTACTAAGCAAAGGAAATCTGTTTCTCAAGTAAACACTGTGGCTGCAACAAATGTTCACCCTGTTTTCCATTGTTTTTTGTCAACTCTCACCAAATCTACTGATCCATTGTACTTTAAAGATGCAATCAGAGATGATAATTGGGTGCAAGCAATGAATGCAGAACTTGATGCATTAGAACAAAATGACACATGGTCCATCGTGCCATTGCCTCCTGGTCAACATGCTATAGGTTCGAAATGGGTGTATAGAACCAAGTTCAATCCGGACGGTTCTATCTTGAAGTATAAGGCAAGGTTAGTCATTCTTGGATGCAACCAACAATATGGCTTGGACTATCATGAAACGTTTGCTCCAGTGGCCAAGATGACCATTGTGCGAACACTATTGGCTGTTGCAGCCATACAAGACTGGCACACTTGTCAAATGGACGTCACAAACGCTTTTCTCCATGGTGAATTGTTGGAGACTGTTTATATGTCTCCGCCTCAAGGATATACTCATATGGGCTCCAGGATTCACCTGAATCAAGTACCAACTTCGACAAACAGATCTCAGCCACGACTGGTTTGCAAACTCCACAAATCTCTATATGGTTTACGTCAATCCCCTAGACTTTGGTTCTCAAAGTTCTCCTCTACTATTCAAACAATGGGTTTTATTCAGTCTAAGGCTGACTACAGTTTATTTATCCTGCATTCTTTGTCCACCATTACTCTCATTTTGGTTTATGTAGACGACATCCTAATTTGTGGTAATTCTCTATCTACTATTGCTGACATAAAGCTTATGATGTCAGACTCCTTCAATATGAAAGACCTTGATCCTGTCAACTACTTCTTGGGCATTGAGATACACAGGTCAGTAAGTGGGTTTTTTCTTTCGCAACAAAAGTACACCACAGACATTTTGGCAGAATTTGGAATGTTACACGCCAAACCACTGCAAACACCCATGGACATTAAACTTAAACTCACTGCTGAGCTAGGAGATCCTCTATCTGATCCCTCTACGTACCAAAGGTTAGTTGGTAAATTAATCTACCTCACTATAACACACCCAGACATCTCATTCTCAGTACAAGTTTTGACACAGTACATGCAACACCCTACCTCTGTTCATATGCAAAATGCCAAGATATTGCTTCGCTACTTGGTTGGTACTATTGCTCAAGGAATTCTTCTTGCTTCTACTTCTGCTGCAGAGCTAACAGCCTACTGTGATAGTGATTGGGCTGGCTGTGTTTCAACCAGAAAATCAACCTCTGGCTATTGCATATTTCTGGGCGATTCTCCAGTTTCTTGGAAGACAAAGAAACAGACTGTGGTGGCTCGTTCATCAGCTGAGGCCGAATATCGTGCAATGGCAATTACAACTTGTGAAGTAACTTGGTTGTCTGCCTTACTCAAGGACTTGGGGCTGCAACATTTGCCACCAACAATACTTAAATGCGACAATCAGGCTGCTTTGTCTATCGCAGCTAACCCAGTGCTGCACGAACGCACCAAACACATTGACATAGACTGTCACTATGTTCGTGATCAGTTGAAAGATGGAGCTATAGTCACCCAACATGTGTCGTCTACAGAGCAAGTGGCTGACATCATGACCAAGATACTACCTGTCAAACTCCATGAATCTCATGTTAGCAAGCTGGGAGCTTCACCTTCTACTCACTCACCAGCTTGAGGGGGCGTATTGTGAGAGTCAGAGACATAGAGACAAGCAAGCCCAAGCCCAATCAAAGCCCAGTCCATATGTTAAATAAATATCCAATGTTATCATCTTTTATTTTGATTCCCTCGTATGTGAGGTGGCAGTTAGTTACTCTCCTATTTTGTCTGTTTGCTCATATATATGTAGACATCATGGCCCAATGAGATATGACAGATATAATTCCTTTTTGTTGTCCAATATTATTGTTGTCTTTCTCTCCAAGTTGTTTGACAATGGAGATCTGTGTGGTGTGAGTAAAGTTTTACTCTTTATCTATTGAAGATATTCTTACAAAGATGTCATGATATGTCATGCCATATCATTCCATATGTCATGTACTCACAGTAATGATAGAGCAGTGTGTCTTATTTACATCTGATCAAGATATGCACTCTCTCCCAAAATTTGTACTTTCTCCGGCAGTGTGATGTAGAGTATTTGTTTACGTTGTTTTTGCATCATGCATATGATTCATACGGATTCATACGAGTGTGTATGGGTGGGTTTGACTCGATTTTTACCGAAAATCGTTACCAAACTACATATGTCGGTTCGGTTCGATATTTATCTATTAACCGTGAGCAAATTGTCCGGAACGATTTTTTTCGATTCGGTTAATCGTTCATCGATTTCGATTTTTTAACTAACTAAAAAGTGTTATACAAATTTTATAGTATTTAAAATAAAAGAAAATAAATTTAGAATTTATAACAATACAACTTCTATTATCATCAAACTATATGTGGGTTATATTCTAATGAGAAAATTACCAAAATAATCATTTTTAAGACTTAGTGGTCCAAAATACTGAAAAGTGGAATTATGGCCCTATTTACTGACCTAACACGTTGATTCGTGTTCCGTGTCTAAGGATATCACGTTGAATCGTGTTACGTATTATATATACATACAAATATGATTAGGATGAATGAGTTGATTCAACCTCTTCACAAAACTATCTCAACTATGGTTTCTGAAAATCTTCCTCACTAGGCTACAACAAATTATGGAACTCCAGTTTTAGAAGTCAAGCCAGATTTCATTCTCATTGTCCTCAAACTGCTCGTTTGTACTACCACCTTCCCTCCTCCGACTCCAAGCATCAACAAAATCATCTTTTCTGTAAAGATCACGCGTCACCGCATCATGGTGGTTTTATACATAATTTTCCTCACCTGCTTCCCATTGTGCTCTTGAAGGTTGAAAAACATTGCCAATGCAGTGAGGAGGAATTGATGGAACCATTCTTTTCCTAAAGTTCACGGTTACAAAACTATCCTCTCCGGCGCCGCCAGGCGCATCTAACAGTAGCAATAATATTATCCCACCACATATTTCTCAGAGTTAAATCCCTACTCTCTAAATCCAAACAATCTTTATTGACCACCTTTTGGGCTAATTTCAATTGGGTTTTCTTATTTGATTTTGATTTTGATTTCAATTTGATTTTGATGAGGTTGTGAAGTGGGGTTGACGGGTTGTTTGTGTTCTTGATCTTTGATGCAAGTTGAGTAAATCTGAGATGGTTTGAGTTAATGGGCTGTGATTTGAGTTGTGTTTGTTTTGGTAATGGATTGGGTGGTTGTAAGAACAAATTTTGTGAAATTGGTGGTTATGACAACACAAACAATGCAGATGTACTGAAGAAAAATATAGGTATCAGTGTGTCACGTTGGACGGTGCTCCGTATCTGTGTATATCACGTTTTACGAAGAAGCGTATCATTGCAATACGGAGCACGGAATAACGTATCCTTGCAATACAGAGCACGAAACAGCGTGTCCCGTCGGTATTTAACGCCAAATATTTGGAGCTCAGTATTTTGTGCAAACAATATTTATTTTTGATTATTTAGGACCTTTACCCTATTCTAATTTTATTATTAAAGAAAGCAGTAATACTAATAATTCCCGTACATATGAGATGATTTGTATTGGACAGTGAATTAAATTAAAACAACAATTAAAATGTTGAAATAGAGAAACTCCTGTGTTGTGTTTTTGCTTTGCAGGGAGGGCACAATGTAAGAAGATACTGCTCTTGAAATGTAAAGAATTGAGATCATATTGAGTTTATTAACTGAGATTGGTACGTTTTTTAATTCTGAAAATGGATGTTTAAATGATATTTTACCTCATCTCAAGGAAGGCTCAGAAAATATATGTTAACTTGGATACTTGCTACTCTTGTTATATTTATTATAATTAAGTGTACTAAGTTTTGTATAATAAATAATGTATTATATATAATTATATGATAATATTTTAATTATAAATACAATACTATATGAACGATTCGGTTTTTCGGTTCGGTTATAGGGATAAAATCATAAAATCGTAACCGTTACCAAACCGTTCCATCAATTCAATTCGATTACGATTTTTTTTCGATTTTTCGATTCTATTTTTCGATCCAATTTTGGTACTTTGATTTTTTTGCTCACCCCTAAACGTTTATCTAGTAATAACCGATAAAAAGGAATATGATAGTTGTCAAAATATTATATTAGTTAAATTAAATCAAAATTCATATGAATCCATGATTTGAAGTACTTAAATATGTTGAAAAGGTATTTGATTATATATTTATGACAGAAAAATAGGAGACAAAAAGAGTAAATTCTTTATTTTAAAGTAGTGTTATAATAATCGGTAAATGGAACAAAGCGGTGAAGGCATGGAATATGGATTAATTGAATAATCGGGAATTAATTGGAACGATTAATGGACCATTAATTGGAATTAATTTAATATTTTTTTATATAAATTATTTTTAATACATATAATATAACTTTAAATAAGTATTTCATAAATTTTTATAAATATTTCATAAAATTCAAAATTGAATATATTTTTTTAAAATTTTGACCGAACTTAACCGTTTTTGAC
This sequence comes from Saposhnikovia divaricata, assembly GCA_036435485.1. Lineage (NCBI taxonomy): Eukaryota > Viridiplantae > Streptophyta > Magnoliopsida > Apiales > Apiaceae > Saposhnikovia > Saposhnikovia divaricata. Next base: position 22,631,013 of record CM071600.1, read on the forward strand.
CAAATTTACAGCTTATTGACCGAATTATATGTTTATTGACCGTTTTTTATAGAAAACTATTTTTGTCCCGATATTGGATTTTGCTAACATCCGTCTGTAGAGGTACCGATCAACGATTAATCACGACTTTTTAGAACACAGTTTTAGAGTAGAGATAAGATAAGAATTCTTGTAAAAAAGAAAAAGAATCTAAAAATACTGGATTAATAGCTACTTTTTAGAACACTATTTTATAATAGAGATAAGGTAAGAATTCTTTAAAAAAAGAAATAGAATATAAAAATACTTGGATTCCTTTTCAATTTTTTAATAATATTATATTGGAGATATGTATATTATGTAAATGTATGTATAAATACACGCTTGTAAATGTATAAGACACACCTTCATGTTATATAAACATTCAGAGAGTGAGAGACAACAAAGTTCCTCGTAGCAAACTCAGATTAATTTTTCTCATATCTTAGCAAGTACTATGTCGCAAAATAAAATGTTTAGTGTCCTGCTGGTGGATGATGACAACACATGTCGGTTTCTCCTCAAAGAATATCTTGAGAAATGGAATTTATACCAAGGTAACTCTTCTTTTATTTGTAAAATTAAATACTGGATTTCTACCTGTATGGTTTCTGTTTTTTCATGTGGGAATTTGTGTGGTCTAATTAAGATGCGATTGTATTTGTTGCACAACACAAATGGAGTATATCTTTTTTAGTTTAATTTTAAAAGAAATGTTGTTGTGCCGTTTCTTTTTGCATTTTGTTGGCCAATGTTTATTAGTTAATTTATTATTAATATAGATCTACATGTTTTCTTTGACATGATATAAATTATTTAGTGACTTTTATGTAATTTAATTTAAAAACTTATATAATTTTTTATAGGAAAATTATCAAAATTATTCATGTTTCAAACATTTTTTGCAAAAATACAGTAAAAGTTGTATATGTGATTGCGTATCAGGTTGCTAACAGTTGCATTTGGGTTGGTTGTACCGTATTTTTGAAAAAAAATTCTGCAATTTAGATGTTTTTGAAAAAAATCCTTTTTATATTGACATCATATTGTTTATTATTATATTTTTTTCATGATGACTTTTTATATTGACATCAGAAGTAAGATTGGGACATTTTTTTTTGTTTCTCCCCTACTACCCTCACTAATGTTTGTTATTATTAATTTCAGTTACCACGGCCAAGAATGCACAAGAGGCTTTAGACATGCTTAGGCTTAGATCTTATGATCTGGTTGTATCTGACGTTCATATGCCACACATCAACGGACTTGAACTTCTTGAACAGATTAAACAAGAATTTCATTTACCTGTTATTCGTAAGTTCCTGTATATATAAATTACGCTCATATGTGTATATTATATAAGTATTCTTTATCAATGTAGTAATTAAAATTGAATTTATGGGAAGCAGTGATATCAGCGGATAGCAGTGCAGAACTTACGTGGACGGGAATTAAGAACGGGGCTCAGTGCTTCATGGTAAAGCCTATAAAGGCTAATGACCTGAAAGACATATGGCAATACTCTGCATGGTGGAAAGCAAATAAGAAAAAGAGCGCCTCCATCATCACAGAAATGAGTGAAAGCTCTCAGGAAGGTGTAAAAATGGCTGATCATCACAATGGTCACAATAATAATACTAATGCTGGAGATGAAACAACTGGTAAGAACTTGGAAATTAGAGATGATAATATATAGATAAGAGGTCGCATATAGTTACTGTTTAATTTACTAATGACTTGTTGGTTTAGACACAGGGAGAAGGAATCAGAAACTTGTTTGGACAACTGACCTCCACAACCGTTTTGTCGAAGCTATTTTAGTTATTGGTTATCATCGTAAGCTTTCGTATTGTTGATGTTAATCTCAAACTTGTAATAAATTAATTAGCGTGTGTTATGTTTTATTATGTCTGGTACTTTCATGACTGAGTCAAGCTAGTCTGTTGCTAGTCAGGTAGAGTCTTAGTAGGAGATCTAATCAATAAGTTAGAAGTAGAGTCTATCTAGGAGTCGAGTTGTTTGTGATCCTGGTTTGTAGGATCGTTAGTTGCATTGTTCTTTCTATATATTCTGTATTAAGCTCATGAATAAAAGGAAGTCTTTTGAGAGTACCAATCTGCTCTTGTGTATCAGTCTCATATTAACGCTTGTGCGTAGCTTTTATATGTAACATTTGGTATCAGAGCTGTCAGGGTACGGGTCAAGACTTAGAAATGTCGACTGTGGATATGAACAAGGTGAAGGGAGGATCCTTCGGGTTGAGTTATCCAATGTTGGCCAGAAGTAATTATACTGCGTGGGCTATCAAGATGAAAGTCTACATGCAGGCGCAAGGAGTGTGGGGCTCTGTAGAGACAAGTGACCCAAAGGCGGCGCCAGTTGATGAGAAGATAGACAAGATTGCATTGGCAATGATGTATCAGGGCATTCCAGAAGATGTACTGTTGTCCATTGCAGATAAGAAAACAACAAAAGAAGCTTGGGAAGCAATAAAGACGCTTTGCCAAGGAGCTGAGAAGGTGAAACAAGCTCGAGTTCAGACATTAAAAACAGAATTCGAAGCTTTATGTATGAAGGATTCTGAACAGCTTGATGATTTCTATATGAAAATCAATGGGCTGGTTACAAATATTCGAGCTCTTGGGGAGGAAATGCAGGAGTCATATGTGGTAAAGAAACTGTTAAGGGCAATGCCGTCGAGATTCTTGCAGATAACTTCTACGATAGAGCAGTTTGGCAACCTGGACAAGATGACAATGGAGGAAGCTGTGGGTTCATTAAAGGCTCACGATGAACGAGTCAAAGGAAAGGCTGAAACCAGTGAAGGTAAACTAATGCTTACTGAAGAAGAGTGGCAAAAAAGGGAAACTAGTGAAGGCAAATTGCTGTTCACTCGAGAGGAATGGCTGAAACGAAGTAATAAATCGAACGATGGATCACCTGGTGTAAAGGCACGAGACAAGAGTCGAGTTAGATGTTACAACTGCAGTTTGTTTGGTCATTTTGCTTACGAGTGTCGTAAGCCTAGACGACAGAAGGAACAAAGACAAGAATCGAATTTGGCCAGAATAGAAGACGATGAACCAACGTTATTACTGGCAAAGTTTGACGAGTCTAAGAAGGAGTTGTTGCAACTGGATGAGAGAAATGTGAAACCCAAATTGGTAACTGGTAATGAAAGCAATCAGATGGAATCAAACTTGTGGTATCTAGATAACGGCGCCAGTAATCACATGACTGGACAAAAATCAAAGTTTAAGATTCTCGATGAACAAATAACTGGTCAAGTAAGGTTTGGAGACGGATCAACTGTTGAAATCAAAGGCAGAGGCTCGATTGCTATGAAATGCAAGGATGGTCAAGAGCGAGTACTCAGTGAGGTATATTTTATTCCTAGTCTTCGAAGTAATATTATCAGCATTGGACAATTAACAGAGGATGGAAGTGAAGTCGTGATTAGAGGAGAATATATGCGGGTCTTTGATAAGAATGACAGGCTTCTTATGAAAGTTAAGAGATCTCAAAATCGACTATACAAGTTGATCATTGAGACAGAAAATTTTAAGTGTTTGATGTCGAAGGTGGATCAAGTGTCAAAGTTGTGGCATTCACGTATGGGCCATGTAAACTACCAAGCATTAGCACTGATGTTCAAGGAGAGGATGGTGAAAGGGCTGCCTAAAATTACTTAACCACATGATGCGTGCACTGGATGTCTTATGGGAAAGCAAACAAGAAAGGGTGTTCCTGGCTACTCAAGCTTTAGTGCAAAGAAAGCTCTTGAACTTGTGCATGTAGATTTATGTGGACCAATCACTCCAACAACAGAATCTGGTAAGAGATATTTCTTGTTATTTGTTGATGATTACAGTCGTGCTATGTGGGTCTATTTTCTTGAAACCAAAGGTGAAGCATTTGGAATGTTTAAACGATTTAAGGCATTGGTCGAAAATGGTGACAGTCTAAAGATCAAAGTCTTGAGGACAGATAGGGGAGGTGAATTTATGTCTGCAGAATTCGAAAGATACTGTGAAGAAATGGGGATAACTCGACACTACACTACTCCATACACACCGCAACAAAACGGTGTGGTTGAAAGAAGAAACAGGACGGTGATGGAAATGGTCAGAAGCATGATGAAAGAAAAGGAATTACCAGCTAAATTTTGGGGAGAAGCTGTGAGACATGCTGTTTATGTTCTTAATAGACTCCCAACAAGGGCACTAACCGGTGTAACTCCATACGAGGCCTGGAAGGGTGAGAAACCAGATATATCACACACAAGAGTTTTTGGCTGTTTGAGTCACATGAGGGTGCCAAACCAAGGAATGAAAAAACTAGATGATCGAAGTATTCTGGCGATAAATCTGGGAAGGGAGCCTGGTACAAAGGGTTATAGACTGTTTAGCCCAGAAGAGAATAAGATATATGTGAGCAAGGATGTAGTGTTTGAGGAAGAAAAGTGTTGGTTGTGGTCAAATGAAAGGGAGGATGGAAACATTCAAGTGCATTTCCCTCTTGCTGAAGAGTTCAATCAAGCAGGTGATGAGAATGAAAGTAGAGTTTTCGAGACTAATGAAGGCAGACAGTACACTTCAGAAAGTAGCGAGATGTCTGAGACTAGTGCTTCCTCAACAGTATCTGGAACTCCTTCAACTACATCTCCTGCAGCATCTTCATTCCAGAGTACTCCATCTACACGATCATCTGTATCTTCAAGGTCAGTTGCATCGAGACTTAACAGTGACAATTATGATGACAGTGTTGAACCGTTGAAAGTTCGTAGGCTGAGCGATATATATAACGATACTGAAGAAGTGGTGCTAGATGAAGAATTGTTTTTGATGGGGACAGAGGAACCTGCAAATTTCAAGGAGGCTTCAAAGGACAGAAATTGGAAAAGGGCTATGGAGGCTGAGATCGATTCAATTGAGAAAAATGCTACGTGGAAGCTTACTGAGATACCTGCAGGGCAGAAAATAATTGGTTTGAAGTGGATTTTCAAACTTAAGAAAGATGCAGCTGGGAATGTAGTGAAGCACAAGGCCCGTCTGGTGGCAAAAGGGTACACTCAAGAGCACGGAATCGACTATGAGGAAGTGTTTGCTCCTGTCACACGCCTTGAGACTGTACGAATGCTATTGGCTCTGTCAGCAAAGAACTCGTGGCAAGTTCATCACCTGGACGTGAAAACTGCTTTTTTGAATGGAGAAATAACTGAGGATGTATATGTTGCTCAGCCAGAAGGGTTTGAAGTCAGTGGGAAGGAACACTTAGTGTATAAATTGGTGAAGGCATTGTATGGTTTAAAACAAGCACCACGTGCGTGGTATGCAAAATTGAATTATAGCTTGGAGAGTTTGGGTTTTAAAAGATGTCCCCATGAAAATGCTGTCTACACGAGGGGAAAAGGGAAGGATTGTTTAATAATTGCAGTCTATGTAGACGACATTTTGATCATTGGTGCAGATGTGTAGAGGATTGATGAGTTTAAGCAACAAATGGGAAGGAAATTCGACATGACTGATCTGGGAAAGCTCAGTTACTATCTGGGAATCGAGGTGAAACAGGAAACTGGATATATTGAGTTAAAACAGTCAGGGTATGCAGTTAAATTGTTAGAAAGGGCAGGCATGGGCGACTGCAATCCCATTAAATATCCAATGGATCCAAAGGAGCAGATGTCTAAGGACGAAAGGGGACGTGAGGTTGATGCAACAATGTACAAAAGCTTAGTAGGAGGGCTACGATATCTGGTAAACACTCGACCAGACTTAGCTTTTTCTGTTGGGATTGTAAGTCGTTATATGGAACGACCAACTACATTACATTTGAATGCAGTGAAGAGGATTCTTCGTTATGTCAAGGGAACACTGCATTTTGGATTGATTTATAATCAACATAATGGAAACAATGTAGTCACTGGTTACTCTGATAGTGACCTAGGTGGAACTATTGATGATAGACGGAATACAGGAGGAATGGCTTATTATCTGAATGAAAGCTAAATATCGTGGGTTTCTCAGAAGCAAAGGGTAGTGGCTTTGTCGTCCTGTGAAGCAGAATTCATGGCTGCCACAGCAGCTGCTTGTCAAGGAATTTGGGTGAAGAATGTTTTGAGTCAGATTACAGGTGATAAACTCGGTCCAGTAGTGCTGTTTATTGACAATAAGTCAGCGATTGATCTAGCTAAAAATCCTATGTTTCATGGAAGAAGCAAACACATCGACATACGGTTTCATTTTATTCGAGAATGTGTAAAATGTGGAGATGTCATTGTGAAGCATGTTAGTGGTGTTCAGCAGCGAGCAGATGGGTTGACAAAAGCTCTTGCAACAATCAAGTTTGAGAAGATGCGCAACCTGCTGGGAGTTAGGGAGTTAGAGAAATAAGTTTGAGATTAAGGGAGGAAATGTTGATGTTAATCTCAAACTTGTAATAAATTAATTAGCGTGTGTTATGTTTTATTATGTCTGGTACTTTCATGACTGAGTCAAGCTAGTCTGTTGCTAGTCAGGTAGAGTCTTAGTAAGAGATCTTATCAATAAGTTAGAAGTAGAGTCTATCTAGGAGTCGAGTTGTTTGTGATCCTGGTTTGTAGGATCAATAGTTGCATTGTTCTTTCTATATATTCTGTATTAAGCTCATGAATAAAAGGAAGTCTTTTGAGAGTACCAATCTGCTCTTGTGTATCAATCTCATATTAACGCTTGTGCGTAGCTTTTATATGTAACACGTATGCCTATTTCAAGTGCAATTATAACATTCTAAATGCAGGGGATTTACGATAACATTTAAATGGAAACAATTTAATTTTTGGAAAGGCACCTTTGTAAATGAATTAAAGTTGATGAGGGACAAGTGTCAAGTGTCCTATATATATATATATATATATATATATATATATATATATATATATATATATATATATATATATATATATATATATATATATATATATATATATATATATATATATATACACGTGTGTGTATGATGTTTACAATTAATTTTTTTGCAGAAGCTGTCCCTAAAAACATTTTGGAAGTCATGAACGTACCAGGAATAACCAGAGGACATATAACAAGCCATATACAGGTTTCTAAATAGTACATGAAGTTTCAAGTTTAACACATTTCTTACCAAATTCAATATTATATGTATTATTTGATGTTTTTTAAGGCAAATATTGCTATATAAATTTCTAACGGATAGCATGATCATGCTTGTAAGTACTCACTGTAGATGTGTATATTTCCTTATTGTTCGTTATAATGTATTTGCAGAGATATCGAAAGTTCCTGAAAGAAGTTCTGGATGGAAAAATAAATATTGCATCTAACGACTGGCCGATTGACCTTAATTATAACTCGAGTATTGTATCTGGAAATCCAGACTTGATGCTCCTTAATCAACTCAGAGAGGAGCAGAGAAAAGGGATAATTGATCCTGTACGATCACATGAGCAACGAACCATTTATATTAATGTTCGAGCTCCCAATGGATCCTCATCAAATCATTACAGACCATTGCCACCATACACCGGAGCCGGTGAGCTAATTCTTCTCATAAATTGATTTACTATATATTTTTTTAAAACCGAGTACTATTTACAAAGATTAATTTTGCTTGCCATTTGTGTAGATCCATTTTCTTCTGGTACTGCTCCATTACGTAATAACTTTTACCCTCAACCATCAATCAATATGGATGGGGAAGGCAGCAGTAATATCTACAATGAAAATAACTTGAACCCTGATCAGGTAACTGATCAAGTATGATATGTAACATATATAGCTCATATATATATATATAGAGTCCCACTCTATGGAGAACCATCTTACGTGGAGAACCGTGGAGAACCACTTAAAATGCATTAAAATTGTCCTTTATATAAGACCCCTGGCGGGGCCCCTTTACAAAAAGGTCTTATAATTCTACCCTCTATCCATTCATCAAAAAAAAAAAATTTTAAAAAAAAATTTAAAAAATTTAAAAAACTGTTGCCACGTCATCATTTTTTGAAAAATTTTAAAAAACTTTTTTTTTTTTTGTAATTTTTTTTATAAATAGATAGAGGATAGAATTATAAGACTTTTTTGTGAAGGTGCCCCTGCGGGGCCCTTATATATAAAGCAATTTTAATGTATTTTAAGTGGTTCTCCACGGTTCTCCACGTAAGATGGTTCTCCATGGAACAATGGCCTATATATATATATAGGCTAGCGTTCAAATACAAACCAACCTTAGAATGGAAACTAGAAACCTACACTAAATAAATTATATTTCATTTATTTTAATGGCCCCGCTAGGGGCACCTTCACAAAAAATGTTTAAAATTCTTGGCTCTATTCAGCAAAAATATAAAAATAAATTAAAATAAATTTAAAAAAAGTTACTGTTCACGTGCCACGTCATCACGTGAACAGTAACTTTTTTTTTAAATTTTTTTTATTTTTTTATATTTTTGTTGAATAGAGACAATAATTTTAAACGTTTTTTGTATTGGAGTACCCCTAATTTGGTCATTAGATTAGCTTGAAATATTTAATTTAGGTTTAGTTTCTAGTTTATATTCTAAGTTAGTTTCTATTAGAACAAGACCCTATATATATATAGGCTAGCGTTCAAATAGAAACCAACCTTAGAATAGAAACTAGAAACCTACACTAAATAAATTATATTTCATTTATTTTAATGGCCCCGCTAGGGGCACCTTCACAAAAAACGTTTAAAATTCTTGGCTTTATTCAACAAAAATATAAAAAAACAAAAAATTTTTTAAAAAAAGTTACTGTTCACGTGCCACGTCATCACGTGAACAGTAACTTTTTTTTTAATTTTTTTATATTTTTGTTGAATAGAGACAATAATTTTAAACGTTTTTTGTATTGGAGTACCCCTAATTTGGTCATTAGATTATCTTGAAATATTTAATTTAGGTTTAGTTTAGGCTATAACTATTATTTGATGTCCATTGATTCAACCTTTCAATCATCTATTTCAGATGGAAAATAACCATGGAGAACCCAGCATTGACATTTCATCAAGTGCAAATCAGTTTGGAAATACCTCAGCCATGAATGCACAGGTATTTATTATATAACTTGATTCTACTTAATTCAAACACGATTGTGAATCATGTTAACTGGACCACCTCTAAATTTAAACTCTCTTTATTTTTCATGATTGGTTTGACACCTTTTAAGAAAATCTATTACGATATAAATGAAATCAATTAAAACACCTCACACCATGTCATATTTTTTGGTATCTGCACGTAAACTAATTAGGATCGTCGTTCCTACACAAAGAGTTTGAGTTTCTTACCCATTGTACTAATCTATCGTCATGTTATTGTGTTCACAGCAATCTGTAGATGGAGAACGAGTGACTGATGCAAGCTGGTTCAAATATCTTAGGGATTGGCTGGATATTGAGATCGATGAGGGTAGTAACAAGGACTATAATCCGGATGGAAGCTGGTTCAACAATACTGGGAACTGGTCGGATATTGAGATCGATGAGGGTAGTAACAAGGGCTATAATCCTGAAAAACAATTATAAGTCTTACTAAAATACCTTATTTACCCATACACCACTTTCTTTGAGTGGTTTTATAACTGGGTAGGTTTCATTACTAAAATACCTTATTTATTAAAAAAAAATAATTAACTGAAGATACATGGTCTAAATGGAAGAAAGAGTCTTTGAAAAGTCTAATTTATTAATTAGTACTCTGGTTAAAGTTGTATGCATTGTTATTTGGTTTTTTTTACATGACAATATGAACCAGAAGAACATCTATTACATTTGTGTGTTATGTTTCTAGCATGTCTAGTGCTTTAACTTCTTTTGTTTTTGGTTAACCTATATAGCTTTAACTTTGGTAAGCTTTATTCTTTTCTTTTTTTGAAGTGCTTTAAATTTGCTAAGTTAGAGAAGCTTTACCTTTCTATTTCAACATGCATCTAAAAGTTATCAAAACAAGTAACTTGATATGGGCTGAAAATAAGCCCTAAAGACACATTTAATGTGGCATTAATTAGGCCGAGAATAGTCCAAACGTGGGGCCCACCAGCTGGGCCCAAAACCCTAAATATAATATTAATTTCGTAATTAATATTAAGGGTAATAAACAGCTCAGCAAATAAGAGTTGGATAAGGATAATATCCCTTTCAAACTTATCCAATAAGGCATCCAATTCAATATGGAAACTGATTCCTACAAGGAATAGATCTAGAACATTCTTGCCCACCAAGTCTCCAAATCCTACCATAATTCTAAGGCTCCTCAGCCTATATAAAGGGCCGGACCCCTCACCCACAGAACTACGTTTTATTGGCTTGATTCTCTAATTTACAGAGATACGTAGGCATTCTGTGAAGACCGTTTAAGTCTCGAACGCAGAAGCAGCCATTAAAGCACGAAGCTCACGAACCCTAGCATTAAATATACAAACCCTAGCCACAATATTTTCAACCTAGTTTTTATTCCACAACATTTGGCGCCGTCTGTGGGAAGAAGACATCAACCATGGTTACCACTCGAAGAACAACACCGATCTCAACCGAGGCTACCTCCGGAACCATCGTTCCACCAATCACTGCTCCTCCTGTTGGTACAGGGCCAGGGTCTGTACCCCCATTGACGGAAACAAACCCTCGTAGTCAGGCCTCTCAACCACAAGGGACGGATCCCCCCGCTGAAAGATCTCAACCTGTAATCGTCCCTCTAGGACAGGAGACTAACCCGCTCCAGATGGTGGTCTCTCCTCTCCCTCTGAGTAGCCGCCCGCCGTTTCACAGTCTCTCCACTTCTTCGCTCCCTGTCAACACTAACCCAATGTATGGGCTACCTAATTACCCCCAAGATCCAAGGGATCCAGGACCAAGCGGTCATGCTCGGTTGATCCATGGGCAACAACAATCCCCTTATCTTAGAGGCCCGGCTCCTCCTGAACCAGGATACTATGATTACTCTGGTCCTTATACCGGAGACTCGTCATCTGAAGACGATGATCGAGACGAAGCCCCAAGGAGGCGACGCGCTAGCAAGGAGCCTTTGAGGAGGAATCCATCGAACAGAGATGGTCCTTTAACAATCGCAGAGAAAATTAAGGCTTATGAAGCCGAGATTCAGAAGCTGAAGGACGACCAAGCAAGGGAACTAGAGAGACAGAACCCTAATCAAACGCGACCTCCTCCGACTTCAGGAGGGATTCCCTTCATAGATCTAGAGAGGTCTTCAAGGAGACACCGAAGGGCTGAAGCCCCAACCAGAGGAACTACCAGGGTGGAACTCCCCAAGAATAATCCTAGAGATTTGATGCTACAAGGAGATCTGGATGATCCGACCCCTCCATTCACTGAGGAGGTGATGAATGCACATATCTCCCGAAAGTTTAAGATGCCCACGATCAAAGCTTACGATGGAACGGGGGATCCCGCAACTCATGTGAGAACGTTTACAAGCGCCTTGTTACTGCAGCCTGCTAATGATGCCCTTAAGTGTAGGGCGTTCCCCCAAACCCTATCGGGCATGGCGCAACGTTGGTATAGTCGTTTACCTCCAAATTCGATTAGCTCTTTCAAGGAGTTGAGTATCGCTTTTGTCAGTCAATTCATTAGCGGAAGAATTCACGAGAAAAGCTCCGCATCCCTTATGTATGTAACACAGGGAAAGAATGAGAACTTAAGAGATTACATCAAGCGATTCACTAAGGAAACCCTGAATATCACCGATTTGGAAAATAAGGTGGCCATGGTAGCCTTGCAGCATGGAACCACGGATCTCTTTTTTAAGAGGTCGTTGGCAAAACACCCCCCTGAAAGCATGGATGAACTTCAACGAAGGGCGGACAAGTATATAAAAGCTGAGGACAGCATCAAGAAAGAAGCCGCGTTGGGCAATGGAGGGAACAAGCGGAAGCAAGAACAAGAGTACGATGCTAGGGACAAGTATCCCCGAGCTAGCAGAGACTCTGAATCTGCTCCAAAAAAGAACTCGGGTCCAAGGTTTTCAGAGTATGCCAGACTTAATGCTCCAAGAAGCCAGATCCTGTTGGACATTGAAAAGGAAAAGGACTTCCGATGGCCGAAGCCACTTAGAGGAGACCCAGCTAAGCGAAATAAGGAGCAATACTGCAGGTTCCACAAAGATGTGGGACATGACACCGACGATTGTAGGCAACTCAAGGATGAGATTGAGTTCTTGATACGAAGAGGAAAACTAAGTCAGTTCACCAAGGGTGATGACCGTGGGAACCAGAAAAGGGACAATGAAAGGAGAGATAATAATAGGAGGGATGACAACCATGATCGCAATCCACAGCCCCGAAGGGCAGTTATCAATATGATCTGGGGAGGCCCGACAGCAGCTGGCACGACTAAGAATTCTCGAAAAGCTTATGCTAGAGAAGTAATGCACATTGTGGGAGAAGCCCCGAAGCGTGCTAAAACCGAGATGGTAATTGGTTTCGATGATTCAGACTTGGAAGGGGTGAAATTCCCCCATGACGACCCGCTGGTCATAACTCCCGTGATTGGAAACTCAGAAGTAAAACGAGTCTTGATAGACAAAGGGGCTTCTGTGGATATTTTATTTTATGATGCATTTGTGAAGATGGGTTACAACGACTCTCAACTGACCCCTACAAACATGCCTATATACGGATTTAACGGAGTAGAGTCCAACGTTGAAGGGACTATTCAGCTACCCGTGACTATTGGGCAGGAGCCTAAAGAGGCGACTCAGATGTTGAATTTCTTGGTGATCAAGGCAGCATCAACATACAACGCAATCCTTGGAAGGACTGGACTTCATACGTTTAAGGCTGTGGCCTCTTCCTATCATATGAAAATTAAGTTTCCAACACGGAATGGTGTCGGAGAACAAAGGGGTGATCAGAAGATGGCAAGAAGTTGCTATGTGGCCGCACTAAGGGCCGATGGAGTCGGGGGGCAGGTCCTTCCGATTGAAGACTGTTGTGGAATAAAAACTAGGTTGAAAATATTGCGGCTAGGGTTTGTATATTTAATGCAAGGGTTCGTGAGCTTCGTGCTTTAATGGCTGCTTCTGCGTTCGAGACTTAAACGGTCCTCACAGAATGCCTACGTATCTCTGTAAATTAGAGAATCAAGCCAATAAAACGTAGTTCTGAGAATGAGGGGTCAGGCCCTTTATATAGGCTGAGAAGCCTTAGAATTATGGTAGGATTTGGAGACTTGATGGGCAAGTCTTTGAGGAATGTTCTAGATCTATTCCCTGTAGGAATCAGTTTCCATATCGAATTGGATGCCTTATTGGATAAGTTTGAAAGGGATATTATCCTTATCCAACTCTTATTTGCTGAGCTGTTTATTACCCTTAATATTAATTACGAAATTAATATTATATTTTGGGTTTTGGGCCCAGCTGGTGGGCCCCACGTTTGGACTATTCTCGGCCCAATTAATGCCACTTTAAATGTGTCTTTAGGGCTTATTTTCAGCCCATATCATTTGCCCCCCAACTTCTTAGGAAAACTGATCAGGTTTTCGTAGAAGTTATATTTGCCTTAATCGAGACTCGGGGTCGTTTTTATCCCTTACCTGGGACTTCTTAATTTTCCTACCCTTATATGGGAGTTTTGGTTTACACTAGTGTTTCACGAGTATCGTCTTGCTTGTAAAGTGTGGAGCGACCTACACATTTACGACGATTTGCCTTATTCGAGGCTTTAATTTGTGCTTGCTTTTAGCAATCTCGGCACTTTCATAGAGTTTTTATGCATTATTAGCATATATTATTGCTCAACTTGTCAAGAAAATATTTCTATAATTTTCCTCGTATTATTCTGTACTTTTCCTAATATTTTGGGAATTTTTATGTACCAACAGGTATTTTTTTGTAATTTTTCCTAATAATTTAGGAATTTTTATGTACCAACAGGTATTTTTTGGGAGTTATTTTTTAATTTCCCAACATTATTTAAAAATTTTTTAAAGTATTAACTTTTAAAAAGTCACCTTGGCAAGAAATGCCTCCTGGGCGTGGGTACCCCCGCCAAGGAGACACCCTCCTTAGGCACGCCTAGGGGGTTTGGTCTCCTGGGCGTGGGTGACCTTTGTCCCTGGAAATGCTTCCTGGGCGTGGGTACCCCCGCCAAGGAGACACCCTTCTTAGGCACGCCTAGGGGGTTTGGTCTCCTAGGCGTGGGTGACCTTTGTCCCTGGAAATGCTTCCTGGGCGTGGGTACCCCCGCCAAGGAGACACCCTCCTTAGGCACGCCTAGGGGGTTTGGTCTCCTGGGCGTGGGTACAGCCTCCTTTAGAGAAAATCGAGCTAGGCGTGGGTACCCCCGCCAAGGAGACACCTTCCTTAGGCACGCCTAGGAGGTTTGGTCTCCTGGGCGTGGGTATACCCTTCTTTAGAGAAAATCAAGCTAGGCGTGGGTACCCCCGCCAAGGAGACACCTTCCTTAGGCACGCCTAGGAGGTTTGGTCTCCTGGGCGTGGGTATACCCTTCTTTAGAGAAAATCAGGCTAGGCGTGGGTACCCCCGCCAAGGAGACACCTTCCTTAGGCACGCCTAGGAGGTTTGGTCTCCTGGGCGTGGGTATACCCTTCTTTAGAGAAAATCAAGCTAGGCGTGGGTACCCCCGCCAAGGAGACACCTTCCTTAGGCACGCCTAGGAGGTTTGGTCTCCTGGGCGTGGGTATAGCCTTTTAATTGGGCTTCCTGCCTTTAAATTCTAACGGGATTTTATCCTTTTTTCTAAAAATGTCGTAGAACATTCTAGAATTATTTCAAAATTTGAATTTCATGGGCTTCCCGCCTATTCAATGGCCCAGTCACCTGTTGGCAGCCCATTTACTGGATATAACCGGTTGAATGACCAACCTTGAACTCTATAAAAGAGTAGCGTGCATCCCTCATTTCTCATCTCACTATTCAGCAAAAATTATCATTCCCTTATCACAAATATTTTTCAAAAAAGCTCTGCTAGGGTTCTGTCGTGAGGCGATTTCCGGCGTTTTTACTCCGCCCTACTTTCCAGTTTCCGTTTGAAGATCGTTGAATCTTCATCTTTTTCACCCTCTTTTTTCAACTTTTCTGGGTTTCAAGCCTTCAAGGGAAGCATACTAATGGAGGATTCTAGCTCTTCAGGCCAGTCTCAGCTCGCTAACACTTCCACCACCGCTCCACGGCTTTCAAGGGGTAAGAACCCTAAAACATCTCTTGTCCATGCCAGTGTTTTTTCCCTTAGGGATCTTTTAAATGAATTTGGCCAAGCTTTTCCAAACATGCTTCATTTAGATGCTTATGAATATAAATCGAAATATAAACAACACAGGGTAGACATTTTAGCCCAACTTTTTCATATTAATGGGCCTTATAGGGCCGTTGTTCCGGCCTCAAATGAAAGGGCTTGTCACCCAAAGCCTGGGGCCATTAGGATTTATAAAGAAACTTTTTATGCTGGTTTTCGCCTACCTCCTCCTCCTTTTGTTTATCGCCTTTTGGCCGAAGCCCGGGTTTGTCCAACCCAACTTATGCCAAATGCATGGCGTTTTATCTACTGTTTCTTGGTCCAATGTAAGAAACATGGGCTTGAGCCCAGTATCTCTGTTTTTCGATACCTCTTCAAATTTGTCAATTCTTCTGACAATTCGGGCTGGGTCAAAATCCAACATCGTTCCTTGGCCCGTTCTTGTTTTGTTTCGGATTCCGCTCCTGATTCCCTTCCTAATTGGAAAAGGGAATGGTTTTATATCTTTTTGGATGGGGACGACTGGGACAACTATTTTCGGCCCAACTTCTGCAGAGCCGTTGATGGGCCTGTTAGGAGTTTAAAATTGGGCGTGGAAGAAGAGGCCGCCATAAATTTGTTAACATCGGATAATTTGCATCAATGTGCAAATTTGATTTCTGAAGATTCGTTGCAGGCCCATGGGCTAAGCGATTTGGGCCCTGAGGGTAATTCTCACCTCTTGCTTTGTTAACATTTTATGTTAGATATAATTATCTAACTTTCTTGTAATCATTTTGCAGCCAAAACTGCCCTGGGAGCGATTTTTAGGCAGAGGGATACTGCTGCCACAGCTAGGGTGGTAACAGAGAACCCTAGGGCCAAAAGGGCCAGGACAGATGAGGCTACTCCCGCGGTGGAGCGTGTTCCTGGTTTTCTTCAAGAAAAACCAGTTCCTATTGAGGAAGACCTCACTCCCTTTACAGTGGGATGGGGTTTATGCAATAGGGACACAGCTGTAGGTGACTCCAGGGCTGCAGCTGAGTGGTCCAGGAGCGTGGTTACTCCACGGGACAGGGTCCACATTGTGGAGTCCTCTGATGACTTGCAGATTGAGCTTTTCGGGGCTCAAGCTGTTGCTTCGGTAATTTCTTATTCAACTTCTTTAACTTAATTGCATTTACTTTTCCCTTATTTACTTGTTTCCTTTGCAGATGAACGCCTACCTTCAGGCCGCTGTTCATAACCTGAAGGAGGTGCGTGCTGAAAAGACCATTGCTGAGAGGGATAGGGACAGATACTTTGATTCCTCCGAGGCAAACTTTGCTCGTTTCAGGGAGGTGGAGAAGGAGCTGGCTGCTGAGAAAGAGAAGAACAGGAAGCTTCAGCTGGAGGTGCAGCAGAACAGGGAACACATTATTGCTGACTACAAGGCTTCTAAGGACTTTCAAGATGTCCTGAATGCTGAGTATGATGCAAACTTTCCTGGCACCTTCAAGGAGTGTTGGGAAGGGATCATCGAGGAGCTGAGTGGGAAGATCGAGGGGGTATCCCTGGAGAAGTTCCCGGTACCTGCTATCCCTGGATTGACAGATACCCTGGAGATCGCTACAGAGACAGCAGTGGATGGGGACTCTCAGCCCACTCAGGATCCACCTTCTTCTCCTGGGGTAGAGACAGCAGATCCTTCTTCCACTCAGGGAGATGTAGTTATTGAGGATTTAGATGAGTAGATGGCCCTGCGTGGCTTATTTCTGTTTATCTTTATTTATTCTGAACTTTTGCCCTTCGGGGCTTATGACTTAACTCTATTTATGCAGTAGTTCCTTTTGTTTCCATGTTCTTATTTTTTGCTTATTGCTCGTTAAACTTTAGAATTTCTCAAGTACTTGGCCTCCTGGCTGGTACTAAACTCATAAGTTAGTTCAACGTTTGCCTTTCGTGTTTATTTTAACAAAGAGAAGTAACTCATAAAGAAAACAATATAAATTCCATTATGCTGTCAATGGATATCAATAGAATGGGTTCAACCCTTACATAAATACTCTATCTTCTACTGGGAGCAACATGCTCTAAAATGGTTTCATTCGAACCTTATTCCTAATAAATAGATAAAAGTCCAAGCCTTTGTCAAAAGAACTTAGATATAATAAATTTTGAGGTTCACAGCATGCCAAGTTCGGGGCACCTCAACCCCGTCCAAGGTTTCTAACTTGTAGGATCCTTGCCCTAACACCTTTCTGATTAGGTATGGTCCTTCCCAGTTTGGTGCTAACTTTCCTTTCTGGCCAACTCCTGAGGCTTCAATCTTCCTTAAAACCATGTCACCTTGTCGAAAGAATCTTTCTTTAACTCTCTGGTTGTAGTGAAAAGATGCTCTCTTCTGATATTCAGCATTCTTCGCATTAGCTCCATCTCTAACCTCATCAATTAAGTCAAGGGCGAGTCTCATTCCTTCGTCATTAGTTTCTGGCTCATATGCCTCAACTCGAGGTGATGCTTGCATGATTTCTAAAGGCACAACTGCCTCGGCTCCGTAAGCCAGCAAAAATGGGGTTGCTCCAGTCGTTACCTTACAAGTGGTACGATATGCCCAAAGTATGGGCAACAACTCATCTACCCATGTATTCCTAGAGCGTTCGACCCTCTTTTTCAGTCCATCAAGGATAATTCGATTAGCTACCTCAGCTTGCCCATTGGCCTGAGGGTGTGCCACCGAGGTAAAACGGAGCTCAATTGCATTCTCTTCACAATACTTCTTAAACTCCTCATTATTGAATTGTGTCCCATTGTCTGTCACAAGGATTCGTGGGATTCCGTATCTGCAGATGATGTTCTCCCAAAAGAACTGGGAAACTTGCTTGGTGGTTATCTTGGCCAGGGGTTTAGCCTCAATCCACTTAGTGAAATAATCAATTGCTACTATTAGGAATTTCCTCTGTGCTGAAGCCATGGGAAAGGGTCCAAGTATATCCATCCCCCACATTGCAAATGGAATGGGAGAGTTAATCGAGGTCAACATCTCAGGCGGTTGCCTCACAATTGGGGCATGCCTCTGGCATCTCTCACATCTCTTAACATAGTTTTGTGCATCAGCCAACATCTCCGGCCAATAAAACCCTAAACGAATTATCTTGTGAGCTAGGGCTCTGCCCCCCAAGTGTTGCCCACAGATCCCTTCATGAACTTCTTCCAATGCTTCTTTTGCCTCTTGAGGCCTTAAACATTTCAAGTATGGAATGACAAACGACCTCTTATACAAGATGCCTTCGATCAAAGTGTATCTTAATGCTCTTACTGAAAGTTTTCGTGCCTCCAAGGCATTGTTTGGGAGCCATCCGGTCTCAAGGTGTGCCTTGATAGGGTCTATCCAAGAGCCTCCTATATCGATTGGTGCCAATAACTTTGAATTAACGGTCGGGGCCTTCAAGACCTGAAAATAGACACTCCCAGCATAATTCTCTATCTCGGAAGAAGCAAATTTAGATAGGGCATCGGCCTTAATGTTTTCCTCTCTTGGAATGTGCTCAACATAGCACTCCTCAAACTGGGACATAACAGCCTTTACTACTCTCAAGTATTTTGCCATAGTCTCATCCTTAGCCTCGAATTCACCATTTACTTGTGCTACCACACGCCTTGAATCTCCACAAACTTTGAGATTCTTGACCCTCATAATTCTGGCCAAGCCCAAACCAGCTATCAATGCCTCATATTCTGCCTCGTTGTTGGTAGTAGGGAAATCCAACTTTAAAGCGTACTCAACTGTAAACCCATCGGGGCTTTGCAAAACCAAACCTGCACCACTAGATTTTGTTTTTGATGCTCCATCAAAATAGAGCACCCAATATTCCTTCAGATCGGGTGTGAGCTTCTCTTCTTTATCCTCTTGCCCAGGGGTAGTCATTATCTCTTGCCCCCCGACTTCTTGGTTGTTAATAGTACATTCAACCACGAAGTCAGCTAATGCCTGAGCTTTGATAGCTGTCCGAGGCTTGTATGTGATGTCAAACTCTCCTAACTCAATCGCCCATTTGATTAGCCTTCCACTGGCCTTAGGGCTATGCAATATGTTCCTCAATTGCTGGTTTGTCAGAACTTGAATCTTATGTGCCTGAAAGTAAGGCCGCAGCTTTCTTGAGGCAGTTACTAATGCCAAAGCAAACTTTTCTATGGGTGAGTAATTCAACTCAGCCCCATGCAACACTTTGCTCACATAGTAGATAGGTTTCTGGACCTTCTCCTCTTCCCGAATAAGGACAGCACTCAGGGCTTGTTCGGATACCGCCAGGTATAAACTAAGAATCTCCCCAGGACTTGGTTTAGTCAACAACGGGGCTTCAACCATGTACTTCTTCAGTTGCTCAAAGGCCTCTTGGCTTTCAGGTGTCCACTCAAAATTTTTCACCTTTTTTAACGCTTGGAAGAAAGGCAAGCATTTGTCTCCAGACTTGGAGATGAATCTTCCTAAGGCTGCAACTCGACCCGTCAACCTCTGCACTTCTCTTATAGAGCGTGGTGGCTCCATGTCTAAAATCGCCTTGATCTTGTCAGGATTGGCCTCAATGCCTCTTTTTGAAACCATTAGCCCTAAAAACTTCCCCGATCCAACGCCAAAAGCACACTTGGCGGGATTCAACATCATCTTGTGGTGCCTCAGCACTTCAAATGCCTCTCCAAGGTGCTTGATATGATCAGCCTTAAGTAGGCTCTTGACTAACATGTCATCAACATATACCTCCATGGTTCTTCCAATCAGACGAGCGAATATCTTATTCACCAATCGTTGGTAAGTAGCTCCTGCATTCTTTAGACCAAAAGCCATGACAAGATAACAAAAGACACCAAAGTCAGTTATGAAAGATACCTTAGGTATGTCATCCTTGTGCATCTTAATCTGATTATAGCCGCTGAATCCATCCATGAAGCTTAACATCTCATGTCCAGCTGTAGCATCTATCAACATATCAATCCTCGGCAGGGGAAAACAATCTTTTGGGCATGCATCATTCAGGTCAGTGAAGTCTATACACATTCTCCACTTCCCATTTGCTTTCTTGACCATGACTGGGTTCGCTAACCATTCAGGAAACTGAATCTCTTCAATAAAACCAGCTTCCAAGAGCTTATTCACTTCTTGCCTAATGGCCTCTTGCCTCTCCGGAGCAAAGTTTCTCTTCTTCTGCTTTATTGTCTTCCTTTTGGGGTCAACATTTAACCTATGAGTTATAAGTTGGGGGTCAATCCCTGGCATATCAGCTGCTGTCCAAGCGAACACGTCGCTATTCTTCTGTAAGAATTCTATTAACATGCCCTTCAGGGGTTCTTTCAAAGATGCTCCAACATAAGTAACTTTTTCAGGATCATTAGGTTCTAGAGGTATGGGAATCAAATCCTCTGCTGGCTTCCCTCTATGCTCTTCATCATCACGGACATCCATGTCTTCAATCGGAAGGACCTGCCCCCCGGCTCCATCGGCCCTCAGTGCGGCCACATAGCAACTTCTTGCCATCTTCTGATCACCCTTTTGTTCTCCGACACCATTCCGTGTCGGAAACTTAATTTTCATATGATAGGAAGAGGCCACAGCCTTAAACGCATGAAGTCCAGTCCTTCCAAGGATTGCGTTGTATGTTGATGCTGCCTTGATCACCAAGAAATTCAACATCTGAGTCGCCTCTTTAGGCTCCTGCCCAATAGTCACGGGTAGTTGAATAGTCCCTTCAACGTTGGACTCCACTCCGTTAAACCCATATATAGGCATGTTTGTAGGAGTCAGTTGAGAGTCGTTGTAACCCATCTTTACAAATGCATCATGAAATAAAATATCCACAGAAGCCCCATTGTCTATCAAGACTCGTTTTACTTCGGAGTTTCCAATCACGGGAGTTATGACCAGCGGGTCGTCATGGGGAAATTTCACCCCCTCCAAGTCTGAATCATCGAAACCAATTACCATCTCGGTTTTAGCACGCTTCGGGGCTTCTCCCACAATGTGCATTACTTCTCTAGCATAAGCTTTTCGAGAATTCTTAGTCGTGCCGGCTGCTGTCGGGCCTCCCCAGATCATATTGATAACTGCCCTTCGGGGCTGGGGATTGCGATCATGGTTGTCCTCCCTCCTATTATTATCTCTCCTTTCATTGTCTCTTCTGTCATTGTCCCTTCTCTGGTTCCCACGGTCATCACCCTTGGTGAACTGACTTAGTTTTCCTCTTCGTATCAAGAACTCAATCTCATCCTTGAGTTGCCTACAATCATCGGTGTCATGTCCCACATCTTTGTGGAACCTGCAGTATTGCTCCTTATTTCGCTTAGCTGGGTCTCCTCTAAGTGGCTTCGGCCATCGGAAATCCTTTTCCTTTTCAATGTCCAACAGGATCTGGCTTCTTGGGGCATTAAGTCTGGCATACTCTGAAAACCTTGGACCCGAGTTCTTTTTTGGAGCAGGTTCAGAGTCTCTGCTAGCTCGGGGATACTTGTCCCTAGCATCGTACTCTTGTTCTTGCTTCCGCTTGTTCCCTCCATTGCCCAACGTGGCTTCTTTCTTGATGCTGTCCTCAGCTTTTATATACTTGTCCGCCCTTCGTTGAAGTTCATCCATGCTTTCAGGGGGGTGTTTTGCCAACGACCTCTTAAAAAAGAGATCCGTGGTTCCATGCTGCAAGGCTACCATGGCCACCTTATTTTCCAAATCGGTTATATTCAGAGTTTCCTTAGTGAATCGCTTGATGTAATCTCTTAAGTTCTCATTCTTTCCCTGTGTCACATACATAAGGGATGCAGAGCTTTTCTCATGGATTCTTCCGCTAATGAATTGACTGACAAAAGCGGTACTCAACTCCTTGAAAGAGCTAATAGAGTTTGGAGGTAAACGACTATACCAACGTTGCGCCATGCCCGACAGGGTTTGGGGAAACGCCCTACACTTAAGGGCATCGTTGGCAGGCTGCAGTAACAAGGCGCTCGTAAACGTTCTCACATGAGTTGCGGGATCCCCCGTTCCATCGTAAGCTTTGATCGTGGGCATCTTAAACTTTCGGGAAATATGTGCATTCATTACCTCCTCAGTGAATGGAGGGGTCGGATCATCCAGATCTCCTTGTAGCATCAAATCTCTAGGATTATTCTTGGGGGGTTCCACCCTGATAGTTCCTCTGGTTGGGGCTTCAGCCCTTCGGTGTCTCCTTGAAGACCTCTCCAGATCTATGAAGGGAATCCCTCCTGAAGTCGGAGGAGGTCGAGTCTGATTAGGGTTCTGTCTTTCTAGTTCCCTTGCTTGGTCGTCCTTCAGCTTCTGAATTTCGGCTTCATAAGCCTTAATTTTCTCTGCGATTGTTAAAGGACCATCTCGGTTCGATGGATTCCTCCCTAGAGGTTCCTTACTAGCGCGTCGCCTCCTTGGGGCTTCGTCTCGATCATCGTCTTCAGACGACGAGTCTCCGGTATAAGGACCAGAGTAATCATAGTATCCTGGTTCAGGAGGAGCCGGGCCTCTAAGATAAGGGGATTGTTGTTGCCCATGAATCAACCGAGCATGACCGCTTGGTCCTGGATCCCTTGGATCTTGGGGGTAATTAGGCAGCCCATACATTGGGTTGGTGTTGACAGGGAGCGAAGAAGTGGAGAGACTGTGATGCGGCGGGCGGCTACTCAGAGGGAGAGGAGAGACCACCATCTGAAGCGGGTTAGTCTCCTGTCCTAGAGGGACGATTTCAGGTTGAGATCTTTCAGCGGGGGGATCCGTCCCTTGTGGTTGAGAGGCCTGACTAAGAGGGTTTGTTTCCGTCAATGGGGGTACAGACCCTGGCCCTGTACCAACAGGAGGAGCAGTGATTGGTGGAACGATGGTTCCGGAGGTAGCCTCGGTTGAGATTGGTGTTGTTCTTCGAGTGGTAACCATGGTTAATGTCTTCGTCCCACAGACGGCGCCAAATGTTGTGGAATAAAAACTAGGTTGAAAATATTGCGGCTAGGGTTTGTATATTTAATGCAAGGGTTCGTGAGCTTCGTGCTTTAATGGCTGCTTCTGCGTTCGAGACTTAAACGGTCCTCACAGAATGCCTACGTATCTCTGTAAATTAGAGAATCAAGCCAATAAAACGTAGTTCTGAGAATGAGGGGTCAGGCCCTTTATATAGGCTGAGAAGCCTTAGAATTATGGTAGGATTTGGAGACTTGATGGGCAAGTCTTTGAGGAATGTTCTAGATCTATTCCCTGTAGGAATCAGTTTCCATATCGAATTGGATGCCTTATTGGATAAGTTTGAAAGGGATATTATCCTTATCCAACTCTTATTTGCTGAGCTGTTTATTACCCTTAATATTAATTACGAAATTAATATTATATTTTGGGTTTTGGGCCCAGCTGGTGGGCCCCACGTTTGGACTATTCTCGGCCCAATTAATGCCACTTTAAATGTGTCTTTAGGGCTTATTTTCAGCCCATATCAAAGACATGGATGTCCGCGATGATGAAGAGCATAGAGGGAAGCCAGCAGAGGATTTGATTCCCGTACCTCTAGAACCTAATGATCCTGACAAAGTTACTTATGTTGGAGCATCTCTGAAAGAACCTCTGAAGGGCAAGTTAATAGAATTCTTACAGAAGAATAGCGACGTGTTCGCTTGGACAGCAGCTGATATGCCAGGGATTGACCCCCAACTCATAACTCATAGGTTAAATGTTGATCCCAAAAGGAAGACAATAAAGCAGAAGAAGAGAAACTTTGCTCCGGAGAGGCAAGAGGCCATTAGGCAAGAAGTAAATAAGCTCTTGGAAGCTGGTTTTATTGAAGAGATTCAGTTTCCTGAATGGTTAGCGAACCCAGTCATGGTCAAGAAAGCAAATGGGAAGTGGAGAATGTGTATAGACTTCACTGACCTGAATGATGCATGCCCAAAAGATTGTTTTCCCCTGCCGAGAATTGATATGTTGATAGATGCCACAGCTGGACATGAGATGTTAAGCTTCATGGATGGATTCAGCGGCTACAATCAGATTAAGATGCACGAGGATGACATACCTAAGGTATCTTTCATAACTGACTTTGGTGTCTTCTGTTATCTTGTCATGGCTTTTGGTCTAAAGAATGCAGGAGCTACTTACCAACGATTGGTGAATAAGATATTCGCCCATCTGATTGGAAAAACCATGGAGGTATATGTTGATGACATGTTAGTCAAGAGCCTACTTAAGGCTGATCATATCAAGCACCTCGGAGAGGCATTTGAAGTGCTGAGGCACCATAAGATGATGTTGAATCCCGCCAAGTGTGCTTTTGGCGTTGGATCTGGGAAGTTTTTAGGGCTGATGGTTTCAAAAAGAGGCATTGAGGCCAATCCTGATAAGATCAAGGCGATTTTAGACATGGAGCCACCACGCTCTATAAGAGATGTGCAGAGGTTGACAGGTCGAGTTGCAGCTTTAGGAAGATTTATCTCCAAGTCTGGGGACAAATGCTTGCCTTTCTTCCAAGCGTTAAAAAAGGTGAAAAATTTTGAGTGGACACCTGAAAGCCAAGAGGCCTTTGAGCAACTGAAGAAGTACATGGTTGAAGCCCCGTTGTTGACTAAACCAAGTCCTGGGGAGATTCTTAGTTTATACCTGGCGGTATCCGAACAAGCCCTGAGTGCCGTCCTTATTCGGGAAGAGGAGAAGGTCCAGAAACCTATCTACTATGTGAGCAAAGTGTTGCATGGGGCTGAGTTGAATTACTCACCCATAGAAAAGTTTGCTTTGGCATTAGTAACTGCCTCAAGAAAGCTGCGGCCTTACTTTCAGGCACATAAGATTCAAGTTCTGACTAACCAGCAATTGAGGAACATATTGCATAGCCCTAAGGCCAGTGGAAGGCTAATCAAATGGGCGATTGAATTAGGAGAGTTTGACATCACATACAAGCCTCGGACAGCTATCAAAGCTCAGGCATTAGCTGACTTCGTGGTTGAATGTACTATTAACAACCAAGAAGTCGGGGGGCAAGAGATAATGACTACCCCTGGGCAAGAGGAAAAAGAAGAGAAACTCACACCCGATCTGAAGGAATATTGGGTGCTCTATTTTGATGGAGCATCAAAAACAAAATCTAGTGGTGCAGGTTTGGTTTTGCAAAGCCCCGATGGGTTCACAGTTGAGTACGCTTTAAAGTTGGATTTCCCTACTACCAACAACGAGGCAGAGTATGAGGCATTGATAGCTGGTTTGGGCTTGGCCAGAATCATGAGGGTCAAGAATCTCAAAGTTTGTGGAGATTCAAGGCTTGTTGTAGCACAAGTAAATGGTGAATTCGAGGCTAAAGATGAGACTATGGCAAAATACTTGAGAGTAGTAAAGGCTGTTATGTCCCAGTTTGAGGAGTGCTATGTTGAGCACATTCCAAGAGAGGAAAACATTAAGGCCGATGCCCTATCTAAGTTTGCTTCTTCTGAAATAGAAAATTATGCCGGGAGTGTCTACTTTCAGGTCTTGAAGGCCCCGACCGTTAATGCAAAGTTAGTGGCACCAATTGATATAGGAGACTCTTGGATAGATCCTATTAAGGCACACCTTGAGACCGGATGGCTCCCAGACAATGCCATGGAGGCACGAAAACTCTCAGTAAGAGCGTTGAGATATACTTTGATTGAGGGTATTCTGTACAAAAGGTCGTTTGTAATCCCGTACTTGAAATGTCTAAGGCCTATAGAGGCAAGGGAAGCATTGGAGGAAGTTCATGAAGGAATTTGCGGTCAACACTTGGGGGGCAGAGCCCTAGCTCACAAGATAATTCGTTTAGGGTTTTATTGGCCGGAGATGTTGGCTGATGCACAAAACTATGTCAAGAGATGTGAGAGATGCCAGAAGCATGCCCCAATTGTGAGGCAACCGCCTGAGATGTTGACCTCGATTAACTCTCCCATTCCATTTGCAATGTGGGGGATGGATATACTTGGACCCTTTCCCATGGCTTCAGCACAGAGGAAATTCCTAATAGTAGCAATTGATTATTTCACTAAGTGGATTGAGGCTAAACCCCTGGCCAAGATAACCACCAAGCAAGTTTCCCAGTTCTTTTGGGAGAACATCATCTGCAGATACGGAATCCCACGAATCCTTGTGACAGACAATGGGACACAATTCAACAATGAGGAGTTCAAGAAGTATTGTGAAGAGAATGCAATTGAGCTCCGTTTTACCTCGGTGGCACACCCTCAGGCCAATGGGCAAGCTGAGGTAGCTAATCGAATTATCCTTGATGGACTGAAAAAGAGGGTCGAACGCTCTAGGAATACTTGGGTAGATGAGTTGTTGCCCATACTTTGGGCATATCGTACCACTTGTAAGGTAACGACTGGAGCAACCCCATTTTTGCTGGCTTATGGAGCCGAGGCAGTTGTGCCTTTAGAGATCATGCAAGCATCACCTCGAGTTGAGGCATATGAGCCAGAAACTAATGACGAAGGAATGAGACTTGCCCTTGACTTAATTGATGAGGTTAGAGATGGAGCTAATGCGAAGAATGCTGAATATCAGAAAAGAGCATCTTTTCACTACAACCAGAGAGTTAAAGAAAGATTCTTTCGACAAGGTGACATGGTTTTAAGGAAGATTGAAGCCTCAGGAGTTGGCCAGAAAGGAAAGTTAGCACCAAACTGGGAAGGACCATATCTAGTCAGAAAGGTGTTAGGGCAAGGATCCTACAAGTTAGAAACCTTGGATGGGGTTGAGGTGCCCCGAACTTGGCATGCTGTGAACCTCAAAGTTTATTATATCTAAGTTCTTTTGACAAAGGCTTGGACTTTTATCTATTTATTAGGAATAAGGTTCGAATGAAACCATTTTAGAGCATGTTGCTCCCAGTAGAAGATAGAATATTTATTTAAGGGTTGAACCCATTCTATTGATATCCATTGACAGCATAATGGAATTTATATTGTTTTCCTTATGAGTTACTTCTCTTTGTTAAAATAAACACGAAAGGCAAACGTTGAACTAACTTGTGAGTTTAGTACCAGCCAGGAGGCCAAATACTTGAGAAATTCTAAAGTTTAACGAACAATAAGCAAAAAATAAGAACATGGAAACAAAAGGAACTACTGCATAAATAAGTTAAGTCATAAGCCCCAAAGGGCAAAAGTTCAGAATAAATAAAGACAAACAGAAATAAGCCACGCAGGGCCATCTACTCATCTAAGTCCTCAATAACTACATCTCCCTGAGTGGAAGAAGGATCTGCTGTCTCTACCCCAGGAGAAGAAGGTGGATCCTGAGTGGGCTGAGAGTCCCCATCCACTGCTGTCTCTGTAGCGATCTCCAAGGTATCTGTCAATCCAGGGATAGCAGGTACCGGGAACTTCTCCAAGGATACCCCCTCGATCTTCCCACTCAGCTCCTCGATGATCCCCTCCCAACACTCCTTGAAGGTGCCAGGAAAGTTTGCATCATACTCGGCATTCAGGACATCTTGAAAGTCCTTAGAAGCCTTGTAATCAGCAATGATATGTTCCCTGTTCTGCTGCACCTCCAGCTGAAGCTTCCTGTTCTTCTCCCTCTCAGCAGCCAGCTCCTTCTCCACCTCCCTAAAACGAGCAAAGTTTGCCTCAGAGGCATCAAAGTATCTGTCTCTATCCCTCTCAGCAATGGTCTTTTCAGCACGCACCTCCTTCAGGTTATGAACAGCGGCCTGAAGGTAGGCGTTCATCTGCAAAGGAAACAAGTAAATAAGGGAAAAGTAAATGCAATTAAAATAAAGAAGTTGAATAAGAAATTACCGAAGCAACAGCTTGAGCCCCGAGAAGCTCAATCTGCAAGTCATCAGAGGACTCCACAATGTGGACCCTGTCCCGTGGAATAACCACGCTCCTGGACCACTCAGCTGCAGCCCTGGAGTCACCTACAGCTGTGTCCCTATTGCATAAACCCCATCCCACTGTAAAGGGAGTAAGGTCTTCCTCAATAGGAACAGGCTTTTCCTGAAGAAAAGCAGGAACACGCTCCACCGCGGGAGAAGCCTCATCTGTCCTGGCCCTTTTGGCCCTAGGGTTCTCTGTTACCACCCTAGCTGTGGCAGCAGTCTCCCTCTGCCTAAAAATCGCTCCCAGAGCAGTTTTGGCTGCAAAATGATTATAAGAAAGTTAGAAAATTATATCTAGCATAAAATGTTAACAAAGCAAGAGGTGAGAATTACCCTCAGGGCCCAAATCGCTTAGCCCATGGGCCTGCAGCGAATCTTCAGAAATCAAATTTGCACATTGATGCAAATTATCCGATGTTAACAAAGTTATGGCGGCCTCTTCTTCCACGCCCAATTTTAAACTCCTAACAGGCCCATCAACGGCTCTGCAGAAGTTGGGCCGAAAATAGTTGTCCCAGTCATCCCCATCCAAAAAGATATAAAACCATTCCCTTTTCCAATTAGGAAGGGAATCAGGAGCGGAATCCGAAACAAAACAAGAACGGGCCAAGGAACGGTGTTGGATTTTGACCCAGCCCGAGTTATCAGAAGAATTGACAAATTTGAATAGATATCGAAAAACAGAGATACTGGGCTCAAGCCCATGTTTCTTACATTGGACCAAGAAACAATAAATAAAACGCCATGCATTTGGCATAAGTTGGGTTGGACAAACCCGGGCTTCGGCCAAAAGACGGTAAACAAAAGGAGGAGGAGGAAGGCGAAAACCAGCATAAAAAGTTTCTTTATAAATCCTAATGGCCCCAGGCTTTGGGTGACAGGCCCTTTCGTTTGAGGCCGGAACAACGGCCCTATAAGGCCCATTAATATGAAAAAGTTGGGCTAGAATGTCTACCCTATGTTGTTTATATTTCGATTTATATTCATAAGCATCTAAATGAAGCATGTTTGGAAAAGCTTGACCAAACTCATTTAAAAGATCTCTAAGGGAAAAAACACTGGCATGGACAAGAGATGTTTTAGGGTTCTTACCCCTTGAAAGCCGTGGAGCGGTGGTGGAAGTGTTAGCGAGTTGTGACTGGCCTGAAGAGCTAGAATCCTCCATTGATATGCTTCCCTTGAAAGCTTGAAACCCAGAAAAGTTGAAAAAGGAGGTTGAAGAAGATGAAGATGCAACGATCTTCAAACAGAATCTGGAAAATAGGGCGGAGTAAAGACGCCGGAAATCGCCTCACGACAGAACCCTAGCAGAGCTTTTTTGAAAAATATTTGTGATAAGGGAATGATAATTTTGCTGAATAGTGAAATGAGAAATGAGGGATGCACACTACTCTTTTATAGAGTTCATGGTTGGTCATTCAACCGGTTATATCCAGTAAATGGGCTGTCAACAGGTGACCGGGCCTTTGAATAGGCGGGAAGCCCATGAAATTCAAATTTTGAAATAATTCTAGAATGTTCTACGACATTTTTAGAAAATAGGATAAAATTCCGTTAGAATTTAAAGGCAGGAAGCCCAATTAAAAGGCTACACCCACGCCCAGGAGACCAAACCTCCTGGGCGTGCCTAAGGAAGGTGTCTCCTTGGCGGGGGTACCCACGCCTAGCTCGACTTTCCTTAAAGAAGGCTATACCCACGCCCAGGAGACCAAACCTCCTAGGCGTGCCTAAGGAAGGTGTCTCCTTGGCGGGGGTACCCACGCCTAGCTCGACTTTCCTTAAAGAAGGCTATACCCACGCCCAGGAGACCAAACCTCCTAGGCGTGCCTAAGGAAGGTGTCTCCTTGGCGGGGGTACCCACGCCTAGCTCGACTTTCCTTAAAGAAGGCTATACCCACGCCCAGGAGACCAAACCTCCTAGGCGTGCCTAAGGAAGGTGTCTCCTTGGCGGGGGTACCCACGCCCAGCTCGATTTTCTTTAAAGAAGGGTATACCCACGCCCAGGAGACCAAACTTCCTAGGCGTGCCTAAGGAAAATGTCTCCTTGGCGGGGGTACCCACGCCCAGAAAGCATTTCAAGGAACGAAGGGCATACCCACGCCCAGGAGACCAAACCCCCTAGGCGTGCCTAAGGAAGGTGTCTCCTAGGCGGGGGTACCCACGCCCAGGAAGCATTTCCAGGGAGAAAGATCACCCACGCCCAGGAGACCAAACCCCCTAGGCGTGCCTAAGGAGGGTGTCTCCTAGGCGGGGGTACCCACGCCCAGGAGGCATTTCTTGCCAGGATGACTTTTTCCTTTAAAAATTTTAAAATAATGTTGGGAAATTGAAAATTAATTCCCAAAAAAATAATAAAAATACCTGTTGGTATATAAAAAATTCCTAAAATACTAGGAAAAGTACAGAAAAATACGGGAAAATTATAGAAATATTTTCTTGACAAGTTGAGCAATAATTTATGCTAATAACGCATAAAAACTCTATGAAAGTGCCGAAATTGCTAAAAGCAAGCACAAATTAAAGCCTCGAATAAGGCAAGTCGTCGTAAATGTGTAGGTCGCTCCACACTTTACAATCAAGACGATACTCGTGAAACACTAGTGTAAACCAAAACTCCCATATAAGGGTAGGAAAATTAAGAAGTCCCAGGTAAGGGATAAAAACGACCCCGAGTCTCGATTAAGGCAAATACAACTTCTACGAAAACCTGATCAGTTTTCCTAAGAAGTTGGGGGGCAAATGATATGGGCTGAAAATAAGCCCTAAAGACACATTTAATGTGGCATTAATTAGGCCGAGAATAGTCCAAACGTGGGGCCCACCAGCTGGGCCCAAAACCCTAAATATAATATTAATTTCGTAATTAATATTAAGGGTAATAAACAGCTCAGCAAATAAGAGTTGGATAAGGATAATATCCCTTTCAAACTTATCAAATAAGGCATCCAATTCAATATGGAAACTGATTCCTACAAGGAATAGATCTAGAACATTCTTGCCCACCAAGTCTCCAAATCCTACCATAATTCTAAGGCTCCTCAGCCTATATAAAGGGCCGGACCCCTCACCCACAGAACTACGTTTTATTGGCTTGATTCTCTAATTTACAGAGATACGTAGGCATTCTGTGAAGACCGTTTAAGTCTCGAACGCAGAAGCAGCCATTAAAGCACGAAGCTCACGAACCCTAGCATTAAATATACAAACCCTAGCCGCAATATTTTCAACCTAGTTTTTATTCCACAACATAACTCAAGTGCAGATTTCAGTCGAAGAATAATAAAGAATATAGGATTAAATCTCAAAGTGCTAGCTCAGTGAAGTGAAGGCCATATCTCACTTTACTCACTTAACTTATCGAAAAGTCATATGAAACTCCTAGGTTTTGATGATAACAAACAGTAAGCTATTTGGCGCTTACAGATATAAAACAACATGCCATCATGTTAGCCCTAACTTGGTTTTGCAGGTTAAAACAGCATGCCATTTGTGTGTGCTCTAACTTGTTTCTGCAGGACAAAACAGCTTACTGATTTCAGAATCAGTATACCTCAAACAGCAAGCCAATTGTCACAAACAGCGTACCAATTGTACAATCAGCAAGCTGATTGTGTCTGATGGAATTAAAGATCCATTCGGGAAAATCAAAGAGCATCAAGAGGAAATGATATATAGATTATATGTAAAGGTCCTCAGAATATATGATGAACTTTCCCACCTCTCAAGCTTTTGGAGACAAGTTAATATTCCTTTTGGTTAAATAAGGTTACTTTACCTTATTTTATTACACCACCTTACCTCCACTTAAATACATCACATGGGACTCATCATAACATTATTCCCTGCACTCTCTTATCTCCATACACGCTCCAGATTTCAGCTTTGCATATTATCAAAGTATATCTTCTTGCTCAAAAGCATTGCTTCTTCTCTAATGGCTTAAATTCATACCGTTGGAATTTTTATCAAAGAAATTCAAACCCTTCTTGTTCACCTATATAAGAACTGAGTATTATCAGTTCTTTGTACAGAATACAACGTGCATAAAACAAGAAATACTCAAACAACTTCAGAGCTTACATTGCTAAACCCTTCAAAACCTTCAAATCTCTTCATACACGCATATTCATTATTTTGAGGATTTATAGGTTGAGTTGTATTCTTTCAAAACATTTGTATTGTTCAAATTGTATTGTTTTGTTGCTGAACAAGATTGGCTTCAGGTTTTAGGGTGAGTCGAACTAGACTAGAGAAGTATACTTGGGAAGTAGTACTTAGAGGGTTGGTTCAGCACAGGTAAACAGCAATCCATTTGTAAGCAGCAAGGGTTAAGGGAGATATATTGTTGTATCTTGTAATTGGATTATAGTTGATCAATAATATATTCTCTTACCAAGTTTGGTAAGGGACCAGGACGTAGACCATAAGGGATTAGGGGTCGAACCTGGCTAAAAGATTGTGTGTCTCTTTTACTTACTGTTTATATTCTTTCTGCATTGCATTTCAGACACAAACAGCGTGCTGTTTGTGAACTGTGTTATTACAAACAGCAAGCTGTTTTCAGTTATTTTCAAAACAGTTCATAAATTCACACTATTAACCATAAACACCTATTCACCCCCCCTCTAGGTGTTGTTTTTCATCATATGCACCACTCTAATAATGACTAATGACAGTACCGTTAGTCGGGCTCGTTGACCTAACGTAAAACGTCTTGACTTTAACGGGAAATACAAATGGAAAAACATGACACCAGGTGTACGTACCATTACGTGAAGTCCAACTAAACCGGTCCAATGTGTAATACAAGACACCTACATATCTTAACATTTTAAATCAAAAAACGAGCAATTGTGAGATAATAAGGGCGTGGCTGGAGAATTGGGAAAAAAACTGTAATCGACGAAATTGACTGAGATCGTTCAATTGAGTTTGCGATTTGACATAATCACGACGAGGAGTTCGATTAGGAGCATACGTTATCATCTGGGCTTCTATTTTTCTGCAATTGAAGGTATGCACTGTTCGTAATTTTATGAACCCTAGTTTTTTGACAATTGTTTGTGCGCAAATAACATGGTATGTGTAGAGTAATATGTTTGTGTTTTTCTTGTCTGCATTCACAGCATGTCTACTACGACTCTGTACCTTCACCCTCATGGTGATTTTACCTCTCCTCCTTGTAATACAACATATGTTGGTGGAAAAACTGAGGTTATAAAAAAATTTGACTGTGATACATTCCCTTTTCGTGACCTTGAAGAATTTGCTGAGAAAGATTCTTATGATGCTAACTCCCTTGTTTATTTCAAGTCTGATGGACATAGTTTTAAAATGGGGACTAGGTTAGTTTATGATGACATGTCAGTGAGGCACTTGATTGCTTTATCTAAGCCTTATGATAGGGTAGACTTTTATGTTGATCACTTTGAGCTTGATGAGTTGATTGATGTTCCACACACTCCAAAACAAACCAAATAAAGCAATAAGTCTCCAGAAAAAATGGTTGAAGTAGAAACTGTAGGGAAGCTAACTGAGGGTGAGGATGATGAGTATAGGGAGGATGATGTTTTTACTGATGATAGTGATGATCCGGATGATCTAGAGTATAATGATGGTAGTGTGATAAGTGGATTTTATATCCACTTGGAATGCTTCGTATCGGCTTAAATTGATTACTTGACCTCAAGTAAACGTTAATTCTAACGGTAACAGGTTCGACGATATTGTTTACCACAGGGGAAACTTTTATGCTGTAGACAGTCAGGGGGATGTATATGTGTGTTGTATTGAAAGTGATGAACAGAAAGGTGGGATTAGAGGCGAGAAAATTGCATCTATTGGAAGGAATTATGTGTTCATCTGGCAAAAGCAATACTTGGTTGAACCTTTATCGGGATCTGGTCTTTGGTTGATTGTGCGCAACCGCAAGTGCTACCGCAAGAGCTACAGCAAGAGTTCGTATTTTACAAACAGAAGTCGCTGGCTAGATTATAACGATTTTGCAGTGTGGAGATTGGATCTAGATTATAACGATTCTGCTTATATTCATTTATGTACTTCGACCAAAGAGAATAACTTGGGGGGTGAGGCAATATTTGTTGGCAGTGCTTCATCATTATCTGTACCATCATCGGATATCATAATGCCAAACTCCATATACTTTACAGATGACTTTAAACCCTACATCCATTTTGGAGGTGGTCGTGGTCATGACATGGGGATCTTCAACATGGAGCGTCGCA
Organism: Saposhnikovia divaricata; assembly: GCA_036435485.1. Classification (NCBI taxonomy): domain Eukaryota; kingdom Viridiplantae; phylum Streptophyta; class Magnoliopsida; order Apiales; family Apiaceae; genus Saposhnikovia; species Saposhnikovia divaricata. Next base: position 22,665,345 of record CM071600.1, read on the forward strand.
CTGTTGAACGTCGCACTGTTGATCCTCATTATCAAGGAAAATCCATCCATTGCATCTCTCCGCCACTTTGGTACATCTAAATTGTACAAGGTCACCCCACAATTTATTTAGTTTGTAACTAAACATTATATTTTTTCCCCACACAGACACAAGTAATTATGATCTTAAATTGATTTCTTTGTAGTTGCTATTTTTTGTTCACTTATGTTTTGTGGCTTTGATGTTTAAGCTCCATATAATCGTGTATCAGTTTTATTTGTCATTATTGGTTTAATCATGTTGCTCTTCATCTGTGTTGTTATTTGTTTGAGAATACAGAGGCTTTGCTATTCTTTTATTATGTTCTATAGAATGAAAGAAAAATGTCAGGTTATGTTATTTCCTTTGTTTTTAGTTTTTACTACTTTGTTCTGTATATATATTGCTTAGTGGAGATACAGAAGCATGCTAAAGAGCTTTGCTTCATGCCCTTTTTGTACCTTAAACTTCAAGATTATAAGCATGTACTGAACTCTAAAGGGTGAGGGGAGTCTAAATTTTTATTGTGCATAGGTTGATGACTGGATGCTGTTAGTCCACGTACAGATGTGGAATCACTCCGTGTATAAAACTTTGTTGTTGGTTTGCATATATTATGAGAAAAGATTAGCTAGAATAAGACAAGCATATAACTACTGTAAAAAGTAAAGCATAATTTAAGCTCCTTCAATCCAATAGGATGAAACAAGCCCACAGCCCGGGGTATTGAGGGAAATCTCAGTTTTGTATAATCATGCAATGCAGTGTGTATGATTATTTTTAATGTAGAGGCTGTGCCTATGTAGCTCATGGTAGCAAAATTACATATTTTGATATGTCACTAAGGAAAGAATCTACAATCATGTGTCAGTTTATATCTATCTTTTTTTTGTTGTCTATAAGCCCTTCAATTGTATCTTTTCTTTTGCCCGATCCGTGTACATCCCTACTAGATAGGATTATGTTAGTTTTATGGGTGTTGGCTATTGACGTCTCTTTGTATATGTTCTTGGTTATCAGCTTGGTTCTTGTAAATCTGTCTTCAATCACACAGGTGATGTAGTAAATAAGTTGCTACTGCTTATTCGACCAAATCAAACTACTTATTGGACGATTTCAATAAAAAAACTACTTATTGGACAATATCAATTACTAACGACTAGAAATGCAGAATTAAAGCATAACTAAATGAAACAAATAAGTTTAAGATTAGAACTCCTACATTGCTTGTACTTGTGATCATAGTGAAGACACTTGATACTTATATACTTTGTTGTATTTAGATTTAATTTATGCATACATTCTAGAAATAAGTGATGAATCCAAAAATATTACTGAAATACTTTGTTAGATCATACTTGTAAATTTATAGGAGATCAAATTGTACTTGTGCACAAAAAATCGAGATTTATTAAGGGCAAGCTAAGTTCTTTATAAGTCTGGTGGTGTGAAAGTTTCTGATGAGCCAAACATCACCCTTGTTAGCCAAACATAAACCACTAAGCAAAAACATAAACCGCAAGACATAAGAAAAACATAGACATAAGAAAAAACATAAACCATTGAGCAGTGTTCTTCCTTCTAGTTAATTCAGCAGGCTTCTTTGTTCTCACTAGATCCAATTTAGGAAACTTCTTTCTTCCCGCCTCGTTTTTTCTAGTTTTTTTCACCCTATTCTTCCTTCTTTTTTGCTGTTGCTCAAAGGGAAGTGAATAAGGGTTGGGGCAGTCCTTTTTGCAGCTTGCACTTCCACCTTGACAAAAACAAGTACCAATGTTAACTTTTATGTAATCTATAGCTAATCACAATGAAGAACACAAAATAAGTTTCAGTTTTATGTTTTCTGGAAATTTCTCAAGCTACTCAAAACATAGCAAACAAACTGAAACGTAAAACTGATTTCTTAAGCTACTCAAAACAGAATCATCAAGAGATAGATTGAGAGATCTTACAAAAAAAATAAGGAAAAATTCTAATTCCAATTAACGTAACAGCCAAATTAAAAACGGGAAGTAGAGCTAACTAAATCGAACAATACCTTGCGACCCGACTTGAGATCATGACCAGACTCCCGATCACCAATTCCGATATCCGGAATCTAATCACCGAACTCCTTAACAACCGCAATCTTCTTCGATTTACCAACCAAAACTCCCGGCTTCTTAACAAACCATGGTGCTTTCTTCGTCTTCAAATTCACCTCAATCTCCGTCCCCAACACTTTCTCCGCTCCCAAATACTCCTTACAAAAACAAACGTTGATTAGTTAGTTAGTTATATCAACAATACAATAATCTCCAACACATATAAACAATAATATGAACAATATTGTTCTTATCATAATGTAGTTTTATATCTTTTTATTTAATCAACAAATGCATCTTTCTTATCTTTCTCATTTTATGACTTTTTTTGTACCTCTTGAAGAAACTCCTGGTAGATACTTCGATGAGGAGATCGTGTATTGACCTTCTGTTATAAAAAAAAATAGAAAAATTATTGTAGGTCTTCCCTATATGTACAAAATAATAAAAGTTTGTAAATGAAACGGTAACATTATATTTTTTGATTTTTTAATTTTAAAATATTTAATCATACATAATTATTTCAATCAAAAATTTGGAACATGCTCAAGCATCTGTCGAACTATTATAGTCTATACATTTTAGTTTTAGTAAATATTAGATTTATTGATGTTTGGTTATATTAAAGAATTTTATGTGCATGTATTTATGTATTATAACTAATCAAAACTCTATTAAATTCATGTTCGTTACAATTTACTCGGTGAATATTATTTTTGTGCATTGATCGATTATTGTTTGTATTATGTGTTTTGGTTATGTTATTTAAATTATTAAAATATGAAGTTACATTAGCTAATGAATTGATAATATATAGTCGACATTAGATTTCTTCTTTTTTTCGATGAATAGATGACTGAGTTCTCTTAGTTCTTTTGATAATGAAACTCTCTTAATTATCATTTTCTTTTTGGTATCATATTTTGTGTTCAATTCTCGTTCATCATAATATTTATATAAGAACAAATAATATCTATTAGTTTTTAAGCTATATTTAAAAAAAAAAAAAGAATGTTTCTAAACACGTAGCGCAAATTAATGATATGATTGTAGTTGCATTCACAATTTTTGCTTTTACAAAAATATATTCATATATCTATATAAAAGATTTTTAGTATATCATTTAAGTTAAGTGAATACGTAATTAAGTAGATATTCTGCAGAATCTGAAATTTTGTCCTGAAAATCCTGATTTACTGTTTGGGCCATATCTTGAGTTCTACAAGTCCGTTTTGGACGATCTTACAGTCCACACGAAGCTAACGAGATTCTCTTTCATTATAAAGTGGTTCAGAGGTACAATTACAACTGGAACGGCCAAGAAATATTGAAGAAAAGTCAGCTACAAATTTTCCTTCAAAACAGAATCAGTTTAAGAAACGTATTTTGCAGAAATTCTATTATAAATCTGTTTTGGTAGTTTCTTGCTGGACAAGACATGGGTGACCTATTTAAACACATCCTATCATCATAACACCAACCAACACTTCACATAACATAGAGAGAGAGCCGAGAGACGGAGATTCAGACTTGGAGAAGGATTCCAACGCTCGTGACAAGCAATGGAGATCTAAATCTACTTTTTGTTTTCTTCTATTAGGCGAAACTCTTGGATGTTTTTGGGATTTGTTTTCTTAACTCATTACTCTAATTTATTTTTAATCTTTAATACTTTATTTATTATCATGGTTTCATCAGATCCCATGATGACGAACGGTTCAATTATGAACTAATCGTTGTCATGGGATTCTAACGGATTTATCTATATAGCTTAGTAGTTTGACTGCTTAAAGATTTATGTGTGGTGAATTCTTGATATCCTTGTATGGTTGTGCTTCATGTGTTTAGATGCGTCGTGAATATCTAATTTGTTAATCTCTTGCGAAACGAGAGTGGATCTTGAGATTTAGAACTTGCCATGCTAGCATAGGATAGGTTGATGTTTTAACATCATGATTTGTAGCGTAAATAGAGATATTATGCTGCCCTATGTGATCTTAATAGACAACTTGTTCTTCAACCGTTATGTTTTCAAATCTTATAGAGATATAGGGTCTAAGCATAATTGGTGTCTATTCATCTTCTATCTCTTTTGTGGATGTATGTTGGTATTCGTATACTGAGAAGTAGCGTATACTTGTTCCGTGTTGTCTGATGAGATATCAAAACCATCATATGTATTGATTAAAGGCGTCAACTCTAAGCGAAGTATTTAATGAAGTTAGGATCTCATGGTACTCTTGTAGAAGTAATTCGATTCCAATTCTCGTTATTTAGTTAATTCTTAGTTGTTAATTTACTTCTTAGTTAATTTAGTTAATTAAACCTAAATTTGTTAATTGTCTTAGCAGTGAATAAAAACCATACATTGTTGTATAGGTACATGAACTGAATTGAACCTAAACCAGATCTCTGTGGGAACGAACTCAACTTTATTCTATATTACTTGTGACCGCGTACGCTTGCGTGTATTAGTGTAAACATAGTGAAACATAAGAATTTGAGGAATAGAGTTTAGTTCTTGATGATTAGAGAATGGTAATGACAATGAGTTGAATGATATTAGGCAAAACTGTAAGAAATTTTAGGAGAGTATGTATAATGCTATGAGCATACCTACCAAATCTTCCAGTGAAGACTTTGATTTTGACTCTCAAAATCTGAGGTCTCTGTCTTCCTCAAGTGAGGATAAAAATGCCAAAATAGGCTATGTTGGTCCACCAGTTCCAAAAAAGAGGAGAATATGTTGAAGAAGAGAGACAATACTGATGGGGTTCCAAAATGGGAGGTTGGTCAGAAGTTTATGAATATGGCTGAGTTCAGAGATATGGTTAGAAGATATGGAGTAGCTGATAGAAGAGGGGTACAATTTGTCACTAATGATAGTAAAAGGTGCCAAGTAACATGTGAGGATGATTATCCCTTCAACATTTGGTGTGGTAGGGACAAAAATAGTGAGTCATGCACAATCAAAATCCTAGTTGACACTCATGTGTGCACCAAGCCATATATTAACAAGTTGGCATCTGTTAAGTACTTGTGTGAGGTGTTTAGAGATAGGATTAGAAAGAATCCTCAGTGGATGTGTAAGGAGATGGTAGAGACAATAAAAAGAGAGCTGAAAATAGATGTCCCAAGAATAAAAATTCTAATGTTAAGAAAAATGGCACTTGAAGGTATTGTTGAAAGTCTTAAACAACACTATTCAAGGGTTAGGGATTTTGGGCATGAAGTCTTATTTTGGGCATGAAGTCTTACTTAGTAATCCACATAACACAATAAAAATTTCTACTACAAGACTAAATAAAGATGACCCCCCCTAAGTTTAGAAGAATATATGTGTGCTATTTTGCATTGAAAGCTGGTTGGAAGGCAGGATGTAGGCCGGTCATAGGATTGGATGGATGTTTTCTTAAAACTGTGATTGGCGGCCAACTACTATCAATGACTGGGAGAGATGGAAACAATCAAATGTTCCCAATTTGTTATGCAATTGTGGAGTCAGAGAATAGTGATTCCTAGAGTTGGTTCTCAACCTTGTTGAAAGATAATCTAGATTTAACTAATGGACATGGCTTGACAATCATAAGTGATCAACAAAAAGGGTTAGAAAATGCAGTCAAGGAGCTCTTACCTAGTGTAGAACACAGGTTCTTCACAAGGCACCTCTGTGCCGAATTTAAGAAGAGGTAATTTTTGTTTATGCATTTCTTTTTTTCTATGTTCCTATATTATTTGTGTCATGGCATCTCCTTATTTGTGTAGGTTCAATACATCTTTATCGAAGAGATGCTTCTGGAACATTGTTGTTGCTACACACAAAGTGGCACACACTAGAGCCATGAAAGAGATGGAAAAACATTTAAAATCTGTACATGCTCAATTGTCAGCACTTGATCCCAAACAATGGCGCAAAGATTTTTTTGCTACTCATACTAAAGTTGATAACATAGACAACAACATGTCTAAGAGTTTCAACTCTTGGATCGTTTCAACAATCATTACAACGGCATCCTTCACCTTCCTACATTTCAAAATTGTAAACCATCAATTTTTCAACCATTATTTCATACATATTTCAATAAATCAAGAAAAAAATACAGAAAATTACCTTCGGTGTTGCACATGTGTAGAATCGTCTTCCTGGACTTTTTAGAGTCTAAGAAGTGTAAACTCAGATCGTTTCCCACATAAGCAATTTTTGGCCTCTTCCTTGTTCATCGATCGAAAAAAAGAAGAGAACTTGCAGATTTCATTATAGGCCTTTGATATGTTGTCATACTAGCATCAAATGGATGAGAGGAATTGAACAAATATGCAACAGATTTTTTTTTTCAATTAGTTTAACACTATAAACCCTATAACTCATATGTATATACACACATGACATATAACCGTTGATGTTGTACACATAAAAAATACAGACGTTGGCTTCCACGATGTCTAAGTCAAAACTGCCACGTATATTCTCCCATTAGGTCAACGAGCCTGACTAACGGCACTGTCATTACTCGTTACTAGAGTGGTGCATATGAGTCCCCGATAAATCGAGTGAGTAAAGTGAGATATGGCCTTCACTTAAGTGAGCACTTTGAGATTTAACCAAAAGAATATATAATTCTAACGGTAGAAGTAAAGATGTTGCTGAATAATTTAGAATTCAGGACTTGTCACTAGATACATGTTTAAATTGTATGGCGCCACAAGCGATATGAACACTCTCTTAAGCTAACGAATTACTTGAAATGCAGGAAACTTAATCAAAATTTACAATTCAAAAAGATCAGAACTTGAATCGCTGTCTGCTCCATCATCCTCATCATTTATGAAATTTTTGAAATTTGTTGAATCCTCGAAGTGATCAGTACTATCACCCAAAACTTGATTTTAATTTTTTTTTAAATTTAATTTTGCGAAATAGTTATATTAACACATTTTAATCGTCATTACATAACTTTTAAAATCAATATTTGAATAAAGTGCAAATTATACCTCCTTTCGCAACCGTTAGATTATCAACCTTTCGCAACCGTTAGATTACATATGAAACTATACCAAAAATGGTTTTATACTATATTATAAAAGTTGAAATTATAATTTGTAGTTTGGTTTCGTAACCGTTAGATTATCAACCTTAACCGTTAGATTATAATAAGCGAAAGGAGCTATAATTTGTAGTTTGGTATCCCCATTGTTATATTAACACATTTTAATCGTCATTACATAACTTTTAATTCCATATGTAACCATATTTATTGCAATGGTTAGAAATATAAGTAAATAAAGCCAATCTTGGAAATTTAAACTCAAGGATAATCAGGAAGTTTAAGTAAAAATACCTTGAAAGTAGAAGTGAGACAACTATTTTGATATTTTTTTTGAAAGTGGACTACTAATTTGAAACGGAGGGAGTAATCGAGAAAACATAAGATTAAAGAGTGAGAAATCGTACTTTAGATCAAAAACACCGCTGAACCAATAACGAATCAACTGGACAACTGATCCGATTACAACTCCTCCGATTTTCACTAGCTAATCGAGGCGATTCCCTAGTAGTGCTTCCTGAGCCGATACACCATCAGAAATTAATAGACAATATATTTGAGTTTCTTTACCTGTTATCAATTTGATATCTAAGACTCTAACAAAAGGTTTAACGCTAAAATCTCTAGCATTAATAACCGAAATTGCGTTCGCAATAATTGCCAACATCGTGCGTGTGTAATTTATGTATGACTAGGGATCCAGATGAAAATGATGAGATGCCTATATTTAATTGGTCCCTGCCAATTTGCTCAAAACCCGATTAAAGTCTTGTTGGAAAAAGTAAACAAATAAAAACCAAATTCAACTAACCTTATACTTTTAGGCAAAATCTGATTTGGCAAAAATACCAACTCAATCCAATTATTTTAAAAATAATTCAAAAAAATAATTGAGAACTACAATGCATTTTTCAACTTGATCGGATAAAAACTTGAGTTAAATACGATTTTCGATCCGGTAGAATAAAAATTTGATTTAAATATAAATAAATTTTAATTTTAACTATATATTCACATATATAATTTATGTATATACATTTATTATTAAAAATAGTTCTTTAAACACATCTATACTATAGTACTACAGCCGAAATATTAAAAAATTTGATACCTCATTTTTTGATATGATGCATGCACATTTAACTGTTTTACTTAATGACTTATTTAATTGTAATTATCCTTATTTAATGATTTTAATTTATAGATATGCATAATAAGATCCAATACTAAAATTTAAGTATTAAATCGGCTTCATTACTTAGTTTTAGTTATGTGGACTCCAATACTAAAATTTAAGTATTATATTATTGGTTTTCAAACCCTAATTTTCATGGGTTTGGGCCTAGTACCCATTCACAGTTCAATTTTTAACTCTACTAATATTTCAATAATTTCTCCATGTTAAAATCGTATTTTTTGAATTAGGTTCTATTTTTTTCAATCGTATGATGTTTTTATATATGTGGTTAAGAAGATTGTTTGATGCTTAGCAAAAAAAAAAAAGAAGATGTTTGATATTGATTTGATTCATGTAAAAATCTTTGATTTTCGAGCATGTTTTGGCTTCGCCGGAAATTTTTACTTGGTCGGAGTTCTTGTTTTGATGTTTGGCTGTTGATTTTACTGTCATATTCGTACACATCTACGTATTTAGAGTGGAACCTTGATTTTTATGAATTTTCTGAATTGTTTTTATTGTCGCCGGAATTTGACTGATTTGTCGGATTTTGGTTTCGTTTTGGTTATTATATGACTTGTTCTTGCCTGTAGTTGTGTTGATAGTTGTTGTGGGGGATATAGTTTTAATAGAGAATTAATATGGAGTGTTTTGGGATGGTAGGAAACTGGCCGAAATTTTTTTCGATGATCATGTTCATAATTTCTATCCAGGTTCATGCTTTAATTTTGTTGGGTTTATTATCCGTAATTTGATATTGATGATGATTGATTGCTATATTTAATTTTCAGTTACAAATATTTGATCGATAATTGGTAGTGATCAATTACTGGCTTTTAATGTGTTCTAATTTAACTATTTAGCTGTTTGGTACTTTATATGTTGTAATGTTTTATTGATTGTATATAGTGACATTTATTGTTAGCATTTTTTCGTTTGTATTGGTAATAATGTTGTTTGATGATTTATTTATGGCTTGATGCGTAAGCTGTTAGGTTTGACGACTTACACAATCCGAGATTCACAAACCACCAATATTGAGCACACACAACACCAATCGATTAGTTGACAAGATCCACGAAAGCGCGGTCAAACATTATTCAAGTATTACTTCTACTTCTATCAAATCAAAAAGTAAAAGCAAAACAAGAACACACACAATATTTGACGTGGAAACACCCACGCCTCAACTCGTATTATTAATCAAAACAATCTATTATATATAATACCACAACATGGCACATTTTATTCCTTGTGAAAGTACTATTTTAACCCTTCATATATTTAATATACATCATTTAATAATCTTATATTTAATATGTCTATTTAATATCTACTTAAATATTACGTAATTAATTATAGCAAACTAATAATAGCCATTAACTTTCGCAATTAATAATTTATTTTGGTGCATATATTTATATTCAAAATTAATAATTTGTATTCGTGCATATATTTATATTCGCCAATAATCAGATTTAAATTCTCAGTTCTGAATAAAGTGAATTTAAATCACAACTGAAAACATTGAATTAGATGACTATCTTAATAGATATTATAAATCTTAGACATATCATGTTGAAAATGAAGCCCTCGAGAAAAGAGTTTGCTATGATATATTTTGGTAACACGGCTACAAATTGAAAGGTATTCACGGCCACAAAATTGAACTAATAAAAGCCAAAATATCGCAATATTCACATTTTATTTAATATAATTTCACATTTATGCCTTCCAATTTTCTATGATTTTACTCTAAAATCCCCTAGAGTCAAATGTTATGAAATCGTTCGTTGATTGTCCAGAATCAAAACTCTGACATCTCAGTTCTGAATACAATGAATTTAAATTTATAACTATAATCATTGAACTAGTTTACTAATTGATTGGATATTAGAATTTCTTGGACACAACCTGTTACAAAGTGAAAGCACTTGAAAAGAAAATAAGTTAATCTATATTTAGATAACATTACAATAAACTGAAGAATATTCATGATCACAACTATTATAAATCAAAATCTCCAATAAAACTAAAATATCCCCGTGCCTTGCACGGGAAATGAAGCTAGTTATCAATAATACATCAAAACAATAACACCACAATGGTGTCCCAAACCCGATACTTAAGCTAGCAATGCTCAAGGATCACCCAAACAATACCTAAGACTACATCTCTTAAGTATTCACCTATTAAACAGATACAATATGACTATGTATATATAGCCATCCAAAACTTAGCCACCAAGACTTACCATGCTTGTTCTACAAGTCTTACCATACTTGTTATACAAGCCTTCCAATTCTTCGCACCTAATTACCCATCTTAGTGATCAAGACATACCATATATAATAATCGTCTACACATACAATTATTATCTTACCCATATATATCTTGGACCACCCAAGCCCATAACATCATATTGGGTTGAAACCCAACATAAACTTTGTGGTTTGGTTTGTTTGAGTAATTAATTTACATCTATTATAGTTGATTGATATTTATTTGTTTAGTTATTTAAAATTGAATTATGATTGATAGTGTTTTAATTAGTGGTTTTTAGTTACCATGTCAATGTCTATGAATGGTGACTTTTTTTTATTTTTAAGAGATAATTAAGTTTTTTGCCATTTTGGGTGGCCATGATTGATGATTTATATTTTGGACCTTTAAGAGGTTTCGATGTGCCATTTAGATGTCTTGTCTGTTCCATAATTAATTTTTAGAATTTAATTATTCAGTTATGTTACTAATAGTAAATATGTGCTAATTTGGTAATTTTGTAATTTCAAAATTTATTAGCTAAACTATAGATATTTATGTGTATTGTTAACACAAAATTACGCAAGCGCACGATGTCACAAGTAATATATCAATAAGTCAAGTTCGTTCCCACAGAGACTTAGAATGGTGTTCAATTCAATTAATGTGCCTATGCACCGATGTATGATTTTTATCCACTGCTAAGACAAATAACAATTTGGGTTTTGATTATCTACTTAAAAAAATTATTAAACTAACAGTTTACTAGCTATCTAAGATTAAATTCGATTTACTTATATGAGAATAAACATGGGATCCTAACTTCATTAAATACTTCCTTTAGAGATCATGCCTTTAATCAATATATGTGATGAGTTGATAACTAATCAGATAACACGAAATTAGTATACGCTATCTTTCCACATTCGCATACCAAACTACACATCAACCACAGATAGATAGAAGCTATGTAGACACCAATTATGCTTAGACCCTATATGTCTATAAGATTTGAAAACATAATGGTTTAAGAACAAGTTATCTATTAAGATTACATAAGGTAGAATGAGATAGTTCAAATCACACCACAATCATGAATATAATCAATAAACTTATGCTAGCATGGCAAGTTCTAAATCTCTAGATCCACTTTCGCATTCACTAGAAATTAACAAGGCAATTTAGATGTTCGCGACGCATCAAAGAAGAATAAGCACAACCATACTAGGATATCAATAATTCATCACACAATATCAAGAAGGCAATCATCTACTAAATTCCATAAATAAATCCGTTAGGACCCCATGACAACGATTAGTTCATGATCGAACGTCTCATCGTCACGGGGTTTGATGAAAACATGATGTAAAATAAAGAAGTAATGGTATGATAATGAATAAGAGTTAAGGGTTTAGAGAACAAATCGAAGAGCATCCAAAGGTTACACCAAAATTGAAGAATACAAGAAAAAGCTATGTCTAGATCTTCTTATCGTCACGTTCTTCGCCTTCAATTTCTTTATCTCATGCTCTCAATATAATCTCTGATGTGTGTAATTCGTGGGTTCTGATTTCAGGTCCCAAAGGTGTGTATTTATAGCCCCAAGTTGCCTCTTCTCCAAGAAATTGCCGTTTTTGAGTTGGAATAGAATTTCGGCAAATTCTGTCTTTGAATGCAAATAGAATTGCAAATTCCATGTTTTAGAACTGATTCTAGAAGTTTCTGGCCATTCATGTGATTCCACAATGATTAGAATTAGAAAACAAAGAAATTTCCTTCTCAAAATCAGTTTCTAGCAGGTTCTGTCCCATTTTTCCGCAGTCATGCGCGGCCGCGCGGCACCACAGCTCTCTTCAGGCGCACCCGCGCGCACATAATCCTGGAAGCCAGCCAAGCGCGCCCGCGCGCGGTTTCAGCATAACTTGGCGCGCCCGCGCCAGTACTAATTCTGCAGACTGCTTTGCTTCTCTTTTGCTAATTTCTTCTCCAATTCTTTTGCAACTTCAATCCCTTGTACTTTTAGGCTTTAAAATCATCTATGTAACCACTGATAACTCCACACCTGCACCTAAAGATAAAACCTGCACAATTCTCGCAAAAACACATTAGAACACACAAATGTTTGAGAACAAAGCGATCAATTTAAGTCGAAATAAGGCGTTCCAAGTGGATATAAATCCACTTATCACACCCCCAAACTTAAACCGATGCTTGTCCTCAAGCATAAACATAAAAATCTATCTACACTAACTAGTACCACTTCCGTAGGTGATCACGGTTGCATTTGGCATATGCAACAAGCCCTTTAAACCCCTAGGTAGCTGTAAGGAACCTTTGTTGAAAAATATTGTGGGAGCCGAGCGGGGCGGCTTGACTGATTGGCAGCCGGGACAACCGGAGCCGTTGGGGCTAGTCATTGACGACTTGGTCTCATTTGTGGAAAATTGGTGAAGGCAAGGACCTGATCACTTGGTGAATACTCAAAGGAAACGTGGGTTGGACATTGGCACAGAACGATGGGATGCTGGTCTACTTGGTTGGATGCGCGCCAAGGTCATTGGGCTTGGTGCTGGGCTGTTTTGGTGGTGGCAGCCTTAGCGGGTTTTGGTGCCTTATAAATGGACGTGGCTAAAGTACTTTGGCATTCAGAAAGGTTTATTGGGATTGTCTAAAGATGGGTCAGATGTGATCCAAAAGAGAGTTGGGGTCCATAAAAGCAAGGCATGTGCATGGCTTGTGATGGGTGGTTGGTGGCGGTTACTAGAATGTGGAAACTGCTCCTAGATTATGGGTTCTACAACATGGCATTGCTGGGACTGATAGATATATGTTTATCTATATATATGTATGTATATATATATATATATATGTGTGTGTGTGTGTGTGTGTGTGGGCACAAAGGCAGAGAAGGCAGTTGCAAGGCTTAAGGACTGTTTTGTGACATGGGGTGACAGTTATAAAACTGCCAGGCAGTTTGGAAACTGCCCATAGGCTGGAAATTCGTGGCTTATATATATGGGCCTGATTCTAGTTTGTAGGGAGGAGGAAAACACTTGTATTCTCTAGTTTGTGTTAGGCAAAAATGTTGTAAACACTTATAGAATTCTGGGTAGGCCTTAGAGTGTGTTTGGTGAGGTATTTTGATGCTAACCTCGGCCGAAAGTCTCTTTTATCCTTTGTATTGAGTTGAGCAATAAAAGGTTGAACGTTTGTCCATAATTTCTGGTGTGTCTTGTTTGATTTGTTTGATGATAAACATGCACTCCATGTTCGCTGCCCAGAGTTGCTGAGTTGGTTCCATCCGCTGCGTGGTTGTGCGCTTTGCTGAAAACGCAGGGCGATAAGGGAAGGCTGCTGTTCTTGACTCCGGGTGACAATGGCAGGCCACACAAGGGTGAAAATTCAGGTTTGAAAAACCCACCCCTGTGACAAGTGGTATCAGAGCTTCGTTGCTCGTTGTTGGTTGATTTCATTGGTTGAGTTTCGTCAGAAGTCATGGAGAATCCGCAAGATAGTGACACTTATGGTGATGTTGCTCGGTTAGAAAGAGTTATGTGTGAATCACTAGACGCTAACTTGTGGCCGTTGGTACAGAAATGCCAAGTCATGAAGGAGGACCTTGATGAGATGAAGAAAACCATGGGAAATCAGATGGGTGCTGTGGAAGACAAATTTAATGAATTGTCTTTGCAGGTTGCTTCTCTTGCCGATCGATGGTTGAGGAGTTTGCAGGAAATCAGATATGAAATGATGTTCCTTAGACGGGATGTTGCTAAAGTCTCGTTGGGTGGTGGTCATCCTAAAGTTGATGCTGATGTATCTGTCCCTATGAAGTTTGTGGGGAATCGTGGAAAGGAGGTGGTGCATGGTGCACAATCTGCCCGAACTGAAACCAAGAGCACTGGACAGCCTAAAACGAAGTTGTGTTTTATTTGTGAGGGGCCTCATTTGGCAAGGGTCTGTCCCCATAAGGAGATGGTTCGTGCTACGGTGGATGTGGGTAAAGATGTTGCTGGTGATGATTTCAAAGAAGGGTCTAAAACTGCTGTTGGTCATGATGATGCTATTGAAGGTGCTGCACAGCCTAGGGGAAGGTGATTGAGTGCTACATCTGTGGAGGACCACACTTTATAAAAAAGTGTCCAAGGGTTGGAAAGCAGGCTTCTTCGTGGGCTGATCTTTGTAAAGAAGATTAGGTGCAGGCTCGCAAAGGGGCGCACCAACATTCAGCGATATGGCTGGATGGATAGACTGGGATGTGACAGTCTAGAACTTGTTTATGTTCGAATGAAGTGTTGTTGATGCACATGGGTTGGGATGTGACAACCTTGGTGAAGTTGATGCCTAAAGTGGGACTGATCTCATGCAGAATTTCAGATGGAGGGCTGATGAAGTGGGAATATAGCAGCAAGGTACAAAAGGCAGCGTGCATAAGGTATCATTGTTGTCCAAAGACTCTAGAATTTGAAATGTTGAGTTTATAGTCTGTGGCTTAGAATTATGTTTGTAAATTCTAGTTGAGTGATGTATATAAGTGTTAAGTGGCATTTGATTCCATTGTAATTTCCTTTCCAAGTTGTAATTCCTAGTGATGTAAATATGGCAATATTGTGTTCATGGTTCTGCACACATAGACTGTATATGTTTCTGGCTTCCGTTGAAAGATGTCATGCTTAGTATGTGTTCTATAAATACTTTGCATTGGGAAAAGTCATTGTTGCGTAGTTTCTGCACAAAGGAAGTTGGTTTGCATCGTTCGCATTCTGTCTTGGGGAAATATGGAGCCTGGTTCGACACTTATAGAGGTGGGGATTGATCGTCTTTAGCATGATCAGAAGTGTGTCTTTGTATGGCATATGTTTAGGGGAAAGTCGGCTTTTGTACAGTTGGCATTGAAGGGTGGTAGAGTTCAAGCAAGTGGTTTGCAGTCTTTTTCATGGCATTGGGCTTACTACATTGAGTTTGGGAGAATATAACTCTCAAGCTGGAGGTTAAGTAATCAACTTTGATTGTTGGTTTTTGGGGGCAGTGGCATACCGCAAGTCAGGCGTTGGTTTGCTACTTGGAGAATTGATTTCTCAGCATTGTTGATATTTTGATGAGGACATCAAACTCAGAGTATGGGAGGGTTTGTAAGGAACCTTGGTTGAAAAATATTGTGGGAGCTGAGCTGGGCGGCTTGACTGATTGGCAGCCGGGACAACCGGAGTCGTTGGGGCTAGTCATTGGCGACTTGGTCTCATTTGTGGGAAATTGGTGAAGGCAAGGACCTGATCACTTGGTGAATACTCAAAGGAAACGTGGGCTGGACATTGGCACAGAACGGTGGGATGCTGGTCTACTTGGTTGGATGCGCGCCAAGGTCATTGAGCTTGGTGCTGGGCTGTTTTGGTGGTGGCAGCCTTAGCGGATTTTCGTGCCTTATAAATGGACGTGGCTAAAGTACTTGGGCATTCAGAAAGGTTTATTGGGCTTGTCTAAAGATGGGTCAGATGTGATCCAAAAGAGAGTTGGGGTCCAGGAAAGCAAGGCATGTGCATGGCTTGTGATGGGTGGTTGGTGGCGGTTACTAGAATGTGGAAACTGCTCCTAGATCATGGGTTCTACAACATGTCATTGCTGGGACTGATAGATATATGTTTATATATATATCTATATGTGGGCACAAAGGCAGAGAAGGCAGTTGCAAGGCTCAAGGACTGTTTTGTGACATGGGGTGGCAGTTATAAAACTGCCACTAGTAGAAAACTGGCCTTTTACGTCGGTTAAATAGGTCTTTTACGTCGGTTAAATGGCGACGTATGGGCTGGCGACGTATAAGGTCAGAGTCTTATACGTCGGTTAAAAAGGCGACGTATATTGTACCCTTTTACGTCGGTTCTTCTAAACAACCGACGTATATTGTACCATTTTACGTCGGTTCTTCTAAACAACCGACGTATATTGTTATCCTTTTACGTCGGTTTCTCTAAACAACCGACGTATATTGTTATCCTTTTACGTCGGTTCTTCAAAACAACCGACGTATAAAGTCCAAAAAATTAAAAAAAAATTAATTTGTTTATTGTTATCCTTTTACGTCGGTTCTTCAAAACAACCGACGTATAAGGTCCAAAAAATTAAAAAAAAAATAATTTGTTTATTTTAATTTTTGACTTGAATTTACAAATCAGAAATGTTTCTAGCTACATGGAGGGGAGTAGCTAAAGAATGTATTTAAAATAGAAAACTGATCCGTATATTATCTAAAAAAAATATTTACAAATCAGAATTAAATCATTCAATGAGTTTGGATAGATTACACACTCTACATACCATTCTTGTTCTTCGACTTAAAAAGAAGTGTCGAGAAGAGAACGATGAATATTTGGATAGATCCTGGGACTATGAGATGTCAGCTTTAATTAATTTAGGACCTCTACTGGTTACTAAATGGTTAGGTAGGCCCCTCAATATCAACTTCAGTGACCACTTTGTTCAGGCTCTGTATGACCAGTTTCTTGACCTTTGTTGCGGGTTGGGTAGGCTGGTCATCCCTACCAGGCCACTGATCTTCTTTCCCAGTAACTTCCCCAATTTTTTCCTGCAGTAACAAAATTGCATGGGCAGTAACATAATGTAGGCCTTGTGATGAAATTTTCATATTAACACACTCTTTGCAGATAAACTACTGAAAGATCTAATCTAGTGCAAAAATTGAGAAAGAAAGTATCATACAAGTAGAATCTTTGAATGAAACAGCAACCCTCTAAACTGGAAACCGATCTTTACCTTGAGAACTGTATTCTGTGCCAGAACCTGTTCATATTCGCTCCTAGCATGACTCAGCTCGGCTCTAAGAGATGCATTTTCTTCTTTTAAAACTTCAGCATGCTGTGCCAGCTCATCACATTCTGCCTAATTCCCATCGATAAACCACAAAACGACCTTAAAGTACTAGATATACAAACAGATGCATTGATAAATAGAAAAGTACACCCTACAATTCTACCTGCTTCCGTAACCTAGACCGGCGAGCAGATTCCCTGTTAGATTGTTTTCTTCTCTGTCTCTTAAGCTTCCTTTCATCCTGCATATGAAAAAACAAACTCATAAAATGGGATGATAACAAAGATGTTTTTTTTTTGCTAAATAATAACAAAGATGTTTACCTGAAAAAGATTAAAAGAACTTGCTTTAATATAAAGATAAATACAAAGAAGCCTCCCGGTTCCCGGTTCCACATTTTACCAACTAGAGTTCTTAAATATATATATATCTGTTAAAATATCATATAAGAAACTATGTTTCCAATTAAAAATGCCAAAATATAACACACAAATAAAAGCATTTAATTCAGAAAAGCTTATACAGATGATAAACGATATTATCTTCTTTTTGGATATTATCTTTGGCAACTGATATTGATACAAGGGGGTCTTGGGGGCTGCAGAACGTTATGTAAAGCCATAAATATTTTAAAGTAATCATATAGTTTAAAAGAATAAAGCAATCTGCATAAAAGTATACTTTGTCACATGTGGCCGACTTTCATGCTGTCAACATGCTCAGAAGGTATAAATTCCTAATAACAAGAGTAGAATGAGTTAGTGTCAGTTCAGTGACAACACATTTACAGTAATTAAATTATTGTATGCTACACACAGTATGATATTTAGCTATTTTATTGGATATAATAGAGATGTATTGCTTCATTCATATTAGAAAGTAAGTAATTTTGTACAAGGACAATTATACAAGGAAATGAAAATAATATAGACAACTTCAACAACACAGAACAACTATGCAGATACCTGAAAGAGTATTGTACTGGAAAAATATAATGGTATATGCAATATCCAATATGCATACAAGACTACAAGACAACAGAAGTATAGATAAAATATACTAACCTTGATATTTTCTTTTTTAGGAAGCAAATTTAGCCTGATGCTGTTTTTACGGACCGGAAAGACTTCATCCAAACGAGTATCAATGTATCTGGTATTCTTAGATGAGAGGTCAGATTTTCTTATTCCACATACCTCATTGCTTTTCCTAGGAGACATCCAGGAAAAAAAAAATGTCAATTAAGCATCATTTGGATTATGATATAGTATTTATCAAATGCTTACCTCGTAGAGCAAACAGGACCTGGAGATTCATCTACAAGTTCGATTATATTCTTTCGTTTTAGCTGCTCTCCCTGCCAATCGCCATGAAACTAAAATTACTATAGATTCTCGTTACCATGAAACTGAAAATATCAAATTATCAATCATTCAACGCCCTGGAATATATCCAATAGCTTGGACATAATTACATAACCTGAAGTGCTTATATCATAATAGCATAAACATGAAACATGCAAGTATGTTACTCACACCATTTTTATCCTTCTGTTGTTCTCTGTTTCCTGCAACTGCAGTGTACTGTTTGCACATAAAAGTACCTAGATATAGGTTTGTAGTTCTAATTTTTTATTGGTATTTGGTAGTACTAATATATTGATTATTATTGTATAAGGTGGAACAAAATCTTCATTATATTTAAGTGAAGAAGAATGGAACAATGTGGTGAGGACCAACTTAACGGGATCATGGTTGGTGTCTAAGTATGTTGGATTACGCATGGTTGAAGCAATTCAAGAGGGATGCATCATTAACATTTCTTCTTCAGCCGGTACAGTTAGAACCATAGCACATGGAGCAAGTGCCTATGGTTCCTCCAAAACAGGATTAAATAAGTTGACTAAGGTACGTCGTAGATTTTAAATCATCTGACTTGGAATTTACTGTATTATGAACAGCCAATTATGGAATAAAGAATTCCATTTCACACCTCAAAATTCACATAGAAGAACATTGCATCTACATATATAGTTCACTACGTATGTATAAACAAGTTGCACAGTATCAATAACTGTCATGCTTTCATGATTGATGTGTAATTAAAAGGCTTTGCATCGATAAAGAAGAACGTTGCATTCACATAGTTTTTTTTATATATAATACAAATGAGTAGCACTAAACATAGAAGAAGGTTACACTTGCAGCATTTGGGGTATTTAGAAAGGATTTGCATGGGCAGAGAAGAGCATTGCAATAGATCAGTGTATGCTGGTTGAATTGATATATATAGAATGTTGCGCTTAGATAGTTCATGTGTATAACAGCAGCAAGTTGCATTATAGAAAATTTTTTGTTGGTCTTGCATAACAGAACACGTTTTCATAGGGTTTCTAGATTTGTCAAAGACACAATTGCATATTTATTATTACTAATAATTGGTGTTTTTTCAATCATTTTATTTCTAACATTTGATTTGGTATATAAACAGTGTATGGCAGTAGAACTGGGGAAGCATAATATCAGAGTAAATTCGATATCCCCTGATCTTTTCCTATCTCAAATAACTGAGAGTCTGATGAAACAAGAGTGGCTTAAGAATGTAGCTGCAAGAACAATTCCACTAAAGGCTTTTCTGACATCTGATCCAGCACTGACATCGCTGGTTCGCTACTTAATTCATGACTCTTCGAAGTATGTTACAGGCAACATTTTTATAGTTGATGCTGGAACTACTATCCCTGCTCTTCCAATATTTTCTTCCCTGTAAACTTTCATAAATTATAAAGATTTTGATTAAGAGTGTCCGTGGATGCATGTGTATGACAGTATAAGGATTAGAGTAAAAGTTCCTACTAGCATTGTGAAAAGAAGAAGATTATGCATGTGAACTATGTAATTACCCTTAGTTTGTGAGAAACTCCTTTCATTGGCTTTCCATGGTGCAAATAATAGTGTGTCAAGTCGTAGGCGACGTATCCAGCCAAGAAGCCTCCGAACAAAGCAGGAGCGATGGGCGGAGGTGTGAATGGTCTAAACAGCAAGTTCCAGAACTAAAACAGCACATCATGGCAGGTCAGAATTAGTCAAGAAAATTGCTTCATTGTTTTTGCAACAATTTGCAATCAATGTGTTATGTATTACGTGAAGTAATGATATAAGCATTTTAAATCTTTTTTACATATGCAATCTGATTTTGACGAATGAAAAACAGGATGTGGAAGAGGATTAAGGAGATCCTAGTAGTAAAGGCACTTATCTCCAATGTTGAAAAGAATTCAAGTTCAGTCCTCGTCCTTTCCCCTTCGTATTAGAGAAAAAAATAGTACTTAGATGAGAACTTACTAATGAAGCTAAAATAGCGGTTCCAGCAGGAGGGAAAACAAGTTGAAGACTGTCCATAGGGTGCTTGTGATGGCATCCATGAAGAAGATAATGGAATGTGTTTCCCCTGTACAATTTATAGCAGTCGAGTAATGTGGGATGAAAATAATTACAGAAGATATAAGCATTAAGAAAACACACTAACCAATAGCCCTTCAGCTTTCTATGGAAAAAGAAGCGGTGCAAGGTGTATTCCATCAATGTCCACCCAAAGAAGCCAGTTAAAAACGTGGCTGCTAATTCAGTAGGAGTGAGTCCCATATTAACAGATCCCAAAACAAACCATGTTGCAACAGGAAGCCAGACGAGAGGAACAACCCACCATGCTGTACGAGTCAAGAACTGTTTCCAGAACAACAAATGCCTAAGCATATAACCCGAAATAGATGGTATAAACAATGTCCAAAAACAGTGTTTTAGCATTGTAGCCTAGTGAATACTCTCCGTTGAGACATGTGTGTATGAGTACTCAAATCAACCACTACCGAAAAAAATGTTTCACATGTAATGCTAAGAGAAGTTTGAAATTAGATATAAGACAATAAGCAGAGACAGTAGCTGCGTTTTACATACCTTTTACAACAGAAATTAACAGCCGGGAGTTTAGTAATCTTCACTTTAGAGTCATCTCATAAATCCCCCAAGCTTCAACACAAGTCATTTGAACAGCCAAATAATTGAACCCCAAATCGTATGTTTAGGGTTTTAAAAATGAGAAGAACGATGTAATGAATCCTTAATTGATAAATCAATTAGCAGCCAAATCGATTGAATCTTCCAAATCGTATGAATCCTAAGTCAACTAGCAGCAGATTTATATATGGTGTGTATTCATGGTGTTTAGGACGAACAGAGATTGAGAGATGGAGAGAAAAGAGAGATGGAGGGGGAGAGAACTCACGATGTTGATTTGGGGAAGAACTGGGATTATTGACTAAATACTAATTGCCTTGTAATTGTATATACGTCGGATATATGGATGCCATCGTGTATATATATGTTTTATATGTCGGGTAGCGTGCAGTGCGACGTATATGTACTAAGGTTTATACACGTATATAATAAAATCATATACGTCGCCTTTTCCTTAACCGACGTATAACATCATCATATACGTCGCCTTTTAATCAACCGACGTATAAAACATACATTATACGTCGGTCAAATAAAAAACCGACGTAAAAAGTCATCAGATTAACCCTTTTACGTCGGTTAAAACAACAACCGACGTATAAAAGTAGTATATATGTCGCCTTTATGGTTAACCGACGTAAAAGGGGCGACGTATAAAATCAGTTTTGTACTAGTGTGCCAGGCAGTTTTGAAACTGCCCATAGGCTGGAAATTCGTGGATAATATATATGAGCCTGATTCTAGTTTGTAGGGAGGAGGAAAACACTTGTATTCTCTAGTTTGTGTTAGGCAAAAACGTTGTAAACACTTAGAGAATTCTGGGTAGGCCTTAGAGTGTGTTTGGTGAGGTATTTTGATGCTAACCTCGGCCGAAAGTCTCTTGTATCCTTTGTATTGAGTTGAGCAATAAAAGGTTGGACGTTTGTCCGTAATTTCTGGTGTGTCTTGTTTGATTTGTTTGATGATAAACATGCACTCCATGTTGGCTGCCCAGAGTTGCTGAGCTGGTTCCATCCGCTGCGTGGTTGTGCGCTTTGCTGAAAACGCAGGGCAACAAGGGAAGGCTTCTGTTCTTGACTCCGGGTGACAAGGCAGGCCGCACAAGGGTGAAAATTCAGGTTTGAAAAACCCACCCCTGTGATAGCAGCCCTAGTGGATGAGTAAGGTCTCGTGAGGGCCTATAGTGAATGTACCCACAAAATCCAATGCAGTGCAATGCATAAATGCAACTAATTATGAAAATGCAAAGATCCCCTTTAAACTAACTCAAACCAACTAGCAAGCAAATATCTCAAAGAATGCATGTAAATCCAAGTAGAACTCGACTAAGACCCCATATACTAACAATACGTGACGGAAACGTGTGTGTGTGCGATGCTCATCAGAAATACTCCCAACACTAGATCAAAATCATACATGCTCTTCGTCAAGACAATCACAGGTTTATAAATAGAATAGACTATAGACACTTCATAACCTAGAAACACCTCCATCCTTATCCAAGGTAAAGAGAAATTCATGCTTTGTTACTAACTACTACGACACATATATACAAGCATGCTTATTTAACCGTGCAATGGATGAGACCCCAAAAGGCTTATACAATAATACCCAAGTAGCGAGCGTTGGGTTAGTGGATCCCAGACTATAAAAGCCTTAGGTCACTAGGCACAAAGTCCCCACAAACTTAATAGCTCGAGTATTAAAGAGCTCATCCTGGTTAATTTTGCATATAAATAATTGAAACTTTTGACTCTCTTTTTTTCCTATTTTTTTCTGCTTTTTTTTTTTTTTTTTCATATATGTCATTTGGAATGAAAATTCTCAATTCCAACCCTAGACTACTCATATAAATATGAGCCGGCTACTAGCCATTTGACATCTAGCAATTATTGACAATTATTTACAATTAAGCATGAAATTCCCGTTTTCCCCCAAACTTAGACTTTAGTGCTCCTACGCTATAAAGGGAATAACAAAAATTCTAAATATAAACAAGTGATTAAATCTCAAAACATCCAAACAAGCATGACCTCAACCTAGCCCAAAAGCACCCAATGAGACTGTGTAAAAATTTTGTTCCCGTAACATGCAAGTCAATTTCATAAGAACTATAAATCAACCCTCTATTCATTATTACCACACCCAATTAGACATCTACCTACCAATCAGAATTAGCTCATTCTAAGGGATCATGAAATATGCATGCCATGACAATGCAACTAACATGAACTCACATGGTATACGAAAAATAAAAACAGAATGCCCTACATGAAACAAACGTAGATAATACAAACATACATGCATGAACTACTACTAATATTCAAAGCACGATATCCTATATGAACACATAATAAAACAACAAATACAACTACTAATCCCCCAAACCACCCCAAACTTAAAAGATTCAATGTCCGCATTGAATGGAAGTAAATACAAGAGATAGCAGAAAACATACCTAACACATGGGTTGCCTCCCACGAAGCGTTGTCGTTAACGTCATTTATCCGGACAAATATGATTCAAATCATGGTGGCTCGAAGATCGCATTCGACTTGTCCTTAGAAGAAAGACCATTCACCCATTGTGTGACAACCTTCTTGCTATCGTCCCACTTCTTTTCTAAATCACTTCACTTTGACTCTTCCTCCAATCAATTTTTTCTTTTTCTTCTTCACACCTCTAAGGTGTTTATGCTTCACAGTTGATTGATAAGAACACTCTTCTACATCATCATCCATGATCCACCTTCTTAACACATTATCTGGACACACTTTAAAAATCACCAACTCATCATTCAAAAGGACATACCTCAAATGTGGTGGAAGTTTCCCAAGCTTTACACTCGAGAGATCTCGAATTGAAGAACTGTCAATGGAATCACTAATGTGATGCTTTAGCACGAGCATGTCTGATTTTTCGCTCAATAACTGATCAAACTTCTTTCTCTGACCTGTATCAACCATTTCCACACTGCAACACTCTTCTTCCTCTGTCGGAAATTTCATGGCCTTGAAGACATTAAAGGTGACATTCTGATCTTGCACCCTCATTGTAAGCTCTCCTTTTTGCGCATCGATCAAAGTACGGCCCGTAGCTAGAAAAGGCCTTCCCAAGATTATGGGAATCTTCTTGTCTTCTTCAAAATCTAGAATCACAAAATCGGCAGGCAATATGAGCTTATCAACCTTTACCAAGACATCCTCCACTATACCCCTCGGATAACTGATAGATCGATCAGCCAACTGCAAAGATATATTGGTTGGCTTTGGCTCCGGCAGACCAAGTTGCTTGAAAATAGATAAAGGCATGAGATTGATGCTAACTCCCAAATCACATAAGCATTTGCTGAATGAAAGGTTGCCAATAGTGCAAGGGATGGTGAAACTTCCCAGATCTTTAAGTTTGGGTGGCAACTTCTGCTGTAGAACTGCACTACACTCCTCCGTTAATGCCACTGTTTCAAATTCTTCCAACCTTCTCTTTCGTGACAAAATATCCTTCATGAACTTTGCATATCTCGGCATCTGCTCCAATGCTTCAACAAAAGGAATGTTAATGGACAATTTCTTGAAGACATCCATAAACTTCTGAAACTGTTTTTCTTGACTTTTCTGCAAGCGTCCAGGATATGGAGGAGGAGGATAGATCTGATTATTCTTTGAAGATTGCTCCGGAGTAGACTTTTTAATAGGTTCCTTGCTCTTCTCACCATCAAGCTGATCAGCCACTAAATCAGATTTCTTAATTTCCGACACAGCAGATTTTTCAACCTGCTGATTCTGAATATCTTCATCTTCCTTAGCTGATGATTTAGGATCCCTCGTGACTTTTCCAGATCTCAAAGTAACTTCATTGACCTGTTCTTTGCTTTCTCTTCTGCCTGGCTTAGCCTCCGTATCACTGGGCAGGGTTCCTTGTTGCCTACTAAGCAAAACACTTGCAAGCTGTCCCATCTGGTTCTCCAAGGTCTTTTGAGAAACTGACAGGCTTTTAATCATCATCCTCAACTCATCCATTTCTGATTTTTTCATTAGAAGATTGCCCCACATGAGCCTGGGGCTGTTGCTGCTGAAATCCCGGAGGTTGATATGGTGGCCTTGGAGCATATGGCTGTTGATAGCCCTGATTGAATGGCTTCGCTTGCTGTCCCTGAAACTGTTGCTGATAAGATTGTTGAGCACCTTGATTGTTGCCCCAGCTGAAATTGGGATGATTCTTGCTATTCGGATGATAAGTGGCTGGAACTGGTGCAGCAGGTCTCTGAAAGTTACTCACGAACTGTGCTGATTCAGGAGAAATAGCACACTGATTTGTCTCATGTGCGCCCGCACATAGCTCACAAACACTAGCCCCCTGCTGAACTCCATAATTTGCAAGAGAATCCACCTTCATAGTCAAAGCCTTCAACTGAGCTGCAATAGCTGAAGCTGTATCCACTTCAAAAATACCTGCTACCTTGCCTTGAGAAAGCCTCTGGGTAGGATTCTGATATTCATTAGCAGCCATCGTCTCAATAAGATCATAAGCTTCATCGTAGCTCTTAGCCCACAGAGCTCCACCTGATGCTGCATCTAGCAAAGGTCTAGATTGTGCTCCCAACCCATTGTAGAAACCGTTAATGACCTTCCAATCAGGCATGCCATGATGTGGACACCTACGAAGCATCTCCTTGTAATGTTCCCAAGCCTCACACAAGGATTCACCAGATTGCTGCTGAAATTGAGTTAGCTGGTTCCTTATTGCTGCAGTTTTCGCCATAGGGAAGAATTTAGTAAGAAACTTCTGAGCAGGATCCTCCCATGTAGTAATGGAACCGGGTGGTAGAGAGTGTAACCAGCCCTTCGCCTTATCCCTCAAAGGGAATGGGAATAGTCTCAACTTGATTGCATCATCCGACACACCATTGAACTTGAAAGTGTCGCAAATCTCAATGAAATCCCTGATGTGCATATTAGGATACTCCGTAGAAGCACCCCCAAACTGAACCGAGTTCTGCACCATCTGAATCGTGCTCAGCTTGATCTCAAAGTTATTAGCTGCGATAGCCGGCCTGACAATGCTAGACTGAATGTCATTGATCTTCGGCTGAGAATAATCCTTCAACGCCTTAGCTGCTGCTGGATCACCCATCTCTACAGTAGTTTCAAGTTCCTCTTCCTTATTATCTACTACACGATCGTCTTCCGCCAGTTTTTCCTTACGAGCCTGTAAACGTGTTCGCATACACGTTCAAGTACCTAACAATACCAACAAACAAACTAAGTAAGAAATCCAAGTCAGTGAACGCTAACGACCACTGATGACAAGCACATAAACTAAAAATAAACACCGATAGTCCCCGGCAGCGGCGCCAAAAACTATATATTTATATATGTGTGTGTGTATATATATATATATATATATATATATACATAGAGTTGCACTCCATAGCAAACACCTTATATAACGAACAATAAAGAACACCTCATATCTAATATAATTTAAGAGTTCCGTCATAGCACCCAATACAAAAAGTTATTACTTTTTTACCCTCTAGCAAACCAGCAAAATTTTTTTTTTTTGAAAATTACTGTTCATTGATGACGTCATCAATGACGTCATCAATGAACAGTAATTTTCAAATTTTTTTTTTGCACACTTGATAGAGGGTAAAAAAATAACAACTTTTTGTATTGGGTGCCCCTGGCGGGGCCAAAGGATCTAATAGATCTAAGGTGTTCTATGTTGTTTGTTATGTAAGAGTGTTCTGTATGGAACAAAAGCATATATATATCTATATATATATATATGGGTGCTCAAGGGAAAACCTTTTTAAGGAGAAAACTTAAGGTACCTTTCTCAACCCTTGATCCATTTTCAATCTAATGGTTGACATTACCCCATCAAAATTATTAAAATTTAATTAAAAGGGCACATCAGGAAATAAATCTATAATTTATTTTCTTACTAATTAAAAAGAAAATATTAAAATTATGAAAATAAGATAAAAATATTAAATATTAAGAAAAAAATATTCAAAATCTTCCGTGTATCGCACGGGTTATAAGCTATATATATATATATATATATATATATATATATATATATATATATATATATATATATATATATATATATAGTTTATAAAACACAATTTTCAAATTTTTAATAAATTATTGATTATTGTTTTAGATGTCTAACCAAAGGGATTCCCTTTGGTCAAAAGTGAGCATTTTTTTGTCAAATTTCAAAAAAAAAATATTTAATATTATATTTTGGTTAGAAGTGATTCATTGAATTTTTCTTTTCTTGTTGGTTTTGTTTTGGTGACTTGCAGTTTTAACAACAACAAAGAAGTCTAAAAAAGACTCAGTTTTGACTTTCAAAAGAAAGTAATGGAGCAGTCAAGGTGCAGAGTAAAAGCGAAGGCAGCCCTTGGCAAAAGAGAAGGCTAGTCTTTGATAATAATTGATGACAGTGGGGACTCATAAAAGCAACAAGAAGTTCTAGTCATTTAGTAGTATTCATGTTTTGTTGAGCACACTATTTTCCCCCTTGAATTTTTTCCCATAGGGTTGGGGTTATTTCTTTCAGACTTGAAGGTGTTATTGTCTAAATGTTCGGGGGCAACATGTGTACCCTTTGGTTAGATGATGAACTTTCGATGATGATGAACTTTCTTGATCGAAAGAAACTACTTAATTATTAGAATATTGTATTCCCTTACAATTCATCTATGAAATATATTTCATTCCTACAAAAAAAAACAAAAAAAGATAAAAAAAAAATGATAATTTTTTCAAAATAAACATCAATATAAAAAAAGAGCCAAATTAATTCCCTTTTCCTTTATTTATTATCCCTAACAAAACCAAAACCCCCCCCCCAACTTTATTCATTCATCTCACTAATGTGTTAATTACTATTTTTTTGGTAGTTGGGGCCCAATATGTCAAACGGGCTTGGGATTACCAGCATTTTATGAGTAACTTTTAATTCTTCATCTTTGTACGTGTATATGATATGGGCCGGCAAATTGAGAACTAAAAATCAATTAACTTATCAGCCTGCCCTAGATTTTGGAAGCCTATGTGGTCTGAAAGAGAATTGTAATAAACCCTCGCATTCTACAAATCTTAGTAGTACAAATCCAGGCATACAGGACCAGCATTGGACATTAGTACCCTTGGCCTCCTTTATTTCGGAAAAACTTATGTATTGTTGATGTTCCATAATCTGAGCGATCTCAAACTCAATAAGTTGAAAATGATTTAACTTTAAATTACCAAATTAACGAATGAGCATTATAATTTACTGCCTGAAATTTTAGTGAGTTTTTGTTATTCAAATGCATGTGCTTATTACTAGCTAATGAAAATTTTCGCACGTATATCTTGTGCTCCTATGAGTGGAGTTAAAGCTGGCGTGTATGAATATTGTTCTAAAAACGGCCGATTCAGATGATTACTCGAATTCATACTATTCAGGTTCAATTATAAGATTAGTCCTACCTATTACATTAATATAATTTCACCACCTCACAAAAACACTATAAAACGAGGTCAATTGTCGAGCAAATTATGAATGAGCACAAATAAACCATTCACTAGAGTATAGTACTAACTTCTCACCAGCATTTTGTTGTGAGAAAAAAAAAAATTAATAAAACTCAAAAACTCTAATTTTGGGGAGAAAATGTGAAGTCATAATACCGAGCGAGTCATCGAACCAAAAAAATTTACTACTAAAATTAAACCCTAGTTAAGAAATTGTATGGTATTCATTGTGTTCAATTGAACGCAGTACATCCTGATAATGTTGAATCTGATCTGACTTAACAAGTGTAAGTGTGTACTTCGAAGAAGAGAAGAGATTTACATGAAAAACAAACACGTGCCCGGAGTTTGATAGGTTGAATAGTCTACTAACGGTCACTACATTTTTAAATTTTCTGATTTTTTCCGAGTAATATGAACGGTTTTTTTGCATTTTTAGGTCGATAAAAGGAGTGAGATCCTCGTCTCATTCTTCATGTCCCATTCTGTGTCCCCTGTACAAAAAGGTGCCCCTGACGGGTCCATTTTAAGAAAAATAGAAATAAAAATATTGTTTCTTAAAATGGGCCCGCCAGGGGCACTTTTTAATAAAGAGGACACAGAAGGGACAAAAGATCAGGGCTCCGATAAAAGTAGGTCACTAAGAATCGATAAAAATGGGTCATTAAGGATTTACATAGACCGTATACATATATAACTCCCCCATCCTATTCAATTATTAAATTTAAGTATGATACGAAAATTAGGAAATATAAATAAAAAAGAATAATTAAAATATTGAGAAATTAGTAAGAATTACTGAAATTAATAAAGAAAAACATATGATTTTACCAAATGTTAATAATTGGATGGAGAGAAGGAAAGTAGTAATAATATTTTAACATGGAAGAAATACATATTTACCTACAAAACATTGTAACAAACAAAAATCATATCTATATAACAAGTTGTAAAAAAAAATGCTGCCAGCCTGCCATTGTTCCATTGATATTGCAGCAGCGCTGCATCAAGGAAAGCGGTAAGGTCCCCTGTCGTCATAGCAATGTTATACACTGACACGAGTCCGGAGATACCCACTAGCTGCTCGACACGTAGTTGACATAAGTGCTATAGCTTTTAAGATTGTCGTTGACAGTTCATCATTCATCCCTTGTACGTACCTTTCTTCAGTACATTATGTCTTTATATTCAAATTGCGTTCACATATATAATACACTCTCTGATATAGTAGGTTTGTAGGGTTTAACACTAGTGAAATTGGTTTGTATGCTTGATCATATGTTAACACCATTTGTTTGGAAAGTAATTAATTAACTCTTTCATAATTATGATTGAAGATTTGAAAAACGTTACATGTGAGTTGGGACTACGTACAAAAAAAATTTATTTTTGATCACAAGATCTTGTCATAATGAGAATATATTCATGTGAAGCCAAAATCAATCAGAGAAACTATCAGTCTATCAAAGTCGTTGGTACAGTCCTGCTCAACTGTTTATAAAGTTTCATGGGAAACAGCTAGTAAATTCTTTTATACTTAAAATTTCAATTTTTTTGGTAAACACGTCTGTTAAATTTGAGAATCAGAAATGCTTTTTTCTCCGTTACTTCAAAAAGGATATATATCAAAAATATTCTTAAATGATATATGATATTTTTTATTTGTAAAATTCATATTAATGTATTACGTATTCATTTATAAGAAAATAATCAATAACATGATGATAACTCATTTATTTGGAAACGCTTTCGTTATAACTGATAATTTCGTATACGACGCGATAACATTATACAAAAACGATAGAACAATTTCGTATTTGTATTATCTTTTCGATGCATACCAAAAAAATACACGAACACGAAATTACACGGATAAATATTATGTCGATTTTTGGTTTACTTTTGGGTACATGACTCGAAATGAAAATACATAAAAATTAATAAATAATTTATTAATATTTTAAATTATATAAATATGACATGATTCAAGTGAGAACAATTTATACGTGAGAACAGTGAGAACAACTACAGTTGTTCTTCACTCTTTTAAAAAGTGCAGAACAATTGTTCTGCATATTTTTAACATTTTTATTTTTGTATTGTTCTGCTGCAGAACAATTATGTTCTCACTGTTCTCATGTTAATATGTGTTCTCATCAGAGTGATCCTATATAAATATATATCATAAATAAATATTGTATATATTAAATGGTTTCAAATTTAAGTTTAACAAGATTTGACCACAATTAACTCGTTATGGCTTGTTAACTTAAGAATCGACTAGAAAAAATTCAATTGAAATTTTTTTATTGAATTACTTATTTTTAATTTTATTTAAAATTATACGAAAATACTATACATAAATGTTATGGCTTGTTAACTTAAGAATCGACTAGAAAAAATTCAATTGAAATTTTTTTATTGAATTACTTATTTTTAATTTTATTTAAAATTATACGAAAATACTATACATAAATCCTTAATGAATCGTGTTTGGATTTAACATTACATGAAACACAAAATGTATACCACACGAAAGTATACGAAATGAATGAACCAACAGATCTAGCTTTCGATTTTTAGAAATTCTAACATTTCTCACACTATAACAAATATGTGCTTTTGTTTACGACAAATATATTCTTAATTAGACACAACAGTATACAAAAATAAATATATAATTGAATTGTGTTCTTTTCTATTTTGTAAACTACATGTATGTGACTACGTGAGTAACAAAATTATAAATTTGGGACAAATTTAATTTCAACCATTTTGAAAATTAAATATGTATTTTGAAGAAAAAGTGAAAGCATGTAGTAAAAAACATACAAGTTGGATAATGAAGAAACACCCAATAATACTACTTCGCCAAGTTTCTGTTCTATATATTCCATGAAACTGAAGGTGTGTATGCAGCAGATTATGGATAATATATGTGAGGAGAGCTAGGGCCTGCTAAACCCCACCTTCTAAATAATGATTTATATATTTTTCAGCTAGCGTAGTTAATTTAAAAGTTGTTTGTGTAATTACTTTTAAGTCATTTATTTATACGAAAATAAGATCTAAAGTTTTGTTTAATTACGAAAAGAATAATAAAGGTTGAGTTAGATAAAATTTAGACAAATTTTTTGTCACCTTTTAAAAGGAAACATATAATTACTTTTTTGTATGTAGGGGTTGGGGTTGGGGTTGGGGTTGGGGGCTACTTTTTGAAATCTACTTTTGTCTTTTGAAGTCTACTTTTTTTCTTTTGAAGTAAGAAAAATCCAAACAATACTAGGTATCCTTGTTGTCAGATGTCACAATACATGGCATCAGTCATCAGCATTTTTTTAAATTTCTATTAATTTTTTTCTTTTAAAGAACCCAAATCATTATTGTAAAAAATTCTAATCTTTATTATCTCAGTAAGGGCTGTTATCAACCAAATCGGTTTTAGTACCCTTTTGGTGAGTTTTGCTACCCATCTTTCGTGATTTTGCAGGATTTCATTATATTGAGTCATTAATCTATATTATATTATATGGAACTGTGATTATCATGGTTGTTAGAACCCTTTCGACAAATTTAATATATGCATTTTTTATGATTATTAAAAATTGTTAGATTGTCACTATAAAATAATGTATTTATGAACGATACGAGCGAGAGACAACGATCGTAATTTTGATGAAATTTTTCTTGATTTGATTTAATTTAATTTAATATATGTTTGTTTAATTTTAGTTGTTTTTGTAAATGATGTATGTATTTTTATTAATAAATTAATTAACCATCAAATAAATTGTTAATTATGGAAAAATGCTAGTACACATGTCATGTAATGAATGTCATGTGAGCATTTATTTGAGAAGGAATACCCACCTTTCGTCGAAAAATCCAAGTAAGTTTTGGTCCCGGTTGGGTTTTCTAGCTAAATGGTATGACTAGCTAGAGAAAGATGTTTCATGTATAAAGATAAATGAATACGGACCATCCGGGTTGATGTGGACCGTGGCACTCGTGAAAAGATGAAAAACCTACCCACAAAGGAGGTGATGGTACTATACAACAATTATTACTACCCTAGATCAGAAACAGTAAAAATAAGAATAAGGATATATATATATATATATATATATGCACACACATATCCAACCTGCAACCTAAGTATACATCTTCTTATATAAATAATTGCTCATTTTGGCATATGGGTGGTTGTTAGATATACAAGGATTGAAACTAGAATTGCGGAAGAATCTTGTAGATAATTATAGAAACTATCAGTACACATATATATATATATATAAAGCATAACAAAATAAATATATATAATAATATAATAATGGGAAGAGGGAAGGTTGAGCTGAAAAGAATTGAAAACAAGATAAATCGGCAGGTGACCTTTGCTAAAAGAAGGAATGGACTTCTTAAGAAGGCATATGAGCTCTCTGTTCTATGTGATGCTGAAGTTGCTCTTATTATCTTCTCCAGCCGTGGCAAACTCTATGAATTCTGCAGCACCTCCAGGTTTATTTATATATGTTTACCCACATATCTACTTAGATTTGTGTGTTGGTTTTATATCATCTATGACCAGATCTTCCCTACGTATTATAAAAAGTTATCTCTTTTGGATCTATTTCATGAGTACTATTTTATTTATTTGTACTAAATATTAGTTTTTTTTTTTTGGTGTATAAGGTAGTCAAGTATTTTGATTTCTTTCGGCTGTGTTTCTTTTGTATATAAACACATGAGGATCTAAATATTGTTTATTAGTTCTAATTTTATGGTGACAGAATTTCAATCCTACAAATCTGAGTCATGATTCATTTGTAATAGTCATTTGTAATTAATTAAATTAAGCTCAAAATGTTTGGATCGATCTAGCTTCAATTCCAACAGGTAAAAATGTGCTTGTTGTGATATATATGTATATCTTGTTTTGAAGAATATACGCATAGATATGTATCTACGATTTGTTATAGACTTCTTTCAAAACAAGTTTACTAGCTGATAACAGAGCAAAAACAGGAACTCAACCTGAGTTTCTGGGTCTAGAGCTTGCATTCCTTGGAACTCATAGCAAGTGTCAGTTTACTAGCTAATAACTCTAATTTATATTTGCAAAATCTCATTAACTTTCTTTTGGGTTAGATTAAAGTTAATTATTCTACTCACCTTTTACTCCCCTTCATGGCTTATCTTAATTTTAATACAAAATTTTACTTTTATTCGCACAAAATGTGAAATATTGCTTTAACTGGATTATTTTTTGCATGAGAATTGCTATGTTTTGGGCATGGGGAAGAGAGGATTTGTGAATGAATTTCGCACCTTAAAATCTCTATATTATTTAAATATCCTTGATCTTTGAGTGTCTAGCTATTATATTATCTGACGTCACATATTTTGTATTATAGTTTGGCTTCCATGTATCATGATTTATATATAATCATTATATTCATATATTTTTAATAAGTTTTTATCTTGTAGGCCTTATAAAAAAATCAGTACATGTACAAATATTTGAGTATTGTTTGTATGTAGTCATCCGCTAGGTTATAATATATCTGGGTGTTTGGTTTCTCGGAAATCGACTCCATCAATCAGGTCTGCAATCTAGATTTCAATATGATATTATACACACACATGTACGAATGTATGTTTGTATTATTGCATATCACATAGTAACACATAGGGCCTCGCTATATTCTGAAGTAGATTTGAAAAATTGGCTTAGCTAGTTTACTTGTTGTACTACTACTTTAAATTTCATGTGATTGAAGTCTTCTTCATTTCCCCCCTTCTTCCCAGAGGTTTGTAGATTCACCAGAATTGCTATATATTAAATAAAATGTAAAATGCTCGATCATGTCTACTACATATGTATACCGATAATGCTATTATACTATAAAATAAAGGGAGCTGGTGAGATACCGTTACACCAAGAGTAGATGAGAGGTCACTTTTTCTTTAACTGCAATCCTCTTATTGGCATGACTTGTTCTTCTGGTGTTGTCATTCATGTATATATCAAGTTCTATGTCTTTTCAAGTCTAGCACTAGCTTCAGAACATGGTTGGTTTCTTACTCTAAATATTTGAGTGATTTCGCACACAACACCCTTATGTGACGAATAATTAAGCTGTTTCTTCTTTTGGCTATTGTTTACACAATTTGCCGTCGTATACTTACATTTTCTAAGTCTTCACACCAAATTAGGGTTTTATTTGACTAAATCTTCGCCTATCTTTCACCATAAAAGTAATATGTAACACAAAGAGCCATTTCTATATGAATGCATAAATTAGCTAGTTTTATTTCGTTCAATTAGTGTTTTGGAGTTTTGGTGCCCTTCATAAAGTCAGTAGTATGAGCTACTTAATAAACTAAATTTTTTTTACCTGTAAGAAAATACTAAATATTTTAAAACTCCCAGGCTTTCAGAAGTGAAGTTGTACGTTTACGTCTCTATTATATTTCTACCTGGCAACTTGTCATTTCGCTAAGCTTTAGGGTTGTTTTATTTCAAGAAGCTATTAGTTCTCCCGTGTTCAGTCAAAAGTTCTTTTAAAAATATTTTAATGCCAGTATAGGGTTATATTATAAGTTAACTAGTGTCTAGGGCCTAGTCCCCTAAAATTCCAAAGTCAAATTGTGAGTATGTGTTGCAAAAATCTGATATTGGATAAAATCGGTAAAAGGATTTTGTAAAGATTAATCGTTAAATATAAAATTAATTGGAGTAAAAATTGGATGTATTTTAATATTTCATTTATTTCATTAAAAATTTTGAAAATCATATATATTTTACATGCAAATTTCATTAAAAATCTTGAAAATCATATATGTTCTGTAAATTAAATATTGCATTGTTTTCGAAAATATGTTCTGCTTGCAAATCATATATGAATTTTAAGATTTTAAATGAAATAATAATGTTCATTGAACATTATTTGCATATATATATATATATATATATTGCAAAGTTTTGAATGCATAATTTATAGGGTCTCCACGGTCTCCACTAAAATGGTTGTCTTCGTAGTTAAGTTCTATGGAGACCGACATTTGAGTGGAGACCATATACATATGCACTCAAAATATTGCAAAACATATATATTTGCAAAGATGTTCAATAAATATTATTATTTTATTCAAAATCTTAGAAATTATATATGATTTGCAAGCATAACATAGAGAACAATATGTTCTGTAATATTTTATTTGCAGTACATATACATGATTTTCAAGATTTTTTAATGAATTTTGCATATAAAACATATATAATTTTCAAGATTTTCAATGAAATAAATGAAATAGTAATTTTCATAGAACATGAGTTACAATGAATAAGTTTTTGCAATGTGTTGATTGATATATGGTCTTCCATCTCCACTAAAAATTTGTTCTCCATAGAACTTAACTCTATTATCATGATTTTATTAGTTAGTTATTAAGTAATATATGTACTATCTCCGTCCCATTATATATGTACCTTTTGATTTTTGACTTGTCAAATTGATTAAAGTTTGATTGATATTTATATTTATTATATGAATGAAAAAATTAAAAAAAACTATATTATTAAAAAGTAAACGTAATTTTCGGTTTTTAAAAATAATAATTGAATAATTTCTAATATATTCAAAAATTTGTCAATTTGACCATTAAAAAATCAAGAGGGACATGTAAATTGGGACATATGAAGTATTTATCATATTATAAAGCATTATATAATTTTTATTTGATTAGTATATTATTTTAATTTTATTATTTTATTATAGAAGTAATAGTAAATATTAATCCTGGATTTAAAAATCAAATCGGATGGGTACCATTTACAGAATTAATCAAGAAATATTGATCGAATGAATCAAAGATTTTTAGAATAAAAGTGCTAAAATCGATCTTTCCAGTTTCTACTGTCATTATTTGGACTTGCAATCCTCAATCAATTGGGCTGGCTATATGGATTCTTATATTAAAATGGCAAGTGATATAGCTAGAGTTAACACTATAACTCATCTATTGCAAAATAAACGTGGGGGTTTGTTTATTCCAGTATGAATAAAACACTGGGGCGATATCAAAGATGCAGTTACGGGGCACTTGAAACGGGCCATCCTGACAGAGATACACAGGTGACATTTTCTATCCGTCATCAAGGAACTCTCATTTTTTAAGTACATTATCCAAATGTCTTATTTCATTGTCTTATTTCAATATTATGGAAAACAACACATATACTTATTTGTATCTGCATATACATGTGGAGATATTAGATGAGGTCAGTAAGTAATAATTTTTTTTCTAATTTTTTTTATTGTAAGAAACTTTTTGAGCATAGTTAGAAAAAGACTACTAAAAATGAAAAATATTTATGTACACATCTTCAAAAGTTATAAAATAAATTTTTAGGGGAACGACAAATATTTTGTACAATGAAGAATTCGAAAATGGGAATCCTTTAATATTGGAGGTACCTATAATCAGGATCACCCATATATATTTTACATGTTTCTATACTTTTGCCATCTGATAATCTTTTAAAAACACAATATTTGCGCTAGATAAATGTGGCTTAAGTGTCCACCACAAACCCTTATGTAATCATCAATTAAACTTGTGCAGAGTAGCTACCAGGAGTATATAAAGCTTAAGGCAAAGGTTGAGGCCCTGCAACAATCTCAAAGGTGATTCACTGCGTGTATACCTTCGTTTACTCTCCTCTCGAAAACTTAAGGAACATGACTAAAAAGAATTATTTCTAGTATTCTCACCTCGTCTTTTGAACATACTAGTAAATAAGAGCATGTTTTACATTGCCTTTCCAAAAAATTAAAAATTATTTCCTCAATCCTTTTCAAACGGAAAATAAGAGCATGTTCTTTAATTAATTCAACACATCATCTGGACCAAACGGTCAGGCTATGGACTTCATTAAATTTTAATATATATATATATATATATATATATATATATATATATATATATATATATATATTACAGTCTGTGCTCTTAATGGTCAGGCCATTCTGATGACATGATTCCTCAATTAAGTATAACTGACATGCAGGCATCTCCTCGGAGAAGAACTAGGACAGTTGGGCACAAAGGACCTTGAGCAGCTGGAGAGGCAACTTGATTCAACCTTGAGGCAAGTTAGGTCCACTAAGGTAGGACTTCATTGCCAAATATATTTATAATTAACCTACGTTTTAAGTTGATGACGCATATGTGCTCTAAGTGAAGGAATCAAAATCACAAAACAGCCGTGACTAAAATGGTAAAATTTCTACTGATTTTCAACTATAAGTCGTGGTTTTGTAAAAAAAAGTGCTTACTATAATTTTCAGTTTAGCTGGGACTTTAGTGTAGGTTAGCTCCTTTAGTTCTGCCCATGTATATACTATAATTTACTTCGATGATATTACTTTTGGGATATTAGGTTATTACTTAAACAGTTTTTTCATGCATTAAAAAAGTTAAAGCATGCATCTCTACTTCCTACTTTCTTCGCATTCCACCCTTCACAATTTTTTGCATGTTTGCAGACTCAGAATATGCTTGACCAACTCTCTGATCTTCAACAAAAGGTATACATATATCTGAATGTGTACACACACACACATTTAAATGTCATTAATTATTGATGAATATGTGTTCTCCAAATTAGAACAATTTACCAAGTTGAATAATTATCCTGCAGGAGCAAGAATTAGCTGAAATCAACAAAGCTTTAAGAAACAAGGTACATTTGAGCCTGCAATATTAATTTAAATTCTTTCTAAGTAATTTTTGTAATATACTAGTTTAATTATTTCACATAAACCTAGTACATTATGTTCCCTTTTCTAAGAAAAACAAATAAATGAAGTAGTAACCAAAACAAATATAGTATGAATATTGTTATGTCTAATCTTGGCATAGGTTCTAAACAGGTTTAATAGACTATACTAGGGCTCCACCTTTCTTAATGGGCTCAGGTATTAAAGATATCAACAAAACATGAGACCCCTAATCTAGGGAGCGTCTCATCTCTATCTTATCATATTTCTTGAATATAGATCTCTTGAAGACGTGATCCTATCCTAGGGGTCGCCTCGCTATGACCTCATGCTACTACTCAAGACGTCCTCTCATGCCAATGCCAAAGGAAAAGTGATCTCACATTTGGGGTCTCATGCCAGGCCTATAGGGATCTCATGCTAGGTCCCCAGGATCTCATACTAGGCCCCTTGGGGTCACATATAGAAAACACATGGTCAGGTCGTTAGGGGTCGCATGTGTGGTCCAAGGACCGCCTCCCATGACCAGGCCATCGGGGATCGCATTAATTAATTCAAGAAGGCCCATGTCTAGATTTCCAAGGATTGCATGGGTGGAGCTCAATATGACCAAACTCTCAGAGGTCGCATGCACTATCCCGGGATCGCATTGCATATGATCCCTGGCACAGGATCACATTTTATCTATATCTCATCAAAGCTGGAATAATTCTTGAAATAGTGCGATCCCAGCCTAGGGATCACATCACATTTGAAACTCATATTATGATATCTCATTATTACATGAAGGCCTATGACCAGATCTCAAAGGCTCGTATGGGTGGAGACATCCCTATACACGGCATACTTAGGACCCTATCGCATGCCTAGCACCCAAAGGGTCGCATGCGAGGTCCCCATAAGGTTCTCCTTATAAGCCTTAACACGAGGTCTCATTTCCCTAACATCAAAACAGTCTCACGTAGCTTATAACAACGTGGACCATAATCAGTTATAGGCTTACATACAACAACCCATGACGTCCAATGGACATGGGCCCAAATAAATCTACAAAGTCCTAACCCGTCTAGGTATCTTGTTCTCCAAGAATTACGTGTGGCTTGAATCCCT
The DNA here is from genome assembly GCA_036435485.1 of Saposhnikovia divaricata. Taxonomy (NCBI): domain Eukaryota; kingdom Viridiplantae; phylum Streptophyta; class Magnoliopsida; order Apiales; family Apiaceae; genus Saposhnikovia; species Saposhnikovia divaricata. The sequence goes on from CM071600.1 coordinate 22,705,205, forward strand.
ATAAATAGGGTATGTATGCCTTTCATTACAACTGAGAAATAGTTTATCTAAGAGAGTATTAACGTATTTTCTCTCGTATTCTATGAATCAACAAATAAGATCAGTTTAAATCTCCAATCTCCGTTTCGTATTTTTCGTGTTCTTAGCAAAATATCTATATTTTATTCTGTGATTCGAGCAACCTTCGTAATTATTGTTACACCAAATTCTCCCAACACTAGCTAGTAGCTAGAGTTTCATATAAAAGTAATAATCTTATGCAGGTTATTATATATAGTTAGTTTCAGCAAATGGAAGTCTAATATCGATAATCGTGTGTAGCTGGACGAGAATGATGCAAAAACTCAATCTGAATGGGAAGCTGAAGAGCGCAATAATATGGCGTACAGAAGCCAGCAAGCTGCTCAGCCCGATCAAGGAGCATTCGAGTCTCTAGACTGCAATAATACAATGCATATGGCCGGGTATGCCTCCAAGGATCGAGATTTTTACAAACTTCAACCCTTATTTTATATCCATTTTAGTTGAATACTAATAACATTTTACATTTCTGGAAAACAACTTTACAGTTACAATTCAGCAGTGAATGATCATCAAATGGCTTCTGCGACACCAACACAAAATGGCGGTGGAGTAATTCCAGGGTGGATGCTCTGATCTTAAACTCAGAAACAGGGTATTGGTGTATTGAAGAATTGACTCTGAACGAAAAGGAGGGTCTGCATGTAATCTTTAATCTTCATGAGGTGAATATGTTTCTATATTACTTCAGGAAAAATAAGATAAAATAAACAAATGGTACTTTTCTGATATTTGAAAATATGTAAACTGCTTGTGTAACGACTACATAAATCGAAATTGTTGAAACTAAAATGACGTATAATTTTATGTTTCTTTTACTTGCTCGAATCAGGCTGTTAAAGCAAATCTTAACCTGGTGGGATTATAATTCCGTGATGTTTTACATTTTCATTCAAATAAAAAAAGACGTATTTAGTGCTCCATACTCACTTGTATAAAATAATTTACAAAGCAAGCAGTCTAACCCGTTAATTGTAAGAAGAACATCACAAAGTACTATTTGATTTGAAAGATTTTTGTAGCATATATTTAACATGTTTAAATGACAAATATACAGCATTAACTTTCATCAAAAATACATGTAATTGTTCCAGAAACATATTTTAGAAAGAAAAGAAAAAAATGTAAATAATAATTTCCACAACTTGTTTAGAATGATTTTTTTGGGAAAAAAAAGGAAAAAAGGAAAAAATTCAATTTATATTTATCGTCAAAATTTTCTTCTCATTTTCTAAAAGATATGGAAAAAAGAAAAATGAATTATATCATCTTTTTCTTTTATTTACTAAAATTGGGGTCACAGCAAGTAAATGTTTTTTCAGACGGAATGTGGCATCAAGCGCCTAACTTCCTATCACTGTCAGTTTATCGAGGAGAATTTCATTACAAGAAGTTTTATGATTGAGTTATTCAATTAAAAGTAATGCTTGGTACCCAAATTGGTATCCAAATATTGTTCCATTAGATGATTGGTGTGAATGGAGGGGTCTACTATTATTATAATCAATTGAATTGGTTACAAATTTTTTGAGTACCAATTTGAAATACCTAGCATTTTTCTTAAATTAAAGTTCTAACTGTGCGTAATAGATGCATGACAAACTAACTTTTAATAATTAGTAGATTGGATTTCATCTAACGTTCTAAAGATTTTATAGTTACACTCAATATATGGATATAAGAGAGATTATGACATAAAAAGATTTCAATTTCTTCAATTTTAAAATAATTAAATTTTATTTTCTACACAATAATATTTATAGTGCATGTGATTTATTTGAACTTTAGTAGTTTTATGTCAAAAAATTAGTTACATATTCAATAAGATAATTTATTTTTATGAACATTTTTCATTATACGAAGATCACAATGATCAATTAAAGATAATAAAGATGATAATGAATTATTTAAAAGGTACTAGACAAGAAAATCTCTGCAAAAATATTATCATAAATATTGTCTATACACATAAAATGTATAAAAAATGTGTATTTTATCAAAAATATAAATTTATGCGAAAATTGGAACTCATATTTAACACTACAATTTTTTAAAAAATATCAAATATTATAATAAAAATATTAAATTTTAATAATAATCTCGACTTAGAACACAAATTTTTTTATCAATAATAATAATTTAAAGTGTATTACTGATATGCAAAGCTGCAATGACAATAAACTTTCTTCCGGACAAATTGAAACGTATACCCTCTCGAAATAATTACTACTTAGATTGTGACATTATGATGTGTCCCATCATATTATATGTAACCTCCCGTATTTTTTTTAAAATTTTATTCAATTAATAATAATATTATTGAGTTATTAATATTATTTTATAAGTAAGTACATATTTTTTTATGGAGTATACGTTACTTTTTAGATTAGGGAGGAAGGAGAAGAGAGAAGAGGAAAAAAAGAAGAAGAAAGAGATGAACAAACCTAATTGAGAACTTAGGAATTTGAGTTCGAGGTAAGAGATTCGTTGTTAGTTAGGGTTTATAATATTCATGAACTTGTTATATATGTTATATTGGATGTTTTGGTGAGTTTCTTGAGGATTTCTTGAGCATCATCCGTAATTGTTAAGGTTTAAGGTACGGATTTTGTGTTATTACTTTCGCCTTCGCATTATCTCACTATTTTCTTGTTTTCGATCATTTGTATGATCTGATTTATTATAAAATTCGTATCTAATTCACTATTTACTGGACTGTTGTGATTCTTGTCTCGTTAGAAAGATAATTTATTCATCTTCTTTTTTGCTTCTTTAAGTTTTTTGATGTTCTGCCTCTGTGTTAAAATCGACCATTTGTATATTCTGGTGCGTGATTCTGAGTTTTTATATTGTAACTTCGAAAATTCATATTAAATTTAATATTTGTTCAATAATTACGAGTAATACCATTATGGAAAGCTCGTTTCAACCTATGTGTTTTCTATTCATATTCCGCTGACCAATTATGTGATCTCGATGTCTTAAATATCAAAATACTAATGTCATCAGTGCCTGATTCTGTTATTGCAGTCCGCATTTCAACTGTTTATGAATTTGTTACCTCTTTTTTAATGAGCCTTACCATTCTCGAAAGGTCTCGGAGTTTTCTACAAGTTTTGTGTTTTATACTTTTTCATTTGAGTTCATATTTATATAGTAAATTGTCTTTCTTTAGGATTGGTCAGTTCTAATTTTTTAGCTTCTATAGTCTATTTTGTTTGATATTTTGTTTTGTGATATTAGATCAACGTTTTTCAATTATTTATGATATATTATGATTTTGAGTCATCTTTCTGGAGTAAGTTATGTGTAAGTTATATGTGAGTTATTTGTAATTTTATTATGATTTTGGAGATATTGTAAGACTCCGTCATGAGTGGAGAGAATCTCATGCTTGGCACCTTCTATGCGGTGTAATTAAATAGTATGGGCATGTCGCCAATGTTATGGGACACGTATAGTCATGACTATTGTGTATGTTTGGCCATTTTGGTAACATTGTGTTTTTTTTTTGCCGTGCAAACCCCTGTAAGATTTTGGGTAGCATTTGCCTTGTGCTATGTAAACCCCTATAAGTTTTGATGATTACATATTCTGAATAATCGAAAATGTAGGACATCCTGTAAGATTATCTCCCATGTCAGTAAGTAAAGTTTTGTTTTCGATAATAATTTTTCTGATTATTATGTGTAAGTGATAAGATTAATTATTTTGAATATTATTTGCAAGTGTATGTATAAGAGTCAGATTATATTTTATCGATTATGTATTTGCTTATGTTAATGTCATAATTATGCGTAATTGATATGGTTAGTTGTAAAAGTAAGATTGTTTTTTATTTAAGAGCATTTGTTTTTATATTGTGAGTTGAGTATCTATTTTTTATTTTCTCATCCGCCAAATCTCATTGTTCTTTGTTCATATATTCGTTTTTATTCTTAACTTTGTTAGCTTAATTTTTGTTCATCTTGTGTTTTGTTTTATATCCGTTATGAGCCTTTAGCTTACGGATCTTTGTTTTTCTTATTCCTCCCGGCAGGTGATCTTATTTAGGTGGGCTACTTATTGGGAATAGTGCGAGTTGCGATATTTGGAGAATTTAGGTGTATTTTTAATATATGAATTGTAAGTTATTGAATTTTGAGAAGTTGTATCGTTTTATTCGATTTTTAGTGAATTTTAAAATTAAATGTATTTGTTGGGAAGTTAAAATATATATTATATATTATCTTGAATAATATATTGTAAAAATAAATTTTGTAGGTTTTTACATTTTGTTTATTACATTTCAGATCACTTATAATTTCTTCTCCAGAAATTAAAATTTTTTTAAAAAAAACTTTTAAATGTAAATAAAATTTATGGAATTTAACAAATACACTAGGTTTTTGATTAGTTATTGCAAAAATACTATCTTTTCAAATTAATTGAAAATATACTATCTTATACTATTTTAATTGCAAATATACCCATCTTCTTCAACCCCGAAATATAATAGAATTCTTTCCATATCATTCAGTGTCACTCTCCTTCACTGTCATTTATCTTCTACCGTCTCATTTCTTTGAAGCGGGGCCGCAGGCCAAGCTTGTCTTCCCCGACCTCCATAGTCAAAATATCACTTCTATATTACTTTTTCATCTTCCAATTCATCTTCTCTCACTTTTTCATATCACTTCTATATTACTTCATATATTATCGTTATACACATATGATATATACATATATACACACACATATCAATAAAGATGATGATAATATCGGGTTGATTTGTTGGAAATGATTAAATTTCAGTGATATAAGTATATTGATATTGCTCGATCCACAATTATGATTGAATAGTTACAAATTTGTGTGTGTTTATGTGTATATATGTATGTGTATGTAAAATTAGGGGAAAATATGTATACATGAAGATTATACTCTTCAACTTCGTCTCTGCGATTTGTTTTGATGGATCGGCCCCGTAGGGGCACCATCAATCTCAGTTGATTTCGATTGCAAATGGTTGATGTTGGTTGTATTTTGGATGATGTAAGATGGATGGATGAGGAGAAAAGAGTCTACACTACTGTAAAAACAGCCTACAACATTGGTTTTTGGCCGATGTTAAAAGTGTTTCAGAACCGATGTCTTTGTCTGTGTAGATAAAGGGGGTCTTTAACATCAGTTCCTGACCGATGTCAAAGATGTCTATAGACATCGGTTCCCGAGAAGAAACTGATGTCTTTCCTACTGTTTAACATCGGTTTGCTAATAAGAAATGATGTTTAATACAAGCTTAGACATCAGGTCGATAACTAAACGATGTTAAAGCTGTATATAGACATCGGTTAAAGTAAAGAAACTGATGTCTTTGACTCATAATTAAAATAATCTTGCGGTAGTACAATTTGAACATCGCTTGTTCAATACACACAAATACCAAAAACAAACCAAGACAATCAAATATAAATAACCAAAATTCATTTATATATTACCAAACAAACCAATTCAGTACACAAAAACGACAAAATCAATACTACATTATCAAATCAAAGCTCATCCCTACTACATTACCAAAAGGACAAAATGAAAGTAATAGCTAACTGTGCAATTTGTGTTACAAATCAGGTCTTCTTTGTGCAGTTGGTCGAACTCTTTCTTACTGTTGTTAGTCAGGTTGGTGCCCAAATCATGGAATGTAAGTTGGACGCCAAACTGCTTCCTGGTCCCATATGTTCAGACAACCATCCTCTACAGAGCTTCCAAAGGCTACAGATCTCCCAAAGGCATATGACTTGTCTGGGCACCACTGAACATTAATCAAGCATTTCAGTCAACATATTATCTATAATAGTTATTTAAAAACCATACCTGAAAAAATGTAGATAAAAATTTGAAGTTTAGGATGAACCTGAACACAGAGAACAACTACTTTGTGATCTTTGAATTTATGAACAGGAGAACCCAAATTATGGTGATCAAACATGCAAACAGAATGATCTACAGACCTGGAACCATGCATCAAACACTCCATTGTGTAATTTATTATTTAGCTGCAATATGCATCATGTCATCATTCATATTCCCATAGACTCAAACCAAGATAAATACAGAACTACCTTCCTATGCTATGCAGCATATTCATCATTTCACTATTAGGTTAATAAACTTCCCAAAAATACAGAAGAAGAATATGAGACTTAAGGAATAGAGTAGCAGGTCCATAAAAACTCCAGAATAGGGACTCTTACAAATTTAAATAAATAATAGGAAACGTGAATACAATGAAAAAAATTAAAATTATGGGAAGGTTGAAAAAATGAAGTATACCGTTCTGAGTTATCAGCTTGTCCTAGCCAAGGTTTTACGAAATCATCTTCCTCAAACATAAAGCCTGAGACACTTACGATATTTACATGTCTTCTCGATCTTCTACGGACCCAAACAGAGATGTACAAAACAATAACAATAACTAAAACAATAACAATACAAAATAGAGTTACTAAGTCTTAAATTTATGCATTATGAATTTATAAGTTATAACATATACTATGAATTAATGAAGTTATCGGAAAGGAATAAATGGTGCCTTGAGTGACATTATGCAGGACAAATGCAGGTGAAAATAAAATGCCTGTATCATCTCCAGCAATCGAAAGAAAGCCTCATCTCCGATGACGTCCCACCATAAAAGGGATTCTTCGATGAAGACCCAAATAAATTTGTCAAATCGAAACAAAGGATTTAAATTGAAGGTAATTTAGTACAAATCGAACCGATTCCAAACGTGGTTTGTGCTTAATTAGGGTTTGTGCTTTGAATTATGAGATGAGAGTAGCAATTTGTGAGAGATGATGTAAATTAGGGTTTGAGATTGGATGTGAGAGAGAGACGGGAGAGGAAGATGGTGAGACAGAGAGAGCGAAAGAAAGAGACTGTGAGAGAGGCCAGAGAGAGAGAGAGAGAGAGAGAGAGCGTTGTGAGGCCAGGTAGAGAGAAACGAGGAAAGGAAAGGGAGAAAAATGGGGGATAGAAATTTGGTTAAGGGAATAAAATTTTTGGTTTTGTAATAAAGGGGGAAAGTGTGAAACGAGGAATTTTCAAATTTTTTAAAAAGGAGAATAGACAACAGCTATTGTAATAAGCGATGTCTTAAAAATGTTCTAACATCGGTAAAATAACAACCGATGTCAAAAATATTTTTAACATCAGTGACATTTCTAACTGATGTTAAACATATGATGTTATATCTACTTTTTCTAGTAGTGCTACAAAATTTGATTCGGTTGATTCATTCAGTTGATTTTAGTTGCAATCTGTCAAATGTGACGGTGAAATTAATTGAATGTAATCGAAGATGTGTTTGATTTTAGTGAGGGAGTGACATTTGCAAATAAGGTTGCAAGGCCCCGTAGAGGCACTCATAACTCTCTATTTCTAACAGTTGCAACTGAATGCATGCACATGCAACTGAACGCTACCACATATGCAACTGAATGCAACTTAAAACTAAAAGTTAAATTTTCATTTTTTGATGATGTTCAGCCTTTATATAGATCTGGAAGTTGGTAAAAAAAATGAAAATTCAAATTACAATTTTTAGTTGCATTCAGTTGCATATGTGCATATGCAACTGAATGCAACTGAATGCAACTAAAAACTAAAAGTTAAATTTCCATTTTTTTATGATGCTCAGCCCTTATATAGATCTGGAAGTTGGTAAAAAAGGAAATTTCAAATTACAATTTTTAGTTGCATTCAGTTGCATATGCAACTGAATGCAACCACATGCAACTTGCTGCGTAGCCATTAAAAATAAGATAGTATTTTTACTAAATTGTCAGAACAGTTGCATCTGGTTGAATGTAGTTGCATCCCATATTTTTGCAAATTTTTTTTCAAAAGATGGTATTTTTGCAAAAGAACTTTAAAATAATAGTATTTTTGCGAAAATATTTATATGTTGGGGTATTTATGAAAAAAACCCTAAAATTTATTGTACTTGAATTTTTCAATTTATTAAACTGCAATTATCATTTATTATATCAAATTAAAATAAATTTATTCTACAATAAATGCAGTGATCTAACAAATCTAACGTTTATGTAGTCAACACTGAAACATTTCCCTTAAAATATCAAATTTTTATTCTATATTATTTTAATAAAATTATATTTTAAAATGTACTAGTTTATGATTATAATTTAATTAGTTAATTCATGTCAATACTCAATAGTACGTAGATTAAACATGTTTATTCAAACTAATTGTATTTGTGTTTGGTCTAATGTAACATCCCGTATTTTTTATAAATATTTTTAGTTATATTATTTTATATTGAGTATTAGAAAATATTGGTTAGATAGTATTTATATTCGTTTAGTAGTAAATAAATGTTTTTAATTAGGATATTAGTAGTTAAAAAAAAGAGAAAAGAATAGAAAATAAATAAAATAAGGGTGAATGTTTGGGGAAAAAGAAACGTACGTTACTTTTCATATTTGGGGAGAAGAGAGGAGTGGAGAAGAGAGAAGAGGATGAGAAGAAGAGAAAGAAGAGATTAGTTTGAGGAACGAATTAGGGTTCTTGGAAGAGGTAAGATATGTTTGTTGTTATTTTTTGTTTTTGTTGTACCACTTATGAATTATGTATCTTTGTTATACAATTTAGGATTCTTTGGATTGGGAAAACTGAGTTTGATGAGGATTAGTGATAATCTTTGGATTTTAAGGTACGGATTTTTATGTTATTCTCTTTGTTTTTCATACCGGGCTCCAAATTCATATGTATTGCAAATCTGATTTCTTGTTAAATTCGTATCTGATCATTGTTTGTCGGAATATTATGATTTTTGACTCGTTGGAAAGATATTTTGATTATCTTCCTTTTTTGTTCTTTGTGTCTTTTGAAATTCAGCTTGTAAACATGTGAAAATCTGTTGTTTGTAAATCTGTTGTGTTAATTTCTGTTTGTACATTCTAACTTCGGAAATTCATAGTAAATCGGAAATTTGTTCAAAAACTATGAGCAATACCATTCTGGAAAGCTTGTTTCGACCTCTGTGTTTTGTATTCATGTTCCGCTAACAAATTCCGTGATTTTGATGTCTTAAATATCGAATTACTAAACTGATCAGGGGCTGATTCTGTTCTGTCAGTCCGCATTTTCATTGTTTCTGAATTCGTTACTTCTCCGTTTTTAACGAGCCTTACCATTCTGGAAAGGCCTCGGAATCCTCTACGACTTTCGTGTTTTATACTTATTCATTTGAGTTCATCTTTATAGAGTAAATTGCTATTCTTTGAGACTGGTCAGGTTTCGAAAATTTATATTCAATCGTCTACTTTGTACAATATTTCGGTGTGTGGTATTTGAGTATGTGCTATCTGTTATTTGTGATGTACGTATGATTTCGGAGATATTGTGAGATCATTTCTTTTTCGAGTTAGTTATTTATGATATTATTATGATTTGGGAGATATGGTAAGACTCCGTAATGAGTGGAGAGAATCTCGTGCTGGGCACCTCCTATGCGGTGTATTTAAATAGTATGGGTGTATCGCCGATGTTATGGGACACGTAGAGTCATGACTATTGTGTATGTTTGGCCATTTGGGTAGCATTGTGCTTTTTGCCGTGCAAGCCCCTGTAAGATTTTGGGTAGCATTTGCTCTGTGCTATGCAAGCCCCTGTAAGTTTTGATGACTACATATTCTGGATGACCGAAAATGTAGGACATCCTGTAAGATTATCTCCCATGTCAGTAAGTAAAGTTTTGTTTTTGATAACAATTTTGCTGATTAATATGTGTACGTGGTAAGATTAATTGTTTTGAATATTATTTGTAAGTGTATGTGTATGTGTAAGAGTCAGATTATATTTTATCGGTTATGTCTTTACTTATGTTAATGTGTTAATTATGTGTAAGTGATATGAATATTATTAGAGTAAGTTTATTTTTGATTTGTAGTTATTTATTTTTATATTGTGAGTTGAGTATTTACTTTCTATTATCTCATTCGCTATGTCTCATTATTCTTTTATTCAGATATTCATTTTTATTCTTAACTTGTTCAGCTATTTAATTTGATCAGCTTATGAATCGTTTTATATCTGTATATGAGCCTTTCGCTCACTGTCGGTCTTTGTTTCTCTTATTTCTCCCGGTAGGTGATCTTATTTAGGTGGGCTACTTATTGGGAAGAGTGCGAATTGCGATATTTGGAGAATTTAGATGTATTTTTAATTTATGAATTGTAAGATATTGGATTTTGAGTAGGTGTATCGTTTTATTTCAGTTTTAGTGAATTTTAAAATTAAGTGTATTATTTGGGTTGTTAAATCTAATATCTTCAATCTGATGATGAAGAACGATATTGTATGAGTCACGAAGACATCCGTCCCAGTTTTTTAATTTAATCTAAAATATTTTACATTTAAATGATTAAAATCGATTAGCTATAAATGGTTACTTTTAAAGTGTATATCCGTACGAAATGATATATTTTTATTCTTAATTGAGTGGAAATTTTTGTGGTTCGAATAATTCATAATTGACCTATTTTGAGTTACGACGGGTTATAATGTTATGGCCCCTAATAATGTCGTACTGCTTAATCGTGTGGGTCGATTTTAAGTGTCAAAGTCTATTTTGCCTTAATTTTTGTTGGAAATACCCTATTCTTTTTTGTCGCGTATAAAAAACTAGCTCTATAGCCCGTGCAAGGCACGGGCATGTTTTAGATATATTTCAATTTCAGATTTTGATACCGGTATGGAAAATGTATTATTCGTTGTGCTGTGAACACGAGCCCTCTCATTCGCATAGTGTTGTATCTTCTATGCGCTGAGCATCTAAAGATTCCCGCTAGCTCATTTATCTAGCATATTTTTCTCTGGTGCATAGTGTCATATCTTCCATGGTCTGAACATTAAGAGCCCTGCTAGCTTTTTCTCTTGTAAGAGGAAGTAGTATCTGGCCTTTCAGCAGCGCGATTATTTGTTCCAAGTGTATCCTTTCTTCCTGACTTGTATGCTTGAGCTTTGTTCAGCTTTCCATTATAAATTGCAGCCTTGAATGTTTTGAAATGCCCTTTTAGCATAACCTAATTCGAAATTTCAACAGTTTATCCTATCAGAAGTGCCTACTTATATTCCTTGGCGAGGTATGACAATTAAAACACAAAAGTATCAGTGGAATCTAATCTAGAATGCCATAAATAGTTGTTTTATACAACAATTATTATAAACATCAGGAAGTAGTAGTATCACGGCACTGGACAGTCACGTCGTATGCACAAACTATTTTTAATGGAGCATACCATGTACATTGAATTATTTGCATCTCAGACTGAATGATATGTACAAATAGAAGCTCTTATATCCCAAGAGAATACACTAATTGTCTCAAAAACACATGATTATACATTTGTATATTTTATAATTATAATGTTGTTACTGTCTATTATGGTAACGAAGTGATTGACGTTCTAAAGTAATGGTCGTGCAAGTTGGCAAGAGGTTTCCTCTGGTTTTAAGTTTTTCCTCCTATCCTTCCACAAGTAATTATTTAACGAGGAGTGTAAACCATAAAAATCTGGCTACACAGACAAAACTATTTGAAGTTCATTAGTATCCAGCATATCAAAGACTTCCTTCACCACAACTATGAAAATGATTCATCCAGGATAGTAACAGGAAAACAAGTTCTATTTCAGGAAAATTCACATTTTCTAACTACTCAATTTCTTCACCAGATTTCTTGATGATTGAAAATTTCTTTACTTTAAATGAGCCTAATTAATAGGAAACAAAGACAAAAATTCTCCAAAACCTAAGTTCATAAACAGGTTTGTTTCTTGCTACAAGTTTTAATTAGTGCTTTCCACAGTGGTTCGAAAAAGTTAGATAGTCGAAGTAGGAATAAGATGAAAATTAAGTATGCAATATATTATCAATCTATATTTGCGTCATACAGATCCATAAAAAACTTACTTCACAAAGTAGGATTATAGATATCAGTATCCTGGCTCTGGAGTGATACTTTAAAAAATTAACTCATAGACCATATATTGACTTAGCTCCTTCATAGCGAAAATGTATTGTCCTCTGTAATTTTTTCAAACTCTGTAGACGTCATAACCTCATACGTTGTCATCGTTCGATTGACTGCTGGTTCTTAGATTTTCTTTCTCGCCGTTATTATGCTCACCAGAGTCACGAGGTGCAATTTCTGATCGCTCCTAGTACAATTTATGGATTACCTAATGATGAATAAAAAAAATAAGGTTATAACCCAAGTCTTGGTTTTGCTGGTGCAATAAATCTACTACATATCCTACATTGATTGGTGCTTTGTTAGATCAAGTTCCTATTTTCCCTAGTGTTCTTGCACAAGGAAGAAAAGAAAATATATTTTAAAATATTTAAAATAAGAAATTCAAATTTTGAAGAAGGCCTTTTAGGTAGATATATTAAAAAAAAGTAGAGTGTAAACAAAGCATTATATTGCTTCACTTTAGATCAAAGAAAAATAACGTATTCTGACTATAATTCTAAATACAGTGTCCAGCAGGAGCAAGACGTATAATTCTATACCAACTGTAACTACATTGCCAGTAACAGAAAAGATCAGTAACTGAGTAGCAACAAAGACATGTACAGAGTTAACTGCTGATAATAATGTATCAACAATTACCTTAGAATACCCATTAGGCATATCTTGCACGACGCATCCAGAGGGAAGCCTCCTGCAATGCATGAATGTCTGTGCATTTGGAACTTCTTGAATGTCGTCAATAGAAACGTCAACGACCGCCCACAACCCATCTCCATGTTGCTTGCAGAATCGAAGAAACCTCACTTGACGAGTGGGGACCAATGGTAAATTGACTTGAATTTCAGCGTGCATCTACAGTATTAATTTCAAGCCTGAGTTTGGTACTCATCTAGGTAATAATAAAAATAATATATGGAAGAATTTTGAAGATGTGTCAGTTGTACAGCACCATTTATAGAGCCACCCATATCATTAGAAATCACATCAATAGTATAGCTCTTTCCAATCATTCCAGGAAACATTTCACCCCAACGATTCTGTACAAACAAAGAGCCAATAAAACCATAACTAAACATACAGACTTTTTAAATCAACAGTACAGAGAATATGGAAGGGAAAAAAAACCATTCGTCACCAACTCCATTGCTAAATTTTTTGGTTGGACCACAATTTGAAGCACAAAAACTTCTTTGAACATGTATGTGGAATCAGATCTTCTAAACCTATAGTAGTTTCAGGAAACTAAAAAAAATAAAAAATAAATTATTGAATTGCACAACTTACTGCATCCATCTTCATCTCTACGAAAGCCACACTTTTGATAGTTGACAGACCAGTGGCCCTAGTACCAGTCCTCAGACCAGGTTTATTGTCCACGAAAGGGGTAATTATTATTTGGTACTCCTCCAAATTCAGTGCTTCACCGCTTCCATTCAAACTTTTTAACCAGAGTGGATAATCAATTTGAGTCAACTTCAGTAATTCATTCATTGCATTTAAAGCGATTTCAAGAAGCAAGGATTTCTCAAACGGCGTACTAAGGCCAGTCATGCCAATAGATGGTATGGTGGAAGGCACTGTAAGCATAGTATTTAGAACCCCAGCGCCAAAATCAAATCCCATAGGCAATGTTGCCTCTTCAGGACCCAAATCACCAAAGCCATTCCTTCCTACTGCAAGTTCCAAGTTGAAGTTAGACATTGCAGGAGGGAAGGTACCAGCTAAAGGTGACAAAGGTCTTCCTAGGAATTTGCCAGTGAGAACACTCATGCGATTGAGTTCATCTTTCAACCTTGCATTCTTGATCCGAAGATGATTCTCCTCGAAAGATATCTGCCCAAGTATAGCTCCTCCACCATACCCACCACAAATCGGATTTCTCATGGCTTCCTTGATAGCAATGTTCTTTACCCGAAGCTTGTCATCCTCTTGTTTCAGAATTAAATTCTCATGGCGATCCAAATGAGTCTAAAGATTAAGTAAGCAACTTCAGTTCAATTGAAATAAATGTAGCACACATTTGTCAACAAAAAGAATATTTGAAACTCTATTACCTTCATCTGTGTTCGTCTATTCTGAAACCAAAACTTCACTTGCTTGATTTCTAAGCTTAACCTCTTCCCAAGTTCCAATCTTTGTTTCTCATCAGGATGAGGATTCTACTTGAATGAACTAAACAAAAAATACAGCATCCAAGACATAAATAATGAAAACAAAAAAGAATTAAACAACTCCAATCTGCACAATGTTGAAAAAAGATACCCTTCAAGTTCTTGAATTTGATATGGAGTATGCCTATGGTATTTCTTTTTTCTATTGGATTTACCCCTTTGTCATTCTTATTCATCACTTAAAAGGGGATTCCTTGATCCAACAACCTACACTAAAAATATATTTTAAAAAATAGCATTATGTCAGAAATCATTAAGCCCCAAATTTAAAATCCATACCTAGATTTCACATTTTTCAAGCCAGCTAGATTCAACACATTTTGTACAATCCTGCCTGCTTTCATCCCTGTAATCCATCTCTACTCTAATCACTTAACACGAAGACAAAGTGTCAACAATTGAGAGATTGTGGCGATGATTGTAAATTCACCTAGACATTTGGCCAAACACGTCATGACTTGCCCTTGGCACAAGCCTGAATAGTGTAAGGAACACGGGAAAAGATATGTTACACCCATGTTGAACCTAGGCTATCTTTGACGGTTTGGTTTAGAGGAGCGTAAGAGATGACGTTGTGTGGTGTAGTGGTGGTGCAATGGGTTTATGGTATACATACAGCCCAATACAAGTGTGTAGGAGATAACCGAAGGGTTAACGTTGTTATCAAATGGTTTACGTGGAATAAAATGATTCACGGAAGGATATGTTGTAGTATTAGATATATAATAGATAATAGATGTTTCGAGCATTGAATATTGACAATGGTCTACTAGTGCTACAGGTGGTACTCCAGTCTCCAATTTATCTTACGCCCTACTTCCGAATTTTAAATGGGGAAAAAGAAAAAAACAAATAGTATAACTTGCATTCATATTTGTGTTCCCAAATTTTTTAGAGTGAAAAACAAGTAAAATGGGATGTAAATTCCTTATACTTTCCTCCCAAAATTTGGATAAAAAGGAAAGCAAATGGGTGTGATAAATAAAAAAAAAAAAAAAGTTGGTATGACAAATATACTCTTATTACTTAAAATATAACTTCAAAATAAAAGGATAAGATTGTAATTTAAAGACAAATTTAATGTTTTCCTTCCAATTCAGGAACATGTGAATGAAAATAAATCACGCTTTATTAATTTTAAACTTGAGAGCAAGTAATCGAAACTTATTACAATCCATTTCACTTACTTGCATTTACATTTATTTGCTTTTCTCACTCAAAATCTCGGAAACATAACATTAGTAATATCAGATAACTTTGCTCTTTAATCTCATGACATAGTAGTTGATCATCGCAAGTACATATGTACTTAAAAATAATGCAATTGTTGATTAAAACATGAATTTTAGGCATCTTTTGACTTTAAAAAAGAAAAGAAAAAAGAAGTATATGTTTTGTACACAAGTATATATATTCATTCTAAAGTTGGTTCATAATACATATGTTATTATTGACAAATTATTTATTCATAAATATTTTTTACTAATAAATAAAATTCTAAAAATCGAAAATTAAACATGAATAAAGTGATATGTCCCATTAAATTCACATCAATTTTTCATATTAGTTATATCTGCAAAAAAATTCCGTGAACATATGCATTATGGTCATCGATGCATTATGTTAAACAAATTTGCATATCCTGTGTGACTGCAGGTTATATATATATATAGAATTCGACGGAGATGTTTTTAGCTTTGGTGTGTGATTCAAGGTAATGTCAATAAAACTGAAAGTGGCATCGATCGATTTGAGTCGAGCGCTTGACCCCAAGCTATAACATAACTACTCCTTTCACTCGCTGATAAGCAAAAGGACTTGTAAAGTAATCAAAATAAATAAAAATAGCTTTTTTGTAAGAAAAAGACACGGCAGGACAAAAAAACAAGCATAATTTGATTTATATGTGTAGGCCTTACCAATCGATGGCCATCAGCAACTCCATTAATAATTAAAGGAGGGAGTGATGAATCAATGGACCATTAATAATTGGTGGAGCAAAAAAGACTACGCTGCATTGGATTTTTGGACTGAAACATTAATAGAATCAATGAATTGCTTTTTCAACGGCTCCGGTGCACATGCTCTAAGAGAGGGGGTGTTTGGCTAACCGTATAAGTGAACTTATATGGCCAAAGTCCGTTTCAACTTATTTTGTAGTGTTTGGCAAAATAAGTGAACGAGCTTATTAACAACTTATATGGGATAAGTTGAATGTTAAGAAATCCTAACATTCAACTTTCAACTTATTCTTATTTCTCGATACACGCAATATTCTTATTCTTTAAATCTTCAAAATCATATATATTTTGAGCCGTTCATTAAAAAATTGATATGTATATATCAAATTTCTCTACTCATCGAGATCTATCCATTGATATCCACTTATATATATTAAAAAACAAATATTTTGAAAATATTTAAAAAAGTTAACTTATAAGTTCTGATTTACCAAACACTCTACTCACTTATAATTTCTGATTTACCAAACACTCTATTTACTTATAAGTTCTGATTTACTTATCACTTATATGATACTTATCACTTTAAGCTATAAGTTACTTATTTTAAGGTAAGCCAAACGGGCACAGAGACTATAGACAGAGAAATAAAGGTAAATATTAGTGAATAAACATATAAAGGGAGGAAATTAATTACGGTGCGAAGGGCGCGCAGAGGTGATTAGTAAATCATTCGTAAATATGGAATCATGGCATTAACATCAATTGAGGACAAATATTTGAGCCCAAATCGTGAAGATAGATTTCCTTTTCCCATGCCAACGTTACATCAATGTCATGTTCCTCATCACAAATTCGAAACTACTCTGAACCGTTCCCTTCTTTTTGATAAGACATCTGGCCCCCTCATGTGTAGGCGAACAAAATTTGCGTATATTTAAGAACCTTCAAAATTTCAAATCTTTTTATATAAAATTTTCAAATATGTAACATATATATGTATTAGGGTCCCAAAATTTGATTTCGCTTAAGGTCCGGTCTCATACTGGTTTGTGATAAGAGAAATGCTGAGTTTTTAAAAAGTTTCCCGAAATGTATTCTCAAAGGATAAGTTGTCATTATATTTTTAGTTGTTTCTTACAATAATGAAAATGGATCCATAGTATATACATATAAATTCACAAATAAAAATAAATCATGTGTTATTCATGAACAAATTCGAAATCCGTTTCATACGTAACATTGCTCTTTTGATAATACGTAGATATAAATTTAAGGGACTGTTATGCAAAAAATTCACACAACACCCCGAGAAAGCCTCGCTGGAATAACCGGAATTATCCTTGGTTTTCGGATAAATAACAAACCAAACAGCTGTACCAAAGCAGGGCAGCTGAACCTAATAAAGGTATTTTGTGTTTTTTGGGCTGAGTTAGCAAGTTCACCGGACAAAATGGCAAAAATCCGGCCAAGTATGTCCAGGAATGTATTACTTAGGTTACACGTGCCTTGTGTATTAGAAGAGTAAAAAATCGAACCCCTTGCTAATTGCCTACATATCCTATATATAGGAATCAAGCCCTAATGTAGTTCTTTTAGGTTAGGAATCCTTTCCTTGTCCATTAAGCCACGAAATTGATAAGATTTAATCCATCCATCCATGTTAATCTCGAAGTATTTGTGTAGAAATATGACTTTTCCTTAAATCAGCTAGCCCCTTAGTAGAGTCCTATTCGAAGTAGAACTCCCAAATCCTACTCATATGAGAACTCCATGTATGTATAGACATATATCATAAATTTCTAATATTTATCATATTAGAAACGTGTCCCTCATTAAAATAGACTATTAACAGGACTCAATTCGTATTTCCCACAAATTAGGAGTCAATCCTTATCCGTTCGGCCAGCAGAGGTGGAGCCTGTAAGCCCACCTGCACCTACACAGCTTCCCCCAAATGTGAACCTCCACCTCCAGAGCTACCCTCAAAATATACACCTCTCCAGCTTCCTTCAAACTAGTACCTGCCTTCCAAATATCCCAACAATCCTTAATACCCGTGGGCCTAAAATTAAGCCCATTACAAATTTTGGGCACAACAATGTGTATAACGTGTATATCCCATTTGATGTAGTAGAATCCATCTCAAAGTACATCTTTTGAGTCCATTCCCGTGCTCCTAAAGTTTAGGAACAAGAGTCCTTGTCCAACTTTACTTCTGTTAGTCAGAGGTGGAGCTGTAAGCAACACCTGCACCTATACAGCTTCCCTCTAAACCGAACCTCCACCTCCAGAGCTTCCTCCAAAACTGATCCTCCTCAAATATCACTCAAACCACTCAAATTGGGCCTCCAAACATCCATGAGCCTAAAATTAAATCCATTACAAATTTTGGGCACAACAACTACCCCCCGGTTCCTTGATGTCATGAAATGCGAAAGGAACCAATACAAGAAAAGGCCCAATACTTCCTTACCTTCTCAGACGGATACATAGCTTCAACACTGTACTTTCAAGCTTACATGAGCTAACTCGGCGTAAGAAACAGGAAACACAATGCTTCTGCATATGTACCTCAATCTGAATCATTAAATGAGACCCATTCGTATACAATAGATCACGTACGACACTCCAGTTCCAGTTATAAGCTTCCTCAGCTTCCCAGCTAAACCTACCAGCTTCCAGCTTTTTTCCCTTGAAAACCATAATCCGATTCCTCGAGATGCTCCTTTTTCTTGCTAAGTTGACCTCTGTGTAAGAATTCCTCGTGAGCCATGCCATGGAGCTTCTGTATGGAGCTCCTGCTGTTGTAAAGATACCTTAACATCCCAAACCTGAGCTACGACAATAACTAGAAATGATGATTAGTAGTAAGAGCTAAATAGCTCACATATACAGTGCATACAACTCATACACATAGAAGACATGCAAACAAGTATGAATATGCAAGTGCAAATGATTTTTTATATATATATCCGTTGTTGCCTCTACAATCAAGCAGAAGCTTGGCGAACACACTCTTCAAGACATAATGCCGCAATTTTCAGAAATTTCCATGAACATATCACAATGGACCTCCGAAGATGTTTGTTAAGTATTTTGAGGACTTCTCCTATAATGCCCATAAATCGTGGGACTTTCCAGACCTTTCCCATAAACCTTGGGATCCTCCAAGCGTTGTAAGTTATAAGTGATTCCATATACGTATCACAAGAGGGACCAATGGAATGCCATGTAGACCTCCTCAATTGCTGTTATGTCTTTCCAAGTGGTTACATTATGGAGCATATAGCGTGCCTAGGCACCTACCTGACAGCTTCAGCTAGCAACTTTGAAAACACCTTTGAAAACCATGTATAATTTAATAAATGTATATGGAATGATGACCTTTTCTTTATAAATCCATGCAGACTTGTTTCCTTGAAATCATATGAAATGCGCATTTTGATAATCATGAGCTGATACAATGCTAAAGATAATGATCTATTTGAAAAGATGAGGTTCGAATGATGTTTTTAGCTTAAGGCTATGACAAATTTCCATCCATGTACATAAAACATGCATGATAATTAATATGTAAAAACATGAGAATAGAACTTATCTGTTCCCTTATGGTTCCGGTTTAGATCAGGTTCGGCCATTGAACCTACTTGGTAGTAGCCCCCCCTCAGCAAGCTCATAATGAGAACCTCTTTTCCAATCTGCTAGCTCTTCGATGAAAATCTAAAGTACCCCCCGAGCCGTTGGATTTCCTTTCGATATGGCATGCAAAACCTTCTTCAACATGAATTCCAAATATATTAGCCAGCTCAGAAGCAATTGGTCAAAAATATGCAGCTGTACCTGAACCTGAACCTCAATAAACCATAAGCAGTTGTAGCTAAACCACACTTCCAGAACTTGGCCTTTTAAGATTCTTGTAGGTATAACTCGTATCAAGTCTCCATATGCTTTTAAACATCATTCCATTGACGTAAAGATTTTCAAAAATGAAAGAGCTTCACTACCCGAACAAGGGTTTGATGACCTCATAGTCCAATCCGAATTCCAATCCACATGCTAATCCATATTCCAATCCATATGCCAATCTATATTCCAATATTCGTGATCCTATAAGCATAGGAACTTCGCGAGCCTGACTCCATTATGGCACCTCGCGATCCTATAAGCATAGGAACTTCGCGAGCTAGTCTCCATTAAGGCACCTCCCGATCCTATAAGCATAGGAACTTTGCGAGCTAGTCTCCAGTAAGGCACCTCCCGATCCTATAAGCGTAGGAACTTTGCGAGCCTGGTCCATACTCCCCGTGGAGGTTCGTACCTAAGAGGTTCATACTTAAGAGGATCTACCTAGCAGGTCCATATTCTCACTACCCTCCTATTTATTCGACATATGACTAACGACAATAAAGAACTAGATCCAACCATTCAAACATTCAAGATTCACACATAAACCATTAACAAGAAAGCATTTTCACATAAACAAATAGCAAATGAACACATAAACATATAATCCACATAGATCATGTAAACATATAATCCACATAAGTCATGCAAATAAAATGACACATTTTAGTGACGGATCAAAACCTAAACCTAAGCGTGATAGTCGTCCAAATAAGCCTTTTTACTTCTTCTAAGCCTAAAGAGGTCTACCGAATCCCTACCCAAAGGTGTCTACTGGTGAGGTTTCTCCAAAATTCCAATATCCAAATCCGTCCAAGCCACACTTAAATATCGCGAGCTAGCGAATATAAGAAAGCTCCTCAAGAATGTGAACCTAGATCCTAGAAAATCTATAGATAAAACCAATGCACCTGCATATTGTAGATGAAACCAATGAACCTGCAACCAATAGGTAAGTTCCTAATGAAACTGCAATCCGTAGCTAAAATCCAATGAAGCTGCACCTGCAGCTAAATCCAATCAACCTGCAACCAGCAGGTGAATACCAAAGAAGCTACCTGCAACCAGCCAGTTAATACCAAAGAAGCTACCTGTAACCAGCAGGTGAATAGCAAAGAAGCTACCTGCAACCAGCAGGTAAAATCCGAAGAAGCTGCTCCAGCAGCTGAAACCAACCAACCTGCAACCAGCAGGTTAATACCAAGGAAGCTGCTCCTGCAGCTGAAACCAATCAACCTGCAACCAGCAGGTGAAATCCGAGGAAGCTGCTCTAGCAGCTAAAACCAACCTACAACCAGCAGGTTAATACCAAGGAAGCTGCTCCTGCAGCTGAAACCAATCAACCTACAACTAGCAGGTGAAATCCGAGGAAGCTGCTCCAGCAGATAAAACCAACCTACAACCAGCAGGTTAATACCAAGGAAGCTGCTCCAGCAGCTGAAACCAATCAACCTGCAACCAGCAGGTGAAATTCGAGGAAGCTGCTCCTGCAGCTAAAACCAACCAACCTGCAACCAGCAGGTTAATACCAAGGAAGCTGCTCTTGCAGCTGAAACCAATCAACCTACAACTAGCAGGTGAAATCCGAGGAAGCTGCTCCAGCAGATAAAACCAACCTACAACCAGCAGGTTAATACCAAGGAAGCTGCTCCAGTAGCTGAAACCAATCAACCTGCAACCAGCAGGTGAAATTCGAGGAAGCTGCTCCAGCAGATAAAACCAACCAACCTGCAACCAGCAGGTTAATACCAAGGAAGCTGCTCCTACAGCTGAAACCAATCAACCTGCAACCAGCAGGTGAATACCAAGGAAGCTGCTCCTGCAGCTGAAACCAATCAACCTGCAACCAGCAGGTGAATACCAAGGAAGCTGCTCCTGCAGCTAAAACCAACCTACAACCAGCAGGTTAATACCAAGGAAGCTGCTCCAGCAGCTGAAACCAATCAACCTGCAACCAGCAGGTGAAATTCGAGGAAGCTGCTCCTGCAGCTAAAACCAACCAACCTGCAACCAGCAGGTTAATACCAAGGAAGCTGCTCCTGCAGCTGAAACCAATCAACCTGCAACCAGCAGGTGAATACCAAGGAAGCTGCTCCTGCAGCTGAAACCAATCAACCTGCAACCAGCAGGTGAATACCAAGGAAGCTGCTCCTGCAGCTAAAACCAACCAACCTCCATTCTCTTAACAAGAAAGCTGCCAATGATAGTGCCTTGGGTGGAACCTCTTGATAGATAACAATCTCCTTGTAAGGTTCACCTTCAAAACTGAGATGAATATTTCGCTCATGTGCGACCTAGATTGCCTTTCGATCCTTCAGATTTCATTAAGATTACCGACATCTGCCAATTTTTAGATGGTGTCTTCAGTCACACCTGATTTCCTTCCACTACCTTAGCATGCAAAGATGTAGCTCCACTATTTCTTGAGCTTTCATAGCTTCCGGTGATTTTTCCCTTGAGAGGTTCTTGCTTATATGCCTTTAACATAGGTTTCCATTCTGCATCCGTTGATTGGTAGGTAGCTCCATATGTGAACCTCGCACCACTTTATTTAATAACAAAGAGGTCGTTCGTATCTCCTTCTTTGTCCAGTAGCATCTTTTCCAGAATCTGATTGAGATTATTATCATCTACTCCTTCTGCAATTCCTTCCATGAGGTATTCCCAAATTCCAGCTTCCAATATTCGAGAAGCTTATAGCAGCAGAACCTCTTTGTGAGACACCTTCCAACTTATCATGCCTAGAAGGCTTACAGTTGAGAACCTCCTCGGGATTCATCACCATGATGATCATCATATAATTAAATTGCTTGAAGCTTTCACGAGCTGAGATGGTTCCTTTCCAGGAGCTTCCTCTTTTAACCTTATTGTTGGCTCCTCTATCAATTGAGCACCTTAGAAGCTTCATAAGTCCCTCATGCTGTATTTTTTAGAATGGGCCACTCCTCTTTCAATCTATAAGAGGTACCAATTCGCCTTTAGCTTCCCTTATGACTATTTTGTTGGAGCTTCAACATCACCTAGATCATACCTCGGCACCTTTGCTCAACGCCTTCAACTAGATATTCTGACCTTCAACCTTCCACTATTGGTGAAGCTTCAGCTATAAGCACCCCTATAAGTTTCTTTCGCCTACTTCTGTAGGTGCTGCCACATGACCAACCAAGAACTTCGCGAGGTTCCCTTGCACTTTTTTTTATAACTTCCACATGGTGTGCCTTGCCCTCATTATCCTTCATTAGAGCAGCAATTTTCATCAATGCCATGGGTGGTTACCCCCCGAAAAATTGGAACCTTCATCGTGAGGTTCCTCCATTAAGGCTACCTGGTAACATGCTTCCTTCGTTATTCTACATTGAGCTTCCTGTAGTGAATTTCGTCATGCATAAGGTGGATCCTTCAGAGAACCTCAATCAAGTGTAGTATCTTGTTGTAGTGGAAGCTCCAGGTTCAACTGTCGAACCTCAAGTTGCGTGGTAGAACCGCTACGATTGACACAGATTGCTTCCTTTGATCTTCTAGCTTCCTGTAAAGGTTCTTGTTATTCGACTTCTTGTTAACTCCAGTAGCTGGACCTCTTCCATGAACCTCATTCCTCATGCCTTTGTTGCCTGGTTCATTGGTACCTCCTTGGTCAAGAGGTTCGCATCTAGCTCCACCTTCCTTCCCATGCAAGTTCACCTCCAATCGGATTGTTCCTGGATTGTTGGAGCAGGGGAAATGGGAGCAGCTATGTTGGAGGCATTTGCCTGAGCTTCAGCTGTCTCTTTCATGGGAACCTCCACCTCATTCTCCTTAACAGCTGGATTCACTTCATCCACCTTGATTTTGGCAACCTCCTTTTTCTTGATATCCTCCACCGCTTTAACAGCATCTTCGCCAAGCTGGGACCATTCTAGGTCAGGGAACCTGAGGTGAGTGGATTTGATATAGTCGTTGATGGCAATGTTGTAACCAGCTTCATAGGCTTCCTTCCTTCTTTCCTTCTGAGCAGACCTTTCCTGGGCAAGCTTTGTGTTCCGAGCTTCCATCTTCAGCTCTAGCTGGGGACCGTATACAAATTCCTGAATTTGTAGATAACTCGGGGTGTTATCTCATATACATTGAGATTGAACCTCCAACCGATTGAACCTCTAAATTGAGATTCACCATTTTCTGACCATAAGAATCTCCTTATCATATGCCAAGATGAAGTATTTGGGGGTACCTTACGGAAACCTTCTTCCATAGGTGCAACCTCAAGATTGAGGTCTCTCCTGTCTTTGCCATTAGAAACTCTCGACCAAACCTCTCTAGATGGTCGTACCTTCATTAGCAGGGATATGGTCGTACCTCCATTAGCAGGTAGATGTTCAGCTTCACCTATCTAGTTAAACATATCAGCACCCCTGATTGAGGGAAGCTCTCATTGCGGGACCTCATTTCTGGGTATTTCCGATCGAAATTAACATCAGAAACTTTCATTTTCCGGCCATTCTTTTCAGGTCTTCTTCCATCAAGCCAAAAATATGTGCATCTCCGAGCCATATATCGTCCTTTATGCATTTTCACCATCAAATGACTAGTATGAAGGTAATCACCTCCCTTCTTCTTCGCCTTTCTTCCATCAAGCCATGATTTTTCCTCCGTTTCTCCATCTTTTCCGGTTATTTTCCATAGTAATGATTCTCCTGACCATACGTGGAATTCAATCAGTGAAATCCTTGCTCAAGAATTTGTTTTCGGGCTCATCGCCGGAGCTCTTAGACATTGTTTCTCTCAAAAGATCAGAGATCCCCTCCTTCTAGCGCCAAAAATGTTATGCAAAAAATTCACACAACACCCCGAGAAAGCCTCGCTGGAATAACCGGAATTATCCTTGGCTTTCGGATAAATAACAAACCAAACAGCTGTACCAAAGCAGGGCAGCTGAACCTAATAATGGTATTTTTGTGTTTTTTGGGCTGAGTTAGCAAGTTCACCGGACAAAATGGCAAAAATCCGGCCAAGTATGTCCAGAAATGTATTACTTAGGGTACACGTGCCTTGTGTATTAGAAGAGTAAAAAACCGAACCCCTTGCTAATTGCCTACATATCCTATATATAGGAATCAAGCCCTAATGTAGTTCTTTTAGGTTAGGAATCCTTTCCTTGTCCATTAAGCCACGAAATTGATAAGATTTAATCCCTCCATCCATGTTAATCTCGAAGTATTTGTGTAGAAATATGACTTTTCCTTAAATCAGCTAGCCCCTTAGTAGAGTCCTATTCGAAGTAGAACTCCCAAATCCTACTCATATGAGAACTCCATGTATGTATAGACATATATCATAAATTTCTAATATTTATCATATTAGAAACGTGTCCCTCATTAAAATAGACTATTAACAGGACTCAATTCGTATTTCCTACAAATTAGGAGTCAATCCTTATCCGTTCGGCCAGCAGAGGTGGAGCCTGTAAGCCCACCTGCACCTACACAGCTTCCCCCAAATGTGAACCTCCACCTCCAGAGCTACCCTCAAAATATACACCTCTCCAGCTTCCTTCAAACTAGTACCTGCCTTCCAAATATCCCAACAATCCTTAATACCCGTGGGCCTAAAATTAAGCCCATTACAAATTTTGGGCACAACAATGTGTATAACGTGTATATCCCATTTGATGTAGTAGAATCCATCTCAAAGTACATCTTTTGAGACCATTCCCGTGCTCCTAAAGTTTAGGAACAAGAGTCCTTGTCCAACTTTACTTCTGTTAGTCAGAGGTGGAGCTGTAAGCAACACCTGCACCTATACAGCTTCCCTCTAAACCGAACCTCCACCTCCAGAGCTTCCTCCAAAACTGATCCTCCTCAAATATCACTCAAACCACTCAAATTGGGCCTCCAAACATCCATGGGCCTAAAATTAAATCCATTACAAATTTTGAGCACAACAGGGACCACAACCAGTAACACAAAAAAATTTTGCGGATAAGAAAAATTCTAAAATCAAGAAACTAATTGTGAATAGATTAATGTAATTCCCGCCTTTTCATCAATTTCTCATGGAAACTCGACTCTGCAAACTCAAAATATATATATTCAATTATTTTTAATTATTTTTCACCATAGTAGTGTTAGGCATCTCTGCCAAACATCCTCAAATATAAATTGACAAATTTTAGTTTTCGAAAACATATTTTTATACGTGAAATTTATTATTTATTAGAAATGTGATCAATCCATTTATGAGTTATCATAAATTTGTTATCGGATTTACCTTTATACAAAAATCATATCCTGACAACTTTTGGTGACAAGTGACCACTGATTTTTGTTCTTGTCTGGAATGAAATTTTTTGTAAGGCCATATCGGCGGTCAGTGAGTTGTGATTCAAAAATTTAAATTTGGATAATCAATTGATCCAAATTCTGATATAAATTTTTGACCAACTCCAACAACGTGATCCAAATTTTAATCCAAATTAATATTTACATATTATATTACATAAATATTATATTAAATTATTTAATCTTAAACTAGTTGACTAAGCCACGCTTCGCGGCGGCCTTATAATATTTTTTAAAAAAAATTCAAAATATAAATTTAAGAAAGAAATCGAAAAGAAAATATCTATAAATAAATTAAAGAACACAATATTGTACAAATTTGAATATATATAGACAACTAAATAAACTAAATACTTATTTTTTATTTCGATTTTGTATCACGTTTTCTTAGACCGACACCCGATGTAATAAATACATATAAGCTTCGTTTCGAGGAGGCCATATAATATCTTTTAAAAAAATTCAAAATATTGACTATATATTTATTTTTTATGTCAATTTTGTGCCACGTTTTCTTAGACCGACACTCGTTGTGATAGATACATATAGATAAAAAAGTAGATTTGATTTAATTAATTAATAGAAGACGTTGGAATACTATGATCATGAAAAATTAGAAGATAATAACGACACATTAACAATTAAAAGTACATAAATAAATAGGGAATGATAAAAGTTCAAACTTTTTTTGCCAAGATCATTAAAAAAAATACAAAAACCAAAGTAAATAGCAACCAATGGTTACTAATAATCCATAATTATTATTAATGATTGTATATATATAAGAATATAAAATTTCTTTTTTATTTCAAAAATGTAAATTTGAATTATTCTTCCCTACAAATTCTAAAATATTTTCTATTTTAAAGATGTTAATATTAATGTTAAAAAAGGAAATTTTGATTTCTTTTCTAAAAAATAGGGATTAAATAAGGAAGTTTTGATTTTAATTATTTAAAATAGAGCTGAACTAGGAAAATAGATAAATATAAGAAACAAATATCTATATTATTATATAAATTAGTAAACACAATATATACTATACAAATTAAATATATGTAGACAATAAAGTAAAACATTTACATCTTTTTTCATTTGTACTGATTTGTGTCACAATCGTTTGGTCCGACACCGGTTGTAACAAATCGTTATTAAGATATTCACATATATTTTTTTTCATTTATACCAATTTATGTCACGTTTTCTTGGACCGGCACCCTTTGTGACAAATTCTTATATTTTATGTTTTAACGAACCCGAAATTTCGAACTGAATTTAGATTCGAATTTGGATTTTTTTTTTTTAAATCGAAAGTGTTGTTTATATTATATATTTTACGAAATTCGAATTTTTTGATACGAAGTTGGATTTAAATTGGAATTTTTTTAATATTTAAATCAGAAGAGTGGTAGGAAAAAAGATAAATTTGATTCAAGCTATTTCAAAGATAATTTTTTTCTATTGCAAAATAGATTATTGAAAAGAAATTGAGAAAAAAGTATTTATAACGTAATATCACATAAATTAGTGAATACAATTTATATAAATTAAATATGACAATAAATATATATCAATACCAATATCGTGTCACATTTTTTTTGATCGACACTCATTTCAATATATATATCAATAAAAATTATTAAAAATATATTGTAATTATAATTTAAGTAATATCCACCGCTCAAATTTTGGGGATTTATTGTCACAAAAATTCAAATTGAAGAAATTCAAAAACTTCAGCCATTTTTTATGCTCAAAATTCAAATTCTAAAAAATTGGAAAAGTAGATTGGAGTAATTTTGTGCCGAAATGTAAATGTTCGATATTCTCCTTTATCTTCGGAAACAATGATAACATATTCTTTAAGATCGATTTTGTGTGACCTTTTCTTAAGTCGATAAATAAGATTAATACCTAATAAAAAATAGTAATTTAAGTACTACTAATCACCATCTCAAATTTCAACCACTTATACGGTCACAAAAATTCAAGATCGTAGAATGTTCAAAAACTTTAGCCAATTCATATGCTTAAAATTCAAAAATTCTATAACATTAGAAAAATAGATGGAGCAATACATGTAAAAATTTCATATTCTCTTTCATTTTGAAAATTAAAAAACAAATAAGAAAAAAAATGATTGACTTTTCTAAAATAAGAGTATATATGTCACATTACCGGATATGAGATTCACAGGTTGAATCCAAACTCCATCCCAATTTTGAAGGCGAACAAAAAAAATATCATCTATCACAACAACAAATTATATTTATTAAATAAATCTTAATAACAATTAGTGATGCTCAATAATTCATAGCAAAACCAATACAATGAATAAAAAACTGAAAACCAAGCTATATCATAAAGCAAAAAGCTTAATAAATTTATTAAAATACAAAAGTTAAAAATTAGACTTTTGGATAAAAGTTAAAAACACGAAAATTAAAAGTGAATAAATCTAAAATCATACAAACTCAAGATTAACGGAACCAAAAGAATGAAAAAATTTGCAAATAAAAGTATCACAATCGAAAAAAATAGCAAATACTTTCAACCTTGGATTGAGACGATTTTCGTACGTCAAATAAACAGGGGGTTTATATAATAAAAATCTCTCATACAATAAGATGATACAGTAAAGTAAACATGGAATTTTTGTTTATATACAAGTCTTTT
Source organism: Saposhnikovia divaricata (assembly GCA_036435485.1). Classification (NCBI taxonomy): domain Eukaryota; kingdom Viridiplantae; phylum Streptophyta; class Magnoliopsida; order Apiales; family Apiaceae; genus Saposhnikovia; species Saposhnikovia divaricata. Next base: position 22,734,357 of record CM071600.1, read on the forward strand.
ATGCTTTAAGATGATATAATGGAGAATCTAGCTTTTCAAAACTCCAAATTTATCCATCTATACGAACAAATCTCTAAAAAATATAAGATAATATGCACATACATTATTACAAAGTAAAAGATAAATCAAGTTTTGGTATCACTGTTTTACCTCAAAATCTTTAATAACATGAGTTGATAACTGATATCTGGTTAGAAAGAATACCTTGTACGCAGATGAACTGAACAGTACCATCTTTATCAATAACCAAATTTGTAAGGAATCCTGCAAGCAAAGGTAGAAAAGAAAAAAATATTAATATTTACACCAAAAACTAAAATGTTATGAAACCAATTAACAGCAGCTAACATACGCGGAATTTTTTTTGATTTGCAACATCAAGATTTATATATAGACTAGTATTTTGTGCCCGCTGCGCGGGGCAAAACCGTTAAAAATGCTAAATTTATAATTTTGTTTAATCAATAATTTGTTATATGTAATCCAAAAATGAAGCATAAATTATTTTCGTGTATATACAGTGTTCGACGATATTTAATTAAATTATTGACGTTGAGTATTGTTATCTTATATATTAATGTATTTGTTCAAAAGACTTGGAGAATAAACAATTAGTTAAAGAATTAAAATATGACATATATAATATAGGTAAAAAATAAAAAAAATTGTATGATTAGAAATTAAAATATTATACTTTAATATGTATTTAAAAAATTTTGTAAATGAAAAAAAGGATACATAAATATAACGTCATTACATATCGGTATTTTTTGGCAAATGACACGATGCAAAATGAAATATGTTAAATCTAGAATAATGAATCAAGAAAATAATTATAAATTTTGTTTTACCCCGGTGCAAGCATAGAGGTAAACTTTTGAAAGCATTTTAGGAGGATTAATACAATAAATAATGGGACTGGTTTAACGGGAGATGTGCTGGTCTTAAAATATCATTTATAACAACATACATTACCAATGTTGAAATAGGGAAAGTTGTGTTATAAGGGTAAACATCTCTTTGAATTGGAAAACAGGTGAGTTGCCGAGTTTACATCTCATCATTCTATAAGGTAATTTCTTCCCCAATGTACATGAATCATACAATGTCTCTTTTCCATTGTTCGTTTCTATATGTAATTTGATGTAATTGGTTTGCATAGAGATGGCTTCATCCATTGTTGTTCCTCAATTTGTGAAAGTTCTTACCAAAGATGATTGTTCATCTAATGATATGGTCAGTAAATCTTGTTTCGTATGTATTATGTTATAAAAAATTGCATTTCTGTTTTATTTTCTCTTTGCATGTTACATGTTTTGATATGTTTATGTCCACAGTGTATTTCATCTAGATTTTGTGATTGTTACGGCCATGTTGTTGCTGATGCGGTGAAGCTTAAGATTCGAAATGGTTATAAATTGTGGGTTGGGTTTGATTGAGATGAATGTTTACTCTTGGAAATGAATAGTTTTTTTTTTTAATAATTTTGGATTGAGAGGAGGGGAAATGCTTGTGTTCAAGTATCGGGACTGAAAATGCTTTAACCTATGTATCATTGGTGTCGATGGTGTGGAAATAGAGTATCCAAGGGTTTTACCTGCTTGGCAGAAGCGTAATCCTCGAAATGGTAAACGGTGATGTTTTTTATGTGTCATTTTTTTTAACATATGTCATTGTTTTTTATTCGCATATTAGTAAATGAATATTGTTTTACAGTTAATGTAGTCCATGGAGGTTGGAAGTTTGTGAAGTCTGTCTTGTGCACCGAAGATATTGTTCATGAAATTGTTAGTTTTCTCCTCATCTTTACAATTTATAGCATTTTGTTCATTTCAATTTGTTTGTGATATGAATCTGTTTTTTTTCAACATTTAGGTAGCTCCTACGTCTTTTTTACATAAATTTGGTGCTACAATGCCAACTCAAGTGAGATATGTTCTGATTGATGGAAAGCATTTCCCCGGTATTTTTGGTCATCGTGAGGGTAGTTTGACTGGTTTGAGTGGGATTTGTAATGTTTTACGCTTAGAGAATTTGAATATGTTTGATATTTTAGTTTTGACATATGATGGTGTTGGGTCATTCACGGTATCTTTGTTTGATGGACTGAATATTAAAATTCTGTTTGATGAGAATGTGCTTGCATCAGGTAAGAACAGAGCAGAAATTTGTATTTTTGTAGGACATGTCGTTTTTGAACAATCTTGTTTGATGATTTTCTTTCACTTTGATGTAGGTGAATTATATCATCATATTACTCATCCAGGTCAATTTGTGGTTGAAGTGAAGCCATTCCATATATTAAATTACTGTCATGGAGTGGTATGTATAATTTTTGTCTTAATTTTTTTAATTCAATGCGGTTTTGTGCCTTGTCAAATTTGCTTGGGTTTGTACAGGATGTTCCTGCTGAATTCCGAAGCTTCACTGGTCTATGGGAACGAAGGGACCATCTTACAGTGTATAAAGAGGATCGTTCTTGGGTACTTGAAATAAAGAAACGTTTTGATTGGAGGCGTACCACAATCCATGATGGATGGGTCGAATTTCGTGAAGATTTGGATTTGAAGATTGGTGACAAATGTGTTTTCAAGTGGACAGATCGTGATTGCCACAAATTCACCATTACAGTAGTGAAGGCTATTGATGTGGTCATTATTGACTGATTGAGTATGTCTCATATCTTACTATGTAATGTTTTGCTTTGATGGTGAAGTCTCTGTTAAGATTCAGTCATGATGTAATATCTTATTATGTAATGCCCTTTTGGAACTAAGACGAATTTGAACTTTTTGAACTATGTGTTTTGCTTTGATGGTGAAGTCTCTGTTAAGATTCATGCATTTTAATTGTTAATCATACTTTGGCATAACAGAGTATTATTTGGTAGGATATAGGTTTAATTTTCCATCTCCTGATTGAGTATGTCTCACTATAATTTTGTAGTTGAACTTTGTTTGAGGGTGTAATATTGACTAAGCAAACTGAACTGTATGGTAGGTAATGTTGTTTGATTGTAAATGTTAATTGTTCATTCATACGAACTTTAAAGAACTTGAGGAAATACATAGTACAAAAACCATTACATAGTACAAAGCATAAGATCATGTAAACCATTACATAGTAGTAGTACATATTACAAAACCATTACATAATGTAACAGATTGTTGCTTTTTTGGAAACTAATAGTAGAATTCGATAAGTCTTGGTGCAAATTGAGGTTTAGTTTTCCATCTCCTGATCTTGATTATTCAGTTGCGAAATGTTGTCCAGGTGATACGATGTTCCCGATGCCTGTAAAATGTGTAAGATTTAGTATTGCGTCAAAATAAAAGTTAGGTTGTAAAGTTTAGTTTCACCTGTGTTGCTGAATGTTGACTTAGTTTGATCACTGATTCTTCTTGTACAATTCCCTCATTGATTTTAAATCCAGTGAAAACATTTGTTGCTAAGTACAGCTCATCTTTGTTTCCAATGTTTTCCTCAGAGATGAGCAGTTTCAACGTGTATTTCCCATTTTCGATAGTTTTAAGATTTATGGGGAAATTTCCTTTGTACTAAAAATGTGGATTAAGTTAGTATATAGAACATTGGAATCAATGTTTGGATATTGAATTGTTTTTACCTGTTCCTCAAGTTCAAATACTCTTTTACCAAAAATAATACGGATTGGTCTATCCATTAGCACAATGCCAATCTCTCCTGTCATGTCTGCTGCTACAATGCAAATTCCAAACCTATTCGAAGGCTGGCTGTAAGATATCGGATAATTTATCGATGTAACTGGTAGTATCAATGTATGAAGGACTTACTTTTTATCTGGTTCAAGCACAATCCTGTTGCAGTTGTCATAGAATTCATTGTTGTTGATGTTCTTGATCTGGTGATAACATGAAATGCACACACAGTAGTACCATTTTGGTATCTCCTCCACTTTCTTAATTATGATTTGGCAAACAACCTTCTCCTGTTACATCAGAATATTTGTTAGGGTTGTTCAAGGAAAACATTAGACATTAAATGTTTACATTGATGTATGCTGCACTCAAGTTTTTGATTTGCTCCACTGTAAACATTTGTAATTTTTTCTTTGACGTTGATGCTTCATTCTCCTTTGGAAATTTGGGATCCTATGCAATTTAAGATAACATCAATATCATTTCTGTGATTTTCATCTCCATGTTGAAATATAGAAAATTTTGAACATACCTTTTCCTTAGTTCGGTGACACTGTGATGATTGTAGTTTATGTAGAAAGTTGTTGGTGAGAAATTACAGATATCAATTACATCTGCAGTAGAAGTTGTGATTAGAAAATAAAAAAAATAGAATATATGAAGTACTTTGAGGAATAGGTAGGTAATACCTTTCCATTTACTAACTTTCCCACTTGCAACTATGATTACCAAAGGAAGTTCAAACTCCTCTGTATCAATTGCGTTCTGAAACTCTTCTGCCAAAGTATCCCAGAATGTGACATTGATCGTAAACCTATAAGATTTTGAGGCAATTATTTGAAGGTATATGATTAAAATGTAAATGCAATAATGTTTTAAGTAGTGTGTTACAACCTTCCATCTGTGATCTTGAGCTTGACTTGTAGTTGATCCTTGCCTTTGGTTGTATGCACTTGTTTGATATTATCTCTTTTGATTATGACTCCTACAACATCTGTAATATTTTTCATTAGTATAACATGGAAGATGGCTTTTGCAATTATAATATGTAGTTGTTTCATACCTGCAAGATAGAGATTTTGGCTTGCGATGGTATGTAGTTCTTCCAGTGCATAAAAGTCAAACACATTGTTAGGGATGTAGTACTCATTTTCTTCAATTTCTCTTGCTTTTGTCTGATTGGTAAAGTGGATCTGCCTATCCATGTTAACTGATCTCTATTTATCCTCCGGAGTGAAAGGTTTGACTTGGAAATTGGTAATAATATACATTCTTCCAACTTTAAACATTCTTTGCATTTTGTCATTTAAGTATGTAGGGATAAAGGCTTGCATTCTACATTGCTGTGTTTTGATATTGTAATCAATGAATTTGATGTGTTGTGAAGGAATATTGATTGTAATTTATGAATGTTTTAGTAAATCATACCTTGGCATCAAGTAATAAGAGATTATAGCTTTTGAAAAATTCTCCATTGGAAGTTTTTCCCCTCCATTCTCTAATGATCCATGCTTTGATCTTCCAATCTGTTCTCCCTTGACAGACATTTCTTAAGTACTCATACTTGTTCATAGACATAATTTTTTTTGGTGAGTGAAAGTTTGTTCTCTCTTTTGAAGGTTTTTCAGCTTAGGTAGTAAGTATAATGAAGGATGTGTACTAAATATTGTTCAAAATTTATAGCTCAACTTATATTGATTTGATCTTTGACATTTGCATTTAACACTGTATTCAATTTCTATGTTGTTCTGTTGGTTGGTTACATGCAATAAATTTGCATAGCATAAAAAAACCAATTAATTTAATACATGTTCAGCTTCCAGGAATAAATGATCCACTTGTAACCAAAGTTTAGAGTACATGAGGTAGGAAACATATTACATTTATGTAATAAAAGTACAGGAAGTCATCAGAATTTTGAGTTGTTAAATTGACAAACAAAAGTAGAAACGGTTCCAATGCAAATCTTAGTACACCAACTCTGCAAAGCAAAAACAATTATATGGTTAGTAATGTGTAAATTTTGAATGTATTGTATTTTTTAGTATACTACATTTCACTTACTCGTTCAGTTTACATATTTTGGCGCTTTGCTTCCGGTGTGATTTGTAGCATGTCACATTCTATGTCTCAGTGCTCTTTCTTGACCTTGATTTGGTTGTAGAATTTCCAGTTGGAGTACTGTTGGTCTTTGTTTGTTCCTGTACGCAATGAATTAGTTATGCACATTATATTACTGTTATGTAATATGCATTATTTATAAAATATCTTACACAACTGATTTCGGTTGGTTTATTGTCAATTGATGTCTTCAATGTAGGTGAATGGCTTCCTGACATCTCTAGTGGGTTTGAGATAATTGAAGCATTAAATAGATGCGATCCTTCTTTGACATTTTCCTTTGACAGGCAGATGGTAATGTTGTAGGTCTTTTGGACAAACTGTGTTAGAACTTTAGGGAATTTATCACCATCACCAACCTAGCAATTTCAAGTTTTGTACAATATAATTTCCAATTATAAAAAAGTAAAAATTTATAAATGAAACTCCTGAACAGTAAGGCATACCTCATTCTCATCTGCTTCTAAATCATAAACAGTCTTTCCACTGAGTTGGCAGACTGCTTCATTTGGCCAAATTACAGGGATAGTGCCACTACTGTCAGAGCATAATGTGTATAAACGAAACCTTTTCATACAAACAAATTGTTAAACCTTTTCAGAGCATAAATTTGTATTTTAAATTTGGAAGTATCTACCTCTTATTTGGGTATGGATAAATTTTCTTGCACTGTGAACATTGATTCTTTTTGTTAACTCAATCTCCAGATCACATTTAGTACATAGCTTGTAGTAGCAATTCATATTTTGGTCAATTTTTTTCACCAATAATTTACATTGGACTTCTTTCTATTGGTAGAAAATCAAAATTTTGAGATTGTTATAAGTGACATAATCTTATAACTGAAGTAAAATTTGAATTCTACTAAAAGAATACCTCTAAGTAATCATCCTTTAATGTGAGCAGCTGTTTAACCGTAACTATTGGCACATCCTTGTCATCTTCCTCATCCAACTGTAATACATAGAAGGATGGCTCTTTTTCTCTATATAATTACAATGAGTCAGTGTTAAAGATGAAAGTATTAACTACCTATAGCAGTAGTATGAAGGATAGATGACTTACCGTTACCGCAACTTTTTTGCACTCTTATGTGTATTATTCAAATAGAATCTTGTTGCTGGGTAGTTTGTCAAAGACACCTCATCTGTAATGTAATTTGTTCAGAATTTGAATGGTAGACATTTAATTTTCAATAAAAAAGGCAGAAGGTAATATTACATACATATATATATATATATATTATTGTACCATTCCATTCATTAATCTTTTCATATGTTATAGTAACGATGACTGGTTTTTCTAGATCCGGTTTGAGTGCATTGAGAAAAGTGTCTCCAAACTCATTGAAAAAAGTAACATTTACTGAGCACCTGATATTAGACAATAGAAGAAATTGTTGAAAATGCCAGTAATTTAGAATTATAATTTGTTTATTTAACAACTAAGATAATACCTGCCATCTGTCAGGGTGAACTTGACATTATACTTCTGAACTTCATATTTTTTATAAGAAATTTTTGTTGGAGTATCTTCTAATATTCCGACAACATCTAGTACAAAATAGTATTAGTATTCACATTCAGTCAACATGTATGGAATTAAAATTAATAATTCAAATTTTAATATGTCAAACAAATATTATAAACATACCAATAAGGAATCGATTATCCTTTTTCATTTTGTCAACATCAGATAGTAGAAATAAATCAAAACTTTGTGGTTCTGTTTGAAGTCCATCTTCTCCATCTTTTTCAAGTGTTGTGTCTTGATTGAAATAGATGTGTGTTGCATTCCTAATTGCACGATATGTTTCATCTCCATTGTAAAATTTGACAGAAAAGTTATTAATGATATAGATTTGTCCTTCTTGTAGTTCCTTTTCGAATTTATGACATAGCTGAGGTGCAATGAAGGCATGGATTCTGCTATTCTACAGTAGAGAATATGAAAAAGATTAAACACTATAATAGGTTTCATAGTTTTATATATTTCTTGTATAGTTCATAGATCTTACTGTATCGTCGAATAAAATGATGTTCAGTCCACGAAATTCCTTTGTCTGCATTGTTATTCCTTTCCAAATGGATTGAGCTCTTACACGAATGCACCAATCGGTAGTTGAATCATTCAATTCATCAAAACTATCAAACTTGCAAAAAGACATGGCAATAAATACCTGCAATAAGATCTACATATCAGACATGGAAATAATTAATATGTTGCAATTAATATGATGCTACTATAATAAGAGACATGGGAATAATTTATGTAAGAATACAATCAACACAAACATACCTTCTGTGCAAGGAATAAGTGTGAGGTTGTTGGGCGACTGTTAAAACCTAAAGTGGGAGCACTTATCACAAACTTAGTAAAGGTACACTTGGTGTTAACATCTCTTTTATTTATGCTGTATTGCTAATATTTTAATATTTTCACTTGTTCATGTCAGTACAACTTCATTGTAATAATTTAACAGTGCATTTGTAAAGTAAAAAATTTCTTAACAAAGTATTTTAATTCCATTTCAATCAACCTTAACATGTATTTGGAGATAAAAATTCCTTCTACTTCATGAGGTCAATAGTTCATACATAAATTTGGCAAAATTTACAAATTTTAATCTTCACCCAAAATAATAGAATTACAACTTTGTCAAAAGGTTGACATTTTTGTAAAAGTTTCTATGAGGCCAAATCTATATATTTGGACTACAGGTAGTGTACAAAATATGTCCTGAATATCAACCTACTAACTTGTAAAAACTTCCTTGTACACGACATTGTGGGTTATGTTTGTACTCGTACCCATCTCAGATTCAATGAAGATTTTTAGACCATCTGGAGATGTTACTCGACTGATGGCAACGTACAATTGTCCATGAGTGAAGACAGGTTTGGGCAAGAACAAACCAACCTTTTCTAAAGATTGACCCTGTGATTTATTGATGATCATGCAGTAACAAAGTTGAAGAGGCATTTGTTTCCTCAACAATTTGAATGGTAATTTTGAATCTGTGGGACAGAGTTCCATTCTAGGAATAAAGTGTCTAGTTCCAACAAATGAATCACAAATAACCTCACATTCAACACATTGTGGAAGACATTTCGTTACCATCATTCTTGTTCCGTTGCATAGTCCGAGTGTTTGATTAAGATTTCTTGTTAACATGATAGCTACACCAACTTTCAGCTTCAGTTCATGGTTTGGCAATCCTGGACAATTGAGTGAGTTAAGATATTCTGGAGGGAATGAGTTGTGCAGGTCACTTTCGCTGCCTGGGAAATTTTCAGCAATATCAGTACTAAAATATGAGAACATTTCTCCAGGAATTTTATCCACAATCAGATCATTGATATGAGAAACTGTGTTGTTTTTGGGTGTCAAAATATCTCTCTCACTCAAGTACTTTGGATCTTGGTAATTTTCCTCTAAATTAGGGAATGTACTTTCTATCATGTCATCCACAGAACTGATATCATCAGGGTTGCAGAACTCAAGGGGGATCTCAATTTCTTCCTCCAACTCGGCATCATTTGCCTTTGTGACCTTACCATCACCGATATCAAGAATCCATTGTGCAAATTTTGACATTCTTTGTACTTCAACAGCATTCTTTCCTTTATTTATATGCATGTTTCGTTTAAGCTTCTTTAAATTAACTATATCCCAAAGCTTGGATCTGGTGATACATGAGGACACTACCTGACTTCTTGATGTGTGAGGAATAACAGGAAGAATTTACCGAAAGTCACCACCTAGAACCATTATGATTCCACCAAAAGGCATATGAAATCATTTTGGTTCAACCGCTTTCATAATATCTCTTAGAGAACGATCAAGACATTCGAAAGAATATCGGTGTTGCATGGGTGCCTCATCCCATATAATAACACTGGTATGTTGAATTAGTTGACAAATATCTGATTTGTGAGATATGGCACAGGTAGAATGATCATCCAAAATAATTGGTATCTTGAAACGGGAATGTGCCGTCCGACCACCAGGCATAAGTGTTGCTGCTATACCGGACGATGCCACTAGAAGGACAATCTTACTTTGTGACCTTAACTTGGTTATCAAGGTTTTCCACAGGTATGTTTTACCACACCCTCCACTGCCATAAACAAAAAATAATCCACCTTCATTTTTTTCTAAGGCGCACATGATAGAGTTGAAAACTTCTAACTGTTCTGCATTGCAGTTGGATAAAAGTATTTTATGCTGCGCTTCCATTTCTTTAGTGTCATAACTGCTCTCTTCTGTTATTAAACTATTTGAGGTGCTGTCTACATAATTCTTTGGTGGTTAAGGCATGTCATGGAAATCTTTCAATGATTTCCCGATTGACTTAAACAACCTATGAATCTCTGTAAGAAAAAAACATGCAATCAGCACATGATGGGGATAAATATAGCAAAACAATTGAGAAGCAAGAGTATAATATTCAACCTCCAAGAGCATAATATTCAAGCTGCTTATCATTTAGAATCAATTGTGGATTTCGGAGTAATTTCCTACGGTTTATCAAAATGTCATCAACCATGTCCTTGCAATGATCATTCCATAGTTTACGAAGATCACTTACTCGACAATTAACCATTATATGAACAAATAGTTGACGAATTTGTGGCACAAATCCAGACAATGCACATTGTTGCAAAACTTGATGCCATTCATTGTCATCATCAAGAAGACCATACTCTTTACATGCTTGATGAAAATTTGGGAAAATTTTTCCATTAACTGTTCTCAAGCTTTCGAATGAAGTAGGACCACGAACCTTTGTAAGCAATAACCGCAGGTACCATAGTTCACCTGTGCTATGATGGGTATAAAATAATCTTCCAATCTGCTTCCCTCTCTTCCGTGTGTTCCATATAGTATCCAATTCATTCCAAACATAATGTTGCGGGATCTCATCATATTTGTACTGCCTTGCTGTGGGATCATTTCTATTTAAATCAAAAAAAGCTTCTAATTGAATGTGCCTCATTTTCTCTCGGTTTAGAACTTTTTCTAATTTTTCATTAGACTTGAAAGTGCAGCTTTTGTTTCCCGGTAAGTGGAAAGAAAGTCGTTGTACTGATGTTGATCTATAATGTATATTATAACCAAATATACGATAAGCTGCTTCAGTCACACATATATACCTGCCATCGAAATATTCATTAATCTCATCAACTGGACAATTGTCGTCAGCCTTGTCTCCTTTCTTCTTAAATCCTTTGATTTCAACTGTAGCACGATCATGGCCTTTAAGACAGTACTTGAAGAGATATTTAATGCTCCTTGCATGACAACATATCTCCACATTCATGTGGCATTGATATTTAACTAATAAGTCTCGGTATATGGAACAACCCACGTATTGTCGAGATCTTCTTTACGAACACTAACAGTGATATCTGTTTTCCGACGTCTATACTGAGGAAATCCAGATTCATCAAATGTAGTACTTGGACAGTACCTACAGAAACAATAAAAAATTTCAGTGAAATCATTTCTAAAAGTTTTCAGTAACATGTCGATTTGAAACTTACTTCTTAGGGAAATGACGTATACATTGGAAATCTTTCATGCATGGAGATTTGGGATTTTGAGCACCACATGGACCATGCATCATAAAAGATTTTACAGCAACATATCCAGCTTTATCTTTCTTTGGATCAGGAATCTCAGCAGAAACAAATTTGTCCACATCTTTGGTTAAATTCTTCTTCGAAGCAGCATCTAACCAAATTAACATGTGCACATGTGGAAGTCCACGTTTCTGAAATTCAACTACATACATGACTGCAGGCAAATGAAGTAGTTTATTAAAATGAAATATTCAAACTTATGATTTAGCAAAAAAAAAAATTCAAACTTGTGTGGAGATATAAAAAAATTGAAAAATTGAAAATTTATAACTTCGTTTGATAAATACCTGCAATGCACTTCCCAAATACATATTTTTTCCTAATATCATTCAATAATTGATCAAGCTTCAATTTGAAAACCCTTGAAATAATATCTGGAGAATTTTGAGCTAAACAATGTGGAGTGAGCCATCATCTTCAATATTTCATCCCATAGAGGATTTGTTGTCATTGTAAAAAATATATCAGGATGACCAATATATCGACATACAGCAAGTGCATCCTGGAAATTTTGCTGCATATATCGTATGGAACCAACAAATCCAGCTGGAAGTATAATGCCTTTACCAACATTTGATGCATCTACTTCTCCTTTTCTGACAGAATCATATATTTGCCTGTAAACCTCATTACGAAGAGTTGTTTGATGTTTCCTGAACCACCAAAGACGTGCCTGCTCAATAGTCGAAAAGGCATCAACAACATATTGTTGGTATAAACGTCCGCCAAGACGCGGGGTCATACCTATTTGTGAAAAAATAACAACATGGTAATAATGAGCAACATACTGGTATAGATTAAAATAGATAAAACTTAAGCAAAATTTCAAGAATAGAATGCAAGATCAGTCTGAGAATTTATACCTTCATTGTGCCGCACCTGAAACCTATATGAGTAGTATTCTTTCATTGATATCAGCTCTCTCTTCTTTCTTTTTTTCTTCCCTGTCTGCACATATTGAAGGTCAATGTGGAATCCATCATCACCATGCGGAAATAGAAGGGGATACTATAATGCCATTAACTTTGGATGAATATCTGAGATTCTCTGCAAGCCTTTTTCATGTGAATGAATAATAATATCCCTAGTACCAGGATTTTCATCTAGGTCCCCAACCATTATCCCAGCAAGATCATCTTAAGGCACAATGTGATTCTCTCTGCCATTGTCCGCACGTGATATCTTTAGAGTAATTTCAAGCTTAGTTACTTTATCTTGCTCAAAACGATCTCTCTGCGTCCTAAACTCATGCACGAGTTCATTTGTTTCATCTAACATCTTTGTTAACCCATCAACTATTTCAGCTTCAGTTTCTTTACCATCATGGACATTGATCCATTTCAAACTATTATTTGTTTCATTGGCAGTACCGTAAATATAGAGCTGACAGAATTTTGGTGGCTCCCCTTCATCAGGTATAAGTGAACCAAAGAGATGATGATTTTGGCCATTTAAACGGTATACATATGGTGCCCCACCACAGTTGACAGAATGATCAACCCTCCCTCCAGTTGAAGTAAACGTAAACATACTGTTATACACACGTATCGAATCCTTGAATTGTTGTCCTTTCTTTTTATCATTTAACAGTTGCCAAAGGTATGATGGAGTTGGTTTTTCCTTTGGTAGTTGCATTTCACCCTTTGCACAACATATAGAGAATTCTGGAATGCCTTTAGTACAATATTTGTTAACACGTTCTTCCTTCCACATCCAGGCCTCACATTTTGGGCACTTAACATTAGGAGCCCCCAATGAAGCATATACCGATGGCACTGCATCACATAATTAAGTTAAATCTCACAAACTGCTCATCCAAAAAATTCTATACAAAATCAGATTTTATATCCAAAATAACAATAGCAATGTCAGGACTGATATACCTTGATGAGGAGGTTTTGGATTTTCATATGATGGCCACTCCACGTTTTCTTCCGTCTCTACGAAACCGAAAAACAGGAAAAATCCAAGTTAATAAAATTGTCAATAAATACATAGAAAATTAATGTCACAAACTCTTCAATAATGCATACCATCGTCAGAATAGAAGTCATCCTCTGGGACTACAGTGTCACGAATGGTAGAGTATTCTACAATATGAATATATGTTAGATTAGGTATTATTATTTTCAAGGGATGGCAAAAACAATTACCTACATACCTATGTCATCAAAATTTCCAAGACTTTTTTCACTGGATTCTACCATCTCAAAATCTAAATTATGAGAAATATCACGAAACGGCTTTGAAAATTGATAATCCTTCAAAGGAGTGGATTCCATTCCGTCAGATGTATCAACTATGTAATAAGACATTATTAGTTACATAAACAGTTTTCATTACAGTATTTGAGGGACTGTGTCAATAAGAAAAACTTACAAACACCAGAAAAAATAGACACAAGAGTCAACTTATTTCTCTTTTTGTTCGTTTGCACAGTACCATCAAGCGTTCCAACATTTCCATGACCTAGTAAAAACAAACCACTAAGTCAGTGTAGAATGTATCTACATGAGCAATGATTTACTTATTTATGACTTCCTATAAGTATAACACTCCGAAAAAAGGAAGATTATTACACTCACTATTAGACATATTAGACAACGGAAATCTTTCTCTGGAACTTTCTCTTTTCGGAGTTGACATGCTTCTCTTTGTCCCACAATTATCTAATGCTGGTCCTTTAGAGGAACCTTCAAAATGTGGCACTTGGGGGTGAGGGCTGACATTTTCCTTCATTGAGTAACCTGCTTACAAACATAAAAGAAAATCATCACTCACTTATTTCGTTGAATACTTACTTAGAACGACTACATTTTCCAACAATTAAATCTTATTCCAAAATGTTTAAAGAAGTACATCTTGCTTCAAGGGACACATTTACATTCAATTACAATGCTAGGAAACAAAAAAATAAAGCTGAAATTAAAAGTGTAATCCAACCATGACAATATAAGTTCATCTATCTATTTCTTACATTCCGCGTACCTGATTTTGATATTGCACACTTGTCTCGCGTACCATCCAGATTCTTTTCTTTCATCATACCAAGGTCATAATTAACTAAAAAAATGATTTTTTTTTCTTAGAAAAGATGTATTAAAATGTTTGTACAAAAATATGAGGTAGAAAATATGAGTTCACTCACAAACATTAGACAGCAAAGGGACCATCGCTTTCCTTTTTTTCACTATCCTTACTGGCTGATTATCTTAATTTCACAGTGAAATTTACAATATGAGCAAATGCAGAAAAAGTTTAACAACTGAAGAACCTGTTTAAATTACTCACAAAGATTCCCACAAAGTGGAGATGAATTTTCCACTGGATTAGATTGTTCTAACACAACAGGACTATCTAACAAACTCTTGTAATCTGTTAATGAACAAATAAGAATCTTGGGCATAAATAAAAACAGGATATAAGAAATAAGAATCTTGGGCATAAACAATTTAGCCTATACAGATTTACCAGTTCTTCTGGGCTCAACATTTTCTTTCATCATTCCAAGTTCATAATTAACTACAATATGCCCAACATTAAAATACAATTCAAACATCATTACAAATACAAACGGTAATCAGTCAATAGAAAACTTCAAAAACCTTCGAAACACTCACAGACTCTTCGAAGATGAGGGAGAGATGTTCCAAAAGTAATCCCCCCCCCCCCCCGAGCTTGAAAAGCAATTCTTTCATCCATCATTCGGTTAATAATCACTTCCAAATCTTCAAGACATGAAACAACAACATTAACAACCGTTAATGAAAGATGTAATACAAATCCAAATAAACATCAAAGAAATTTGAGAAAGAGAGGAAGAACAATAATGAAAACCAAGGAAAGACGCGGTAAGTTTTTTCCCCAATTCAGATTAAAATTCCAAAAAAAATTTGAAATCGTGCTAGTTGGTCTTGTAAGAGAAGCAGCTGTCGGATGCTTTACACCTGTTTAAGTTGTAATAAAAGTATTTAGATTAATGGTTTTGATTTAATGATAGTATAAGTCAAATGGGTCAAGTGGCTTAAGAGAGTAAATACAGGAGTTTATATGGGACAAAGTAGTCATTTACACCTGAAAAACACAACAGGATTTATACTATTAATAGATTAAGATTTTAGACTGAAATTCCAATTCTTGTTCAGTTTAAATAAGATTTGATTTTCTTTTCTAAAAAATAGGATCTAAATAAGGAAATTTTGATTTTAAATATTTAAAATATAGAAGCTCGAAAATCTTTTCTATTTCAAATTTAAAAATTTCTTGACCAGTTTAAATAAGGTTTCGATTTCTTTTTCTAAGAAATAGGACCTAAAGAAGGAAGTTTTGATTTTAATTATTTAAAATAGAGGAGCTCTAGAAAAATAGATAAATATGAATCGAGCGATCTGAGAGCTCCTGGGGTATATAAAGATAGATTATAGATAAAATCGAATTCAATCTTTTTTCAATTTCGAATATGTAATTTGAATTCTTTTTCCCTACAAATTCGAGAACCTTTTCTATTTCAAAGATGTTTATGTTAACACTTATATTAATGTTAAAAAAGGAAGTTTTGATTTTTTTTCTAAAAAATAGGGTTTAAAGAAGAAAATTTTAATTTTACATATTTAAAATAGAGGAGCTCTAGAAAAATAGATAAATATGAATCGAGCAATTCTAGAGCTCCACCAAACTCCCGGAGAATTTCCTATATATATATAATAGTAGATTTAATGTTTAATCTTTATTAACTATTTATATTATATTTAATAAATTAAATAAACAAAAGACATAAATTTTTTAATAAACGTAAATAATATTAAAATTGTGTTCTTAGTTAACGAAAAATATATTCATTTTATTAATTGTATACTATAATTAGTTAAATAATTAAAAATCATAAATCAAACAAAATCAATATTTTAATATTAAACAAACTGATCCAAATTTGGATCAGTGAGTAGTGGTAATCCTGGAGAAGAATTTAGGGTAATCTATCCCAAATTTAGATCTTTGAAGTTGGATTTATCTTAAACAAAGATAAATATTTCATACAAAAGTTATATAGATTGACTAATTATGATTGTAGCTGTATCACACTATTCCTTTTGTGAGATAAAAGTTATATAAATCGACTAACTACAGTTGTAGCTGTATCACATTATTCCTTTTGTGAGAATCCAGTAAGGATTAAATTCCAAGAAAAGATATGCCAGTTTAATAAAGAGATACGGTTTTGTCTTCTTAAATGCCTATTTAACAATAAAATTACATACATAGAGTTTGGCTTCACAAAAAATCTACCTTAAATTGCAAAAAATGGAAAACACATTTTCGGTCATTTAAAAATTTATCAATTTTGAGAGGAAAATTACAATTCTAGTCACAAAATTTAGTTAACTTTTGTGGAAGACAACATTTACACTACTGAGTAGATCTGGCAATTCGTTCGTTTCGTATATTTTCGTGTCGTGTATTTTCATGTTTCGTATACGTAATGTCAAATCCAAAACCGACCCGTTAATAATTCGTTTCGTGTTCGTGTACCTTCATTTCGTATACATTTCATGTCATGTTTCATGTAATTTTTGAACAAAAATAAAAATATTTAAATATTAAATTTTTACTAGTCGAATCTTAAGTCAATATCATAAAGAATCAAGTGTGCTCAAGTCTTGTGAAACTAAAGTTTGAAATTATTTTGTATTTATCTTATGCAAAAATTATATATATAATATTATTTTAAAATATGTATTCATATAATTTTAATAAAATTATTTAAATATTTATTTATTTCATGTATTTCGTTTCGTATCGTGTACCCAAGGGTAAACCCAAAACCGACACTAAATTTATCCGTGTAATTTCGTGTTTGTCTACTTTCGTGTTCGTGTACCGCAAAGGTCAGGCCAAATCCGTAATTTTCGTATCGTTTTCGAGTCATATTTTCTTGTCGTGAACGAAATTGCCGGCTCTACTACCGAGTAACTTTTGGAAAAGATATTTGTTAATTATACTTTTTAATTTTTTTCAATTTGTATAAAAATATAGAATCTATATGTTATATAAAAAAATTTGTAAATATTATTTATAAGTATCCCGTCTAAGTGGGTAAAAAAAATTAGGATAGAATAATATACTTATTTAAATAAAAGTCTACAGTATTGGGCGCCGTCAACAGTGAAAACAAAGGAGTGGGGAGTAGAAAAGAAACAGCAGCAGGTTGATAATGCAAGCAAAGTATAGTAACAAGTGAGAGTGTACGGTCATTTGTGTAAGAACCTCCATGACTGCTCATATCCGCCAGATATTAACGGAAGTGCAGATCTTTAACCAATCATATGTCGACAACGCATTCTTATTATACCTAACCCTAGTTTTCCCCATTGGACAATGACAGCCTGCAGTTATTAATTTATTTCTTTTCGTCCTTATTACCCCTGAATTTTTTTATCATGTCATGTCTCTGGTGATACATCTAATCATACCACATTTCTAGACTAACAATGAGGTTTTTTGTGTATTCCATATATACATATATTTATTTTTTAATTGATTTAAAAGTTTTTAAAAATATCAATGATTAGCATTAAAAAGTTGTTTTTTAATCAAAAATGGATTAATATGAACCTCTATTGCCACAATTTCTCGGTCCCTTTATGTTTTTTTTTTGACAATGTACCTTACAATTTAGTATACTATAGAGGATACAGCCTTCATATGTCAGGTCCCTTTATGTTTAAGTGTGAGTAGTCGTCATTTTAAGCTGCTAAACCTGTTCTGTTACAAAACTTTCCCTCGACCTATTTTGTTATACTTAAGGGTGTATGTCGTAAATGACCAAACAGTAGCAAAAGTAAACCGGACAGCAGTGGCGGGTCCGTGTATTTTGTTTGGTATCGTTTAGTGTTTGTTCTTTTCTTCACATTTACAAAATTAATCAATGTCCAACTAATTTTTTGTATTGTCATTCGTCGATGCGCATGCATGATTCATTAGTTCGCCTGTACCGCTACACAAACATGATCAAAATTACTTCCGTACGTGTAGCCAAATATATACAAAGAGCTTCAAATCCGATTTTTATTTCGTTTGGATGGAAGTTTAGGTAGGTTGTTATAAATGTTGAATAATGAAATATAAGATCATGTTGGGACTGGCGATTGATTATTTAACAACCATCATTCTAAAGGAATTCTGGTCCTCCCACCCTCATCTATGTAAAATAAGTATTTGTTTGTCTCGGTCGGTTGTTTAAAAGCTTTTTTTTCCTATAAGCTATACTCACCTTTCTTAAAAAACGAATGTAGCATTTATCTACAAAATTGACCGATATTAAAATTCTAAATGTTACTAATCTTTGTGTGAGCCTGTATATATGATATAAATGTGAAATTTTGCATTAATGTAACATGAAAATTTCTTCACACCCAAAGAGTTGTTACATGTTGAACAACAATTCAATAAATCGGTAAACAAATTAGTTGTTAACTGGTTTTGTTATTATATTTGAAATAGTAATTAATTTTGGTCTTTACTGTTGATAGGGGTAAAATCAAAATTGTGAAATTCGGAAATCGGGTTTATAAGTTGTGTCTTCAAAATTTGAATAATTAGTCGATTTTTCGAGTACTTGTTTATAAAATCTGAGTATTCGGCGAAATATTCGCTTAAATCTGAATATGTTGATCTCCGATTTTCGAATACTAATTCGAGTATTACTTAACCGGGTCAATCGATGTTTAATTAGAACATCGGAAAAAACATGTCTCTGCCTTGAAATAGTAATCTCTCAAATGAAAAAAAGGTAAGTAATTACGTTGAAAATTCGATAATCTTATATGCTACGAATGTTTCTTCAAATTCATTTAAAAATTTGGAGCGAGCTAGCTAGGAAGTAGTATTACAGTAAATACTTCTCAACCATTTACTCTAACTTGTAGAGGAACTCATAGTCCCAAATACATAACCATGTATAACCTTTTTGGAACAACATGTGTCTATCATCCAACCATATATATAAGGGGTAAAATAGCATATTCATATAAAAATATCATTACATGAAATGGAAATATAAGAAGAAAGGTCATCCAATCCTTTCTCTCACACATCTCATCTGGGTAAGAAATTTTTTCCTTACCTAGCTCTCTCTTACTCTCTCTCTTTCTCTTTCTCTTTCTTTCTCTCTATGGAATGTTGTGCAGATTAGGTTTCCGAGCCTCAGTCTTTTACTTCTATATTTACATATAAATCAGGTAATTTCATCCTTTTCTTGTCTTTTGCTTGTTCATTTTAGGTAGGAGTAGGAGACAATTAAGAGGACGTGGAGATCGAGGAAGAAACTAAAGAGAAAAAAAGGAAATGGGGAGAGGAAAGGTGCAGCTGAAGAGAATAGAGAACAAAATCAACAGACAAGTGACATTTACTAAGAGGAGAGGTGGTTTGTTGAAGAAAGCACATGAGATCTCTGTTCTATGTGATGCTGAGGTTGCTCTAATTGTCTTCTCTACCAAAGGGAAGCTCTTTGAGTACTCCACCGACTCTTCGTACGTCATCCTTCATCCCTTCCTCTTCTTTATTTTTTTCGATAATTAACACACTCACGCACACATCTCGACTTTGACAAGCATATATTTTACACATCTTCCATATATATATGTAGATCTTGTTATTCTAGAAATGTTTTAAAACAGAATTATTATTGTTATTATTGCCTTGTTTTTTTGATTGTTTTTATATATGGTAATATAATATTTTATCTGTTTCACTTAAAAAGTAACAAAAACTCTTCAGATTGGTTTTACCTAGGGTACGTGCATATATTAATTTAGTTATCTTGGATTGTTGTACATATTTGTGTATATACACATTTTTACTCAATTATACCTGTTTTAAGCACATACAACTACCATGTCATATCTTGCTTTCTTTAACAAACACAGCCATATCATGTAACTGTTCTGCCAGCCAAAATGTTTAAGCCATATCCTAAAACTTCACTAGACTTATTATGATAATTAAATGTAATACCTAGCTTTTGATGCTGTTTGTTGGCATAAAGCTAATAATTTGATTGTTTTTTGGTAGCAGTATGGAGAAGATCCTGGAGCGATATGAAAGATACTCATATGCTGAGAGACAGCTTATTGCAAATGATCCAGAATCAACTGTATGATTTAAAATAAAATATATACTACCATTTAACTGAAATATTTTACATTTCTTGTCAAATGGCCTTAATTATTCCTAGTTGTATGTCCATACTTCTTACGATTTGCTGTCTTTAAATTTTTTTACATGAAACAGGGAAACTGGACTCTCGAGTACACAAAACTGAAAGCTAGGATTGATCTTCTACAAAGAAACCACAGGTAATTAATTAAGAGAATAAATGTCTAATGTGAAGACTACTGATCACAATGATAATGGTGCACCGACACCGGAATTATCTAAGTATGACAGCCATAGAAATGATAATTAAATGTGTGAACATTTACAGGCACTATATGGGACAAGATCTAGACTCTTTGACTCTGAAAGAGATTCAGAATTTGGAACAGCAGCTTGATACTGCTCTTAAACACATTCGAGCTCGAAAAGTATAAAAATAAGATTAGGCTTTTGTATAATGATCATTTGTTTACATTAAAGAATGTAATTGTTTCAGATATATTGCTGCTGATGATGTGTGTTTTTCTGTACACTTTTGCAGAACCAACTTATTTATGAGTCCATCTCTGAGCTTCAGAAAAAGGTAAGAAGTTTAGCTTAAATCATCGTGCATGAGAGTGAGCATGACTAATGTCGAGTCATACGAATCTGGTAGATTTAGGCTTTCTAAAATTATCATCATATATAGGGGGTGGAAAAAACTAGCTGTGATTAATCTTATGTATACTCCCCCATTTATTTTTATCACATTTCTTATTTAACTTGTCCCAAAAATCTTGGTCAAATTTCTTTGTTGTTTAAAATTTTGTGTTATAACAAATTCCGCTTAAGTTTGGTAGTTTTTATTTGATTCACCTTAGACAAAATAGATGAGACAGAGAGAGTATTTTGATAGTTGGAATGAAATGGGTGTGAAATCTGAGAATAACAATTGTTGTAACAGAACTTGATAAACCGAAAAAAACGAAAAAAACGAACTTCGGAAAACAAAGGATGAACGTGTAGCTATAGGTGAAGGATGTATATTGGCATAGCTTGTTAGGATGACCTTATGGTAGAAATGAACACTTATGTGTAAATGTCACCGAGAGCTTTGAGTAATTAAGTCCATGACTTTCCTGATGATTTGAGTAATCAAGTCCATGATTTTCTGATGATTTTTCCATAAAAAGTTAAAAGATGATGAAGTAAACATTTGTGCCTTTGATCTATAAAGTTACTCTCTTCCAGGCAGGCTAGCATAAATGATAAACAGTTGAACTAACAGAACCATTTCACATTTTGTTCCATCAGGAAAAGGCCATACAAGAGGAAAATGGAAAACTAACAAAGAAGGTGAATAGCTCGTTTATAGTTTTACTTGCACTTCATGATTATTTGTTCTTAATTATTTGCAATAACATACATATGCGCGTGTATAGGATTTATGTAATTCGTTATGTATTACATGAAAATTCACTTTTGTGATCTGTAAATATTAGATCAAGGAAAGGGAGAAGACAATGGCACAACAAGCTCAGTGGGAGAAGCAAAACCCTGGCCCTAATTTGGCTCCATTTCTCTTGCCTCCGGAAAATCCTTATCTGAACACTGGGTAATTAATGATATTTTTAACGCAAAACTTGACTAGATACTGTATAATTCTTAATAGATTTTAAATCTCTCAATTTAATGGCAAATGCATGACCTATATACACTGTTATATTTTAAACAGTGGCACTTTCCAGGGGGAATCATCACAGGGGATGACGAGGAATCATCAGCTAGATCTCACTCTTCAGCCTATTTATCCCTGCCACCTCCGATGTTTCCCTGCGTGATTTAACGGCCATGATCGAAGCTTCACGGCTTTATTATGAATTTTGCATTTAAATTATATATGCTATCCGGTGTGTGTGTGTGTGTGTATTGTAATGTTTGTGCTATTATGGTGACCGGTGAGAGAGAACGATATAATAACTCAAACCAGATCCCAAGTACTTGTTTTTCAAGAACGTATTTTAAACCTACTGAAGTGCATCTAAATAGTTGTGGATTGTTGTATATATAATAGCCTTGAATGTTTTATGCTGCTGTACATTTATCAGGTTACTTCAAAGTTCAAACCTAAATCAAATGGGTTTTTTGGTTGCATGCCTAAATGATTGTTAAATTCTGCAATTGTGTATAAAACGACGAACTATAAACCCTTTCTTCAAGATGATTGTAAGGGGATATTGTTATCACTCATGCTTCAACTAGGTCAAGACTTGCCAATTTATTTAATGGAGTAGGTAAGAAATATAACTTAACCGTAGATGGTTGGTTCAAAAATTATGGCTATGTTTGGGTCCTCGACTTATAAGTTATTTATTTTGAAAAAAAGTTCGTATTTACATATTTTTTATAAAAAAAAATGTATATGGAGAATTTAATATTCATTTTCTTATATAAATAAGTTATTTATTTTTTAAAAAAAGTACATATTTTTTAACTTTTTTCCAAAATAAATTACTTATTTTTGAAAAATAAGATAAGTCGAGACCTATAATAGAAATAGTTAAAGTTTTACAAAGAGGGACTTGGAAAATTCCAATGAATTTAGCTAATAATAATAGTTTGGAATAATTTTTGCTAAAAAGAATATTGTTCAACAAATATAATTAATAAATTATGATTGTCTATAAATTTTATTAAAAATAATTATGCATTGTTGTATTATTTTTTTTACATATTATCTATATCATGTAGCTAAATACTTCCTTACCGGAGATGCTTGGAATCTCCTTAGCTTTTCATTCATCCTTTACTATTATAAATTTGGCAGCTGATATAATTAATTGAAAAATGAAAGTTTAGGATTCATATGCTTTAATTTGAAAATTAGTACTCCCGATCCCTAATTAGTTGTCCAGTTTGACTTTTTAGTGATCAAATTGTCTAAATTTTGATTGAAATTTACATATATTGTATATTTAACAAAATAAAAAAATTATATCATTGTAAAGTATATCTAATCTATTTTAATATGTATTTTTCCATTTTTTAAAATAATTAAAGAATAACTCTTAATTTTCAGTCAAAAATTATTCAATTCGACAACTCAAAAATCAAATAGACAACTAATTAGGACGGAGGAAGTAAAAGAAATGGCTAGGAGGGAGTTTTGTCTTCCGCCAACTCACCAAGAGGATTATTATTCATTTGACGATGAGTATAATATAATAATGTAATTTTATTACATATTCCTTGTCATAATTTTGTCAAAAATGTTAGGTAAAATTATTTATAATTTTTGAATAAAAAGAATATAATATTAAATTTAAATTTTAACTAGTCGTCATAAGGAATACGAAAGAAACAGTACTACAGAAGGTTATTAATAACTTACAAAAGTCTTATTATATTATTATAATTTACTGTTATATAAAACAGACTTATAAAGACGAGCTTAAGGACGTGAATGGAATTCTTCAAAAAAAATATAAATGGTATAGTATGAATTGTTAGGTTCGATAAGATTGTAGAAGGGGGGTTGAATACAATCTTTACCTTTTTATCGAAATTTGTCCTTTAAATTAAATTTGATAAAGACAAATTTATTTGCGGAATTATTTAACACAATTTTTCAAGTTGAATATAACTGTATATTAACTTGATGTGGTGTTACAAAATCAGTATAACAACTTATCAAGATGTTAATAACTAATTAGAAAATTCGACATGAACTTTTCTAATTTAGTTAATAATAATCAAGATAAGAACTAGGAAACTTAATTCGCTAGTAGTACAAGAATCACAAATAAACAAGTTCTATCGGATAGAATATCACAAAGATGAAGAACTTGAATTTCTGGGAATTGTTTAAGCTTTGGTGTTCTTGGTGTTCTTGAGAGAGAGAATTCTGGTCTTGATGAAATGTTTTCTGCTGTGTTTTCTCCGTTATGACTTAATCTGGTCTGTTCTGTTCTTTTATATCAGTAACAGGTCTTGCTGGCTTTCTGTAGGATATTTAATTGCTCCAGCATGACTTAAACAGCTTCCAAGACTTGATTTTCCTTCATTAAGACTTACACAAACCTCCAATAAGACATAAAATGTGTCGGTAAGACTTACAACAGCTGGCAGAGGTCGGTAAGACATAAATTAGGTCGGTAAGACTTAATCCTGAAAAGGCTTCTGTCGGTAAGACTTAAAATAAGTCATACCGAATTTTTCCTCCTCCAAGACTTAATCATTTTTCTTTCTTTAAGTCTTATTGATCCATTTAATTAGTTAATGATTAACTAATTCATATTTAATTGATACAATAATTAATTTAATTAATAAATTAATTCTTCCAGAATTAATTCATTTAATTAAATCAACTAAATTAATTTATATCAATTATAAATGAATTTAATTAAATCAATAAATAATTAATTTAATTCTTACAAACCACTAAAGGTAGTAAAGAATTACCACTGATTTGTGTTGACGTTCGATGTACTGTCTGGTTCATGAACGATTAACTTCAATGATGCTTCTTCACTTTTGACTTTAGGTTGTGGTTTGTTTCTTCTCTCAATTCTCTTGTACTGTAACTGATCTTCAAACTATCACTCGAAAAATCTCTGTCACTGTTCAAATGAATCCATTAACTTCAATGCTGTACTGGGGCTTGATCAGATAACTGAATCGTCTTCCAGTGTATGTCATCAAAACTATAGATTGACTTTTCTTCTTTCTTCTGACAGATAATACTTCTTGAGATTCCTGTGACAGTTCATATGTATATTTACTTATTACAATTTGGTTTAAGTTGATTAGGATCCTCTAACTACAAATAGGCTGAGTCATATGCCTTTCAATCTCCCCCTATTTGTTTGTTAGACAATAACAAGAAAATTCCTAGAGGATACCTCAACTAATCCAACTTAACCAAATGAAAGATAAAACTTTAAATACTAAGTAAATATGAAAAAAAGTTCTGGTTTATATTTAACATTTGCCAGATTCAAACATGAAAGATAAATACAAGATAGATGATCCTCTAGACTGATCATATGATATAAATTCCTATCAAGATTTAACTAGGCTCTAAAGATATAACATGTAGAGCAATTCTTTTTCTTCAGTTGTCTTCCCTTCTGAATTCTCCTTCTTCTGGCTCATCTGTGACTTGAAGTTTCATGTGTAGATCAGAATCAACAAGACGTTCTCTTCTTGATGACAATCCTTGAGGTAAGACTAAAGGAATTCCAAGCTTCTTTCTCAGTTCACCTTGAAATTTCTTATAATCTTTTATGTTCGTTTGTGCATAGGAACGAATGTGATCTGCAGCTATTACCTTTTCTTCAGTCAAGTATCCATGATTTCTGAGAGCATATTCAGCATATACCAAGTGTTTTGCATGATGTTCGTATAGCTCATCTGTCTGAAGATTGATTGTGTGAAGTACCTCTCCCTTAAGAAATTTTACTTGTGGAGGTTCCTTAATCACTTCTGGTCCAGCTCTTTCAGCAAATTCTTTGAACTTTTCATGTAACAATACACCTAGCTCAGAAGATGTTCTTACCTTAGGCCTAAGTACCCATATCTCTGTCAGTGATCTGTCATAAAAGAACTAAATAGATACTCTGAATGTTCCAACTTTATGACAATCTACAAATATTACCAGCTCATCAGATTTGGGTTCAAATGCAGTAGTTATCCTGATGACTTCTACCTGTAAGGACTTTATATACATTTCGTGAATTGGATTTGCCAGTTTGAATTCCTCGAGAATTTGTCCAAGACGACGATCTTCATAATCAGAACTCTGAGGTGAATCAATTGCTCTTTGAGCACGTTCCCATTTGTCACCGCTCTTTAGTCTGATATATGTTTTTCTCTTCTCAACATTTATAGCATGTAGTCGTTGTAATGCTTGCTGTTCAACTTTCTGAAGTTCTTCATTTCGTGCAATTTGCTCTAAAGATTTTTGAAGTTTTTCTTCTCTCAGTTGCAAATTAGCTTCCCTTTGAGCAAATAATTCTTCAGATTCTTTCTCAGCTTGTTGAGCTTCAAATTCAGATATCACTGGTCCTTCATCTTCCCAGTGACTAAGATCAGGTTCAGGAAGTTCTTCACCTTGATCAGGGAATTCAAGATCAGCAAAAACATCGAAGTTATCCGGTTCACCCGTGTAATAATAACCTGTGTTCTTGTCTTGAATTTCTTCTTCAGTTTCTTCAACTACTTTCTTCCTCTTATCTTCACCTTGGTCAGATTTACCAGATTTTCCTTCTCCTCCCTCTCTTTCTTTAGATTTATCTTGTGACCCCTTTGATTTCTCCCCCTTAGTTGAGGAATCCTCTACAGATTTATCAGTTGCCCCAGCTTCAGGATCCTGTTTATCATCATCACCACCCTTACTTGTAAAGAATTCAATTTCTACATTTGTAGGTTTGCGACTTTGACTTACAAGATTAAACAAATGTCTTAACCCTTTAGCCTGGTGTGCATTTTGCTTTTCGATCTGGTCCAGACGAGAATCAGTAGATTCTTGATTGTGCTGTACCTCTGACTGTAGATTATCAACTTTCAAGGAAATCTCAGAGATTAACATGTCTTGAGCAACAGTAATATCTCCAGAGTCATCAAGTGCCTTTTCATGAGAGAGTTCGAGAGATTCTATCTTCTTGGTGAAAGATGTCTTTAAGTAGTTTATGTCCTTCTTCATTACAGCAAGCTGACTGTTGACAGAGGTGGATGTAGAAGATCGCTCACCCACTTGTGCTCTCAGGATTTCTGTTTCAGCCTTGCTGACTGCAAGTTCTTTCTCTAAAGCAGTTATCTTTTCTAATAATGAGAGAGTGTATGTGTCAGTGTGTGCGCTCACCTGACGTTCACTTTGAGATCCACTCACCTGAAGTGCATGTGTTTCACTCAATTTTATGGTATTCCTCACATCACTCCTCTCAGATTCCTTAGCTACTTCCAGATTTGTACCTGCATGTAAAATCACCCTAGCCTCCTCTGGGAAGGTCAGTGGTGGTGCAATGGGAGTGCGTAAATCCCTGTCCTTAATCAAATCTACTTGAACATTTGAAATTGTTGACTGAATTGCTTCAGTAGTAGATAGATCAAGTTGCCTTCCACCTTCTCCAGTCGAAACTGCGAGTGGAAAATCCCTTGAGGGAGCCAGGAGTGTTTGTCCTGGGAGGGGAGATGATGGTTCTATTAAAGTTGGCTGAGAACCAAGATTTCCCTCTAAAGCCTGTGAAGACTCTTCTACCGTAACTATGGTAGGCACTGTCACTTTTTCTACGTGCTCTCCTTGCAGTGTGTCCTGAGACTCATTTAAAGGTATGTCTTCCCCCATTGTAAGTAATAGGGGAGGTGTGCTTGACTCACTACAAGGTGCCACGGCCCTATGGCGAATTTCAATAGAATCATCCTGTTGAGAAGATGATTCTAGTAACTGTGTAACGGCCATATCAACTTCCATATCCTGTTGGGAGGATATAGACGGGCTTACAGTTGCCTCAGTTTGAGTTCTACTTTTCTTTTCTAGAGGCAGAGCTGTGGGTTCACTCATACTGCCACTACTGATTCGACTTCTTTTGACTTGCAATTTCTTTCTGGAGTGAAAAGATATGAGTTTTGTTGGTTGAGTGTTTGGCTCTACGACCTTGGTTAGAGGTTGTGGTACTACAACCCCTTGGTCAGACCTACCAACCACTTGGGTTCCAGAAATAGATTGAGAAGTAGTAGTTTGAGGAACAGAAGGCAATACCTGGTCAGCTGATTCCGCAACAGTCTCTGATAAGATGGGTTGATCTGATTCAGGTTCAGGGACAGATGCAGTTTCTTGCACTGGATGTTCAACAGCAAGAGCAGCTGGCTGAGGAACAATTTGCTGAGCAGGTTCAACTTGTTGATTGCCTTGATTTTCATTATCAACAAGTATGTTTTCCACTGGTGGTTCAGGGTTTTGTTCTGGTTGTTCAGGTTCTGGTACAGGTTCAATAACAGGTAGTTGTATATAGTTTGACATATATTGTGTGACAACTACAGGTATGTTTGTGAATTTTGGCTTGTTGCTGTACTCAGTGAACAATCTGGTAGTAGGTTTACCTGACGCCAGTGACTCTCCATTCAGGAATTGGGCTTGGTTTTCTAGTTCCACAAGATGATTAAAAATCAATGACAAGAATCTTGGATAATAACATGATACTTTATGTCCATTATCAAAATTCTTCTTTGCATTAATGATTCTTCTAACCATCGGAACACACAGTAGTCTGCCAATATTAATCCTTCGGTTGTGTGCAACTGCATATCCAATATGCTGTAAGAAAGATGGTAATACCCCGAAGTTCCCTTTCGTAGTATTGGCAAAGACTCTTCCTAGTGTGTCAAACAGATAATCCCATTCCTGAACGAAGTTCTTTTTATTCCAGACAGTTTGATCAGGACTGTCTTGATAGAATACACCATTTAAAAAATTTATCAATTCTTGATCTGATGGTAATTCTTCGAAATTATCAGTTGGAAACTTTAAGACCGTATTTATTGTATTTTCATCCACTGTGTACTGATTGTCTCCTACAGAGAAGAGAAAAGATCTGTTATCATTAGAAATGACAGCAGTAGTACACATGATTCGCAAAGGTTCAATCTTCAGAGGAGCATCCAATCTCAAAGCATTGCGAACCAGTGAATTTTCATTTAAAAAACGAATCCACGGTCGAAAACGTTCAACTGAACATTTTTCTGGATCAAAATAACCGATTAAATTATGTTTAATAATTTCAAATCGATCAGCCATTTTAATCAAGATTTAATTTCCTTGAAAATTTCAGATTTTACAAATTTTTAATTTAAAAATTAATTTTTCGAATTAATAATTAATTAAAAATTCGAAATAATTAAAAGTTCTTCAAAAATTCTGAAAAATTCACACAATGATCCTTGTATACACACAAACACACGTGTATTTTTAGTTTTTCAAGAATCAAGCCCAGATTTCCAGAAAAATAGATCTAAAGATCGATTTTTCGAAAATAAAAACTCTTAAAAATCGAACCAAAAGTCGATTTTAACCACTCAAAATACAGATAATCAAGCAAGGAGTCCAGATATGTGGTTAATTCGTGATTTGGTTGAGAGAATCCGGCCGAAAATCCGGCAGAGTTTGGACAGATATGTGTGTGTATTGTATGTATCTATGTGTACTCTAAGACTTAACTTGAGAGTTAGACTAAAATGAAAATAAGACTAAACTTATTCTAACTGCTATTTATATACTAACTTGTTCGAATAAGACTTAAAACTATAACTAATAAGACTTAACTACATTAGGACAAATAAGACTTAAAAATACATACATACGAATAAGACTTAAAAATAAGTAATTAAGACTTAATTAACTTACAGGTGATTAAGACTTAATTTACACTGACTAAGGAATATGACTTAAAAATTATTAAGACATAACTGTTATATATATATATATATATATATATATATATATATATATATATATATATATATATATATATATATATATATATATATATATTACAGTAGATTATGACTTAATTAAGCTATTAAGACATAACTTATATGGCTTAACTAAGACTCGAATAAGAGTAAACTAAAGAAATCAGTAAGACTTAATTACAAACTCATGAATATGACTTAATCTATACAGACCTGCGAATATGACTTAGATTTAAAACTCGGTAAGACTTAACCTGTTTAAGTCATACCGATTTTAAATTAAGTCATATTGACTGTTTTTCCTAATTTTAAGTAATATTAACTTTAAATAAACATTAAAAATACTATAAAATATAAAATTAACTTATAAAAAATAATAAAAATATTATATAAAGTTAAACAAATAATAAAAATAATTATACATACCATATGCTAACCTATTAACGAAAACAAAGCAATATTAACAGGACAAACATTACAAAACATATGATAAATTAATTAATAAAATAGAAATTAATATCTACAAATATTCTAAAAATACAAAAGTATGAAGTATTAAATATTATGAATAAACAGAGTGAAAAATAACTAAACAAACAAGAAAATCAAATGGTAAAATAATAATACAAGTGATTTCAAACAACAAATATTCACAGAATAATCACTTGCAAAATTATTAAAGATCAAATTTCAGATATTAACAGTATTAATTACTAGGACTGTTTAACATACCCAATTCACTAACAATTCTAGTGAATGAGGATTCATTAAGCGACTTAGTAAAAATATCTGCAGTTTGATCTCCAGAGCCTACAAATAGTAGTTCCACTGTACCATTCATTACATGCTCTCTTATAAAATGATACCTTATGTCAATGTGCTTTGTCCTTGAGTGCTGCACAGGATTGCTTGCAATTGCTATGGCACTTGTATTATCACATAAAATAGGAATATTTTCCAATACAATGCCATAGTCCATTAATTGATTCCTTATCCATAAGATCTGAGCACAACAGCTTCCAGCAGCTATATATTCAGCTTCGGCTGTAGAGTTGGAAACTGTTTGCTGTTTCTTACTGAACCAGGATACCAATCTTCCACCTAGGTATTGACAACTCCCAGATGTACTTTTCCTGTCTACAACACTTCCTGCATAGTCAGAATCTGTATATCCAATTAAAGTAAAACCAGATTCATTAGGATACCGGATGCCTAAATTAGGCGTACCCTTTAGATATCTTAATATTCTTTTGACAGCAGTGAGATGGATTTCTTTAGGGTTCGCTTGGAACCTTGCACACAAGCATGTGGCAAACATTATATCTGGTCTACTAGCAGTTAGGTAAAGCAATGAGCCAATCATACCTCTATAGCCTGTGATATCTACCTTGGCAGAACTTTCACATAAACCAATTTTGACAGCTATAGTTGATGGTGTCTTTGCTGATGAGCACTCCTCCATGTGATATTTCTTGAGGAGCTCCTTGATGTACTTGGATTGACAAATAAATATTCCATCTTGTCTCTGACTTATTTGTAATCCAAGAAAGAATTTCAGTTCTCCCATCATGCTCATTTCAAACCTACCTTGCATTAACTTAGAAAACTTCTTGCACAGAAGCTCATTAGTAGACCCAAATATAATATCGTCCACATAGACTTGGACTACTATTATATCATTCTTATGTCTTTTAGTGAAGAGAGTTTTGTCTATGACACCTCTTATAAAACCATTTTCTAATAGAAATTCAGAAAGAGTGTCATACCATTTTCTTGGGGCTTGCTTAAGACCATAGATAGCTTTGTAAAGAAAGTAAACATAGTCTAGATGATCTTGATCTTCAAAACCAGGAGGCTGTTCTACATACACTTCTTCATCTAGCTTACCATTCAGAAAGGCACTCTTGACATCCATTTGATAAACTTTGAATCTTGAATAGGATGCATATGCCAAGAATATTCTGATGGCCTCAAATCTTGCCACTGGAGTATAGGTCTCGTCATAATCAATGCCTTCAGCTTGAGAATAACCTTTAGCTACCAGTCTTGCTTTGTTTCTTATCACCGTGCCATCTTCATCTAGTTTGTTTCTGAATACCCATCTTGTGTCCACCACTTTTCTATCTTTAGGTCTGGGTACCAGCTTCCATACTTCTAGTTGCTTAAATTGATTGAGTTCATCTTGCATAGCAATCACCCAATCAGGATCAGATAGAGCTTCTTCTACTTTCTTAGGTTCCATGACAGAAAGGAACCCAGAATAATTACATTGATTCTGATAAGCTCTTCTTGTTTTCACACCAACATCTGGATCACCAAGAATCAGCTCAAAAGGATGAGCTCTATTCCAAACAGTTTGTCTGGGAAGAATTGATCTTGACGATTCGCCTTGTTCTTCAGTATGATGTTGAGTATGACTTGTTGACCCTTCATTATCTCCCCCTGAGTTGTTGCCAGTATGACTTGTTGATGGTTCAAGAGTATCAGTGGTGTCTTGAAAATTATCATTGTTTTCACTAGCATCACCTTGATCATTACCACCAACATTTGGATTATTATTATCAGCAACAACGTCAGGTTGATTGTCATCATCTGAATCTGAGTCTGACATATCATCAAACTTAAGCTTTTCAGATGGATCTTCATTTTGGATATTTGGGAGTTTTGTGTCATCAAATGTAACATTGACACTTTCCAAGGTTTTCTGTTGATCAATAAGATACACCTTGTAGGCTCTTCTAGTATAACCAATAAATATTGCTTCATGTGCTTTTTCTTCAAATTTACCACCTTGATCATCTCTTTCTTTCAGCACAAAGCATTTTGTCCCAAATACATGGAAGTACTTGAGAGTTGGTTTCTTGTCATGTAGAGCTTCATATGGTGTCTTCATTAAGTCTTTATTGATAAGTGTTCGATTCTGGGTATAGCATGCAGTGTTGACAGCTTCAGCCCAAAAGCTCAATGGAAGCCTTGATTCACTTAGCATTGTACGTGCAGCTTCAATCAAGGTTCTATTCTTTCTTTCAACTACCCCATTTTGCTGAGGAGTTCTGGGAGCCGAGAACTGTCTAGTTATACCCTTTTCAGTGCAAAAGTCATTTAGAACTGCATTCTTGAATTCAGTTCCGTTGTCTGACCTTATAGCTCTTACTGGACGATTAGAATCCAGCTCAATTAACTTAATGTGATCAACTACCAGTTGTGGAGTTTCATCTTTTGAGTTCAGAAATAGTACCCATGTGAATTTTGAGAAATCATCAACAATCACTAGAGCATATCTTTTCCTTGACATAGACATCACACTAACTGGACCAAACAAATCCATATGGAGAAGTTGTAATGGTTCAGTTATTGATGATATGTTAGTGCTCCTGTGAGTTGCCCTTTTTAACTTCCCTTTTTGACAAGCATCACATAGACCTTCCTGAGTAAATTCAATCGAAGGTAAACCTCTCACCAACTCTCTTTTCACTAGAGAATTCATTGTTTTAAAGTTTAGGTGAGAAAGTTTCTTGTGCCATAACCAACTTTCATCAGTAGATGCCTTTGAATAAAAACATCTAATTTCTTCTGTGCTTCCAGAGTTCATATTGGCTATGTACAAGTTTCCTTTTCTTACTCCAGTCAACTGCGGCCTTTCATTTCTCTTGTGTGATATTTGACAATTCTTCTTGTTGAAATGAACTTCATAACCTTTGTCACAGAATTGACTAATACTGAGCAAATTGTGCTCAAGGCCGTTCACAAAAGAGACATCTTCAACGATAACATTTCCAGCTTCTAATCTGCCATATCCATCAGTTTTACCTTTGCTGTTATCTCCAAAGGTAACGAATGGGCCGGTCTTCTCCACCACATTTGTTAGCAGGGCTCTATCTCCGGTCATATGCCTTGAACATCCACTGTCCAGAATCCACATGACTCGTTCAACCTGTTTCAAACCCTGCAATGACAAATTGGTTAGACTTTCTTCGGAACCCAAATTTGATTGGGTCCGGAGTACTTAAAGAATTGACCTTTATCAGGCAAAACAACACTTTTTATTTTAACAACATTTTCTTCAGATACTGGACATTTAACCTTGTAAACAGCTTTAACTTGTTTTGGTTTCAGCTTGGGTAACCATGTCTTCACCATATCCTGAGAAGGACTTGGAGTCCTAATCTTAGAATTTGGTGATTTTACAGTCCTGGATCTAACATGTTTATTTCTGCTCATATGCTGTCTAGGAACATTCTTATCAACACATGCATGATTACCGTTAAAGTAAGCAGACATTATATTAAAAGCACAAGACATGCAATTAACAGCATCACACTTTTTATGAGCAGAATCAATAACAGGAATAGCATGCATGGTAGATATGTTGTTGCATTTATTCATGTTGTTACTTCTACTACTAGTTTTCAAGGAACTAGTAGACTCACCAACTCTTTCTGCTTTTATAAACACAGTCTTTCTATCTTTATCATTTTTAACAACTTGAGTACTTTCTTAGATTACGCCATTAGCTACATCCTCAATGCGCATCTCTTCCTTAATGATTAAAGATGTAGTATCCAAAGGTTCTGCTATGGATGTCTTAAAGAGAGGGTTACTAACACTCTTAAGCACTGATGGTATACCCCTTTCTACAGCACTGACACGATTAGGAGTATTAATGCTTTTCCGTCCAGTAGCTTCATTATAATCAAACCCAATTCCTACGGTTTGATTAATAACTTGTTGGTTAAACAACTCTTTAGCTACTTTACATGAATTAGAAGTAGCACTGACTCTTATTTCTAACTCAGCTATTGTTTCACGTTGTTGAACCACCATCTCTGCTAGAGACCTCTCAAGTTCTTTTAGAATTCTTATTTCTGATTTTTGTATAACATGGCAATTTTGTACATCGTGTAATTCTGATAATTGATTTCTAAGATCTGTATTTAACAAATTGATCCTTTCAATCTCTCTATTAGCATTACCCAGTGTATCAGTAAGTTGACAAATATATTGACTTTCAGTACAAGATACCTCAGATGAAGTACCACTGGAGTTATCAGATTTTGCCATCAGGGCAAGATTGCCATACTCTTCATCTTCAGAGTCTGTATCATCCCAACTCTTTCCAGCAGCCACATAGGCTCTACCTGTCTTCTTCTTCTCAGATCCAAAGTCTTTTCTTTGGTTTTGTTTTGGCCTCTGACATTCAGTAGCGAAATGTCCAAGTTCATTACAGTTGTAGCATCTAATTTTACTTCTTTCAACTGTTCCAGTTTTGTAACCTCCTCTGTTACTTGAGGATGAAGAACCTCCTCTCTGGAACCTGTTATAGTTAGATTTGTACCTGAACTTGGGATTCTTCCTGAATCTGAAGTTACTGAATTTCCTTACCAACAAAGCCATGGACTCATCTTCCAACTGATCTAGTTCTTCTAATGAATAGAAGTCACCTTCATCTGGACTAGCATTCGTTTGACCAACTTCAACTTCAATCTTACCACTGTCAACATTACAAGGTTGAATAACCTTATCTTCCACTTCCTGTTTGTTCTCAACAATAAAAGCTGTAGAAGTATTAGCAACTCTTCCTTTTCCATAAATCTCCTTTTGTTGAGATTGTTCCAGTTCATAGGTTTTTAAAACACCAAAGAGTCTTTCTATAGTTATTTCACTTAGATTCCTAGACTCTCTGATAGCTGTAATTCTATGTTCTAGATGAACAGGCATTGACAGTAGAAATTTTCTGTTGATCTCTTTCTGAGTGTAATACTTGCCATGCATCTGTAAATTGTTGACAAGTTTGTTATATCTTTCAAACACATCTTGAATACTTTCATTGTATGCTGATCGAAAGTGTTCATACTCAGATGTCAAAATTTCTAGTCGATTCTCCCTAACTTCCTCTGTTCCTTCATTCACAGTTTCAATGGTTTCCCACATTTGCTTTGCAGTCTTGCAGTTAATCACATGACTGTACATTACAGAGTCTAGAGAATCTATTAAGATCAGTCTTAAATTAATGTCAAGTCCAGCTTCCTCTCTTTCAGCAAGAGTGAATTCAGAAGAATCTTTTTGTACAAACTTTGCAGGAGCAACAACTTTTCCATCAGTAACAACTTCAGGAGTTAATCCAAAAGGTATTATTGGTCCTTCTGATAAGACTTTCATGTATTTAGGATTTGCAACCTCGAGGAACATTAACATTTTGTTCTTCCACATATCATAACTGTTTTTGTCATATATGGGAATTTTCACAGTTCCAACTTTAGAAGACATGATGAATTTTTTAAGAGAGTTAAAAAATTCGGGGATGATTTTTAATCGAGTAAAATGGGATCGTTGATTTGTGTATCAATCAATCGGCTCGGATACCAATTGTTAGGTCCGATAAGATTGTAGAAGGGGGGGTTGAATACAATCTTTACCTTTTTATCGAAATTTGTCCTTTAAATTAAATTTGATAAAGACAAATTTATCTGCGGAATTATTTAACACAATTTTTCAAGTTGAATATAACTGTATATTAACTTGATGTGGTGTTACAAAATCAGTATAACAACTTATCAAGATGTTAATAACTAATTAGAAAATTCGACATGAACTTTTCTAATTTAGTTAATAATAATCAAGATAAGAACTAGGAAACTTAATTCGCTAGTAGTACAAGAATCACAAATAAACAAGTTCTATCGGATAGAATATCACAAAGATGAAGAACTTGAATTTCTGGGAATTGTTTAAGCTTTGGTGTTCTTGGTGTTCTTGAGAGAGAGAATTCTGGTCTTGATGAAATGTTTTCTGCTGTGTTTTCTCCGTTATGACTTAATCTGGTCTGTTCTGTTCTTTTATATTAGTAACAGGTCTTGCTGGCTTTCTGTAGGATATTTAATTGCTCCAGCATGACTTAAACAGCTTCCAAGACTTGATTTTCCTTCATTAAGACTTACACAAACCTCCAATAAGACATAAAATGTGTCGGTAAGACTTACAACAGCTGGCAGAGGTCGGTAAGACATAAATTAGGTCGGTAAGACTTAATCCTGAAAAGGCTTCTGTCGGTAAGACTTAAAATAAGTCATACCGAATTTTTCCTCCTCCAAGACTTAATCATTTTTCTTTCTTTAAGTCTTATTGATCCATTTAATTAGTTAATGATTAACTAATTCATATTTAATTGATACAATAATTAATTTAATTAATAAATTAATTCTTCCAGAATTAATTCATTTAATTAAATCAACTAAATTAATTTATATCAATTATAAATGAATTTAATTAAATCAATAAATAATTAATTTAATTCTTACAAACCACTAAAGGTAGTAAAGAATTACCACTGATTTGTGTTGACGTTCGATGTACTGTCTGGTTCATGAACGATTAACTTCAATGATGCTTCTTCACTTTTGACTTTAGGTTGTGGTTTGTTTCTTCTCTCAATTCTCTTGTACTGTAACTGATCTTCAAACTATCACTCGAAAAATCTCTGTCACTGTTCAAATGAATCCATTAACTTCAATGTTGTACTGGGGCTTGATCAGATAACTGAATCGTCTTCCAGTGTATGACATCAAAACTATAGATTGACTTTTCTTCTTTCTTCTGACAGATAATACTTCTTGAGATTCCTGTGACAGTTCATATGTATATTTACTTATTACAATTTGGTTTAAGTTGATTAGGACCCTCTAACTACAAATAGGCTGAGTCATATGCCTTTCATGAATATTTTAAATTTTTATATAAATTTGTGGTTCAAGATATAATTACTCTCAAGACATCACATTTTGAGGTTCTCAATCCTATTTAAGAATATGCAAGACATGTAAGATTTTTTAGGCAAAATGTTAGGTAAAATCATTTACATTTTTTGAATAAAAATAATACAGTATTATATTTAAATTTTAGTAAATCGTTGTAAGGAATATGAAAGAAACGCTACATAAGGTTATTTCTAACTTAAAAAATTCTTATC
Source organism: Saposhnikovia divaricata (assembly GCA_036435485.1). Taxonomy (NCBI): domain Eukaryota; kingdom Viridiplantae; phylum Streptophyta; class Magnoliopsida; order Apiales; family Apiaceae; genus Saposhnikovia; species Saposhnikovia divaricata. The sequence goes on from CM071600.1 coordinate 22,772,366, forward strand.
ATATTATTATAATTTACCATTATATAAAACAGATATAGACGAACTTAAGGACGTGAATGAGATTTTTCGAAAGAATGTAAACAATATAATTTGAATATTTTAAATTTTTTAAAAAAATTAAGGTTCAAGATATAATTACTCTCAACTCAATCAATAAATTTTTACATCACATTTTGATGTTCTCAATCGTATTTAAGAATATGCAAAACATGTAAGATTCTAGATTTTGAGCAAAATGTAGCACATTTTAGGATTCCCATCAATTTTAGATTCTAGATTTTTGAGGATTCAAATCAGTTTTAGGAATAACTTCAAAAATAAAATGTAGCTCACTTGTAATTGATACCTTTATTCCATGTTAACTCATATTTAAATTTCCTACACAAAAAAAAATGTACTTAATGTAAAATTTAATTTTGATGTGAGTTTAAAACTTATATTCTATTCTTCAATTTGACATAAGCACGGGAAATAATAATTAAACATGAATAGGATTTTTTAGCACAGTAATCATAAGGTACGAACATCATGATTAGAAAAATAAATGTCATATATATACATTACAACCCTTGGGAATAGTTACTACTAGATGAATTTATGACCATAAAAATATAGCATATCGTCTCATGTTTCATAAAAATAAATGTTATATATACACGTTACAACCCTTGGGAGGCTTCTTTCTTTTTTCCCTCTGCAGAAAAGTACCCGCAAGAGGGATGCAGAGGAGGAAGCTGCTCAAGGTTTTATTTGAAAACCCCCGGTTTCTCAAGAAATTACAAGATGTAAGTAGCTTACATTCATACATATATTGTTTGTGCGCGCTGCCCCTACAGCTAGATCCTCGAGAATTTATGGGTATAACTAGTCCCGGTTTCTAGGAGGAATCCTTCCAACCCAGAGAGAGAGTACCATTTAAGTTATGGTAGACTTTTTGGTATTATGTATCTAGGTTGAAATTAAAATTGGAACTTTATCTTAAATTATAACTTAGAACTATTATCTGGTATTTATTAGCAATATAAATACTGTCTGGATTGACAGATGGCATCACATGATTTGCTACTGTCTGTTATTTATTTCCCGCCAAGAAGTTAGTTAGAGTATTTTATTTATTCAGATTAGTGATCCAGATTATAGCTCTAGCTTTTCTATTCACTTGTAACAATGACAATTGGCTTTTCAATAGATTAGTTTTCTCTCTGGCTTTTACAGAAAGTTTCCTGGTATCAGAGCAAGGTCGGACCGTTGATCGGTGATCGGAATCGCTGATCGGAGATTTTTATTTTTCATCATTTCTTTACTAGATTTCGACTTTTATCAGGTTTAATCAATTTGACTTGTACCGATTGAACTTGTCTTCATTATCTGGTGTTGATCTGATTTGTGATCTGTTGTAATCTCGTTGAGTTTATCTGAATTTTTCTCTGAATCTTCAGTTTCTTATTGAAATCTAATCTCTCTGAATCTTTCTGCAATATCTCTCTGAACTAATCTCTCTGAATCTCTCTACAATATCTCGAAACTTAGTTTTTTGACCTAATTCCTGATTGATTAATTTGATTGTTCATTTTTGGTTGAATACTCGAGATTCTTAAAGTATTAACATGACTACAACTACAATTACTGGTAATCAAGTCTCTGGTAATCAAGATCCAAATAGTATATATTACATTCATCCTTCCGATGCATCATCGCACTAGTACAGAATACACCTATAGCGTCGCCACCTATAGCGTCGGTTGTTTGCATTAACCGACGCCTTAGGTCATCTGCCAGAAGCTATTTCGTCGGTTGTTTGCACTAACCGACGCTATAAGTATAGCCTATAGCGTCGCCTTTTTAAGGGGCGACGCTATAGGCTATACCCAGAAGCTATTGCGTCGGTTGTTTAAAAGGGCGACGCTATAGGCTATACCTATAGCGTCGCCCCCTAAAATGCCGACGCTATAGGTTAATGTTTTTTTTTAAAAAGAGCCTATAGCGTCGCCCATTCAAATGACCGACGCTATAGGTCAATTTTTTTAAAAAAATAATTATTTCAAAAGTGGAATTTCACCATTACAAAATATAATCCAAGAATACCAAACAAGTTTAAACACAATTTTAATCCCATTACAAAATAAACCATTCAATACAACCAAAATATTAACTAGTTTTACTCATTAATGTTACCCTACTTTCAATAATTTTCTATTTTTTTATATTTTCCCCATTTTTAAACTAGTTTGTCAAAGAAATCAAAAAATTAAATAAAAATAGGAAAAATGCCAATTTTTGAAAATAAATTCATAAACAACAAATTAGTGATACTGACAATTTGTATGATTAATTTTACCCTACTTTCCTAATTTCCATTTTTTTATTTTTTTCCCTATTTTTAACTAGTTTGTAAAAGAAATAAAAAAATTAAATAAAAATAAGAAAAATGCCACTTTTTGAAAATGAATTCATACACACCGAAGTAGTCATACTCACTATTTATGTGATGAATGTTACCCTACTTTCCTTAATTTTCCATTTTTTTTATTTTTCCCCATTTTTAACTAGTTTTTCAAATAAATCAAAAAATTAAATAAAAATAGGAAAAATTCCAATTTTTTAAAATAAATTCATGCACACCAAATTATTCATACTCACTATTTGTGTGATGAATGTTACCCAACTTTCAATAATTTTTCATTTTTTTTTATTTTTCCACCATTTTTAACTAGTTTGTCAAATTAATCAAAAAATTAAATAAAAATTGGAAAAATGACAATTTTTGAAAATAAATTCATACACACCAAAGTAGTCATACTCAATATTTGTGTGATGAATGTTACCCAACTTTCACTAATTTTTCTTTTTTATTTATTGTGATTAATCAATTCAATTATGAAAAAATCGAATTTTCTTCACATTTTTTAAATTATAAAAATAATAAATAATAATTTTTTATAATAAAATTTTAAAACACACGCGTGTCAAAATAAAAAAATGGGCGATCAATGAAAATATTGTATTTAAAAGATCAAAACTTGTAAAATGTAATTTAATCATTTTAAAATCATTTTGATATGTGTGTGATAAAAAGAATTATAAAAATTATAATTTATAATTTTGATATGAAAATTATAAAAAAAAAAAATATTTATTTATATGTGTGTGTGAATTTTGATATGTTTTAAAAATAATATCTAGATTTTGCTCAACTTTATATATTTATTTTACAATTTACAAAAGCTGAATAATTTATTTTTAAATAAATAATTAAATTATGAAATTCTAAACTACCCCCGGTTTCTTTTTAACCCTATGTGGCCAATTTCCCCCAATTCATTTCTTCGGCTCTATTTTCTCTCTCAATTTCTCTCAAACTCTCATCTCTCTCTCGAACATTCTCGCTATCTCCTCTCTATCGTCTGCAACATCGCAATGTCTGTCTCAACTACATCTTTCAATTCTCTCCTCTCCTCTCCTCTCGATTTCTTGATTTCTTTCTCATCCTCTTCTTCATCTTTCAATTCTCTCTCTTTCTTTCCCAAGTCTTTCACTGCTTCTTTATCTTCTTCTTCTTCTTCGAAGTTTTACAATTACAAAAAAGCTTTGCCCTTGAAGGTAGCTGTCTCCTCTGACTTTGGGTTAGATGAGGAAGAAGATACTAATGTAGATGAGGAGGTTGATGACAGGAGCTTCTCTCCTGACCTCAAGATCTTTGTGGGTAATTTGCCTTTTAGTTGTGATAGTGCCCTTCTTGCTGGCCTTTTTAGACGTGCTGGTACTGTTGAAATGGTTGGGGTACTGTCTTATCACATATACTATCTTGTCTCTTTTTGGGTTAAAGATTGTATTTTTCTATATGAATTTGAATTTGAATCGTTTGCAGGTTATATATGACAAAATTACCTGAAGAAGTCGTGGATTTGCATTTGCGACAATGTCAACTGTTGAAGAAGTAGAAGAGAAGTAGAAGCAGCTATTCAACAATTCAATGGCTATGTAAGTTTGATCTTTCCATATATGTTGAATATTTTTTATAACATGGGGCAGATTGTCTATGAGAAACAGCGGAAAGATTCTTCTCCTGTTATTGCAGTTAATATTTTCTCTGGAAAAACGATGTAATTTTTGGCTTGAGGTTTGTTTTTCTTTTTAATGTACAAAGCTTGTGTACATTTAGCAATCATCCAATTATCTACATATGAATATGAATTGAGTATATTTTATTATGATTATTTACAGTTGGATAAATTTATGTGCTAGCAGTAGTCAGTAACTAACCTCTAGATCTCTTTCTTTTTAGCTGTTATCTAGCCCTAGGGGAAGCAGATATTGCATCGGTTCATTTTATGAAATGCTTGCAAGCAGGAAGTGGTGCTTGCCTGGACACTAAACATCTGGCAGAAGCCTCCGAGGGACTGGATAAAGCAAAGGTAGCTATCTGTAATTTCTTAATCAACAACTTTCTCGCTGCTGTTTTATGCCTTTTCATGTATCTTATCCTGCAATTTGTTGTATTATACCGGTCAGAGCATCTTAAATTCTTTATAGCAAGATAGAAATGTTAATTTTGACTGAATTTTTTGCTCGTAATTGTAAACTCCATTTGGGATTTCAATTTTATCTGATATATTAAGAAAAGCTTAGCTGCACTAAAGATTCTCAGGGCGTATGATAATTTAGTTGGGACAGGGTTACTATCTGCGGTTTTTTTTTTGGGGGTGGGGGGAGGTTGGGACTTAGGAAGAACCTAAAGCAGTGTTCCTTTCAGGCTTTAATATTTAATGAATTTGAGTTTACTTTTGACTTAATTGCAGGAAAGTGGCCTAAACTATTTTTTTTTGCACGAAAATGGTCAAAGTATGGAAACAAACACTTTAATGGCTCAACAATTTGTTTTTAAGCACCCGATTGCATTCTGTCAACTAGCACTAACGGACGTTAGAAATTGAAGGATAAAGACGTCTTTTCAACAGCTATTAGTTTGGTGCATCTTGATTACCCCATGTTAGTGGTATGCGTCTTTTAAAATCATGGTACAGTAGATCACCCAACATAAGAACAACTAAGAAGTGAAGAACAAACTGGGGTTTTAAGTTAATTCAAAATATGCATATGCAGTGTAATCGGCCCTCTTATACCAGTTAAGGAATGTTCTTGTAGGCATTTCTAGCTCTCTGGGAGAGAGTATACCTCTTATGACTTGAATAACATAGCCCCATGAAACTATGATGGACCATTGACGTTCACTGTCATAGCAGATGGTCGACTGCTGAATTATACTGGCGCTGTCATACTTAGCAGCTCCAAGTAGATGATTAATGGCATGAGCTCTTGTCATTTTTGGAAATATTGGATCCAGTACATCGAGGTGGTGTAGTGAAACAATTGGAGTTAACGGATGAGCTCCCAAAAGTCCTAATAGACTCCCATACACGTCATACTGCATACCTAGTTCTGCCATGCAAGCCTGCATTCTATCATCACTTCCATACAATCCCGGATATCGCTGAATGCATCAATCTTGCATCATCTCCAACTCCACTGCCAATGGATAGCTTATCGCGAATCCACCTCCACCAAATGCCATAGAATAGGAAAAAACCATGTTCTGAACATGACTCTCGGATGAGCACCCAACATAATAAAGCTGAGTATGGTCATACTTAGACAGTGCTCTCACCACATTTTCAACCATAAAGACAGTGTCATCATCTCCCATCACAAACCATCGAACATCCTTCATTCCCAATCTAAGTGTCTCAGAAACTACCCTTGAAATTCTTAGTGCTGATCTGTCACCTTGCCTATTTAAGTACATTCCTCACAAATTAGGATAGATTTCATTGGGTTCCAAACAATTTAGTTCATTTCAAATTGCTTCCTGATATCCAGGGTTTTATTTGAGCATGGAATTATACATAAATCGAAATTGATCATTAAAGGAAGATGGTAAAATAAACGAAAAGCGAAGAATTTCGTATCATGTATGTAGTTAGAACATAACAAGTAAAGTGTAGTAACCGCTAGTAAACTAAACAAACGACTGAGAGACATAGTAGCTGAACAAAAAACCAGCAAAAAATTGTGCTATGGATGGAAATAATTGCTGAGTATTCAAATATTCATCGACATGTTTTGCTAGATTTTTGAAAATCATGGTACAGTAGATCATGATTTTTTAATATTGAGAGACATGTTTTAAGTCAATTCAAAATATGCATGATGTCAGGTGTAAATTAGGCCACGATTTCTGTTTAGTGAGATGTGTGGATGTAGGGAAGTAACAGCCTTGTTTAGTTTCCAACAATTACATACATCTCTCTCTCTCTCTCTCTCTCTCTCTCTCTCTCTCTCTCTCTCTCTCTCTCATTCAAGCTTATAGCTTTTGGGTACACACGCACACAAATAAATGATTTAGACCAAAATAATGGCTATCAACACAAAACCATCTTCAGCTTATCTCTTTTTCTTGTCAAACTTTCCTTCACCATCACCTTTCTTAAACCCAACAACTATTTTCTATCCAAATGGTCAAGTTGGAACAACAAAGGGGACTACAGAAGTTGAAGAGTAATAGGGAAGCTTCTAGTAGTAATGATGGTTTTAGTTATAAAGTTGATCCTTATACGCTTAATCCGGGTGATTATGTTGTGCATAAGAAAGTTGGGATTGGTTGTTTCGTTGGAATTAAGTTTGAGTCTAAAGCTATGTTTTTATTGAGTATGTTGATGGTATGGCTAAGCTTCCTGTTCATCAAGCTTGTCGCTTCCTTTATCGATACAATCTGTATGTATGCTCTCCTTGTCTAACTGTTTAGGAACACGCAAACACAAATGCAGCTCCTTTTTTTTTGTTTGGCTGGGAGGAATAATGTAAGAAAAGACGTCTTTACCCTTCAATTTCTAACGTCCGTTAATACCAGTTGACAGAATGCAATTGGGTGTTTAAAAAAAATTGTTCGGCCATTAAATTGTTTATTTTCATACTTTGGCCATTTTGGTGCAAAAAAAAATTGTTTAGGCCACTTTCCTGCAATTAAGTCTTTACTTTTTAATCTTTATGGATTTTCTGTTACCTTTTGACGTGAAAGTAATAACTGAAACCCTTTCTTTGCTGAACTTTACTGAAAATATTGAAAAAAAGTTAGTTCTAGTGATTTTTGAACTTAATTTCATTTATATCAGAAAATATTGGAGTGCATGAAGCAATCTACTGACCTTTTGCAACAAGGGACTGCTGTTTATGCTGAGCATGCCTTGGTGAGAATTGAAGAAGCTTTGACAATAAGTTCTTTCTCAGAAAAGCTGCAGGAAATGAAAGCAAATGTTCTTTTCATGGTTTGTTATCATCTGATCATGCTTATAAACTTTAATTTAATTATCTATGTACTGTATGTAATTCACCATTTGTACTAGCAATTAATCGTGTGATAGTTCAACATATTCCGCTGATATATTCTTCACGGTGATGTCATTTTTGTTTCTCTACAGCTACGAAGATATGATGAGGTGATTCTGTTTTGTGAGAAGACCATGGATGCTGCAAAGATTAACTGCTCCGTAGTTGGTCTTGATAACAGGCTAAATAATGTGGATGGTCCTGAAGCAAGAGCGAGCTCTTCCTTTAGGCTATGGCGCTGGAACCTCATAGCTAAGTCCTACTTCTATTTAGGAAAGATGGATGAAGCTCTCGATTTTGTCAAGAAACAAGAGGAATGTGTGCTAATCACGGAAAGGTAGAACATATCTACGTGTACTTATACTGAATCATTTTAAAGATTTATTACTTTTTGTCTGGTAAACTGGTATTATGTATCATATAAACATTGCAGGAAGGGAAACAATTCCCTGGATTCAGTGATACCATTAGCTTGCACTATACGAGATCTATTGCATTTTAAGGTGTGCCCATTTTGTCTCTTAAATTTGACCATTGTTTTGAATTTTGTTATGTGCTTTGTTAGTTGATAATATTGTGATAAGCATCTGCATGTCTGTCAGTGGGTGTACATGTGTGTATGTCTGTATATGCTTGTACATATATGTAGGATCAATACCTCCATGGCTCTATGTGGGCGTATACAGAAAATTTCTGGTGTATGTTCTTCTTTTGATATGGATGCATGCCCCTATTACTGCAATAGACCCCTTATGGTTGCACATTTTTCTGTTCTTCCAGACTCCAAGAAAGAGTAAACTGGAATAAAGTAGTAAGTCCTTCAAAGTGAATGATATGAGAGACCGGAAGGAAGGTTAAATTGTGTTGGGCCAGAATAATCTCCCAAAGTCCAGCTTTTCTCAAACCTACTCTTGAAGCCAGACAAGCAATTACAAAAAGGAGAGGATATATTGTTGCAAACACCATATGCTCTGCAGGAAGCATCAACTTGGCACTGTGTTTTTGGCTCAGACCAAACTGCAGACCACTTCTGTTCATTTGGCAACCATATGAGTTGCTTAACTTGCCCATTGTAATCCATAATTTGTGTAGTAATAAAAGAGGAAGTGTTAGTGAATAAGCACTGGTAGCATTGTACAATAGAATAGTATTGGGTATCCCAATGTTTTCTTTGTAATGGTGAAATTCCAATTTTGAAATTATTTTTTTAAAAAAAAAAAATTGACCTATAGCGTCGGTCATTTGAAAGGGCGACGCTACAGGGTTTTTTTTTAAAAAAAAGATTAACCTATAGCGTCGGTCATTTAAAAGGGCGACGCTATAAGCTATACCTATAGCGTCGGCATTTTAAGGGGCGACGCTATAAGCTATACCTATAGCGTCGGCATTTTAAAGGTGCGACGCTATAAGATATACCTATAGCGTCGGCATTTTAAGGGGCGACGCTGTAGGCTATACCTATAGCGTCGGTCATTTAAATGACCGACGCCTAAAGTAGACTTTAGCGTCGCCATTTTAACCGACGCTATAGGCCTATACCTATAGCGTCCCCTGCATATACTACGCCAAACAACCGACGCTATAGGTCTATATAGGCGACGCTATAGGTCCAGTCTGTAGTAGTGTCGACTCAACTAGTATCTGTTAAGTTTGATGGAAATGGATTTACGAATTGAAAAAGGTCAATGTTGTTGATTCTTTCTGCGAAAAACAAGATTGGCTTTGTAGACGGTTCTATTGCTATTCCTGAAGTTACCACTGCTGAGTACAAATTCTGGTCTAGATGTAATGATCTGGTTATATCTTGGATTTTGTATAATCTTGATGAAACAATAGCGAAAAGTGTGTTGTTCTTGTCAACTGCTAGAGAAGTATGGTCAGAACTGGAAGAAAGATATGGATATGCTTCAAACACTCAGGTGTATTCATTGGAACAGAAACTTGCTGAGATTAAACAAGGTTCTCAAACTATTTCCGAGATTTTTACTTCAATCAAAACTCTTTGGGATGGCATTAATGATACAGATCTTCTTCCTCACTGTACTTGTAAGAAGTGTACTTGTAATTTGACACAAAGAATCCAAGACAAGCTGCAGAAGCAGAAATTACTTCAATTCATGATGAAATTAAATGACAATTATGCTGCTATAAGAGCTAATGTTCTCATGATGCAACCCTTACCTAATGTGTCTGCAGCTTACAGACTTTTTGCTCAGGAGGAAAATCATAAAGAGATTTCAAGTGTTGGTCAATCTGAATCAATAGCTTTTGCTGTGGATAATAGAAGATTCTATGATAATAAATCTGGAAATAATTTCAGAAATGGAAACAGAGGTGGTAGCAGTTTTCTGGAGCAAGAGGTGGTAATTCTGGGAAGAGGTGGTCATTCTGGCAATGTTAGTCATATCAATTCTGGAAAATCTTTCAATGTTGGGAATAGTTTCAACTCTGAAAACTTTGTGAATGGGAAATTTGTGAACAAACCTGGAGCTAATTACTACTGTACTCATTGTCAAGTTCCAGGACACAGCATGTGTTTCAAGATTCATGGTTATCCAGCCAATTTCAAGGGCAAAGATACTAGAATGGCTGCTTTTGTTCAGAATTCTCAAGATGATGAAACACAGAATGATCAGACTGACATGTCAAACACTTCACAAGCTAATCTTTCCATGGATCAATATTCTCAACTGATAGAGCTTCTTAACAAGCAACACATGAATAACAACACTCATTCTGATGACAATTCTACTAATCAACTTGGACATACTACTTTACTCACAGGTAAAGTCTGTTTTCTTTCTTGCTCTAAATTAGACTGGATACTGGATAGTGGGGCAACAGATCATATAACTAATACTTTGGTTGATTTCTCATCATATAAAGCTATATCTACTTCTGATAGTACAATAACTATACCTGATGGAAGTAAAGCTCAAGTTACACACATTGGCACAATCATTCTTCATGATAACATCATTTTAAAATATGTGCTTCATGTTCCTAGTTTTCATTTTAAATTGATATCAGCTCATAAGCTTTGTCATGATCTAAACTATAAATTGATATTCAATTCTGATTCTTGTATGATTCAGGACCATTCTCAGAAAGGTCCTCTGATTCCTCTTGGTAAAATGATCAATGGCTTGTATAGTGTGAGCAAGATTGGACTTCAACCAAAATCCAGCTCATCTATTCAAGCCTGTTTTGCTACTACTTCTGATTCAGCTGGCCTATGGCATATGAGATTGGGCCACTTGCCTTTTCCTCAAATAAAGTTGCTATTTCCTTCTTGTGATATTAATTCTCATGTTTCTTATAAGATTTGTCAAATATGTCCATTAGCTAAACAAACTAGGAATCCATTTCCTAGTAGTTGTATTAAATCTACTGCTATTTTTCAGTTGCTTCATATTGATGTTTGGGGACCTTATAAGGTCAAAACTCCTTCTGGATGTAATCAATTCCTTACAATTGTTGATGATTTTAGTCGTTTACTTAGGTTCATCTTATTAAACATAAATCTGATGTTCCTTCTATTTTTGAGCATTTCATTCATTATGTCAAAAATCAATTCAAAAAATCTATTCTTTGTGTGAGATCTGATAATGCCTTAGAACTTACAACTGGAAAAATGAAAGAAATTTTTCTCAGAGAAGGCATCATAAATCAAACCACTTGTACTTATTCTCCACAACAAAATGGTGTTGTGGGAGAGAAAACATAGACATCTCCTTGAAACAGCCAGATCATTGTTTATTCAATCTAAAGTTCCACACAAATACTGGGGTGATTGTGTTTTATGTGCAAGTTTTTTGATCAATCGAATGCCTTTGAAAAGTATTGATTTCAAAACTCCTTACTACAAGTTCTATAATGCTCATCAAGATTTGTCTTATCTAAAATGCTTTGGTTGTTTGTGCTGTGTTTCCATTAACAAAGTTCACAGATCTAAGTTTGATAATAGAGCAAGTCCTGCTGTTTTTCTGGGATATCCTGTTCATCAAAAAGGTTATAAAGTACTAGATCTCATTAGTAATCGAATTACTGTATCAAGAGATGTTAAGTTTTATGAACTTCATTTTCCATTCCACTTACTTGGTCAATCTACTACTTCTGATCTTTATCATTCCTCAGCTTATTTGCCTTGTCACACCTCATCGTTTGAACATGACATACCTTCTCCTTCTGTTTCTGTTCCTCCACTTGACAATAGTCAACACAATTTTGATTCTTCTATTTCTAGTCAACAAAGTTCTAATTCTACTTCATCATTGTCTCACTCTCCTGCTACTTCCAGTTCTACTTCTACTTTTCCTACACCACCTAGACAATCTACCAGAGTTAAACACATTCCTACATATCTCAAAGATTATCACTGCAATTCTGCACATTGGTGTAATCTTGTTACTATTCAACACAATCCTACTCAATATGTTAACATTACAGAACCATCATCTTACTTAGAAGCTTCTGGTAACCCATTATGGGTGGAAGCTATGTCTAAGGAAATCACAGCTTTGCATAATAACAATACTTGGACTCTTACTGAATTACCTAAATGCAAGAAAGCTATTAGTTGTAGATGGGTTTACAAAGTCAAATTGAAATCAGATGGTTCACTTGAAAGGTGTAAAGCCAGACTTGTTGCCAAAGGATTCACACAGAAGTATGGCATAGACTATCAAGAAACTTTCTCTCCAGTTATAAAAATGAATACTGTCAGATGCTTGGTTGCTCTTGCTGCTCACAAGGAATGGAAAATATATCAAATGGATGTAAATAATGCCTTCTTGCATGGAAATTTAAAAGAGGAAGTTTATATGAAGGTTCCAGGAGGCATTTCTCATCTTCCACATCAGGTTTGTAAGCTCAATAAAACAATCTATGGTCTTAAACAAGCTTCTAAAGAATGGAATGATAAATTGGTTGAAGAGCTGATTCATCAAGGTTTTTATCAATCTAAACTTGACTACAGTTTGTTTATTTGCAAAGACAAATCTGATATCACTATAGTAGCTATGTATGCAGATGATATCATAGTTACTGGTAGTAATTTGTCCAAAATAAATGCTCTTAAACAGCATTTACATGCTTCTTTTGGCATTAAAGATCTTGGCTTACTTAACTATTTCCTTGGTATAGAAGTTAATTATACTTCTTCTGGGATTACTCTTGCTCAAACAAAGTATACTAAGGAAATTTTGCAACATATGGATATAGATTTGTCAAGAACAGTTGTTACTCCTTTGCCTTTAAATTTGAAACTCTCTGCTCATGAAGGAGACTTACTGGACAATGCAGAACTTTATAGATCTCTTGTTGCCAAGTTAAATTTTTTAACTAATACCAGACCTGATCTCAGCTATACAGTACAGTTGTTAAGTCAGTTTTTACAAACTCCTAGAGTACCTCACTTTGAGGCCTTATTACATACTCTACGATATCTCCATACTACTGTTGGTCAAGGTATTCTTCTCAAAACCTCAGATTCCATCACTTTACAAGCATTTTCTGATTTAGATTGGGCATCCTGTCCAGATTCCAGAAGGTCTGTCACAGGTTATATTCTCTTACTTGGTAATTTTCCTGTCAGCTGGAAGTCAAAGAAACAGTCTACAGTGTCAAGGTCCTCTTCTGAGGCTGAATATAGGGCAATGGCATCTACAGCATCTGAAGTAGTTTGGACTGTAAGTTTACTTGAAAAGTTAGGTGAATCATGTTTTTCATGAGGGAACTAAACATATAGAGATTGATTGCCACTTCACTGGGGATAAGATAAGGTGCTGGAAGGGTTACTTCAACTGTCATATTTGCCTACAAGGCATCAACTTGCAGATGTTCTTACTAAAATTCTTCCTTCTAATCATTTCTGTGAGTTGTTATCCAAGTTGGGTATGTCTTCTACCATTCCCAACTTGAGGGGGGATATTAGCAATATAAATACGGTTTCCCTTGCTTCTCCAGCTGGATTGACAGATGGCATCACATGATTTGCTACAGTATGTTATTTATTTTCCGCCAAGAAGTTAGTTAGAGTATTTTGTATATATTCAGATTAGTGATCCAGATTATAGCTCTAGCTTTTCTATTCACTTGTAACAATGACAATTGGTTTTTCAATAGATAAGTTTTCTCTCTGGCTTTTACAGAAAGTTTCAGTATTTGTTCTGCTAGAATACACCATATGTTATTATTTGTGAAATATTGAATATGATGTATTTTTGTAGTATACAATATTTTTATTATGAAACCACATATTGTTTTTATAGAAAAGAAGAATTTTCAACATTACATACGTTTTTTGTGACTCCTACAAAATGTATAAAAAATAATTATGTAGAAAAATGTTGCGCTTAATTCATTTTCATAGAAAATGATATTATGTTCGGCAAAAGAGTATCTATATCAAATCTTAAAGTTCTAATTTTAGTGAATTATACCTGGAACCTAACTCTATATATCTATATAAATAAACATTAAGTACCTTCTCCATATGTAAAAGCATCAGGATGAACACAGTGGATTATAATCTGCTTCTTCAAATTGAAGGGATTGTCTCAAATCTGGGAGATGAGCATCATTATTCATTATTGTAAGGCTCCAAGACTGTTGTACATGTACCACGACAAACCATATTCTCCCTGCAAATATAGATGTCCATGTTCCAGTTTTACTGCAGAGTATATGTATTTGAGACATGTGGTAAGGATGTGAAATCTTCAGGAGCCTAGGAAGATACGAAAAACAACCCAACAGTATACAAACTACCTTTGGCTTTGTCCCTTGTACATGTGTTGGCTCCAATACACACCGATACATTACGGATTGCCCCTTAACAATTCAAAAATTCAATATTCAATTCAGACGCAAACATCAGTTGGCAAATCAGGGAACATATATAATGCTGGAGGGACGCAAAGCTAATAGTTTTGCTTCAGACCTCAAGGCACTTGACCAGAAGGAGAGGCAAGCAACAGCACATGATTCATGCAAGAGTCATAGTGACAAACAACTACTTTCAAAGGTAAGGAGACCCTGATTAACATATTATAAATAGTTTAAACATATCTTGTAATATACTTAAGTAACCTACAAACTTTGAAGTGGACGGTGCAAAAAATAAATTCTACTATGGGACGGATGGAGCCGATGATAAGTAGACAGAACTTTTACAATACTTAATAACAGAAACTTTTACGCAACAGAGAAGCAAAGAAAAACAACTGCCGGTATTCTTTTACGAAAAGATAGAACTTTACATATTTCCTTTACAATGAATGACTCATCTAGGTGAGGGGGGTAGATATACAGTACAAGCTTCTACATGACAAAATATTAAACCCAGAAAGGAAAAAATGCTAAGCATCTAAACCAAAAAAGAAAACTATATGAAAGAATATATAGCACTTAGACTGGTCGTTTGCAAGTTAAAGTCGACAAATATTTTTCTTTCATGCGCGTTACAAGCTTAAATTTTTCCTCTGCCTCAACTTGTTCACGAATGTCAGACTGTGAAGCTCGATCTGGGTGAAAAGTTAGCAACGCTTTTTTGAAAGCAACATGTACCTGCAACAGATATGGAGGTTTAGTAATTAGTAGGTTTAGTAATTAGTACATTATACAGCCAAACATACATAGAGATATATGTGAAAAGCAAAAACCACTAAAAGAGCACAGCAAATTGAGATGACTAAATATATTTTCCATGGTACAGAGAAACTCAAATAAAGTAAATCATTAACATTAACCAACAAGAAGCAACCGAAGATTTCTAATGTCTTTAAAAACTTCACTGCCCTTGTCCTTTAGTCAAAATATTCCAGTTAGATGCTATTTGTTTCATATTAGCTTGGCCAATTACAATAACATAATTAAAGCAACTGTGAGAAGGGCATGAGATGAGCAGTTGAGCACTAAAGGGTGCCGTTGAATAATATATTATCCAGTTGAGACCTTTCTCTAACACCTTAAGATTTTAGATGTGTTGGTTACTTAACAAGGTGTCAGAGCTCGTTTAGGAAGGGGTCTCGGGTTCGAGTCCCCCACCCCCAATTGCTATTTAATTGTCTTTCTAATTCGATCTGCTGTATGTCTGTTAAATCATACAATTGAGGAAAAGTGTTAAATGATATATCGATCCAGTTGGGGCCTTCTTCTAACACCTTGTATGTTTGCTCAATCGTACGATTGAGGGGGAAAGTTTTAAATAATATATTGATCCATTTGGAGCCTTCTTCCAACACCTTTTAGATGTGTTGGTTACTTAACATGTTCGTTAGGAGTTCGTGGAGAAGTAGAGTATAAGGGTTGGAGTTGGAGATTACGGGGGTTTGGTGGTTTAAGGTGCGCTAGGCTTCATTCACTCTTTCCTATTTTTATGATTTTCAGCTAATTACTTTTTGGTATAAAGGAATAGGGCCCAAGACCTGCACAAAACACAACAATTAAGCTGAAGCCATTACAAGCTGCGAAGTAGCATCAAATGGAACAAGTTCAAGATACAAGATTTGGAACAAAGAACAAACTGTAAAGACCCGCACGTCTCTTCTACATCCTTCACCTGCTACCGCTCCCTTTGCCTTCGCTTTCTTGACTGTTGCCAAACCGAGAGTAATGCAGCACTAGGTATCCTTGGGTGGGTGATTAAAAATCAACAACTTTGGTAAGTGTATTTTCCTTTTGTCAGTGGCTGTTAAGAGTGGATCATCGACAGTATTTTTCAGTAGGGTCGGCTTCATCAACGAAACCAAGGCATACAAAGATGTCATTAGGATGCCTCAGGGAAAGTCTAGCAACTTGATAGTCTGGGTGATTATAGTGCACGTGAGTGGTAGGTCACGGGTAACAACAATGGTTTATCAATGAAAGAACAATGGTTTATCAAGGTATACTTGCAACAGCAAACCCATGGGTCACAACTCACAACCATAACCAAAGTGATGACCCAAACTCTAAAACACATCTGAACCCTGAACACGCCAAGATTTTACAAATATGGACCCACAAAAATGATTATTAAACCAAGTTAACACAACCAATCTAGAATTCACTAAACCAACCAAACACCCACAGTTGTAAAGAATACTTGGCAAACCGACAAGAGTTTCGAATTAAGGAAGTTTGTTCTAAGTCGCAAAAGGTAAGACAACATGAACCTTCAGACCAACAGAGACACATAGGCTTTACTTAGACATTGTACATTTAGAATATAAACTTCTCTTTTTCCAAAATATGGATTAGCAATTGTGTCGTGTACTTAAATGTGAAAACCATCTCCAACCCGATATGAATTCAAGTATTTCACGTGTTTCGTGCACCACAAATCAAAACTCATACCCATAATTTTTGTTTTGTGTTCGTATCGTTTACCAAATTGTCGGGTCTACCAACGGTTTAACTTGAAGCATGACATACATGACTTGCCAAGTTAGTGATTTACCAAGAGTGGAAGACTGGACTGTAAAACACAAGGAAATAGAGTAGATCTTGGCTTTTTTAGGCTAAAAGAGCTTTGGTACTCTTTACTTGTGGATAACAAAACCAAGAAAGAATTTTGAGGTACTCCTTATCCGTGGATATCAGAACCAGGAAACAATTTTGAGGTCGAGAAACATGGAATAAACAAAGTGAACTCAGAAGTGTGTAACCCTCGTATTGCAGAAAAAAACCAACAAGAGGAGCAGATCTACATATTCTTGGAGAAAAAATGGGGGAGAAAGAAGAAAGGGCCATTGACTCTCATTTTGTGTTTTACAACTTATTAATATGTTTGTTTGTTTGTTTGTTTTTGTTTTTTTATGCCACGAGGTACTAGGATTTTTGTTTATTGACTCTCTTCTTTTATACAATGCTCTCATCATGCCTATGGTTGCACGTTCTTTTATCATAAATGCTCTGAATACTACTTTTTATTAAATCCAGGCTCGTCTCTTCCGAACAACTTCTCAACTTTTTTAAAACACTAAATTTATGTACACTTTACACTTGTGATACCTACTTTACAAGCACGATACACTCCATTACCAGTGGGATATTGATGAGGAACGGGGATGAAAACAAAAGGAGTATACTATTTTCATTAGTAAATAGTTTACTTATATATGTATACTAGAGGAATTAGTGTATTTACATGTATATTTTTTTGGGGCTAGTAATTTGTTACAATTGTATCTTATTCATTATAAGCCCAAATATTACGGGCCTTGGTCCATTAGGTTACATTATTAGGTTTTTCTATTCCTATATAATTTATGTAATCCCCACGTATTTGACTAGACTTGATAAATATAAAGTGACTTGGACATCAAGATTGATTAGGTCTAGTATATGGGTTGCGATCAATAATTTTTCTCCCCTTTGTGGTTGGGAAACCCTTGGGATACCTGGTTTTTTGTGGCTAATGCACACAAATTTTATTGTTCTTGTTTTTTATATTATAATACATTGTTCTTACGAGTTGTCATGCATCAAATACATTGTGTATTTTTGGTTTGGCTTGGCTAGTAATTGATGTAACTTTTCTCATTCCTCACCTTTACAATGAAGATAGGGAGGATGGCTGCATGCATCATAGGAAACTTGGGCAAAAGAACTAACTCGTAGCATGAATATGGTTATGATAATTAACATAGCTTTTTTCATTCCTCGGTCTATGCAATTAATATAGATAAGATGACTGCAAGCTCATAGGACACTTAGGCAAAGGAATAAACGCTTAGTATGAATCCTCTGATCATGATGTATATCATTAAAAATACTTTTTTCTATTTCACAGCTCTTCTACTAGTTCTATTGTTCTACAAATGGTCTTTTTTCATGGTTTTACATCTGAGGACCTGAAGGTTTGCACATTTTTTAAAGTTCCATGCAACTAATCGAACATCGCTTTCCCCTTCCCAAGTTACTAGTTATTACTCACAAAAACCACCTTACCTGCAACCACTTCTGCCCACTAATTTCTAGGTAGATGATTTTAATCATAATGCAACTTTTTTAATGTAAAGCATTAAAAATAACTTCTATGATAACAGCCCCTTCCTGATAATTATTTTATTACTCATAACATTTTTGATAGTTTTGCATTTTGGGATGAAAGAATTAAGACACATTAATTTACCACCTTATTTCTAAGCTAAATGCAATTTACTCAGCTTCTCTAATCTCTTTCCCCTCCCCCAAATTATATCAAACAAACAACCCGCTGCCTGCGGCAACTTCCACACAGTAATTCCCATTTTTTATATCTTGTTAGCCCTTTTAAATTGGTTTATATCCTCAATTAGACCATTAATTGGAATTTTAAGACGCATAAACAGTGCCCCATTAGGATACTGGCATAAAAGAAGGGAGAACAAATGCACTCCTTCCATCACACGTCAACGTTGTTTTGGCACGCTGAATAAAGGAGGGGGAAAAAATCCCTAATTGAAGATCTTCACCATTCTGCCTGTGTCTTCTTAATAGGTGTTTTCATTTTGTCTATAATATATACATGCACAAATGTACCCCGTTTATATACTAGGCCATACATGTGCTTATATCCTTATCTCCCTTTCTCCAATATACATATGTATATACACTAATCTTCACCATAAATCAGAGTTGTGTCGGGACTGCGGATTGCAGTAACACTCTAGTAGTATTAAGAGTGCCATGTAGAAGTATAGAAGACTAAGATAGTAACTGTAGTGTCAGCAGGCAAGTACTAAAATTAAGTAGTAACGATAATTGAGTCATTTCAGTCGGCCACTCAGTAGTCACTAGAGTACTATAAATAGTTGTGATGAGTGTTTTTTCAGATAATATTTTAAATACCAGAAAATGGAAATCATTTTTTCACCAAATCATATTCTCTCTCTAATTCTCTAACTGCTTTCTCTCTCTAGAATCTATCTTCTACAACATATCTCTGCAACTCTCACTAATTCTGTCTCCGCTCTAAGTCTCTGCTACAACTACTGTGTTTCTATTATTTCTATCCTCATATTACTGTTAGTTTACTTGCAATCTCAGAAAATACCTAAAAATACTCAAATCAGTGAATCAGAAACCCTAGTTCCTGACAAGTTTGATTACCTAAATTGATGAATAGTTTATAATAAATCTGCGGACTAATTGTGTTTTCAGCTGTTTCTCTGCGGAGACTGGTTTTATCCTTCATGCATAGCCTCTTTCCACCATTTTCTACATCAGCATTCCATCATTCCTCCACTGAGACTGAGACTTAAACCTGACATCTAGGTAAACCAAGGGCTGCAGTACTAGCCTACTAAGGATGGAATATAGATACACTGCACAGTGCACAGCATCATTCTTTATTTGCACAATATAACTATCACTATGTTTTTCACGTTAATTGGGAAATTTTGTGTATAAGTACACCAAATTATAGGAAAAAAGGCTTTCACATGCATTATGTTAGCAAGTTACGCATTGTACCGGAGATTTCCACTCACCCCGTTTACACCATTCACATTGATTCCTAGACCACGCAGTATTGATGTCATATCATGGCAAGCTGCTTCCAGTCTATCAAGGTCCTTCCTAACTTTAGCCCGTAGTTGTTCTTTCAAATTCAAGTTCTCCTCGTCCTAATTCAAAAATAAAACCAAATTTAATATAGCCAAAATGAATAAGTTGGTGCATGAGTATCTCACAACAAAGAAATTTTAAAGGAAGAAAAAAAAAATAACAATGCAGACCTTCTTTTGGGTTTTGCGTATTTCTTCCACACGTTGTTTTTGCCTTCTCTCCATATCTAACAAGCGCAAAGCTGTTGATTTTTTCCTTTTTTCCAACCGCTTTAGTTGTTGTGCTTCTTCAGCCTGTATAAAGGAAAAACCACATTGTGTGTCATATGATAGCATGTATACTTGACGTCTATATTTCAAAGTCATTCTTGCACTGAATTTCAAACAAATAAGATGAAAAATATCAAAAAAAAAAAAAAAAAAACTGAATGTGTAAAACAAATATGCATGCATGAACGCACTCAGAGACCTTAATGTCATGAAGAAAATTGGAAACTGAACAAGGTTGCGAACGTTATCTTTTTGGCTTACAAGCAAACCATAAGTTAGCTCTGGGTGTAAGCAGAGTTTCACCTTATTTAAAGGTAAACCTAAGTAAGCAAGGAAGTACATATATGATTTCAGACTCTAGGCCAGACCTATCCATATTTATATGTCTATAAACAGACACACCAATGATGCAAACAACTTGAGTAAAAATTTCAATGCAACCTTTGTCGTTATTCTAACAGTTACGTTGCAGATTGCAAGGCTGTAGATTATTACGCCATGACTTCATATGCATCAATAGTTCAGGCAAGATATTGTTGAGAAAATAATGATAATTTTGAGGGAAAAAAATTTCTACCCAGCCACTTATTTCTGCAAGGCCACAGAAATGCAGATATACAGAAGATATATTTACCGGCTAAAAAAAAAACCCAAACCAAGTAGCAACATAGGTATACAGCACAGTAACAGAAGACCATACAAACAACATACCTGAACCTGTAGTTCTTTTTGCCTAGCTTCCAACTCAGCCTGTACTGAGCGTCTGTATTCATCCGTCTCCTTGTGCATTTCACGGTTAAAGAACACAGAACCACTATTTTTATCCATAAGAGATTGATCATTTACAGCTTCATTCATCTCTACCAGGGAACCATCTTCATTAGTTTTCATGTCCATTCCACTATGTTCTTTATTACCACAATTATGTGACGTACCAGATTGATCAGTCACAAAGGACTGATCATTACATACATTATTTACCCTATTCGAGGTTGAGGCTTCGCCGACATTATCACAGAAAATGCTTTCGGACTTGCCATTATTCATTGGAATTGAGGGAGATCTATCTCCTTTCTCATGACTTGTATAACATGCAGAGTCTGAGCCATCACTATACCTCTCTATATCATCTTCTGCTCCATTATCTTGGTGACTATCAGAACCAAAACTGGTAGCAGCCTGATCAGCCCTACTATATTCGGTTTGCCTCCGTAAAAAAGCCTCTTCCCAATCTCGCTTGAGCTTTCCAGAGGAATCTTCAAACTCCAGCTCACAATCAGTACTATCCTCATCATCATCATCATCAGATGACGAAACACTCTCGGTGTCTGTACTCCAACCATAACGGTTGCTTGTGGAAGGACCAACGTAAGTCCGTTTGCACTTCGATAACTTAACCGGATTACTACTTTGCTGAACATACCTACCTTTATCTAAATTACTATTCTTTTCAGTATTATCGCCATCCTCCTCGTCATCATCAATGCAAATCACACTTTCAACTGGATACTTTCCATCCTTTCTTAGACTAGTAGAACTAGAACCCCGTAAAAATTCAGGAGCATCAACAAAGATTTCTTCAGTACAATTATCACTATCTACGTCTATTACAACAACATTATTCGTTTTCCCCTTCCTATTACACGCTCTAAGAGTCTTCCCTTTTCCATTCATTTGCCACGACTACACCGTAAAAAAAAACAGAAACACAAAATCAATAACAGAAAACGACACAACATAAAAATAACCCAACTTCAATATTTAAAACCCAGAATTCTAAACTGAAAATAAATTGAAATAACACCCAGTAGCTCCCCAATTAAATTAAACCTCTTTGCAATTGATCATATAACTTTACTATAAACACACAATCCTACTTCACTGACGCTGCATAAAAATCTAATTAACCCAAGATACACAAAACCCAATTAAAATTAGATGAATTAGAATCACATAGAACAATCAATTGCCCTCAAAAGCAAGAAGGGTAAATTCGAAACCCTAGAAAAATTCAAAAGCACATACATATAAAATAAGAGGCACCCAGAAAAATTCAATCAATTGGGTGTAAGATTTATAACACAATTGAAGCGAAAATGAAGAGAAATTACCTGAAGATTGAATCGCGTGCGGTCAACGAATACAACCATACATACGTACGACACAAACTAAGGCAGTGTTTGGCTTTTTTGTCATAAGCCCCACTGGAGCTTTATCTTGGTGGCCAAAAATGTAGTCTTGGATTGATGATGCGGTAATTTATTTATTTATTTTGCTAAAAAAATTTAAATACAATTCACTAAAAATAAATAGGTAGTTAGGTACTATAAATTTATACTATATTATAAAAGACGAAACATTAAAAGTTTTGGTACGGTACAGTACGGTACTTACCATATTTAATTATTTTACTGTATTACCCTTAATTATTTTACTTAATTACAAAAAAACAAAACACAATCTTTTCTCAAAATATTATACACAACTCTTCCCAATAGTACTTCTACTAAATAATAATTAAAACCAATTACCTATTACCTATTAGCTTTTATAACTTTTCTAACTAAAATCTATCATTTACAAAGATATGGTTGTTCGAATTAATGAAATAAACTAATTGTATTATAATTACTAATAACTTTTTACAGCTAAAAGGTAATATTTTTTTTTTACATTTTCTGACTAAAATATATTACTTTTTCTTAAATAATAACTAACCAATTACCTTTTTCAGCTATTATATTTCTAAATTTTCTAACTAAAATCTCTTCTTTCCAAAATTATGTTCGTTTAAATTAATGAAAACTAACAATATTATAATTACTAATAAATAATTGATTACCTTTTCCCGATAAAAGGTAATATCTTTTCTATATTTTTTAACTAAAATATCTCATTTTCAAACTTGATTTTTTTTTATTATTGGTAAAAACTAAAAACATGTAGTTCTATTTTAAAAAATAAAATAACGATACCTTTTCAGCAATTCCTTTTCTAACTTTTCTAACTAAAATCTATTTTTTTACAAAAAACAGTTGTTCAAATTAATAAAATAAACTAATAGTATTATAATTACTAATAATTAACTAATTACCTTTTTCAGCTAAAAGGTAATATCTTTTTTATGTTTTCTAACTAAAATATCTTATTTTTTACTAAATAATAACTAACCAATTACCTTTTTCAGCTATTACTGTTTCTAACTTTTTTAACAAAATATCTTCTTTTCAAAATTATGGTCGCTCTAGTTAATCAAATAAACTAATAATATTATAATTACTAATAAATAATTGATTACCTTTTTCAGCTAAAAGGTAATATTTTTTCTATATTTTGTAACTAAAATATCTCATTTTCAAACTTGATTTTTTTAGTTAATTAACCTTACTTAAATATTTATGATTGGTAAAAACATAGAAAAAATTACCAAAATACTCATATTTGAGCATGTCTGGCCCTATTTACTGACGGGACACGTTAAATCGTGTACCGTGATATGAGGGATAATACGGTACTTCGTCTTCCGTAAGAGTGCATGATACGGTACACGGTGTAACGTGTTCTGTGTAACACGGTGTATTGTGTCTTTTGTTAGGCGAGTGCGCAGCACAAATACGGTACACGCTCTTCCGTATCATGCATAACACGGAAGACCGTGTTCCGTATCCAACTAATACGATAGTCCGTGTAACATATTCAGTTAATACGGAGGTCGAAACTCCGTATCCCGTCGATATTTTGGGCCATTTTTTCCAGAATCAGTATTTTAGGTCACTTGATCCCAAAAATGATTATTTTGGGCCATCACCCAAAAACATATTGTTTTATTTTATAAAATTAAATAACGATATTATAGTTCCTAATAAATAACATATTACCTTTTTCTGCTAAAACACATTATCAAATCATATCATTTAAAAATTTAACTTACAAAATTCATAAAATAAAAAATTCATTCAAATTTTTTTAAAAAATCATTTTATATTAAAGAAAATTCGTGCTTCGCACGGGTTTATATCTATACTAATATATTAAAGTCGAAAGATTGAAAGTTTGTCGGTTTGGTTATTTTAATTATTAAAATAAAATAAATACTATTATTATTATATTACAAAAACAGCAACTCAAAAAGGATGGGTAATTATATTCCTATTAAAATTCCTCCACCTACAACTCAATTAGCCATATTATCCAAAGATTTCACATTTCGGGATAAACAACAGAAGCTATTCTCCATTAATTTACTCAATAGAAGCTATTTTCCATTAATTTTACAAATTCTCTGAAATTTATCCTCCCATCTCTATTCTCATCGAACTCGTTTATCATCTGCTTACAGTTCTCAATTTGCCATATATCACCCAAAAAAGCCAATAATCAATTAATTGTTGAATCAAGTTAGTAAGTTATAGTGTTTGCAGTAGTATAACATTGATCGTAGTAGTTCCGCTTTCACTGACTATATTACTCATTATAATTTTGTTTAGGTGAAGAACAAGGACTACAAAAAAAAAGGAGCTCACAACTTGAAATATTCAATGATGACCTTGAAAGAGGTGGACCGAAAATATTTTCCTACCAATTAAAATAAATTATTGAAAATAATGATTATTTAAAAATATAATTGTAACATAAAATAAAATTTATTACATATCAAAAGCAATCCGTGCATCGCATGAAAAAGACGAAACATTAAAAGTTTTGGTACGGTACAGTACTTACCTTATTTGATTGTTTTACTTTATTATCCTTAATTATTTTATTTAAATATAAAAAAACACAATCTTTTCTTAAAATATTACACGCAGCTCTTTCCAACACTTCTCATAATAATAACTAACCGATTACCTTTTTCAGCTATTACTTTTTCTAACTTTTCAAACTAAAATCTCTTCTTTCAAAAAATATGGTTATTCTAATTAATGAAATAAACTAATAATAGTAATTAGTAATAACTAACGGGTTACCTTTTCCAACAAAAAGGTAATATATTTTCTATATTTTTTTAACCAAAATATCTAATTTTCTTCTAAATAAGAACCAACCAATTACTTTTTTCAGCTATTACCTATTCTAACTTTTATAACTAAAATCTCTTCTTTCAAATTATATTATAATTACTTATAACTAATTAATTACCTTTTCCAGTTCTTACTTAAATATTAATTATTGGTAAAAACATATAATCCTAATTTATAAAATAAAATAACAATATTAGTTCCTAATAACTAACCAATTACATTTTTCAACTAAAACACGTTATCTTTTATAATTTATTACCTTTTCAATTACCTTATTATAATGATATTACCTTTTTCAATTACCTCTCCTTTCTAAAAATATAACGGGCCATTTTTTTTTTTTGAATATTTTGGCTTATAGCCTTTTACAATGAGTATTTGTTCATTGACAAATCTATCACGGGCCATTCATTTAATGAAATAAACTAATAAAATCATAGTTACAAATTGATTACATTTTCCAGCTAAAACGTAATATCTTATCTATATTTTTTAACTAAAATATTTCATTTTTAAACTTTCTTTTATTACTGAATTAACATTACTTAAATATTTATTATTGGTAAGAACATGTTATCTTTTCTATTTTTTTTAATAGGTAAAACACGCTGTCTTTTATATTCTAAAAATACTACGGGTAATTATATTTAATAAAATAGAATCATATCTTTATATACTATTATATTAAACCCGAATGATTGAAAGTTTGTCTGTTTGATTTTCGGTTTGGTTATCCTAATTATTAAAATAGATATTAGCATGATATAATTAACGGTAATTAGCCGATTTTCCTTTTTCACATTTAATTTTAGTTCAAGATATTACCTTAGAGCAACTCCAACCCATCACTAAATCACTATAATAGTGATGGATATAGTGTCATACCCACTCCAATGCAACACTAAAATAGTGACCCAAGATCACCAAATGAGTTTTGGGTCACCAAATTTGGTGACAAAAGTACATTTGGTGATCCTTGGTCACCAAATTTGGTGACTTTCAAAATTCCAACAATGCCCCTATATTTGTTAACAAAACAATTTTTTTCATCTATGTCCTACTATTTGTTCTTGTAATTTTTTTTAAACTTATTTGTTCTTGTAATTTTTAACTTTAAATTTTTATCAATTGAAACTTCTTTTCTTCTCAACTCTAGTTAATTGTAAAATATTTTTTTTTTAACTTTAAACTTTCACACAAAACCTTAAAAAAAATCTTAATCATGAATTATAAACAACAAACCAAATATAATTATAAAAATAACATCATAATGATAAATAATGTTGTGGAATAAATATTAGGTTACGAGTATTGCGGTTAGGGTTTGTGTATTTAATGCAAAGGTGTGTGAGCTTCGTGCTTTAATGGTTGCTCTTGTGCTCGTGGTTGACTCTGCCTTCACAAGATGCCTACGTACTTTGATGAATATCAAAGATCAAGCCAAAAAACGTAGTTCTGAGATGAGGGGTCTGGCCCTTTATATAGGCTGAGAAGCCTTAGAATTATGGTAGGAGTCAGAGACTTGGTGGACAAGTCACCTCCTTGAGGAAGGTTCTAGATCTATTCCTTGTAGGAATCAGTTTCCATATTGAATTGGTTGCCTTGGTGGCTAAGTCTGACGGAGATAATATCCTTATCCAACTCTTATTGCTGAGCTGGTTATTTCCCCCAATATTAATTACGAAATTAATATTATAATTGGGGTTTTGGGTCCATCTGGTGGGCCCCACGTTTGGACCATTCTTGGTCTAATTAATGCCACATTAAATGTGTCTTTTAGGGCTTATTTTCAGCCCATATCATTTGCCCCCCCAACTTCTAGGAAAACTGATCAGGTTTTCCTTGAAGTTTTAATGGTCTTTTCCGAGACTTGGGTCAGGGTTCATAATTGTACACTAGTGTTTCACAAGTATCTTCTTAATGTAAAGAGTGGAGCGACCTACACGTTTACGACGATTTGCCTTATTCGAGGCTAAACAATTATTTCCAAGTAACTTCTGTTACTGGATTTTTGTCTATTCAATATGAAGGAATCATCCGTAGTACTTCCCGTATCGTAAATATATTTTAGAGTTATATAGTACCCACAGGTATTTTTCTCTTAAAAATTCCATGTCCACGAAGATTCAGTGTCCAAAAATCAATTTTTCAGAGCAATTTTCGAACAAAACTGAAATTTTTCGACCAGAATTTCGACCAGGAATTCGACCAAAATTCTGGTCGAAATAAGGGCTTCAACAAATCCTGATCGAAGGGATTTTCGACCAGGATTCCTGGTCGTTTCGACCAGGATTCTGGTCGAAGTATGGGTTCCACTCTTCTCTGCTCGAAGACCTTTTCGACCAGGATTCCTGATCGTTTCGACCAGGATTCTGGTCGAATTAAGCGTCCAAATTTTTCTTGGTCGACAGCCTTTTCGACCAGGATTCCTGATCGTTTCGACCAGGATTCTGGTCGAATTAAGCATCCATATTCTTTCTTGTCGAACACATTTTCGACCAAGATTCTTGGTCGTTTCGACCAGGATTCCGGTCGAATTAAGCGTCCCAATTTCCTCTTGTCGAACACATTTTCGACCAAGATTCCTAGTCATTTTGACCGGGATTCTGGTCGAATTAAGCGTCCAAATTTATTCTTGTCGAACACATTTTCGACCAAGATTCCTAGTCATTTCGACCAGGATTCTGGTCGAATTAAGCGTCCAAATTTTCGGCTTTTTTCTTGATGGGCCTTTATACTTTTGGGCCTTCGAGGCTTTACATGTTTAGAGTGTGTATTTTTATATAAATACCTTCTTTCTTTGGGCCTGACCCTAGGGCCATAATGGGCCTGTTCGAATTCCGAATCTTTCGTTAGGGTTTGGGTTTGACATTTCTTCAAAATATCTTAGATATTTCTTCAAAATGTCTTAGATATTTCTTCAAGATATTTCTCTAAGAACGTTCCAGAATTGGGCTTCAATTTGGGCCGGTTTCATGGGCCTTTGGTAGGTCAATTTTGGAATTCTGACCGGTCACTGTAGGTTTTCTGACCGTTTGAGAGTATTTCAACCGGTTTATTCATTCCTATATAAGAGTGAGAGTTGTGAGTTCATTTTTCACACTCTCACTTTTCACTTCACATTTTCATCTTTGAGCTCTCAACTTTTAGCTAAGAAGTCTCTCTCTCAAATTTTGTTCGGAGTTTTTCTCGACTAATTCCGGCCTTCGTATCCGGTCATCTTCTTCGTTTTAAGTCAAGACCTCAAGCTGTCATCAATGGCGGACAAAGCTCAAGCTCGCCTTCTGAAAATGAACTCAGCCTCTTCCAAAGGTACCATCCAAATTCACTCTCCTTACACCTCTCTTTTAGATATGTTAAATGAAAGAGCAGACGACTATCCTTCCTTAGCCGAGTTAGATGCGTATGATTGCTGTAATACATATCACGATACAGATGAAATTGGTAGATATAACAAGTTGTATAAAATTAAAAAACCTTATAAACTCGTTCCAGCTGGGCCAGGTGACAGGCCTTGTCATTGGAGGCCCAATGCCTTGTGTATCTATAGGGAATGTTTAGTAGCGGGCCTCCGTTTCCCTTTTCATGAGTTTATCCCCCGCCTTTTAGCTAACATTCAGTGTAGCCCTTGCCAATTACCCCCAAACGCATGGAGAACAATTCTTTGTTTTATGGTTTTGTGTCTAAGGCAAAACCTTCCTCTATCTGTTACCCTTTTTCGCAAAATTTTCCAAATTTACAACAGCCCTGCTTCGTATTCTGGCTGGGTATATATCAAACTACGCCCCAAAGTCCCTCCTATCTTTAATGGTAAATCAGTACCAGACAACAACCCTGGTTGGAAGAAAGAATTTGCCTATCTTGAATGGCAGGGTGGTGATTGGGGTACCCTCTTTAGAAAAACCTTTTCGAGGGTTTCAGATGGAAATGCTAAGGGAATCACCCTTAGCACCGAGGATCAGGCTGTTTTTGACACTTTAACCAAAGGTGATGGTATGCCTATAACCTACCAAAGCCTCATAAATGAAGAATCTCTGAGGGCAGTAGGCCTCTCACAAGTTTCAGAACGGGGTAACTTCCTTTCTTGCCTTTGTTTTTTTTTTATTTTCATACTTGACTTATTCATTTGTGTTTCCATTCATGTCATTTCAGTTGCTAAGATGCTTGTGGAAGCTTCCCCGGATCCAGACAACGAAACCTCGAGGATGGCCCGGGCAAAGCGGAATGCTGATCCTCGAGAGAAAGAAACTGAGCCTGCGTTCTTGCGTGCCCATAAGGTCCAAAAGGTGGACCTTAAATTTGGTGATATAGCAGACTTGGAGGGGAGCTCTCAAGTAAATGTCCAATCTTCTGTTTTTAGGCCATTCTGGGGCTTTAGGAAGCGGGACTCCGTCGTGGGTTCGACTAAGCACGCCATGGACTGGTCTCTTAACTCGATCACCCCTCCAGACTACAAAGACTTGGTTGTCAATGGAGGCATCGGGGAATCAGAGGCACTTGGTTCTCAAACCTTAGCTGTGGTAAGACTCAAACCTCGCATTCTTTAAATTTCGTACTTATTTACTTTATTCCAACATAATTATTGTTTCTGTGCACAGGCCAACGTTCACTTCCAGAGTTCTCTCTACCACGCCAAAGCTTGGAAGGAGAAAGCCAAGGGGTATGAGTCTGAATCTCAAAAGAAAAGCCTCACTATCAACCATCTAGAGGAGAAGCTCAAGGACAAGGACGAGGAGCTGGCCAGTGCTCGGGCAGAGTTGGTAGCTTTGAAAGATGACAGGGAGAAAATCATCGATGACTATCTGGATTCTGATGAATACAAGTCCCTCATGGATCTGCATGATGAGCTGTTATTTCCTGGCCAGTTTTCCGAAGGTTGGAACAAGGCCATTGAGGCAGTTCTGAGGAGCCATCCTGGCTTATTCCAGCCTTCAGACTTCGTGAGCCCTCATCTTCCTGCCCCATTATTAGTTAACGAGCCTGGATCCAGCAAAGAGTTGTTCGGGGAGGGTGATGCTTTGGTTAAAGAGCATGCTACTGCTACCACTTCAGCCTTGGATCCTAAGCTTCTTTTAGTTCGGTCTGGTCCTGCTAATTCTGCTGAGGATGGATCCACTACAGACACTAGCTCTGAGGATGATTCTCCTGCTAAGGAGGCCCCTAAGGCCCCTTAAGCTTTATTTATTTATCTTTCGCTTATCTGAACTCTTGGTTTCTGTCATTTGACTTAATAGCCTTCGGGCCTTTGTGTAACTTTTAATTTATTTATTGATGCAGTTAGTTTCCATTGTGTTCATTTTTCTTGCCTTTGCTCATAGTTTAGTAAAACTTTAGACTTTTTTGAGTACTTGGCCCCCTGGCTGGAACTAGACTCACAAGTTAGTTCAACATTTGTCTTTCGTGTTTATTTTAACAAGGAAGAATAACTCATAGAGAAAACAGAATAGATTACATTGTGCTGTTAAAGGATATCAATAAAATGGGTTCAACCCTTACATAGATACTCTATCTCCTACTGGGAGCA
This sequence comes from Saposhnikovia divaricata, assembly GCA_036435485.1. NCBI lineage: Eukaryota > Viridiplantae > Streptophyta > Magnoliopsida > Apiales > Apiaceae > Saposhnikovia > Saposhnikovia divaricata. Next base: position 22,803,097 of record CM071600.1, read on the forward strand.
ACATGCTCTATAATGGTTTCATTCGAACCTTATTCCTAATAAATAGATAAAAGTCCAAGCCTTTGTCAAAAGAACTTAAACATAATAAACTTTGAGGTTCACAGCATGCCAAGTTCGGGGCACCTCAACCCCATCCAGGGTTTCTAACTTGTAGGATCCTCGTCCTAACACCTTTCTGACTAGATACGGTCCTTCCCAGTTTGGTGCTAACTTTCCCTTCTGGCCAACTCCTGAGGCTTCAATCTTCCTTAGAACCATGTCGCCTTGTCGAAAGAATCTTTCTTTAACTCTCTGGTTGTAGTGAAAAGAGGCCCTCTTCTGATATTCAGCATTCCTAGCATTAGCTTCATCCCTAACCTCGTCAATTAAGTCAAGGGCAAGTCTCATCCCTTCTTCATTAGTTTCTGGTTCATATGCCTCGACTCGAGGTGATGCTTGCATGATCTCTAAAGGCACAACTGCCTCAGCTCCATAAGCCAGCAAAAATGGGGTTGCTCCAGTTGTCACCTTACAAGTGGTACGATATGCCCAAAGTATGGGCAGCAATTCATCTACCCAAGTGTTTCTAGAGCGTTTGACCCTCTTCTTCAGTCCATCAAGGATAATTCGATTAGCTACCTCAGCTTGCCCATTGGCTTGTGGATGTGCCACTGAGGTAAAACGGAGCTCAATCGCATTCTCTTCACAATACTTCTTGAACTCTTCATTATTGAACTGTGTCCCATTATCTGTTACGAGGATTCGTGGGATTCCATACCTGCAAATTATGTTCTCCCAAAAGAACTGGGAAACTTGTTTGGTGGTTATCTTGGCCAGAGGTTTAGCCTCAATCCACTTAGTGAAGTAATCAATGGCCACTATTAAGAACTTCCTTTGTGCTGAAGCCATGGGAAAAGGACCAAGTATATCCATCCCCCACATCGCAAACGGAATGGGAGAGTTAATTGAAGTTAACATCTCGGGCGGCTGCCTTACAATTGGAGCATGTTTCTGGCATCTCTCACATCTCTTGACGTAGTCTTGTGCATCAGCCAACATCTCCGACCAATAGAACCCTAAACGAATGATCTTGTGAGCTAAAGCTCTGCCCCCCAAGTGTTACCCACAGATCCCTTCATGAACTTCCTCCAATGCTTCTCTTGCCTCTCGAGGCCTTAAACACTTCAAGTATGGGATAACGAACGACCTTTTGTACAGAATGCCCTCAATCAAAGTGTATCTCAATGCTCTTACTTAAAGTTTTCGTGCCTCCAAGGATTGTCTGGGAGCCACCCGGTTTCAAGGTGAGCCTTGATAGGATCTATCCAAGAGCCCCCTATATCAATTGGTGCCACTAATTTTGAGTTAACGGTCGGGGCCTTCAAGACCTGAAAGTAGACACTCCCAGCATAATTTTCTATCTCGGAAGAAGCGAACTTAGACAGGGCATCGGCCTTAATGTTTTTTTCTCTCGGAATGTGCTCAACATGACACTCCTCAAACTGAGTCATAACAGCCTTTACGACTCTCAGGTATTTCGCCATAGTCTCGTCCTTAGCTTCGAATTCACCATTTACTTGTGATACCACAAGCCTTGAATCTCCACAAACTTTGAGATTTTTGACCCTCATGATTCTAGCCAAACCCAAACCAGCTATTAATGCCTCATACTCCGCCTCATTGTTGGTAGTAGGAAAATCCAACTTTAAGGCATACTCAACTGTGAACCCATCGGGGCTTTGCAGAACCAAACCTGCACCACTAGATTTTGTTTTTGATGCTCCATCAAAATAGAGCACCCAATATTCATTCAGATCAGGTGTAAGTTCCTCTTCTTTTTTCTCTTGCCCAGGGGTAGTCACTATCTCTTGCCCCCCGACTTCTTGGTTGTTAATAGTGCATTCAACCACGAAGTCAGCCAATGCCTGAGCCTTCATGGCTATTCGAGGCTTATATGTGATATCAAACTCTCCTAACTCAATCGCCCACTTGATTAGCCTTCCACTGGCCTTAGGGCTATGCAATATGTTCCTCAACTGCTGGTTTGTCAGAACTTGAATCTTATGTGCCTGGAAGTAAGGCCGCAACTTCCTCGACGCAGTTACTAATGCCAAAGCAAACTTTTCTGTGGGTGAGTAATTCAACTCAGCCCCATGCAACACTTTGCTCACATAGTAGATAGGTTTCTGGACTTTCTCCTCTTCCCGAATGAGGACAGCACTCAGGGCTTGTTCAGATACCGCCAGGTATAGACAAAGAGTTTCCCCCGGGCTTGGTTTGGTCAACAACGGGGCTTCAACCATGTACTTCTTCAGTTGCTCAAAGGCCTCTTGGCTCTCAAGTGTCCACTCAAAATTTTTCACCTTCTTCAATGCTTGAAAGAAAGGCAAGCATTTGTCACCAGACTTGGAGATGAATCTTCCTAAAGCTGCTACCCGGCCTGTCAACTTCTGCACATCCCGTATAGAACGTGGTGGTTCCATATCTAAGATCGCCTTGATCTTGTCAGGGTTGGCCTCTATGCCTCTCTTGAAAACCATCAGACCCAAAAATTTGCCTGATCTAATGCCAAAGGCACACTTGGCTGGATTCAACATCATTTTTTGGTGCCTCAGCACTTCGAATGCCTCTCTGAGGTGTTTAATATGGTGCGCCTTGACCAAGCTTTTAACCAGCATATCATCAACATAGACCTCCATGGTTTTTCCAATCAGATGGGCAAATATCTTATTCACCAATCGTTGGTAAGTAGCTCCTGCATTCTTTAGACCAAACGCCATAACAAGATAGCAGAAAACACCAAAGTCAGTTATGAAAGATACCTTAGGGATGTCATCCTTGCGCATCTTAATCTGATTGTAGCCGCTGAACCCATCCATGAAGCTCAACATCTCATGTCCCGCTGTGGCATCTATTAACATGTCTATCCTTGGTAAAGGGAAACAATCTTTAGGACATGCGTCATTCAAGTCGGTGAAGTCAATACACATCCTCCACTTACCGTTGGCTTTCTTGACCATCACGGGGTTAGCCAACCATTCTGGAAACTGAATCTCTTCAATAAACCCAGCTTCCAAGAGTTTGTCCACCTCTTGATTAATGGCCTCTTGCCTTTCTGGAGCAAAATTCCTCTTCTTCTGCTGTATTATCTTCCGATTAGGATCGACATTCAATTTGTGAGTTATGAGTTGGGGATCAATCCCTGGCATATCAGCTGCTGTCCAGGCAAACACATCACTATTTTCTTGTAAGAATGCTATCAACTTGCCCTTCAGGGGTTCCTTCAAAGAGGCTCCTATATAAGTCACCTTCTCAGGGTCGCCTAGCTCCAGAGGGATAGGTATTAAGTCCTCGGCTGGCTTTCCTCGGTGTTCATCATCACCACGGACATCCATGTCTTCAATCGGGAGTACCTGCCCCCCGGTTCCATCAGCTCTCAAAGCAGCCACATAGCAACTCCTGGCCATTTTCTGATCTCCTTTCTGTTCCCCAACACCATTTCTGGTTGGAAATTTGACCTTCATGTGATAGGTAGAGGCAACAGCCTTGAACGCATGAAGTCCGGTCCTCCCCAAGATTGCATTGTATGTCGAGGTAGTCTTAATCACTAGAAAATTCAACATCTGGGTGGCTTCCTTAGGTTCTTGCCCTATTGTCACGGGCAGCTGAATGGTCCCTTCAACCTTGGACCCAACTCCGTTAAACCCGTAGATAGGCATGTTAGTCGGGGTCAGTTGAGAGTCAGTGTACCCCATTTTTACAAAGGCGTCATGAAACAAGATATCAACAGAAGCTCCATTGTCTATCAGGACCCGCTTCACTTCTGAGTTTCCAATTACAGGAGTTATGACCAACGGGTCGTCATGGGGGAATTTCACCCCTTCAAGGTCTGAATCATCAAAACCAATTACTATCTTGGTCTTAGCACGCTTTGGGGCTTCTCCTATGATGTGCATCACTTCTCTGGCATAGGTCTTTCGAGAGTTTCGGGTAGTGCCGGCCGCTGTTGGTCCTCCCCAAATCATATTGATTACTGGCCCTCGAGGCTGTGGATTACGATCACGATCGTTATCCCTCCTGTCATTGTCTCTTCTATAATAATCCCTGTTCTGGGTTCCACGATCTTCACCCTTGGTGAACTTGTTTAACTTTCCTTTCCGGATTAAAAATTCAATTTCATCCGTCAACTGTCTGCAGTCATCCGTATCATGTCCCACATCCCTGTGGAATCTACAATACAGATCTTTGTTTCTCTTTTCGGGGTCACCCCTGAGTGGCTTAGGCCACCGAAAGTCTTTATCCTTCTCAATATCCAACAAAATTTGACTCCTAGGAGCGTTCAGCCTTGCATAATCAGAAAATCTCGGTCCAAAACCCTTCTTTGGTGATGACTCTGAATCCTTGCCAGCTCGGGGATACTTGTCCCTAGCATCGTACTCTTGCTCTGGCTTTCGTTTCTTTGAGTCATTAGAACCCTTGCCATTGCCTCCCGTGGTTTCCTTCTTCATGTTGTCCTCAGCCTTGATATATTTATCGGCTCTTCTCTGGAGCTCGGCCATGTTTTCAGGAGGGTGTTTTGCCAAGGACCTTTTAAAGAAGAGGTCAGTGGTTCCATGTTCCAAGGCTACCATGGCCACCTTATTTTCCAGATCAGTGATATTCAACGTCTCTTTGGTGAATCGCTTGAGATAATCCCTCAAGTTCTCATTCTTTCCCTGCACCACATACATAAGGGATGCAGAACTTTTCTCATGAATTCTCCCACTAATGAATTGGCTGATAAAGACAGCACTCAACTCCTTAAAAGAGCCAATTGAGTTTGCAGGTAGGCGGTTATACCATCTTTGAGCCATGCCCGACAGAGTTTGAGGGAACGCCCTACATTTTAAGGCGTCACTAGCAGGCTGCAGCAGCAGTGCGTTTGAGAATGTCCTGACATGGTTTGCGGGATCGCCCGTTCCATCATAGGCTTTAATAGTTGGCATCTTAAATTTCCTTGAGATATGGGCATTCATCACCTCCTCAGAAAACGGAGGTGTGGGGTCATCGGGGTCCCCAAGTGGCATTAGATCTTTGGGGTTGCTTCTGGGGATCTCCACCCTTGTCGATTTTTCGGTTCGGGTATCAGCCCTCCTTTGCCTTCTTGAAGGCCTCTCCAAATTTATAATGGGAATCCTCTCTGCAGTTGGAGGAGGCTGAGTTCGATTCAATCTATCTTGTTCTCTTGCAATATCGTCCTTCAACTTTAAGATCTCAGCCTCATAAGCCTTGATTCTCTCAGCAGTTGTTAAGGGGAGTCCATCATGGATCCTTCGTGTCCTTCTTAGAGGTTCTTTGCTAGCACGTCGCCTCCTCGGGGCTTCATCTCGATCATCATCCTCAGATGATGATGAATCATCAGTATAGGGACCAGAGTAGTCGTCATATTCTCGATCCCGGATCTGTAAAGCGTGACCGCTTGGTCCAGGTTCCCTTCGTCGAGGGGGATAATTAGGCAGCTCATACATCGGGTTGGTATTCAAGGGGAGATCCGTAGTATGGATCTGTACCTCCGGGGGTAGCGTGCGATCAACGTTACCAAGAGGAGAAACCACCATCTGAAGAGGGTTAGCTTCTTGGCTCTGATGGACAATCACCGGGAGGGTCCCCTCAACATGGGGAATCGTCCCTGAGGGTTGAGTGAGCAGAGGTTGAATGACCGCCCCTGTTGATGGGAGTATTTGTCCTTCCTCAGTAGCGATGAGCGGATCAGAAGTTGCGGGTGGAGCAGAGTTAAGGGGTACGGCCTCAGTTGATGTTGTTCTTCGTGTTTGAACCATGGTTGATGTTGTCGTCCCACAGACGGCGCCAAATGTTGTGGAATAAAAATTAGGTTACGAGTATTGTGGTTAGGGTTTGTGTATTTAATGCAAAGGTGTGTGAGCTTCATTCTTTAATGGCTGCTCTTGTGCTCGTGGCTGACTCTGCCTTCACAAGATGCCTACGTACTTTGATGAATATCAAAGATCAAGCCAAAAAACATAGTTCAGAGATGAGGGGTCTGGCCCTTTATATAGGCTGAGAAGCCTTAGAATTATGGTAGGAGTCAGAGACTTGGTGGACAAGTCACCTCCTTGAGGAAGGTTCTAGATCTATTCCTTGTAGGAATCAGTTTCCATATTGAATTGGTTGCCTTGGTGGCTAAGTCTGACGGAGATAATATCCTTATCCAACTCTTATTGCTGAGATGTTTTTTTCCCCCAATATTAATTACGAAATTAATATTATAATTGGGGTTTTGGGTCCATCTGGCGGGCCCCACGTTTGGACCATTCTTGGTCTAATTAATGCCACATTAAATGTGTCTTTTAGGGCTTATTTTCAGCCCATATCAAATAAGAAGTTACAAAATAATAATTTTACCTAACTTATAATACATATAAATAAAGAAACTCAAGTTTTAACGTAGCTAATCTTGTGAAAAATAATAAAGAAATGAAGATGTCAAATTTCAAAACTTTCTAAGTAGATATCGACAAATCAAAGGTTAGGAAGCTCATTTTGAACTTCGCTGCGTTGATTGAGCACCTTCGGGAAGAATACGATAATTCAAATAATTAAGTCAAGCCTTTTCCACTTTTATTATTGTGGCAACCGGGAATATTTGTTAATTGTGATTTATTCCTTTTTAATTTTTTGACTAAATTTTAACAAAATTTGGATATGATTTTTTTTATAAATAATTTTTTATATTAATAAATTTAATATTATGCGACCATAACATTACAATTTAAAATATAATAGATATTAATAATGTAAAATTTGAACAAAGTTAGAATATTCTATTTTTTGGTGAAAGATTCTTTTTAGTGTCAAGTATAGTGACCATGGATTAGAGTGCATTTTATGAATGGTGTAATTTTATCACCAAAATAGTGTTCCTAGGACACTATTTTGGTGTCTTGGGTTGGAGATGGTCTTAGTTTTATAAACATCTAAAAACAGCAATCGTACAATATCTTTCGACCACTAATAATTTCTTTTAAATTAAAACACGTTACCTTTTCAATCTTACAATCATTAATATATACCCGAAAATATCATATCATATTTTTCTAATTATTAATAAAATCTATTAAAAAACCGTATATGTTGTTTATAATGATGAAACATTAGTATAATCCGTAAACATGAGTATAATAAATATATTAAATCAAAATTAAAAAAAATTCATTAAAAATAATGATGATATAAACACATAATTGTAATATTAAATAAAAATTTATAACATAATAAAAGAAACCCGTGCATCGTACGGGCATTTAAAATTTGTCAATTCGGTTTTCGGCATGGTCATCCTAATTATTAAAATTAATAATAAAATAATATAATTAATGATATTATCTTTTATAAACATCTAAAATATCGTATCTTTCGATTAATAATATCTTTTCTAATTTAGATAAGTTAACTTTTAATTTAAAACATAATCTTGCAATATTTAATATATACCCAAAAATATCTCATCATATCTTCTAATCACTAAAAAAATATAATAGAAATCAGTATACAACGAATAATGACCCTTAGATTTTTAGTAAAAAATCAGAATCGTTAGATTCAATGATTAGATATATTGTATGATTAAATTAATTTATTAAAATTTCAAGATTCGAATTCCATCAACGACATATTAATTTTAAAATTTTATAATATAATTTTTAAAACATGAATATCATTAATTAATTTATATTAAATTATTTAAATTAAAATGAAAATAAATGATTGAAAATAATGATTATACAAAAATAAAATTATAAAATAAAATAAAACAAAATTTATTACATAACAAAAGAAATTCGTGCATCGCACGGGTTATAAGCTAGTATTTAATAATAATTTAATAACTAAATTGCAATTTTTACATCAAAGATAACACTATAGATTATTTTACCGTTTGGCTGCACTTATAAGTTCGAAATAAGTCCTTATTTTCGAAAAAAAATACGTATTTACATACTTTTTTGTAAAAATAAATGTTTATAGGGAGCTTAGCCTTCGTTATTGTTGTGGAACAAAAAGTAAGGTTATCAAATTGCGGCTAGGGTTCGTGAGCTTCGTGCTTTAATGGCTGCACTTGTGTTACCGTGACCTAATTCGGGTCTTCACAAGATGCCTACGTATCTCAATGTCGAGAATCAAGCCAAAAAACGTAGTTCTGAGATGAGTGGTCTGGCCCTTTATATAGGCTGAAGGAGCCTCAGAATCGTAGTAGGGTTTGAAGACTTGGTGGACAAGTCACCGTTATTGAGGAAGGTTCTGACTCCTTCCTTATAGGAATTAGTTTCCTTGTTGGATTAGGTGCCTTGGAGGCTACACAATATCCTTGGGATATTCCAGAACGTTCCTGGTTTCTAGAACGTTCCTGTTTTGTGGATCAGGCCCGTGTTATAAACAAGCTTGTACTGGGCATCCCCGGTTTGGGCTGTTCTTTTTGGGCTTAACCACTAACCACGAATTTAATGCCCAGCTAGGGTTTTGGGCCTCATTTATGAGCCAATAAATACTATATTAATTATGTCTTTAGGGATTATTTTTCACCCATATCATTTGCCCCCCAACTTCTAGGAAAACTTGATTTCGTAGAAGTTTAAGGTCAGTTCGGCCCTACCAGGGTATCGTCTTACAATGAAGTGTGGAGCGACCTACACATTCACAACGACTAAGACTCTCTCATAAGTTAATACTTAAGAAAGTTAAACGTTCCTTAACCTCTTGAACCTCTTTCTTAAGATTTCTTGGACTTTCGGGAATAGGATTAGTGTCGTTCCGAGCTCATAGACACTAATCCAAGTGCAATTCGTGCATAGGATCCGTTTTCATAAATTTATTAATGATTTATTTCCCTCAACTTTTCTAAGTTAGGGTTAATATCAGACGGTCATTGCCCATAAGCCTTAATAAGGGCTAATTTTTCAGCGAAAGACACTAATTCAACCCTAATCGGGGCTAAACAACCCTAAACGGGGCTACAATGGCCTTAACCGAGGCTAAATAATTCATATTGAATATGATTACTACTAGGATATCCACCCTTAACCTTGAGATAGGCTAATTTTAGAGTTAGAGTCCTTAAACGTCGATAATCGAGGTTAATCACCCCCTAACTGCGATTAGCGAAACCCTAATCCCAAATTTTGGAGTTAATCCAATCTAATAAAGATTCTTATAACCTCCTGGTTGTAGAAAGAATCGCGTAAAAATTCTCATTTTTGAGTTGTCTAGGCAAGAAATACGGCCTTCTGGGCAAGGTGTTTCAAACACCTTCCTGATTTCAAACACCCTCCTGGTTTCAAACACCCCTGGCATTTCTAAACTCAAATTTTCAAGTTGAGCTTATATGATAGGGATTCTTATAATCTCCTGGTATGAGCAAGAATCACATGAAAATATGCATTTTTGAACGTTTTAGGGGCGAAATACCTCATTCTGAGCTGGTTTTCAAACCAGACCTTGTTTCAAACACCCTCCTTTTTTCAACTTCTTGAAACCACTGAGAGACCTACCTAGGCTTGTAGAGGACCTTGAGAGGTTTCCAAATCCCAAATTTGAGCACAAACGGAGCATTTTTTAGCGTTCTGGAGGGTCTTGAAATCACCTAGGGGGTTCAGGCCTTCACAAGACCTGACCAAGGTGACCTAGTCGGCCAACCCTGGTCGGCCATTCGGCCAAGGGGACCTGGTCGGATTGGCCCAAAATTTTTTTTTTTTTTGAATTTTGACCAAATTTTGATTAGTTGACTTTGACCGTTGACTTTGACTTTTGACATTGACTTTGACCAAAACCAAAACTTGTTTCAAACTCCCCTCCTTGTTTCTAGAGTGAGTTTACAACACCTTGGTTGATTTTGTGATCCTTAATCACAAACAACCTTCTTCTTAGTTTTCAGGACCTTCTGGGTTTTAACTTGTTCTTGAACTCTTAGTTTCTAATAACCTTGGGCTATACTATGGCCCTTGACTTGTTGACACCATTCCATACTTACAATATGGTGTTTTGAACAACCTTGGCCTTGCCCCCTTGCCATGGAGGTCTTTGTTCCTTTATTAGCTTATATAGGGTTTTTCTCTTGTTTTCAACACCTGACTTCATGTCTAGGGTGCTATGGTCAGTTTTTATCCTTGATTTTATACTCAAGGACTTTAAAACTCCTACCTTGTTTGTAAGGCCATGCCTTGGCTTCATTTTATTCAAAGGTTCCTGAATTTTAGGCCTTGAGTTCAATCAACCGGCTTAATTCAGGACGTACAACCTCGTTGGCCCTCTGCGCTTATATTTTAGGCAGGTTTTCAAAACTCCCACCATTTTCTTAGAATCTATTTTCTATGTTTCTATAAAGTATTAGCTTTTTAGCTAATCTTTCTACTTAGTGCCTTAATCATGGATTTTTGGCTTAATCCTCCGTTTAGGCTCATTAGGCATAAGTTAGTTCAACCTCTTAGGTCGTTAACTATGTTGCTGCTCCAGCCTGCATTTTCATTCGTTTCTTTCATTTATTTTCACGAATTAAATCGTTTATTTGACCCAATTCCGAGTTCATAACGCCTTTTTCCTGATGTTTTCGGCTATTTAACCTGTAAACGCGGGTCGTCGGAAAGATGACCTGCTATGAGGGGTCGCTCATTTCCTTATAAAAGAGTTGGAGTGGAAGTCATTCTTCACATTTCCATCTTCTTCCAAAGAAAATTTCTCTCTGAAGAGCTCTCAAGATTCAAGCACCTATTTCAACTTCAAACAAACCTGATGGCAAGTGAAGGTGGTCAGAGCACCTTAGTCCCTTCTAAGTCCCTTCTCCAAGCAATTAACAGGAGGACCAAGGACAAGAACAGGAAAGGTAAGGTGTTTCCTCCTCGTTATCAATTAACTTTACCCCAACTCTTAGAAGAGCCCGGGGATGTGTTTCCAAACAATGCTGAATTTGACTCTTTCATATTTCCTAGCACTTTAGGCGTAGGAGATATTAACGACCTACTCAAATATGAATTTCCTTCTGGTTTGAGACTCAGAATCCCTTCACCGGGAGATAGGACTTGTAATTGGCACCCTGAAAATTTATATGTGTACAAAGGGGCTATCACAGCTGGCCTTAGGTTTCCGGTTCACCCATGGCTTGTTAGGTTACTAGCTGAAGTTAAAATCAACCCGTGCCAACTATATCCTAACTCCTGGAAATTTATATTCATCTTTATGGTTGAATGCATCATGGGAGGCATCCGCCTTAGCATTCCTTTATTTAGACATTTGTTTGCTTTCAAAAATAGCCCTGTTACTAGGAAAGGATGGGTAAGCATCCAACATCGCACAAAGTCCCAAATGATTATCAACGCTGCCTCCGTGCCTGACTCATGCCACAATTGGAGGCACAAATTTTTTATCCTTAGGTGGAAAGGAGGAGATTGGGGTGAATTTTTCAGGACTAAATTCAACCACGTGAAGTAGCCAATCGGGACTGGCTTATTTCAACCTTTCAAAACGCCCACTACCGCGAAGTTGTGACTGAGAATAACTTGATAGAGACCGGGCTTAGTAGTATCCCTCCCGAGGGTAATTCTTACTTTAACTCTTTTATTCTCATCATACTTGTTCTTATTTCAACATTGTTTTCTTTGTCTTTTTTTGCAGTTGCTGAGGAGATTGACAGTCTGTCGGGTCATGCTCCCCAGATTACTAAAAGGATGATCAAAAAGGCTGAGAAAGAAGCCATTCTTGACGATATTCCAGTTCCTGAAATCCTCCAACACTGCTCAAGGGCTGGGAAAAGGATCAGGAGCTCGGACGGGAGTATGAAGACTGCATTCATGCCTGAGTGGGGATTTGCGAGCAGGACGCTATTCGAGATAGCCATCTCCTTGCTCAGGAATGGTCTCGGAATGCTATAGCCCCGGTTGACAAGGTTCACTTCGCAACAGCAACGGACCTTGAGGAGAATGAAAGCTTGGGGGCATTTTATGCCTATAACTTAAGCTTATCTCCCCTTATCTTTTATTACTCTTACTAAATATTGACCATCATGGTTTAACATAACTATTTCTTATGGTGTTTTATTCTTGTAGTTGAATGCCCATTTCCAGAATGCTATCCAGTTGGGGAGATCATATAAGGATAAGGAAAGAATCGCCCTCAAGGCTGCGGAAAAACATCAGAAAGAGTCTCAAGAATGGGAGGCTAAATACTTCACCTCCGAAGACCAACTTTCATCCCTCAAAGGTAAGTACGTAGCCTTGGAGAACAGGACCCAGAATAACGAGGATTCCATCATCCAAAATTATTTGGGCTCGAATACATTCCTTGCCTTCATCGATGAACATGACAGGGAGGTCCAATCGGACAGCATGTCCATAGGTTGAGAAAAAGCTGTGAATAATATTAACCAAGACCACAAAGGGGTTGTTTTTCCTTCCTTCTATCCGAGTCCTTGGAAGGTGACTGATGCTGATGACCTTGTTGAAGGTGCTGGAACTTCCTCCAAGGCAAACAGGCGTGCTTCAGGCTCCAGGGCTAAGGCCACTTCCCAACATTCAGGATCCAGTTCTGGGAGGCACCCTTCGAGATCCCGGGGGAAAGACCGAAGTGACAGTTCAGGACGCCAATTAGCCGGCCGAATTCGCGAGCCCAAATCGGTGAGTGTTACCAGTTCCTCAACTTCGACTTCCAAGAGTAGGGAAGAAGGTGAGACGGGGTCCTCCAGCGGAGAAGAGGCCCCTGTTCAGGTTGCTCCTCCTAAAGCCAAGAAGCGATTGGTGAAGACTGCTTCTATCAAGAAGTGATTATCTTTTAGGCCTTGCATGGCTTATGTTTGCCTCGTGTGGCTCTTATTCAGTTCTCGTTTTATCCTGACTTTACTCATGGTCCTTCATGGACTTATATTTTATTCGATGTTGTTTGTAACTTATAACTCTGTCCCCTAGGGGTATATTATCTACATGTTTGTTTCCTTTAATTCATACGTTCCTTTTTTTACGGTACTTGGTCATCCTAGACTTACACACATCAGGTGTTGGGTACATCATTAAAATCACAGAAACGTAGAATAGAAAACAAACTTGTATTAATAACGTGAAATGGGCTCTGCCCTTACATAAAATGATAAGTTCTACTATGAGCAACATGCTCTGCAATGGTTTTACATAAACCTTATTTCTACTTCAATAGATAGGCTAAAAGCTAAGTCCTTACTAGGAGAGCTTAAACATAATAAATCTTGAGATTCGAGGCGTGCCAAGTACGAGGCACCTCGCTTCCGTCCAAGGTTTCCAACTTGTAAGAACCTCTTCCCAACGTTTTGCTGACTCTATACGGCCCTTCCCAATTAGGGGCTAACTTACCTGTCTGTCCAACTCCAGATGCTTCTATCTTCCTTAAAACCAAGTCACCTTGTTTGAAGAACCTTTCTTTAACCCTATGGTTATAATAAAAAGATGCCCTCTTCTGATGTTCTACCTTGCGGGCATTCGCTTCGTCCCTGACTTCATCAATTAAATCAAGGGCAAACCTCATGCCTTCCTCATTGGTTTCTTGATCATATGCTTCCACCCTTGGAGACGTATGAGAGATCTCCACGGGCACTACTGCCTCTGCTCCATAGGCTAGCAAAAACGGAGTAGCTCCTGTTGTCACTTTACAGGTGGTACGATATGCCCATAGAATAGGCAGCAACTCATCCACCCACGTGTTTCTTGAACGTTCGACCCTTTTCTTAAGTCCATCAAGGATAATCCGATTCGCTACCTCAGATTGCCCATTAGCCTGAGGGTGAGCTACTGAAGTGAAGCGAAGTTCGATGGCGTTCTCCTCACAATACTTCTTAAACTCCTCATTGTTGAATTGGCGTCCATTATCCGTCACAAGGATTCGTGGGATTCCGTATCTGCAAATTACGTTCTCCCAGAAAAATTGGGCAACTTGCTGGGTGGTTATCTTAGCTAATGGCTTAGCTTCAATCCACTTGGTAAAATAGTCGATGGCCACTATCAAGAACTTCCTTTGTGCTGAAGCTACAGGGAAAGGACCTAGAATGTCCATCCCCCACATGGCAAACGGAATAGGAGAGTTAATCGATGTTAACATCTCTGGCGGCTGTCTGACAATCGGAGCGTGTTTCTGACACCTGTCACACTTCTTTACATAACTTTGCGCATCTGCCAACATCCGTGGCCAATAAAATCCCAGACGGGTGATCTTATGGGCTAGGGCTCTGCCCCCCAAGTGTTGCCCACAGATCCCTTCATGAACTTCCTTTAATGCTTCTTCTGCCTCTTGAGGCCTCAAACACTTCAGGCACGGGATAACAAAAGACCTCTTGTAAAGGATGCCTTCAATCAAGACATATCTCAATGCTCTCACTGATAATTTCCGCGCCTCCGAGGCGTCTTCGGGAAGCCATCCCGTTTCCAAATGTGCCTTAATAGGATCTATCCAACAACTTCCTATATCAATGGGTGCCACCAATTTCGAATTGATGGAAGGGGCCTTCAAGACCTGGAAGTAAACACTCCCTGCATAATTCTCTATCTCAGAAGAGGCGAACTTTGATAGGGCATCGGCCTTGATGTTCTCCTTCTTCGGAATGTGCTCCATATAGCATTCATCAAACTGAGTCATAACGGCTTTCACAACCCTTAGGTATTTTGCCATAGTTTCATCCTTGGCTTCGAACTCACCATTCACCTGCGATACTACGAGCCTCGAATCTCCACAAACTTTAAGGTTCTTGACTCTCAATATTCTGGCCAAGCCTAATCCGGCTATCATGGCTTCATATTCAGCTTCATTGTTGGTTGTTGAAAAGTCCAACTTCAAAGCATATTCTACTAAAAACCCATCGGGGCTTTGCAAGACCAGGCTTGCACCACTAGATTTTGTTTTTGATGCCCCATCAAAAAAGAGCACCCAATATTCCTTCTGATCAGGTGCAAGCTCCTCAACTTTGCCTTCGCCTTCCTGGCCTGACACTATCTCCTGCCCCCCGACTTCTTGGTTGTCGATGGTACATTCAACCACGAAGTCAGCTAATGCCTGAGCCTTGATGGCTGTCCGAGGCTTATACGCGATATCAAACTCCCCGAGTTCGATTGCCCATTTAATCAGCCTTCCACTGGCCTTGGGGCTGTGCAATATACTTCTCAACTGCTGATCCGTCAGGACTTCAATCTTGGGTGCCTGGAAGTAAGGTCGTAGCTTCCTCGAAGCTGTTACTAGTGCCAAAGCAAACTTCTCAATTGGTGAGTAATTCAACTCAGCTCCATGTAATACCTTGCTCACGTAGTAGATAGGCTTCTGAATCTTGTTTTCCTCTCGAATAAGAACGGCACTCAGTGCTTGTTCAGATACCGCTAGGTATAAATATAGGGTCTCTCCAGGACTAGGTTTGGCCAACAACTGGGCCTCAGCCATGTACTTTTTTAGCTGTTCAAAAGCCTCTTGGCTTTCTGAAGTCAATTCGAAATTCTTCACTTTCTTCAAAGCCTGAAAGAAAGGCAAACACTTATCGCCAGACCTTGAGATGAACCTTCCCAATGCGGCTATTCTACCAGTCAACTTCTGCACGTCCCTCACAGAACGAGGTGGTTCCATATCGAGGATTGCCTTAATCTTATCCGGGTTGGCTTCAATGCCACGTTTTGAAACCATCAAGCCCAAAAACTTCCCTGATCCAACGCCAAAAGCACACTTGGCTGGATTTAACATCATCTTATGGTGCCTCAGCACTTCAAAGGCCTCTCTGAGGTGTTCAACATGGTCTGCTGTAAATAAGCTTTTGAGCAACATATCATCAACGTAGACCTCCATGGTTTTCCCAATCAGATGGGCAAATATCTTATTTACCAGTCGTTGATAAGTAGCTCCTGCATTCTTTAGTCAAAAAGCCATGACAAGGTAACAAAAAACACCAAAGTCAGTTATGAAAGATACCTTAGGGATGTCGTCTTTGTGCATCCTAATCTGGTTGTAGCCGCTGAAACCATCCATGAAACTCAGCATTTCATGCCCTGTCGTGGCATCTATCAGTGTGTCAATCCTTGGTAAGGGGAAGCAATCCTTAGGGCATGCGTCATTCAAATCGGTGAAGTCTATACACATCCTCCACTTTCCGTTGGCTTTCTTGACCATCACAGGGTTAGCCAACCATTCAGGGAACTGAATCTCCTCAACAAAACCAGCTTCCAAGAGCTTGTCCACCTCTTGCTTAATGGCCTCTTGCCTTTCCGGAGCAAAGTTCCTCTTCTTCTGTTTTATTGCCTTCCGCTTGGGGTCGACATTCAACCTGTGAGTTATGAGTTGGGGGTCTATCCCTGGCATATCAGCTGTCGTCCAAACGAACACATCTCTGTTTTCTTGTAAGAATTCTACCAACTTGCCCTTCAAGGGTTCTTTTAAAGATGCTCCAACGTACGTAACTTTATCAGGGTCTCGAGAATCCAGAGGTATAGGAACCAAATCTTCTGCCGGTTTCTCGCGGTATTCATCATCCCCTCGGACATCCATGTCTTCTATCGGGAGGACCTGCCCCCTACTCCATCAGCTCTTAATGCGGCCACATAACAACTTCTGGCCATCTTTTGATCACCCTTCTGTTCTCCAACGCCATTCCTGGTTGGAAACTTAACTTTCATATGATAACTTGAGGCAACAGCCTTAAACGCGTGAAGTCCAGTCCTTCCGAGGATCGCAATATACGTGGATGCTGCTTTGATTACCAAGAAATTTAACATCTGAGTAGCTTCCTTGGGCTCCTGTCCAATAGTAACCGGTAGCTGGATGGTCCCTTCAACATTGGATTCGACTCCATTGAACCCATATATAGGCATACTGTTAGGAGTCAACTGCGAGTCGTTGTACCCCATCTTCAGAAATGCGTCATGAAACAAAATATCGACAGAAGCACCATTGTCTATCAAGACTCGCTTCACCTCTGAGTTTCCAAATACCGGGGTTATGACCAACGGGTCGTCATGGGGGAACTTCACCCCTTCCAAGTCTGAATCGTCAAAACCAATTACTACTTCAGTTTTTGCACGTTTTGGGGCCTCTCCCACGATGTGCATCACCTCCCTGGCATATGCCTTTCGAGAGTTCCTTGTCGTGCCAGCCGCAGTCGGGCCTCCCCAAATCATGTTAATAACTGGCCCTCGTGGCTGGGGGTTACGATCACGATCGTTATCCCCTCTATCATTATCTCTTCTATCATAGTCTCTCCTTTGATTTCCACGGTCTTCGCCTTTCGTGAACCTGCTCAACTTTCCTTTTCGGATCAAGAATTCGATTTCGTCCTTGAGTTGCCTGCAATCATCGGTGTCATGTACTATATCCTTATGGAACCTACAGTATTGATCCTTGTTTCTCTTCGCGGGATCACCCCTGAGTGGCTTCGGCCATCGAAAATCCTTGTCTTTCTCAATATCCATCAGGATTTGACTCCTAGGGGCATTCAACCTCGCGTATTCAGAGAACCTTGGTCCCAAATTTTTCTTAGGGGCAGAGTCGGAGTCCTTGCTAGTCCGGGGATATTTGTCCCTAGCATCGTACTCTTGCTCTTGCTTCAGCTTTCGGGAATTTCTGTTTCCTTCATTCGTTGTAGGGGCTTCTGCCTTCCTCATGCTCTCTTCTGCTTTTATGTATTTACTCGCCCTTCTTTGGAGCTCAGTCATGCTCTCAGGGGGATGTTTTACCAACAACATCTGAAAGTAGGTGTTCGTTGTTCCATTCTCCAGGGCTATCATAGCTACCTTGTTCTCCAGGTCTGGGACATTCAATGTCTCCTTGGTGAAACGCTTGAGATAATCCCTCAGGTTCTCATTCTTCCCTTGTTTCACTTGTATGAGAGATGCAGAGCTTTTTTCATGGACTTTTCCACTAACAAACTGATTGATGAAAGCAGTGCTCAACTCCTTGAAGGAGCCAATTGAGTTTGCGGGCAACCGGCTATACCATCTTTAAGCCATGCCTGCCAGGGTTTGAGGGAACGCCCTACACTTAAGAGCGTCGCTGGCGGGGTTGTAACAACAGCGCGTTTGAGAACGTCCTGACATGATTCGAGGGATCACCCGTTCCATCGTATGGTTTTATCGTGGGCATCTTAAATTTTCGGGAAACATGAGCGTTCATCACCTCCTCAGTGAACGGGGGTCTGGAATCGTCAGGGTCTCCGAGTGGCATCAGGTCTTTGGGATCACCCCTGGGGGTTTCCACCCTTGTAACTCCTCCAGTTGGGGCATCAGCCCTTCTTTGTCTCCTTGAAGATCTTTCCAAATCAATAAAGGGAATCTCCCTCAGAGTTGGAGGGGGCCTATTCTGATTCAGCCTTGCTTGCTCCCTGGCTATATCGTCCTTCAGCCTTTGGATCTCAGCCTCATGGGCCTTGATTCTCTCAGCGGCTGTTTGAGGAGGTCCATCATGGATTCTTCGAGTCCTTCCCATAGGCTCCTTGCTTGCACGTCGCCTCCTCGGGGCTTCATCACGATCATCATCCTCAGATGAAGAATCATCAGTATAAGGTCCGGAGTAATCATAATACCCTTGCTCAGGAGGGGCTAAACCCCTGGCATAGGGAGGCTGATACGACTCAGGTATCTGTAGAGCGTGACCACTTGGTCCAGGATCCCTACGATTTGGAGGGTAGTTAGGCAATCTGTATAAGATCAGTGTTCACGGGGAGTTAAGTGGTGGAGATCTGAACTCCTGAGAGTGGGGGACGGCTATTTAATGGTGAGACCACCATCTGAAGCTGATTGGTCTCACGTCCTGGATGGACGTCCACTGGTAAGGTTCTTTCAACATGGGGATTCGTCCCTATGGGTTGAGAAACTTGAGGCTGAGTGGTTGTCTCTATTAATGGGGGTACATACCCTTGCTCCGTAATAACAGGTGGAGCGGTGGAGATGGCTGGTGGATCAGAAGTTACAGGAACGTTCTCGGATGTGTGTTAACCATGGTTGATGTTACCTTCCCACAGACGGTGCCAAATGTTGTGGAACAAAAAGTAAGGTTATCAAATTGCGGCTAGGGTTCGTGAGCTTCGTGCTTTAATGGCTGCACTTGTGTTACCGTGACCTAATTCGGGTCTTCACAAGATGCCTACGTATCTCAATGTCGAGAATCAAGCCAAAAAACGTAGTTCTGAGATGAGGGGTCTGGCCCTTTATATAGGCTGTAGGAGCCTCAGAATCGTAGTAGGGTTTGGAGACTTGGTGGACAAGTCACCATTATTGAGGAAGGTTCTGACTCCTTCCTTATAGGAATTAGTTTCCTTGTTGGATTAGGTGCCTTGGAGGCTACACAATATCCTTGGGATATTCCAGAACGTTCCTGGTTTCTAGAACGTTCCTGTTTTGTGGATCAGGCCCGTGTTATAAACAAACTTGTACCGGGCGTCCCCGGTTTGGGCTGTTCTTTTTGGGCTTAACCACTAACCACGAATTTAATGCCCAGCTAGGGTTTTGGGCCTCATTTATGAGCCAATAAATACTATATTAATTATGTCTTTAGGGATTATTTTTCACCCATATCAGTTATTTTTCAAAAATAAGTTACTTATTATAAAGAAAAGTACATATTCACTTATTTTTTTCCAGAATAAATTACTTATTTCCGAAAAATAAGGTAAGCGAAACGTGGAGTGTCTTAAGATGTGAAGCACATATTAAAATTCACAAACAAAATTAACAAGTAGGGAGCAAAATTTACTATATGGATAAATAAATAAAAATCATCACTGATAAAGACCTATAATATTATTTAAAGGCTCTTTTGGATGAGAAAAAGAGAGTTGAGAGAAACCCTATTATTATATTAGAAAGTAATAAACATAAATAGTAATATCAAAAAAATTCAAATAAACATGTATTATAATTTATAGGTTGATTGGTCACATTGTTAATAAATAAATTTTATGTACCACTCCATAAAAAACACAAATTAAAAATTACAAATTCATATCAGAAAAGAATTTTGTTAAAAAATAGATTACATAATTTGAGTCCCCTTCTACAGAGAACTTGTCATATAAAAAATTGGAGAGAACCATCAACTGTGTGATTCTACAATAGAATCAAGAATTTTCTTCAATTCTTTTTTCAAAAAAAATTACTTTCCAAAAAAAAATCTATACGCTACCACATCACCACCGCCACGTAAGCAATAATGACGTGGCACTACCACGGCATCAGTGATGAAGTGACACTGTTGTGTCATCATCCACGTCATCACTGATGACGTGACACTGCCACGTCAGCAATGATGCCATCACTGATGACGTGGGCACTACTATGTGTTACCGCCACGTCACCAATAACGTCATCGGTTGCTGGCGTGGCAGTGCCAGCAATGATGATGTCATTGCTGACGTGACAGTGCCAAATCAGTAATGGTGCCACGTCATCGTTTGATTCTACCATAAAATTATAAATTGGTGCTTTTTTATTAAAGAATAAAAAAAATTGTCTTTTTTTTTATTGAACCAAAAATCTTTGATTCTACTATGGAATAAGAAATTAATGATTCTCTCTGATTCTCTATATAAGTTGGTTCTCTCTGGAACAAAGGCCTACATAATCTGGTTTCCAACAATGTTTTTTAACCTTCAAAAATTCGAAATCTATACTAAATATTAAAACTGAAATATTGAAAGTTTGTCGGTTTGGTTATCCTAATAATTAAAATAAATAATAGCATAATATAATTAATGGTAATTAGCCGATTGTCTTTTTGACATTTACTTTTAGTTAAAAATATTACATTTTATAAACACCTAAAAACATCAATTGTACCATTTCTTAATAATATCATAATATAGTTAATGGTAATTAGCCGATTGCCTTTTTCATATTTACTTTTAGTTAAAGATATTACCTTTTATAAACACCTAAAAACATCAATCATACCATTTTTTTTCGATCATTAATATTTTCATTCTAATTAAAATACGTTACATTTTTTATTTAAAACTAATCTTATAATCATTAATATATACTCGAAAATATCACCCCACTTTTATAAACATCTAAAATATGGTATCTTTCGATCAATAATATTTTTTCTAATTAAAATACATTAACTTTTAATTTAAAACACATTCTTACAATAATTAATATTTACCCAAAAATAGCTCAGCATATCTTCTAATCACCAACAAAATATAATAGAAATCCATATACAACGAATAATGATCGTTAGTTTTTTAGTAAAAAATCAGAACTGTTAGATCTAATGATTAGATATATCATATGATTAAATTAATTTATTTAAATTTCAAAATTCAAATTCCGTTAACGACATATTTATTTTAAATTTATAATATAAGTTTTAAAACATGTATATCATTAATTAAATTTATATTAAATTATTTAAATTAAAATAAAAATAAATTATTGAAAATAATAATTATAAAAAAATATGATTGTAAAATAAAATAAAATTTATTACATAACAAAAGAAAAGCTAGTATATTTTGAACCCAAAATAAAATTAAAAGACATTTTTGAAATTAAGAGTACAGTTTTGGGCTTTTCCACCGTCGATAAGCCCAAGGGCCAAGATCTAAAATTATACTAGTTCCTGAATCTGTCCATGCGTGTGTATAAGAGTATCTCCAACTCATCACCCTATTTTGGTGTGATTTTTACACCAAAATGGTGTAAAAATTACACTATTTTCAAATTCAACTCCAACCCATTTATTCTGAATTTTACACCATTTTTATATTATTTAAGTTATTTTATTGTTAAAGTACAAAATAATAAAATTGGCTGGATACATATGAAACAAATTTGTTTGAGGAAAGGAGTACAAGGACAAAGTTGGTATTAACAAAAATTCTAAAAATTTGGTGTAACACCAAATTTGGTGTGACACCAAAATGGTGTAAGTTTTAGAGTTGGGTTGGAGAGGAATTTTACACTGAAATGATATAAAAATACAAATTTGAAATTGGGTTGGAAATAATCTAAGCATCAATAAAAATCTTCCTTCTACTTGTTTTAGCTCCTGTAACAACCAAATGACAAAGATCACTCGTAAATTTGCAAGAACAAGTGTTAATTATGAGTATTTTTTTTGAAAGAAAATCATTCATTCACTAATTTTCCTTATAACCATGCACAAAATTTAAAAGAAGAAAATTATGTTGTCACCGTAACCAGAAGGAATGTGCTCAGCTCACTATATGTTACTCCTACTTACAACAACGTGTTTAAAGAGCGTTTGACAAATATATAAGTTTCGATTTACTCCTCCCCTTTGTAATTTTTATCCGCTCATTTCGATTAAAAAAATTACTGAATTGCCGGACAACTTGTTGCAACTCATTGCTGATGTTTGTCCTCCACAACCCAGTGGCAGGCAACAACCATCTTAGTCAATCCAAGATTATGTAGACAGGGACGAATTCAAGGGATATACAAAGTAGGTTTTTAAACTGAACTCGTGGGTTGGTATTATAAAATATTTTGATCCTGGCAGTTAACAAATGAAATAAGAACATTTATGTGTGGAAGCTCGTTAACATATAGCCCCAACCGTGGCTTTATTAAAATCCAGCGGCAATGTTCATGCTTTGATTATTAGATTCTAGAAAACCACACACACTTGATAGATAAACTTTTAACCATTTACATTGTATAGAATACATGATACATACAATAATAAATGAAATTTTATGTAAATTAATTTGCTTCCATTTTTTTTTTTTTTGACAAAAAAGAATTTTGGTCCCCAAATTCTAAACTCATACACTCCAAAAGTTCATGACACATCTATTCCAAAATTCTAGTCATAACGACAGTCTAAAGGATCGCATCCTAGAGAATGTACTAGTCCCATACCTAATACACTCCGAAGGACAGCCCGCTCTTGATACCAACTGTAACAGCCCGACTTTTTGGACTATTAATTCTAAATCGAAAACTGAACTAAAATACAATTTATTAAACCAAAAGTCTATTACAAAGGTAATTATTACAAAAGCGCAGCAAACATCTATCAAAAAGTCAATCTAATCCAATTCTATGGTCGTCGAACTCCAATGCTATCGAACTCGATTGTACACCGAACCTAAAAATTGTAAGTAATGAGCTATATAGCCCAGCAAGTAACCAATCGATCCACTAGTAAGTCCAAGTAAAACGTATACATATAATGATAGTATAATATTCAATACAATACAATAATGATATATGAAACAATCACTTACGATGCACTTATTCTTATTCGATATAATTCGATAGCACATAACAACAATAACAATAACTTGAAACCCACAATTCATACCACGACCACTACAACCCGGTGATAACGGTCCTAAATTTTTAGAAAACTGCAACAACAACCCGGTGACTCGGTCCTTGTTCTTATTCTTATTTTCGCAAACAATGGCATAAATCAGAGTACCAAGACTATTGTTTACACATAACACATATATACAATAATATATATTAATTCAAAATATAA
Source organism: Saposhnikovia divaricata (assembly GCA_036435485.1). Lineage (NCBI taxonomy): Eukaryota > Viridiplantae > Streptophyta > Magnoliopsida > Apiales > Apiaceae > Saposhnikovia > Saposhnikovia divaricata. The sequence goes on from CM071600.1 coordinate 22,826,557, forward strand.
TCACTTAGCCCATGTTTTGATAACAAATATGTACACATAACACATAATTTGGAAAACACTAGACAGATCAATCGGAAACTTACCTCGACACGGGAAAACAAGAATCCAAACATGTAACCACTCCTGACCAGATCTGTAATTAACCTTTTTGACCCTCTAAACAATATTTTCTTGAAAAACTCAAAGAATGAAAGTTGTAGAGCACGAAAAGATCTTTCCGAAAAGTCCAGAATCAATGAATTCCGACTTACGATGAAATTTCTACAAATTTTACAAGACTGCTGAATTGTGTTTGAAAAAGCCCTACGAATTTTGATAACTAAGACTAGAAAAAACAAAGATGTATTTATAATGTCTTATAACCCCAATTCAAGACCTACTAGTAACCCGTATTCAAGTATGATCCATGTTTTAAGCCCATTATTCTAATCCAATTTTAAATCCTATTTATAATCTAATTTTAATCCTTTTTATTCTATTATTCTTTATTATTATTATTCTAAAAATTACGGGATATTACATACTACCCTCCTTAAAAAGAATTTGGTCCCCAAATTCTAAACTCATACACTCCAAAAGTTCATGACACATCTATTCCAAAATTCTAGTCCTAACGACAGTCTAAAGGATCGCATCCTAGAGAATGTACTAGTCCCATACCTAATACACTCCGAAGGACAGCCCGCTCTTGATACCAACTGTAACAGCCCGACTTTTTGGACTATTAATTCTAAATCGAAAACTGAACTAAAATACAATTTATTAAACCAAAAGTCTATTACAAAGGTAATTATTACAAAAGCGCAGCAAACATCTATCAAAAAGTCAATCTAATCCAATTCTATGGTCGTCGAACTCCAATGCTATCGAACTCGATTGTACACCTAACCTGAAAATTGTAAGTAATTAGCTATACAGCCCAGCAAGTAACCAATCGATCCACTAGTAAGTCCAAGTAAAACGTATACATATAATGATAGTATAATATTCAATACAATACAATAATGATATATGAAACAATCACTTACGATGCACTTATTCTTATTCGATATAATTCGATAGCACATAACAACAATAACAATAACTTGAAACCCACAATTCATACCACGACCACTACAACCCGGTGATAACGGTCCTAAATTTTTAGAAAACTGCCACTACAACCCGGTGACTCGGTCCTTGTTCTTATTCTTATTTTCGCAAACCATGGCATAAATCAGAGTACCAAGACTATTGTTTACACATAACACATATATACAATAATATATATTAATTCAAAATATAATCACTTAGCCCATGTTTTGATAACAAATATGTACACATAACACATAATTTGGAAAACACTAGACAGATCAATCGGAAACTTACCTCGACACCGGAAAACAAGAATCCAAACATGTAACCACTCCTGACCAGATCTGTAATTAACCTTTTTGACCCTCTAAACAATATTTTCTTGAAAAACTCAAAGAATGAAAGTTGTAGAGCACGAAAAGATCTTTCCGAAAAGTCCAGAATCAATGAATTCCGACTTACGATGAAATTTCTACAAATTTTACAAGACTGCTGAATTGTGTTTGAAAAAGCCCTACGAATTTTGATAACTAAGACTAGAAAAAAGCAAAGATGTATTTATAATGTCTTATAACCCTAATTCAAGACCTACTAGTAACCCGTATTCAAGTATGATCCATGTTTTAAGCCCATTATTCTAATCCAATTTTAAATCCTATTTATAATCTAATTTTAATCCTTTTTATTCTATTATTCTTTATTATTATTATTCTAAAAATTACGGGATATTACATACTACCCTCCTTAAAAAGAATTTGGTCCCCAAATTCTAAACTCATACACTCCAAAAGTTCATGACACATCTATTCCAAAATTCTAGTCCTAACGACAGTCTAAAGGATCGCATCCTAGAGAATGTACTAGTCCCATACCTAATACACTCCGAAGGACAGCCCGCTCTTGATACCAACTGTAACAGCCCGACTTTTTGGACTATTAATTCTAAATCGAAAACTGAACTAAAATACAATTTATTAAACCAAAAGTCTATTACAAAGGTAATTATTACAAAAGCGCAGCAAGCATCTATCAAAAAGTCAATCTAATCCAATTCTATGGTCGTCGAACTCCAATGCTATCGAACTCGATTGTACACCGAACCTGAAAATTGTAAGTAATGAGCTATACAGCCCAGCAAGTAACCAATCGATCCACTAGTAAGTCCAAGTAAAACGTATACATATAATGATAGTATAATATTCAATACAATACAATAATGATATATGAAACAATCACTTACGATGCACTTATTCTTATTCGATATAATTCGATAGCACATAACAACAATAACAATAACTTGAAACCCACAATTCATACCACGACCACTACAACCCGGTGATAACGGTCCTAAATTTTTAGAAAACTGCCACTACAACCCGGTGACTCGGTCCTTGTTCTTATTCTTATTTTCGCAAACCATGGCATAAATCAGAGTACCAAGACTATTGTTTACACATAACACATATATACAATAATATATATTAATTCAAAATATAATCACTTAGCCCATGTTTTGATAACAAATATGTACACATAACACATAATTTGGAAAACACTAGACAGATCAATCGGAAACTTACCTCGACACGGGAAAACAAGAATCCAAACATGTAACCACTCCTGACCAGATCTGTAATTAACATTTTTGACCCTCTAAACAATATTTTCTTGAAAAACTCAAAGAATGAAAGTTGTAGAGCACGAAAAGATCTTTCCGAAAAGTCCAGAATCAATGAATTCCGACTTACGATGAAATTTCTAAAAATTTTACAAGACTGCTAAATTGTGTTTGAAAAAGCCCTACGAATTTTGATAACTAAGACTAGAAAAAAGCAAAGATGTATTTATAATGTCTTATAACCCTAATTCAAGACCTACTAGTAACCCGTATACAAGTATGATCCATGTTTTAAGGCCATTATTCTAATCCAATTTTATATCCTATTTATAATCTAATTTTAATCCTTTTTATTCTATTATTCTTTATTATTATTATTCTAAAAATTACGGGATATTACATACTACCCTCCTTAAAAAGAATTTGGTCCCCAAATTCTAAACTCATACACTCCAAAAGTTCATGACACATCTATTCCAAAATTCTAGTCCTAACGACAGTCTAAAGGATCGCATCCTAGAGAATGTACTAGTCCCATACCTAATACACTCCGAAGGACAGCCCGCTCTTGATACCAACTGTAACAGCCCGACTTTTTGGACTATTAATTCTAAATCGAAAACTGAACTAAAATACAATTTATTAAACCAAAAGTCTATTACAAAGGTAATTATTACAAAAGCGCAGCAAACATCTATCAAAAAGTCAATCTAATCCAATTCTATGGTCGTCGAACTCCAATGCTATCGAACTCGATTGTACACCGAACCTGAAAATTGTAAGTAATGAGCTATACAGCCCAGCAAGTAACCAATCGATCCACTAGTAAGTCCAAGTAAAACGTATACATATAATGATAGTATAATATTCAATATAATACAATAATGATATATGAAACAATCACTTACGATGCACTTATTCTTATTCGATATAATTCGATAGCACATAACAACAATAACAATAACTTGAAACCCACAATTCATACCACGACCACTACAACCCGGTGATATCGGTCATAAATTTTTAGAAAACTGCCACTACAACCCGGTGACTCGGTCCTTGTTCTTATTCTTATTTTCGCAAACCATGGCATAAATCAGAGTACCAAGACTATTGTTTACACATAACACATATATACAATAATATATATTAATTCAAAATATAATCACTTAGCCCATGTTTTGATAACAAATATGTACACATAACACATAATTTGGAAAACACTAGGCAGATCAATCGGAAACTTACCTCGACACGGGAAAACAAGAATCCAAACATGTAACCACTCCTGACCAGATCTGTAATTAACCTTTTTGACCCTCTAAACAATATTTTCTTGAAAAACTCAAAGAATGAAAGTTGTAGAGCACGAAAAGATCTTTCCGAAAAGTCCAGAATCAATGAATTCCGACTTACGATGAAATTTCTACAAATTTTACAAGACTGCTGAATTGTGTTTGAAAAAGCCCTACGAATTTTGATAACTAAGACTAGAAAAAAGCAAAGATGTATTTATAATGTCTTATAACCCTAATTCAAGACCTACTAGTAACCCGTATTCAAGTATGATCCATGTTTTAAGCCCATTATTCTAATCCAATTTTAAATCCTATTTATAATCTAATTTTAATCCTTTTTATTCTATTATTCTTTATTATTATTATTCTAAAAATTACGGGATATTACATACTACCCTCCTTAAAAAGAATTTGGTCCCCAAATTCTAAACTCATACACTCCAAAAGTTCATGACACATCTATTCCAAAATTCTAGTCCTAACGACAGTCTAAAGGATCGCATCCTAGAGAATGTACTAGTCCAATACCTAATACACTCCGAAGGACAGCCCGCTCTTGATACCAACTGTAACAGCCCGACTTTTTGGACTATTAATTCTAAATCGAAAACTGAACTAAAATACAATTTATTAAACCAAAAGTCTATTACAAAGGTAATTATTACAAAAGCGCAGCAAGCATCTATCAAAAAGTCAATCTAATCCAATTCTATGGTCGTCGAACTCCAATGCTATCGAACTCGATTGTACACCGAACCTGAAAATTGTAAGTAATGAGCTATACAGCCCAGCAAGTAACCAATCGATCCACTAGTAAGTCCAAGTAAAACGTATACATATAATGATAGTATAATATTCAATACAATACAATAATGATATATGAAACAATCACTTACGATGCACTTATTCTTATTCGATATAATTCGATAGCACATAACAACAATAACAATAACTTGAAACCCACAATTCATACCACGACCACTACAACCCGGTGATAACGGTCCTAAATTTTTAGAAAACTGCCACTACAACCCGGTGACTCGGTCCTTGTTCTTATTCTTATTTTCGCAAACCATGGCATAAATCAGAGTACCAAGACTATTGTTTACACATAACACATATATACAATAATATATATTAATTCAAAATATAATCACTTAGCCCATGTTTTGATAACAAATATGTACACATAACACATAATTTGGAAAACACTAGACAGATCAATCGGAAACTTACCTCGACACGGGAAAACAAGAATCCAAACATGTAACCACTCCTGACCAGATCTGTAATTAACATTTTTGACCCTCTAAACAATATTTTCTTGAAAAACTCAAAGAATGAAAGTTGTAGAGCACGAAAAGATCTTTCCGAAAAGTCCAGAATCAATGAATTCCGACTTACGATGAAATTTCTAAAAATTTTACAAGACTGCTAAATTGTGTTTGAAAAAGCCCTACGAATTTTGATAACTAAGACTAGAAAAAAGCAAAGATGTATTTATAATGTCTTATAACCCTAATTCAAGACCTACTAGTAACCCGTATACAAGTATGATCCATGTTTTAAGGCCATTATTCTAATCCAATTTTATATCCTATTTATAATCTAATTTTAATCCTTTTTATTCTATTATTCTTTATTATTATTATTCTAAAAATTACGGGATATTACATACTACCCTCCTTAAAAAGAATTTGGTCCCCAAATTCTAAACTCATACACTCCAAAAGTTCATGACACATCTATTCCAAAATTCTAGTCCTAACGACAGTCTAAAGGATCGCATCCTAGAGAATGTACTAGTCCCATACCTAATACACTCCGAAGGACAGCCCGCTCTTGATACCAACTGTAACAGCCCGACTTTTTGGACTATTAATTCTAAATCGAAAACTGAACTAAAATACAATTTATTAAACCAAAGTCTATTACAAAGGTAATTATTACAAAAGCGCAGCAAACATCTATCAAAAAGTCAATCTAATCCAATTCTATGGTCGTCGAACTCCAATGCTATCGAACTCGATTGTACACCGAACCTGAAAATTGTAAGTAATGAGCTATACAGCCCAGCAAGTAACCAATCGATCCACTAGTAAGTCCAAGTAAAACGTATACATATAATGATAGTATAATATTCAATATAATACAATAATGATATATGAAACAATCACTTACGATGCACTTATTCTTATTCGATATAATTCGATAGCACATAACAACAATAACAATAACTTGAAACCCACAATTCATACCACGACCACTACAACCCGGTGATAACGGTCATAAATTTTTAGAAAACTGCCACTACAACCCGGTGACTCGGTCCTTGTTCTTATTCTTATTTTCGCAAACCATGGCATAAATCAGAGTACCAAGACTATTGTTTACACATAACACATATATACAATAATATATATTAATTCAAAATATAATCACTTAGCCCATGTTTTGATAACAAATATGTACACATAACACATAATTTGGAAAACACTAGACAGATCAATCGGAAACTTACCTCGACACGGGAAAACAAGAATCCAAACATGTAACCACTCCTGACCAGATCTATAATTAACCTTTTTGACCCTCTAAACAATATTTTCTTGAAAAACTCAAAGAATGAAAGTTGTAGAGCACGAAAAGATCTTTCCGAAAAGTCCAGAATCAATGAATTCCGACTTACGATGAAATTTCTACAAATTTTACAAGACTGCTGAATTGTGTTTGAAAAAGCCCTACGAATTTTGATAACTAAAACTAGAAAAAAGCAAAGATGTATTTATAATGTCTTATAACCCTAATTCAAGACCTACTAGTAACCCGTATTCAAGTATGATCCATGTTTTAAGCCCATTATTCTAATCCAATTTTAAATCCTATTTATAATCTAATTTTAATCCTTTTTATTCTATTATTCTTTATTATTATTATTCTAAAAATTACGGGATATTACATACTACCCTCCTTAAAAAGAATTTGGTCCCCAAATTCTAAACTCATACACTCCAAAAGTTCATGACACATCTATTCCAAAATTCTAGTCCTAACGACAGTCTAAAGGATCGCATCCTAGAGAATGTACTAGTCCCATACCTAATACACTCCGAAGGACAGCCCGCTCTTGATACCAACTGTAACAGCCCGACTTTTTGGACTATTAATTCTAAATCGAAAACTGAACTAAAATACAATTTATTAAACCAAAAGTCTATTACAAAGGTAATTATTACAAAAGCGCAGCAAGCATCTATCAAAAAGTCAATCTAATCCAATTCTATGGTCGTCGAACTCCAATGCTATCGAACTCGATTGTACACCGAACCTGAAAATTGTAAGTAATGAGCTATACAGCCCAGCAAGTAACCAATCGATCCACTAGTAAGTCCAAGTAAAACGTATACATATAATGATAGTATAATATTCAATACAATACAATAATGATATATGAAACAATCACTTACGATGCACTTATTCTTATTCGATATAATTCGATAGCACATAACAACAATAACAATAACTTGAAACCCACAATTCATACCACGACCACTACAACCCGGTGATAACGGTCCTAAATTTTTAGAAAACTGCCACTACAACCCGGTGACTCGGTCCTTGTTCTTATTCTTATTTTCGCAAACCATGGCATAAATCAGAGTACCAAGACTATTGTTTATACATAACACATATATACAATAATATATATTAATTCAAAAAATAATCAATTAGCCCATGTTTTGATAACAAATATGTACACATAACACATAATTTGGAAAACACTAGACAGATCAATCGGAAACTTACCTCGACACGGGAAAACAAGAATCCAAACATGTAACCACTCCTGACCAGATCTGTAATTAACCTTTTTGACCCTCTAAACAATATTTTCTTGAAAAACTCAAAGAATGAAAGTTGTAGAGCACGAAAAGATCTTTCCGAAAAGTCCAGAATCAATGAATTCCGACTTACGATGAAATTTCTAAAAAATTTACAAAACTGCTAAATTGTGTTTGAAAAAGCCCTACGAATTTTGATAACTAAGACTAGAAAAAAGCAAAGATGTATTTATAATGTCTTATAACCCTAATTCAAGACCTACTAGTAACCCGTATACAAGTATGATCCATGTTTTAAGGCCATTATTCTAATCCAATTTTATATCCTATTTATAATCTAATTTTAATCCTTTTTATTCTATTATTCTTTATTATTATTATTCTAAAAATTACGGGATATTACATACTACCCTCCTTAAAAAGAATTTGGTCCCCAAATTCTAAACTCATACACTCCAAAAGTTCATGACACATCTATTCCAAAATTCTAGTCCTAACGACAGTCTAAAGGATCGCATCCTAGAGAATGTACTAGCCCCATACCTAATACACTCCGAAGGACAGCCCGCTCTTGATACCAACTGTAACAGCCCGACTTTTTGGACTATTAATTCTAAATCGAAAACTGAACTAAAATACAATTTATTAAACCAAAAGTCTATTACAAAGGTAATTATTACAAAAGCGCAGCAAGCATCTATCAAAAAGTCAATCTAATCCAATTCTATGGTCGTCGAACTCCAATGCTATCGAACTCGATTGTACACCGAACCTGAAAATTGTAAGTAATGAGCTATACAGCCCAGCAAGTAACCAATCGATCCACTAGTAAGTCCAAGTAAAACGTATACATATAATGATAGTATAATATTCAATACAATACAATAATGATATATGAAACAATCACTTACGATGCACTTATTCTTATTCGATATAATTCGATAGCACATAACAACAATAACAATAACTTGAAACCCACAATTCATACCACGATCACTACAACCCGGTGATAACGGTCCTAAATTTTTAGAAAACTGCCACTACAACCCGGTGACTCGGTCCTTGTTCTTATTCTTATTTTCGCAAACCATGGCATAAATCAGAGTACCAAGACTATTGTTTACACATAACACATATATACAATAATATATATTAATTCAAAATATAATCACTTAGCCCATGTTTTGATAACAAATATGTACACATAACACATAATTTGGAAAACACTAGACAGATCAATCGGAAACTTACCTCGACACGGGAAAACAAGAATCCAAACATGTAACCACTCCTGACCAGATCTGTAATTAACATTTTTGACCCTCTAAACAATATTTTCTTGAAAAACTCAAAGAATGAAAGTTGTAGAGCACGAAAAGATCTTTCCGAAAAGTCCAGAATCAATGAATTCCGACTTACGATGAAATTTCTAAAAATTTTACAAGACTGCTAAATTGTGTTTGAAAAAGCCCTACGAATTTTGATAACTAAGACTAGAAAAAAGCAAAGATGTATTTATAATGTCTTATAACCCTAATTCAAGACCTACTAGTAACCCGTATACAAGTATGATCCATGTTTTAAGGCCGTTATTCTAATCCAATTTTATATCCTATTTATAATCTAATTTTAATCCTTTTTATTCTATTATTCTTTATTATTATTATTCTAAAAATTACGGGATATTACAACCTGTTTGGCTACACTTAAAATAAGTCCTTATGAACTTATTTTCGGGTAAAAATTTCATATTTTGATAATTTTGTTTATACAAGTATTTAATGTATGTTTAAGATTCTATAAGTTACAAAAAAAAGTTAATTTTTTTTTGAAAAAAGTTAGAAATCTCTAAATGTATTTAAAATAAGTTGACTTATTGTGGAAGTAAGTTCCCAAACACCCCATACTTTTTATTCATAAAATTAGGTACTCCTGTGGTGTTGTTTCTTGGTTGATAAAAGTGGTTATATATCTTTATTTTAAAATTGATAACGTGTGAAGTGACAAGAGAGGTGGGACAAAATGAACAAAATTTGTTGCACGGAATGTGTACATAAACTATAGCCACTTGATGTAGAGCCACAAAGCCTTTAAATATCTCCAATCATACTAAGTCCTTTAGCTAAAAATTTATATAATTTTCCAAAATAAAATTATACATAATATATAAAAACTTAGCCACTCCAATAGGCTTTTATATAATAGACCTGAATTACCACATCACTTATTTCTATATTAAAATAATATATTTCATTAATAATAACTTGAAATATTAATAACATACAATTTTTAAAATATAGCCAATCATTATAACAATACTCTCGAAGCATAATATCTTACAAATTCGACAAATTTTAAATAATTAATATTTTATATAATTTAACCAATCATTATTAGCCCATATCGTTGGAGATTCTCGAATAATACATACTACTATCATTAATAATACATACTACTATCATTAAGACATTATCGTTAAATTATTAGGAGCAACTCCCGACACATATACGTTAAATTATTGATTTTGACTAGTCTAAACAAAGATTACTAGATTTCAGCCTATCAGGTTATGTGCAAATCTTGATCAAATTTTTGCACATAACCTAAACGTCCCCTCACTTTTTTCCATTGGGATATGGAGTATTTTACTACTCCCTCTATCCCACAATACAATACAAAGTCTCTTTTAAAAAATTACGTATCTTAAAAAAAATATTCCCTCCGTCCCTAAATAGTTGTCACATTTCTTGTTTCAATACATATTTTTACCAATTTTTCCATATATACCCATTTATTTCTAGTACCAATGTTTGACTTTATATTTAATATACACATTTATAACTCTTCATTTAATGTTAAGATTAAGGGCAAACATGGAAACAAATTACATAATTAATTCTTTCTTAATATGTGAGTTTTTTGCAAATATGCCAACTAAAAAGGGACGGAGGGAGTATTAATTAGATGAACTATAAAATCCACGGGGCACCCCCCCCCAAAATGACACTCAGGCCACCAACCAATAATAATAGAGCTAATCATAACTGTGAAGAAACTGGTTTGTGTGTGTAGGTGTGGATGTAGATGACGATGAGTGGGATGGCATTGGATTGGATTTAGAAAAAGATAGATCTTTCAGCTAAAGTGTTCCTTTTCACACATAGCTTGTTTTCTTTGTTTTAATACAGAGCACAAGCTATCTCATCATGTTAATGTAGTCAAAAGAGAATTTGATTAGATTGCTTTCTACATTTAGGTGAAACTTCTTTATGTATCAAGAATGTTCCACCATTTTGCTAATTTCAAATGGCAAAAGAATAGTCTATATACTTGGACTAACATTGCCAAGTTTTGGCCACTTGAACTATTATCTACCTAAAAAAAGAAGCTCACAACAGTTTCTTGACTGTCCATTAACCATTTCCACATAGATTCATATTTCTGAATTCTAATCACATACACTGAACTTCTTAATAAATGACTTCTTCATGAGTGCTTAAACAAACCTGAAATATTACAAGAGTAATGCTTGATTACAATGTCTCGAATCAACATCAAGATAATTTTCAACTAGGTTTGGTTTGGATTTGACATTTACCAATGTGTAATGGGTATGATAGTCCTACATTTTGGAAGATGATTGCAAAATCCACAATTCAACTCATAACTCCTGTCTTGACATGAACATTAGGGAGAAATGAAAGTGACTAGTGATCAAAGTAGTTCAACACCGTAACCCAAGGTGGAATAATATTACTACATACAAAACATTCTCTCTTACTTGCTAACCATAACTTAAACTAATTCTTTCCACCTATCACGCATTCAACGATCACATTGAACACATCCTAATACTTTCAAACAACAACGCGAAACTGATAATATGTACAAGCACTAGATCTATGACTTCTCTACCTACTGATACTAATGCCTAGAAACTAATAAGATTGTGAATGTACTAGTAGTTGTGCAACAATAGGCTTTCTATTAACAACAAAGTGCACAATCATAAGTGTAACCTTAGGAGTATGATCTAACCAAGCCAAAATTGCAAAAAGATCTTGACTTGAAAAGACCGCCAAAGAGGAACCTGGTGGGAGATTCTTGACTAGCTTGATTTAACTCATCAGTGTTGCCTTTCACTTTTAGTATAGTTTGTCCGATTGCTTGACGGATGGAGTCAATGATCTTGGTATCGACAGGATACCCAGATGCACCACAAACATAAAATGTATTAATAGCTTTCCCTCCCCTTGTTGAAACTTCTGCTCTGGTGACAGTGAGGCTATTTTCGCGAAAGATCCTAGTGACATCAGAAAGCAGCCCAACTCTGTCCGTCGTGCATAATTCTAGCTTCAAACCCTGAATCAAATAATTGAGACTGGTAAAAAAAGAATGCAAGAAGACTTCCCTTTAAAAGAAATGACAAATAGCCAATGCCAATGCCGTGAACACACCTCATTCAGTCATTCCCTAATAAGAATTTGTTGCTATTGATGATACTAGAAAATAGTAATGATATACTGTATCAAGGTTCACATCGATAAGTAGATCACACACACATTATTACATAATATATAGAATATACAAAGGGATTAATGAAAGCATAAATCAATCAAATAATCGATGGCAAGATATAGATAAATATGATAAAACACTGGAAGTTTGATCCTTTTTACACTAATTAAAGGATATAATTACCTAAAAACAACGTAGGGTGCTTTAAATAAATTAAAAGTGTTTATAAACCATTGCCAACTCACCTCAGACACCCTTCTTTCAATAGCAGCTTCAAGGCACTGAACCACCCTTTGTCTCTCTGCTTCTGATTTAACAGGGGATCCATCTATATGTCTGATACAGTATTCCTGTTAATGAAACTTATATCAGTTTTTATAAATAAAAGAAAAAGATTATCTAAGCCTTCGAAATAATTGCAAAAACAAATGCATATGCATAATCATTCAGCTGAAAATCACAAACCTGGTGAGCCTCTGGCCCTGAAGCGTCAACATTGCCATGAAAAACTACATACTGCATGTCTGTCAAAGTGCAAATAGCATCAAAGATAAGTTTAGGCCTATCCTTGCACCGGATGGTGACCACCGAGTAATCTTTGTCATACCAATTAACAACATTCACATCCGGCCTTATTTTGTCTTCGCCCGCTTCATCAACATTTCGCTCATAGTCCCTATCAGCAAACATCATCTGATGAAGCCTTCTTTCAGTATGGGTGATCCCATGAGAGACTACAGTCTTAGCTTTCCTTGACTTGTTGCTACCATTAAGAACATTACTCAGCAATTTCTTAATCACCGATAGCCTATCCGAATCATTAATGGCTGCCCCAGTTTCTTCGTCAGTTACTTGCATCACAGCTGCTGCCCGAGTGTTATGGGTCCACACCTCAGCACTTACCACATTACACTTGAGGTGGGTAAGAACAGCACTCACCTCAGAGAGTAGTCCTGGCCTATCACATCCTATTAATTCAATTGCAGTGTGGTCCATTGTAGATTTTACCCCAACAGATCTTCTCACAGAGTAGGCGAAATCCGAATCTGGTCCAAGAGCCTGATAAACTCAAAGCAATCAGAAAGGTCCATTCTAGAAATCAGACATATAAAACAATATTGGAAAACAGCTCACCTTGTAAATGTAATCCAAAACCTCAACATCTGTGATTTTGTTCCCATCTTGATCAGTAACATTGAACACTAGCAAAATATAAAAAGTAGAAAAATTTAGATATCAACCATAATATAATCATGATATCATATCCTCACTAAATTAAGGAGATATTGTAAAATACCATCCATAAACCAGCCTCCATCAGAAGATATGTAAGCTTTAGTAATGCTAAGATTTAAATCAGTAAGAATTTGAACAACTTCCAAAAGTATACCATGCTCATTAGCACTATCCACCTGCACCCATATGATATATAATGAGTACCAAAAATATCCAAACAAGAAAACTCCATTAATGACAAAAGGGTACACAAATATGCCTAAAACAAGACAAACCTGAATAACAGTAGCACTTTTGCAAGAATCATTATCAATCACAACTCTGAAAATACAACAAGGTGCAATTTGAGTTAATTTTAGGCTATGTCACACATATAAAAACTATAAAAAGAATAAAAAAGATTCTAGCTTACCTTGGTGGATTCATCCTCCTAATAAGTTTCTCATATTCATCATCCATGTCTTGTGAAAAGCTCATACAGTTCTCTAAAAAAACAAACAAAGATATAAGGCTTACCATAAAAAAATACACTTTTTATACACAATCACTATGACCAATCACTTAAAGAATAAGCATGACCAATCACTTAAAGAATAAGCAAATGACTAACAAGAAGTGTGGAATAAGTTGAGAAAAACATGATGAAAATAAAACTGATCAATCATGAAGATTTGAAAGAGGAACAGAAGAGTCTGGCCAATTAGAAAGAAGCTAATCTACCAAAAAAGAGTGATGGCCCTGTTCTATATATGTGTGTGTGGAGGTGTTATGTAAAATTAAAGCCCACCAAACATTTTTAAACACAAAGCAAAGCATAACCAAATAATTAAAAACACAAGTACCTTATCAAATCATTAGATTTGACACCCCCAACTACTCAAAACCCAAGTGAAAAGAATTCAAGTTTTAACAGAATTTAACAACCATTTTGCAGGAAACTTAAATATTTACACTACCAAAAAAACCCAAGAAAATCAAGAACACAAAAGCAAGAAGCAAGATCAAAAACAGAGACATACCCATTAGAAATCTTGAAGAATCTTGATCTGGGTCACAAACACTTTTATTGATTCTCTACAAAATAAACCAGGCAGCACAGACTTTATGAGAAGCAAGTAGGACTGTAAAAAGGAAGAAATGTTTGGTCCCTCCAAATCTCCTATCAACCTATATATAGATACGTTTTGAGTATTATTATATACTATATTTTCATTCTTTACTTATTTGAAATAATTGTCACAAAATGAAAGCAAAAGAGAGTAAATAAACACAGTTATTAAGTTTAACAGTAACTGCTACTATTTACGTTTATACTCTGTAATTTAATTACAGCGAGAGCGAGAGAGAGAGAGAGGGAGAGAGAGAGAGAGGGGGAGGGAGAGAGGAGTTATACATATAAGTTACGTAGGTGTATATGTGCATACGTTATATATGTACTCTGCCGTTCCATAAGTTTGTGATTTTTTTGATAAAATGGGTGATTTTTTGGCGTTCTAACTACCGAGTGCAAGTTAGGGAAGATTGTTTCGTTATTCTAAAAGTGCGCCGGGTGTGTTAGCGCGCACTAATTTTTACCGGGTACTTTCTTACCCTCCCACTTGCACAAAAATAAGGGCACGGTAATAAAGAGGATACAGTAATTGATTCAAAAGTTATTTTAAAAATATTCTTTACGAATTTATTGATTCATTTTAATTTAATATTCTTTGAACCATTTTTTTTTCTTCTTACCTACATGTTCGAAGAAATATTATTAGATTGGTACTTGGTAGTAATAACTTTAGGAACGCTTAGCAAAAAAAAAAAAAGAAGCAACACTGCATTTTTTTTCCTAGGCAAATATACTGTATTTTTTCATGTTAAAATATTGTACATATTTTTTGTAATTCGTGTAAAATATTAATACAATATTTCTATCTGATTTGATGCAATTAGGTTACATTTTACTCAAATATGAGAGTAAATGTTCATTTGTACAACAGCGTGAAATACAAAATTTTTTAATTTATAAATTAGAAGTTCATCAGTCTGCATCCAAAAAAAGTAAAGAAGAAGCTCAGTCGTGCAAGCTTGAGAGAATTGGATCATCAAAAGACCACAATATGACTACAAGCTGAGTTTAAATTGAACTAATAATATTGTTGTTGGAGGAATTTCGTAACAACACGAAATCGGAGGGATGCTGGAATAATAGAGCGAATTGTATGAATATGTGACTGTTTAGGGATTTAGGGTTCATGAAAAAAGAGGGGGCTGGACTTGGCAGGTGTCTCGATTTGTCTCGTGTATCGGATTCCGTCATGCCAAGATGCCTGCGTACCTATATGTTTATATAGGATCAAGCCTACGCAGTTCTGTGAAATTGATTTGTGTTTATCCCTTAGAGACTTTAGGGATAAACTTAGTTAATCTGGGTGATTATTAGACATGCCAAAATTGTGGCATAACAATTAGCCCCCAGTTCTTCAGTATAGCTTGCTGCAGTGGAGAACTAAGAATTCGTCAAGCTTCAAAATTTCTTGAGTCGCTGAAAAAACTGAAAATAGATGATTAGAAAAATACTTAGAGCACACTGTGCTCGTTAGGCGTATGCGGATGCAAGTATGATAGCATGCGATGACCACTATACGATATATATTTGCCAAGGTTTTCAAATGTGAGAGTATAAATAATTCGTTTGAAATCCGTTGCGATCCTCATTGTCAAGTTAGGACCTTGGCACTTGTATATATCCCGAACTGGCATACACGCTTTTCAAGTGTCTGATGCAACCACATAAGGATGTGTTTGATGCAATCACATAATGATGTGTCTTGCGGAGTCTTCGATGTAGATAAGATGTAGATGTAGATGTACATGTACATGTAGTTGTGCATAGGGATGCCTCCACCCATGCGATCTTGAGAGATCTGGCCATGGGCCTTCAATGTAATTGTGCATAGGGATGCCTCCACCCATGCGATCTTGAGAGATCTGGCCATGGGCCTTCAATAATCCAGATGGTGCTGCACTGCACTTTACTAAGCATGTAGCCTTGCGAGATTTATAACTTGTCCAGGCTACCCTACTTTACAATTTAGTTCGCAAGTTTGTAAACATTTTTGACATATATGTACTATCGCGACGATATATGAAAAATAATTTTACAAGCAATCCAAACGCAATAATAAATATGCTCTTTTAAGAATGTCGCGATATTTATTTTCTAAGAAAATAATGCTTCTTTTCTTTGTAGAAAATCTTTTCTAAATTATGCGTCTCGAATATATAATTTTTCTTCACAGCATGCAGCTCGTACGAGATTGTAAAATAAATTCGGCAATTCATTAACATAAATATCTCATACGATATTTTCCAAATCGCAATAATTTTACAAGCATAAAAATATCTATTGCTCGCACGAATTTTTGAAATACTAAATATTTTTTCTAAAAAATATTTAAAAACAAAATTATGCATGCATGACATAACATGGCATAATAATATAATTAATTTGCAGGAAATTAAAATAAGAAAAAGGGACTTATCTTATTTTTTAGTTGCAAATTCCAGATCGCAATTGTGTACTGATTCGCCGTTGTTTTTTTTCTCCATCGCTACTTGGTCCGCGATCTTTAATTTGTTTATTGTTTTTTTATTCTTCAAAACTTTAGTCCCCAGGTTCTTGTTTTTCTTTTTTGTTGCTCGTTGTTGTGCACTTGTGCTCCACTGCGTGTTTTTTTTTGCTCCTCTAATTTTTTTTTTTTTTGCCACTCTCGCCTCTTGTTTCTCCAGGAGTATGTGTTGTTGCTTCTGGTTGCTGTTGATGGCTGTGAATTTTTTATTCGGGACAAAATTCACCATAAATAACTGTGGTAACTATGGTTTTTGTTGTCGTCGTCCATCCCAATTTTTTGTGTATATTAGGAACCCAAAACCCCGTATGTAAGTTGTTTGATATTCGTTTGTCCTCCACAAACGAAAAATTACGCCCCTCCTTCTAGCGCCAAATGTTGTTGGAGGAATTTCGTAACAACACGAAATCGGAGGGATGCTGGAATAATAGAGCGAATTGTATGAATATGTGACTGTTTAGGGATTTAGGGTTCATGAAAAAAGAGGGGGCTGGACTTGGCAGGTGTCTCGATTTGTCTCGTGTATCGGATTCCGTCATGCCAAGATGCCTGCGTACCTATATGTTTATATAGGATCAAGCCTACGCAGTTCTGTGAAATTGATTTGTGTTTATCCCTTAGAGACTTTAGGGATAAACTTAGTTAATCTGGGTGATTATTAGACATGCCATAACAAATATGTATCAAAATATTTCCTCGATCCATTCTACATATTTATTTACACTTGGGTTGGACATACACTAAAGTTAAAAAAATACATAAATTAGTGAAAAAAAGTAAAAAAAAGTGAGTAAAATGATAAATTCATCAGTACTTTATGTATAATGTATAAGAGAGAAACATAGTGAATGTAATTAATTTTATATCATAAAATTATATAATTTTAGAAATTTTAAAAATATAAAAAAATTGAAAGAACATGAAAAAGTAAAGTGTAAAAAAAATGAATGAAAGCTTGAAAATAAGATTGATAATTTGATCTTTGACTTCTGGTAACAAAAGACGGCCAAACCCCTGAGATCAATAATTAATCATTGCGCAATGTTCGAGTGAAAGAGCTGAGTTCTGTGTACAGAGTATAGAGTATACTGTGGTGGTGCTCCTCCTGTAGTTGACACCCTAAGAAAATAAGAAAACCCTAAGAAGAAGGGGATAGCAACCTAGACTCAAGTCCCGTTAATCCAAAAATTTCAGTATAAATTTTTTTTATACAATCTTAATTTTTAGTTAAAAATTAACAAAAAAAATTATTTGAAGTTTCGACTAATTTCTAAAAATAACTAAAAATTTATTAATTCCGATTATTTTGTAATTTTGATTCCGTCACTGCAGGAGTTATATTTATATAGGTAGGCAGACATGAGACATGCATAGCAGTCGGGGCTGCATCGATGAGCGGCCTGTTAACATAAAAACTACGATTAGTCAAGTTTGGCTGCCATCATATTACGCTTGTCTGCCCTCTGCATTTTCACTTCTTTATGTCTCCCACATGCATTTCAATCCCCTTTCCTCTTCCTTTTTGTTTTCGGTACTAGCTAATTTTTTATTTTTTATTCTTATTTCAACTTTTGGACTGGTAATATTTGGCAAAAAACTTGATGTTGTTAAATGTTATCGTGAAACATATTGTATATGTGCATGGCAAATTATTTATGTGCATGGCAAATTATTTACTTGTACAATTGAGCTAGCCGCCCTCCAAATATGCATGGGTGATGAGTAGAGCCGGCAATTTTGGACACGACACGAAAACACGACACGAAAACGACACGAAAATTACGGGTTTGGGTTGACCTTTTCGGTACACGAACACGAAAATACACGAACACGAAATTACACGAGCGAATTTAGTGTCGGTTTCGGATTTACCATTAGGTACACGACACGAAACGAAAGTACACGAAATAAATAATTAAATAAATAATTAAATAAATATTTTAAAAATATATTATACATATCATAAATAATTATATAAGTATTACTTGGGCTTTATATGGATTTGGGCTGATTTGGGCTCCTAAGTTCAGTCTTCATACTCAATTATCAATATAGAATATACCGATATACACACACGGCACAACCCATTACTCATTTAGTGATTTAGCCATTTAGGGTTCTTTACTTCTTTAGTTCTTTTCCTTCCAAAGCGACGAGCCGCAACAAGCCAAAGAGAAGCCAACGAGATTCTTCGATTCCAAACCAACGAGAGAGCACTGCAGATTCTTCGATTCCGATAATGGAGGAAACAAATCCCATCATTCCGGTAATATTTCCCGACTTTCTTTATTTCAATTTTTGAATATATTCGATAATTATCTACGAATAAAAAGGTAATTAGCTGTGAATATAATTCGTAGGACTATGAATCGTTGAGTGGTGATGAAGGCGATATGCACGACGAGGACAAAGCCGATGAATCAAAAGACCCGACTGACCCAAAAGACCCAACCTCAGGCTCGAGTAAACCTACAAAAAAACGCAAAGGAAATATACCTAAGAGACGAAGATCTAAAGCCTGGGACACATTCGATGAACTTCCAATTGGTGAAGATAATTTGCTCCATGTCAGATGCAGCAAGTGTGGGTTTACCTGCATTTACAACTCGACGAATGGGACTGGTATATAACTCTTATAATTATTCTAGTTGTTAGTAATGCTACGAGTTTGTTGTATTCGGTGGAAATTAAGTCTGTGCGGATACTTATTAATTACTTATGTATTGTTATAAGGTTCTCTGAACTCATAGGAATCGTAATGAGTAATGGATGATTTAGTTAGATCCCTGCATGTGAACTAGTTTTTTTATGTATTGTGAAGTAGTGAAGCTGAGTTTGTTTTTTTTTTGCTAAGCAGCTGAGTTTGTTTTTTTGAGTTTGCTAAGCAGCTGAGGAACTTCCACTGAACTGAAATTTGATTGTAAACAATTAAACTATTTCGTGTATTATTTCGTTTCGTTTCGTTTCGTTTTTCGTTTTATTTTTCGTTTCGTTTTCGTGTACACGAGATAAAGTTTACATAGTTCGTGTACATTCGTTTCGTTTCGTGTATACACGAAAACTTTCGTTTCGTTTTTCGTTTCACATAACCAGTACACGAATTAATTTCGTTTCGTTTTTGTGTAAGGTATAAAAAAACACGAAACACGAAAGTACACGACACGAATATACACGACACGACACGAATTGCCAGGTCTAGTGATGAGGACATTCTGTATATAGAAGAAGTTTGTGTTTTTTTTTTGACAAGTACCGTACTTGCATTACTCAACCAAATCAATTCGTAGTACATTATGAATAAAACTCGGCGGAGTGACATGCCACTCGGCCTCCCCTGACATAGAATACATAGCTTTTGCTATAGCATCAGCTACACTATTCGCAGAGCGATAAACAAAACCAACTAACACGTGATCAGTGTGCTTCATTAAGTGCATACAATCGGAGACAAGAATACCAAAATAATCTTCTCCTGGTTTTCCATTGCAAGCATCAGCTAAAACCTTAGAGTCCGTTTCAAAAATGCAATTAGTAATATTCATTTTCTTCACCCATGACATAGCTTCTTTCATACTTATAGCTTCCGCCTCGCGCGCACCCCATGCCCCAGCCACTCTCCTACCTCTAGCACTCAGAAACTGGCTTTGTTATTTACGCTTGTCGTAAATAAACAAGTTGTGTTGAATTTGATCGACATGGTTTATGTGGATTCTATGGTTAAGTTTATGATATTTTTATCAAAATATATTAAAAATACATGTAAACTACAAATCTAATCCTTTATGATCAAAAATTTACTTACAATAATTTCATTTTATTTTTATATTAGGAAAGTAGAGAATCTCAAACCAACTATACATTATAGGGGATTATCACTTAAACGATTTATATAGAACTCTCAATAGCACCATGTGTTATGCCCAAATCTGGCATAATAGCTAAACTGATTTGATTTGCTAGATTAATGGTTCATAATTGACTATGGGCCTGAAAGATGACAATTGGGCCACTAAAGAACACCATTGGATTCAGCCCGGCACGGCTACAGTGCCACTGCGCTCATGATCCATTCTAAGGGACCGTCTCGCTGGCACACTATCATTGGGATCGCATCGCGATGCCAACACATCTGCTGGATCGCTATCTCTAGTTCTTTATTGGAAGGCTCATGGCCAGACCCAAGGTCGCATGAGTAGTTGGACATATGGGATCGCTTCGCATGGCCAGATCCCACGAGGTCGCATACTAGGTCCTGATTAATTCTCTATTGGCCAATTCTATCCGTTCGAGACTATGGGCTTCCACAACTGGGCCATGGATCACGGATAGGGTTAATGATTCATTGCCATGTCAGCCCTAAGCAAGTGGGCTTGGACTTTGGTCTATCTTCTAAAATCCTAGCCCGCCTAGGTAACTTGTTGCCCAAGAACTACGTCAGGCTTGATCCCTATAAATAGGGTACGTAGGCACCTTGATACGGAGGAGAAACAGTTTACCTAAAAACACCTATCAAGCTCAGCCACATCCAAACACATAAACCCTAATCCCTTGTTCTTCTTTTGTTAGCAAAATATCCGTATTTTGCTTCGATAATCCAGCAAACCTCCAAAATATTGTTATACAATATTCTCCCTATAATATTTGGCGCTAGAAGGAGGGGAAGTCATTGAATTGGGAGAAGCGATGACTAAATCACACAAGAAGAAGAATGATTGAGAGACACCGGGATCGCATAAGGTTAATAAGGACGATCCCCTGACGAGGGACCCCTCAGAGGACGAGGTGTCCAAGGACAACTCAAAGACTGGGTACAAGGAGGAGCACACCCCCCAGTTCAGAGGGTGGCATTGACCGGCGAGGTTATGTCCTTTCTAAAAGGCCTCGGTGAACAAGTGACCGCTGTACATGAGAGGGTCGCAAAAGTGGAGAAGCGTTATAGTTCTAGAGGATCGAAGAGGAACGCAAGGACAGGTGGTCGAACACATCAAGGGGAAGGAAGTAAACTCCCTGCTAAGAAACTCATTGATGACTTCGAGGATGTCCTAACAGATCAAATGAACCCTGAGTGGAATGAGGAAGAAGATTCGCTCGAAAAGAAAGGAGGATCGCATGACAAGGTCGCCTCATCTGAGGGGAGATCGGTCAGTGTTTTTCACCGTCTCGGAAAGAAGCTAACTGAACATGACCTTCGTCTAAAATTGGAAAAGGTTAATGCACCTCGGAATGAAGAATCTAAGAATAGAAGCAAGGGCACTCATCGACCATTGTCTCCTCATCGAGATCGCGAGCGGTCATATCGTCGTGTTGACAGACCCCCCTCTCCCCGCAGAGAGCGTGAGCGGTCCCATCGTCGCGATGACATACCCCCGTCTCATCGAGACCAAGAACGATCTCAATACCTTGAAGAGGATCGTAAAAAGAAGGATCTCAGGAATGACCAGGAGGAGTCTAGCGTCCCAAAAAAGGCTCAGTCACATCATGGAAGTACTGGAGGTAAAAAGGAGGGTGACAAGGAGGTCAAAGTAGGAGACTATAAGTTGGAGGAGTTGAAAAAGGCCTTGGACGTAATGAACAATGAGAGAGGGATCTTTAGCACTATGGGCTCTTCATCGCCCTTTACCCACGAAATTCGAACTGCTCCACTTCCTGCAGTGTTTCGAGGCCATCAACATGATATGACCTATAATGGCGATACTGATCCAGCAGAGTTTGTGATTCGATTCAATAATGAGATGGATGTTTATCAGGTCTCGCAACTAGCGAGGTGTAGACTGTTTGCGGCCTCGCTGAGGGGAAGTGCTCAGCAGTGGTTTTCGAAACTAGGGGCATTGATTGTCATCGATTCTTGGGAGCAATTCGTGGACATCTTCATCAAACAGTTCCAGTCCTCAATGCCTTACGCACCCCCTGTGTCTACCTTGGCAAACATAAAACAGAAGGAAGGAGAAACCCTTCATGATTATTTCAAGAGGTTCAATGCTGAGGTGCCTCGCGTACGAGGTGCAAATGATGAAGCAGTAAAAAATTTCATCATCGCTGGAGTAAGGGAAGGTACTGAATTTTGGAAGAAGTTACAAGAACAAACCCCTAGCACTCTTTCTGAATTGCATAGGGTCGCTGAGCCTTTCAAGCATGTCGAGAAGTCACTTGCAGATCTGAAGAAGAATAATGAAAGGAGTAGCAGTTGGAGTAGGAACAGGGGAGTAAAAAGAAAGGACTCCAGAAGTCCGAGGCGAAGACGGGATCGAAGTCGAAGCCCCATCCCAAAAAGGAGAGACCGCGATCCTTCGAGGCGATCCCCTCCGAGAGCTCGCCCCGCGAGGAATGAAGACAAGTTTATTCCTCTGGTTGCCCCAATTGATCACATTTATGCAGTCAATGAAAATAAGGGGGTATTTAGGAAGCCTCCACCGATGGGTCCGAAGGGGACTGCAAACACTAGCAGATATTGTGCCTTTCATGAACAAACAGGGCATGATACAACAACGTGCCGAGAGCTCAAACAGCAAGTGGATCAGTTAATTCGTGATGGAAAGTTAACTGAGTGGGCAGTTCGCGAGGTGAAAAAACATAATCCCAAGTCTGGCCTTGTTTATAATCAAGCCCCCCCACCTAAACAGAATCCAGTCATTAAGGAAAGGGAAACGCGAGGCGGAAGTATCCATGTGATAATTGGAGGACCCCACATCGGGGGAGATAGCAATAGGGCTAGAGAAAGATATGCTCGCGAAGCTAAGGAGCGGCCTCTCACCAACATTCATCACTTGCAGGAACGACCCCCAAAGCTCTTCAAGGGGGAAGATACAAATATCATGTTCACTGAAGAAGATGCGAAGTGGGTCCACCACCCTCACTCGGACGCCCTCGTTGTCCGAATTCGTATTGGATCGCAGAATGTTCACAGGGTCCTTGTGGATAATGGAAGTGCAGTGAATGTTCTAACATACGAGGTCTATCAGAAAATGGGGTTCGTGGATAGAGACCTTATCCCTACCGTAGGGCATCTTTATGGTTTCACTGGAGCTTCAGTCAATGTCAAGGGCCTCATAAGGCTCCCTGTCACTTTAGGGGACGAGCCCTGTATCACTACCCAAATCGCAGACTTTATGGTGGTTGATCAACCCTCAGCCTATAATGCTATTGTAGGGAGGCCAATACTCAAAGAAATGAGGGTGGTTACTTCTATCTACCATCTCTCTATGAAGTTCCCTACCCCAAATGGAGTCGGATGCATTAGGGGAGCGCAACATGAGTCTCGTGAGTGCTACAACAAAGCCCTTAAATCAGCAAAAAAAGGGAGTAATTCTATGACAGATAAGATGGAGTGCGAGGAGGAAAGTAGGTCTCGCAAGACAACCTTTGTACCCCCAACAGACTGTAACATGATCTCGATTGAGGAACTCCCAGCTGGTTATTTTGATAATTTAGGAATTCAAGTAGAATCAGTACCAGGGGCTTTGATGATGGGAACCTCGCAGCCAGTAATGGTTCTTCAGGAAGGGATCGTGGAAGAGGCTACGGATAGTGACAGCGAGGAGAGCCCGGAGCAGGCCGCTGTGCGAGCCCGAAAGGGAAAATGGGTTCGCAAGGAAACATCCACACTGACAGAACTGCCAATTGGAATTACACAGACATCAACTGTTGTTAAGGAGTATGGGCACGCGGGTGCCAACCCCTGCGAGGCAGAATCAAGTCAGGCTCGTGAGTATAATCTAGATCTTGATCCTCGCATCCCAAAACATGTAGAGCGAGCCGGGGCAGCTGAAGACACAATCCCTATCCTCGTTGATGTGCAGGACCCTTCAAAAGTGTTGAAAATAGGGTCGCAACTCAATCTTGATTTGAGAGAAAGGCTGGTTACTTTTCTGAAGGCAAACCTTGACGTGTTCGCCTGGTCACATGAAGATATGGTTGGGATCGATCCTAATGTAATGTGTCATAAGCTAAACTTGGATCCAAGCAAGAAGGGAGTCAGACAGAAAAGGCGACCCATAAGTGGAGAACGGGCTGAGGCTTTAAAAGTAGAAGTGGATAGACTCCTCGAGGTAGGGCTCGTTAGGGAATCATTCTACCCTAACTGGCTCACGAACCCAGTCCTTGTGAAGAAGCCAAATGGAAAGTGGAGGACATGTGTAGACTTTACCGACCTCAACAAACAATGTCCCAAAGATAGTTTTCCGTTACCAAGGATCGACTAGTTAGTGGATGCAACAGCAGGGCATGCACTTCTTTCTTTCATGGATGCTTACTCTGGGTACAACCAGATACCCATGTATGGCCCTGATCAAGAGCACACCTCGTTCATCACAGATAGAGGTCTCTACTGCTACATAGGGATGCCCTTCGGTCTCCTTAATGCTGGGGCTACCTACCAGAGGCTCGTTAATATGATGTTCGAGAAACAAATTGGCAAGACAATGGAAGTCTATGTAGATGACATGTTGGTCAAGTCTAAGGAAGCTGTGGATCATATCTCTCACCTCGCAGAGATGTTTGATATACTAAGGAAGTACAGAATGAAGCTTAACCCCCAGAAGTGTGTCTTTGGGATCGAATCTTGGAAGTTTTTGGGATTCATTGTCAACCACAGAGGAATTGAAGCGAACCCTGCAAAAATAAAGGCTTTAATGGACATGCGATCCCCAAGAGGTGTGAAAGAAGTCCAGAGTCTGACAGGAAGGATCGCAGCTCTCAATCGGTTCGTTTCCAAGTCATCAGATAAATGTCATGAGTTCTTTAAGGCCATTAAAAAGGTGGGAAAAAACTTTGAATGGACATTGGAATGCGAAAAGGCCTTTCAGAAGATAAAGGAACATCTGGGTTCGCCACCACTTCTCTTGAAGCCCATTAAAGGCGAGGTCCTCATTGTCTACCTCGCTATGTCTGAACACGCGGTCAGTGCAGTATTGGTTCGCGAGGAGGGAAAAGTTCAATATCCAGTCTACTATGTCAGTAAAAGAATGTTAGATGCTGAGACTCGATACACAAACATGGAGAAGCTAGCCTATGCCCTGGTCTTGGCCTCGCGGAAGTTAAGGCCCTATTTTCAGGCTCACAGCATTGAGGTTCGTACTGCCTACCCACCGAGGCAAGTAATGCACAAGCCAGAGTCTTCAGGGAGATTTTTAAAATGGACAGTAGAGCTTAGTCAGTTTGACATCGAGTTTAAGCCTCGCGGCCCTATAAAAGGACAGGCACTTGCGGATTTTATCTTGGAGTTTCCTCCCCAATATAAGGGAGATGACTGGGCTATCATAGCAGCACCAGAAAAAATAGTTAGCGAGGACAAAAAAGAGAATTCGGCCTCGTGGTGGGAGCTATATATAGATGGGGCATCTAACAAGGAAGGAGCCGGGGCTGGCATCGAGTTGGTAACTCCAGAGGGTCGTAAGATACAAAGTGCAGTACACTTCGCTTTCGAGGCCACCAATAATGCAGCAGAGTACGAAGCCCTCATTATTGGTCTCAAACTGGCACTGGAAATGAAGGTAGAAAACCTCACATCTTATAGCGATTCCATGCTTGTAACATATCAACTCTGGTGTGGGTGGCAAGCTAGAGGTAAACAGATTGAACTATATCTGCGATGTGCACAGAGGTTGATGAAAAAATTTAACAATGTCAAGGTGGTTCATATTAGAAGAGAAAAGAATCAAGGTGCAGATGCACTGGCAAAATTGGGGTCGCGTCGCGAGGCTACATTACTTGGAATTATCCCATTGGAAATTCAGACAAAGCCCAATGTACCGGAGGAGTTCGTTATGGAGGTAACGACCCCAGGGTTGACTTGGATGACCCCAATATGGGAATATGTGAAAAATGGAGCTTTGCCTCAAGAAAAGAAAGAAGCGAGGAAGATTAAATATCAAGCGGCTCGCTATGTCATTTATGACGAAGTCTTGTATCGAAGAGGGTTTAACATCCCGCTCCTGAGGTGTGTAGATGGGGAAGAGTGTAATTACATTCTCAGAGAAGTCCATGAAGGGATATGCGGAAATCACACAGGGGGTAGTTCGCTGGCCCAGAAAATTCTTCGCCAAGGGTACTATTGGCCTACATTAAAAAGGGATGCATTTGAGTTTTCGAGAAAATGCGATGCCTGTCAAAGGATCGCTAACTTCAGCAACGTCCATGTCTCTCAACTTACCTCGCTAATGAGCCCATGGCCCTTCGCTATGTGGGGAATCGATCTAATTGGAGAACTCCCAAAGGGAAAAGGGGGACTTAAATATGCAGTAGTGGCTGTTGACTATTTTACCAAGTGGGCAGAGGCCGAGCCACTTGCTACTATCACTGCAAAGAAGCTCAAGGACTTCGTTTACAAGGCAATTGTGTGTCGCTACGGGATCCCATATCAACTCATCTCAGATAATGGAAAGCAATTTGACAGCAAGGAAATGAAAGAATTTTGTGAAAATTTGGGAATAAAAAAGAGTTTCTCAGCTGTGAGCCATCCTCAGACGAATGGCCAAACCGAGGCCATAAACAAAATTATAAAGCACACTTTGAAAGCTAAACTGGAAGAGAGCAAAGGCAATTGGCCTGAGGAGTTACCTAGGGTCTTGTGGTCATACAACACGACCCCATGAACCACTACTGGGGAGACCCCCTTTTCTTTGACCTATGGTTGCGAGGCCATGGTTCCGGTGGAAGTAAGATCGGGATCGTTCAGAAGGGAACACTACGATCCCGATGAAAACGAGGTCAATCACAGACTCTATCTGGACATGGTAGAGGAAACGAGAAGCGAGGCCCAGCTACGCCTCACGGCCTACCAGCAAAGAACAGCTAGGTACTACAATGGGAAAGTCAAAGCACGATCTTTACAAACGGGCGACCTAGTGCTTAGAAGGGTTATGCCTAACACCAAGGTTCCAGGTCATGGAGTTTTTGGTGCTAACTGGGAAGGACCTTTCAAAATCTATGCTACTCTCTCAGAAGGAACCTATTATCTCACGGACATGAAAGATAAGGTTATTCCGCGAGCTTGGAATGCGGAGCATCTGAGAAAATACTATCAGCGAGGGCCACGCCCCTGGTAGCCTCTCTCCACTACTACTTAGCATGAATAATTCATACAAAGTACTGGGGGGTAGTGATCATATAGACACCTCCCCTTTATGATGTAATGATTTCTTGGGCCACGCCCCACATGTCAACTATGGGCCATGCCCCACAATTCATTTTAGGGCCTCGCCCCTACTTGTTAAATTTGGGCCACGCCCCTATCAATAAAACTTTGGGCCTCGCCCCTACTTTTTACGTTATATGAGTTCGTTTGCTTTACGAATTATGTTTTATTTTGCATTCAAAATAAATTTGCTTGTCTGTTAGCATCTACACTTTAAGGTCCAAGCCATCTCAACGATGCTGGGATCGCATTGGAGACTACTTCAAGGTGACAGTTCATAACTGTTATAATCTACAACGAGTCTAAGCAAAAGGAATACAAATCTAAAGCTATTCATGGCACTTCGCATCTGCGAACACAGATTACATCTCAACATTTTGAAGGATGGAGTAATTACGAAGCTAATATTATTGCATATCTCAACATCTCAAAAATTAAACAAGAAAAAAAAAGCTAGAGCTAAAGCAACAGTAATGTAAGGATTAGCAACTGCGAGGATAGGTTACTTGCAAAATACTGATAAGCAAAAAAGGGGATTCTTGACACTACTTCAGAAAAATAAACGGATCGCATTGCGATCCCAGAATTCTATAGAATGAATTTACGAGGAAAAATTAATATTACACTTGCGAGGCATTCAAGGGGTGCCCGCATCCCCAGTTCAGAGTTACATCAAAACTATAGAATGAATTTACGAGGCCGGTGGATCCTGATTGGCACCAGTGGCCTCCTTGGCTATTCTTGCCTCCTCCTCAAGCCTGGCCTCCTCGGCATCCTCGTTAGCAATTTGCTGCTTCAAAGTCTCTGCGAAGTCAGCATTTCCGGTCCCAAGCCGGTCCCAGTCAAAGTCGGGGATCGTTCGAATGAACCCCTTCATGAATGAGACCTGACCCTGGACCACGAAAGTCTCCTCAGCAGTTGCCAACTCAGCCTTGGCACCATCCAGCTCGCGAGTCATCTTAGCGATCTCATCAGCATTCTTCTTAGCAGCTTCTTCGCTGGACTTCTGCAGTTCCTTAAAAGATTTTTCAAAATCATTTCTCTCCCTGCGAGCATTCTTCAAGTCGGTGCGGATCATGGCAGTCTCATGAGAAAGTTGTTTTTTAAACTCCGCTTCCAGGGATCGCTTATCTTCAACCTTCTGGAATTCAAGAACCTTGTTCTTTTTATCAAGTTGGAAGATGTTTTTTGTGTGCGCAGCTTGACGGATGAATGCCTCCGCTAAACACTTGGTTAAAGCATTGGCATTCTCCTCGGGAGTGGCCTTCCACCAGTTGGACGCCTCAGCCTCTTCGGTGTACTTTCTCCCCAGCGAAGCGAAGAGATGCTGGGTCGAAGTGGCGTTCACGATACGGGAAGATGGCTGAGGAGGCCCACTAGGCTGCCCAGCCTTCCTGGCTCGCTTCAGAGGGCTCGCTTCAGGAGATTTTTGAGTATGATCCCCAACAATATTTGTCTGGGATGGAGGATCGCTGAAAGGTTTAGCAACTGGTGGCTTAATGGGAGGAGGAGGAACTTTCGAGCCAGAGACCGCTTTTGAGGTCACCCCTTTCTTGCCACTTTGAAGAAATGGGGGAGCTTGACGTCTTCCACCGCGAGCAGACATGTCTGTAGAGAAATAAAAGACAAGTTACAAACAGTTCAAAAAATCTGGCATAAAGTAAAATAGTTAAGATGCAAAATTAGAAGACAGTTATGCATATGGAGGAAAAAGGAAATGCGATGAAATATGCAAAGAGTAAGGGATCATATCGCTATATAAGAATAGCCTCTTCGTCTGTTATTGCGATATGAGAAGACGAGGCCTCTTCTCTTATCTTTCTTTTCTTCGAGGCCCGCCTCGCATTTGAAGGCCCCGCTTCAGGGGAAGCACCTATTCCTTCCTTGAGGAATCCGCATTCTATTAGGTTTTCTAGAGAAAGAAGAGTCCTAATGTTTCTCTCCTCTGCGGTGGATTTTGTTAATACATCATCGGCTCGCTGTTTTTCAACACCTCTTAAGACGGTGCGAACTGGAGCGACTACGATGCCAAAGGAGTTATTAGTTTGTGAATAAAGAGCAAAGAGTAAGATAAAGGGTTACTGCCTCGATAGCTTACCGGGAAGGTAGTTGAAGCTCGTTTTAACTCGGGGAACCTCGTGTACATAGAAGAAAGGCTCCTTCCACGAGCCCGCATTACTTATTCCACCTGGGAGAAGGCTTTTCTTGTTGAATTCTGGCCACGCTGAAAAGTAGACGTAGCCAAAATCCTTGGCCCACATCGCTTCAGTTGAAGGAAGTAGCCCATTGTCTTCGCGTCTAGGGGCGGATATCCAAGTTTGTGGTAGAGTATGTACAGGGCAATCATGGATCGATAGCCGTTGGTACTAATTTGGATGGGGGCTAGATAATATGTCTCACAAACATCCCTGATGAATGGGTGGAGAGGAGAAGAGACGCCTATCTTCATCAGAGGGACCGTTAGAACCATTCTGGGCACCCTGCCTCCATTCTCTTCGTGATTAAAGCGATAGCATCGCATTTTCTTCTTAGGCAGAATGATCTTGCCTTCAGGACGGAACCTCGCGACCCCCTTTGTGATAGTTTTCACGATCAATGTTGAAGACATATCGCGGCATGCCAGGACGCGAGGTTTGCCTGGCTTAATCTTTGAACCGGGCTCAATATCCTTCGGGTTAGGCCCATCAACATATATAACTCCTTCCAGCTCTGGTTGAGGGGTAGGGACGTAAGGATCGGGGGAAGCCTCAGGAACATAGTCATAATCTTTGAAGTTTACGACTCTGGCCACTTCGTCAAGGCCACCATCATCCGAGGAAGGCTCTTCGTAATCATCATCATCAGAATTAGCTTCGTTGTCGGTGCCTCCCTCAATATCATAATAGGCATCGCCTAATGAATCTATTGGAGAGTCGCTTATATGAATGGGCGACATGGTTTGAGTTGGAGGTATTCTAGAGAGAATTTCTGCTGCCTGAGAGCTAAATGCATCTCCTTTCTTTGTCAACATTTCGATGTCATGTTCGACGTCGGTCATCTCGGTGTGGGGTTCGTTCTGGGCTGGAAGTACATCTAGAGATTGGTCTCGTGAGCTAGCAGGACGTTTGTATCGCCACTTATCCAAGGGCACCTCTCTGGTATATTCTTCGTTTGACCACTGCGAGTCGAAGTATAACTTGAATGAGCTCTCGCTAGTACTCGCTGCTCTCGCGATGTTAGCAGCAGCCGCTTCGCTAATTTGAACGTTGGGCATCGGGGAAGGTGTCCTTGAACTGTCGTCTTGCGACATCTGAAAAGAAGTGAAATGATTAAGTGTGTGCTCTTACAGAAAGCAAATGAAGGGAGAAAAGAATAAATAGACAGAAGGGCTCTATGTGTTTTCGCTTCGCTTGTAGGAAATAATGGAAGGTTCATATTTCTAAATGAGGGATCGCATCTATATTATTAAAGGAGGGATCGTCTAATTATTGTAACGAGGACGGGATCGCACATTAAAATAGATGATATGGGATCGCAGTTAAAACGGATCGCATCGCATACAATCAACGTTATCTAATCATGCCATTATGATGAAGAACAACAATTTAAATGCAACAGAGGAATGAAGACTTACTTTTTCTTGAAAAAGATTGAAGAAATCTGAAGAAAGTTGAGGTTGCTGGTATTAAAGCTCGAAAATTTCTTGTGTTTGATCCGGGAGCAAACTGACAGCACTTCGGTAATGTGTTTGTGAAGATAAAGAAAGAAATGATTGTGACAGGAGTATATATAGTAATCAGGAGAGAGAAAGATACAGTACACGTGTCATCATCTCAACCGTTGAACACGCATCTCGAGACACAACAGCTGTCAAACCTCTTCAAATTCTTGGGGTCGCGACTGCTCCAACGGTCATATTCATGTCAGTATAGAGCCATGGCCTCACATTGCGGCACCACCTGATTAATATTTGAGTCCACATCGCATCTCTAATGGCAACATGGACTCGGGGGGTAGTTGTTATGCCCAAATCTGGCATAATAGCTAAATTGATTTGATTTGCTAAATTAATGGTTCATAATTGACTATGGGCCTGAAAGATGACAATAGGGCCACTAAAGAACACCATTGGATTCAGCCCGGCACGGCTACAGTGCCACTGCGCTCATGATCCATTCTAAGGGACCGCCTCGCTGGTACACTCTCATTGGGATCGCTTCGCGATGCCAACACATCTGCTGGATCGCTCTAGTTCTTTATTGGAAGGCTCATGGCCAGACCCAAGGTCGCATGAGTAGTTGGACATATGGGATCACTTCGCATGGCCAGATCCCACGAGGTCGCATGCTAGGTCCTGATTAATTCTCTATTGGCCAATTCTATCTGTTCGAGACTATGGGCTTCCACAACTGGGCATTGGATCACAGATAAGGTTGACGATTCATTGCCATGTCAGCCCTAAGCAAGTGGGCTTGGACTTTGGTCTATCTTCTAAAACCCTAGCCCGCCTAGGTAACTTGTTACCCAAGAACTACGTCAGGCTTGATCCCTATAAATAGGGTACGTAGGCACCTTGATACGGAGGAGAAACAGTTTACCTGAAAACACCTATCAAGCTCAGCCACATCCAAACACATAAACCCTAATCCCTTGTTCTTCTTTTGTTAGCAAAATATCCGTATTTTGCTCCGATAATCCAACAAACCTCCAAAATATTGTTATACAATATTCTCCCTATAACACCATGTAATAGGTTCGATTTCTCGTTTGTACCATTCTTGTGACTCATTTGTATTAAAAGAATTTTTAAAACGATTTTAATGACATTGAAGATGAGAATAGTAGTGTTATAGTATATTTAACTAAGGGAATCGGTTAGGTCGGTATTCTAGTTATGGAAGTGGCACCGACTCACGTGAGCTGCGGCAGTGGCAAGTTGATGATCGCTAGATGAGAGGCGATGTTTATTATTTTATGATGAATGAATCATGTTATAGACCAAACATGGCGCTAACCATGTGTTAGCCATAATACATAAATATGGGCATCATTTTACCAAATCAATAAACAAACATGTACAAGGAAAAAATATGTACCGTCTCTTTCTTTTTTTTTTGAAAAATAGCGTACTTGCATTAATCAAACAATATCAAATTGCAGTACATCATGAATAAAACTAGGCGGAGTGACATGCCACTCTCCCATATCTGACATAGAATATGTAGCTTTTGCTAACGCATGGGCTACAGTATTCGCAGACCGATAAACAAAACCAACTAGCACGTGATCAATGTGCTTCATTAGATGAATACAATCCGAGACAATAGTATCGAAATAATTTTCTCCTCCTGAACGTCCATTACAAGCCTCAGCCAACGTCTTCGAATCAGTTTCAAACATGCAATGAGTAATATTCAGTCCCTTTACCCACGACATAGCCTCTTTCATACCTATAGCTTCCGCCTCGCAAGCTCTCCATGCCCCAGCTACTCTCCTGCACCTAGCACTCACAAACTGACCCTGCATGTCTCTGATTACACACCCTACACCAATCGTTCCGTCTTGGAAGGTCGCAGCATCAACATTAGCCTTCACCCACCCCACTGGAGGCACAGACCAAACACGTACCTGTGTTTGGCCCTGCATACTTACTATATTATCCTTTCGCTGAGCTTCCCGCCAGTCCTGCAGTAAGTTCATAGCTGAAGCTTTAACCCCGAAAGCAGACCCATTTACTTTCTCCCAAACCCATTTGTTCCTTCTGTTCCATAGACCCCAGCATATCATCCCAAATAAAACGCATTGCTCTCGTGTACATACTTCAAAGATGTTTGCTATAATTATACCTGCTGTACATCCTGCTGTTACTTGAATCAGCTGCTGTAGACCAGAACTAAGCCACACTGTACGAGCAAAATCACACATGAACAGCACATGAGTATCCGTCTCTTTCTTAACCTTACTGAATGTGTGAATGTTAAGAGTTCAAATCTTGCTAATGTGAGTATGTTTAATTATAAATTATAAAAAATTAGATTGTCAAAATTAATTTTTAAGATAATTAAAATTAGAATAATAAATATGAATTGATTAAAATTATTTAGTAAAATAACTATTCAAAATAATTTATGAAATATATAGGTCTAGAGTTTAAATATCATTGACAGACCAATCAAAATTTTGGAATATTTTTTCGATAATATAGTACAATTATAATAATCTATGTAAAAAGACAGTAGTTGATTCTATAAAAAAAAAAATTTAGAGGGTGATATTGTATTATGACTTTTAAAGACTTTAAAAATTTAGAGGTATTCAATTAATATTTTTAAAGACTCTTTAAAAGTAAGGAGGTATTTTATTAGGAGTCATCAAAAGTATTTCGAAATCTTGGTGATTCAACAAGAGTCATTAAAAGTCTATAAAATCCATTAAAGTCATTATCCCAAGAATTGTCATTAAAAGTCATAATACAATACCACCCCCTTAGTGATTTTTGTGAACTTATTTTCTAGAATAAGTTGACTTATTTTAAGACAAAGTTAAAAAGATTTGTATTTTTTTTCTAAAAAAGTTAACTTTTTTTCTTTTTTGCAATTATAGAATCTCAAACATATATTAAATATTTGTATAAAAAAAATTATCAAAATATGAAATTTTTACCCGAAAATAAGTTTATAAAAACTTATTTTAGGGCATAACCAAATATGCAGTTACTAATAAATATGGAAATGGACCGGGGATAGCCCACCTTTATCATTTTATTTACAATTTTTTTAGTGTATACCAAAGGACACATGCTAAGAATCTGTGCTTCATTTTGTTTACGTCGTCCCAGGGCTCTTGGCAGCTGTCAACAGACAAACTGCTGCCACCTCACCTCCACGTCGACATACTATTCCAGAAAGAATATCTTTTGATTGAGAAAATACTTGGATAGAATTGATTATATAACTAACTGCTTTATTCACATTTTATGATTTTATGTCGTAGTCTTACAAATCTCCTTTGTCGGTAAGTATAGAAGATTATACTAAATCAACTAAAAAGAAGATTACAGAAATAAAAAGTGTAAAAGGTGATACATATTTCGAGATGTCCACAAACTTCAAGGATGATACACGGGGGTGGAAATGCATCTACATTGGAATTCACACCCTCTAAAAACCAAAGTCAAGGACACATCATTCTCCATCTTCTCGCAATCTTCAAACTACACTACCTACGTATATTCAACTGCTCCATTCCAACCTCCAACCTTTTCATCCATTTTCATGTTTTCAAAAATATTAGTTTTACTATGTACCTTTCATTTTTTTTTATAAATGAGTTCAGTAATAAGGTTCAAAAAAATGTAAAATAATACTCCCTCAGTTTTTTAATATTTGTAATTTGACGTATTTTAATGTATTTTGAACGCATAGATAAAATAATTATTTTTAAATTTTTTCTTTTCTGAATTTTAATATAGACTATCTATTTTTATTCATAAAAAGAAAATTTTAAAAATAATTATTTTAACTAGGTAGTCAATAGACTTAGAAATGTGTGCAGAAAAGTCAAACGCCAAATATTAAAAAACAGAGGGAGTAAAAAAATACAAAATTGAAAAAAATAATGGAATTAGTCAATACTTCCTCCATCCCTTTTTAGTTGACACATTTGCAAAACATACATATTAAGAAAGATTTAATTATATAATTTGTTTCCATGTTTGCCCTTAATCTTAACATTAAATAATGAGTTATGAGTGTGTATATTTTTTTTTTGCCAGAAAAATTAAAGATTTTCATTAAATTGAACAAACACACAGTCGAGATAAACCCCCAACTGGTGGGACGACCAGGTTGAAAAACAAAGGCAAGCTAAAACACTTAGCTGATTTGTTTCCGGATCGTTTGACAATACAGATTTGAAAGAATCTGTTAACTGAAAATGAAAACAAAGACAACCCAATAAATCCAAATTGTACCAACATCCCTGAATACAACAAAATCAGAATTGACCTTAACACGTAAAAACCGTTGGTAGCCCATTGTTCAAGAGGAGCACCCCAGCTATCTACTTGCCGGTAACCAGCTATAGACTTGCTGTAAGCGAAAACTAAAACTCCCCGAGGATGAACATTCTCCTGTTGTGAAAGGTGAGCTTTTGCAATAATCATCACTGCCCCAGCTACGATGCGGCCTTTCCAGATCTCTCGAGACATCAATTAAAACATTTTCGGAGTACGGAAATAACAAAACCAAACACACCAAGACATATTAACATATACAAACCACTCCAAATGGAGAGACCACTCCAAAGGGAGAGACGTACTACAATTCGAAAAGTCAAAGATCTCGGATTGATATCAAATTTTGATATGATGTTAAGC
This sequence comes from Saposhnikovia divaricata, assembly GCA_036435485.1. Lineage (NCBI taxonomy): Eukaryota > Viridiplantae > Streptophyta > Magnoliopsida > Apiales > Apiaceae > Saposhnikovia > Saposhnikovia divaricata. Next base: position 22,863,244 of record CM071600.1, read on the forward strand.
AGGAGATTTTGAGTTTAAGAAAAGTGTTTATTTGATATTTCGAGTTCTAAATCTCAACAAATCTGAAAAAGAACTCGAATGGGTTTTTCGAAATTTTTGAAAAATACCGATTTATGGGGGGAATGAAAGGAATTTGTGAAGGTGGATGAAGGCTTGGCTGGAGAATGAGGAGGGAGGAAGAAAAGGAGACCTCCGGCCGGTGGTTGGATAAACCACCGGCGGAGGGGAATAAACCACCGGGACTAACTTGGACGAAGAAGACGAAGAGAGAGGTTAGGTGGAGAGAGAGTTTTTGTTATTCTAATTTTATGAGTGTGTATATTAAATATAAAGTCAAACAGTGGTATTAGAAATTAAAGGGTATATATTGAAAAATTGGTAAAAATATGTAATTAAACAAGGAATCTGACAACTATTTAGGGACATTTTTTTTTTTTTGCAAATGTGTCAACTAAAAAGGGACGGGTGGAGCATTTAATACATAAAGTGAGTATATATAGTGAATAACAATAATAGATATAATTAATTTTTATATTATAAAATTTTACTGTTTTTAAATTTTTTTTAAAATAGAAAGAATTGAAACTTGAAAGCAATATCTAAAAATAAAATTGTAAAGAAATTGATGAAAATGAGGAAATACTTTTTTTAATATATAAATCATTATAAATACATTTCTAGTACATTTGGGCACGTCTTAAGATGAGTGTAAATAAAATGAGACAGAAGTACATAAACACGATTTAAGTATATGCCTTTTTGAATTTTGTTTGTATGTATGTAGCATTGTCAACAGATCGGTCATTGTCTGACGATAAAATATGAACAGAACCCAATCTTGGATTATAGATTTAAGATATCAAATCTGTTTATCAAACTTATGAGGAATAAAGCAGGTGTAATGGTGTATATATAAAGATATGATGGAGGTGATTATAAAAAAGAAAGAGGCAGAGGCAGCAGTCAGAATTACTGGTGAACGGCAGCAGAGGCAAATTAATTATTTACGCAGGAAAAAAGGAGAGATACCCCCAGCCAACCCCCCCCCCCCCCCTGCTCTGCATGTGTAGCTAGCATGCATACCCTTGAAACTCCGACGTGGTCCTCGTGGGTTGTCCCGACAAGAGTGGGAGCTTAACGTGACTTCAACGTTTTCACTTGACCCCAACCCTCTCCATTTTTACTACCGTCTTTTTCCAACACTCGAATGAATGTGGGATTTTATTAATTCTATACTTTAAATTTTCTAATACATCGATTAATATTTATCAAAAACTGTAGTACTGTGTTATTTACGCTAACTATATTTAAAATGATAATGCACCGTGATAAATATACTAGTCTTGTGGATCAAAAGAAATATTTCCCGCCAAGTCCAAGCAAACGGTTCACAGTCCACAGTCCACATCAGCAGTCCACATCATTGATCATTGCCAGTAAAGCACCAGTTGCAAGTTGGCATAACAAACTTTAGTTAGTTATTCTGTTGAACCAATTGGTATTTAAGCAAGTCATGTACAGATAGTTTGTTTACCAGTTTGTAAATATTTTTCATTTTACTTGTTTTTACTCATTGTAACAAACACATTGTTCATAATGAAGTTTCATCTTCTCCAAGAAATGTTCTGAGTTTACTTGTTCATTCTTCGTTAATTCTCAACGAATTACATGGTATAAGAGCCAACCGGAGATACTCACCGGAGTTCGTCATTGTCAATTCGATCTCATTGACATTTCGTTATTTTCCGCACAGTAAATTTGTTTTTCAGATCGTTACTCCGATCATCTCAGAACTCAGATTATCTCTTCGATCATCTCCGAACTTAGAACGGTGAACTCGTTTTCTTTATATCTTTCAGTTTGTTTCTTTATATCTTTGATGATTCATTTCTGCAAATTTATCAGAAAATCCAAACGAATTGTTCTAGCTTGACTTCTAATCAGTGATTTAGTTTCTGAATCAATATCGATTTATACAAATTGTTTGTGTTCAATTCAAGATGATGAACATTGATCTCTAGATCTCGTTGCTTAATTTCTTAGATTTCTGAAAATTTGTTGAATTAGTCATGGCGTCAACATCTAATACTCAAACTTCATCTCATATTCATGATATTTCAAGTCCGTACTATATTCATCCTTCCGATGCAACTACTTCTCAACTAGTATCAGTCAAGTTTAATGGAAACGGTTTTGCAAAATGGAAACGATCGATGTTGTTGACATTATCAGCAAAGAATAAAATTGGATTTGTCAATGGACATATTGCTAAACCTGATGTTACTTCACTGGATTATGTTGCCTGGGGGAGATGTAATGACCTGGTTATTTCCTGGATTTTGTTTAATCTTGATGAGAACATTGCACGAAGTGTTTTGTTTCTTAATACTGCTCAGGCAATCTGGAAGGACTTAGAGGATAGGTTCGGTTTTGCTTCAATCACACAAGTTTATACACTTGAACAGAAGCTTTCTGAGATTAGTCAAGGGACTAATAGTATTTCTGAATTTTATACTGATATCAAATCAGTTTGGGACAATCTTGATGATGTCAATCCGTTAACCTTTTGCACTTGTGCTAAATGTACTTGTGAAGTTAATGCTAAACTCTTGCAGAAGCAGCACGAACAAAGACTGTTACAGTTTTTGCTGAAATTAAATGATCAATTTTCTGCTGTAAGAGGTCATATTCTAATGATGCAACCTCTTCCATCTGTCTCCCAAGCTTTTCGTTTGATTCTTCAAGAGGAGAATCACAAAGAATTCACAAATACTGGCCATGATACTATGGCATTCTTTGCAAACAGGAGGAACAATTCTGGAACATCTAAATTCAATAATTCAAGTTCTATCTCAAAGACTAGTGGTGGAAACAGCTTTAATTCTGGTGGAAATGATTTCAAGAAGACAAATGCTAAGCCTGGATCCAATTATTACTGTAATCATTGTAAAATTGCAGGGCATAGTATTGACAGGTGCTTCAAAATCCATGGTTATCCTTCTGGTTTCAGAGGTTCAAAAGGGAAGAAAGTTGCTGCAATATCTGTTAATGAGAGAATGCAGACTCAGGATCAAAATGAATCACAACAAGTTGCTAGTTCAATTTCTGTTGATCAATACAATCATTTGCTTGAATTGATACAAGCTCAGAATATTCAATGTGATTCAGATTCAGACAAAAACCATGCTACTCTGGCAGGTAAAACTTGTCTTATGACTGCATCTTTTAAAACCTATTGGTTACTAGACAGTGGTGCATCTGATCATATTTGTCCTGATATCACTGAGTTCAACAACTATAAAGAAGTTCATGGTCATGACAATAATATAACCATACCTGATGGGAGACAAATCAGCACCTTACATATAGGTTCAGTAAAGCTAAATGAACACATGATTCTACAAGATGTTTTACATGTTCCTGATTTTCATTTCAGACTGGTATCAATAAACAAGGTGTGTAAAGATCTTTCTTGCCAAGTTGTTTTTTCTGCATATACTTGTTACCTACAGGTCCATTCACAGAAAGGACCACTAATTCATCTTGGTAAACTAAGGAATGGACTGTATGTTGTTGATCATCAAGAGTTTCTGGATGCTGCAGAACATTATGCTAAAGTGTGTTGCATTGCTATTGAAGAAGCCAAGCTATGGCATTTGAGACTAGGTCACATGCCTTTTCATCAACTACCATTACTAAATCCTCAGTTGAATGTAAAGGAAACTATAGCTGATACAATTTGTCAAGTTTGTCCAATTTCTAAACAGTCTAGAAATTCTTTTCCTACTAGTAGCATCAAAACTTCTTCTGTACTAGAATTGCTTCATGTTGATATTTGGGGACCATACAAGGTCAAAACTCACTCTGGTTGTAATCAGTTTGTTACAATTGTTGATGATTTCAGTCGTTATACTTGGATTCATTTGATAAAATACAAATCTGAGGCTCCAAGTATTGTTGAAAATTTTGTTAACTATGCAGAGAAGCAATTTAAATCAAATGTTCTTGGTGTTCGTTCAGACAATGCAAAGGAGTTATGTGAGGGCAGATTAAAATTGTTTTATAAACAAAAAGGAATTATACATCAGACAAGTTGTTCTCACACCCCTCAACAAAACGGAGTGGTTGAACGAAAGCATAGACATCTCTTAGATACTGCTAGGGCTCTTCTTTTTCAATCTAAGGTGCCTGATCGTTTCTGGGGAGAATGTATACTGTGTGCTTCATATCTGATTAACAGGATGCCTCTCGTAAGTATTGATAAATCTACACCTTATAGTATTCTATACAAGACACCTCCTGATTATACAAGACTTAAACCATTTGGTTGTCTTTGTTTTGTGGCTACTGTTAAGGATAAGAGATCCAAATTTTCTCCTAGAGCTTCACCTTGTGTGTTCTTAGGATACTCTGCATCTCAGAAAGGCTTTAAGGTGTTAAATCTACATACTCAATCTCTGTTTGTGTCTAGGGACATAAAATTTCATGAACTCCATTTTCCTTTTCATATGATCTCAAGTACACATTCTCCTTACACCTCTGATATTTTTTTACCAAAAATCACTACACCTATTGTTGAAGATATTGAGCCTATATCCAGTTTCCATCCTAGTACCACTCATAATGATCATAATAACAATTCTTCTAATGCTTCTGAAGAATTCTCTAATTCAACTGATTTCACTACTTCTTCTGATTCTTCTGTCAATAGCAATTCTAATTCCACTGTTGACATTAGTGTTCCTGTGAGAATTTCTACCAGAGTTAAAACACCTCCTGCATATCTAGCTGACTATCATTGTCACACCAGTGTATCTAATCATTGGTGTAATCTGGTTTCTTCTAATTCTTATTCACCTAAACATCAGGCTTTTCTTTCTTCTGTTTCACACATTTCTGAACCTACCAGTTATAAAGAAGCTTCACAAAATCCTTTATGGATAGAAGCTATGCAAAAAGAATTAAAAGCCCTTGAAGATAATAATACTTGGGAAATTGTTGATCTTCCATCTGATAAAAAAGCCATAGGGTGCAGATGGGTCTATAAGGTAAAGTTAAAAGCAGATGGTAGCCTTGAAAGGTGCAAAGCCAGGTTAGTGGCTAAGGGATTTAATCAGAAACATGGCATAGATTTTGAGGAGACTTTTTCTCCAGTGATCAAGATGAATACTGTTAGATGTATTGTGGCACTTGCAGCTAGCAAGAAATGGCCAATTTATCAGCTGGATGTTAATAATGCATTCTTGCATGGTGATTTAAATGAAGAGGTTTATATGAAGATTCCTGAAGGACTTTCTCATCTTTATCCTTCTAATAAAGTTTGCAAATTGATTAAATCTTTGTATGGACTAAGACAAGCTTCAAGACAGTGGGCAGCCAAGTTAGTTGAAGAGTTACTCACTCAAGGTTATACTCAATCTAAATATGATTACAGTTTGTTCTTGAAGAAATCTGAATCTCACATTACAATTGTAGCTGTTTATGTTGATGATATCATCATCACAGGTTCAGATATCTCTACTATTAATTCTCTCAAGAAGTTTTTGGATGATACTTTTAGTATTAAAGATCTTGGCATTCTGAATTACTTCTTAGGGATTGAGGTAGGTTACCAACACAATGGGATTGTTTTAAGTCAGAACAAATTTACAAAAGAGCTTCTTACAGATTGTCCCTTTGATCTTACTGTCAAGGCTGTTACTCCATTACCTCTTAATCATAGATTACTTTCAACAGATGGTGATCTTATTTCTACTCCAGAAGTTTACAGATCATTTGTTGGCAAGTTAAACTATCTCACTAATACTAGACCTGACTTGGCTTATGCAGTACAATTTCTTAGTCAGTTTATGCAGCAGCCAAGGTCACCTCATTTGCAAGCTTTACAGCATACTCTCAGATATGTTGCTCATTCCATGGGTCAAGGCATTCTTTTACAGTCTGCAGATAGTCTCACATTACAGGCTTTTTCTGACTCTGACTGGGCCTCTTGTCCAGAATCCAGAAGATCAATTACTGGCTATATTTTGTTGTTTGGAAACTCTCCTATTGCTTGGAAATCTAAGAAACAGAGTACTGTTTCTCGTTCTTCTTTAGAATCAGAATATCGAGCAATGGCCTCAGCTGCTTCTGAAGCAACCTGGACTGTTAGATTGTTAGAAGAACTAGGGGTTATGAACCTAAAGCCTATTACTCTCAACTGTGACAACCAATCAGCCATACACATAGCTAAAAATCCAGTTTTTTACGAGCGTACCAAACATATTGAAATCGATTGTCATTTCACTCGTGATAAAGTTCTTGAGGGGCTTATTCAACTCACATATCTTCCTACTCAAAACCAGTTAGCTGATGTTTTTACTAAGATTTTACCTTCTCAACAGTTTAACAATCTTATATCCAAGTTAGGAATGCATCCTTCTGTACATTCCAACTTGAGGGGGGATGATAAATATACTAGTCTTGTGGATCAAAAGAAATATTTCCCGCCAAGTCCAAGCAAACAGTCCACAGTCCACATCAGCAGTCCACATCATTGATCATTGCCAGTAAAGCACCAGTTGCAAGTTGGCATAACAAACTTTAGTTAGTTATTCTGTTGAACCAATTGGTATTTAAGCAAGTCATGTACAGATAGTTTGTTTACCAGTTTGTAAATATTTTTCATTTTACTTGTTTTTACTCATTGTAACAAACACATTGTTCATAATGAAGTTTCATCTTCTCCAAGAAATGTTCTGAGTTTACTTGTTCATTCTTCGTTAATTCTCAACGAATTACACACCGGCAGTCTGCCCTCCACTTGAACGTCTTTGTTAAAGTAAATTCCAGCTACAAAACACTAGCCTTTGACCTTTTAACCTTTTTACTCCGTCTACTTTTAATCTTCTAATCTTTTATTATACTAGCTTAAAACCCGAGCGATGCACAGACTTTTTTAATTTTAAATAAATTTTTCATTAATTTGAATTATTTTTTTTAAGACATGATTTTCGAAGGCTTAAATTTTTAAATGAGATGATTTGATAACAATTACATAAATGTTACCATGATATTTCTAAAAAATGAGAGATTTTAGTTAAAAAAATATAGAAATGATGGTAGGTTTTAGTTGAAAAAGATAATCGGTTAATTATTAGTAATTATAAAATTATTATTTTATTTTATTAAATCGAATCGTCCGTGATATAATTAGAAAAAGAGATATCTTAGTTAGATAATATAGAAAGGTAACATAGAAAAGAGATATCTTAGGTAGATAATATAGAAAGGTAACATGTCCGCAAGGGTTGTCTCAGTTGGTTAAAGAGAGGTCATCTCACCTCTTGGTCACAGGTTCTACTCCCATGGAAGGCGGATTTGTGATTATGTCATCCTGGGGCAGAGCCTGTCGCACTTATGCGGTTTGTTCACAGTGTTTTTAGAAAAGGAGAAATTAATATAGCCCGTGATATTTCAAGAAAAAGAACTATTTTAGTTTGAAAATAAAGAAAAGATAATATGTTTTAACTGAAAAAGGTAATCGGTTAATTATTAGTATTACAATATTATTATTTTATTTTATTAAATAGTACGACCCATGATATAATTGGAAAAAAAAAGATTTTAGTTAGAGAAAATAGAAAAAGTAACGTGAAAATTAATAAAGCAACATGTTTAAGGTGAAAAAGGTAATTTATTAGTTTATAGTAATTATAATTTAATTATGTTATTTTTACTAAATAAAATTGCTCGTAGTGTTTTTAGAAGATGAGATATTAATGTTGCCCGTGATATTTCTAGAAAAAAGGGATTTTAGTTAGAAGATATGAAACGATTTAGCTTGAAAAGGTAATCGGTTAATTATTAGTATTATAATATTATTGTTATTATTTTTTATTACATGGAACCTCCCATGATATAATTGGAAAAATAGAGATTTTAGTTAGATAAAATAGAAAAGGCAACGTGTTTTAGCTGAAAAAGTTAATTAATTAGTTAATAGTAATTATAATATAATTATGTTATTTTATTAAACAAAATTGCTCGTAGAGTTTTTAAAAAAGGAGAAATTTTAGTTAGATAAAATATAAAAGATATTTTATTTTACCTGAAAAGTGAAATTAATTAGTTATTGAAAAATAGAAAATGTAATATGTTTAACCTGAAAAAGGAGATTGATTAGTTATTAGAATAAATTTTATATGTAATTAGGTAAAATCAATAAATACCGTACCAACCGACCAAACTTATAATGTTTCGGCTATTATAATATAGTATAGATATTATAGATTTAAGTAAGGATAATTAAGTAAAAAAATCTGGTTTGAAAATGAGATATTTCAGTTAGAAAATATAAAAAAAAATTACCTTGGAAAAGGTAATTAGTTAGTTATTAATAAATATAATATTATTAGTTTATTTAATTAATTAGAAAAACTATATTTTTGGAAAGAAAATATTTTAGTTAAAAAAGTTAGAAAAGGTAATAGTTGAAAAAGGTAATTAATTCGTTATTATTTAGGAGAAAATGAGATATTTCAATTAGAAAAGATAGAAAAGATATTACCTTTTAGCTGGATAAGATAATCAGTTAGTTATTAGTAATTATAATATTATTAGTTTATTTCATAAATTAAAACGATCATATTTTTGGGAAGAAGAGATTATTGTTAAAAAAAGTTATAAATGTAAAGGTAGAAATGGTAATAGCTGAAAAAGATAATTGGTTACTTATTATTTAGTAGAAAATGAGATATTTTAGTTAGAAAATATAGAAAAGAATTTACCTTTTAGTTGGAAAAGGTAATCAGTTAGTTATTAGTAATTATAATATATTAGTTATTTCATTAATTGGAACGATCATGTTTTTGGAAAAAATAGATTTTAGTTAGAAAAGTTACAATTAAATAAGATAAGTACTGTGAAAAGATAATTGGTTAGTTATTATTTAGAAGAAAATTAAATGTTTTAGTTTAGAAAAATAAATAGATATTTTAGTTAGAAAATATAGAAAAGATATTACCTTTTAGCTGGAAAAGGTAATTAGTTAGTTATAAGTAATTATAATATATTAGTTATTTCATTAATTAGAACGATCATTTTTTGGAAAGAATAGATTTTAGGTTGAAAAGTTAGAAAAGGTAATAGCTGAAAAAAGTAGTTGGTTCCTTATTATTTAGGGGAATTGTTGGGAAGAGCTAATTGTGATATTTTGAGAAATTAAAGATTGTGTTTTATTTTTTAATAAGTAAAATAATTTATGGTAATAAAGTAAAAGAATTAAATATGGTAAGTATTGTACCGTACCAAAACTTTTAATATTTCGACATATAGTATAAATTAATAAAATGTATTAATCTTCTACTTTTAAAATGTATAATCCTGCAACAAATTAAAAAAAGAGGAGACACTACACTAGTTTCGTCGTATTTTATTATATTAAAATGATAGGCCTAGAGCCTAAAGAGGTACTCCTGTAGATCTAGCAGAGCGCAAAAAGGGAATCATGGTCCGAGATTCTTTGCAACCTATGTATTGTCCTGTCATGTGTCAACTCTCGTCTTTCTTTCGTCCTCGACTCTCTTTTCCATTTTTATATGTACACTAGACAATCAATCCTATATTATTATAAACGAAACAGAGTATATTTGGTTGTTGGTTTGGTTCACTTTTTTTGATACACTTAATAACAATCGTTAGATTTTAAGATAAATAAATAAGAACCGTTGATATAATGCTAAAAGAATATTCCTTTTCTTATATTTGAAATATTCTTATAGGTTCCAAGTTCGAATCTCACGGTATATTTGGTTGTCGGTTTGGTACTCTTTTTTTGGTACATTCAATAACAACCGTTAGATTTTATGATAAATAAATAAGAACCGTTGGATCTAATGCTAAAAGAATATTCCTTTTCTTATATTTGAAATACTCTTATAGGTTCCAAGTTCGAATCTCACCAACAACATATCTCGATTAAACATATATATTATTTTATAAACTACTCTCACGAGTTTAAGATTCAATATATATATATATATATATAGGCTAGCGTTCAAATAGAAACCAACCTTAGAATAGAAACTAGAAACCTACACTAAATAAATTATATTTCATTTATTTTAATGGCCCCGCTAGGGGCACCTTCACAAAAAACGTTTAAAATTCTTAGCTCTATTCAACAAAAATATAAAAAAAATAAAAAAAAATTAAAAAAAAAAGTTACTGTTCACGTGCCACGTCATCACGTGAACAGTAACTTTTTTTAATTTTTTTATTTTTTTATATTTTTGTTGAATAGAGACAATAATTTTAAATGTTTTTTGTATTGGAGTACCCCTAATTTGGTCATTAGATTAGCTTGAAATATTTAATTTAGGTTTAGTTTCTAGTTTCTATTCTAAGTTAGTTTCTATTAGAACAAGACCCTATATATATATATATATATATATAGAGGCTAGTAATCAAATAGAAACCAAAGTTAAAATAGAAACTAGAAACCAACACTAAATAAATTATGCATTAATTCATAAAAAAAAACTAATTTTTTTTTTAAAATGATGACGTGGTAGCAGTTTTTTTTTTTTTTAATTTTTTTTGATGACTGAATAGAGTGTAGAATTATAAGACTTTTTCGTATTTGGTATCCCTAGCGGAACCCTTTAGAATAAAAGAAATATGAAGGGACTCATTATAAGAGGGGTCTCATTTGAGCATCTCCCTATATATATATATACTAGTCGAATAAGCCGCGCTTCGCGGCGGCCTTATAATTTTTTTTAAAAATTTTTTAAATAAAGATCATTTTAAGAAAAAAAAACAACAAAAATATTTTTATAATATCAATATAAATTGGTGAACACAATATTGTATAAATTAAATATACATATATGATGAGATAAATTATTCATATATTTTTCTATACCGATTTTGTTTTACGATTTTTTAGGCCGACACCCGTTGTATATATTATAAAAATACTCAGCATACACAATAATAAAAATTTAAATACTAAAATACTCTTTGACTTTGATTTACCGATTTTGCCTCACAATTCTTTTTTAAAATTTTAAATATATCTAAAATATCAATATAAATTGGTGAACACAATATTGTATAAATTAAATATACATAGATAATAAGATAAAATATCCATATATTTTTCTATACCGATTTTGTCTCACAATTTTTTAGACCGACACCCGTTTGTATATATTATAAAAATACTTAGCATACACAATAATAAAAATTTAAATATTAAAATGCTCTTTGACTTTGATTTATCGATTTTGCCTCATAATTTTTAGGCCGACGCCCGTTGTATATATTTTAAAAATACTAAGTATATACAATATAAATCGAGTAAATATGATTACAAATATGGTGATAAAATTTGATTATTAGAAGTAATGATTGTATATATTTAAGAATATAAAATTTCTTTTCTATTTCGAATATATACTATAAGAATATAAATTTTTTTTTTTATTTCGAATATATAATTTCTTTTCAATTTCGAATATGTAATTTGAGTTCTTCTTCCCTACAAATTCGAATTCGAGAACCTTTTCTATTTCAAAGATGTTTATGTTAACGTTTATATTAATGTTAAAAAAGGAATATATACTAATTTTTTATTTGCGATGCACGAATTTTTTTAAATATTATATGAATTTTTTCATTAATTGAAATTAATTTTTTAAAACAATAATTTTGGAGTCTTAAATTTTTATATGAGATAATTTGATAATAATTATATAAATGTTATCCATGATATTTCTAGAAATGAAGAGATTTTAATCAGAAAATATAGAAAAAATGATAGGTTTTAGTTAAAAAAGGTAGTAATTGGTTAATTATTAATAATTATAAAATAATTTTTTTATTTTATTAAATATAATGTCCGTGATATGATTAGAAAAAGAGAGGATTTAGTTAGAGAAAATTAAAATTTGACATGTCTAGGTGAAAAAGGTAATTGATTAGTTTATAGTATTTATAATTTAATTACGTTATTTTACTAAATACAATTGCTCTCGTAAACGTGATATTTCTATTAAAAGAGTGATTTTAGTTAGAAAATATATAAAAGATGATACGTTTTAGCTGAAAAGGATAATCAGTTCATTATTAATATTATAAATTATTAGTTTATTATATTAAATAGAACCGCCCGTGATATAATTGGAAAAAGAGATATTTTAGCTAGAGAAATAGAAAGGTAACGTGAAAATTAAAAAGATTATACGATTTATGTGAAAAAGGTAAGTGAATAGTTTATAGTATTTATAATTTAATTAAGGTAATCGACAAATTACCATTAATTTTAATTTAATGTAAATTAATATATTCATGTTTACGGATTATAATAATTTTTCCTTATTATAAACAACGTATAAATATTTTAATATATTTTATTAATAATTGAAAAATATGATATAATATTTTCGGGTATATATTAATGATTGTAAGATTAGTTTTAAATTAAAAAGTTAACGTGTTTTAATTTGAAAGGAAATATTAATGATTGTAAGGTATGATACGATTGATGTTTTTATAAACAACGTATACAGATTTTTAATATATTTTATTAATAATTGAAAAATATGATGTGATATTTTCGGGTATATATTAATGATTTTAAGATTAGTAGGTGTTTATAAAAGGTAATATGTTCAATTAAAAGCAAATATGAAAAAAGACAATCGACAACTTACCATTAATTATATTATATTATTATTTATTTTAGGAGTTTTAGTAGTATAGATACCATATATATATATATATATATATATATATATATATATATATATATGATGTGATATTTTCGGGTATATATTAATGAATTTAAGATTAATATGTGTTTATAAAAGGTAATATGTTCAATTAAAAGTAATAGTGAAAAAAGACAATCGACTACTTACCACTAATTATATTATGTTATTATTTAATTTAGGAGTTTTAATAGTATAGATATCATATATATTTTTTATAATGAAGGGTAAATAAGTAAATTCAATTAGTACCAAAAAATAGGTACCAAAACTTTTAATGTAATTGAAAAATATGATGTAGTATTTTTGGTTATATATTAATGATTATAATATTAGTTTTAAATTAAAAAGTTAACATGTTTTAATTTGAAAGTAAATATTAATGATTATACGGTATGATACGATTGATGTTTTTATAAACAACGTGTACAGTTTTTTAATATATTTTATTAATAATTGAAAAATATGATGTGATTGTTTATTTTAGGAGTTTTAATATTATAGATATCATAAATATATGATGTGATATTTTCGGGCATATATTAATGATTTTAAGATTAGTAGGTGTTTATAAAAGTAATACGTTCAATTAAAAGTAAATGTGAAAAAAGGAAATCGACTACTTACCATTAATTATATTATGTTATTATTTATTTTAGGAGTTTTAATAGTATATGCACGGGTTTCTTGTATTATATTATAAATTTTATTTAATGTTATAATTATGTTTTTGTATAATCATTATTTTTAATATTTTTTTATTTTTTATTTAATATATATTAATATACCCATTATACATATTATATTAATGTTTCCTTATTATAAACAATGTATATAATTTTTAATATATTTTATTAATTATTGAGAAATATGATGTGATATTTTCGGGTATATATATCAATGATTGTAAGATTTGTTGTAAATTAAATGGGTAACGTGTTTTAATTACAAAGGAAATATTAATGATCGAATCGATTAATTACCATTAATTTAAATTTGTTTTAAATTAAAAAGGTAATGTGTTTTAATTGAAAGAAAATATTAATGATGGAAAGATATGATATGATCGATGTTTTTAGGTTTTTATAAAAGGTAATATGTTTAACTAAAAGTAAATGTGAAAAGGCAATCTTCTAATTACCATTAATTTTTTATATTAATGTGAAAAAGGCAATCGACTAATTACCATTAATTTTATTATCTTAATCGGCTAATTATCATTAATTATAACGTCTTTTAATTGGAAAGAAAATATTAATGATGGAAAGATATGATATGATTGATGTTTTTAGGTGTTTATAAAAGGTATTATCTCGACTTATTACCATTAATTATATTATGTTATTATTTATTTTAGGTGTATTTATGTTTCTTTACAATGAAGAGTAAATAAGTAAATTCACTAAGTACCAAAAAATAGGTACGATGCACGGATTTTTTTAGATATGTAACAAATTATATTTTATGTTACAATTATATTTTTATATAATCATTATTTACAATATTTCATTTTAATTTTAATATTAATAATTTAATATAAATTTAATTAATGATATGAATGGTTTAAAACTTATATTATAAAAGTTTAAAATAAATATGTCGTTGATATAATTCGAACCTTAAAATTTTCGTAAATTATATCTAACGATTCTGCTTTTTTACTAAAAATCTAATGGTCATTATTCGTAATATACAGATTTCTATTATATTTTGTTAGTGATTAGAAGATATGATGTGATATTTTTGGTTATATATTAATTATTGCTAGATATGATATGATTGGAATATATGATATGATTGATGATTTTCGGTGTTCATAAAAGATAATATCTTCAACTAAATGTGAAAAAGGCAATTGACTAATTAGCATTCATTATATTATGTTATTATTTGTTTTAGGTGTTTTAATAGTATGGATATCGTATATATTTTTCTTATAATAAAAGTTAAATAAGTAAATTCACGAAATACTAAAAAACATATACCAAAAAATAGGTACCAATATTTTTAATGTTTCATCTATTATATAATTAATTTTAATTTAATATAATTTAATATATTCATGTTTACGGATTATACTAATGTTTCCTTATTATAAACAACGTATACAGATTTTTAATATATTTTATTGATAATTAAAAAATATGATGTGATATTTTCGGGTATATATTAATGATTGTAAGATTAATTTTAAATTAAAAAGGTAACGTGTTTCTATTATAAAGGAAATATTAATGATTGAAAAATATGATACAATTGATTTTTTGGTGTTTATAAAAGGTAATATTTTCAAGTGAAAAAGGCAATCGACTAATTACCATTAATTATATTATGCTAATATTTATTTTAGGTGTTTTTTTTTTGAAAATGACGGTGTGATATTTTCGGGTATATATTAATGATTGTAAGATTTGTTTTAAATTAAAAATATAACGTGTTTTAATTCGAAAGAAATTATTAATGATCGAAAGATATGATACGATTGAAGTTTTTAGGTGTTTATAAAAGGTAACATATACAACTAAAAGTAAATGTGAAAAAGGTAATAGAATAATTACCATTAAGTTTATTATATTAATGTGAAAAAGGCAATCGACTAATTACCATTAATTTTATTATGTTAATCGACTAATTACCATTAATTATAACGTGTTTTAATTCGAAAAGAAATATTAATGATGGAAAGATATGATACTATTGTTATTTTTAGGTGTTTGCAAAAGGTAATATCTTGACTAATTACCATTAATTATATTATGTTATTATTTATTTTAGGTGTATTTATTTTTATTTATAATGAAGAGTAAATAAGTTAATTCACAAAGTACAAAAAAACAGGTACCAAAACTTTTAATGTTTCGGCTTTTGATATTTTCGGGTATATATTAATGATTGTAAGATTAGTTTTAAATTAAAAAGATAACGTATTTTAATTGGAAATGAAATATTAATAATTGGAAGATATGATATGTTTTTAGGTGTTTATAAAAGGTAACATCTTCAATTAAAAGTAAATGTGAAAAAAGGTAATCTGAATACTTACCATTAATTGTATTATGTTATTATTTATTTTAGGAGTTTCTATAGTATAGATATGATATAGATTTTTCTTTATAATTAAGGGTAAATAAGTAAATTCACTTAGTACCAAAAAACAGGTACCAAAATTTTCAATGTTTCGGAATTTATATAATAGTATAGATATAATTTAAAGTTTTAATTAACCATCTTACAAAAATTACGAACATGACGCACAAAGAAAAAATATATGCAGCTATTCTTTTAAAAAAATAATGTATACTGGAACGACGGTAATTATCGAGAGAGTTCATCTTGCACAACGAAAGATTGTTCAATATATGAGAACATCTATATCCCGACTTCAGTTGGTGTAACTGATGGGTATGAACAGTGGACTATCACCGATTTTTTATGTGTGCACGTCAATTGTGATGCTACTATTTTCAAGAATGTTGGTGTCGACTGGATTGCCCGGGATACCCTTGTAATCATTTTTATTTTCAAGAATATTTATATTCTATGTGTTAAGCAATCTGAAAACGAAACGACTATTTTTTAGCTCGTTTTTTGTTTCACAATCAGGTTGTAGCTGACAGTTCGGGGGTTTGTCCCGACTGGATTTCAATGTTTAAGTATTAATAAAATCTTCTTGTTCGTCAAAAAAAGAATATTGTATATGATAAATATCTATTTTTGAGTAATCCAAAATGGATAACAACTACTATTTTAAATTTCGGGAAGCAACATGCATGCTTTTCGGTTAGATGATGAATTTTCTTGAATGAATAAATCCCCTTGTATGTTTATTGTATTTGGATACAATTCATGAATGAGAATTTCACCGTGGCCATTTGGCCATTATCACAAAAAAAAAAAAAAAAAAATCGGGACAAGGAAAATAATGAAAACCTTTTCGTCCAAAAAATTAAACAAATTTTCATACCTTTGAGACACATATGAATATGGTAATGTTGTGTTAATTAGGAGTGTAATTGCGCGAGCCGAATCGAGTCGAACACTATCATGATTGAATTTGAATTTGATCAAAAATTTTGGGTTTGAACTTGGTCGAATCTTTCATTTCAAGCTCGAAACTTGTCTCGTAAAAAGTTTGATATATTCGAGTTTGGCTCGAAAACTTCAATCGATTTCATCAAATATTGACGAAAGCTTGAATATGATCTGTAAAGCTCGAACTCGGCTCGAAAACTCGAATCGATTTCATCAATGATTGACGAAAGCTCGAATTCGGCTCGATAAAATTCATAAATTATATATAAATATTAAATACTTATATCAAAATATATGTATAATATGAAAAAAATAAAAATAATAAAAACACGATTAGGCTCACGAATCTTACAAACCGATTAATTTCAAGCTCAAGCCCGGTTCGGTAAAATATTCGAATAGCTCGAAATCGATTTGATTATTACTAAACCAAATTCGAATATTTTATAAACCAAATTCAAAAAAAAAAAACTTGACTAGTTTACGCCACTAGTGTTAATTATGAAACTGCGGATTGATTACATACATTAAAAAATAGTTAGACGTGAGACAGACGTAGAGTTGGCAAGTGGTAACCACCCCATATCTACGTTCACGTAACTAACTAACTAACTGATTCATAATTTTGTACACCAGCAAACATTGATTCAGTATCTTAGCTGTCCGAATTTATAAGTCAAAAAAGGTTGTGCTTGAGGTGATTGTTTAAAACGTGTCTTTTTAATAGGTTAGGTTGTGAGTTTTAAACATTTTGATTTATTATAAAAATAAATAAGACTTAAGAGCATGTAAACTATGATGCTCGAATTTCTCTAGTAACACACAAATGTGCCTGGGTTTGAAAATGTATTCCAATTTTTTTTTAAACAATACATATTTTAATTAATGATGTCAATATGTATAATAGAATAGGGTTCATTCTACTTATATGAAAAAATTGAAAAGAAAATTCTGGCAACTCAACATTTTTGAAAAAAAAATTCCAAAAATTTATTGAAAAGTCTTTGACAATTCTTAAGCTGAAGAATGGAATAATGGGATGGGCACAAATTGGATAGTGTAACTTTTAATTAGACTCTCTTAGCTAATAGTAAGGGAAAGAAGTGAATGCTAGCTGGCTGTTTGCTTGAAACATAAGAAATGAATGTCTACACCAAAGTGGTGCTACCCAGCTCTTATTTACCCAAATGTTTCCTGGATTGGGCCTACCAATACCATGATTTGTTAGTTGTAAAGGTAAACGGATCCTCTGTCCCCTTCTTCATGTTCCTTCCGTATCCCTTACTCTTTTTAGTATTAAAAGAGTGTTTTTACGGGACCCATTTTAATGAAAATAATATTTTTATTTTTATTTTCCATCATATAACTTCCTCATATCCATCTTTAGCTATCAGCTCTCCCTCTAATTTTGTTTGGTTTTGATTTTAACATTCTAACTAACATCTTGTTAGTCTTTGATTTTATTAGTATGTTTTTCAGCATGTGTGTTATCATGCATTGTTTCTATACATTTTACCAGTTTGTGTTTGATACTCAAAAGATCACCACCTTTCTTCCCAATACTAATTGTCTTTCTTTTACAGTTGATATGGGAAGTTACAAATACAAATTCACATGTAATTTATGTAAATTTAAAGCATATCAAGGGCAAATCCACATTACAATTTTTATAGTAGCATGAGTAGACAGTATCAGTATAAACTAGCAAAAAAGAAGAGCACATGTCAACTAGCAAAAAAGAAGAGCACATCTTCTGTCAATTGCCAAGATCACATACTGTTTTAAAGTTTTTAATAACTATCAGAAAACGGAAAACAGTTTAAAGCTTCGGGTGATGCTCAGGTCGTACAAGGTTCCTTGGATAGACATTGACATATATATCAAGGTCATATTCTAATGTTTCTGCTTCCTTGATAACAACACCGAGCTTCGATGGGCTTCTGAGGGACATTTGGTTAGTTCTATCCACCTGTCCAGCAGAGAATGAGCAAATTTAACATCCTTTGGCACAATCCTGAGATAAGATACAAGGAAATCAGGAGGATGAAGGCCTTAGTTATATAAAATGTTGGACTGACATAATAATGGAGCCAACCATTAGGCTTCATTATCCTTTAAACAAATAAACTATATATCAGTATAGGAGATGCAGAGTTTACTTCATCGCTCAAGGTCTGGCAACATCAACGGGCAGTTAGGATCATTGTTTCCAAGAAGAGGGATATACTCTGACCCTCTAACATGAACACTGTAGCAAGCTAAAAAAAATGAAGGGTTACACTCATAAAAGAACAATAAATATACTTAATTTGAATATTTGACCAAAAATGATAGTTATCAAACAAAGAAATATGAGATTATCAGATTTTGTTTATCAATAGAGATTGTTTCTATTTAATTTGACCTACCCTAATGTGACATTACAACTGTAAAACAATTTCACATGGAATAATAATTTTAGATGCTTGTTTACTATTTTGAATGTGTATGTGTTACATTTATATTTAATGCATCTTGTTATCTCGGCAAGAGCATCTACCTCAAATTCGATTTATGCTCTACTTACAAGTTGCAAATGAAACCCTGAATAGGAATGATCACGGTAAGTGGAAAAGTTATGTGATTGTTGTGAATGTTGGGCAGAATACTGAGAATATAAAGTATGTGCTCACTGAGGAAAGGGAGCCCCTTGTAATTGTGTCTCATAGAGTACGAAAGATTTATGGTGGTTGGAAATATGTCAACAGTAATTAAACATGAGGACATGAAAAACGATTTATTAAATCATGGATTCTCTTCAACATATGTTTGGGAAACAATCTGATAAGTCATGTCATGACACAATCAAAGTTCATGAATACAAAAATGAACAAGGGAACTCATCTATAACATCATGTTCTAACCACCACAAATTTCATTTATGACACAGATTTGCATAGGGTGACAGTTGATAAATGCAAAGTCCAAAGAGTAAAGACCCAAAAAATAAAGCGCCGATACTAAGCCAAGCATAAGCAACACAGAAACAGTTTAGAATATTATTGTACTAAGGAAAGCACGAGGCATACATAACTATCCATTGTAATCTAGCAGAAATAGTGGCTAACCATACCATTTTCTATCTTCATTACACTTTGAAGCATTGTATCCATCTTCATTTTCATGTCCGTATTGTCGTCCATGATGGGGGAAAGAAGAGTCATCTGTCTGTAGATATCTTGCACAAACCTGCATATCTTCTGAGCAAATTCAACTTCACCATCAGAAACTCGTCCAATTGCCAACCTCATTAGCTCTCCTGTTAAGTCAGCAAGCTAAACCACGAAACAACAGAATCACTTTCACCATATATAATCAAACCAAAGATGATCAATTGAATGAATTAAAAGAGCACAAACTATGTGCAGCAAATGCAACAGGTGTACAAGATATATAGCTACCCCCAGCAGATAATCAAGGACGTTAATTTTCAGGGGCTCAACAGATGGATCACTTAAAGGTGATAACTCAGAATTCATCTCTTCAAGACTTAGCAGGGTTCCAGTTCTGCAGAAGTTACAAAATGTTGCAGCCTCAATGTATTCTTGTATCTGTGGACGAGCAAGAGTAAGATGATGAAAAACATCAATTCATTAAAAACAAAACAAGTATAATGAAATGCATATATTACCCCCGGAGAGTATGCACGTCTTAATTTCCAGAAATCGGTTCCTTTCAGTTCTTTGACTAATCGGGAGATGTACTGATCTTTCACAGCAGCTAGATCCTTATTTGCCTTCTCCAAAACTTCCTCTTTGTTGTTTTTACTGATCCTGTTATTGGAGGACCATCAAGATGATTCAAAACTAAAAGAACCAAGGAAAGGCTTCAAAGCAGGGAACACCAGACGTTAAGGTTTCCACCATATATATTTTATTATTAAACAGCAAAAAGCAATGACAGCAGAAAACTTAATATCTGCCCTACGATTACGAATCTGGAAAATATCAGGCTACATATTTGTTAAATTATCACAACACAAAAAAATTTAATAACAGGACTGTTGTGACGGTAAATATCAGAAGGAAGAGTGTTTATAAATAGTGTAGTCAAAACATCCTAGAAAATACACGCATGAACAGAAAAAAGAAAAAAAAAACCGAAAAATGAAGACAAGTGTAAACAAAGACCAGTAAATTGGTGAAACTTGATGATGACGATGCACGAAACACATGACCATACGGTCCATACCTGTGCACCTGAAATATAACCTTCTTGCTATTGATGGTGATGTCCCTACTTGCTTTCACCACCCTTTCCCTTTTGTCATTCTACAGAGTTGAATAGATTAATTAGTTTGAGAGTATACATGAAGGATAGATAAGTTTGAACTTAAACAATCTCACAACAAACATGCATACTGTGTTTGAGCTATTATGGCACAACGCTAAAAAGTCTGGAAATAACATTGTCAATAAAATGCAAGAAAATAAAAACGTGCCAAAAACGCAACACAAGGGTCCAAGTTCTAATCAAATTGGGTCGAAAAAATAGTCTAACACTATACTCAAGGGTCTCAACTAAGTTACCTTAACAGCGCAATGCAAGTAGATTGCCATAAGTCCAGTATTTTGAACCATCCGTTCTAATACTGGAAAGAGTGATCGAGTCGTAGGAAGTGGCACATCACAATAGGCAAGCAATCAATCTCGACAAGATTTTACAACTAGATATAATGGGACTCAATTCTAACATGGAATTATTTGTGCATTTACACTACTACCAGCAAAAACACAATTAGCTCTTGTGAATTGTGATCGATATTTAAACCAGTTAAACTAATTCATATTTGTTGGAAACGTGTATGGGCTTATACCAAATAATGTAAATATATATAAGAAGAAATTAAAATTTCTTTTCTTTCTCTCACACAAGAGCTTCAGCTCTTTCTTTCTGGCTCTCTGCTCTCTTACACTTCGGTGTGATTATTGTTCTTCTAGATACTAGTATTTATAGGCTATAATTAATTACATCATTGCTTACATAAATTCAAGGATGACATATTCACTTACCTCATACATGTATGAACATGTGTGTTTTTATTTGACTTGTTTTCTTAGCCTACAATTCTAGAATATATGGAGTTTGAATTCTAACACTCCCCCTCAAACTCGATTTTCCATTCCGAGCTTCTTTTTCATTTTCTGAAATGTCTCTGGCTTGGCTTCGTGAAAATATCTGCTAAATTTTCTTCAGTCTTACAGTGCATCAGCTCCACGATTTTATCGTTCACTTGTTCTCGAATAAAATGATATTTAATATTGATGTGCTTGCTTCGACTGTGTGACACTGGATTTTTCACAAGTGAAATAGCAGATTTATTATCGACGTAAATAGTAACCGGATCCTCCTTGGCAAGATTTAACTCGCCCAATATGTAGCCTAGCCACATAGCTTGACACGCGCATGCTGCTGCTGCGATGTATTCTGCCTCACATGTTGAGAGAGCAACTGTCTGTTGCTTCTTTGATGACCACGAAAATATTGCCGAACCGATATGAAAAGCATAACCTGAAGTGTTTTTCCCGTCATCCAAGTCACGACCATAATCACTGTCTGAGTAGCCAACTAATTTTGAATTTTGAGAATGCGTGTAGAACAGACCATGATTAAGTGTACCTTTTATGTACCTCAAAATTATTTTAGCTGCCATGAAGTGATTTTGCTTCGGCTTCTCCATGTACCTACTAACCAGTCCAACTGCATACATGATATCTGGACGAGTGAAAGTTAGGTACCTCAGACTTCCAACCAAACTTTTGAACAATGTCGGATTTACCGACTCTCTCGTTGAATCAATTCTGAGCTTTATGCTTGCTTCTGCTGGCGTGCTCACTGGCTTGCATTCTTCCATTCTGAATTTCTTTAAAAACTGCTCCGCATATTTTTTTTGTGACATAAAGATCCCATCTTTGCTTTGCTTCACTTCGACTCCAAGAAAGTATGACATTTGACCAATATCTGTCATCTCAAATTCATTAGTCATAACTTTCTTAAAATCATTGAACATACCAGGGTTGTTTCCGGTAAAGATCATGTCATCCACGTACAAGCACACGATCATAAATCTCCCCCTTGATTTGTTTTTGTGTAGAGTGCATATTCGTACGGACTCTTCACAAACCATTTTTCTGAAAGTATTCATCAACCCTTGTGTTCCACGCTCTCGGGGCTTGTTTCAACCCGTACAGTGCTTTCTTTAGCCGGTAGACTTTGTTTTCTTTGCCTTTTTGAACATATCCGGGAGGTTGCTCAATATAGACTTCTTTTTCGAGATAACCATTCAGAAATGCTGATTTGACATCCATCTGAAAAATCTTCCACTGGTTCTGAGCTGCAATAGCTGTAAGAAGTCTGATGGTATCAACTCTTGCAACTGGAGCAAATACCTCATCGTAGTCAATCCCATGTCTCTGCTTGTAGCCTTTAGCCACTAGCCTTGCCTTGTGCTTTTCAACTTTGCCTTCTTGATTTGTCTTGGTCTTATAGACCCATTTGACACCAATAGCTTTGTGTCCTTCTGGAAGACTTGTAAGCTTCCAAGTATCATTCTTCTTGATTGCACCAATTTCTTCATCCATAGCCTTATTCCATTTGCTTTCTTCAGAAGCTTCCTCAAATGTCACTGGATCGCATTCAGCCATTAAACAGAATAATGAATAATCAAAAGTTGCTTGTACCGGACTAGTTGCCTCATAAATACTATCCAGACTCCGCATTTTTCTGGGTGCTCCCCCTGAACTGCTGCTTCCTGAACTCGATGGTGTCGAGGCAGGAGTTTGCTGATTTGGACTTTGGGGAGGAGTTGGATCATCATCTCCACCATCTTCTATGTTGGAGTCATCACCATCATCATCATCATCATTGAAAAATAAACCCGCAACTTTTCTTTCTTCCTCGCTCCATATCCAGTAATCAGATTTATCAAACTCAACAACTCGAGAAATGATTAATTTCTTCGTGAGGGGATTATAGAGTCTGTACGCCTTGCTCCTTTTATCATATCCGGTAAAGATGCACTTCTCGCCTTTATCATCCAGCTTCTTTCTTTTCTGATCAGGAACATGTGCATATGCAATGCACCCAAAAATTCTGAGATGCCAAACTGATGGTTTACTACCACTCCATGCTTCATTTGGAGTTTTGTTTCTGACACTTTTTGTTGGACATCGATTCAACAAATAAACTGCACATAGAACGGCTTCAGCCCAGAAAGTCCTCGGCATATGCTTTGCTTTCACCATGCTCCTTGCCATGTCTAGAATGGTGCGATTCTTCCTTTCTACAACACCATTTTGCTGTGGAGTATATGCCGTTGTCAACTGATGATTTATACCATGTGCTCTGCAAAAACTTCTAAACAAGTTTGAAGTGTACTCGCCTCCTCTGTCTGATCGAAGTACCTTCAAGTAATGGCCACTTTGCTTTTATGCCATAGCTTTGAACTCCTTGAATTTATCAAGAGCCTCCGCTTTTTCTTTCAAGATATATACCCAACTTTTCCTGCTAAAATCATCAATAAAAGTTAGGTAATACCTGTTTTCGCCAAGTGATGGAATATCAAATGGACCAGCAATATCAATGTGAACAATCTCCAATGGCCTTCTAGCTCGCCATGATTTTCCAACTGGAAAGCTTTGTCGGTGTTGCTTCCCCTTGACACAAGCTTCACACAAATTTTCTGGTTCGATGATTTCTGGTAAACCGTCCACCATCTTTGTCTTTGACAATAGTTTCAAGCCAGAAAATCCAAGATGACCGAACCTCAAGTGCCATAACCATGAGTCATTTTTAATGATTGACTTTAAGCACTTCTGCACATTTGTCTGCATATCAAGTGTGAACAGACGATTCTTTGACATCTCTACATTGGCAATCAATTCTCGAACTTGATTTCTGATAGTAAGAGAATTATCCAGCATCTGAATATTGTATCCTTTCTCCACAAGTTGGCCAAGACTGATGATATTACTTTTCAAAGCAGGTATATAATATATATCATTTATATACTTTTTATCACCTCTCTTTGTCACAATCGTAACAGTATCTTTCCCTTTGACTCGTCACCAAAAGTAAATTCTCCGCTGATGGTGTCGTCTAGCTCCGTAAATAATTCCTTGCGACCGCACATGTGGTTGCTGGCGCCGGAATCAAGATACCAAATATTCTTTTTGCCTTCTTCATCTCCTTTGTAAGTGAGGAACATAGCAGACCCCACATCTTTATCTTCTTTTGCTGCTGCAAAATGACTTCGTTCTTCTACATTCGGTGATCTACACTCATAACTGAAGTGACCATATTTGTTACAATTATAACATTGTAATTGAGACTTATCACCTCGTTGTTGGAATCCGCCTCTTCCTTGACCTCTAAAATTTTTACCACGACCAGATGGTTGATAGTCTTCATTATTCTGGCCTCTACTGAACGTCTGTCTTCCACGTCCTTGTCCACCTCGGTAGCTACCTCTATAGCCACCTCTGCCATGTGAAGAATTGCTACTGCCAGAACTGTCACCGATGGATACTTTACTTTGCAACGCCTTTTCCAAATGACTTGCATCATCATATTGGTTCATCCGTTGCTCATGCACTTGAAGTGAACCAACTAGCTCATCAATAGAAATCGTGGACAAATCTTTTGACTCCTCGATAGCAGTAACAACATAATCAAATTTTCTTGTTAGCAGCGAAGGAGCTTTTCCATGACCCGAACATCATCAAGACTTTCGCCATTTCTTTTCATTTCGTTTGTCACCGTTTTCAAATGCGTAACATATTCACCGATATTCTCTGAAGTCTTCATTTTGATATTTTCAAATTCGCCACGAAGAACTTGGAGCCGTACCTTTTTCACTTTCTCAACACCTTGGAATGATTTTTGTAAAATCTCTCACGCCTCTTTTGCTGTCTTAGCTTCCGAGATTTTTTCAAAGGTTGATTCGTCGACACCTTGAAAATTTTTAAATAACGCCTTCTTGTTTTTTTTTCGGAACTCCTTTAATGCCGTTTTCTCGGCATTTGGAAGGGCTGCTTCAGCGGCTGCATCTACTGGTTCACTATACCCACTTTCGACAATATCCCAGTTGTCGTAGGAACCAAGTAACACCTTCATTTGGATACTCCAATTCTCGTAATTTGTACCCGTCAATTTCGGAATTTGTGGCTACATCATATTTGCCATGTTTTTTTTCCTTTCAAAAAATATCCTTGCACAGTATAAGTGAACAGTACCGTATGTATGAACAGTGCTTCGTATGAACAGTACTTCGTCTTCTACGGCGTGAAGAGTGCCTTCTTCTCTGGTGATGAATAGTATTTTCTGACAGAAATAGTGACCGGAATTTTTTTTCCCCTGAAATTTGCCAATTTCTTTTCCGAACGAAACCTTAGCTCTGATACCACTTGTTGGAAACGTGTATGGGCTTATACCAAATAATGTATATATATATATATATATATATAAAGAAATTACAATTTCTTTTCTTTCTCTCACACAAGAGAGCTTCAGCTCTTTCTTTCTGGCTCTCTGCTCTCTTACACTTCGGTGTGATTATTGTTCTTCTAGGTACTAGTATTTATAGGCTATAATTGATTACATCATTGCTTACATAAATTCAAGGATGACATATTCACTTACCTCATACATGTATGAACATGTGTGTTTTTATTTGACTTGTTTTTTTAGCCTACAATTCTAGAATATATGGAGTTTGAATTCTAACAATATTAAAGATTAGCCGTAAATCAAAAACACACAGTGTATAAATTCACACCCCATTTAAAAAATTTACAAATTAAAAACTCAATCTTTAGGATAAACAAGAATGTACACAATTAAAAAACATACATATATAATGGAGTGACTAGTAAAATGAGAGAGAGAGAGAGAGTAAAATGAGAGACAGAGAGAGGGAGAGAGAGAGATAATGAGAGAGGGAGAGAGGGAGAGAGAATACACAATTAAGAAACATACATATATAATGAAGTGATTAGTAAAATGAGAGAGAGAGTACACAATTAAGAAACATACATATATAATGAAGTGATTAGTAAAATGAGAGAGAGAGAGAGAGAGGAGAGAGGATACTTAACGAATTGATTGAGATAGTCAGCATACTGAGAGAAAGCAGCTGCCATTGGGTTGGGGTTTGGAGATGAGGAAGAATCAGTGGTCATGGTTCTTGCCTTTTTAAATGTTGGTTCCGAAGACATCCCTGCAACAACTACTTATACATGTAAATTAGAGAATTGGGGGAGAATATTATAGGGTTTGCGGAGAAGAGAGGAAACTTACGACGGTTAGGCTTAGGAGAATGAGAAGAGGCCATGACAAAACACAACTTGAACAAGCTCCTTGATGACAATTTTAACATTTGTCCCTGCCCCCTCACATCGCCTGCCTCCATATACTTTTTTGTTAAGAAAAAATGGTTTTTTATTTTAATTTTATCTTTAAACTTTTTTTTTGAAATAAAAATTATATTTACAAATGAATCTATTCTAACAAATTTCGGGTAATAACAAGAAATAAGCACATCCCAAATTTATTGATAGTCATGAAGTTATAAAAATTGACGAAATCAATTATATGGAGTTTAGGATAGGACTAAAAACAAACCTGAGTAATTCAGATTCGAATTTGGATTCGTCTCGTTTATAGCAAATATAATTCATATTCGTTCAAAAAATGAGCGAATTCGAATCATATTTGAGAATTCGAATGATTATCGAGACGAATCTCATCACTTTAATATTCGATCATATTTCTATAGAATAGTTTGAATAATTTCAAAGTACTCGAATTTATATTTATAATAAATATTTGATTAAAATTCGTAATTTATGTGTAAAATATATATTATATATTAGAATAATATTCTACAAATGAGCAAATTTTAATTTTTTGTAAATAGTTATCTATTATCTATCTATTATATTATTAATAGCACAACAAGGGGATTTGTGAGACAATTTATTCAACATGAAATTACTAATTTAACCTTTCTAATGATATAAATGATAAAAAAATAGTTTGCAATGAGGATTGAACCCTTGACCTCTCACTTGTAAGTGAGAATCCTTACCACCATGCTAGACATAAGTTTTGAAAAAATTATAAAACTCATTATTATTATATCATAGGACAACCCTCATATATTATATTAGTGATAAAAAAAAATTGTTCCTGGAGAGAATTGAACCATTAACCTCTAACTTAAAAAAAAAAAATCCTTACCACTATACTTGACATAGATTTTGGATATATTGTAAAACTCATTATTAATATATCGTGGGACAATTTAATTACCATGAAATTACTAAATTACCCCTCCTATATTATATTAATGATAAAAAAATTATTTCTAATAGAAATTTAACCCTTGACCTCTAACTTAGAAGTTAGATTCCTTATCACTATGCTATATATTAGTTTTGATTATATTATAAAACTTTGAGAATATTTCGAACAGTACATTGTTATGTAGCAATTTTTTTTATTTAATAGCTGAAACAAGTTACTTAGATTTAGAAGATAGATACTATAATTTGTGTACTAATTTATATCTTATGAATATCTTTTTAATTCGGGTCAAATGCACAGATCGGTTGTGGATGATCAGGCAGTCACTACTAATACAAATTCTATATGCTCATAACTCATTCATTTGAACGTTCGTTTAAAGAGATTAGCACATTGAAATTTATTTATTTTAGTTGTACATACATCAATCATCATGAATAAATAATTTCTTAGATATGTTTTGCATACTAAGCATTTACATGTTGCAAACACCGTTTAATTACAAAACAATATAAATACATATTAACATGATTTACTATTAAAGCTCGTGCAGTAAATTACATGCACATTAACCATCTATATATTAACATATTTAATTATAGTGGAACAGAAAATACATCGATCTATTATTTCTTATGACAATATGGGTTTGGGAAGTTCTTCTACTTGCTCTCTCCATTTTCTAAATTCAGGTTCAGCTCATTCTGGTAATATCAGCTCAAAAAAAATGAAGCACTAATTTAAGTCAATTGATTTCATGGTGTTTGGATCACACGGTTGATCTCCAAGAAATTTAGAGCCAATCTCTTGTATAAATTCTTCAGTCGTATCGATCTTTTGCTAATATGCAAGTTCATAACAGTCATTATTTATGTAAATACTTTTATACTCCTAATTCAGGCAAGTAGTAATCCTTGAAATGAGATTAGCACATTACAAATGATACATATTTTTAGCTGTGTAGTTGATATACACCGTGAACACATAATTCCTCTTGGACTTATTTGCATTCTGAGTATCAATACATTGAAAATATCATTTGATTTTTTAAAATAAAGCAACACAATTACATATTAATATAACTTCGCTAGCAAGCCCGTGCCTTGCACGGGCTATAAAACTAGTTCAAATAAACAAGTGATTATAAATTGGGATATTTACAAAAATACCTAATTTTTTGAAATTTTTTCAAAAATACTACATGAAGTTGAAAATGAGGTCAGAACGCTGCATCGCAGGTGAAAATCAATTGCAAATGAGATTGTAAATGAGGTTGCAAACCATATTGCAAATATTGCAACCGTAATTTTTGAAAAAAAGTTTTACAAATTGGATATTTTTGAAAAAAATCCTTATAAATTCGAACTTAATATAATCATACCACTATTCATGCATATTCGACTATTTTACATCTCTCATTTAGGAAAGGAATAAAATGAAAATTAAATTATTTCCTTTTCTATTTATAAAATGACATAAAATTTGCAAATAAATAAAAAAGTTTAATTCCAAATTTTCCAGGTTTATTTTCTTTCTAACTTGGGTGATACATTTCTAAACAACGAATAGTTGAAGACGAAAATATATTTACAAGTTTTAACATTTAATTCGTAAATTTTTTTTCGCACTACTTTTATTAAATAATAATAAAATTGATATATTATTTTTTTGACAAGCTAAAATTGATGATCTTATTTCTCCGAACTCACGCCATAAGTTGCTGGTCAAATACTAGCGTACAAATTGTCTGCGGAACACACAGATTCACAGAAACAACGCGTCTGTTGTGTCGGTAATCAATATCAATATCAATATATATATATATAAAGGAGGATAGCGGAAGTTTAGGTGGCGCTCTAAAATCGTCTCAATCTATTTTTCTAATTTTCTAGAATTTTAGAATTTTAAACACTAATAAATATAAAAATATCAATTAACATATTAGAAGTAGAATATGCGTTCGAATTTATAAAGAAGAAGAGTTCGAATTTATAGGGAAAACATATGATTAGAAGTTCTATTGGAAGTATAATAAGTATTTATAAGGCATACGAATAAAAGTTCTATTCGAAATAGAATAGGAGTTCGAATTTAAAGAGAATAAGAGTTCAAATTTATAGAAAAAATATATAAATAAACGTTCTACTAGAAGTAGAATATGTGTTTGAATATATAGAGCAGACATATAATTAAATATTTTATAGAAAACACGATCTTCTTAAATTATATATTTTTTATATAAGTTAATTATACTTATATTAGGAAAATTTATTCATAAAACCAATACTATTGTCATAAAAAAAGTCACCGTATTTAAAAAGAAAAGAATTGATGTGTTAACATAATTAAAGAACAATCTCATGCAAGAATCCTAAATAAATACAGGAGTATCTATAATATAAAGAGAAAATAAGATGTGTTTTCATTTTCTAAAACTCCAAAAAAATTAGAAAGTCTAGAGAAAGTATAAATTGGAATTCACTCTATTTTTTAGATTTTTGATTTTAAGAAAAAAAAATTGTTATGTAAGATAAGTATCATCAATAATACGTAATGAAGTTGGAATTTCGATCCCAAACGAGAGCGGCTCGAAACATGTTTAACGGGAAGACGGCTCACTATAAAAGATTGTACTAGCTATTAAAATACCATATTGATGTTATAAATTTTATTTTATTTTTAGGATTTAATTTTTATGGATAAACATTATCATACAAGTAATATATGTAAAAGTTAGGTTTTTGGTCTTAACGAGAGAGCGGATCAATAGTAATAACCGTGTTTAACAAGAAAGCGGTTCATTAAATATGACCGTATAAAAAGTGTTTAAATATATAATACATAAAATAAAATGTTTTATTGGAAGTAGAATACGAGGACGGTGGAGACGTCATATACGATTTTTTTAAAACTATATATCTTTTTTCCTAAAAATCCTTTATTTTAACTTTTTTATACAAAATTATCTATAATATACAGAAAATATAAGATGTATTTTCATCTTTTAAAACTCCATAAATATTAGAAAGTTTAAATAATATAAAAATTGGAATTTACTTTCTTTATATAGTGAAGTTATAATTTCGGTTTCAAATAAGAGCGGCTCGAAACGTATTTAACGGGAAGACGGCTCGCTAGAAAAGATTGTATTAGCTATTAGAATTTGATACTGTAGTCATAAATTTATTTTATTTTTACGGTTCGATTTTATGGATAAAAAATATTATATAAGTCTTTATAATATATGTTAAAAAGTTGGGATTTCGGTTTTAACGAGAGAGCGGCTCAATCGAAAGAATCGTATTTAACAAGAAATTGATTCATTTGAGATGATTATTTAATTATTAAAATTTAATATTAATATATAATATAACGTAAATGTATTGAATTTTTTAAAAATAAAAATTGTAACGCCGCCGCGAAGCGCGGCTTTATCAACTATCAATCAATATATATATATATAAAGGAGGATAGCGAGAGTTTAGGTGGCGCTCCAAGATCGTCTCAATCTATTTTTCTAATTTTCTAGAATTTTAGAATTTTAAACACTAATAAATATAAAATTTTCAATTAACATATTAGAAGTAGAATATGTGTTCGAATTTATAAAGAAGAATAGTTCGAATTTATAGAGAAGACATATGATTAGAAGTTCTATTGTAAGTATAATAAGTATTTATAAGACATACGATTAAAAGTTCTATTGGAAGTAGAATAGGAGTTCGAATTTATAATGAATAAGAGTTCGAATTTATCGAAAAAATATATAAATAAACGTTCTACTAGAAGTAGAATAGGTGTTTGAATATATAGAGCAGACATATAATTAAATATTTTATAGAAAGCACGATCTTCTTAAATTATATATTTTTTATATAAGTTAATTATACTTATATTAGGAAAATTTATTCATAAAACCAATACTATTGTCATAAAAAAAGTCACCGTATTTAAAAAGAAAAGAATTGATGTGTTAACATAATTAAAGAACAATCTCATGCAAAATTCCTAAATAAATATAGGAGTATCTATAATATAAAGAGAAAATAAGATGTGTTTTCATTTTCTAAAACTCCAAAAAAATTAGAAAGTCTAGAGAAAGTATAAATTGGAATTCACTCTATTTTTTAGGTTTTTGATTTTAAGAAAAAAAAATTGTTATGTAAGATAAGTATCATCAATAATATGTAATGAAGTTGGAATTTCGATCCCAAACGAGAGCGGCTCGAAACATGTTTAACGGGACGGCTCACTATAAAAGATTGTACTAGCTATTAAAATACCATATTGATGTTATAAATTTTATTTTATTTTTAGGATTTAATTTTTATGGATAAACATTGTCATACAAGTAATATATGTAAAAGTTAGGTTTTTGGTCTTAACGAGAGAGCAGATCAATAGTAATAACCGTGTTTAACAAGAAAGCTGTTCATTAAATATGACCGTATAAAAAGTGTTTAAATATATAATACATAAAATAAAATGTTTTATTGGATGTAGAATACGAGGACGGTGGAGACGTCATATGATTTTTTTAAAACTACACATCTTTTTTCCTAAAAATCCTTTATTTTAACTTTTTTATACAAAATTATCTATAATATACCGAAAATATAAGATGTATTTTCATCATTTAAAACTCCATAAATATTAGAAAGTTTAAATAATATAAAAATTGGAATTTACTCTCTTTATATAGTGAAGTTAGAATTTCGGTTTCAAATAAGAGCGGCTCGAAACGTATTTAACGGGAAGACGGCTCGCTAGAAAAGATTGTATTAGCTATTAGAGTTTGATACTGTAGTCATAAATTTATTTTATTTTTACGGTTCGATTTTATGGATAAAAAATATTATATAAGTCTTTATAATATATGTTAAAAAGTTGGGATTTCGGTTTTAACGAGAGAGCGGCTCAATCGAAAGAATCGTATTTAACAAGAAATTGAATCATTAGAGAAGATTATTTAATTATTAAAATTTAATATTAATATTATAATATAACGTAAATGTATTGAATTTTTTTTAAAATAAAAATTGTAACGCCGCCGCGAAGCGCGGCTTTATCAACTAGTATCAATATAAAGGAGGATAGCGGGAGTTTAGGTGGCGCTCTAATATCGTCTCAATCGATTTTTCTAATTTTCTAGAATTTTGAACACTAATAAATATAAAAATATTAATTAGCATATTTGAAGTAGAATAGGTGTTCGAATTTATAAAGGAGAAGAGTTCGAATTTATAGAAAAGACATATGATTAGAAGTTCTATTGGAAGTATAATAAGTATTTATAAGGCATACGATTAAAAGTTCTATTGGAAATAGAATAAGAGTTCGAATTTATAGAGAATAAGAGTTCGAATTTATAAATAAAAGTTCTACTAGAACTAGAGTAGGTGTTTAAATATATAGAGCAGACATATAATTAAATATTTTATAGAAAGTACGATCTTCTAAATTATATATTTTTTATATAATTTAATTATACTTATATTAGGAAAATTTATTCATAAATCCAATACTATTGTCATGAAAAAAGTCATCGTATTTAAAAAGAAAAGAATTAATGTATTAACATAATAAAAGAACAATGAGTAAAAGAACAATCTCATGCAATCCAATACTATTGTCATGAAAAAAGTCATCGTATTTAAAAAGAAAAGAATTAATGTATTAACATAATAAAAGAACAATGAGTAAAAGAACAATCTCATGCAGGAATCCTAAATAAATACATGAATATCTATAATATAAAGAGAAAATAAGATGTGTTTTCATTTTCTAAAAACTCCAAAAAATTTAGAAAATCTAGAAAAAGTATAAATTGGAATTCACTCTATTTTTTAGGTTTTGATTTCAAGAAAAAAAATTGTTGTGTAAGATAAGTATCATCAATAATATGTAATGAAGTTAGAATTTCGATCCCAAACGAGAGCGGCTCGAAATGTGTTTAACATGAAGACGGCTCACTATAAAAGATTGTACTAGCTATTAAAATATCATATGATGTTATAAATTTTATTTTATTTTTAAGATTTGATTTTTATGGATAAACATTATCATACAAGTAATATATGTAAAAGTTAGGTTTTTTGTCTTAACGAGAGAACGAATCAATAGTAAAAATTGTGTTTAACAAGAAAGCGGTTCATTAGATAAGACCGTATAAAAGATGTTTAAATATATAATTAATACATAAAATAAAATGTTTTATTTGAAGTAGAATACGAGGACGGTGGAGACGTCTTATACGATTTTTTAAAACTGTACATCTTTTTTCCTAGAAATCCTTTATTTTAACTTTTTTATACAAGTTAATTATACTTGCATTACAAAAATATATCCATAAATGCAATATTATTTCCGTAACGAAAAGTCTTCGTATTTTAATTTTTTTTTTGATATGTTAACATAACAGAAAGACATTCCAATGCGGAAACTGTAAATAAATACAAGAATATCTATAATATACAGAAAGTATAACATGTATTTTCATCTTTTAAAACTCCATAAATATTAGAAAGTTTAAAGAATATAAGAATTGGAATTTACTCTCTTTATATAATGAAGTTAGAATTTCAGTTTCAAATAAGAGTGGCTCGAAACGTATTTAACAGGAAGACGGCTCGCTAGAAAAGATTGTATTAGCTATTAGAATTTGATACTGAAGTCATAATTTTTTTTTATTTTTACGGTTCGATTTTATAGATAAAAAATATTATATAAGTATTTATAATATATGTAAAAAGTTGGGATTTCTGTTTTAACGAGAGAGCGGCTCAATTGAAAGAATCGTATTTAACAAGAAATTGATTCATTAGAGAACATTATTTAATTACTAAAATTTAATATTGATATTACAATATAACGTAAATGTATTGAATTTTTAAAAAAATATTGTAACGCCGCCGCGAAGCGCGACTTTATCAACTAGTTACCTATAAAATCGAAAAAATTCACAAATTCATACATACATCACCATCTCACAAAAGATCAAGAAAATACAAATCCCCCCCCCCCCTTCTCAATCTTCATACTTACATTCAGCTTCACAAAAATACACACAATCTTGATTTTATTAACTTGACAAATTATGGTGACATTAGTAGTAGCAACAACCACCGATCCTGCCTCTTTTGGCCCTGCCACTGCCCTTTTAGCCATGCCCGGTTGGCAACCCGGCCCCACCTTTCAGGTCCCCTATCTACTCTCTCTTACACACACACACACATGTATGTTAAATTTTTAATGTTTGCTAATGCATGTATTTTTGTGACTTATGTATGTGCCGATGATTTGTGTTTATTTATGTTGAATTGGAAGGGTGTTAGCAGTTTCATGAATGGAGAGGTGAGATTATTACAGCATGATAAAGGGATTGTAGAAGAGGATGATTTGGACAGGAGATGGGAAGAGGTTACTGCTCAAGTTGTTGATGAGATTATCTTCCTTAGCAAGCACACTGCTGTTTCTAATCGCCCTGCCCTTACTCTACATCCTATTGGTATTCCCCCTTTTATTTATACATCACATATTGATTTATGCATCATACATTCATTCATTCATATGTTGCCAGGGTCTTTATTGAAGCAGCATCTTTAAGTAGAGTTGAGGTTTGTTTACCTGCATCTTACTCCCCACAACCCCTGTTTGGGGAAAGTGTGTATGTTTGGTATAATTTTTGCATATGTATGATTACGATTTATAAACTGCCAATGTTTGGCATAATTGTTGTATCTTTTGTAAAACAAAAGAAACTACATATAAGACTTGGCAAAATGGTGGTATTTTCCCCTTTTAACGGTATATAAATTTGATTATGCATTTTACATTCATACATAGGTAGTCAGAGTGTTTTGTTCTTTTGATGTGGAGTTATAGGTTTCAGGACTTTGCATATTACTTGAATTTTTTGGTTTTTTGACTTGATATATCTTGTTAGGAATACCGCATTTGAAAGATGGAGACGTTCCTCCGCAAGGTGGAAAGCCTGGATGGGCTGCCTTGCCCAGTCCTCGAATGGGGCCATGGCTTATGCTCTTAAAGAAAATTGCCCAGTCTCATAATCTAGTTCCTGAATTTGAGGTACATAGCTTCGTTGGTTTCTGTACATGTAGATTGCTAGTGTATATGGTGGCTGTTGAAATCAAGTGAGGTTTGCTTCTAGCCTTTTAGGATACTTGATTTATTGACAGTGCCTTTAAACGCTCCCTTCCAAAGAGGGTTACACAATACAAGGGAAAATCCATGTTCTTGTAAATTGTTATACATATTGATTATTGTAAACAAAAGTCTAATGAATTACGTCTTGTGTGTGTAATATCATCATCTCTGTTGAAATGTATTAAAACCTGTTCCTGAAATTTAATAGAAGCATCTATCTTTTGGCGATGTTAACAATTTGAAGTCTTTTATTGTGTTGATTGATTTACTGACAAGTGATAAACCTAGCCTCTCTTTATGTTTTTTATCTTAAATTTATGGGTAACAGATCAACTTATAGTTAGTAAAATTTGATTCAAACTAGATTTTTTTAGTACATCTTAATGTGTATTGGGATCTTTGCACTTTTTGACATATATCAAGCAATATTGATTCTACTTGCATAAAGAAAGGGTATAGAATCATGCATTTCAAGATCCATTCCGGCTTTGAGTTCTTGAAAGGACCTGTTCTCTATAGCATGATAATAAAATGCCCAAGCTAAAGATTTCTAATCTGTTTCTGGTGATTGCAGATTACTTTGGAAGCGACTCATCATGGTCCTGTTACCAGTAAACCATCACTGTTTTTAGAGATCGGTAAGTTTTCTCAGTCATGCTACGTTGTTTGCATCAATAGCAGTATATTTTTCTCTACTTTCTCTTCTTCACTGTAATCTCATATAAGGGTGTATGAGCATGAGGACTTTTGTGCCTGAAACTTTTTAGTCCTGATACCTTTTAATCAAGTGGCTTATTTCTCTTACGCCTTTCCTTATTCATTTTTCTATTGGGAGAAATGGGGTTAGAAGGTATATTTAGCAGAGTATATATGTAGCAGGGTAATGGAACCCTTCTCTTTTTGTCGCATTTTTATAAAAACTTACACGTGAAGCATGTTACTTTCCAATATATCAGACAAGATATATTTGTTGTAGCTTCTCAAGCTTTTGCATATATTGTGATGGGCTTAACAAGTTATATAACACAATTTGTATAGAAGTTAATGTCCTTACTTTCACTAAACAAAGTTGCTGTATGTGAACTCTACTCTACAAAAAATTGGGTTAGTATTATTATTATCTTATGGGCTTGCTTCATCAGGTAGTACAGAAGAGCACTGGAAGAGGCAGGATGCTGCTAAAGTCATAGCTCAAGTAAAATTATGCTCTCTATGAACTTCTCACATGCTTAAAGTTTGTCTCTTAGTATACGAGTTTAGAATTTTACAGTAATTTAAATTCGTCATGAAATTCTAGCTAACAAAATCATGGGAACTGAATTCTAGCTAACAAAATCATGTGAACTGTTTGTTGAAGTTCTTTTTCCTCTGTCATAATGAATTTAGAAGTTCATTTTGATTTCACTTAATGTTGAATTCAAGTAGTATTTGTACTTACACATGTGAGATTTTTTTTAATAGCTCTCGCCAAGGTATATTGTGGTATATTATACTTGGTAGCAAGTCTTGGACTTTTAGCATAAATAGCATGTCACATGTTCATCTATTCTTTGAATTTAAATTCAACTAACAAGTCCTACTTGATTTATTAAGTTGGTTTGGGAAGGACTTGGGATTGGAGGGGCTGATGCTGTAGGCAACTGGGACAGGTTTGTTTATATTATCTAATAATGTCTTATATGCTTTTAAAGATGTCTCTAGATTTCTGATGCTGCTGGCTATATGTTCTGATTCTGAATCAAGGATCAAGTATGAGTTAGTTTAAATTAGTAAAAAAAAAAAGTATGAGTTAGTTTATCTCCAGTTGAAAGGCCATCGATGCACATTCGTGGTTGCTCATCGTTTATTGTCTGACTACATTTTGTTTGCATAAATGTCCTGGACAGATTTTGTACTTTCATAATATAGATACCTTTCTAGTTTTTTTTCTTGCATTCTTATATTTGTTTAAATGATATCTATTTGTTGTTTGAATGGGATTTTATTTGTTAGGAATGTCGTTTCGAAAAGATTATCATTTGACCTCAATGTTTTTGTGATTTTCCAGCAAATCTGGGAGTAACAAAGTCCTCCTTGGATTAGGAGGTGGACATTATGTACCTCGGCATATGGATATTGTTTGGTAAGCTACAAGTTACAATCACCCTCCCCTATTATGTTCTTTGTTCGGCATTTCTTGCTTCTGAATTACATAAAAAGTTGTATTAATCATACTCCTATTTTACAAAACACACTTTCTCAATCTGTCTAGATAAACACTCCTACAACAAATCTTGAAATCATAATGACATATATTTTGATTAGTCTTCTAGTTAGGTAACTTATTTTATGGACTTCAGTATGGTTACCTCGGTTAAGTCCCTGTAGTTTGTCTTGGTGGTTACCTTTATTTGTTGTATGAATGTTATACGTGTGATGCAAACTTTTTATTAATGAGATATTGTAGAGTAAGTTTAACCTTTTTCTGTATCCACAGGAAAAAAGGTACACGGGTTGGTCATCTTCTCTCTGGATATTCCTTGCCGATGGAAGATCCTAGCCAATCAAAAGGAGATGCAACTTCAAAAGATATTGGAGGGACTTGGAAAGTAGCTATCAACATTTCCTACGAGGCTACAAAAGCAGCTTTTCCTGGAGGAGAAATTCTAGCTCATCTTGATCAAAAGTAAGTGCTTCCTACGATATTTTTTTCAGAGCCTGCAGTGTCGATTACTTGCTGTGCCAAGTGATTTTGTTTGGTAATTTTAATTGTAGAGTCCTGGCTTATGACAGGTAAATAGCCATTAACATAACACTTGCAAGACAGTATTTTCATTTGGGGCTTTGCCACTACTTATGCTGACTAGCACTGCTGATTATCTTTTATTTGAATAAGCCTATATTTAATCAGACCACATAATCTGTTGAATCCAAAATATTTTATCACGCTGTGGAGCAGCAGCTCTGTTACCTTTATCATTCAGGTGAATACTAGTTAGATAGCCATTAGCATAATTAGTTACTGTATTCTGAATATTAATTATAGCCTTGCTTCACATAATTAGGTGAGGGGTAGTCAGGAAGCAAGGGGCTTCTATAATTTATGTAGCTTCCCTTTATAGCTCTCTTATTTAATGAATATTTACAAATGTGGTGCTAATATTGATAATAGAACTCAATGAAGTTAAATCCCGAGATCAGACTAGTATCAACTATTAGATTCAGTTATGATCTGTTACGTCGATTATTTGTTCAAAAAGCTCCCACCACCCACAGGATCACTATGTTTTGGCTGTCTATTTAAAACTTGATAATTAGTAAATCGTGTACTTCTATATTTGGAAGATGTGGGCTTAAATCCTTGTCTCCATTTAAGTGATGTTACAATTTTAATAGTATCAGACAAATTATTGAATGCAGGAGTTTCAAGGGCTGGCAAAAAAATGCCATTACTGAGTATCTACGTGAACTGGATATTAAAATTGGGAAGCCAGGAGATTTTTGAGTAGTGCTGATGGCAGGCTCCTTGCAATAATCCTAGAAGACATCTGAAACGCCTTCTGACTAATAGCAAGCGGTCACCAACTTATCTATAGCGTCCACCCCTAACAGTCTTTAATATTTCCCGACAGGCCTTGCAAGCAGCATCCAGGTGGTTTGCTGCACAACCTTATAAGGTTTAAATATATATTATCTACATCTGTGGATGAAATTGTTGTTCAATACAACAATTCAAAGGTTAGTGATTGAAAATTAGCATAGCCATACTACTTGTGGCCATTTGTTTTAGCTTAGAGTGAACGAAACTGAACGATGCATATCATGCATAGTTCAGAGTTCAAACACAAAAAGTATCGGAATGGTATTCAGATTTTACAATTGTATTCAGCTAGCAGGCTAGCACATTTTGTCAGAACTTGAATAGTCGTGACAGACTGAATTTTGAAACTCAGTTCTAGAGATGAAGTTGTTTATTTAAATTTCAACAGTTGACTGATCTAAAAAACTTGTAAGTTCTATTATGACACATGTATTTATAGTTATGATGTAAGGTTCTGTATAGTTATATGGGAAATTTACCTATACAAATAACTTGGTGCACACATGAACTTGTGTGAACTTTTGGTCTCCAGGCTTTCTTTATCATGATAAACAATTTGCAGAATCTTCAGGTCATTGACAAACTTATTTTCTTATCGGGGCAGGATTGAATATTAACACTTGTTTTGTTATTCCAACTGTACATTCGTGCCTGTTTGGATTTTGCTGCATATTGCAGCTCATATATTTTTTGCCATATTTCACATGATACAGAATTACAGAGTATAATAGTACCTTTAACACTTAAAATAATAATTGCATTTTCAATTTTTGATTGAATAATTGTCCATACACCCACGAAATTTGTGGTATGTACAAAATTAACTTACTCGTGCACAAAAAATGTAATACCTATTAGCCCTTCCATCCAATATTTTAGAATTATATTATCTCAATTGCTTGATAATTATTTAGAAAATAGTAAATTTTTACAATTCATTAAATAGATCGGGGCTCCCTACTTTCATATATCTTTTCAATTTACTAGCATATTATCCACGTGGTTAAATTATTACATTTTTTATTCAATTTTTTAATATTTTATTGATATTATATTTTTGAATTTCTATTTAGTACTTTGTTAATATTATTACATTTTAATTTTATTAATTAATTACTTGTTTTGTTGACATGTATATTATATTATGTTTTTCCCGTGAAATTTCATGTTTGTATAATTTTAAAATTAATAAATTTTATTTTTATATTTTTTTATTCAATAACTTTATTAAATTATTCATTATTAATTTTAAAAATCGCAAAACAATTTCTGAAACCCCATTAATATTTGGGTGAAATCCCCAAATACCCACCTTTTCAAATTAAATAACCAAAATACCCACCTACGCGTCAATCCGCCCAAAATACCCATCAGCTGCGCATTTTCAAAATGCGTAGTCTCGAACACGCATGTCCAACATGCGTGTTCTTCATATTTTTTTTTAAAAAGCAGGTCACGCATTGGTATCATGTGTGTTCTTCATATTATTATTCTCGCAATACGCATGTATAACATGCGTGTTCTTTTTTTTTTTTGGTTAAATTAGCCCATGCATAGTATCAATGTGTATAGGTCATTTATATACTTTTTTTTTTTCAATTGTACAACGCATTAATAACATGCGTATGGTTCAATATTTTTGAATTTGTTTTACTAATTTCTTTTTATTTGTTTAGTGTGTGCTTTGGTGTGGTTTTAGGGTTTAGACATTTGTTGTAAGTATAAGTGGGTCGGGGGAGGGGGGTGGGGTTTACAAATTCCAACTGCTTAGGAATTGGGGGTGTTTACAAGTTCCAATAGCTTAGGAATTGGGGGTGTAAGTATAAGCGTGAGTATACAGATGTGTTGGAGTATGTGAAGGGGTAGGTACTTTTTGGCTTTTGTTTCTAGATGATTTTTTAGCAGATTACACATGATGCCTCTCTCTTTTTGTTTGCTAATAAAAAATATGCATTAACATAATGCGTAAGAAGAGTACGCATGATAAACATGTGAATTCATTGGACAAAAAAAGACGGTATCTTCCGTCCTTGGGTATTTTGGACAATGAATTCCCAAAAATGGTGTAATTTTGTTATTTCTTCTTAATATTTTGATACAACTTAACAATATTTTTTTTTCTATTTAGTATTAGTTAAAATATATAATTACTAATAAGATTTATGAAATGACAAATTTATCTCGGACCGAATCATCTTAACTCCCTTACTCCAATCATATATGAGACATAATTTTAGCATCACTCATCGAATTGATTTTTTCTGATAGTTGAAGTATTTGTTTTTCCAATTTTTAATTTAAGTATTTGCTCATATTTTTTTTTTTCAGTTTAATGATCGAGTTGCAACTTGATCATCCATTTAGTGACCAAATGGTTATTTTATCCATTCAGTTTAACCTTCTTCCTAATTATGTATTTCAATTTATTGCATTTTATTTGTTAATTGCTCTCATTATGAAAATTAAAAAAATACTGTTAAATCAATTCTTTTTAATAAATTTTGGAAGTGAGCCCGAGTGAAATTCAGTACGTAGAAACGAAAATCAAGCAAGGGATTAGAGATAATAGTAGGAGTCCTTTCAACTGCCAACAACATGTTGGTGCAGTGGTTGAGTCACTGGCCTCCTTTGAAGGAGGTCAGGGGTTCGACTCCTGCGTGTGTGTGAATTTCTTAGTTTGTATTAGATTTCCTTTCTGTATTTGTATTTCTATATTTGTAATGGCCGGGGGTCCTTCGGAAACAGCCTCCCTATTATATAGGGGCATGGTCTGCGTACATCTACCCTCCTCAGACACCACTTTGAGTGGTATTATAACTGAGTAAGTTTCGTAGTAGGAGTCCTTTCAACTAAAGTGAAGTACCCCCAATTAAGGACAGAAAGTGAGGATTTGACTTTGACACCGGAACGTCCTGATTTGGTGATTTTATGCCGGTATTGCTAAATGCAATTGATGTTTATTCTTTGCACATTAGTATATTATTTTTATATCCTTTAATGCATTAAATAGGTGTAAATGTTTCTCTCTCCGGCGTGCCCATTGAGATCGAATTGGGGGCACAACATTCAAATCGATTACCTACTTTTGCGCAGTCGGGATGCTAGGGCGTGCGGGGATTGCAAGGTGTTCCAGAGTGAGGCGTGTGCATCCCAGCACCGACTGTTGGCCATGATCTAGTCTTGAGGGGTCGAGTTGTTCGCAGGTCGAGAGAGTTCAGACCAAGAATCCTTTGGAAGGATTTGAAGGGCGAGAAGGCGGCCGTATTCAGGGAGTCTCTGTCCAACGAAGGCTGTTTTGCGCGTGGTGGAGATGCTAACAGTAGGTGGACCAACGTGGCGAAGGCTATTCGGTGTGCGGGCGAAAAGGTGGTGGGGGTTTCCTCAGGAAGGTTCAGTGGTCATAAGGAGTCGTGGTGGTGGAACGAGGAGGTTCAAAAGAAAGTAAAGGCCAAACTTGCGCTCTTTAAAGAGCTTTTGTCCTTATGTGCAGGGGCGGAGAGGATTCTGAAGATGGAAGCGTACAAGGTGACGAAATGAGAGGCAAAAAGGGCCATGGCGAAAGCCAAGGAGGAAGCCTTTGAGGGGCTGTACAAGCGCCTAGATACCAAGGAAGGAGCAAATGCTATCTTTAAACTAGCTAAAGCTAGGGAGAGAGGGCGGCGCGACCTGGGTTCTGTTAAGTTTGTTAAGGATGATTCAGGACGACTGTTATTGAATGAAGAGGATATCAAGGAGAGGTGGAGTTCGTATTTTCATAATCTTTTCAATGAGGATAGGAGGAGTGGTACTGGTGTGGAGCAAGAGGTCCCTTCTCCGTCTGTGCTTTCTATCGGTTCCAGTGAGCGTATCAGCAAGGAGGAAGTCAAGGGTGCCCTTCTAAAGATGGCTAGAGGGAAGGCGGTTGGCCCGGATC
Source organism: Saposhnikovia divaricata (assembly GCA_036435485.1). NCBI lineage: Eukaryota > Viridiplantae > Streptophyta > Magnoliopsida > Apiales > Apiaceae > Saposhnikovia > Saposhnikovia divaricata. The sequence continues at coordinate 22,907,033 of CM071600.1, forward strand.
AGATCCCAATCGAGACATGGCTTTTTCTGGGTGAGGTTGGCGTCCAATGGTTAGCAGACCTGTTCAATGATCTCCTCTTCGGTGCTAAGATGCCAGCGGAATGGAGGCACAGTATCGTGGTCCCTTTTTTCAAGAACAAAGGCGATGCCGAGAGTTGTAGTAACTACCGGGGTATTAAATTACTCAGTCATACTATGAAACTTTGGAGTCCCAAGGATTACGTATGAGCCGATCCAAAACCGAGTACCTATGGTGTAACTTCAGTGGTGAGGCCAGCGAGGAAGGAGTGGAAGTTAAGATTCAAGATCAGATCGTACCTAGTACGGATAAGTTCAAGTATCTAGGTTCGATCATCCAGAAGGAAGGTGAGGTTGAAGACGACGTCAAACATCGTATCAAGGCTGGGTGGCTAAGGTGGAGGGCAGCGTCAGGGGTGATGTGCGACAAGAAGGTCCCTCTAAAGTTGAAAGGGAAATTCTATAGAGTGGCAATCCGGCCTGTGTTGCTTTACGGTTCTAAGTGTTGGGCGGCGAATAAGGCCCTCGAAATCAAGTTGGAAGCGGCCGAAATGAGGATGTTACGGTGGTCGTGTGGGCGCACGATGTTAGATAGAATCCCGAATGGGGTGTTTAGGAGCGAGCTTGAAGTGGCGCCTCTTTCTGCGAAAGTCAGGGAAGGGAGGTTGAGATGGTTCGACCACGTCCGTAGTAGGCTGGCTGAAGCCCCAGTGAGGAGGGTCGAGAGTCTTTCTGTGGTTGGGGTGAGGAGGAGAGGCAGACCGAGGAGGACGTGGGAAGAGCAGCTTAGGTTGGATCTTAAGGCCTTAAACTTGAATGAGACCATGACCGCTGACAGGAGCTCTTGGAGGCGTCATATCAGAGTGGTGGATTCTCTTTTAGGGAGCGACTCTGTTGTAGAGAGCCTCAGAGTTGGGTTGTCTCGGTTAGCTTTATCCTAGAAGTTCGGCTTTTTCGTTCTCTTTTTTCGTTTATATTGTCTTCTGTTTGCCGGTTTTGTTGTTGCAGGGAGACTGGACCGGTCCTTTCTATGTGCGGGGTTTACTGGGTATGTGTGACTCGGTTGTTTAGGTTTGTTGTCATTTGCTTGTGGTTTTTATGCAGGGGGTCCGTCCGGAGCTATCCTCACAGGCTGGTAGTGTGGAGCACATCAGGACCTGAGTAACATAATTCCAAGCAGGCGGGTAGGTCCCATGTGGAGAATGCCATGGGCGCAGGTATTACTTTGAACATTTTCGTACCATTTGGATTCCTGTGTATATATCACCCACCGTATTTGTCGTGCACATAGCCGATGGTCTTCACGGAAACAGCCTCCCTGCCTTAAAAACTGGGGGCATGGTCTGCGTACAACTTACCCTCCCCAGACCCTGCTCTGAGCGGGATATACTGGGTATGTTTGGTTTGGTTTGGTTTAATTCTAAAGCTAACAATTTTTTGCTATTAAAACCTCAAACATTTTGTATATGGCCTGTGAACTTTTGGTATTATGAACAGATTTTTATTAAATTAATCATTTTTATAATTAAATATATAGGATAAATACGATTTTTTTATAATATTATAATAGTTATTATATATTAGAAATATATAATTTTAGATTCATAAAAATATCAACATATATTTTTAAATTATGGTTAAAATTTGATTAATTTATTAACCAAATTTAAAATCTGATAATGTAAATGGAATTAATTTTTTAAATCATTTTTTGTAAATGAATTTTTTATTCAAATTAAAATAGTTAATATTTCAATTTAATGTTACTAATTCAACCTCTTAATTTATAAACTAATCACATGTTTTGGTATTTTAAAAAAAGGAAGACAATTGATTTTTTTTATCAACAGTAATAATATTGTAATATTAAAATTGAAATACTAAGAATTTTGATCATGGACTACGGAACAAACTATACAAATATTTATATTAAATAAAATTATTTCTATTATAGCACAGATAAATTATATGTATATTATATTAAGTAAAATTTATTTATTATAAAAAAATTGTTATATGTAAATATAAATTATTATAAAATCAACTTTCCTAATTAATTTGTTATTACTCAACTTTTTATTAATTGAAATAAACAAATAAAATATGTGCACTTAATTTGACTAATAAATATCTAAAGTAAGTAAAAAAAAAATGCTCTACTGTAATTGGTAAATTTACTATTTGAAAAACGTGAATATATTAAAGGGTGATGGCCTTATCTATCCCAAAAGTGGGGTGAGCGTTACCAAAATACCCAGATCCAAAAAGATGGCCCTAAATGCCCACGGGATACATCACTGGGAGCGGATACGCTACTTGGAGACCCGTGACTTGAGACACGCCACTGAAAGAGGCGTATACAATGACTACTGTAGTAGCAGATACGCATTCTGGAGAAGCGTATTGTAAGATATGCATTCTCCACATGCGTATCTTACGTCATCATCGTCTTCTCCAGAGCTCCCGTCGGGCGACTCGCCGGACGATTTTTCGCCATTTTTTCGATTGTTTCGTTCTCCCATCTCATTCAATTTCTCGTTGAGTTCTATATACCACCAGAATCGTCTCATTATGCCATTACTTAGTCGATTCCAATCTCAAATTATAAACACCCAAATCGAAGCTAATCTCCGATTTGGTTTTCGATTTCATCAAACACATAACTACGGGATCAGATTTCAACAACACGATAGCTTAACATGATGAGAAAGTTGTGGCCATCATTTTTGTGTGCCCATATTGATCGGAGATGGACGAAACGAAGGTAGTCGTCCGGGTCTGCGAGTCGCCGGTCGGAGTCGTGGGGAAGCAGCTCCACTTAGAAAATTTTGGGAAAAAAAATGAACTCGGGATACGCCGTTGCCAGTGACGTGTCCCGTGGGTACTGAGGACCACGACTTTGAAAACGGGTTGACCACCAAAATGAGACATTTTGGTCATTTTCTCTATATTAAATGACTACAAGACTACTGTCCGTAGACACTGTTTACACAAAAAAAGTAGGAAGAACAATAATATAATGAGTAAATTGATTTGGATTTAGCAACCATGTTTGATGTTGTTGGATACAGTTCCAAAATCCAAACCCTGACAAGCGCAACACTTTTGTTTGGTTTTTAACTTTTTATAAACCCAACTCACTTCTTAACCAACACTTCCTTTGACTTTTCTCATTTCCGTTGCAATCATACCTTACATATTTATTTACATCTATAGATAGACATACAAACAAAGACAATATCAGGGACTTCCCAGGTTGCCAGCATAGAATTTACTATCTGGTTAATCATACCTTACATATTTATTTACATCTATAGATAGACATACAAACAAAGACAATATCAGGGACTTCCCAGGTTGCCAGCATAGAATTTACTATCTGGTTGGGGATACGTGTAATTATCTATACTAACATTAATATGATGACTACTACTACTCCTCCGTCATCTACTCAGATCTAGATCCTGCGTTTCACTTCTTCTTTTGCCGCTGCCCCCTTTGGGTTATTTTCCGGCGATACTTGAACGTTCACTTTACAGGTTGGTGTTTGTGGTCAAACATTATTTTATTCTTGTCCCGTGTTCATTTTCTTTCAAGGATATCCATGTTCATTTAAGTTGTGCTGATGTTTTTTGCTACGCATTTTATGTTTTCAACTGTCCTCCATTCATTACCCTTCTCCGCCTGTCATCTTGTTTCTTTCCTACTTACCCACCCCTGTTACTCCCTTCTACTCATCACCCACGTCTCTCTCTCTCTCTCTCTCTCTCTCTCTCTCTCTCTCTCTCTCTCTCTCTCTCTCTCTCCCTACTGAATCTCTGTTTCTCCTTCGACTCTGTTTTCTTGGCTACTTTACGTCTTTATGATGTTTCTTTATAAAATATTTGCGTTTGAATTTCTGTGATTCAATGTCTGTGCTCAAATCTAAAACATTTGGATTTTGGTTTCAAATTGTTATAACGGAAGCAAGAAAGATGATAAACAGAAGAGAAATAATTTATATTGATCTTGAGGATTTTCAGATTACAGATTTCAGATGCTCAGATCTCTCAGATAATTTACAAGAGAAATATGGATGTCTATTTATAGACTAAATCTAAGGGGGTAGGTGTGGTTGGTGGCCGCCGGAGGAACAATAGCCACCGGCGGCCGCCGGCGGCGGCCGCCGCAGTCAAATCCGGCGGCTACCTAATTCAAGTCATACTAACAAATCTCCACCTTGACTTGAATCCTCTCACAGAAAATAGATAACAGATGTACCAGATGCATCATAATAATGCCAGATGTACCATATAAAACTCTTCACCTTGACTTGAATCCTCTCACAAATAACAGATAACAGATGTACCAGACGCATCATAATAATGCCAGATGTACCAGATGCACCATAATAATGCCAGATGTACCGGATGCACCATAATAATGCCAGATGTACCAGAAAAAACTCTTCTGCCTCAGATTTTGCCCTAAAAAAGGGCAATCAACAACTCCGAACTTTTAGCAAGTCCAAACAATGTTGAAACTTGCTATGTGGAACCGGATTGGTGAGCATATCAGCTGGGTTATCAGCAGTACCCACTTTGTTCACCACAATTCTCTTAGGATGCACCCCATAATTAGCTCTGCTTGATCTATCAAGAGCCAAACTGTGCTGATTCGCTACTGAAACTGATGATTCTGATTCTGACTGTGGTTGTTGAACTTCTTGTTGTGGTTCACTCTCATCTTGAGTGACTTCCTGCTCCACCTGTTTCTCAACACCACCACTTTCTGAAACAATCGTAAATCCACGATTTATCAGATAACCTGATGTACTAACTGCTTCCGCCCAGAAACTTCTAGTTAGTCCAGCATTAGAGAACATGCACCTAGCTCTTTCCAGAAGTGTCTGATTCATACGCTCTGCTACACCATTCTGCTGCGGTGTATCCCTGACTGTATGATGCCTAGAAATCCCTTCTCTCTCAAGAAGTGTCTGATTCATACGCTCTGCTACACCATTCTGATGTGGTGTATCCCTGACTTTATGATGCCTAGCAATCCCTTCATTCTTACAGAACTCATCAAACTCAGATGAGCAAAATTCCAGACCATTATCAGTTCACAGCCTCTTAATCTTCTCCGAGGACGCGACAACAACAGAACCTGATAACGTAGAACCTTGAAGAAGATACAAGGTACCACGTTTAACACCTTTCAGAATCACATCAGAACCTTTGCAGACATGTAAAACTCCACCTTCACCTTGAAAACTGAAACCCTTGCTGTCTAACATACTCAAAGATATCAGATTCTTTGTCATAAGTGGAACATGCCTAACATCATTCAATGTGCATAATTTACCATCATGTGTCCGAATTTTAATCGAGCCTATTCCAACCGTCTCACAAGTAAAACTGTTAGCCATAGAAATCTTGCCACCGTCTACTCGCTCGTAGGTTGTAAACCACTCCCTGCGCGGACATATATAATAAGACGCTCCAGAATCAAGAATCCACACATCAGAGTGATGTGTGTCCTTGACAGCAACTAGAGCAATATCTTCTTCAGAAGTAGCATCAGCTACAGCAGCAGTATCTGTCAAATTATCCTGTTGCTTCTTTTTCTTGGGACAGTCAGATTTCCAGTGTCCCTTCTCTTTACAGTAATTGCAGACATCATTAGGTTTTGGACCCTTAGGAACTGATTTCTTCCCCGACTTTCCATGTCCATTACTCCCACTGGCTATTAATTCAGCAGCCTGACTATCTGCACATGTACCAGCCGCCTTATGGCGCAGCTCTCTAGAATGAAGAGCAGATCTAACCTCCTCTAGAGAAATAGTATCTTTACCAACAATAAACGATTGCACAAAGTTCTCGTACGATAATGGTAAAGAAACTAACAGAATCAAAGCAGCATCCCCATCTTCAACTTTAACATCAATATTACGCAATTCTAATAAAATTGTGTTTAATTGATCTAAGTGATCTCGAAGAGGCATACCTTCCTGCATTCGTAGACCAAACAGACGTTGCTTCAGCAACAACTTGTTTGTTAAAGACTTCGTCATGTAGAGACTTTCAAGCTTCAACCATAAACCAGACGCGGTATCCTCCTCCGCAATTTCAGTAATAATATCATCTGCAAGACACAACAGAATTGTTGAATGTGCCTTTTCTTCCAGAATGACCATCTCAGCGCTTGTAGAAGTAGCCGTTTTTGTGTTCAACGGCGCCTAGAGCCCCTGTTGTTTTAACAGGGCACGCATCTTGATTTGCCACAGACTGAAACTATTTCTCCCAGTAAACTTGTCGACCTTAACGCTAATACCACCAGACATCTTTCTCCCAGAGCCGTATATGTGAACAGTGCCCGTGAACAGTACCTGTGAATAGTACCCGTGAACAGTACTTGTGAACAGTACCCGTGAACAGTGCCGTATAAATAGTACCGTATGAACAGTGTTGTCTTCTCCGATGATGAACAGTAACTCCGCTTGAACAGTGTCGTCTTCTCCGGCAATGAACAGTAACTCCGGCGAGCTTAAAAAAAATTCCGGCAAAAAATTTTATAGCAGTTTCAACCAAAGCTCTGATACCAATTTGTTATAACGGAAGCAAGAAAGTTGATAAACAGAAGAGAAATAATTTATATTGATCTTGAGGATTTTCAGATTACAGATTTCAGATTCTCAGATCTCTCAGATAATTTACAAGAGAAATATGGATGTCTATTTATAGACTAAATCTAAGGGGTAGGTGTGGTTGGTGGCCGCCGGAGGAACAATAGCCACCGGCGGCGCGCCGCAGTCAAATCCGGCGACTACCTAATTCAAGTCATACTAACACAAATTGTCAACCTTAACATGTATGGGGTCTGTATAAACCCAAAACAAACAACTAATGGACAAAACTAATGGAAATGAGTATATATAAGCTATGACTTTTGTGTTGCTTTTCTGGGTTTCCCTGTTTATGCACCTAGATTGCGATGCTCTATTTATAAATTGCAACCCCGATATAAATGTAGTAAGCCGACTTTCATGTCTGTTGTTTCACTGAAATGCAAAGAATTCATGGTTCATATCTTTATTTGTTCAAGTAACTATACTTTCAAGTGATGTAGTTCATAAATAAAACGGTCATGATTGAAGTTTTCCTTTGGCGGTGGTGCTATGCTCTTTTAGAAACAAAGCAATTTTTACAAGTATCAAGCCTACGAATAAACCCTGAAATCGAGCGTATCAGATTAAAGGATCCGATTTCTTAAACAAACCCTGCAAACATGCATTTCATTAGGAAACCGAGCAGAACTTTCACAAATGAAAGTTGTCACTTGTCAAAATAGATAACTGCAATCCATTTTTAGCACTATCTATACTTTGTCTGCAATCTAGGATGAAATGCTGTTCTAGTTTTGTAAACCAATTTGCACTTGTATTAGTAGTTAGTAAATTATTATTTGCTTTATGTTCCTTTTCTGACATTCTGTACCAGAAATCGTCGTTTTGTATTGTATGATATGTTTGCTTCAAGAATGCTTTAAGCCTTTAACAGTATTAGGCAAATAGTGCATATTTTGTATGCATCTCTAGGATATATATGTAGTACTAAATTGCCCTAAAAAAATGTAGTACTAAATTATATGGCAGTTTTAAATAGTATTTGAAAATGGAACTTTTTATAGCAGATAGTTTGATTATTGTTGATTATGATATGTAACCTACTTAAGCTGGCTCTCTGCTATCAAGTTGGATGCTCGCTTCACAGCTGTTGAGAGTTCTCCAGATTGTACCTCCACATGCAAATCATTCCCGGTAATGCTTTTGATAGCCACCCCCCTTCCTACCTTATGCTTACCCTCATTGTAGTTACACTTCTTTTAAATGCTATTTTATGTTGTGTTATGTGGCAATACTTCATGTCTAACACATGTAGCTCAAAATATTCCCGCTTAGCTAAAAGAATTGAATGCCTTTCATTAAGCCACATCTAGGACATTGTCCCTGAATTTTCTTTTGATACTTGCAAAGCTAAAGTAACTGAATGCCTTTTATTAAATCACATCTTAAACATTGTCTGCGAAGATTTTTTTTTGCTCTAATTCTCTTTTTTATAAATATGTTACAGTTCTGTGTTATATTAATTTTACACTAATCCGTTACATTAATAAAACAGTACAGCAATTCTTATGATGCAGCTCAACCTGGGTCAACAATGAAGGATCATCAGAATGGAATGTCTGGTCATTTGGATGGCCATGGGAGGACAGCTCCACTGTCAACTGAGTTGAAGGATGAAAATATCTACCTAAAGACCCTAGAACATGAATTATATGTGGATGATTACAGTAGGGGTAATGAGAAAGAAACCAAAGATTCAGTTGCTGCAAGTGGGGTGCACATAGAATTGTCTAATGAAGACTCTACTGTATATACTGACAAAATTATATTGGAAACAGCCCCAACAGAGTTGATCATCTACAAAGATAGCTCTGTTTACGCTGTCAAGGATATATGTGTGGACGAGGGGGTGCATACTGAGAGCAAATGCCTGGCTGAAAGTGTTGTGGGTGGTCATAGCACCTCACCATCTAATAATTATAAGCATATAGATTTGGCCGAAGAAGCTAATAATGATATTGTGGGTGAAGATGGCTTTAAATCTTTATGGTATACAGAGAGTAGAGTGGAGGCTGCTGCTGATTGTGCGAGTAAAAGTGAGGTAAATCTTATCAAGGATACCGCTCATAATAGTGTTGCTGCTGGGCTAGAATCTTCGCTAGAATCCAGCAAACAAGAGGCTTTTGCAAGCGTCCATAGTCCTGAGAGTCAAATTCAGACAGGCGAAGAGAAGTGGAATGCAATAGAGAAGACAACCGATTCTTTTTGCGATAACACGCTTTTAGTTAAAGACCTTCGCAGGAAAACCTCGCTGAAATGTCTGCTTGAGTCTTCAAAGTTTGGTGAAAATGACAGCAGTCAAGGGTCTAATGAGGTAGTCTTTGTTGCTCACATGGATCTTTTTTTCTTTTCTTTTTTGTACATTATTTTGTTGTATGTTCCAGTTACACTTAAAATGGTGCAATTTATTTTAGTACATATTATTATATGTTATATCAGAGTTAAATTACGGAATTCAGGGACTAATTTTGAGAGTTTAAAGCTGGCTTGAATTTCTTTTGCACAATTTGATTCCTCAAGCACGTGAAACCCTTCCGAAAGGAGTGTTTGCATTAAGTAATGTCCAACTTTCAGGAAGTGCCCTTTCGCCACTCATCAAAAGGGCAATGGCCAGAAAGTTGGCTGGAATAGGCTTAATATCTACCCTCTGTCCATGTTTACCCAGACTCTTTAATTTACCACAAGTGTTAGTGTCCGTGCCCGTGTCGGACACTAACACTGGAAAATGAGTATGGACCCTTGGCAGAGCTCATTTGGGCCAAAAACATGGGAAATTTTCATAATGTTGCCGACTCCAACACTTGGACACATTTCCATGTTGGACATTTTCAGCTAGGTAACATAGCCCTTTTCGAGTTGGTCCAATTAGATTGTGTCTACTGGTTGGGGGCATGTAAGGGTTGCTTTATTTTTGTACTCTGAGAATGATTTAATAATTTGATGTGCAGATGTCAGGTGTTCAGGGTCGTGTAATAACTGTAGAAGAAAACGAAAGCAGCCATATGAATGATTTACGTCACAGTGGTGAACTAGAGAGCAGGATTATCACGTCTAATGTTGATTCTTCCAAACTCGCTTCAAGCAACAAAAAGGATATCCACGAATTTTCCAACAGACAACAGCTTAAGCCGGAGAATAAGATCATTCATGATGATGGAACTTCTGATAGATCTCTTGTCATCAATAACCAAATCAAACGTGGAGAAGGAGAGTCTAGTTTTTCTGTTGCAGGTCCTCTATCAGATGTAGTTCCTCACTCAGGGCACATACCGTACTCTGGCAGCATTTCTCTTCGGTCAGATAGCAGCACAACCAGTACAAGATCCTTCGCCTTCCCTGTGTAAACTTTAAGCGACCCCGAATTTAGAATATTTACTACCTTATTCCCATATTGCAAAGCAATATAGTCTAATCAAAAGATTGCTACTTGTGTCACAGATTGCCAAATGAATGGAATAGCAGTCCGGTAAGAATGGCAAAAGCTGATCGCAGACATCTCAGGAAGCATAGAGGCGCAACTTGGGACTTTTTTGTTGTAGATTCTAAACGATCCTAATTTTATAGGTTCTTAGTTAAGCTGTACAGCTATGTACATATCAGTGTCCAAATATTTAGTTTGGTATATAATATATACATCATTTTTAAGCTGATGGCACCAAGAGTAGGTTCACCAGACGGTATTTTAAGCTGAGTTGTGATCCTAATCTGGATCTGCTTTTCTAAATCTTCATAATTTTCCGCTAATAAAGGAATTTTATTTTGTTTATTGCTTGGGCTTTACGTACTGTCTGTCATCTACAGAGGAAAACACTACAATTTTGATATTAAATTCTCATTCTTTTCCAATTCCTCTCATTTTTTTTCCTTGCCAACTAATTTTGTTCACAATTTATTATTCAAGTCCTTCCTCATTCCACTCTCTCCGACCAAACCGAACATATGGATAAGATACAGCAATTAAAGATACGATATGGTAAGACGTGTTAATGGGAAGGAGGTGCACTCAGCAGACAACACCTGAAGCAGTCTCTGCTGGACTTGGATTCTTAGCTTTGGTGTCCCTGCTGGAAATGGGTTTCCTTTACAAATGTTTGGCATCTCACAGTAGTAATTTGTATTATTTCCACTACTACCAGCACATCCACCACCATTTGTCGCATTGCCTATGCTACTGGGGCCTTCTTTCAAATTTGGTTGTGTTTCCATTGAGCACTACTCACTTTGAAACTTGTTTGATCCTAATCTGTACTCTCTCTGTTTTTTTGTCCAAATTAAAATCTCAACAAATTTCGTATTCACCTAAAATTATGTGACATACAAGAAAAGACTGAAGGGGATAAGGTGTTTAAAATGACTCTTCAGAAAGTCATGATGAATTTAAAAGTCATCATTCTATGCGGCAAATGGTAATAATGAGTTAGAAACTGGTTCTGTCAAAAGTTGCTTTGATGAAAAATATCATATGATATATAAGTCCAACAACTTATCATTTTATATATGTACTTTTGCTTATCAATCATTGATAGCTAGTCTAGCTTTTCATAACAGAATTCAGTTACGTTTATGTGTGTATATATTCAGCTGTGAGCTCATTATTGAGATTCACCTTTTCTCTTGTAAACGATACTTCATGATTAAGAAATGGATCATACTTTTCCTCCATAGCTTGTTTAATTACATACATCTATACTTACACATTTGTTGAACATAAATCTGTTTTTACACAATCTTTAGATGGTATCAAAGCAATCGTCTTCCGCCGATGTGATTGCAATCTCGTTTTTCTCCATTTCTTGATCGTATCGATGTGATTTGTGAGTATTTTCTTAATCGTTTTTCTGATATTGATGCGTTCTTGATCAGTATATAGTTGTAATTGTTCGTCTTTGTTGAGAATCGTTGATATTTCTTGATTATTTTCATTCTAAATCGAGATATGTTCTTCGATTAGTACGTGTTGATACTAGATCATTCTTGTTGTTGTTGTTTTGTTTTACGACTAATTCGTACTTGTTCTTCTATCGATTTGTATTTGTTTACAATCGATCTACTCTTGTTTGGTGATAATCAGTCATTTCATCGAACATTTCTTCATCACTTCGTTATAAATCGATTGATTTGTTCAGATTCTTCTTTAAATCTGTATGTCTTCTCAAACATATGCTGATGCTGTTTTGAGATCTACTTCCATGGCTACACCTGTGCAAAATCGTAATCCTATACATCTTAATTCAACAACAGTTCTTCACGAGTCTCTTTCCACACAACAATATCCTCAATCTATTGAAAACAATGCACATCCTCTGTTTCTGCACAATAATGATCAACCAGGCATGATTTTAATCTCCAAGAAACTTACTGGTTCAGAGAATTATGCATCCTGGAAACGATCGATGCAAATTGCATTATCAGCTAAAAATAAACTAGTCATCGTAACTGGAGATTTCATGGCACCTGATGAGACTTCTCCATTGTATGTTCATTGGAAAAGAGTGAATGATATGGTCATTACTTGGATCATTAATACTGTATCAGATGATATTGGCAATAGTATGAATTACATGGACAGTGCAGCTGCTGTTTGGAGTGAACTCAGTGAACGTTTCTCAGCCGTTAGTGGTCACAAATACTACGAAACTCAACGTGAATTGTTCAAATTAGAGCAAGGAACTGATTCAGTGGAGTTATATTTTCACAAACTTAAGGGTTACTGGGATGAACTTAGAGCATTGACTCCTGTTATTCAATGTACTTGTCCTGCTAGTAAAGAATGGGAACTTCAACTTGAGAAAACACGTTTGATACAGTTCTTGATGGGACTTCATTCTAGTTATACTGCTGCTAGAGGCCAGTTGTTGATGATGTCTCCATGGCCAACAGTTAATCAAGCCTTTATGCTTCTTAAACAGGAAGAGAGACAACGTCAAACTCATGGTGTTATACCATCCCCTATTTCTATGATGGTGAACATGTCAAAATCGTCTAGTTCTTATACACCTAATCGTTTTAGTGACAGAGCTTCACCTCCTATTCAAGAATGTTCCCATTGCCACATTAAGGGACATACAAAGGACAAGTGTTATAAGTTGGTTGGATATCCTATTGAACATCCTCTTCATCCCAACAATAAGGGTAAACGAAGGCTATCTTCTCAAAATTCAAGATATTCAGCACAACCTAAGTCAGCATTACAGGCATCTGCTGCTGTCACTTCACCTGCATCTGATGCTCCTACTGATTTAACTACTAAAGTAAATGAGCTTCAGACACAACTACAATCTATCATGAAAAGTTTGAATCAGAATTCTTCTCATGCCTCATCTGTTCCAGCATCTCAGAATCAATACAGCTTAGCCACACATCTGGCAGGTACTACATATTCTTGTTCCACTCATATGTCTAGAAATGTTTGGGTGTTGGATACAGGGGCAACGAATCACATGTGCTGTCATCTTGATTTTATGCAAAATGTTAAGTCATTAGATCACCCCTTAACTGTTCAGTTTCCTAATGGTGAACATGCCACTGTCACACATGTTGGGTCAGTCTTTTTACATCCCATTTCTATGACAATTCCTGATGTTCTCCTAGTTCCTACTTTTACTTTCAACTTACTATCTGTAAGCAAACTTTCTCATCAATTACAAACCACCATTCATTTCACTTCTACTATGTGTTACTTGCAGGACCAATACCAGACGAAGGCATTGGTTCTTGGTAACCTTAGTGAAGGTCTTTATCAGCTTTCCAACACACCAGCTTCTACACCAGCTTCTACTCCTCACGTTTTCAATGCAACTGTTTCTCCTGCATCTTCCCTCTGGCACAAACGTTTAGGACATGTTCCTTTTCAAACTTTGTCGAAAATTTCTACTCTTGATGTACACTGTTCTACTGTTAAAGGCCATGAGCCATGTAATACTTGTCCATTAGCTAAACAATGCAAGTTACCCTTCTCTTTAAGTCAATCAAATGCTACTTGTAAATTTGAATTGATTCATTGTGATGTTTGGGGCCCTTATAGGGTTCCCACGTACAATGGTTGTAGGTATTTCTTGACTATTCTAGATGATTTTTCACGAGCTATTTGGACTATTTTGTTACCTACTAAGCAACATGTTTCTCAATCTCTCAAAGATTTTTTTGCTTATGTTCGTACACAATTCTCTACTACCATAAAATGTGTTCGAACAGATAATGGGGGGGAATTCATTAATCATGAATTAAATTCTTTCTTTTCTTCTCATGGAGTTGTACATCAAACTACTTGTCCGTATACTCCTCAACAAAATGGGAGGGTAGAACGACGTCACAGAAATTTACTTGAAATGTCTCGTGCACTTCTTTTTCAATCACATCTTCCTCTCTCTTTTTGGGGAGATATCATACTTACCTCTACATATCTTATCAATCGGATTCCTACTTCTGTTTTAGGCCACATTTCACCTTATGAAAAGTTGCTTGGCAAAACTCCTTGTTACAATAATATGCGAGTTTTTGGTTGTCTTGCACATATGACTGTTCATGACTCAGATAAACTAGCTCCTAGAGCACTTAAGACTGTCTTCATTGGTTATTCTAACACAAAAAAGGGCTACAAGCTTTTTGACCCAGTTACTAAACATATACATTTTTCACGACATGTGGTTTTCAATGAAAGTGTTTATCCTTATATTTCTGATAGCACTTTATCCTCTTTACCTTTTACAGTACCTTCATCTACTTATGATGTTACTACATCATCCACACCTCTTGATACCTTTGTTTCTACTGATTTCATTTCAGATTCACAGTTAACACATGATTTTTCAACATCTCGTGAGTGTTCTGACACACCACCAACTTCATTTACATCACCTAATTTACCTACATCACCTACATCTTCACCTACACTATATTCACCTCCTTCTGTCATGTCACCTGTTACACATACTTTGCCTCCTGACCAAGTACCTCAAAGGTTATCACTACGTCATAAAGTACAACCAAAATGGATGAAAGACTATGTAGTCTCTTCTACTATTCCTCAAGCAAACAGTATTTTACTCAATTGTCCTATAGACAATCAAAAGTATAATTTTTCTCACTATTCACCACCAAATGGGATTTATGCTTGTGCTGTCAGTGCTACTACAGCTATTAAAGAACCACATACGTTTAATCAAGCTAAAGATGACCCACATTGGATAGATGCTATGCATAAAGAGTTATCAGCTTTAGAAACCAATGATACCTGGACTATTGTTGATGTCTTGCCTGATGGTAAACGAGTTATTGGTTGCAAATGGGTTTATAAAGTTAAGTACAAAGCTGATGGTTCATTGGACAAATTTAAGGCTCGTCTTGTAGCAAAAGGTTATACTCAGATTGAGGGACAAGACTACAACAATACTTTTGCACCTGTAGCCAAAATGGCCACTGTTCGTACCCTTTTAGCACTAGCCACAGTCAAGAAATGGGAACTTCATCAGCTTGACATTAACAATGCCTTCTTACATGGAGATTTAACTGAAGAAATCTACATGGAGTTACCTCCAGGTCATCCATTATATGGTACTGGTGCTGTTTGTAAGCTTAATAAGTCAATTTACGGGTTGAAGCAAGCTTCACGTGTTTGGTTTGAGAAACTAGCTTCAGTCTTGATTACCTTGGGTTTTGTACAAACAGTTGCTGATTACTCTCTTTTTACCTATGCTAATGGTACTTCTTTTGTTGTTGCTTTAGTCTACGTTGATGACATTCTCCTTACAGGAACAGACATTGCTTTCATTACTCATGTTAAAGATATTTTACATTCTTCCTTTACTATCAAGGATCTTGGACTGGCCAAATATTATTTGGGCCTTGAAATTCATCGTACATCTGAGGGAATGTATCTTCATCAGCACAAATTCATCTTCGATATGTTAGTTGAGGCAGGCTTAGAGGATTGCAAACCTCTTTCTCTCCCTGTTGATACTAATGTTAAGCTTTCACCGTATGAAGGTGAATTACTTGAAGACCCTACTGAATACCGTAAGTTTGTGGGCAAACTCTTATATTTGACAGTCTCACGTCCTGACATTGCTTTTATTGTTCATCACCTAAGCCAATTCTTGCAACAACCACGAATTCCTCATATGGTTGCAGTACAGAGGGTTCTTCGTTATCTAAAAGCCACTCCTTTTCAAGGGCTTTTCTACTCTGCATCTTCATCGTTTAACCTTGAAGCTTTCTGTGATAGTGACTGGGGATCTTGCCTAGATTCTGCTGGTTTATTAAAAAGTGTTACTGGCATGTGTTTGTTGCTGGGATCTTCTTTAGTTGTTTGGCACTCTAGTAAACAAAAGGTCATCTCTCGTTCCACGGCTGAAGCTGAACTTCGTGCAATAGCCGATACAGCATGTGAACTTTCTTGGATTACTTTACTTCTTTCTGAGCTACAAGTGCCTCAGCAGTTGCCTATATTGGTTCATACTGATAATCAAGCAGCTCTAGATATTGCAGCTGATCCCGTTTTCCACCCGAAGACCAAACATTTTGCCTTAGACTGTCACTTTGTTCGACAACAAGTTCAGTCTTCTCATATACAACCAGTTTACACTCCTAGTTCTCTACAGTTAGCGGATGTTTTCACAAAGGGCCTCAGTCGACAAGCACATTGGTCTATTCTTTCCAAATTGAATGTCCAACAACCACATTCAATTTGAGGGGGGAATCATATGATATATAAGTCCAACAACTTATCATTTTATATATGTACTTTTGCTTATCAATCATTGATAGCTAGTCTAGCTTTTCATAACAGAATTCAGTTACGTTTATGTGTGTATATATTCAGCTGTGAGCTCATTATTGAGATTCACCTTTTCTCTTGTAAACGATACTTCATGATTAAGAAATGGATCATACTTTTCCTCCATAGCTTGTTTAATTACATACATCTATACTTACACATTTGTTGAACATAAATCTGTTTTTACACAATCTTTAGAAAATATATGTGGCTGCTTTTTAGGTTACCATTATTAAACTTTTGATGAGATCATAGATAAGTAGCACTCATATATCATATAGACTATATGAGGAGCAAAAAAGTGGATACAACAAACATCAGACAATCAGAAGTATATAATTCTAGTTTGTTGCAAGCTGGCTTAACTAGTTGAAGCAGATTCGTGAACTAGCGATACAATGATTTGAAGATTCAGCCCTAAGATGAGCTGTGGTGCATGGAACTTCCTCCAAATCTCTCAAACCATTGTAAGTACTAGCAAGTTGGACCTCATTTAGCATTTGACGAAGATCAGAAGCTTCTTTCTTGAGCCCTGCATTTTCTTGTACTACTCTGTCATGATCCCCTGATACTTTATTTAACTTATCTAGAAGATCATGATTCTGTGTTCTTAAATGGACAACCTGCAACCATAACTCATCTAGGTGCTTCTGCTTCCTCATCCTCGACCTACGAGCAGATTCTCTGTTGGAAATCATTCTTCTTTTCTTTCTCTCATTGATAATGCTAAGCTGAAACTCATCTCCTTCGTCCGAGGTCGAATTGTTACTGATACACGAGGATTGGGAATTGAAGTCATATATAGGCTGTAGAGAGTTCTGCAGATTCGGATAGTTGGCTAATAAGTTGTCGAAGTGATGAAGTGAGGACATGCTGCTCTGCATATTCCCACAATTATTCTCAAAATAGGATGGAGTTTCTTGAGCAAAGGTTTGGATTCCTACAAAGTCAGATGGAAACATCATGGCTAGATTTGGTAGAGCAATCTAAAGTGTGGCTTGTTTCTGTTTGGAAGAGGATGGCTAAATATGATAGAGTAAATGTGGGTTGGACAGCATGAGAATGAATGGCTTATATAGGAGAAGGCAAGAAATGTGGACTACAAAAAAAAAAAAAAAAAAACAGTTGTGAAAGCTTACGGAAGCAGAACTGTGACATGCTATAGGAAGAGCACTTCAAATGTGTGTGATGTATGCATGTGATGATTGGAACTTTTACCATACAAACATGGTAAATAAACATATCCAATAATGGATTTGCATCTGAGTATATCAGTATATGTAACATGCATTATGTACATATGAATCTATGTATGTTTGTCATGCATGGAAATTGATTCCCAATCATGTCAACCACCTATCGCAGTGCTTCATTGTGATTGCCCCAATTAAACATTACAACACATGATTGCTATCGTAATGTTTCATGTGATAGGTGATTGTCGGTCAACGTTGACTATGGAAGAACACCCATCATGCATATATGTATCTATCTAGTTATTTCATGCACTTGTAATTAATGTAATGCCTAATTGCCCATAGGGAGGAAATTTTTATCATGTTCAATGTAATAATTCTTGTGGGGAATGTTGTGGTGAAAAAAGAAAAAAAAAGCATACAGAAAATGACTATTTAGTTCTATAAGTCAATGTGAAAATAATTTTTTAAGTAAATGCTTAGCCAAGTTGAGGACATCTTTTTTACTTTTTTTCATCTCATCCCACCTAGTGATAGATGTCCAATCTTGTAAATGTGGAGAATAGAAAATTTCAAAACAATAAAAATGGAGTTTCTACTTTGTTGACACCATTTTTAAGTAATTATGTGACTGTAAGGGCACTGATTCTTCAAATTTAAGGGAACCTTACAATAGTATTATCACTAACATCAGTCAATATCATGGATGTATGAATGAACTCAAGTTCGATATTTCTCTTTCTCATTGTGCTTGAGTTAGGTCACATACGATACTTAACTACTGGTAATTACTAATCAATATTAGCCACTTAATCTCTCTTTTGTTTACTGTATTAGTACTTAATTAATTACAAGTATTTTAATCCTTACGAATGCTCTTAGTACACTTGGCAATGTAATTAACCAGAAGATATCATCTGTTAGGTGTGTTCAATTTCATACCAAAAACTAGCCGTCAGCACAACTTCTCACGTCTCTGTTTTTCTCATGCATTAGTTTAATAATTAAACAATCATGTTTAGTTATCTGTATGTTCTACTGTAAGTACAAATGCTGTTTGATTATCATTGGTTAACAGTTTGTTAAGTAGTAGATTATAATAATGTCATGACTTATCCTTTTGTATTTGTTCTTACAAGGTGATTCTCAAATATTTTATGAAGGAAATAAAGATTGATAATATATATAAACATGTTATGAAAATGGATCTAAAAAAGTGTTGGGAAATCTGCAAATCGCAACCGAACATTCTATGTATATATGCATGCTGAGTTTCAGTATTCTGCCACTAATCTTATTTTATTGTGTAATTTAAATTTAATTACTTGAGTTTTGGCGAAAACCCACTAAAGCAATCCAATTCTTAAAAACAAGAATAAATAAGAATAAGAATTGCATGCCAGGTCCCCACGCAATCCTTTCAGTTACTTTTAGTTAAAGAGGTACTTCTAATCTTTTATTAGTATATCCAGTGACATAGTATTAAATTTTGTTGAGCTCCACTATTGCACATAATCGTTGGATATTAAATTTAGAGATAATTCGGTTTTGCATCCTATAATTATCATTCAAAAATCAATTTTGTACAAGTATTTTAAGAAAAACAATTTACTACGCAAAACTATTATATATAAATTCAACTTGAACCCCTGACATTTTTCAGTTATAATTAAAGGTTACAATTAAATTAATGAAGGGTGAAACAGAAATTTTAGAATAAAATTTAGATTACAATTTTAAATAAGTTAATATGTATATCAATGAATTTTTTTATATTAAATATTATATTAAAAATATATTTTCCTGTTAAAATAATGGTAAAGTTAAATAATTTTAAGAAAAAGAAAAATGTTAGGAATTATATAATATTTAATATTAGTGATATCATAAATTTGTGGAATTAGAATTATTTAATAAAATGATTCCAATTTTTAGTATGATTTGGAAATTTAAAAACCAATATTTTTAAAATATTTTCCAATTTTTAATGTATTCTAAAAAATATAAAAATTTGTATTACTTAAATTTTGTTGTGAATTACTGAATTCCTGTGTTGCCCATCTTCCTTAATTTAATGGTAACGTCTATTTTTAACTCAAAAATGTTAAAAGGATGCATGTTGCGTTCAAAAATGAAAGTTAAGGCCAGCAACCTTATTTTTCTCGAAGTACATATATAAAATTGATTTTGAACAAAAATTGTTGGATGCAAATTGCAATTATATCTAATAGTCATTATATGTTATTTGAGTTATTGTTGCAGATTTCGGAAATCGGAACTATTCGGTTGTGGTACCGATTTACGATTTATCGGGTGATTAGATTGAAAAATCGGCGATTTATCGATGATTTTTACAAAATTGACCGAATCGGTTCCAAAATTTTAACCGATTTTTGGCTGATTTATCGGCGATTTTTCAGAAATGGCCGATTTCAATAACAGAGATTGTCAGTTGTCACATAAAAGTACAAGTCAACAAATGGATTGGACCATGGAGATTATCACTACGATTGAACTACTACTGACCTGAGGAAAAGAATGAAACCGAAACATCTAACAACCTTTAAGTTATGGATTCAGTCAGTTTACACAGGATGATTCAGAGGACAAAACCGTAACTGAAACTTCTTAATTTCGATTTTCAGATTGCACACAACGAAACTGAGAAATAAATCGATATTTTTACTTCGTCGGTTCAATTGATTTTTGTAAAATTTTGCTCTGACCCCAAGTGTCTGCCATGTAACAAAATTAGGGGTTATATCTCGGTTTGCAATATAGGTTCCCTTATCAACCACCGAATTTTAGCCTCTTGATTGTAGGTACTGCGACTTTGTGACTCTAAAATGCTTTGTCTCCACTTTCCCCCCACCCATTATATATACGCCAATGATACATGCAATATATATTAGTACTGATTACTTTAGTTCTTCCAATAATTTTTAACTTGTAAAGTTTCCATTATATATCCATGATGTTCATGTCACGGCCGGCCTGTGATTGGTTGAGATAGGATAACTCATCGTCTCACCACCATATCTTTCTCAGCTTGCGTCTCCGGGCTTCCATTTAAAGTAGAGGCTCACAATTATTGTACAAGTATCAATATGCAACATTAATCAAGTCTTGAACCATCTTTCCTTTGTAATATGATTAGAATATAAAATCAAGTAAATATATTGTACTAAAACTTTCAGAACGGCAATTTCATATGCATATTTATGACACCAACTTCCCCCTCTTATATATCAAGGTCAGGTATAAACTTTTTCAAATCTAGTAATACTTCTCGTGCTTCGCACACGGAAATTACTTTTTATTTAGAACAGAATCGAGTTTAAGTTGGTGAACAAAACCGAGTTTTTGTAGAACAAAACCGAGTTTATGCACACGGAAATAGGTGATAGGCCAGGAGACATTTTATGGCACTCATTCCTTCATGCTATACTTTTTCATCTTTTGTTGCTCTTAGTTTGATTCCCTTCATTATTTGATTATCCTTACTTTATATTATTGTTGAAGTATATAGATTCACATCAAAGATATGATACTGAATACATTTTAGAGAATTACATAATTTGGAGACTAGGTTTAGAGATGATGAAAGAAATCTCAAGATAGAATCAAGAAACAATCAACAAAATTTGTTGAGTAATTTTGTCGAACAGATAGAGTGCAACAAAGGAAATGATCAGGTTTTGATAGATACGAGACTAAAACGTGCTCAAATTTCAGAGATTATACGTGATATATGATCAACAATGATCGAAACAATATCAACAATAAAATTCAGCAAGATTTGCAGAATTCAGAAAAATTCAGAGAAATTTCATGATGAATGTCAACTAATCAAGAAGATGAATGATCAAAAACACTAAGATATATGTGTATAGATTCAAACAAATATAGAGATACAGAGATTGATGAACAAATATCAGTAGTAAATCGAACGGAAAAAAAATTGAAAGAACACATCAATGGAGATCACAACGAAGAAGACGAAGAACACAACAAAAAATGCACAATTTGCTCCAAGAAACAATGCCGATTGACACCGTCGGCTCTGATACCATGTTACAAATCATGTTTTATCAATTAGAATGAAGAAGAAATGAACAAACTCCATTGATGAAAAACTGTATTTACAACACTATGAAAAAATAGAGATTACATTTTGAGAGAGATATTAGAGAGAGTGAGATAGCTGAGGAACTACATTATGAAAATTACTAACTAAAATAACTATCAGCTATACTACTTATATACGGGAGCTACACAAGAGTTTGTTATAACCGAAAATGTGATGTGGAACTATATACTTCAACATTGTGATTGTTCTGATTCTGATTCTTTATTATCATACACAAAACTCTAAACAATTGTCTTAAACTCCCGGTGAAAAGTGTGAAGAAAGTGAAAATGGTGATTTAGGTTTTGACAGAGAGGAAAAGACTGCTCCATTGTTATCTGAGATGGATCTTGAGGATGTTGGGGAAGCAAGTTATGTGGTTAGGGAAAATCCCAAGAAATTTTGGAGAATTTCGCCTTCGAAACATGGCGGTGAGTTCAAGGAAATGAATTTTTGTAAAGAGTGTGGTAAAGGGTTTTCTTCACTGAAAGCTGTTGCAGGTCATATGAGATCTCATTCTACTAAAGGAAACATAAAAATGCAGTTTATAAAGAATGTGGGAAAGTGTTTGATTCAGTAAGGGCTCTGTTTCGTCATATTAGAAGTCACTCGAAAAGGTCAAAGGCTTCGAGTGAATCTGATCATGAGGTGGTTTTTACGGTTAAGAAGAAGAGGTCAACAACTAGGTACAGCAATGTTACATCACATTCTTCGATTTCGCAGTCGGATTCATTTGTTTGTTTTACTGAGGGTGATGAGGTTAAGGAAGTGGCTATGTGTTTGATGATGTTGTCTAGAGGTGGTAGTTGTGGGGATGAGCTCAGTTTGAGCATAGATACTGCTAAGAATGGTGGTTCTGCAAATCTTGAATCTTGGTTGTCGTTTTGGAGAAAGGGATCTGCTGGTTGGCAGGATGACTTGAGGTATGAGTGTTGAGTCTGCTGTATCAGGGTTTGGCAATTTTGGCTCCTGCTTTGATAGTTACGATGAACACAAATCTGGAGTTGATGCTTCTGATGATCAGTCTCGTAATTTTGGCAAATCTAAGAAGACCCTTGATACGAAGAAGAGTATTGTGAGTCCAGTGAAAGCAGAATTAATGGCTTTAGTAACCAGTTGGAGCGGAAAAAGTGTTCAAGTTTCTGGTTTCAAGTTAAAGATTTTCATTGCATTCCAACCTCTAACTTGAGGGGGATGTTGAAGTATATAGTTCCACATCACATTTTCGGTTATAACAAACTCTTGTGTAGCTCCTGTATATAAGTAGTATAGCTGATAGTTATTTTAGTTAGTAATTTTCATAATGTAGTTCCTCAGCTATCTCACTCTCTCTAATATCTCTCTCAAAATGTAATCTCTGTTTTTTCATAGTGTTGTAAATATAGTTTTTCATCAATGGAGTTTATTCATTTCTTCTTCATTCTAGTTCATTTCTTTTTCATTCTAATTGATAAAACATGATTTGTAACAATTATAGTTTTTCCCTTTGAAATGACTACAAATGTTATGATTTTCATGCTTTGATAAATTAGTTCTTATATTTAAATATATTAAATAGGGCACATATAATACTTAGATGATTCTATCATGGACAAACATAACATTAACAATAACCATTATCATATGACACTGTAAAATTGATATATTATAAAATTTAACTATTCTTGGATTTTTTTTTTTACCCGTAGAAGCTATTGACTTTCTATTCTTACACAGTGATCCTTGGAATTACTGGTAATCAAATTACAAACAATAAAATAAAAATTCTAGGAGACTATAAAAGAGTCATAATGCGAATGTGAATGAAAGGAATTAGAACAAAACTTTAAAATACTCTTTTGATTCCTAACTGCGAACATTAATTGTCTAATCATAATGGTGTTAATGTTGCGGATATTTGGTTCAAAATGGATCCCAAATTTGTTTCCAAATGTCAAGTGTCTTGTTTTAATTGGTGCTCTTGATGTGAATGTAAGG
The DNA here is from genome assembly GCA_036435485.1 of Saposhnikovia divaricata. Taxonomy (NCBI): domain Eukaryota; kingdom Viridiplantae; phylum Streptophyta; class Magnoliopsida; order Apiales; family Apiaceae; genus Saposhnikovia; species Saposhnikovia divaricata. The sequence goes on from CM071600.1 coordinate 22,930,791, forward strand.
GGCCCCTCATTATTATTATTATTATTATTATTATTATTATTATTATTATTATTATTATTATTATTATTATTATTATTATTATTATTATTATTATTATTATTATCCAATTAAACATTGTCACCTAATTATTTGATACCCAATTTGGGAATACTTTTGGGAACTCCAACATTTCTCTTTTTCAGGCACACAAACCTCCAAACCTTACAAATATGAAAATATGAAAAGAATCTGCCCTCCTCAAATATGCAAAATAAAATCTGTGTCCTATATCCTAATTAGCAAACTAAAACAAATATACAAATTCTCTCATTATTTAAAAAAGCACACTTGGTGCATAAAATAGATGAAGTAAAATGTAATCCGAGAAACATACAAAGGCCAGAGTACATCTAATTCAAGTATAGAATACTGCTATAGAAAATGAGCGAAGTGGAATTGTGAAAATACAACATAAGTAAATATATACCAAGTCTAAAATGAAATACCAACTTACAAAAAAACCTATAGAAAAAGCAGAATTTCCAATTTAAAATATCAAAACTTGCAGCAAGATTCTTAAATTTTAGTAGAAAATTTTCCGTTCATTGAATATGCAAGTATGAACTTGCATTCTGATATTAAAATTGTGGTCTTAAATAGGAACATGCTTTCAAAACTTTGTTCTTAATTTCTTTTTGAAAACATGATGATTACAAATGTAGGCTAATATTTTTAATATAATTGTGAAAATTATATGAAATCATCCTGGATAAGAAAACATATTCGGGATCCACCAAACATAGATTGCTTGGTCATGACTCATGACTTTATATACACTTCTGTTACGACCATAACCGGCGGCATGGGACGTTGGGTTGGCTTGAGTGGCCAAATGCTAGACCAAGGCCATGAGACCGAGCATTGACTGCGAAGGCAGGTGTTGGACATTGGTCACTAGTCATTAGTGCCAACAAGAAACACTGGGCGTGAGCGTCCTGACATAGGCGCTGGGCGTAGGTGGCACTGGGCACAAGCGTCCCGACATAGGCGCTTGGCGTAGGTGATGGCTAAAGGATAGACATACGATTGTTAAGGGGGACATTGTCTGGTTTCGTAGTTACTGTTGGGGTTGGGGACGGGAAGGCGAGTGCCTGCGAGGGCTGCTCGTTGCAGTCAGGCGCGCAGGACTGGTCGGGAGCTGGAGCCGCTCCCCTGATGAGCCCAAGGCAGGGCGAAACCAGTCATTGTAGTCCCGGGAGCAAGAGAATATGTCAAAGATATGTCAGAACTATTGGTGTTAAGGACCAATTGGTAAAAAGTGGTATCAGTGCTGATTGACCCGTGCTGGGAGTCGGGCAGACCACCTATGGGAACTCTCGCTTGTGAATGATTCATTTAAGCAGGACTCTCCAACTATAGGGTGGCGGTGCATCGATGAAGACGATGACCGGTCAGGCTGATAGGCACAACTGTCTAGCATGTTCAAGACATAGGCAGTTGGGGTCAGAGTAGACGAGGCCAGTCGTTTAGGCTAAGTCAATAACATTGGTCTTATGGATCAATGGAGATACATGGGGTCAGGCCTTTGAAGAGGAAGACAACTTGGATTATGCAGAAAGACACATTGGTGCAGTGTTCTAGTCATGGACAGCAGCTAGACTAGGCGGGAGTAGGGGATGTTCCCATGCATGTCATTATGTCTTTGCACATAGTAGTGGAGGGTTCTCTTGGTTACAGGGGTAGCTTGGAGAAGGCCAAAGAGCTAAGTGACATACTTAGGCTCTGGTGGACAAGTGGAACATTGGGGGACCTTTGCACAAGTTGAACAGGTTGAGGTACTAATCAGGACAACGGGGACCAGGGATAGCAGAACCAAGTACATGGAGCACAGGTACAGGGAATGTGGTTTCTAGCAACACACATGGTTCTTGAAGAATCAGGTAGAGTGGCCTAGGGAGAAACACGCGACATGGCAGGAGGCGTCCTCAGGATTCGGACATGGTGAGATGTAACAGATACAGGGTTTCAAGGTGAGACATGGTTTCTGGTAGCTCACATGGTTCTAGGGGAGTCAGACTGTATGGAGCATGGGATTCTAGTCACTTTGCGGGGAATATCTTCGGGAGGGGTCTATGGTGTGGTAGAGCAGAATCACGGTTCTAGGGTGCAGCCAGCTTAGGGAGATGTAACATTGGGTCGGGGTTGAAGAATGATTCAGACCAAACCAGGGTTCAAGGTGGAGGGAGTAGAGTTGTTCACTTGTATACATGCGCTTGTACATATCATGTATGGATGTGCATGGCTTAATGAATGAACATAAGTCATGGCACATTATATCTGATTAGGGATAAGGCATGTCCTCATAGTTGGGAGAAAGGCCAGGAGGATGGCGTATCTTCTAATAGAGGTATTGTAAACTGATTCAACCAGCCGTCAAGCTTGAGTGCTAGGAGAATAAAGCAGGAAAGCAAGACAGGGAATCAGTGTGTCGCGGGCGTAGATAAAGAGGCGCTGTGACAAGGCAGACTCACCCGGTGAACATGTTGGGGAGTGGCGCTATAGGGCGTGCGGGTTGTGCCGTGTGGCCCTGAAACATTTTGACTAGCCCAGTTTACAGGCCAGGCGTCGAGGAGACAAAGGTCAGGGTTAGCTGCGCATTGCTGGCCAGGCTTCGTTTAGCGGAGTTGGCGCATCACCGAGGCAAAAAATTAAACGTGTGTTCACGCTTCCGCAAGCCTCCGTGACAATTGGTATCAGAGCACAGGCTGGTGAAGCCAAGGAGGTGACATAACCGTTTTTGAATATCGGCAAATTGAAAGCTCAGGGTTGGGACGATGTTCAGCTAGTCCAACACTTGAGGAGCTCCTGTATTACAAATGTCTCAAGTTGAGGTGGACCAATGATGTGTTATGATCATGAGTAAGTACTATGCCAATGAAGCTGTGGTGGAGAATCCAGACAGATAGGGGCAAGGGTATAAAGGCTAGGGTCAACAATACTTTGGAGTCATTGGGGGTCTCATAACGCTTTGTGGGAAGCGAGGGGGAATTTGGGGATTGGAGGAGTACAACTTGTTTCAACATAGGTGATTGCATTTAACCGGCAGATTTCGCTAATAGCAAGATCACGGCCATCGAGAGGCAGAGTCGGAGTAGGAAGTCTAGTAGGGACTAGGTGTAAGGACAGAGCTGAAGATTGGGCTGAATTGGGAGATTGCAAATGCTTAGCAAAGGAATCTGTTGATCAAAATCTAGTACCGGAGCGCAAGACTGGAGAGAATTCTTGGGCAGGGGTAAAGCAGGAGATTAAATTGAGTTCAAGGGAATTCAGGGGAAGAGTGCAAACACTTAGTAATGAGACAGTTGCTTAAAAGCTAGTACCGGGGAACAAGAGTGGGGGAAAATTCTTGACCGAGGTAAAGCTGGAGCCCAAAGCGAATTTATGGGAATTCAGGGCAAATACGACAAGCACTTGGTAACTTTTTGTCAGACAGAACCTTGGGTAAGGGAGGAAGAAGTTGGCAGAACCTTATGTAAGGGAGGTAGCGACACAGGGTTGACAAAGTGTAGTAGAATGAGGGGTTGAAAGATCCGAGGCAAGTATTGAGACAGGGCCAAGGTCTAGGCAACCGAAATGAAGTCCAAAAGATATTTGGCAAGGCAGCTTCAGAAAAAGGAAAAGGTGCACAGTGCATGGCGTAGATGTTGGTGTGTGACATTAGTTCGCAAAGCACGAGGTGCATGACTAATCATGATAGTCATTTGTTATTCCTATGATGGAGTCCTTAAGGAGCTTTGGTTATATGAGCTCTTTTAAATGAAAGGAAGTCATGGCGAGCACCATGAAGGGGAGTCATGGACTGTTTCATTTGGTGAAGAAGGCAACTTTAATGGGGAAGTCTTAACTTAGACAATCAAGTTGGCGAACAAGGGGGTGCGACCAAAAGCCTGGTGAGGCGAGTCAAATGGTTGGCGGTGTGGGTTGTGACCTATAGCCTAATGAGGGGCGAGTCAACAAGGTTTGTGAAGTCGACGTTCCAGAAATTGCCTTAGAAGATGTCTTTGGAGTGTGAAGGCACACCTTTATGTAAGGAAATGACACAGAGGGTGGACACTGATACGAAGCAAGCAAGGAGTTAAGCCCTTGGGAAAGGCGAGACAATTTGGTTGTTAGGATTGGATGTTCACATACCTTGAGAATGATTGCTGATTCTCGAGGGAGCAAGGTCCCTAACCAATTAAATGTCGGGCTCATGATGGAAGAGCGAGTTAGAAAATACTCTTGAGGTGACTTGCTAGGCGACATCAATGTTGACAGAGGAACACGGCACCCTTGGGAAAGGTGTGGTATCTTCTGAAAGCAGTTGGAGTGCCTGATTTCATTGCAAGCAAAAAATGCTTGGGGTGATATGAAAGAGATGTCAAAAAGGGGCGAACGTCCCGAAAGATTGCTAAAGTGGATCATATCTAGGATGGAATGGCGAGGAGCAGGTTGTGGTTGACGAACTGTGTGACCGTGCTCAAGCTTCCAGATTTTGGGATTACCAGGAAAGGTGTAGGATAATGTTTCTAAGTGTGCGAGGGGTGGAGTGTGGTTCAGTTTGAACAACCGATTATGTACAAATCGGGGGTAGCACAGGACTTGATGGTACATGTATAGAGCATAAAAGCACTGGAAAATTGGTATCTTCATGTGTGGTGGGGACACTACAACCTTAGAAGAGATCAAAATACCAGTCGAAAGGGCATAACCTGGGCATCTAATCATGAAGGGGAAATTAGGATACAGGTTCAGGCTGGAGTTGAGGCGTCGAAGGATTGTGTATGGGCAAAGGTTCGAGCTCAAGTGGCAGCACTTGAGGATTAGTAGTTTCTCGAGAAGGTTGTTCTCAACTCGATGAGGACATCGAGTTCTTCAAGCGGGGGTGGTTTGTTACAACCATAACCGGTGGCATGGGACGTTGGTTTGGCTTGAGTGGCCAAATGCTAGACCAAGGCCATGAGACCGAGCTTTGACTGCGAAGGTAGGTGTTGGACATTTGTCACTAGTCATTAGTGCCAACAAGAAACACTGGGCGTGAGCGTCCTGACATAGGCGCTGGGCGTAGGTGGCACTGGGCGCAAGCGTCCCGACATAGGCGCTTGGCGTAGGTGATGGCTAAAGGATAGACATACGATTGTTAAGGGGGACATTGTCTGGTTTCGTAATTACTGTTGGGGTTGGGGACGGGAAGGCGAGTGCCTTCGAGGGCTGCTCGTTGCAGTCAGGCGCGCAGGACTGGTCGGGAGCTGGAGCCGCTCCCCTGATGAGCCCAAGGCAGGGCGAAACCAGTCATTGTAGTCCCGGGAGCAAGAGAATATGTCAAAGATATGTCAGAACTATTGGTGTTAAGGACCAATTGGTAAAAAGTGGTATCAGTGCTGATTGACCCGTGCTGGGAGTCGGGCAGACCACCTATGGGAACTCTCGCTTGTGAATGATTCATTTAAGCAGGACTCTCCAACCATAGGGTGGCGGTGCATCGAGGAAGACGATGACCGGTCAGGCTGATAGGCACAACTGTCTAGCATGTTCAAGACATAGGCAGTTGGGGTCTGAGTAGACGAGGTCAGTCGTTTAGGCTAAGTCAACAACATTGGTCTTATGGATCAATGGAGATACATGGGGTCAGGCCTTTGAAGAGGAAGACAACTTGGATTATGCAGAAAGACACATTGGTGCGGTGTTCTAGTCATGGACAGTAGCTAGACTAGGCGGGAGTAGGGGGTGTTCCCATGCATGTCATTATGTCTTTGCACATAGTAGTGGAGGGTTCTCTTGGTTACAGGGGTAGCTTGGAGAAGGCCAAAGAGCTAAGTGACAGACTTAGGCTCTGGTGGACAAGTGGAACATTGGGGGACCTTTGCACAAGTTGAACAGGTTGAGGTACTAATCAGGACAACGGGGACCAGGGATAGCAGAACCAAGTACATGGAGCACAGGTACAGGGAATGTGGTTTCTAGCAACACACATGGTTCTTGAAGAATCAGGTAGAGTGGCCTAGGGAGAAACACGCGACATGGCAGGAGGCGTCCTCAGGATTGGGACATGGTGAGATGTAACAGATACAGGGTTTCAAGGTGAGACATGGTTTCTGGTAGCTCACATGGTTCTAGGGGAGTCAGACTGTATGGAGCATGGGATTCTAGTCACTTTGCGGGGAATATCTTCGGGAGGGGTCTATGGTGTGGTAGAGCAGAATCACGGTTCTAGGGTGCAGCCAGCTTAGGGAGATGTAACATTGGGTCGGGGTTGAAGAATGATTCAGACCAAACCAGGGTTCAAGGTGGAGGTTGTAGAGTTGTTCACTTGTATACATGCGCTTGTACATATCATGTATGGATGTGCATGGCTTAATGAATGAACATAAGTCATGGCACATTATATCTGATTAGGGATAAGGCATATCCTCATAGTTGGGAGAAAGGCCAGGAGGATGGCGTATCTTCTAATAGAGGTATTGTAAACTGATTCAACCAGCCGTCAAGCTTGAGTGCCAGGAGAATAAAGCAGGAAAGCAAGACAGGGAATCAGTGTGTCGCGGGCGTAGATAAAGAGGCGCTGTGACAAGGCAGACTCACCCGACGAACATGTTGGGGAGTGGCGCTATAGGGCGTGCGGGTTGTGCCGTGTGGCCCTGAAACATTTTGACTAGCCCAGTTTACAGGCCAGGCGTCGAGGAGACAAAGGTCAGGGTTAGCTGCGCATTGCTGGCCAGGCTTCGTTTAGCGGAGTTGGCACATCACCGAGGCGAAAAATTAAACGTGTGTTCACGCTTCCGCAAGCCTTCGTGACAACTTCCTATATGATAATATTTTACATGAGGCGGGCTTGGCAGGCTGCTCTTCAGGATTGTTGATAGCCTAACTTAATTAGTACAAAAACATATATTAACCAACATAAATATTAAGAGGGATTAAATCATCTCAACTTTTAAAAAGAACAATAATATAAATGGCAAAATAATATATGTAATAATAAATTATAAATTAGTTATAAGTATTATTATCTTTTATAAAAAAGTTATATATTGCAACATTAATGCATATATAAAGCAGCAAATGTTGTAGTTTTTTTGGAAAAAGTAAATATTTTAAATTTTATTTAATTCTAATAATTAATTAAATTTGTATATTATATACTCAAACCGCTATTACCTCTACAATGCAATAGATTTAGAACATCTCTTGCATCAACCTACTAAACCTTATTTATAAATCTGGTTAAAAAGACAAGATTAGAACTACTAAAAATGTGATTACCTTCATGTTTCGATATCTATACTATTGTATTAAAGCCGAAACATTGAAAGTTTTGGTTTTCGGTTTGGTTATCCTAAATTTTGGTTTCCGGTTTGGTTATCCTAATTATTAAAATAAATAATTAAATTACAAAAAAAACTCAAAAAGCTAATTACTAATGTTAATGTAGTTATATTCTGATTAAAATTCCTTCATCCACTTCTACTTGGACTCTTTTTTCTGCTCCAACAACTCAATTATTCATTTTTCTAAAGATTTTACTTCTAATTAAAAAACTTTACCATTTAATTTAAAACTAATATTAAAATAATTAATATATATCCAAAATATCACACCATATCTTTCCGTAATTATTTTTAGTAGTAATTTCTGTAATTAAAACATGGAGTACTTTTTAATTTAAAATTAATCTTGAGATCAATAATATACACCCAAAAATATCTCACCATATATACAAATCATTATTTTTATTAATAAATAACAATCGTTAGATCTAATAATAAGATACGTTATATGATTAATGTTAGGCCGAATACACAAATAATAATCAACTTTGTATGAGAGATTAACAAGTAAAAGCGTTTATGCACTTAAAAAACTTCTTGTATTTCAAACCCTCTTCGTGATGTAAAATATCACAAAGAGCTGCTAGGTTACAATAATGATAATTCGTTATCGATACCCTTCTAGGGTTAACCTATCTGTATTTATATAACATACAGCTACGATACAATCTCTAATTGATATTCCTAATAATCAGCTATACAATGATATCAATTACAGATTGTCACACGTCTCCTATGTCAACTCGATCTCTTTGATAGCTATCCAATCTTCAAAGATATCGCTTCCATAATTAATCTTTAATCACTGTTGAACAGTAGACGCGCTTCCTCCAGACAGAGTTTAACAAACTCTGTCGAGCTTCCAACTGTCAGAGTTTACACAAACTCTGACTGCTTCCAGCTAAACTCTGATAACTCCCTGTAACACTTAAACACTGATCAAAACACATCAATTATATTTAACAATCTCCCCCAACTTGTTCATTATAAAAAAATGTACAAGTTAATGACAATAATTGATGATGTCAAAACAAATGATAAATACAGTGTTTATACAGATTCAGAGTTTAAGCTTAAAAACTATAGAGAATAAGAAAATTCTTACAGAACTTTAATCTCTAATCATTTCAAGATCTGGCATGGTTCTGAGATAATCAATCAGCAATCTTCTTTCTGCATTTTCAAGTTCAATCTTCATTGCTTATTTGATTTCTCTGAGTTGAGGATCACTTTCATCTGTTTGGTAAATAGCAGCCCTAAGATCATAAATCTTGTTTCTTCTCATTTCATTACCCAGTCTGATAAATCTGTCTTTTTCTGCCTGAGTATTGAAGTCAAGTACTGTGATTCCCAAATCAGTTTTTAACTTTGCAGTACCTTTCTTCATTTCAATGAGATTGCCTTGGTAATCCCTGTACTTAGGAATGTATCTGCTGTTGTATTTCTGTCCTCTAATAGCCAGATTCTGAGTCATCTTCTGTCTTAGTACATTAGCAACAGATTGAGTCCTTCGACTATTCACCTTGAGAAGATATAGAACATACTCTAGTTCTTCCCAATATTTCAAGCCGATATCATCCTCACCAACTTTGAATACTGTCCCATCAGCCATGAAGTAAAGAAGAAAATCTTTGTCTAAACTCTTCTGATGAACCAACTGCACTGATTCCAGTCTATCCAGACTCTCTTGAGGTACACCACGACCTGGAACAGCCAGTGAAGAAGGATCTCTAGGACCAGTATATTGCCTTCTGTCTCTATGTGAGCCTAATCCAGCCTTATTATTTCCAATCTTACCAGATAAAGCTTTTCCATCAGAAATATTCATTGAGACTCCAGATAACACATCTGGATCATGAAGTGTTCCTTTACCAAAAACTGATTTCAACTGAGAAGATAGAGGTCTAAACACAACTTGTGTAGCAACAGAGGTTGTATCTTTCTTCTTTGAATCTTCTCCTTCCATAGCAATGCCTTTCAGCTTGAGTTTAGCTTCAGCTTCTGTTGATTTCTTAGATAAATGTGATCTTTGATCAGCATCAACATTTTCCTTGATCACAATGCCTTTAAGAACAGGCCTAGGAGCTTTTTCTTTTTGTACCTTATCAGACTTTAAAGCTTTAAGATGTTCTTCTTGTAAACTCTTTTCCTCAGCTTCAATGTCTTCAATCGTTACTCCTTCCTCATTCTCTTCAATGAACAACTTAGCAGCCAACTCTTCATCAGTTTGTGGATTTGAAGATAACAGTAAACTCTTGGTCCTTGAAGTTCCTTGAGTATCAGTATTTCTCCCAACAGACTGTGATTTGAATGACTTACTAGTTCTCAGAGTTTGAACCTCCTCAGCCTTTTTCTTTCCTTTGTCTTTGTTACTTGCCCCTCCATCTCCAGCACTATCCCTTCTGACAACTCTCTCCCCCTTTTTGACATCATCAGGCATAAGGATAGAAGTAATTAACTCCAGAGAGGTAGCAATAGAATCAATTTTAGCAGATAAATCAGACTGATTCTCTTCAACTTTACTCAGTCTGGCAAGGATATTGTCTTGAGCTTTAGAGAATTTTGTAGTCACTAGTTTTGAATGTGTTTCCATTTTCATCTCTCTAGCTACAACCTCATTTCGCAAAGAAGTGATTGCCAAATTAGTATCATCAAATCGTCTATCCAGAGTTTTAACTTGAACTATAGTTGCTTTCAAGCAAGAAAGAATCTCTGGATTAGAGATAGTATCAGCACTTTGCTTAACAAACTTAGCTGCTCTTCTTGATGGAAAAATACAATCTTCTTTGTACCATTCAGCAGCATTCTTGGCAAATTGTGCTCTCTCAACTTCATGAGAAGTACAAGGTTGAGAAAAAGGTGTATGTTTATCATCAGTTTGTACTGGTGCACTCAGAGAAGTATCAGAGTTTGCACTACTGTCACCTTCAGCTTCAACACTTGTAGCTTTAACTGGTTCATCTTCAGCCATAGATTTAGCAATATCTTCTGTAGGCTTTTCAGGATTTTCTTCATGTTGCTCAGGCTCAGCAACAGGCATTGACTGAGAAGTTACTTTGGTTGCCTGATCAATTTCTTCACCTTCTTCAACAGTGTGGTGAGCATCAGATATTATCTCAGTATGAGATGCCACAGCTTCAGAAGGAACAGATGTAAGTTGATCAACTACACCAATATTAGAGATAGGATCAGATAATGGCATAAATGAATCAGGAACAGCATTTATTGGAGAAACACCATCTCTTGCATCCTCTTCTGCAGGCATTTTATCCTCTGCAGGCATTACATCCTCTGCAGGTATTACATCCTCTGCAGGTATTGCATCTTTCTCAACCTCAACAGGAGGTGTTTGCTGTGAAACAACCTCTGGAGCTTCAATATCTTCATCCACAGAATCAGAGAATATCACTTTTCTTCGTTTTGCTAGAGGTACATTATCTGAATCCTCTTCACAAGGTGGTGACTTAGGCATGTTTGCTCGAGCTTTCAGTCTTTTCCCTTTTCTAGTGTAAACAGCTTCAGGAGATTTTCGTTTTGATTTCCTCTTTGTCTCTTCCGCCTGTCTTAGACTGGCATGTCGTTCAGCAAGTGCTTTCTTAACGCCTTGAGATTTAGACTTTGATTTTAATGGAGAATCAGAGTTTGAGTTTGAAATGGGTGAAGATTGCTTTGCAGGTGATTCAGTGTTTGGTTCTGGTTGAGGTTCAGGGTGTGGTTCAGGTTGTTGTGGTTCTTGTTCAGGTTCATCTTGTTGTGGTGCATCGTGTTGTGGTTCCTGTTGGTCTTGTTGTGGTTCTTGTGGTTGATTTAGAAAATTTCGTAGAGCAAGAGGCATGATAAACTCAGGAAGATTTTCTTTACCAACATCCTTGTTAGTCATATCAGAGAATATGCGCTTATTGACTCTAAAAGGATCAACTTTATCAGTTTCATCAATTACAAGACCAGGTACACATGCATTGAACAACATTTGACAGAAACGAGCATAGTAGACAGTGGTAGACTCTGACAATTTATCACCTAAGCTCATCAAAACATATCGACCAAAATCAAAATTAATACCATAGAGCAAAGAATACCCGATATGGAGACTATCCATTGGAATGGTATCCCAGTTTGTGACTTTCTTCTGGAATGTTCTTGTTATGCAATCAAAGAAGAAATTCCATTCCTTTCTGAGATTTGGTCGCTTTATACTGCCAAGCTTGTCAAGAGATTCCATGTAACCTATCTCCTGTAGCATGTCTCTCAGATAACTTTCATTAACCAGAGTATAAGAAGTATGTGTGTCAAAACCCATCGTATCTCGTACAGTCTGTGGAGTAATCACATGGTCTTGGTCTTCATAGGTGAAGATAATGGTAGGAGTTCCACTTTCTCCTCCATTCACATAAACTGAGTTCTGCCAGAATGAAGCAATTTGAGACGCAGAAAGAGTAGCAGGTCCAGTCAGAGCTTGTCCAATCTCTGAATCCCTCAAAAAATTCTGCATGAGATGAAACGATTCTGGAACGCGTTCATGATAGAGTGGAGCTTCATAGTTATTAGGAACAAACCGTAAGCCAAGAGCAGTGAATGCTTTAGATGCCATTGAGTTAAGAATTTCCAAGAATTTCCAAAAGATATGAATGTAGAAAAGGTGTTTGCGTGAGTGCCCAAGAGAAAAATAAGAAAACTGTGAGAGTAAGAATAAAGCAAACTCGTTTGGACACAAAAGTGATTAAATTAATAAAAACTCAATCTCTTATGTAACAAACACTCAATCAGTTCCTTGATTAATGTGTAGTGGGACACGATAATAGGTAAGTGGGACACTTTAAGGGCGAGTGGGTCATGTGCGCCTATTTTTAAAAAGAGTATATTAAAATTAAAACATTAAAATATTTGATTTTAACAAAAATCAAATAATACTCTTTTAAAAATATCTGGACCCAAGTAAAATCAGAATTTGAAACGTTTACCTGTTGCCTTTAATAACCAGAATACGAAGCGATTAAGGACTTCGTTCTTACCCATCTCTATTTAAGGCCTAGAGACTTGATCAGATTATTTCATTAAACCTTTAACCTTTCAGTCTCCCCTGTAAAATCACAAACCTTTCAAACCAAATACTCTTGAAAAACAATGGCTAACCTTACCATCAAAGAGAAAAACCTTCATCTTGTCGAAAATAGAGACATCTTCAGCTATACTCGTGAAGAGTTTGAAGCGTTTGAGTGGGAAAGGCAGCTTGAGACGCTGTGGCTGCAAATGGATGCTGGTCTGGAAGAGCTCGAGATAGAGAAACCTGCAAGGGTGATCGACATCGATGCTGCCCTCCAAGCAACATTGGCATGGCTCTCCTCGAAGGCATCCTCATCCACCACCACCAACCATTGTTAATGAATATGTCAGCAAAAATAACCTTATCCCTTCAACTTCCACCCAAATAAAGTGGCAAAGATGGGATCTGGGAATTTTTGCTAACAATGGAGTGGTGTGGACGGACCTTTTACTTTCCTGTTGAATAGATTAGCAGATAGAGAGAACAAAAATATTTAATATTTGCTTGTAATCTCTTTCTTATTATCAATGAAAATTTTGTTTTTCTAATCATATTCATTGTGTTCTGCAACTGTTATTTGTGTTATATGAACTGTTCTTCAAGAAAATGCATCAAGAAGAGAATATGAAAACTAATTAAAGTAATCATATAAAGAACACATTCATGAACTATCCACTGATTAACAGTTGTCAAAAACCCTACTTACTCCAAGACTTTCAAATTGTCCAAGTGAAAATTTACCTTAGAGTGCAAATCACGAATCAACAGCGTTTGTCAATTCTCCAACTTTATCATCGAAACCCTTTCATAAATTGCACAGTTGTGAATATTTGTGTGTGTGAAGCAGAGTTTACTAAGTCAATTTTTAGAGCATCTAATTTTTCATAAAATCCATAAAGTAAATCAATAAACACTGGATGCACAAACTGTCACAGTAAACACTGACTGTATGATGAAAGCTAAACTCTGAAGTAATCGAACTTTATACAGTAATTTTATTTATTATTTTTTTTATTTTTATTTTTATTTTTTTTTTTCATTCCCTTTTTTTTTTCATTTTTTTTTATTTTTCATTCCAGTAATCAGAGGTTGGAACCAGTCACCAAAAATTCAAAAATTTTAGCCCTTATCATTTTGATAAGTTCCTGGGTCATCCTGGTATTTAACTAGTCACCAAAAATCAGAGAATTTTAGCACATATTATATACCAATAGGTTCCTGGGTCATCCTAGTATCCAACATAATCTCAAAGGAGTATAACAACCTATATACACTTTCTTTGGGGTATTGCAGTAAACATTTTATTTTATCAGAGTATAACTAACAGAGTTTAGAGTTCATCAACATCAGTAGTTCTTCATGAAAGGTAATGCACACAGTATTTATAGACTCAGAGTTTAGGACAAAATAAACTAAGAGATGCTATAAATATGAGCCAGTATCATGCTGTGTTAACTTTCTGCACAATCTAAGATTAGATCTCAATAACTCAGAAAGATTCATGATTAATTGCTGAGAATCATGCTTCATACATATTTCTTCATTGGTGTTTTCATTCAGACAAAAATCAACTCAAAGTTCACAGAGTTTATCAAACTTATTAACAGTGTATGACATACAGACATGCTGACAGAGTTTAACAGAGTATGCATAACAGAGTTTAATCAACAGAGTTCACTTAGTATTTAACCAATCAGGAAATATGATTAATACATCACATAAGTAAAGTTTGAATCTAACCAACATTTCTAGTCAGAACCAGAGATCATTCCTAGTTCATTAACCAGCCTTGTAAATGTAACTTCACTCAATGGTTTAGTGAAGATATCTGCAAGCTGTTGTTCTGTAGAGACAAAATGTAGTTCAATATTTCCTTCTTCCACATGTTCTCTGATGAACTGGTACCTTATGCTGATGTGCTTGGTCATTGAATGCTGTACTGGATTACCTGTCATAGCAATAGCACTTTGGTTATCACAGTAAATAGGTATATTACTGTACCTCAATCCATAATCCAGCAATTGATTCTTCATCCATAAGATCTGTGCACAACAGCTACCAGCTGCAATATACTCTGCTTCAGATGTAGATGTGGAGATTGATTTCTGTTTCTTGCTGTACCAGGAAACAAGTCTGTCACCAAGAAATTGACAGCTTCCACTAGTGCTCTTTCTGTCTACCTTACAGCCTGCAAAGTCTGCATTAGAATATCCAAGTAGCTTAAAATCTGATTCTCTGGGGTACCACAGACCTAATGATATGGTGCCCTTGAGATACTTGAAGATTCTTTTCACAGCTGTCAGATGTGGCTCTCTAGGATCTGCCTGAAACCTTGCACAAAGACAGGTTGCATACATGATGTCAGGCCTACTAGCTGTCAAGTATAGAAGAGATCCTATCATGCCCCTGAAGTTTGTCATATCCACTGAAACTCCTGTGTCTTTGTCCAGTTTAGTTGCTGTTGCCATGGGAGTTGATGCAGATGAACAGTCAAGCATACCAAATTTCTTGAGAAGATTTCTGGTGTATTTTTCTTGATTAATGAAAATTCCATCTTCTGTTTGTTTCACCTGTAGGCCTAGAAAGTAACTAAGCTCTCCCATCATGCTCATTTGATATCTGGACTGCATGAGCTTGGCAAACTTCTTACAGAGTTTATCATTAGTAGACCCAAAGATGATGTCATCAACATAAATTTGAACTAAAAGGAGGTCACTTCCTTGGTTGAAATAAAACAGAGTTTTGTCAATTGTACCTCTGTTGAATCCACTTTCTAGAAGAAACTGAGCAAGTGTCTCATACCATGCTCTTGGTGCCTGCTTAAGTCCATATAGTGCCTTGTCTAGCCTGTAGACATAATCTGGATATTTGGGGTCCACAAATCCTGGTGGTTGTTCAACAAACACTTCTTCTTCAAGCTTTCCATTCAGAAAAGCACTTTTCACATCCATCTGGAACACTTTGAATTTCTTGTGAGAGGCATATGCTAGAAAAATTCTGATTGCCTCCAATCTTGCTACTGGAGCAAATGTTTCATCATAATCTATTCCTTCCTGCTGTGAATAACCTTTTGCTACCAGTCTAGCCTTGTTCCTCGTGATAACACCTTCACTGTCAGTCTTGTTTCTGAAAACCCATTTAGTACCAACAATAGATCTGTTCTTTGGCCTTGGTACAAGGGTCCAAACTTCATTTCTTTCAAATTCATTTAACTCTTCCTGCATTGCTGTTATCCAGTCTGCATCTTGAAGAGCTTCTTCCACTTTCTTTGGTTCATTTTTAGACAAGAATGCATGAAATAGACATTCACTTGCAGTAGCACTTCTTGTCTTTACTTTTGCATCTGGATCACCAATTATCAAATCAGGTGTATGTGATTTAGTCCATTTCCTAGCAGAAGGCAAATGACTTCTATCAGCATGTGATCCTCCCCCTTGATCCATGCTCTCCTGATTCTGTTGTGATCTATTTTCGTTTTCTGAGACTCCCCCTGAACTTGACTGTCCAGAGTCAGAATTTGAATTTTCAGAGTTTGAAGCATCAGAGTTTGATCCAGATTTTTCAGTTGACTCAGTATCAGTGTTTGAGTCTTCATCTTGATCATGCTCCCCCTCAACTGGTTCTCCTCTTTGTTGTGACTGAGAAGTTTCTCCAGAATTTACCAGTAGAGGTTCAGAGTTTGTTTCAACAGAGTCTGTCAGAATTGTTTCATCAGAGTTTCCTTCATCAGAGTTTAAAACTTCATTTTCAAAGTTCAGTTGATCATATTCGTCTTTGTCTTCAAGTCCAGTTATCTTCTTATCATCAAAAGAAACATGTATAGATTCCATGATCACTTTAGTTCTCAGATTGTAAACTCTGAATGCCTTTGTTGACAGTGGATAGCCAACAAAAATTCCTTCATCTGCCTTTAACTCAAACTTGGTCAACTGTTCTGGATGAGTCTTCAAAACGAAACATTTGCACCCGAAAATATGAAAGTATTTCAGGTTAGGCTTCTTTTTCTTCACCATCTCATATGGTGTCTTTCCATGCTTATTGATCAGTGTTGCATTTTGAGTAAAACAAGCAGTTTGAACAGCTTCTGCCCAGAAATAAGTTGGCAATTTTGCTTCATCAAGCATAGTTCTGGCAGCTTCAATTAATGTTCTATTTTTCCTCTCAACTACACCATTTTGTTGTGGTGTACCAGGTGCTGAAAATTCTTGTTTCACTCCATTGTCCTTGCAGAATTCTTCCATTGTTGCATTTCTGAACTCAGTTCCATTATCACTTCTAATGATTCTAACTTTGTTGCTTGATCCTTTGTCCAGAAGCTTCACATGCTCCATCAGAGTCAATGCAGTTTCATCCTTCTTTGCTAGAAAATACACCCAGGTGAATCTAGTGTATTCATCAACAATGACTAAAGCATATTTCTTCCTTGCAATAGACATAACATTTACTGGACCAAATAGATCAACATGCAGAAGATGATGGGGATCAGTGATAGAAGATTCTGTTTTGCTCTTGAAAGATGACTTCCTTTGTTTAGCTTTCTGACATGAGTCACATAGGCCATCAACATTTAACAGGGTCTTTGGGAGTCCTCTTACAAGATCCTTTCTGATCAGTTCATTGATGTTGTTCAAGTTCAAATGTGAGAGTTTCTTGTGCCACTTCCAACTCTCTTCACTAGACATTCTTGTAGACAGGCAAACAGCTTTTCCAACAGAGTCTATCAAAAGCTTGATTTCATAAATGTTGTTTTGCCTGTGACCAACTAGAACAACCTTTCCTGTAGATTTGCTGATAACTTCACAATATTCAGGTTGGAAATCTACATGATATCCCTTGTCACAGATTTGACTCACAGATAGCAAGTCATGCTTGAGTCCTGGGACATGAGCTACATTGTTGATGATGACATTTCCAAGATTGATATTGCCATATCCCAATGTTCTTCCTATATTGCCATCACCATAGGAAACTTTTGGGCCAGCCTTCTCCTCATATTCTGATAGCAGGGCTTTATTTCCAGTCATGTGTCCTGAACATCCACTGTCCACGACTAGGGTTGCCTCCCTGTTACCCTGCAATCACAAACAATTACTGAGGATTAGTTTTAAGGATCCAGACTTGCTTGGATCCTTTGGCATTCTTAACTTTGTTAGCTTTTGCATCGGAATTAACATTATCAGAGTTTGAGCTAACAGTATCAGTGTTTGCACTTGCAGTATCAACTTTAACCCATTTTAGATTGGGTTTCAGTTCATAGTAATTATGATAGATAGCATGATATTTTCTGCAAGTATAGATGGAATGCCAAGTGCTTCCACAGTGTGTGCATAGAGTCTGTGGCTTAGTTCTAGCAAAATCCTTCTTTACCTCAGACTTTGTAGGTAAAGAATTTATATTTTTATTTTTCTTGCAGAAATTTGCAAGATGCTTAGTACTACCACAGTTATGACATGTCTTTCTTGGAGCATAACTAGCAAGCATTGGTTTATTTCCTGAAGTGATGCCTACTTTTCCATTTCTGTTCTTGTTTGACACTTTCTTTTTCTCAACAGATTTTAACTCCTTCAGTTTATGTTTGAGTTGTTTATCTGTCATTGAACCAATATTAACCTGATTAACACTAGTTTTTACTGGTTTTCTTTTGACAGCTTCTTTTTCATTCTCAGACAAAAATTTACTGGTTCCATGAACAAATTTAGTTCTGACTTTAACTTGATTTTGAAATCTAAGTTCATCTTCCTCATTATAACCTAGACCAACAGTGTCTGTTTGAAAAATCTGTTGAGTGTCCTTTCCAGAATTAGTCCAAGTCCTAATTTTCTTATTTGCTTCCTCCAACTCAGATTCTAGTTGTTTATATTTCTGAAGCAAAATCTGTTCTTTGCAAACAGCATCATCTCTCTCTTTCTGAACTTGTTGCATGTTTTCAAGTTTCTCTTCAACAAGTTTATTTCTCTCTTTAAGTTCAGAATTTTCAGCTTTTATCCTCTCATTTTCTAAAGTCTGATCCCTATAACTTATATGCAATGACTTAAGAAAAATTCTTAATTGAGCAATGTCATCAATATTATAAGCATAGGTAGTTGGAGGTACCTGATTTTCAGAGGATTCTGATTCAGTAGTAGCCATGAGAGCATAGTTCACTTCTTCATCAGAATCTGAAGTATCTGCCCAATCTCTGCCTTTAGTGTAGAGTACCTTTCCAGTTTTACCCTTCTTGCACTCAGGAGCATAGTGACCCATCTCCTTACACTTGTAGCATTGAATTTCAGACTTATCCTTCTTCCCTTTAGAATCTCTCTTATCAGACTTCCTGTAGCTTTTCCTGTCTTCATTTGAATCCCTAGAAAACCTTTTTCCTTTCTTGAAATTCTTGAAGCCCATTTTCTTGAAAGTTTTCACCATCAGCACAGCCATTTTTCTCATTTCTTCTTCATCATCCTCAGAGTCAGATGATTCAGAAGAGTTTGAATCATAATCAGAGTTTGGTGAATCACTTTCTGAGTGTATGACCAAAGCTTTTCCCTTCATTTTCCTTCTTGTTGCCTCTTTCTTCTGAGGCTTCTCTTCAACATTAAGAGCAACAGACTTTCCTTTTCTACTTGATCTCCTGTTTCTCTGCTCCATTTCCAATTCATAAGTTTTGAGCAGTCCATAAATTTCATCAATCTCTGTTTCAGCAAGATCATAGTTGTCTCTAATAGTGGTTGTTTTCACATCCCACTTTTCAGGTAGAGAAAGAAGAAACTTGAGATTCGAGTCTTCTAGATCATATTCTTTGTTGACCAATGACAGATCATTAATCAGTTTACAGAATCTATCAAATGTTTCTGTCATGGTCTCTTCAGGTTTAGCCTCAAAATGCTCATACTCTTGTGTGAGTATGTTTCTCCTATTCTTCTTAATAGCTGCAGTTCCTTGACACCTGACTTCAAGTGCATCCCATATCTCTTTTGCAGTGGTGCAGTTAATGACTTTGTTAGACATGACATTGTCTAAGGCACTATGAAGTAAATTCCTAACTTTTGCATCCTTAGCAATTGATGATAGATCTTCAGGAGTCATGTCCTTCTTTTCTTTTGGAACCATTTTTGCTGCTTCACCAGCAACTGCAACAGATAGCTTTGTAGGATTGTGAGGGCCTTCATAAATCCTGTCAAGATATTCTGGATCTGTAGCCTCCAGAAACATAGTCATCTTGACCTTCCACATAGCATACTCTAATGGCCTCAGAATAGGAACCCTGATTGGTTCATAACGACTCACAGTAGTAGGAGCCTTTTCAGAAACAGTAGGTGTTGGTGGAGGAATTTCTGACATGATTATTGTTGTGTTTGGATCTTAACCTGTAATAAAGTAACAGATTGGCTCTGATACCACTTGTTAGGCCGAATACACAAATAATAATCAACTTTGTATGAGAGATTAACAAGTAAAAGCGTTTATGCACTTAAAAAACTTCTTGTATTTCAAACCCTCTTCGTGATGTAAAATATCACAAAGAGCTGCTAGGTTACAATAATGATAATTCGTTATCGATACCCTTCTAGGGTTAACCTATCTGTATTTATATAACATACAGCTACGATACAATCTCTAATTGATATTCCTAATAATCAGCTATACAATGATATCAATTACAGATTGTCACACGTCTCCTATGTCAACTCGATCTCTTTGATAGCTATCCAATCTTCAAAGATATCGCTTCCATAATTAATCTTTAATCACTGTTGAACAGTAGACGCGCTTCCTCCAGACAGAGTTTAACAAACTCTGTCGAGCTTCCAACTGTCAGAGTTTACACAAACTCTGACTGCTTCCAGCTAAACTCTGATAACTCCCTGTAACACTTAAACACTGATCAAAACACATCAATTATATTTAACAATTAAATTAATTTACTAAAAATTCAAAGTTCGAACCCGTCAACGACATTTTTAATTTAGAATTTACAAAATAAATTTTAAACCATGCATTTCATTATATAAATTTATATTAAATTAAAATTAAAAAATTATTAGAAATAAGGATTATATAAAAACATAATTATAATGTTAAATAAATTTTATAACCTATCAAAAGAAACCCTTATAAGCTAGTTTATTTATTGAACTTAAATAAATTAAATTGGACACATGAACTACCTAGACGTTTTTAACTATAACATCAACAAACACCATTATCATACCACATTGTAAAACTAATACAATATTATAGAATTTGTTATAATGTTGTTATAATGTATTCCCTGTAACAATAAAGGAGCTAATAATACTTGAGCAATAGATGGAGAAAGAGAGAGTAGAATTTGGTGCCATCTATTTCATTCAGTACTGATCCTATTTATAGAAAAAAGGCTAGACCACAAATGTTAACAAAAATGACAATCATCATGATCATCATAAAACACGTTTTGCAACACTCCCCTTTGATTGTCATTTAGTATGGATCATGGATTGCCTCGTTAAAACCTTATCAAAGAAAAACCCAATGGGATAAAAACTTTGATGAAGGAAAAAGAGTACAATCTCCCCTTGGAAGAAATCAATCATTCACTGAAGTTTTGTTGCAACATATCCTTGAGTCGACGCATTCCAATGTTATGGCGCAGTTTCCCGAATGTTGAATTCGGTAATGATTTTGTGAATAAGTCTGCAAGATTGTCACATGACCGAATTTGTTGTACATCAATTTCATTATTCTTTTGAAGCTCATGGGTGTAAAAGAATTTTGGTGATATGTGCTTCGTTCTGTCTCCTTTGATATATCCTTCCTTGAGTTGATCAATACACGCAGTGTTATCTTCAAACATAATAGTAGGATCTTTCGTGATGTTTGATAATCCACATGATTCTTGGATATTCTTGATAACAGACCGCAACCAAACACATTCCCTACTGGCTTCATGAATTGCAATCAGTTCTGAATAATTTGATGAGGTTGCGACTATAGTTTGTTTTGTAGATTTCCAAGAAATAGCTGTACCGCAGTATGTGAATATATATCCAGTTTGTGATTTACCAACGTGAGGATCTGACAAATATCCAGCATCTGCATATCCGATCAACTGTGATGTCGAGTCTTTTGGAAAGAATAATCCAAAATCAACTGTTCCCTTAAGGTAACGGAATATATGTTTGATCCCATTCCAATGTCTTTCCATTGGAGCAGAGCTGAATCTAGCCAACAAATTTACAGCAAATGCAATGTCCGGTCTTGTATTGTTTGCCAGATACATGAGTGCACCAATTGCGCCAAGATATGGAGTTTCAGGTCCCAGAATCTTTTCACCATCTTCATGTGATCGGAATGGATCTTTATCATGTTCCAAATACCGAACTACCATTGGAGTAGTTAGAGGATGAGATTTATCCATGTAAAATCTTTTCAAGACTTTTTCGGTATATGTGGATTGGTGGAGGAAAATGCCCGATGACAAGTGCTCTACTTGCATACCAAGGCAATATTTTGTCCTTCCAAGATCTTTCATCTCAAATTCAGTTTTAAGATATATGACAGCATCTTCAACATCTATAGATGTTCCTACCAGATTCAAATCATCCACATATACAGCAATAACAACAAACCCTGTTTGTGATTTCTTTATAAAAACACATGGAGAAATCTCATTGCTTATATATCCATTCTTTTGTAAATAACGACTAAGTCTGTTATACCACATGCGACCAGATTGTCTTAATCCGTAAAGTGATCGCTGGAGTTTAATGGAATACATATGACGAGGTTTCTAAAACTCATCCATTTTCAATCCTTCTGGGATTTTCATATAGATTTCACTATCAAGTTAACCATACAGGTATGCTGTAACGACGTCCATAAGACGTGTTTCTAATTTTTCTTTAGATGCCATACCTAATATAAAACGAAAAGTAATTCCATCCATTACTGGAGAATATGTCTCCTGATAATCAATACCGGGTCTTTGAGAAAACCCTTGAGCTACAAGCCGGGCTTTATATCTCATGATTTCATTCTTTTCATTTCGTTTTCTTATGAATACCCATTTATTTCCAACTGGGTTTACACCGATTGGTGTTTGGACTACAGGTCCAAATACTTCTCTTTTACGCAATGAATTTAATTCTATTTGAATTGCGTCTTTCCATTTCAACCAGTCTTTTCTTTGACGGCATTCATCCACACTTTGTGGTTCAGGATCAGAATTTATGTCGACAACCAATGCCGCAGAATACACAAACACATCATCGATTATGGTCTTACTTCGATCCCATAATTTCCTGTCATGCACATAATTTATTGAAATTTCATGATTACTTAATCCCTCAGCTTTAGGGACTAGAATCTCTTCAGGAGATAATACCACTTCAGGGGTATTTGCTACTTCTGGAGCATATGCCACTTCAGGGGCATTTTTCTTTGTTTTTCATTTTCGTGGTGCAACATCTTTTGCACCGATCGGTCTACCACGCTTTAAGCGCGGATTTGATTCCGTAACCAACTCTTTTGTATTTAATTCTTGAATTGGTACATCTATTCTAGCTGGAGTATTTACTGCAGGTATATGAGATTTTATAATTTTTCTAGAATCGTTAAATGCGTCAGGCATTTGGTTTGCGATATTTTGCATATGAATAATCCTTTTAACTTCAATTTCACATTTACCGGTACGTGGATCTAGAAAATGTAATCCCGATGCATTCCATGTAATGTCAGGATTAGCTTTATTCGAATATTTATCTCCCCCTAAAGGAGGAAACATTGATTCGTCAAAATGACAATCTGCATATCTCGCGGTAAATAAATCTCCAGTTAGTGGTTCAAGATATCTAATTATAGATGTCGAATCAAAACCAACGTAGATACCTATTCTTCTTTGAGCTCCCATCTTCGATCTCTGTGGTGGAGCAATCGGCACATATACAGCACTTCCAAAAATTTTGAAGTGAGAGATATTAGGAATTTGACCAAGTACCAATTGTAGTGGAGAATGTTTGCTGTAGGCAGTTGGTCTAATCCTAATAATATTGGCCGCGTGAAGTATTGCATGACCCCAAATGGATGTAGGTAATTTTGCTTTCAACAATAGTGGTCTTGCAATAAGTTGAAGTCTTTTGATAAAGGACTCGGCTAATCCATTCTGTGTATGTACATGAGGAACTGGGTGTTCAACTGAGATCCCTACAGACATGCAATAGTCAACAAAAGTTGCAGATGTGAACTCGCCGGCATTATCTAAACGAATTGACTTAATGCAATGATCTGGGAATTGTGCTCGTAGTTTGATTATCTGGGCAAGTAATTTTGCAAAAGCATCATTACGAGTTGAGAGAAGACAAACATGAGACCATCTAGTTGAGGCATCAATTAATACCATAAAGTACCTAAATGGACCAGAAGATGGGTGGATAGGCCCACATATGTCCCCTTGGATCCTTTCAAGAAAATTTGGACTCTCAAGATAAACTTTAGTAGGAGATGGTCGAGTAATCAGTTTTCCTAAAGAGCATGCTGAGCAAGGAAGGTCATTGTTTGAAAGAACTTTAAGATCTCTTAGAGGATGTCCAGTAGAATTCTCTATAATGCGACGCATCATAGAGACACCAGGGTGACCTAATCTTTCATGCCAAAGTGTAAATGATTTTGGGTCTACTAGTTTCGAAGCAATGACATTGTGTGACTCAATGGCTCTAATTTTCATCATATATAATCCTGAAGAAAGTGAGAGAAACTTTTCTAAGATTTTCTTTTTGCTAGAATTAGCTGAAGTGATAAGAAGATATTCTTTACCAGCCTCGGAAGTGGTTTCGATGTGAAAACCGTTGAGTCGGATATCTTTAAAACTAAGAAGATTTCTAGTGGACTTACTAGAAAATAATGCATTTGGAACATGTAAGTGTGTGCCATTAGGTAAGATAAAACTAGCCTTTACAAAACCCTCAATTATATTGGAAACACCAGATATGGTCCCAACTTGTGCTTCGGTTTTGGTTAGAAAGGTAAAATATTTTCGGCTCTGTAGAATCGTATGAGTTGTGCCACAATCAGCAATGCATATATCCTCAAAAACCATTCTGTGCATAATTAAGAAACACACTTTTATTCGATAGAAAACATAACACACTACATAGTTTAAAACAAGATAATACACAATATTATAGTAATTTTATGAAACTAATCTTCAGCTTCCCACATGGGAGTTTCATATTCATTTGGATCATTAGTGCTTATTCCACAAGATGTGATTATTGGGGAATTATCTAGTTCATTGTTGGCGAAATTCGTTTCCACCATTTTCCCTTTTGATTTTGTGGATGCTTGATATAGTTTAACAAGATGTTCTGGGATATAACAGTTTCGTGACCAGTGTCCCTCCATTCCACATTTAAAACATATATTATCAGTTTTCCCTCCTTGTGGTGCCTTTCCTTTGTTCTGTTTTTCAGCTTGCCACTTCTGGTGACTAGAGCCTTTATGAGGACGAAAATTTCCGCGACCTCGACCTCGTCCACGGTATCGTCCTTGGCCTCGTCCACCTCTATGCCCTCTTCCACGTACATTCTGCTGGAATGACATGTTATTTACTTCGGGTAAAGGGGCAGATCCCGTTGGACGAGATTGATGATTCTTAATCACCAATTCATGATTCTGCTCAGCAACAAGGAGAGTAGATAAAAGATCCCCGAACTTGGTGAATTTGCGCTCCCTATACATCTCTGCTAAGTTGATATTATTGGGATGAAAAGTTGATAAGGTTTTATCGATCTTTCTTTTCTCAGTAACTTTTTCACCACACAAAATGAGCTTAGAACTTATTTTGAATAACGCAGAGCTATAATCCCGGACACTTTTGAAATCTTGAAGTCTAAGATTAGCCCAATCATTTTCAGCTGCAGGTAGATAAACTAGTTTATGATGATCAAACCTTTCTTTTAAA
Source organism: Saposhnikovia divaricata (assembly GCA_036435485.1). Classification (NCBI taxonomy): domain Eukaryota; kingdom Viridiplantae; phylum Streptophyta; class Magnoliopsida; order Apiales; family Apiaceae; genus Saposhnikovia; species Saposhnikovia divaricata. The sequence goes on from CM071600.1 coordinate 22,956,100, forward strand.
TTTTCCCATAAAATATAAGGATCCTCGACTTCTAGGTATTCAGATTTTAAATCTTTCATGCATGTGATGTCGGAGAAAAATAAAGGAGGTAAATTTTTCTTCAACCGTAGCTTTATTTCCTGCCTTTATCGTATCGCTTAATTTCTTTGAACCAAGATGCAATTTTACATCTTGTACCCACGACAAATAATTATCTCCAGAAATATCCAATGCAACGAACGATAAGCTTGTAAGGTTTGTCATACTAAATCTGAATTTAACATAGAAAGTATTAAATCTTAATGATTGATGTACATAAAATCCCATGCAATAATTAATCTGTATATCATTGTTATCACAAATCTAATATCAAATGGATTTTCACCCGCATGCGGACGTATGCGTATACAGGTTATCTCCGATCAATAAATAAACTTAAATTAGAATATCATGCATATGTTAGCTTATGTATAAAAGTTATTTTTCTGTTTTGATAGTGATATGGGCATATCTATTTTAAGGCAATTATGTGCAGAGTTTCTTTTTGAAAGATTCCCGTATAGTAGGCGGATTAACCGACCATGTAAATAAAAAAAAATCGGTGTAGTAGGCGGATAAACCGACCATGTAAATAAAAAATTCGGTGTAGTAGGCGGATTAACCGACCATGTAAATAAAAAATTCGGTGTAGTAGGCGGATTAACCGACCATGTAAATAAAAAAATCCAATATATTAGGCGGATTAACCGACCATATATATATATTAAAATAAAATTATACCTTCTCAGTTCCGGCAGAACTTCGTGCTGATAACGTGTTATAATGTTGTTATAATGTATTCCCTGTAACAATAAAGGAGCTAATAATACTTGAGCAATAGATGGAGAAAGAGAGAGTAGAATTTGGTGCCATCTATTTCATTCAGTACTGATCCTATTTATAGAAAAAAGGCTAGACCACAAATGTTAATAAAAATGACAATCATCATGATCATCATAAAACACGTTTTGCAACAGAATTTAACTATTCGTTGATGTTTATTGTACCAACAGAAGCTATTAACTTTCACAATTGAAAGTCGATATTTACATTCTCGTCCATGACAATGGTCTTTGGAGTTGCTGGTAATCAAAATACAAAAAAAAAAATTGAGAACGTCAGGAGACTGCAAGTGTGTGCTAGTGCGTATGTAAATGGAAGTAATTAGGAAAAAGTGATGACCCGCGGTATAGATTGAACAGGAGTTAAGATTAAAATATTACTAATATTAATAAATAAATATTATTTAATTAAATAGTTATGAGAAATTGAATTCGAAATGAAGTTAAAGAAATTAAAATAAATAAATCTTGTTTAATTACGTAGTTGTAATGAATCGAACTCGAGATTAAGCAAAAAAATTTTAAAGTAAATAAATCTTGTATAATTACGTATTTGCAAGAAATCGAACCCTGGATTTACTTACAACCAAATTTGAAATTTTGGTATTTTGATACTCTTACCCGCCATCAAAACATAGTTTTTTACATTAATCTATACTATTATAAAAATTCCGAAACATTGAAAGTTTTGGTACCTGTTTTTTGATACTGAGTGAATTTACTTATTTACCCTTCATTATAAAGAAGCATAAATATACCTAAAATAAATAATAACATAATATAATTAATGGTAATTAGTCGAGATAATACCATTTATAAACACCTAAAAACATCAATCGTATCATATCTTTCCAAAATTCCATCATTAATATTTCCTTTCGAATTTAAACACGTTGTAATTAATGATAATTAGTCGATTAAGATAATAAAATTAATGGTAATTAGTCGATTGCCTTTTTCACATTTACTTTTAGTTGAACATATTACCTTTTATAAACACCTAAAAACATTAATCGTATTATATCTTTCGAGCATTAATATTTTCTTTGGAATTAAAACACATTACCTTTTTAATTTAAAACAAATCTAAATTAACGGTAATTAATAGATTACCTTTTCACATTTACTTTTAGTTGAACATATTACCTTTTATAAACACCTAAAAACATCAAGCGTATCATATATTTCGATCATTAATATTTCCTTTATAATTAGAACACGTTACCTTTTTAATTTACAATAAATCTTACAATCATTAATATATACCCGAAAATATCACATCATATTTCTCAATTATTAATAAAATATATTAAAAATCGTATACATTATTTATAATAAGAAAACATTAATATAATCTGTAAACATGAGTATATTAAATAAAAATTAAAAAATTTTATTAAAAATAATAATTATACAGAAACATAATTATAATATTAAATAAAATTTATAATATCTATACTATTATATAAAAGCCGAAACATTAAAAGTTTTGGTACCTGTTTTTTGGTACGTAGTGAAGTTACTTATTTACCCTTCATTATAAAGAAAAATATATATGATATCTATACTATTAAAACTCTTAAAATAAATAATAATATAATATAAATTAATGGTAAGTAATCAATTGTCTTTTTTCATATTTACTTTTAATTGAAGATATTACCATTTATTAACACCTAAAAACATCAATCGTATCATATCTTCCAATCATTAATATTTTCTTTTGAATTAAAACATGTTACCTTTTTAATTTAAAACTAATCTTACAATCATTAATATATACCCGAAAATATAACATCATATTTTTCAATTATTAATAAAATATATTAAAAATATGTATACGTTGTTTATAATAAGAAAACATTTGCCGAAACATTAAAAATTTTGGAACCTATTTTTTGGTATATGTTTTTTAGTATTTCGTGAATTTACTTATTTAACCTTTACTATAAAGAAAAATATATACAATATCTATACTATTAAAGCACCTAAAATAAATAATAACATAATATAATTATGTTAATTAGTCGATTGTGTTTTTCACATTTACTTTTAGTTGAAGATATTACCTTTTATAAACACCTAAAAACATCAATCATATCATATCTTTCAATCATATCATATCTAACAATAATTAATATATACCCAAAAATATCACATCATATCTTCTAATCACTAACAAAATATAATAAAAATCCGCATACTGCGAATAATGACCATTAGATTTTTAGTAAAAAATCAAAATCGTTAGATCTAATGATTAAATATATTATATTGAAGGTTCGAATTCTATCAACGACATATTTATTTTAAAATTTTATAATATGAGTTTTAAACCATGTATATCATTAATTAAATTTATATTAAATTATTAATATTAAAATTAAAATAAAATATTGTAAATAATGATTATATAAAAATATAATTATAACATAAAATAAAATTTGTTACATATAAAAAAAATCCGTGCATCGCACGGGTTATAAGCTAGTATAATATAGAGTATAGATTGAAATATGTTTTTCCACATTAATATAGAGTATAGATGTAATTACGGGAAATTGAACCCGAAGTGAAACTAAAGAAATTACAGTAAATCTTGTATAATTAGATAGTTGTAAAGAATCGATCCAAGATAAAACTAAAAAATTTGAATTAAATAAATCTTGTATAATTATGTAGTTGCAAAGAATTGAATCCTAATTTTAGTGATAACCAAATTCAAATTTGATAGTATTATGCGCCATTTTTGTCCACATTAATTAATATAGAGTATAGATTGCTGAAGGCACATGCTAGAAGAAGCAGATTTACTAAAATTAGGATTGTTAGCTTACCAGTATGTACGTACATATGTACAAGGAACATCACGTAAGCTACTACTCCCTCCGTCCCTAAATTCTTTTCTTGTTTGCTGAATTTTACGGGTTTTAAGATAGTGGGGAATGAATAATGTTTTTTTTATGTTGTAGTGGGTGTTGAATATTGTTTTTAAAGAGTAGTGGGTATTGAATATTGTTTTTTTGAATAGTGGGTGGAGTAGTTGGTATTGAATATTATTTTTAAAGAGTAGTGGGTGGAGTAGTGGGTATTGAATATTATTTTTAAGGATCAATCATATCATATCTTTCAATCATATCATATCTAACAATAATTAATATATACCCAAAAATATCACATCATATCTTCTAATCACTAAAAAAATATAATAAAAATCCGCATACTACGAATAATGACCATTACATTTTTAGTAAAAAATCAAAATCGTTAGATCTAATGATTAAATATATTATATTGAAGGTTCGAATTCTATCAACGACATATTTATTTTAAAATTTTATAATATGAGTTTTAAACCATGTATATCATTAATTAAATTTATATTAAATTATTAATATTAAAATTAAAATAAAATATTGTAAGTAATGATTATATAAAAATATAATTATAACATAAAATAAAATTTTTTACATATAAAAAAAATCCGTGCATCGCACGGGTTATAAGCTAGTATAATATAGAGTATAGATTGAAATATGTTTTTCCACATTAATATAGAGTATAGATGTAATTACGGGGAATTGAACCCGAAGTGAAACTAAAGAAATTACAATAAATCTTGTATAATTAGATAGTTGTAAAGAATCGATCCGAGATAAAACTAAAAAATTTGAATTAAATAAATCTTGTATAATTATGTAATTGCAAAGAATTGAATCCTAATTTTAGTGATAACCAAATTCAAATTTGATAGTATTATGCGCCATTTTTGTCCACATTAATTAATATAGAGTATAGATTGCTGAAGGCACATGCTAGAAGAAGCAGATTTACTAAAATTAGGATTGTTAGCTTACCAGTATGTACGTACATATGTACAAGGAACATCACGTAAGCTACTACTCCCTCCGTCCCTAAATTCTTTTCTTGTTTACTGAATTTCACGGGTTTTAAGATAGTGGGGAATGAATAATGTTTTTTTATGTTGTAGTGGGTGTTGAATATTGTTTTTAAAGAGTAGCGAGTATTGAATATTGTTTTTTTGAATAGTGGGTGGAGTAGTTGATATTGAATATTATTTTTAAAGAGTAGTGGGTGGAGTAGTGGGTATTGAATATTATTTTTAAGGAGTAGTGGGTGGAATAATGGGTATTGAATATTGTTTGTAATGATTAGTGGGTGGAGTAGTGGGTATTGAATATTATTTTTAAGAAGTAGTGGATGAAGTAGTGGATATTGAATATTAATATTTATGGCCAAAAATAGAAATATGAAAAGTAATTTGAATATCCTTAAAAGAAAAGTAGGAAAAGAAATAAGGGACGGAAAGAGTAGTATTTATTGTTGTACAGTTATTGGTACTTGCGTACTTGGCAGTATGCTATAAATAGGATTTACAGTGATTGTGGATAGATCGTGCGGGTGTTTGGTATTGCTTAAAATAAGTTACTTTTGATTTAATGGAGGTGTTTTTAATATAAAGGAGAAAATAAAGTTGTTTACTTTAAGTTGAATGAATGTGTTTGGGTAATTTTATTTAAAGTTAAATGAGGGTTTAATAATTTTGACTTAAAGTGAAATTTGACTTAAAAAAATTTTAAATTCATAATATTTGAAATTTACAAGAATCGTGAAAAAAGAAAAAAAAAACTCCATAAGTCATAAGTCAAAAGTATCTAAATGGAACTTATGATTTATAGCAGTTTTTTAACTTAAAGCCGGGCTTTAAGCTATTTACCCAAACAAGCGGAAAACAACTTAAAACAACATTTTGCTTTAAGCTTCAGTTGCCAAACAGGCTGCATGTGTGGATCCAAATTTGTAATTAAGTGAAAGAAACGGTGAATGAATAGAAACTAGTTTTTTGGTTGGACATAAAATAGATAGAATTATATGAAATCGACTATTCAACTTTACGTATTTTTTGAATCATGAAAAACACAATTTAGCGCGGGAACAATAATAATAACGATAAGTGCAAATCATTAGAAGTGTAAAAACTTACAAATAATGATTCCTAATGTTCTCCCGAAATGATAGTCTTTGGAGCATGTTTGGGATTTATAAGTAAAAATCAACTTTATTTATCTTTCTGGAACACATATTCATAACTAGTTACATATGATCAAAAGCAGCTACATTTGTTATCGTGACAAAATGGAGCCAGGAAATGACCACAACATTGACGGCAATCGCTAGGATCTTGGCAAAATATATTACAGTTTTTCGCTTTCAGGATGTTGTCACACCCATCCTTCAAGATACCAGAATTGGTTGGTACTAATTGCATTTGATCCGCGACAAGGCATGTCCACTCCCCCTTAAAAAGCACGGGACTCCCTTGTTCACATGAAATTTTGCACTCGTCTATTGTTAAACTACGCTCTTCGCGCGCTGCTAGTCCTGTTCCACTACTCCCCAAAACTGAACCTGCCAATGATCACATACGTATATAATAGCAGTCGGAATCAGAAATATATAATTCGGGGTTAAAATAATTAGGTTCTATAGTTTATTGATCGAGATTAAAATCAATTTTTTCTAATTGATTTTCGAAAGTTTAGAGAAACTGCAGCCTAGATTTCTTCTTATTCGTTGTATATACGTGTTATATAGTTACATATAGAGAATTAGAGACTAACCAGAAAGAGCAAGCAATAGCGCCAACACAGGAAGGAGGTCAGTCGAGTGCATTTTCATGTTCTTTTTCCTTCTGGAGTTCGTGCAACCTGTTAATATCTATGGATTATAGCCTTACGGGGGTATATGGAACAAACTTTAAGAGGGGTGTATTCATTTGAAAATCTGTTGGATTTTAATGGATTTTCAAAATCAGTAGGTATTAATTTGGCATTTTAAATAATCTTTTAAAATTTGAAGGTATTCAATTCGGATTTCAAATAATCTTTCTAAATCTGTGGGTATTCAATTAAGATTTTAAAAAATCTTCTAAAATCTGTAGGTATTCAATCCAGATTTTAAAGAATCAATCAAAATCTCAGAGTATTCAACTTTCCAGTGATTTGCTAAAGTCATGGATTTTGAAATATTTGTGGGAGATTTTATATGTAAAATTATCAACGTCAAATTTGTAGTTACTAGGCAATATTTTGATGGATTTGTGAATTATAACATTTGTAATCAAAAAAATCAAAATAATTAAAGTAAAAGATATGTAAAGATACATTATGCTAGTATTTATACCTACGTACATTTTTTTTATCTTTCACTGCTTCTGCTTCTTCTTGGCTGGTCTCTGAAGGTACAAGCTTTTTTTTTCATCATATCCATTCTTGTTTTTTTGCATCAGTTGTGGTAAAGTTATATGAGTATATTTTTGTTATATAATGTAAGAAATCAATCTTGTAGAATCTGTGGAATTTTGTAATTCTACAAAAATCCATCAAAATCAATCCATCAAAATCTTTCAAAATCTGTAGAGAATTAAAATAATCTGTGTATAGATTTTAAACAATCCATGGATTTACACATTCCATTAAAATCCATGAGTTATTAACAATCCAACAGATTCTCAAATGAATACACCCCCCTAAATAGCTAGAGTACAAATGTGACTATTGTAGCATTAAATTCATATTTAGCGCTCAATCCTTACATTTAGCATTAAATACGTGATATGGGCTGAAAATAAGCCCTAAAGACACATTTAATGTGGCATTAATTAGACCAAGATGGACCCAAAATCCCAATTATAATATTAATTTCGTAATTAATATTGGGGGAAATAAACAGCTCAGCAATAAGAGTTGGATAAGGATATTATCTCCATCAGACTTAGCCGCCAAGGCATCCAATTCAATATGGAAACTGATTCCTACAAGGAATAGATCTAGAACCTTCCTCAAAGACTTGTCCACCAAGTCTCAGACTCCTACCATAATTCTGAGGCTTCTCAGCCTATATAAAGGGCCAGACCCCTCAACTCAGAACTACGTTTTTTGGCTTGATCTTTGATATTCATCAAAGTACGTAGGCATCTTGTGAAGGAAGAGTCAGCCACGAGCACAAGAGCAGCCATTAAAGCACGAAGCTCACACACATTGGCATTAAATACACAAACCCTAGCCGCAATACTCGTAACCTAGTTTTTATTCCACAACATTTGGCGCCGTCTGTGGGAAGACAACATCAACCATGGTTCAAATACGAAGAACAACATCAACCGAGGCCGTACCCCTTAACTCTGCTCCACCAGCCACTTCTGATCCGCTTATCGTCACTGAGGAAGGACAAATACTCCCATCAACAGGGGCGGTCATTCAACCTCTGCCCACTCAGCCCCCAGGGACGACTCCCCATGTAGAGGGGACCCACCCAGTGATTGTCCATCAAAGCCAAGAAACTAACCCTCTCCAGATGGTGGTTTCTCCTCTTGGTAACGTTGATCGCACGTTACCCCCGGGGGTACAGATCCATACTACGGATTTCCCTTTGAATACCAACCCGATGTATGGGCTGCCTAATTACCCCCCCCCCCCCCCGACGAAGGGAACCTGGACCAAGCGGTCACGCCTTACAGATCCGGGATCGAGAATATGATGACTACTCTGGTCCCTATACTGATGATTCATCAACATCTGAGGATGATGATCGAGATGAAGCCCAGAGGAGGCGACGTGCTAGCAAAGAACCTCTAAGAAGGACACGAAGAATCCATGATGGACTCCCCTTGACAACTGCTGAGAAAATCAAGGCTTATGAGGCAGAGATCTTAAAACTGAAGGACGATATTGCAAGAGAACAAGATAGATTGAATCAAACTCAGCCTCCTCCAACTGCAGAGAGGATTCCCATTATAAATTTGGAGAGGCCTTCAAGAAGGCAAAGGAGGGCTGATACCCGAACCGAAAAATCGACAAGAGTGGAGACCCCCAGAAGCAACCCCAAAGATCTAATGCCACTTGGGGACCCTGACGACCCCACACCTCCGTTTACTGAGGAGGTGATGAATGCCCATATCTCAAGGAAATTTAAGATGCCGACTATTATCAGCCAATTCATTAGTGGGAGAATTCATGAGAAAAGTTCTGCATCCCTTATGTATGTGGTGCAGGGAAAGAATGAGAACTTGAGGGATTATCTCAAGCGATTCACCAAAGAGACGTTGAATATCACCGATCTGGAAAATAAGGTGGCCATGGTAGCCCTGGAACACGGAACCACTGACCTCTTCTTTAAAAGGTCCTTGGCAAAACACCCTCCTGAAAACATGGCCGAGCTCCAGAGAAGAGCCGATAAATATATCAAGGCTGAGGACAGCATGAAGAAGGAAACCACGGGAGGCAATGGCAAGGGTTCTAATGACTCAAAGAAACGAAAGCCAGAGCAAGAGTACGACGCTAGGGACAAGTATCCCCGAGCTGGCAAGGATTCAGAGTCATCACCAAAGAAGAGTTTTGGACCGAGATTTTCTGATTATGCAAGGCTGAACGCTCCTAGGAGTCAAATTTTGCGGGATATTGAGAAGGATAAAGACTTTCGGTGGCCTAAGCCACTCAGGGGTGATCCCGAAAAGAGAAACAAAGATCTGTATTGTAGATTCCACAGGGATGTGGGACATGATACAGATGACTGCAGATAGTTGAAGGATGAAATTGAATTTTTAATCCGGAAAGGAAAGTTAAACAAGTTCACCAAGGGTGAAGATCGTGGAACCCAGAAAAGGGATTATGATAGAAGAGACAATGATAGGAGGGATAACGATCGTGATCGTAACCCACAGCCTCGAGGGCCAGTAATCAATATGATTTGGGGAGGACCAACAACGGCCGGCACTACCCGAAACTCTCGAAAGGCCTATGCCAGAGAAGTGATGCACATCGTAGGAGAAGCCCCGAAGCGTGCTAAGACCGAGATAGTAGTTGGTTTTGATGATTCGGACCTTGAAGGGGTGAAATTCCCTCATGACGACCCGTTGGTCATAACTCTTGTAATTAGAAACTCAGAAGTGAAGCGGGTCCTAATAGACAATGGAGCTTCTGTTGATATCTTGTTTCATGACGCTTTTGTGAAGATGGGGTACACTGACTCTCAATTGACCCCGACTAACATGCCTATCTACGGGTTTAACGGAGTTGAGTCCAAGGTTGAAGGGACCATTCAGCTGCCCATGACAATAGGGCAAGAACCTAAGGAAGCCACCCAGATGTTGAATTTTCTAGTGATTAAGGCTACCTCGACGTACAATGCAATCTTGGGGAGGACCGGACTTCATGCGTTCAAGGCTGTTGCCTCTACCTATCACATGAAGGTCAAATTTCCAACTAGGAATGGTGTTGGGGAACAGAAAGGAGACCAGAAAATGGCCAGGAGTTGCTATGTGGCTGCTTTGAGAGCTGATGGAGCCGGGGGGCAGGTACTCCCGATTGAAGACATGGATGTCTGTGGTGATGATGAACACCGAGGAAATCCAGGAGAGGACTTAATACCTATCCCTCTGGAGCTAGGCGACCCTGAGAAGGTGACTTATATAGGAGCCTCTTTGAAAGAACCCCTGAAGGGCAAGTTGATAGCATTCTTACAAGAAAATAGTGATGTGTTTGCCTGGACAGCAGCTGATATGCCAGGAATTGATCCCCAACTCATAACTCATAGATTGAATGTCGATCCTAATCGGAAGATAATACAGCAGAAGAAGAGGAATTTTGCTCCAGAAAGGCAAGAGGCCATTAAGCAAGAGGTGGACAAACTCTTGGAAGCTGGGTTTATTGAAGAGATTCAGTTTCCAGAATGGTTGGCTAACCCTGTGATGGTCAAGAAAGCCAACGGTAAGTGGAGGATGTGTATAGACTTCACCGACTTGAATGACGCATGCCATAAGGATTGCTTCCCTTTACCAAGGATAGACATGTTAATAGATGCCACAACAGGACATGAGATGTTGAGCTTCATGGATGGGTTCAGCGGCTACAATCAAATTAAAATGCACAAGGATGACATCCCAAAGGTATCTTTCATAACTGACTTTGGTGTTTTCTGCTATCTTGTTATGGCGTTTGGTCTAAAGAATGCAGGAGCTACTTACCAACGATTGGTGAATAAGATATTCGCCCATCTAATTGGAAAAACCATGGAGGTCTATGTCGATGATATGCTGGTTAAAAGCTTGGTCAAGGCGGACCATATTAAACACCTCAGAGAGGCATTCGAAGTGCTGAGGCACCACAAAATGATGTTGAATCAAGCCAAGTGTGCCTTTGGCGTTGGATCAGGCAAATTTTTGGGTCTGATGGTTTCCAAGAGAGGCATAGAGGCCAACCCTGACAAAATCAAGGCGATCTTAGATATGGAACCCCCACGCTCTATAAGAGATGTGCAGAAGTTGACAGGCCGGGTAGCTGTTTTGAGAAGATTCATCTCCAAGTCTGGTGACAAATGCTTGCCTTTCTTTCAAGCATTGAAGAAGGTGAAAAATTTTGAGTGGACACCTGAGAGCCAAGAGGCCTTTGAGCAACTAAAGAAGTACATGGTTGAAGCCCCGTTGTTGACCAAACCAAGCCCTGGGGAGACTCTTTATCTATACCTGGCGGTATCTGAACAAGCCCTGAGTGCTGTCCTCATTCGAGAAGAGGAGAAAGTCCAGAAACCTATCTACTATGTGAGCAAAGTGTTGCATGGGGCTGAGTTGAATTACTCACCCATAGAAAAGTTTGCTTTGGCATTAGTAACTGCATCAAGGAAGTTGCGGCCTTACTTCCAGGCACATAAAATTCAAGTTCTGACAAACCAGCAGTTGAGAAACATATTGCATAGCCCTAAGGCCAGTGGGAGGCTAATCAAGTGGGCGATTGAGTTAGGAGAGTTTGATATCACATATAAGCCTCGGACAGCCATTAAGGCTCAGGCATTGGCTGACTTCGTGGTTGAATGCACTATTAACAACCAAGAAGTCGGGGGGCAAGAGATAGTGACTACCCCTGGGCAAGAGAAAGTTACATCTGATTTGAAGGAATATTGGGTGCTCTATTTTGATGGAACATCAAAAACAAAATCTAGTGGTGCAGGTTTGGTTCTGCGAAGCCCCGATGGGTTCACAGTAGAGTATACTTTAAAGTTGGATTTTCCTACTACCAACAATGAGGCGGAGTATGAAGCATTAATAGCTGGTTTGGGTTTGGCTAGAATCATGAGGGTCAAAAATCTCAAAGTTTGTGGAGATTCAAGGCTTGTGGTATCACAAGTAAATGGTGAATTCGAAGCTAAGGACGAGACTATGGCGAAATACCTGAGAGTCGTAAAAGCTGTTATGACTCAGTTTGAGGAGTGCTATGTTGAGCACATTCCGAGAGAAGAAAACATTATGGCCGATGCCCTGTCTAAGTTCGCTTCTTCCGAGATAGAAAATTATGCTGGGAGTGTCTACTTTCAGGTCTTGAAGGCCCCGACCGTTAACTCAAAATTAGTAGCACCAATTGATATGGGGGGATCTTGGATAGATCCTATCAAGGCACACCTTGAGACCGGGTGGCTCCCTGACAATGCCTTGGAGGCACGAAAACTTTCAGTAAGAGCATTGAGATACACTTTGATTGAGGGCATTCTGTACAAAAGGTCGTTCGTCATCCCATACTTGAAGTGTTTAAGGCCTCAAGAGGCAAGAGAAGCATTGGAGGAAGTTCATGAAGGGATCTGTGGGCAACACTTGGGGGGCAGAGCCCTAGCTCACAAGATCATTCGTTTAGGGTTCTATTGGCCGGAGATGTTGGCTGATGCACAAGACTATGTCAAGAGATGTGAGAGATGCCGGAAACATGCTCCAATTGTAAGGCAACCGCCTGAGATGTTAACTTCAATTAACTCTCCCATTCTGTTTGTAATGTGGGGGATGGATATACTTGGACCTTTCACAAAAGAAATTTCTGATAGTGGCCATTGATTACTTCACTAAGTGGATTGAGGCTAAACCTCTGGCCAAGATAACCACCAAACAAGTTTCCCAGTTCTTTTGGGAGAACATAATCTGCAGGTATGGAATCCCACGAATCCACGTAACAGACAATGGGACACAGTTCAATAATGAAGAGTTCAAGAAGTATTGTGAAGAGAATGCGATTGAGCTCCGTTTTACCTCAGTGGCACATCCACAAGCCAATGGGCAAGCTGAGGTAGCTAATCGAATTATCCTTGATGGACTGAAGAAGAGGGTCGAACGCTCTAGGAACACTTGGGTAGATGAATTGCTGCCCATACTTTGGGCATATCGTACCACTTGTAAGGTGACAACTGGAGCAACCCCATTTTTGCTGGCTTATGGAGCTGAGGCAGTTGTGCCTTTAGAGATCATGCAAGCATCACCTCGAGTCGAGGCATATGAACCAGAAACTAATGAAGAAGGGATGAGACTTGCCCTTGACTTAATTGACGAGGTTAGGGATGAAGCTAATGCTAGGAATGCTGAATATCAGAAGAGAGCCTCTTTTCACTACAACCAGAGAGTTAAGGAAAGATTCTTTCGACAAGGCGACATGGTTCTAAGGAAGATTAAAGCCTCAGGAGTTGGCCAGAAGGGAAAGTTAGCACCAAACTGGGAAGGACCGTATCTAGTCAGAAAGGTGTTAGGACGAGGATCCTACAAGTTAGAAACCCTGGATGGGGTTGAGGTGCCCCGAACTTGGCATGCTGTGAACCTCAAAGTTTATTATGTTTAAGTTCTTTTGACAAAGGCTTGGACTTTTATCTATTTATTAGGAATAAGGTTCGAATGAAACCATTATAGAGCATGTTGCTCCCAGTAGGAGATAGAGTATCTATGTAAGGGTTGAACCCATTTTATTGATATCCTTTAACAGCACAATGTAATCTATTATGTTTTCTCCATGAGTTATTCTTCCTTGTTAAAATAAACACGAAAGATGAATGTTGAACTAACTTGTGAGTTTAGTACCAGCCAGGGGGCCAAGTACTCGAAAAATTCTAAAGTTTAACGAACTATGAGCAAAGGCAAGAAAAATGAACAACAGAAACTAACTGCATATATAGTTAAGTTAAAAGTTACACAAATAAAGGCCCGAAGGCTATCAAGTCAAATGGTAGAAACCAAGAGTTCAGATAAACAAAAGATAAATAAATAAAGCTTAAGGGGCCTTAGGGGCCTCCTTAGCAGGAGAATCATCCTCAGAGCTAGTGTCAGTAGTGGATCCATCCTCAGCAGAATTAGCAGCACCAGACCGAACTAGAGGAAGCTTAGGATCCAAGGCTGAAGTGGTAGCGGTAGCATGCTCTTTGACCAAAGCATCATCCTCCCCGAATAGCTCTTCACTGGATCCAGGCTCGTTAACTAATAACGGGGCAGGAAGATGAGGGCTCACGAAGTCCGAAGGCTAGAATAAGCCAGGATGGCTCCTCAGAACTGCCTCAATGGCCTTGTTCCAACCCTCAGAAAATTGGCCAGGAAATAACAGCTCATCATGCTGATCCATGAGGGACTTGTACTCATCAGAATCCAGATAGTCATCGATGATCTTCTCCCTGTCATCCTTCAAAGCTACCAACTCTGCCCGAGCACTGGCCAGCTCCTCATCCTTACCCTTGAGCTTCTCCTCTAGATGGTTGATAGTGAGGGTTTTCTTTTGGGATTCGGACTTATACCCCTTGGCCTTCTCCTTCCAAGCTTTGGCCTGGTAGAGAGAACTCTGGAAGTGAACGTTGGCCTGTTCACAGAAACAATAATTATGTTGGAATAAAGTAAGTCAGTACGAAATTTAAAGAATGCGAGGTTTGAGTCTTACCACAGCTAAGGCTTGAGAACCAAGTGCCTCTGATTCCCCGATGCCTCCATTGACAACCAAGTCTTTGTAGTCAGGAGGGGTGATCGAGTTAAGAGACCAGTCCATGGCGTGCTTAGTCAAACCCACAACGGAGTCCCGCTTCCTAAAGCCCCAGGATGGCCTAAAAACAGAAGATTGGACGTTCACCTGAGAGCTCCCCTCCAAGTCCGCTATATCACCAAATTTAAGGTCCACCTTTTGAACCTTATGGGCACGCAAGAAAGCAGGCTCAGTTCCTTTCTCTCGAGGATCAGCATTCCGCTTTGCCCGGGCCATCCTCGAGGTTTCGTTGTCGGGATCCGGGGAAGCTTCCACAAGCATCCTAGCAACTGAAATGACATGAATGGAAACACAAATGAATAAGTCAAGTATGAAAATAAAGAAAAAGAAAGGCAAGAAAGGAAGTTACCCCGTTCCGAAACTTGTGAGAGGCATACAGCCCTCATAGATTCTTCATTTATGAGGCTTTGGCAGGTTATAGACATACCATCACCTCTGGTCAAAGTGTCAAAAGCAGCCTGATCCTCTGTGCTAAGGGTGATTCCCTTAGCATTTCCATCTGAAACCCTCGAAAAGGTTTTCCTAAAGAGGGTACCCCAATCACCACCCTCCCATTCGAGATAGGAAAATTCTTTCTTCCAACCAGGATTGTTGTCTGGTACTGATTTAATGTTGAAGATAGGAGGGACCTTGGGGCGATGTTTGATATATACCCAGCCAGAATACAAAGCGGGGCTGTTGTAAACTTGGAAAATTTTGCGAAAAAGGGCAACAGATAAAGGAAAGTTTTGCCTTAGACACAAAACCATAAAACAAAGAATTGTTCTCCACGCATTTGGGGGCAATTGGCAAGGGTTACACTGAATGTTAGCTAAAAGGCGGGGGATAAATTCATGAAAAGGGATACGGAGGCCCGCTACTAAACATTCCCTATAGACAGACAAGGCATTGGGCCTCCAATGACAATGCCTGTCACCTGGCCCAGCTGGAACGAGTTTATAAGGTTTTTTAATTTTATACAACTTGTTATATCTACCAATTTCATCTGTATCGTGATATGTATTACAGCAATCATACGCATCTAACTCGGCTAAAGAAGGATATTCATCTGCTCTTTCATTTAAAATATCTAAAAGAGAGGTGTAAGGAGATCGAATTTGGATGGTACCTTTAGAAGAGGCTGAGTTCATTTTCAGAAGGCGAGCTTGAGCTTTGTCCGCCATTGATGACAGCTTGAGGTCTTGAAAAACGAAGAAGATGACCGGAGACGAAGGCCGGAATTAGCCGAGAAAAACTCCGAACAGAATTTGAGAGAGAAACTTCTTAGCTAAAAGTTGAGAGCTCAAAGATGAAAATGTGAAGTGAAAAGTGAGAGTGTGAAAAATGAACTCTCAACTCTCACTCTTATATAGGAGTGAACAACCGGTTGAAATACTCTCAAACGGTCAGAAAACCTACAGTGACCGGTCAGAATTCCAAAATTGACCTACTAAAGGCCCATGAAACCGGCCCAAATTGAAGCCCAATTCTGGAACGTTCCTAGAAAAATATCTTGAAAAAATATCTAAGATATTTTGAATAAATGTTTAAGATATTTTGAAAAAATATCTAAGATATTTTGAAGAAATATCAAACTCAAACCCAAACAAAAGGTTCGGAATTTGAACAGGCCCATTATGGCCATAGGGTCAGGCCCAAAGAAAGAAAGTATTTTTTATAAAAATACACACTTTAAACATGTAAAGCCTCAAAGGCCCAAAAGTAGAGAGGCCCATCAAGAAAAAGCCCGAAAATTTTAGGGACTTTATTTCGATCATGATTCTAGTCGAAACGACCAGGAATCTTGGTCGAAAAAATGTTCGACAAGGAGAAATTTAAATGCTTAATTCGACCAGAATCCTGGTCGAAATGACTAGGAATCCTAGTCGAAAAAGTGTTCGACAAGAGGAAATTTAGAAGCTTAATTCGACCAGAATCCTGGTCGAAAGGACCAGGAATCTTGGTCGAAAAAATGTTCGACAAGGAGAAATTTAAACGCTTAATTCGACCAGAATCCTGGTCGAAATGACTAGGAATCCTGGTCGAAAAAATGTTCGACAAGAGGAAATTTAGACGCTTAATTCGACCAGAATCCTGGTCGAAAGGACTAGGAATCTTGGTCGAAAAAGCTGTCGACCAAGAAAAGATTGAATGCTTAATTCGACCAGAATCCTGGTCGAAACGATCAGGAATCCTGGTCGAAAAGGCTGTCGACCAAGAAAAGATTGAATGCTTAATTCGACCAGAATCCTAGTCGAAACGACTAGGAACCCTGGTCGAAAATGTGTTCGAGCAGAGAAGAATGGAATGCTTACTTCGACCAGAATCCTGGTCGAAACGACCAGGAATCCTGGTCGAAAATCCCTTCGGTCAGGATTTGTTGAACCCCTTATTTCGACCAGAATTTTGGTCGAATTCCTGGTCGAAAAACTTCAGTTTTGTTCGAAAATTGCTATGAAAAATTGATTTTGGACATCGAATCCTTGTGGACATGGAATTTTTAAGAGAGAAATACCTGTGGGTACTACATAACTCTAAGATATATTTACGATACGAGAAGTACTATGGATGATTCCTTCATATTGAATAGACAAAAATCCAGTAACAGAAGTTACTTGGAAATAATTGTTTAGCCTCGAATAAGGCAAATCGTCGTAAATGTGTAGGTCGCTCCACTCTTTACATTAATACGATACTTGTGAAACACTAGTGTACATTTATGAACCCTGACCCAAGTCTCGGAAAAGACCATTAAAACTTCAAGGAAAACCTGATCAGTTTTCCTAGAAGTTGGGGGGCAAATGATATGGGCTGAAAATAAGCCCTAAAGACACATTTAATGTGGCATTAATTAGACCAAGAATGGTCCAAACGTGGGGTCCACCAGATGGACCCAAAATCCCATTTATAATATTAATTTCGTAATTAATATTGGGGGAAATAAACAGTTCAACAATAAGAGTTGGATAAGGATATTATCTCCATCAGACTTAGCCGCCAAGGCATCCAATTCAATATGGAAACTGATTCCTACAAGGAATAGATCTAGAACCTTCCTCAAAGACTTGTCCACCAAGTCTCAGACTCCTACCATAATTCTGAGGCTTCTCAGCCTATATAAAGGGCCAGACCCCTCAACTCAGAACTACGTTTTTTGGCTTGATCTTTGATATTCATCAAAGTACGTAGGCATCTTGTGAAGGCAGAGTCAGCCACGAGCACAAGAGCAGCCATTAAAGCACGAAGCTCACACACCTTGGCATTAAATACACAAACCCTAGCCGCAATACTCGTAACCTAGTTTTTATTCCACAACAATACGTATTATAACATTTTTAACATTATATTTTTATTATATCCTTATATATAATGGGCATGGAGTTTCTAAAGTAGTGCACCTTAAATATTGTATTTTATTATTATTTTTGATAATCCAACCGTACGGATGAAAAGTTTATGTCAAAATAACATTGTATACAAATTTTTATTATATTTGAAATAGTGGAGCATCACTTTTATAATAATATTATTTTCTATATATATTCAACGACACAAATTTATCATAATCTTATTGCTATAAATTTATAGTTCCAAATAATTAAATTACACAAAAATTTGTACATTCACATATTTTTGTATGAATTTAACATCCGTACGGTTGAATTGTTCAAATAATAACTAATTTATCATAATTTAAACCGCACTAATAGAGAACTTCTCTTTTCCCATATATAATATGTATAAGAGAAAAGGGATCATATCCAAATTTTTGGTCTAATACTACCAAAAGCATATGATCTATGGATTAGGGTTAAAATCTGTCCGTTGAATTATAAATTATCTGATCAATAATTTTGGTCTATATACCGCCAAAATCATTCTAACCTTCGAATATAACATTTTTAAAAATAAAGATTAAGATTATATCATATTAAAAAAAATTATAATCTAAATAGGATATAATTAAAAAAGATTGTATTAGAACTAAATTTTAAAAAGAAAATTATAATCTGAAAAAAGTTGTATTAGAATAGAATTTTATTTTATTTTTTTATTAATATTAAAAAAAATCATATTTACTATTTGGACTCTATCGTTAGATTCATAAATCAGATTTATATGATTTTACAGCCCACACGAAACTCATAAAATTATCTTTAATTTTATGATGATTTAATAATTATTATCCAAATGGAAACATTCAGAATCTCAAAATAAAATATAATTACATTTTTTTTACATTAATCCTATTCAATGTAAAAGACCCACATTGATAATTTTATTCAATGCAAAAAACCTAATTATATACGATTTACATCATTGAAATACACTTTTTCATATTTCAATATAAATGCACTTTTTAGTTTACATATTAATATATTAAATATTTTTTAATGTTAGATCCAACGGTTTTCACCTATTCATTTTAAGATCTAACGGTTCTTATGAGAAACACTACGGAGTACCAAAGTTTTGGACAAAATCCCTCTTACACTTATTTTTAAAACTGTATTTGGTTGTATTTCAAGTGAGCTGTGAAATCGTCCAAATCAAATTTTAAGAATTTAAGATAGAATACAAATATTAAATTGAACGTGTAAAATCTTTTCAACAATAATTTTGATATGGGATAAAAGTAAGCCCTAAAGACACATTTAATGTGGCATTAATTAGACACAGAATGGTCCAAACGTGGGACCCACCAGATGGGCCCAAACCCTATTTACAATATTAATTTCGTAATTAATATCAAGGGTAATAATCAGCTCAGCAAATAAGAGTCAAACAAGGATATCACTCCTGCCTGACTTAGCCTCCAAGATACATATTTCAACATGGAAACTGATTCCTACAAGGAATAGATCTGGAACCTTCCTCAAGGAAGACTTGTCCACCAAGTCTCTGACTCCTACCATAATTCTAGGGCTTCTCAGCCTATATAAAGGGTCTTACCCCTCATCTCAGAACTACGTTTTGGCTTAATCCTCGAATAAGGACATACAAGCCACTGCGTCCTAGGTGAGCTCTCGCCGCCATAGCCTCGAGGGCACCATCACCTAGAACTACGTCTTGGCTTGATTCTCAATAACGAGATACGTAGGCACTCTGTGAGGACCGATCAGTCTCGTAACATGGAAACAGCCATTAAAGCTCGAAGCTCAACCACCCTAGCATTAATTACAAATCGTAACCTAGTTTTTATTCCACAACATTTGGCGCCGTCTGTGGGAAGAAGACATCAACCATGGTTAGCACACGAAGAACTGCACCAGGTTCTACCGAAGCTTTACCAATCAGCTCCGCTCCGCTTCTTACCTCTGGGACAACCACGTTTGAACAAGGGACGATCCCCCAAACTCAAGTTTCTCAGCCTCCAGGGATGAATCCCCCTGCTGGGAGTACGCTGCCTATGGTTTTCCATCCAGAACAGGGAACCAACTCTATTCAGATGGTGATCTCTCCCCTGGTTGATCCTAACCACCCTCCATCTGGGGTACAGATCCATACTACGGATCTCCCCATGAATACCAACCCAATGTATGGGTTGCCCAACTACCCCCCTGTTCGAGAACCTGGACCGAGTGGTCATGCTTTGCAGATCTGAGATCGCGAGTACCAAGACTACTCCGGCCCCTATACTACTGATTCGACATCTGAGGATGATGATGATGATCGTGAAGAAGCCCCAAGGAGGCGACGTGCTAGTAGAGAACCTCGAAGGAGGTCCCAAAGAATCCATGATGGACCTCCACAAACGGCTGAGGAAAAGATTAAGGCTCATGAGGCTGAGATCCAAAGGTTGAAGGATGATATTTCTAGGGAGCAAGCAAGGCAAAGTCTGATTCGACCTCCTCTAGTTACAGGGAGGATTCCCATTATAAATCTGGAGAGGCCTTCAAGGAGACAGTTCATTAGTGGGAGAGTTCATGAAAAATGTTCTGCATCCCTCA
Organism: Saposhnikovia divaricata; assembly: GCA_036435485.1. Taxonomy (NCBI): domain Eukaryota; kingdom Viridiplantae; phylum Streptophyta; class Magnoliopsida; order Apiales; family Apiaceae; genus Saposhnikovia; species Saposhnikovia divaricata. The sequence goes on from CM071600.1 coordinate 22,976,737, forward strand.
TGTATGTGGTGCAGGGGAAGAACGAGAATTTGAGGGATTACCTCAAGCGATTCACCAAGGAGACGTTGAATATCACTGATCTGGAAAATAAGGTGGCCATGGTAGCCCTGGAACACGGAACCACTGATCTCTTCATTAAAAGGTCTTTGGCAAAACATCCTCCTGAAAACATGGCCGAGCTCCAACGAAGGGCCGATAAGTATATCAAGGCTGAGGACAGCGTGAAGAAGGAAACCGCAGGAGGCAATGGCAAGGGTTCTAATGACTCAAAGAAACGAAAGCAAGAGCAAGAGTACGACGCTAGGGACAAGTATCCCCGGACTAGCAAGGATTCTGAGTCACCACCAAAGAAGGGTTTGGGACCGAGGTTTTTTGATTACGCAAGGCTGAACGCTCCTAGGAGTCAGATCTTGTTAGATTTTGAAAAGGATAAAGACTTTCGATGGCCAAAGCCACTTAGTGGTGATCCCGCAAAAAGAAATAAAGAGCAGTACTGTAGGTACCACCGTGATGTGGGTCATGATACAGATGATTGTAGGTAGTTGAAGGGACTATTTAGTTACCCGTGACAATCGGGCAAGAACCTAAGGAAGCCACTCAGATGCTGAATTTTCTGGTGATTAAGGCTACCTCAACGTACAATGCAATCTTGGGGAGGACCGGACTTCATGCGTTCAAGGCAGTTGCCTCTACCTATCACATGAAGGTCAAATTTCCAACCAGGAGTGATGTTGGGGAACATAAAGGTGATCAAAAGATGGCACGAAGTTGTTATGTAGCCTCGTTAAGGCCTGATGGAGTCGGGGGGCAAGTCCTTCCAATTGAAGACATGGATGTCCGCAGAGGTAAGGAACACCAAGAAAGGCCAGCAGAGGACATCACACAGAAGCCTTGGACAGCCATTGAGGCTAATGCGTTAACTGACTTCGTGATTGAATGTACCATTGGCAACCAAGAAGTCGGGGGGCAGGAGGTAGTACCCCAAGCAGGAAGTGAACTTCAGAATAAGAATGAGGAGACCAGAAGGAATGGTGGGCGCTCTATTTTGATGGAGCATCAAAAACAAAATCAAGTGATGCGGGCCTAGTTTTATAATCCCCTGATGGGCTCAAGTTATCCTAGTAGGACTTAGCTTCATATTTATCTAGTAGAAGCAGAAATAAGGTTCGTTGAAACCATTGCAGAGCATGTTGCTCCGAGTAGGACAGTAGTACTCTATGTAAGGGTTGAACCCATTTCAAGTTATTAATGCAAGTTTGATTTCCATTCATTGATTGTGTGATTTTATTTATGTGCCGAGCACCCGATGAGTGCAAGTCAAGGATGATCGAGTACCGAAAATAAACGAATACACGAATGGAAAACAAACAAATGCATAAGTGAAGATCCCGAAGGGTCAAGAGTTAGGTTACAACGCAACCAAGTAAGAGTTTAAGTCTGTAAAGGACCCTGGATAAAAGACAAGAAGCTAAAAGCCACATGCAACAGTCAAAGCCATGAAAGGCCGAGGATGTTAAGGACTAGCTACTCTTCAATACTTATGAAGTACCTGGATTAAGGATCCAAGAATGAAGGCCAATAGATAACCTTAAGCAAGGATTAAAAAGATCAAGCAAGCTCTCGTCTCAGAAGTTTAAAAGGCAAGAAGCCAACGGGATTGCATTTATCGAAATCTAAATCGAGGAATCAACCCCGAATCCTAGGTTGAAGAATAGAAGCTGTTAGCCATGAAGGCCAAGATTAGCCATGAAGGCCAAGGTTAGTTATGAAGGCCAAACTTGAGGGGGTCATGAACCTCCAATTAAGATCCAAAGGTTGAAACTTCATGTTGACTTGAAAACCAATATGTAATTTTGAAAACCTCCTAGGGAAGGTTCAAGACCTCGTGGGGCTAACCAGAAACCCCCTGGCCTTTGACCGGCAGCTCTGATAGATATTTCGGTGATTTAAAACACCAATGAGATTGAAAACCCTTGATTTCAAACATTGGCGTTCAACCTTCGAACATCGACGTTCAACACCCAAGACCAAGACAAACATTGAAGCCATGACGACCAAGTGAGCTGAAAAGTTACTTATGTGGGATCATCTTTGAAAGAACCCCTGAAGTGCAAGTTGATAGCATTCTTGCAAGAAAATAGTGATGCGTTTCTTGGACTGCAGCTGACATGCCAGGGATTGATCCCCAACTCATAACTCACAAGTTGAATGTTGATCCTGGGCGAAAGACAATAAAGCAGAAGAAGAGAAATTTTGCTCCTGAAAGGCAGGAGGCCATTAAACAAGAAGTTGACAAGCTCTTAGAGGCTGGGTTTATTGAAGAAATTCAGTTTCCCGAATGGTTAGCAAACCCTGTGATGGTCAAGAAAGCGAATGGGAAGTGGAGGATGTGTATAGACTTCACTGATTTGAATGATGCATGTCCGAAGGATTGTTTTCCCCTTCCAAGGATTGATATGTTGATAAATGCCACAGCTGGACATGAGATGTTGAGCTTCATGGATCGGTTCAGCGGCTACAATCAGATTAAGATGCATAAGGATGACATCCCTAAGGTATCTTTCATAACTGACTTTGGTGTTTTCTGCTATCTTGTTATGGCTTTTGGTCTAAAGAATGCAGGAGCTACTTACCAACGACTGGTGAATAAGATATTCGCCCATCTGATTGGAAAAACCATGAAGGTCTATGTTGATGACATGTTAGTCAAGAGCCTACTCAAGGCAGATCACATTAAGCACCTCAGAGAGTCATTCGAAGTGCTGAGGCACCACAAGATGATGTTGAATCCAGCCAAGTGCGCTTTTGGCGTTGGATCTGGAAAATTTTTGGGATTGATGGTTTCAAAGAGAGGCATAGAAGCCAATCCTGATAAAATCAAAGCAATTTTAGACATGGAACCACCCCGTTCTGTAAGGGATGTGCAGAAGTTAACTGGCAGAGTGGCAGCTCTAGGGAGATTTATCTCCAAGTCTGGTGACAAATGCTTCCCTCTCTTTCAAGCATTGAAGAAGGTGAAATTTTTTTAATGGACTGATAAAAGCCAAGAGGCCTTTGAACAATTGAAGAAGTACATGGCCGAAGCCCCGTTGTTGGCCAAGCCAAGTCTCGGAGAGACTCTTTATCTGTATCTAGCAGTGTCTGAACAAGCATTGAGTGCCGTCCTCGTTAAGGAAGAGAACAAGGTTCAGAGGCCTATCTACTATTTAAGCAAGGTGCTCCACGGAGCCGAGTTAAATTACTCATCCATCGAGAAATTTGCTTTGGCATTGATAACAGCTTCAAGGAAACTACGACCGTACTTTCAGTCACATAAAATCGAAGTCCTGACGGACCAGCAATTGAGGAACATATTGCACAGCCCCCTTGGAGTTGGACCAGAGCGTCGATGACTGCCTTTGGAGCCGGATCCTGATGTCTGAGGAACAACTTTGGTTCCCGAACCAGAAGCTAGGTTAGCCGGGTTGACACCCCAATTTGGGTAAGGAAAATCAGCCGGGTTGACAACAGATGGATGCCTATGACTCACGGCGTTAATGGCCTTATCCCAACCAACAGACATGTTGAAGGGACGTATCTCATCATCATGATCATCAATGAGCTTAAGAAAATCTTGAGACCTATGGTAGGCCTGGATCACCCTGTCAGCATCAGATGCCTTCTTTTTGGCTAGAGAAGAAAGTTGTTTACGGGTAGATGTAGCATTAGCTTCAGCACGAATGACTTGGGAGTGCAGATCATCAATCTCTTTCTTGAACCTTGCTGAGTCATTCTTCAAGCTAATATTCTCATCCCTAAAAGCCCGGCCTTGAATCGAAACAGTTTGAAAGTAAGCATTGGCCTGCAACAAGGAAATGGGTGAGCTACAAGGAATATACAAAGTCAAAATCAGAAACAGTATTGAACCTAACAGAGGGAATTTCATACCTGATACAAGGCCTGAGCGCCCATGAGCTGAGACTCATCCATTTTGTCGCCTGCATGCATTGTCACTCGGTCAGGAGGAGTGATTGAAAGCTTGGACCAGTCTAGGGCTAGATAAGGACTCCCAAAGACCGAGTCTTGTTCACATATGCCCCAAGGAGGTATGAAAGGAGTCCTGACGTCCCCATCGGCGTTTCGGGATTGTTTACCGCCTTGAGAGCAGTGTTCCAAGAAGTTAGGGATATGAGGCTTAGTAGGATTCAGTTTCTTCTCAGTCTTCTTCTTCATCCTTTTAGTAACAGTTGGCCTGTTCTCAGGACGACTATCAATCTCCTCAGCAGCTGAAATACAAAGAGAAGAATATCGGGATAAGAACAAACAGAGTTCATAATAAGCTCAAGTAAGAAAGTTACCCTCAATGGAAAGAAAGCTAAGGCCAGCCTCAATAAGATTCTTTTCATTCAGAAAAGTTTTATAGTGTGTACGGCCGTCATCAGCAAGAAGCCTATTGTTAGGTCCAAATGTGTTGTAGAGGGGGGGTGAATACAACTTTTCGAATATGAGAAGCAATAAAAACGATGCAATAAATGAACACACAGATTCAAGGAATATATTTCTTTATATATAACTTGAAAGGGTTGCTACAACATTCATTACAAAGTATAACAGAAGTTGAGAGAGAAGTGAATGATACTAAGCTCTGTGAATGCACTCTCTCTTTTTCTCTTGTGTTTTTCTCTAGAATTGCTCACTCTAAAACATTACACAAGTACTTCTATTTATACTACATGTAATCTATGTCCTGTAGTCTTCAAAGACTAAGATGTACGTGGCCCAATGATGTCCACATAATTCTTGCCTTATCTTGAAAGCTTGGAAATCTGCCAATCAGAAGATGCCATGTGTCATGTTGAAGCTGCACCTAAGTAGAACTTCTACTTGAGAATTTCTACTTGGCTATCTCGAAATTCCTAAGTGGAACTTCTACTTGGCTATCTCGAAATTCCTAAGTAGAACTTCTACTTGAGAATTTCTACTTAGCCATCCAGAACATTTAGTACTTGGAAAATATTCTGGTCTTCAACTTGAAACTTCAATGCACATCTTGAACTTGTGATATCTTCATGTCTTCTTTATTCTTCAACAAGCTCTTGAACATGGTTCTTTATTACTGACTTAAACTTGCTATCAATGTCCTGACACTTGATGCACTGGTCTGGTTCATAAGTGACTAGTCTTGATAGTGTTTCTGCTTCTTGAATAAATTACCATATTCACTGAATAACTTGGCTTTCCAATATTTGCTTTCCTTCTTCTTCACTTGAAATCAATTGGTCTTGTTGATACTGATAGTTATGATCTTGATTCTTGATTAATCAAATCACCGAGGCATGAACAACTTTGACTTGAACTTCTCTCAATGATTTCTTCTTGGCTTGATCATAGTTAGCATGTTAAATTGTATCAATTACCTTGTCTTCATTTAGTGTTGATTTCTTGTGACTTCCTGTTCTTGATTGTCTTCTGGATAAGTATCTTTTCCTTTAGTTTGAGTTACATTAGTTATAGTGTTACAAGTTTATACACTCTGCCTTTCAATCTCCCCCAATTTGATTGTCTAACAATGACATTCAAATTAATGAAGGATAACTCAACTAAACAATGAGACGAGAAAAGATAATTAACATTACAGTCTTGAATAATTTACAATTGAAATTTACATGAAAACAATACAAAGAACATAAAAACTAGAAACAGAATTCGAACCTCGAATTAAAGATCATTTGAATGATTCCTATCACCTGGATTATTTCATACCTTCTAGTCAAACTTATATCACCTTATTGGATTCACTCTAAGGTGAATTTCCTCAAGTGAGTTAAAGCAACCGAAAGACATGAAGTTTTTCCAACTTTAAGTTCACACCACTCTGACCTTTAACCTTAATTCCGTTTCCTCTTTCTAGCTTCAGCAGCTTGGTCTCTCTCTTCTTTCTGCCTTTTGCGCTTCTCCTTCTGCTGCTGTTCTTTCTTGTACACTGGATCGTGAAGCGGCTTCCACCTAGCATTCAACAGACTTACAGCTTCCATTTCTAGAGGGTTCCTGGGCTCTGGGTTAGGATGTTTGAAAAGCCTTCTGAGTTTATCAACCTCCTGAGTAGTCCTGATCTTTGGAATTTCCTCAAAGTTCTTCATTATGATCTGAGGTTTCCAATGAGATTTAGTGGCTTTGAGATAACGATATATCATCTTGGGGTAGCCCTTGACACGGTCAGTATTATAGACACTAGCCGCATCTCGCTCCATTCGCTTCTTCTCCACAATTACTTCAGACAGGTAACTCACGAGTCTCTGCTTTTCTTCAACAAACTTGTCTTCCACTTCGCCCCATTTGAACACATATAACACTTTCTCTAGAAATGCAGCATCTTGAGTCTGTAGCAGCCATTGTCTACTCATATGCAAGAGTGTTTGTTTCTGGTCTGCATCTATGTATGCTAAGGCATCAGCTGTATCATCAGCATAAGAGTGTATCCAGTATACACTATCTTTCCCTGGAACGCCAACTGCCTCCCTTATTTCTCCTTGTTCCAGTTCTCCAGAAGGAAGAGTCAAAGCTTCATCTACATTCTTCATTGCTTGAAGAATATTCCATTTCTTTTCTATCAGCTCCGGCTCAATCTTCACGTTGTCGAGAGGGTTTGGAGCAATGACATCACACTTCCACACCTCATTGCTCTTCAAGAATATGACTCTTTCAATGATCCTCACGGATTTATCTTTAAGCTCAGAGGCGAATCCCTTACCCATCATTTGTCTACATACAGCTTTAAGAGATTCCACTGAAAGTTCCATTAAGTCCTTTTCCTCCATGCTCACCCTCTTCATCTTTCCTTGAACCACCATCCGGACAAAATTTGGATAAGCTGAGAATTCTGGACCCTTGTCCTCTGCTAGCTGCATTAACTGATCCCTGTACAGAATGCTTAGCTCCTCAGATTGAGAGTACTGAATTTTAGTCGCTAGCAAGAACAACTCTGACGCAGATCTTCTCATTATGAATTGGTCATCCACATATAGGAAAGATGTTGGGACTCCTTCTACCAAAGACAAGATAACCTGCCACTCCTTAAGATTTGCATTGTATCCAACCCTGACTTTAGAAATTAATCTCTTCAAAGCATTTATATAGTCCCCAGTCATTGGATTCTGCAAATTCAAGTTGTAGAACAGATCATCTGCATCCTTGTTATGAACTCCTTTTGCACATGGTCCCATCATTATCTTCCTTGCTTCATCCCATTTCTGCCCTATCCTTCTTTTGTCCAGATCAACTTGAGGATTGGCTAGCCTTGCAAGCTCATACTCATACTGCTTCCCTTGTAGCTCCACCTTCTGTTCTAGGAACGCAGCATGTTCTTGCATCATCTTCATTTTATGGAACTGAGCTTGTTCCAAGGCTAACTGTTGAGACTGCAGGGTTTCTTCATCAATAGGATCTTCTTCAGGCATTCCGAAAGACATACCAGCACCTCCACCTTGTTCCTTCAAAGATCGCTTTACAGCATGTGCGAAAGGTACGTCTTCCATATCAGAATCTGAGTCTAGTACCTCCTGTACTGTTTCCTGATGACTCAGGTCAATAACTGGTTCATCTTCTTCAACCATTATTGCCTTACCCTTTCTCCTCCTCAGAGCCTCTTCAGCAACAGCAGGCTCAATTTCTGGTTCCTTGACAAGATCAGCGGGTTCTTCAATTTCTTCGATGTGAACTGCCTGCTGTCTCGTCTCCTTTCCACTCTCCCCCTTAGGTGAGTTATCCTGAGCTCCACCATGGTCTTCAGATCCACCAGCTGCATAGGAACCTCCAAAACCAGAACCAGAGGCTCCCGCTCCACTAGCACCACCTGCACCACCTGCTCCAGCATCGGGGGGAGGTTGTTCCGACTCGAAGCACTCCGGGGGCACAAAACTTCTGACTGCGAACATCATTCTACTGATCTCCACAGTCATTGTATGCATTGTAGACTCCAATGCCCCCATCCTCTCATTGAGAGTGCTTCCCAAGACTCCACCAGCATGGCCCAAGTCATTGACCTTATTTGTCAAATCCTCAAAAGCTGTAGCTTGACTTGCCATTCTTGCTGCGTAGTCGCCTAGAGCCCTTTGGTTGTTTCCAATATTGATCCCGAACTGCCCCATTGTCTGCCCGAACTGCCTCATCTGATGTTCCATTGAAGTCATACGAGTATCAAAATTTTCAATATTAAGGGACGGTGTTTGGTTTAGGTGACCTCGCTCTAATACGCGTTCTGTTGGTATTTGGCGCTCGGTTTCGGGCCTTAAAAATGAAGGTCCCTCTCTCCCTGACCTCTCACACACACTCCCTGTCTCACACTCGTGTATGTCTTCAATGATTGATCCAAATAGTGAAGCAGTACCTGCAGAAAATTGATAAGAAATGTTGTTGACAGTTATAGGATCAAATTCTGTTTGTTCCTGAGTTGGAATCTCAGTCTGAGAGGCTGCAAAGTGTCCTTGTACGACATCAGAACCGATCCTCTTTGCAGCATCAGTACGTACCGGTGAAGGTACGGCTGAAGTTCTTAATACTTCATGTCCTCTTGAAGCAACAGTATCATCAAGAGGCACATCATCCTCACCAAAATCAAAATCCCTATGTGCAGAATGTTCAAGGGGTGAACCACTCGCGTGAGGTGGAGTGGTTGCGTGTGACACGCTAGGGTTTGATTGTGGTTGTGAAGTAGCAGCGTGGAAAAGTTTGGCTTTCTTGCGAATAAGTTGCTGCTCTTCGGGTTCATTCTCCTCATCATTTTGTATGTATATACGTGCTGGTTTTCTGACTTCCGTTAACAGGGGTGATAAAGAATAGGAATGTGTATCAGACTCAGAGTCAGAAATATGGCTCTCACCCTGGGATAGATCCTGCGGGTTAGCAGTCTCTCGGGTCGCGGAATCAGAAACATAGGAGGAGGAATGAATAGTATGCAGAGAGAGATTACCTGATTGTTTACCTTGTGCATCATCGCTTTCCTCATCCGGAATCTCATCAAATGCCTCAGCATGAACAGATGGATTTTGAGCATGTGATGAGACTTGTGATGATGCCTCCAAATTGGTAACTCCTGCATCATATCTAAGCCACATTTGAATATTTTCAGGAGTAGACATTGGTTTACCTTGATGTTTATCCTGATTAGCAATGGTTGCAAGTGACTTAGTGCCCATCCCCAGCGATTCAGATGTGGGGCTTCTGGCAAATCCCTGTCTAATAGCAAGAGCATCCTTCGGTATTAAGTCATTGATTAGCATTTGAAGAAACCGAGGAAACCAGCAGACGACATCAGTGGTAGAGAGGTCTCTGCTTGCAAGGGATCCCATTGAGGCCACTATCTCAGAGAGAACTATGCGTCCATAGTTTATATCCAGTTCTCTTGCTAGGGCTACTGCAAAGGTTTGCATGGGAATCGGAATTTGATGAAAGTCTTTTTCGCGTGCCCGAAAACATCTTGTGATGGCCTCGAAAAAGTAATTCCATTCCGCATGGAAGAATTGCTTTTGGATATTTCCCGTGATTGGGCCTTTTGTAGGATAACATCCAATTTCTTCAAAGAATCTGAGGCGTTCTGCAGCAGTAGGATCTGGATCATAGGCATCTTTAATTGGGAATCCTAGAACTCTGTTGACAATTTGTTCTGTCACCTCATATTCCTGACCCGCTAAGGTAAACCTGAAACCGTAGGGGGTTGATTTACTCCCAAAAGTAACCGCACTAGTCCATAATTGCTGTAAAGCATCATGTACTAGTGTAGGCTTAGCAGTAAAAGCTTGGCTAGCTTTGGAATACAAATTGAGAAATCGTATCCAAAACTTAAACCGCGGGAGTTGATCACCAATTTCCGTAGAAATATTGTAAAAATTGTTTTTAGCAAGGGAAAATTGGTGAGCCATTTTAATTAAATGTTTTTCTTTTTAAAAGATGTGAATTTTTATTTTTATTTTGAAAAACAATTAATTTTCCGAATTACAAAAGAGAATTGTAACCCTTTTAATTTTTCAAGAACACCAAACGGAATCTGAGAAATCAAACTACGGGATTCAATTCAACAACCAATTACTATTTCGTGTGTATACCAGTGGAATCGTGTGTGTTTATAGATGGAGAAAATGGAATCGCGTTTATGAACAGTACACAAACAATATGTGTTCGTGTGTATGTATATGCGCGTGTATGGATGTTCACAAAACACAGTAACACAAAGATTAAGGTTAACACAGACAATAGCAGTCAACAAATCGGCAGTAATTCGTGATTAGTACGAGTTTAATCACAAAAACAAGGATCAAAGGTATGTAATTAGTGAAATCGCACTGTTCTTGTGAAACGGCTGCTGAAAATTAGAATTAGGTAAAGTGAATTTAGGCATCGAGTTAGAGATGTTATATAGGTGAATGAGAAATGACAAAAATGTCCCTGTTAAAAAATGTGAAAAGTACCAAGTCCATACAGGGGACATCTAAGTCGAACTCTATCTCGAACTTTTCTATCTCGAACTTTCCTATCTCGAACATCAAGTCGAACTTCGAGATAAAGTTCGAGATAGAAGTTAACTCGAATAATTATGCACAAAGAAGCACTTTAACCAAAATTACAGCAGAAACTATAGGGAAATACTATCTTGAACATTATTGATTTGTAGTAAACTTGGGAAAAAGAAAATTCAAGATACTTTTCGAGTTAGAGTCTATCTCGAACATCAAGTCGAAATTCGAGTTGAGTTTCGAGATAGACTAAGAACTCTATCTCGAACATCAAGTCGAACTTCGAGATAAAGTTCGAGATAGACTAACTCGAAGTTAATCTCAAATTCTTTCCAAAATACTTCCTTGAATCAAAAAGTCCAGGGTAATTCAAGATATGTTTCGAGTTAGGAGTGTAACTCGAAAAATTCCCTTTAGCTTAACTGAGAACTTTATCTCGAACACCAAGTCGAAATTCGAGTTGAGTTTCGAGATAGACTAAGAACTCTATCTCGAACATCAAGTCGAACTTCGAGATAAATTTCGAGATAGACTAACTCGAAGTTAATTCTCAGTTCTTTTCAAAATATTCCCTTAATGGAAACTTCATCTCAACCTTAGAGATAAAATTCGAGATAGACTTTATCTCGAATATTTTGAAGATAGAACTAGGCACACTGGTAACTCGAACTCGAACTCTAAGTCGAATTTCGAGATGAATTTCGAGATAGGTACTAACTCGAAATTCTTCCCAGACTTAGAATTTTCAAAACTTCACCCTGGAAGCTCAAGTCGAAATTCAAGTCGAATTTCTACATGAGTTTCGAGATAGAGACTAACTCGAAATTTTGAAGATACTTAGAATAATTTGACAATTTTTCTTTGAAAAACTCAACAATTAATTTTGCCAAATTAATATAAATATCAATTCAAGGATTTTAATATATGACATAATTAAAACATTCCTTGATAATTCTAAGGCCTCTAATTACATGAAAAACACAGGTAAATTCATCTAAAAATCATGCAATATTTAGACTATTATGAATTTAACTCCCCCTATGATCATGCAATCTAACAAGCATAAATTCACAGATTTGTGCTATAAAAGACACTTAAAACACAATGAATTCATGCAAAATCACACTATATGCAACCTATAACAATCATTAATTAGGCATTTTAAAGTCTAAGCACATAATGATTGATTAGCTTGCACATACAAACATAAACATGGATTTTACAGATAGAAGGCTTTACTAACTTGTGTTAAGCATTCCCAATTCACCAACCAACCTATTGAATGTTACTTCATCAAGAGGTTTGGTGAATATATCTGCAATTTGTTGCATTGTGGGCACAAAATGTAGCTCCACAGTCCCCTCCTCGACATGTTCTCTTATGAAATGATACCTGATGTCAATATGCTTGGTTCTTGAGTGATCTACAGGATTGTTGGTTATGGCAATGGCACTTGTGTTGTCACACATGATTGGAATTTTCTTGTGCTCCATGCCATAATCCTTCAATTGGTTCCTCATCCACAGTATTTGAGCTACACAGCTTCCAGCAGCAATGTACTCAGCTTCAGCAGTAGAAGTAGATACTGTATGTTGCTTTTTACTTTGCCAGGACACCAATCTTCTGCCAAGAAATTGGCAAGCACCAGATGTGCTTTTCCTATCAATCCTGCAACCTGCATAGTCTGAATCCGAATAGCCAATAAGATTAAAACCTGTATCTCTTGGGTACCAAATCCCTAGATTTGGTGTGCCCTTGAGATACCTAAAAATTCTTTTGACGGCTACGAGATGTGATTCTCTAGGATCCGCTTGGAACCTTGCACATAAACAAGTTGCGAACATTATATCTGGTCTACTTGCAGTTAAATAGAGGAGTGAGCCAATCATACCTCGATAGCTTGTGATGTCAACTGATTTACCTGATTTGTCTTCATCAAGCTTCGTGGCTGTTGCCATGGGAGTCTTAGCTGCTGATGCATCTTCTAGATTATACTTCTTGAGTAAATCTCTGACGTACTTGGATTGACAGATAAAGATACCATCTTTTCTCTGACTGATCTGTAATCCAAGGAAGAAGGACAGCTCTCCCATCATGCTCATCTCATATTTTTCCTGCATTAGCTTGGCAAATTTCTCGCACAAGCGCTCATTTGATGACCCAAAAATAATATCGTCCACATATACTTGAACAAGTATTAAGTCATTTCTCACAACTTTATAGAACAATGTTTTATCAATTACTCCCCTAACAAACCCATTTTCAATTAAGAATAGAGATAGGGTTTCATACCATCGCCTTGGGGATTGCCTGAGGCCATAGACAGATTTGAAGAGTAGATACACAAAATCTGCATGTTCTGGATCAACGAAGCCGGGCGGCTGTTCCAGATACACTTCTTCTTCTAACTCTCCGTTCAGGAAGGCACTTTTCACGTCCATCTGGAATACCTTGAAGTTCTTATGTGCTGCAAATGCCAAGAACATCCTGACTGCCTCAAGTCTTGCAACCGGTGCATAGGTTTCATCATAATCAATTCCTTCTCGCTGAGAATAACCTTTTGCAACCAAACGAGCCTTGTTTCGTGTTACAAGTCCGTTTTCATCCAGTTTATTTCTGAATACCCACCTAGCTCCAATTACGGATTTGTTCTTTGGTCGGGGTACCAGTTTCCAAACTTTCTGCCTTTCAAACTGATTGAGTTCCTCTTGCATTGCAATCACCCAATCAGCATCGCCAAGAGCTTCTTCTATTTCTTTAGGTTCAAGCTTGGATAAGAACCCAGAATATAAGGAGATATTAGCCATGTCAGCTCTTGCAGTTCTTCTAGTAGTCACACCAGCATCTGGATCACCAATAATTAACTCAAACGGATGGTCTCTATTCCATACCCGTTCACCTGGAAATTGTCTAGATGATTCAGCTTGACTTTCTGAGTTGGGGTGCTGACTACTTTGAATATTTTCACTAACTCCCCCTGAGTTAGTGCCAGCTCCTACAGAACTAGAGTCAACTCGACTCGAGCCTTGAACAGTAGTCCTTGAGCTGCTATTTACTCCCCCTGAGTTGTTGCCGGTTGGTACTGAAGAAGTCTCTCCTGATCTTGTAGAATTAGCTTGTTCACTAGACTCAGGTTCTTCACGTACGCTTGGAACATTTAATGGAACAACCAACTCAGGTTCATCTTCAAGATCTTCTAAGTCCAGATTCTGAAATTTTAGGGACTCAGGTTCACTAGAATCTCTTGAAATTGATGAGAGTTTGGTATCGTCGAATCTGACGTTGTAACTTTCAGTCACTTTTCGATCATTCACCAAGAACACTCTATAAGCTGCCACCACGTCTGTAGAGTAACCAACAAAGATTCCTTCACGAGCTTTTGCTGCAAACTTGCCTAGATTTTCATCATCTATAAGCACATAGCATTTTGCTCCGAAGACATGAAAGTATTTGATTGTTGGTCGTCTGTTGTTCATTAGCTCACATGGTGTCTTTTCTTTATCTTTTATGATCAAGGTTCTATTTTGAGTGTAACAAGCGGTACTCACTGCTTCGGCCCAGAAATACAAAGGAAGTTTTGAATCATACAACAAAGTTCTTGCTGCTTCAACCAAAGTTCTATTCTTCCTTTCAACTACTCCATTTTGCTGTGGAGTTCTCGGGGCTGAATACTGACGACTTATTCCCTTAGATACACAGAAGTCATTTAGCACTGCGTTTTTGAATTCAGTGCCATTGTCTGATCTAATCGTCTTCACAGTAAGTGTTGAAACATTCTCAATTTGAGTGATGTGATCAATGATTAAGAAAGGTACTTCGTCTTTCGTCATTGCGAACAATACCCATGTATACTTGGAGAAGTCATCCACGATTACCAAAGCATATCTTTTCCTAGACAAAGATAGGACATTCACTGGGCCAAACAAATCCATATGAAGAAGTTGCAGAGGCTCAGTAATACTAGAAATTTCTTTGCTTTTATGCGATGCCCGCTTCGACTTTCCCATTTCACAAGCTTCACAGAGTCCTTTCGGAGCGAACTCCATTTGAGGTAGATCTCTCACCAATTCTCGCCTCGCGAGAGCATTCATCGTTTTGAAGTTTAAGTGAGATAGCTTTTTGTGCCATAACCAGCTTTCATCATCCGAGGCTTTGCTGTAGAAACAGGTGACCTCATCCTGATTTGCTGAATCCATATCTGCAACAAAAAGATCTGCCTTTCGAACTCCTCTTAAAGCTAGTGAGCCTTCCTTGATGTGAGTGATTGAGACACCTTTCTTGTTGAAGACAATTTCGTAACCTTTGTCACAGAATTGACTTATACTCAACAGATTGTGCTTTAGTCCCTCAACATAGGAGATATCTTCAATGATGACATTTCCAGTTTTCAGTTTGCCATATCCCTTTGTCACACCTATGCTGTCATCTCCAAAGGTAACATAAGGGCCAGCCTTCATAACCAACTCTGTAAGCAGGGACTTGTTTCCAGTCATATGCCTCGATGCTCCACTGTCTAGCACCCATATAACTTTATTTCTATTCTGCTTAATGCCCTGCAATGACAGATTGATTAGACATTCTTCGGAACCCAACTTTGATTGGGCCCGGCTTTTCGATAAGATCGAGAATCAACAGATTTAACAACAGGAGATGCACTTTTCTTCACATTACTAAAGCTTTCGACTATCTCCTTTCCTTTCTCAGACTTGACAGATTTGTCAGTCTTAGGAGAAGGTTTGTCACTCCTAACTTGAGGAGGACTGACAGTCTTGGCTCTACCATACTTTTTCTTGATATTTGAACTAGCAACAGTATTTGAGCATGACTGGCTAGATGCATTCATTAAATGCACAAAAGTTTGCATGATATTAAAAGTGCATGGCATACAGTTAGGTTGACCACACTGTGCATGATTCTGATGCAGATTATTCATTGTATGTGTGGTAGGCATGGCATGTGCAGCAGGAACATTCATGTTAGCTTTGCATGCATAAGAAAGATGTTCAGTAGATTTACAATGATAACATGCTTTCTTTATTCGTTCAGCCTTAACCTCTTTTATGCCTTTCTCTCTCTTTCCTTGTTGCTTAACAGCCTTAGCTCCTAATCCCAGTCTAGATTCATCTCTAGGGAAATTGATTTTAACTTGTTTGATAGGAGTTACAGGTTGTTCTTTCTGGCGATCTTCCATCTCAATCTCATATCTAGCTATCAATTCAGTCTCTTCTTCTTCTATTCTAGGAACAAGATGTTTGTAGATAGGTTTGACAGCCGATTTAAGAATTCTAGGTGTTTCCTGTTTAAGGTCACTGGAACTAGGGTCAATAGGTCTCTTTCCTTCTTTCTTAGGAAGGTCAGAATAATCAAGCCCTATACCTACTCCAGTTATCTTCTTAAATGTGTCATTATCTACATACACTTTACTAGCAGCTAGTTTGTAAGCTTCGCATTTTGTTTCTAACTCAGCTAGATTGTTCCTAAGACATGCTTCTACTTCTTCCTTAAGGACGAGCTTGTGTTCCAGAGATTTAATAAAGTCTCTTAGAGAAGTATCTACAGTGCAAGCAGCCTCTAGCTCTTCCACTTTTGCCTCAAGCATTCTGCATTTGGCAACAAGTGTTTTCTGTTCCTTTTGAGAAGAGTCTAGGCTTTTGCACAACATATAGATCTCTTCACTAAGAGCCCCGTTCTGTTCTTTATAATCATCAATAGACATTTCTACTTTAAGAGTCAGAACTGGTACCTCTGGTTCCTCTGATGTCTCAGCCATGAGCGCAAAGTTCGCTACATGAGTAACGTCTTCCTCATCTGAATCATCCCAAGCTCTTCCTTCTGTCACCAATAAAGCTCGTTTTCCATGTCTTTCCTTCAACAGTGCTTCATAGTTGCTTTTGAGAGCTTCAAATGTTTCTTTTGGATAAGTCTGTCTAGGCTTTTTGCAGTCCGAGGCAAAGTGTCCAGCTTCACCACAATTATAGCATTTGAACTTCATTTTGAAATCCAAAGGAGATTTGTAGCTGGTATTCTTGCCTTTTCCTTTGTAGCCTGAGGCACTACCACCACCCTTAGCAGCCCGATAATAAGATGAAGATTTTCTCTGTGGTCGGTTGCTCTTTCTAAATCTCATGTTGCTGAACTTCCTTGCCATGTATGCCACGACACTATCGTCCATGTTGTCCAGCTCTTCTTGGGTGTAGTAGTCATCATCACTGTCAGATGCGCACTCGTCATCATTATCAACTTGATGTGGTGCAAGTGATGATTTAGGCTTTGCTGCAACCATTGCCTTCTTAGACTCTTCCTCATCAGCAACTAATCCTGATGCACTTTCTTTTCCCTTTGAATCATTGTCCCATGCTTGATCTTGAAGAGTTTCCAGCTCATAGGTCTTTAATATTCCATAATACTCTTCCAGAGAAGTTGTATGCAAATCTCTGGTTTCTCTGATTGCGTAGACCCTATGCTCAATGCTTTTTGGCTGGTTCCTCAGATATCTCGTATTTGTTTCAACCATGGGGAGAGTCACACCTCTCAGATTCAAATCCAATACCAACTGACTGAATCGAAGATAGACTTCTGTAATGCCTTCTCCTTTCCGTATTCTAAAGGTGTCATACTCCATCTTGAGTATGAGTGTTTTGTTGCTTCTGACCTCTGCAGATCCTTCCATGACAACTTCTATCTTGTCCCAAATCTTCTTCGCTGTAGTCAGACCTTTGACTATGTTGAACATTTCATGATCAAGAGATTCCATCAAGGTTTGTCGAACGGCAGTATCACATGCTATTTGTTCCTTGTCAGCATCCGAAAACTCCGAGACCTTTTTAGGCTCAGACCGAGGTGGTATAACCACTCCTCCTTCCGTATGTGAAGGAATAACTGCCATTGGTACAAATTTACCCTTGTCAAGGACTTCCAGATATTCAGGGTTAATAGTCTCTAGATATAGTCTCATTCTGAAAACCCATTCTTCATAGTGATCTTTGTTGAACATTGGGATCTTGAATGCATTTTTAGGAGCCATCTCAATTCTGGTCACTAAAAGTTTCTAAGTACCCAAGACTAGGCTATGTAGAATATTTATGTAGAACTTTTGCCTAAGTCGAAATTTCTCTAAGTAGAAATTTTGCTCAAGTCGAAATCACCAAGTAGAAATTGTCCAAGTCGAAATTCTATGTAGAAATTCTCAAGTAGAAATTCTATGTAGAAATTTTTACCTTAGAATAATTTTTCTGCAGATTACTTTAATATTGAATAAACAATATTATCTCTTTAACACCTTTTGACTTTGAATGCTTTACTCACCTAACCCACCTAACCCACATGCTAGGTACTGAGTATGTCTTTTACTTTCGGCCGAATAAAGTAAATCAAAAAGTCCAAAAACCACCTTTTTATTCTTTTACTATTGAAAAGGAGATCAAAAAGTTGTTGGGTTGTATTCTTTGATAAGAACAGATGATGAACACTCAAGAACACCAAATATGAACTAACCCAGATAAATTCACAAAAATTAATTAAAATACACCCAAGCTAAATAATCACACCTGGAGTATTTAAATAATTTTTCAGATGAGTTTTCACTACCAACGAATTAAAACACACTTTTCGAGAAAATGAAAAGTAGATCTGAAAAATGAAAACTCACGATTCTTCTACTCAACACAAGGATCTATGTTTTGTATGTTAAACATATAGCTCTGATACCAATTGTTAGGTCCAAATGTGTTGTAGAGGGGGGGTGAATACAACTTTTCGAATATGAGAAGCAATAAAAACGATGCAATAAATGAACACACAGATTCAAGGAATATATTTCTTTATATATAACTTGAAAGGGTTGCTACAACATTCATTACAAAGTATAACAGAAGTTGAGAGAGAAGTGAATGATACTAAGCTCTGTGAATGCACTCTCTCTTTTTCTCTTGTGTTTTTCTCTAGAATTGCTCACTCTAAAACATTACACAAGTACTTCTATTTATACTACATGTAATCTATGTCCTGTAGTCTTCAAAGACTAAGATGTACGTGGCCCAATGATGTCCACATAATTCTTGCCTTATCTTGAAAGCTTGGAAATCTGCCAATCAGAAGATGCCATGTGTCATGTTGAAGCTGCACCTAAGTAGAACTTCTACTTGAGAATTTCTACTTGGCTATCTCGAAATTCCTAAGTGGAACTTCTACTTGGCTATCTCGAAATTCCTAAGTAGAACTTCTACTTGAGAATTTCTACTTAGCCATCCAGAACATTTAGTACTTGGAAAATATTCTGGTCTTCAACTTGAAACTTCAATGCACATCTTGAACTTGTGATATCTTCATGTCTTCTTTATTCTTCAACAAGCTCTTGAACATGGTTCTTTATTACTGACTTAAACTTGCTATCAATGTCCTGACACTTGATGCACTGGTCTGGTTCATAAGTGACTAGTCTTGATAGTGTTTCTGCTTCTTGAATAAATTACCATATTCACTGAATAACTTGGCTTTCCAATATTTGCTTTCCTTCTTCTTCACTTGAAATCAATTGGTCTTGTTGATACTGATAGTTATGATCTTGATTCTTGATTAATCAAATCACCGAGGCATGAACAACTTTGACTTGAACTTCTCTCAATGATTTCTTCTTGGCTTGATCATAGTTAGCATGTTAAATTGTATCAATTACCTTGTCTTCATTTAGTGTTGATTTCTTGTGACTTCCTGTTCTTGATTGTCTTCTGGATAAGTATCTTTTCCTTTAGTTTGAGTTACATTAGTTATAGTGTTACAAGTTTATACACTCTGCCTTTCACCTATCTCGATCCAACAATTCTGAATCAGTAAGGTCACACACGAAATGTGAACTGTCCTCCACTGACCCAAATCTCTTCACAAAGAAGTTGCCCCAGTCACCACCTTTCCACTCAAGAACTACAAACTCCCTTTCCCAGAAATGCTGTGAATCTGGAAAGGAGAAGGGATTCACTATGTGTGGAAGTTTAGCTCGGTGCTTAAGGCTAACCCATCCATTCTTGGAGTCGGAAGAGTTGCTGGCCCCAAAGATACTTCGAAACATTGTAGTTGTCGGATGAATCTCCAGTTGGCGACACCTTATTAAGAAAATAGAGATGTACCTCCAAGCATTGGGATACAACTGACAGGGGTGGATCTGATACTCCGCCAGCAATCTAATGATAAAATTGTCAACCGGGAATCTGAACCCAGCATCTAAGGCACCCCAGTGAACACAAATCCTCTCAGGATGCCAGTTGCATATTCTATCTGATGGGTTTGGGAGACGAACCTTAATGGCACTTGGGAAGTGATATGACTCCCTTATCTCTTGGACATCTCGTTCCGACAACTTACTTGGACTGTTAAAAGAATCTAAACTAGAAGAGTTTGGGAATGCTTCCCTCATAATGTTCAGGAGATCTAGCAAGGATTCAAATCTATGTTCAACATACGAAGGAGGTTTGATTTGTTCTTTACCTTTGGTGGTCCTCATCTTACTCCTCTTCGACATAGCTTCCATCATGGAGACATGGGGAGCCATTGGTTGATCACCTTCCGACATCTTGATCTTGAAGCTGAAACTTGATCTTGAAGCTCGAACTTGATCTTGCAACTTGAAAGCTTGAGAACTTAAGAATTTGAGAGCTCTGAAATGAAGAAGTGGAGTGAAATGAAGGTTGCTTCTCCTCATTTATAGAAAAAGCATGACCCGCTACATCAGGTTGAACTTCAGCTTGGTTCAAGTTTACAGGTCATCTATCGTTTAAAGATTAAAAAAGGACAGAAATTATCCGCGATATACAAAAGGAATCGTTATAATTCATATATGCCAAGGAAGAAATAGCTGATATATTTGAACAGATGATTGCGCTTAAGAAGTTAAGTAGCAAGTTCAGCCTTAAGCACAAGATTAGCAGTACTAATCATAAATTAAGGAGTAATATCGTTTGAAGTCACGAATGACCAAAATGATGACTTTAGATCAAGATCAAGGTTCTTGATCCTTGAAGACAACGAAGTCACGGATGACCAAGATAGTGACTTGATCAAGATTCTTGATCCTCAAGACCACGAATGATTTTCAGGTCCGGGCATTTTAACCAACCACGAAGTGGCCGACCACGACACCCGGAGGGCCGTAGCCGACCACGAGGTGGCCGACCACGAAGCAGCCGACCACCACCCCGAGGGAGCGGCAGCCGACCAGCTTGCAGCCGACCACCAGCTCGGGAGAAGCTTCTGCCGACCAAGCCACGACCGACCACCCTTGGCCGATCACTTCCCGGCCGACCACCTTGTTTTCAGGGGCTTCAGCCGACCACGAGCTAGCCCTTGATCCGGCCGATCACGGGTTAGTTCGTGGTCCTAGAACTCGAATTTTTTAGTGAACCCCGGATAGTTTTTAGTGCTGAAACGAGATCAAAACTTGAATTTTTCAATGAATCTCGGATGATTTTCAGTGCTAAAACGAGATCAATGATTAGCACCGTTTAGTGCCTGTTAGTACAAATTAGTGCCGATTAGCACCGTTTAGCGCCGATCGGTGCCGTTAGTGCCATTTTATGCCATTCAACATTGTTTAACACTGTTTAAACATTGTTTAAGGCTGATTAGCGCTGTCTAGTGCCATTTAACACCGATTAGTGTCGTTCAACATCGTCGTAAATGCGTCGGTCGCTCCACGCTTTACATTAAGATGATATTGTTGAAAATACTCGCGTATGAGCAATGAACCCTGACCCAAGTCTCGAATATGGCCGTTATAACTTCAAGGAAAACCTGATCAGTTTTCCTAGAAGTTGGGGGCCAAATGATATGGGCTAAAAGTAAGCCCAAAAGACACATTAATTAATGTGGCATTAATTAGACCCAGAATGGTCCAAACGTGGGACCCACCAGATGGGCCCAAACCCTATTTACAATATTAATTTCGTAATTAATATCAAGGGTAATAATCAGCTCAGCAAATAAGAGTCAAACAAGGATATCACTCCTGCCTGACTTAGCCTCCAAGATACATATTTCAACATGGAAACTGATTCCTACAAGGAATAGATCTGGAACCTTCCTCAAGGAAGACTTGTCCACCAAGTCTCTGACTCCTACCATAATTCTAGGGTTTCTCAGCCTATATAAAGGGTCTTACCCCTCATTTCAGAACTACGTTTTGGCTTAATCCTCGAATAAGGACATACAGGCCACTACGTCCTAGGTGAGCTCTCGCCGCCATAGCCTCGAGGGCACCATCACCTAGAACTACGTCTTGGCTTGATTCTCAATAACGAGATATGTAGGCACTCTGTGAGGACCGATCAGTCTCGTAACACGGAAACAGCCATTAAAGCTCGAAGCTCAACCACCCTAGCATTAATTACAAATCGTAACCTAGTTTTTATTCCACAACAAATTTGATATGTAAATTAATAATATTTAAATATTAAAAAAATTAATATAATAATAGATATTAAAAAAGTAATCGTGCATTGCATGGGTTACGAGCTAGTTATATATAATTGGTGTAAAGAACATATTTGGTATGGTTTGGTAGAGGTGGTCACGGACTCACGGTCATCCTACTTTAAAAGTCTAAAACTTAAAATAATTTCAGGTAAACCATAACAAAATTAATTTTTTTAAAAATATTTTATCAATTAAAACTTTAGTTTTATTAGAATAGTTAAAAAGCAGTAGATTTATTTCAAGTATATTTACTGATTTGAAATATGAAAATTTAAAATTTCAAAAGCATAAAATAGACTAAAACAAAATTTAATTATCTTTGAAGACTCTTAATTTCAATTATTATTAAAAGTTAATAAAAATGAGTCGTGGTCTACATAATTTTTTAGGAAAAATTAAGTAAAAAATAAATGAACAAATTAAATTAAAACATTTATATAAAAATATTTTTAGTTAACATATTTAAAATAACATTACAAAATTGACATAAAAAAGTCCTAATAAAAACTTTTTATAATTAAGGAAAAAGTTGTCAAAAGTTACCTGATATAATACTAACAAATATTAACATTAAAATTTATCAAATTTAAATTTAGAAAAATAATTAATTGAAAAATTTAATATTTTAAAAATATATAAAATCAAAACTTTATCACACTTTGAAATATAGCATAAACTGAAACAATATAAATATGTTAAGGAATATATATATATATATATATATATATATATATATATATATATATATATATTATCAATTATTATCATAAAAATTCATAATATTAAATAAAATAAAATAAATATATTATGAAAAATTAAAAATATTAATAAATAAAAAAATAAAAAAAAATATTTACACAATTTTTATTTATAAAATTTCCCGTGCATTTCACGATATAAAATTAGTTAAAAAAGAGAGAGCAGGAAATAGAATATATATGCCTGAAGCACATACATGTTCGTAATCTTGTAACGCATCCTAATTACCTCCGCAAAGGCGAACTGTAGAGTAAACCCATTACGAGTGTCCTAGTTGGTTGAACCGTGATTTTAGAAATTTATCATCCCAAGATCATAGGTTCAATTCTTGGGAGGCACGGAGGGAAGTAAATAGATTGTCATGCTTGATGGGTACGAATGTAAACTTTCACTAACCTTAGAAAATTATATCAAAAGATTTAACACCAACAGGTCCACTGTAGCATTAAGTTCAATTACTTTTTTCTTTGATTTCGTTAGCCAATATATCTTGTTCCTGTATCATTTGCCTTCAGAAGTCCTAGATCCTTCTCGATCCCAAAAGAATGATATTACAAAAGCCCAAAACAAAAGCCCAACAGCTTTAGAGCCCAAGAGCGTAGTATTTAGTATTTATTTAACCCATATCTGCTTCAAAAAAACAAATAAAGTGAGGATACTTTCTTTTATCTTTCTTTTTGTTAGTTTTTATTTTTATTATTATTTTTTTTATTTTCTTTTTTATTTTTTTCCTTTATCTTTTCTTTTTGTGCACTTTATCGTTTTCCTAGTAAGCTTGTAAGCTTGTAACCTTAATTCATGTGAATATAGACTATAGTCCCTAGGTTGTTACACAAAACAGAGAGGAGTTAAATTAAATTGAAGTTTGGAGATTTAGCATGAAGTTTGAGTTTCAATACTTCTCGAAAAACAATGTTATTTTATTTTTGAATCGTTGAACTTGAACATTAGGAGAATTTTGATATTAAATTTTGGGAGGTGATATGTGCACACCCCACACTTATATGTGCACACCCTATATTAGCAATATGACCAAAATATCCTCAACTTACATTTTCATTTAATTACTAGTTCAATTATAATTTTATAATAAATTAGTTGAACAAGTGAATAAACTTTTTTTTAGTGAAATTTAGTTTTTAATTTAACATTTTAATTTTTAATTTAAGAATATGTGATATATTCAAATATATGTCTTTTTCATGAATCATACATAAATTATAAAATTTGGTATTATTATAATAAATAATATTTAACCCATTCTACAATATAATGAATTTAATAAAATTACAATAAAAATTTATATTTTAATTAAAGATGGGTCAAATTGACCACTGAAAATCAAATATGACTACTATTGAGGGTTTGAGCAAATAATAAATAATAATTTTTAGTAATTGGACTATAAAATGGTAGCTATTTTGTACATAATGTATTTTCAATAATAAAATATTATTTTATTGAATGGTAATAATAAAATAACAGTAATTTTTGGTGACTAGTATATTTGTACTTGTTGAGTACTTGTCGAACGATTGTTGTCAAAAAAAAAAATATAATTTCAATATTCAAAAATTATATTAGCATAGTAAAAAAATCAAGCATGAAAAAGTTTATATTTACTTTAAAAAAAAGTATAGAAAATATGTTTAATAATTTTATATTCATATATCATTATTTATTGATGATTTATTTCTCAATGTGTAAAATATGCATCTATTGATAAGAAATGCAAGTTAAGGGCATTCTAGTCTTTTCCACTATAATGAATGTACGGGTATACACATATCAGCTCTCTAAATTTTATAGCCCGGATCTTGGTGTTAATTGTAAAGATATGCTATCATCACCTTTTAAACGCCCTCAATATCTATATAAAGATTTACATGTATCCCCAGTATGAACGCCCACAAATCCACAATAATCATGAATTCATGATTGATTCTATTAATAGATATCGGTCCATACAAAGATTTTACAATATATGATTTTATTGCTCCCGAAAAGGATCACAGGATCAAAAAAATGTTCTCAAAATTATTTTTATTGGTAGGATTTATATTAACACATGATAAAGATAACCAAATTTATGATGAAAATTCGAAAACGATTTTGAAAACATTTTCGATAACCGTAGCATTTCACTATAACTTTAACGGCAGAAGATTAAAAAATTGGTTAGAAATGGTTGAATTTTCCAAACATCGAATGCTAGTTTGAATTTTTGTAACAAAAATAAATAAATTATTAATAATATACGTTCTTATTTATATAAAAAAATTATATATATTTATACGTTCTTATAAACTTGCTGTGTGATTTAATGTACGATTCTAATATATTTTTGCATCGAGATTTCATTTTCATCCCGAATTGAAAATTGAAATTGCATGATTCAAATGACCGTTGTATACTGTGTTTCTGGTGTATGAGAATGATACAGTGACACGTTGTGTACTGTGTTTCTGGTGTATGAGAATGATACAGTGACACGTTACACAATCACTTTAACAGTACATGTAAAGAAGAGTTATGCAATAAAGAAAGGTTTGAATAAATTCCCCATATTCAAGAACACTATATACACACTCATTGATGAAAAGGGTTTCTTTTTTAGAACAATTGGACAGAGCACCAAAAAAGTGTAGTTGAGAATCTGAAATGGGTATCTTCATTTTCCCACTTTTAGCTGACTCTTTTTTATGTATCAGAGCTTGAGTATTTACTACTGTTACTGCACAACCCTGAATGACTATTTATAGTATACTGAAATCAATGTGTTTGTCTAATTACTTGCTTTCTTGACCTCTTTGTTGTGTTATGCTTGTGTTTTCATTGTCATTGAGATGACTTTTCTTGATTTAATTTGGGAAATTTTCAGTGGTTACTTTGGATGTAATGTGGCTTTTTGTGCAACTTTCTTGATTCTTCAGCTCATTCTTTCAGGTGGGTCACTCTCATTTACCCTCTTTACAGCTTTTTTTGACTGTTGGTACAATCTTTTATGTATAAAGTTTGCCTCTTGAATGAAACTGGCAGTCCAGTTGTTGTTTGAGTGTGTTGATTAGGTTAGAATTGTCAATTTCACTTGTATGATTGTTCTGTTGGGTTGAGCAATTAGGGCTTTTATAAAGGGTTGGTTGGCATTGTTGTGACTTTGAAGCTATATAGGTTATGTTTTGATTCTTGGCTTGTGGAAGGCTGTTATAAGATATATATTGGGGTGTGGTTCTTTGTTTTTAAAGAATTGTGGAAATGGAGGGGATGTATAAATTTGAGATGAATATAGGGGATGAGGATTCGAGGGACTTGCATTCTTCCGATGTGCCCTTGAGTTTGCGATTTAGCCGAAGTACATCAATGGGATCAAATCCCCCTGATAGTACTATGGCATCTATGGTAGACTCCTTCCACACTACTGTTTTAGACCAACCCATCACTTCACAAAACTTGGGTTTTTGTGCTATTAATGTGCTAAACAGTGTGGGCTCTTTTAATGCAAGTGCTATGGAGGGGACACTTGACATGGGTTGGAATCCACCAAATCCTATATTGGGAGGGGATATTAGTTTACCATCATCATCAAGTATACTTCCCCAGAGCTTATCTCAGATTCCTACAGATTTGGGTTTTCTTGAGCGGGGGGCGCAATTCTCATGCTTTAGTGGAGGGAATTTTGGCGAAATGTTGAACTCTTTTGCAGTTCCAGGGTCCATTGGGGGTGTGGTGCAAATGCAGGGATTCCGAGGTATTAATTCAGGTGTTGGGTTGAGTTCAATTTCCGGTTTAGAGGTTCAGGAGAATGAGACGCATGTAATTGAAGGTACAGAAGAGGTTTCTATGTCTATTGAGCATGGACCTAGTGGAGGCAGTCCAAACAGTGGGAGGAAAACCGAGAGTTTTATAAGGTCTCACGATGAAGCAAATGAAGGTCAATGTGAATGTGGTAATGAATCAGTTGATGCTGAATTTAGCACTGGTGGCAATCAAGCAGAGCCATCCCAACTGGAGGGTACCCACCAAGGAATTCTTGCCAAGGGACGTGGCTCAAAGAAAAGGAGGAAAATTGCTCAGGTAAAACTATACGTACCCATTTATAATATGGTAAATGTTGATTACTCGATTTGTCTTGTATCTCTTATATAATAATGATCATTGCCCTTTTAGCAGGATACTGAACCTGAAGACGTCAAAAGAGCTGCAGATCCAGTTGAGCCTACAAAGCACAATTCTGAAACTCAAAAGAAGGGAGATCAAAATCCAGCTTCAACAACCAATAAAGCTAGTGGAAAACATGGCAAACTGGTACCTCAAGCTCCACAGTCACTAAAACAAGAATATGTACATGTTAGAGCAAGAAGAGGACAGGCAACAAACAGCCATAGTCTTGCAGAGAGAGTATGATTCCTTTTGGAACGATTTAGTTGCATTGAAAGAATGTACTCTATTTTAGTTTATTAAAAGAAGTTGAATTTAACAGGTGAGAAGGGAAAAAATCAGTGAAAGGATGAAGTATTTACAGGACCTAGTACCAGGTTGCAGTAAGGTTTGTCGGTGTATTTAAGCTAAATATCTGATACTGTACATTGTAGTAGTTTGGTTAAGCTGTTCATTCATGACTATTCATTGAAAATTTTAGGTTACAGGAAAAGCAGTCATGCTTGATGAAATCATTAATTATGTTCAATCACTACAACAACAAGTTGAGGTATGATAAATACATTTATAATGTTGATTATGTTTCTAACTTTCTCCACTATTTGTTCTTTTTGGTTTCATAAATTCTTTTGCTCTTTAATTCCTATTATAAGACAATTTCTGTGTAATAGTCTAACTGTTTAAATAGACATGCACCATGTATCCATGTCGCTCAATGTTTGACACACCTCATACAGACCATGAGTTGCAAGGATAGCTTTGGTTATAATATGGCGTACACGAGTGATAAATCAATCTTCGACTAGATACATTTTACTTGTTTAAGTTGTATAGAAGTATACTAAATGTTACTCGCTCATTTTACAACAGTTTCTGTCAATGAAGCTTGCATCAGTTAATACCCAGCTGGATTTTGACACTGAAAGGACTACTGGAAAAGATGTAAGAGAGTACCTATCAGCGAAAGTAAAACAAATTGTATTTATAGTAAATTACACCTCTGAAGTTGGAACCACTTAAATATGTTTCAATGGGGTGCAGATTCTTCAATCACAGGCTGGACCCTCGTCTGGCCTTGTTTTTTGTTCTGAAATGTCTATGCATTATCCTCCAGTGCATGTATCTCAACCTGGAACCATCCAAGCGGGTCTTCTTGGCATGGGAACCTCTTCTGATGCCCTTAAAAAAACCATTAGTTCTCACATGACAGCCATGAGTGGTGGGAACAAGGATTATAAGGTAACTTTAGGTACTTGTTGAAGCTTGAAACTGTGTTTTATTATCGTATATGTGTTTCCTTATCAGTTTGAAGTTCGTTTACCATTTGTAGATGGACAACTATGTCAATAATGATAGGAGGCTACAATTCTTATATTTGTTCTTAACAATTTGACATGTGAAGATATCAATCTCTTTTTTATATATTAAAAAAATGACATCTTTCAGCATCCTTTGGTTAGCAGATTTATTTCCTGCTGCTGATATATTTGCTTGTTGGCTGCCTAAATTGACATAAATTATGATTCATTTGATTGCAGGTACCAGATATCTGGTAGCAATAGCATGACATAAATTATGATTCATTTGATTGCAAGATCCCTTCTCCTCAGTAATATTCTTGTATTTCATGATTGCCCACATTTCAGTGTCCCATTCCTCTTTATCAATTTGTTACAATATGCCCTCTCATCTGTTAGATCTTCACTGGCTGTACAGTAAATCCGCCATTTAAGATTCGGGGGCTTCTGTAGTCTAGACTCAGTAATGTGACATTTACTAACGACATGTCTTTGAGACTCAACTTGAAAATTTGTGTTTGTTCCATTGCACTGGGGTTCATCATATAAGTTCTCAAATTACCTATACTAATGATCTCATTGACTAACAAATATGTAGCACCAGGGGAGAATTCGATTGGCAATTGTTTGAATTCACCGATAAGATGCAAGAGCAAGAGCTTTGTCTCGCAGTTCCAGATGTTGCCACAATTTGATTGATAAGCAACACATATGAAAAACCATTCAACCAGAGTGACGTAAAATTATTTTACGTTTTAACAAAAAACGGGCAAAGCATAAATTATTTCGAATTTTTTACAGCAATGTGTAATTTATACAACTTGCGGCATGATTAATTTCAGCAGTTATGAAGTGGCAGTTAGGTAAAAGGTACTGTTAGTTATGAAAAGAGACCTACGTGTGGTGGGTCAAGGGTATAATCTTGTCTGCCTTCACGCGGGTGAATGAAATGATGATCACATATAATCCTACTAAAAATATTATACCAAAATTGTATTCGAAAGACTATTTTGGTAGGTGATCATGATTTTGAAATTGAAAATAAATGGAGGGTTAGTTACAATTATGAAATTTTGTTGGAATTTTTTAGTACAAACATAAATAGTCAAAGCATAAAGAACCGCATAGCAACTTTTTTGTCAATGGGACAACATTCACCTGATTTTGAATCATTAAGATTTCAATTTAATCATTGTTTCATTTTGCTCTTTTGGTTAGGATCATACGAGAGACTTATGCAATGGATACGAACAAATGTTCGAAGGGTACTTAAACAATTCTCATATTCACACTGACAAACCAACCTTAAATTTGGAACATACTCACGAAACAGAGAGCAGGAAAGGAATTAATTTACATGCAGTCGGTAAAGCTGGCCATTCTGTTCATTAAGCTTAATACTGGAATCTTCACTGCAAGTGAAGTTCACTCTGTGTATAAACAATCAGCTGAAGATTTGCACAAAGTGGAAGAAAAGCAAACAGTTGTTGTGGATGTATTAGTCCTCTGTCATTGTCTGCTTCAAACAATCCACATTGCAAAACGCTACTGATCTCATCATGTCGCCTAATCTGCCACCAAACCAATACTCTGAATCAGAAAAATATTGAGGTCCAACTATGCCTTTTAAGTGTCTTATTGTCTTGTTTATCTCAAAAGATTCATAATTTTAGATAGTTCAACTTACCGATCAATGCTGTTCCTTCCTCTCTCTGATTGATCAGTGCTGATCCTTGGTTTTCCGTAATAATGGTCTGCGCTCTTTCTTGCTTTTTCACTCTTATCTGAACTATTTCTTGGTTTTTCTCTGCTGTCTACACTAAGCCTCAAAATATCTGTATCCCCAACTGTAGGCCTAGAAGAGTACTTCTCTACGCAGCTCACGCTTAGTCTAGACTTCTCTCTTTGCTCCTCATTCACTGGTTGGTTATTCAAACTCCTCTCCAATCCACTATTTTCACCTGGTAACCTCTCAATGGCTATTTTGAATTTTTTGAGATGCCTAAAGAACTCTGGGAAAACATGCAAGTTGCAGTGGTTCCCTCCTGTAAGCCACAAAGGTTCATATTTTTCTTTGCAGAGCTCCCAGAGGCGCTTCCCATGAGAGATATCCACAACTTCATCTTCTGTTCCCTATCAACCTCAAAATTTTACTAAACATGTGCAGGTCCAAAAAATATAGATGTGTCGAGAAATGAAAGGAATAAATGCACTTACATGGATTATAAGAATAGGGCAATGTACATATTGAATTTTATCAACATTCTGCAGGAAACATTATAAACTTTGTAACGGACGTTTAAATATATACATTTCATTTGTATGTTCTTTAATATAAACAGACCTTGTATATGTCAAGCCAAAGTGTTCGTTTCATCCGATATATAACTCTAAGGCCAGACAAGATTGCGCTCTGAAGAATTACAGCCCTTAATGCAGGCACTCGCGTAGCTAGTTCCATGGTCGGTCCACTCCCAATTGATTGGCCATACAACATGATATCCTCATCTCTCACTCCATATTTCTCCTTCAGGCATCCATATGCAGCCTCTATGTCAGCGTATGTGTTGTGTTCGCTTGGCTATTTGACATGGAAGTATTTTAATACCCAGATCAGCAGCTGATCACAGCTTTATTTAAGTTATCTCATATACTACTATACTGAAATAAACAAATTAAGTCGGAAAAGTGATTCATAAAAGAAGGAAAATCACTATGTTTAAATATTAAACTCAAGAGTATGGCGAAATTGTTACTATATATGATAATCCATAACCTATCAAGCATTTATCGACAAAGTTGAAAACTCCAACTATTATAATATCGTCTGTAGATAGGATGCTACACCTCTCCTGTGGATTGCCCATAGCCAGCATAGTCATACCTGCATATCATGAACAGAACATCCAAACCATCAGTCCATGAGATAAGATGCATCAAGTAGTGATGTGCATATTAAATACACGAGACATGGACCAACCCCATGACATTGACGCAAAGTTCATCACATAATTCCGTTAAGAATTTAAACATCTGGCCTATATCAGCAGCATTGCCATGAGAGTAGAGCACTGTGAGTTTTGCAGATGAATTCCTGACATATACCACAGTTATACTGTGACCTTTCTTTGTTTGTAATTTGGACACTTCACCCTTCTCACCCTCTGGCACACCAATAAGTTTTAGTTTTCCAGTCTGTTCATCGATATCTATCTTGTACGATGATTCTGGAGGGAAGAATGCAAGTTTGGCTGCTACAGATGATGTCGAAACACCCATTGAGATAGCTTCAAGTTAGTTTCTCTGCTCTGATTTTGAAGCCTCGCTCTCTTACTTCCCTGATGCTACAAAAAATAAGTGAGCTCTATTAATGATCATACAGCTGTTAAAGAAAATGAGCCTGAAAGGAATACCAATGTGTACACTTATGGTGCGGTGTTTGTAGAACTTATTTTCAGAATAAGTCAACTTATTTTAAGATAAAGTTAGATATTTCTAACTTTTTTCTGAAAAGGTTAACTTTTTTTTTTTTGCAACTTATAGAATCTGAAACATAAATTAAATACTTGTATAAAAGAAATTATCAAAATATGAAATTTTTACCCGAAACTTATTTTAAGTTTTCCCAAAGTGGCCATTAATTTCTTCATAAATAAGAGCTTTTTGGTGAGGCCGGGTGACGACATGACCAGATGGGCGGATACCTGGCAATTTGGTTCAGTATCCGAAGAACATATCTGAAATTCATGGAACCGAGATTCGATTTTATAACCGAATTAGATTAACCAAAATTTAATCGAATCCGAAACAATCCGATCCGAACCGAAATCCGATTCGATATAGAGCGTGTTTGGCATCCTCGAAAAATGGACTTATCTGAGCTTAAGTCCGTTTCAACTTATTTCGAACCGTTTGGCAAAATAAGTAGAATGGACTTATTTTGTCAAATAAGTTGATAAATGATAAGTTAGTAATGACGTACTTTTTTCCAACTTATTTCGTATTACTTGATTTTTTAACTTGTTTAATATTTTATATTTTTACATTTGTATTTATAAATGTCATATGCATGTACTGGGATTATTATATTAAATAATTAAAATTTTTAATTTAATTTAATAAATATTTTACCAACTTATAAGTTAAACATCCAAACACGAAAATATAAGTTGTAAGTAACTTATTACTTACTTCATATAAGTTACTTACTTCATATAAGTGTGAAGTAACTTATTTTAAGATTTCCCAAACGGCCCCATAATCAAATCCGATTATTATCCGAAAATCGATCTCATCCGATCCAAAAATTATCTGAACAGAATATCTAACCGATAGTAATCCGAAATACTTGATCCAATAATGATGATCAGGAAAAAATATTATTCGAACAGAATATGACTCCAAGTACTATATCCGTTCTAAATTGAAATCTAAAAACACTTATGCAGAAAATTATATAATGAAATGATATTATTGAGATTATATTTTATTTCTCTCTCTAACTCAAAATATTCTATATTTCAGGAAAAAATGTTTCAAACTATCATATACGTATTAAAATATTCATGTATAGTAAATATTTAATCTTGGAAATAAAAACGAATAATATTATTTATTCTAGAAAATAGGTATTAAATATACTGTATATATACACATGTTAAACCTTCATATTTCCTGGATACACATGTTTGCTGGAAATATCGAGCAATATTACATGTATATATAATTATATTATATATGGTATAGTGTGTATTCAATAATGATAAACTTTTAAAAATGAAATTTACTTTTAATTTTGTGAGAAGTGAAAATAAATTAAGGTGAATATATTTCATATTTTAAAAATAAATGGATAATGTATAATATAGTAAATATTATTTTGCTAAAATTATAATATTTTACATTTAGCAAAAATATTATTTTATATTATTGGTCCAACTAGAGACTAGAAAAAACAATATTAAATATTAAATACTAAAAAAAACAATCAAGTTTTATATTACTCAATTGAGTATTTTTTTTGCGTTATAACGATAATTCTACTAGCTTACTAATGACATTTATTTAATTTCAAATTCAAAATTTATGCAACATAACTGAAACCAAATTTTTTCGATCCGACAAATTCCAATCCGAAAAGATCCGAACCGAATTTTATCTAATCTTAATCCGAAATTTATCTGATTTTAATCTGAAATCGACCCGATCCGAAACTAGATCCGAACCGGAACCGATTAAAATTTTGTAAAACCGATACTAGACCCGAACCGAATTAGATCCGATCCGATCGAAATTGTATCCAAATATATCAAATCCGAAAATTGATCCGATCCGAAATGGATCCAATCCGAAACCGATCCGATTATCCGATTTGTCAGGTTTAGGCGGATCTAGGAAGGAGAGGACTAGGTGCCCCTAAGGTATATTTTTTATTGTTTCATTTTATTTCGATTCAAAATAAAATGAAATTAATTCAAAACTAAAATTTTCGGGAATACTTACTTACTTTCAATTTAATTTCGATTAGATGATATACTTTTTTAGATGAAGGAAAGTCTATTCCTCGGAACATTATTATATTCTCGATACTTTTATTTAATGGAAAAGTTATTTCTGACAAAAACTAAAGAACGGAATCCATTTAAAACTAAAATGTAAGTAATGTCGTTCCTTCAATTATTTTGTTCAATTATCTTGTGCTTCACCCGCCTTTGACGTGACAAACGGTCTATTTCTGACAGCTACTATTGCATGTATGTATATTCTCAACAGGATTTGCGTACAAAATTGATTGTTGGAAATTTATTTATTGAAGAAAGTTGTTGAAGAGGGTATGGGGAAAATATATGTGATTAAAATTCAGAAAGGCCCCTCGACAAAGCAGAAGAGATATGATGCTCCTCCAGGAGGAGGATAAATGATTCAAGTGTGGGTCTATAATAATAAAAAGAAGGCCACATTTCATAATCACTCGTTTACTACACCTTACTAACTTTAACTACAATCAATTAATCTACTTATTTTAATTTTTACCCACCTAATTCACCAGAATTGTCGAGTCACTTTACAAAGCTATAGCTCATAGGGCGAAGCCTTTCCCTGTATAACCTAGTTCTCCGTTCACTTTCCCAAACTAACCTACTTTGTTCAATTCTTCCCAAAATGACCTATTTTTTTCAACTCTTCCCAAACTAACCTAGTTTTTTCATATTCTAATATTTGATTATAATTATAAATATACAATATTATTAATATATATATATTTACTGAATTAATATTATTTTTTGAAATAGACCCCACTACATTATTGATATCAGATATGATCAAACATAAAATCTAGACAGCCAATAGAAATGAAGATATTGAGATAATGTTTTATCTTTAAAATTTAAAAAAGTAGTGTTGATATGCATGTAATCTTGACAACCAATCAAAACACTGAACAAAATAACCCTTATCCTATCTCTAAAATGCCTATATATACAAACCAATCTGCAACAAACAAATCATAGAAAAACAAAACAAGTAAATTTGCAAATGGATAATGAGAGTTTTCTAGATTTGATGGCGAGAACAAATGCAGTGTTTAATTTAAGTGAAGCTGATCATTTAATCTCTCCACACGAGTCCGAGAGTGATGAAACTGATGGTGAAGATGGAGACAATCCCAATTCAGATTCAGATTCAGCAAGTTCTGAAGGTGAAGAAGGAGACAATCCAAGCACAGCAGTCAGCACACATGTACCTACTGCCCCATGGTTTTCAACGGAGGCTTTTACCTACAACAATGTCACTGATAATTCAGGTGATTTTTCTAGTGCCTCTAGTGTTAATCCTCTTGGTAGTAGTATTTTTCAAGGTCAGTGTTTTGAAGATAAACAATCTGCTATCGATTCAATTAAATCTGACCACATAAGTGCATTAATGTACTATAATCCAGGAACTGTTGCTTTAATTGAAGCTGAAGTTGATGTCGATGCATCTGTTCTCATATAGTTGCTGCTTGTATGACATGTCATCTAGATTGGAAGCAATACATTGAACCATATCATACTCTACCAAAATTATATGAGATGTGGCAACATGAATTCTCCCCAATACCGCATCAATCATATTGGACGTTTCCACTAGCAAATAATTGGGAGAGGTATGGAATGCTCGTACCTAATGAGGATTTGAGGAAGAAGAGGAAGAAAAGGCACAGCAAAGGTCAAAGTCAAAGAATTCGCACGGAAATGGATAACTCACAGACTGGTAAAACGTGTGGAAAATGTGGACAACAAGGTCACACGAGACGCAGTGCACGTTGTCCTCAAAAAGATCTTTAATGTAATATTTTTAGTATTCTATGTATTGTCAAAAAAATTATGTATTGTCAAAAAAATTGTGTATTATATTATTTTTATGGTATTGTAGTGTATTATCAAAAAAATTGTGTATTAGTACTAGAATTATTGTAATTTTAAGATTTTAATTTATTGTTGAAAATATAATATTCAAAAAATTAATTCAGTAAATATATATATATATATTAATAATATTGTATATTTATAATTATAATCAAATATTAGAATATGAAAAAACTAGGTTAGTTTGGGAAGAGTTGAAAAAAGTAGGTCATTTTGGGAAGAATTGAACAAAGTAGGTTAGTTTGGGAAAGTGAACGGGAAACTAGGTTAAACACGGAAAGGCTTCTCATAGGGCCACCGTATGATCAAATATGGTAGCAACCTGATGTTTTTTTTTATCACATTGCAAAATCTGAAATGAAAACTTGGCCAACGTACACTTTGCATTTCTGTTTCTAAAGATGTATTATGTAGAGATGTTCGTGCCCGAATTTGTTTTCAAGGTTCCGCATCAGTAACATGCAGGAACGATTCCACTACGGTAGCAATGTACAAAAAGTCCCCGGGTAAATCAGTGACGGCGGCAAGGGGTCCAGCAGGATCCACAGTCCCCCCGGATTTCGAACTGATATTATGCTTTACAGACAAACATGTTTATATTGCTGCAAGCCTGCAATGAGGTTATGGTACAGAGTTTCCCTGAGGAGTGCAAGGGTTTGATTCCTTCTTTGTGCCTAGTTTTTCCAAATAATTATTTTCTTTTGGTTTTGTTAAGATTCATGTGTAATGATCATGTACATTAACATAAACATAAGCTCTCAAAGCAAAAATACCCATATCAAAAATATTAATATTATTTATAAAAAAAAATTTACATAAAAACATTCCTATATCAAAAGTATTATCAAATAATATATCATTAAAAACGACACCTTTTATAGTAATAGCATAGCACTTCCATTATACATATTATAGGCCAACATGGATTTTTTTACCTATTTAGTAATTTACTAAAATACCTTTTCAATCATATTAATGTTAAAAAAAATTGATTACAATGGGATTTGAACCCATGAACTCCATGTATCAATGTTTATTTATCCACATATATTACCACTACACTAGAACAATTATGTATACATTTCTTAAAATCATTAATTGCATACACAAGCAATCCACTTGCTACATTTTCTTTAATATTTATTTTCAAATATATTTAGGATAGAATTAATAAAAATGATAAAAACATTTAAGCTATTTTTAACTGAATGTACGTGTGTTTAATATAAAACTTTAAATATATATGATACGAATTCAAATGATACACGAATGACAATATTTATAAATGAGCATTTCTCCCGGTTTGCTCGACACCGATCTGATCCCTTTCCTATTTGGGGTTTCGGAAATTTTTTCTGGTTGGGACGAGAATCCTAAAATGTCATAGAATAAAAATTTGGGGATGGGAACAAGCTCAAGGATTAAGGTATCTCGGACCGATCCCCAATTCCGGTTCCCCATCCGATTATCATATTTAAGAAAATAAATTTTTAAATATATACTTACTGGATTATTAAAAATAAATGCAATTCAAAATTTGAATTTTTTTTATAAATTTAACATTTCATAAATAACATTTAATTTTAATAATATTTTCATCTTTTATTATAAAAAAATTAATTCAAATCTCTATTTATAATATAATAATAAATCTATCATGATTTATCAAATTAATTTTATTATCCAATATATTAGAGAATATATTAATTTTAATAAAAAAAATAAGAATCTCCAATTTTTCGTGGGAATCATCGTTCCCCGTTCGAGGTAGGAATCAGGGAGGAAAATAATCCCCATTCTGGGATCCATATTGGTTTAACGATTATGTTAGAAATTTTACTTAAAAATAAGTTCAAAATTTTAATTATAAAAACTAAAAACCACGATTTCTCGCAGGGATACCTATTTTCCTTTTAGGGCAAGAATCGGGAGCGAACTATATCTCGTTCGAGAACCGGAATAGGTTCAACGATTATGTTCGAATTCAGGGATCGGGGTGGGTATAGCACTCCCTGACCTTGAATTGACCTGATGCTCATTCTCAAATAACATGAATTCATTTAGTGTCAGATTTGGACATTTAGATATGAAATACACTCAACTAAATACCAACAAAAGAATAGGTACATCAATTTTTGTTTTCAACTTAAGAACAAATGGTAATACAACTAAATAGTTGACAATAATATGTTAATCCAATTTGTTTATAAATGTTGGAAGAGTTTAATTGAATTTCAAAAGATATAATGTTATCACAATAACATTCGAAAAATGTATACATGTTTAATGTGTGGGAGGTATGACAATTAACTATTTTATTATCATAATACCTATTCAGCTCATAACCACAACAATAATAATAATTTTATATAAATTTGAAAATAGAGGTTGATGAGAGGTTGTAAAGATGAATGAGAGATAATCGAAGAGAGGAAGGATAAACAAACATGAGGTTGTTAAAGACGAAAGAGAGGTGGTATGATAAAATGAATGTGCATATATGATGTGGTTGAAGGAAGGAACGGATCTGAGAGGTATAGCGAGGTGGCTGGATAGTGGCCGGAAAGAGCTCGAAGCGAGAAGGTACTGTTTGCATTAAATCACGCAAGTGCACGTGGTCACAAGTAATATTCGATAAGTTAAGTTCGTTCCCACAGAGGCTAGCTATTTCTATGTAAATATGCTCAAACAACAATGTATGATCAATTTCAATTGCTTAGACAAGTAACAAATTTGGATTTGTAATTATCTAAATTAACTAAGAAACAAATTAACAAACTAAGAATTAATTAACTAACAAGAATTGGAATCGAATTACTTCTACAAGAGTAACATGGGATCCTAACTTCATTAAATACTTCCCTTAGATCTGACGCCTTTAATCACTATATGCAGTAGTTATGATATCTGATCGGATAACACGAAATAAGTACACGCTACCTGTCAACATACGTATACCAAACTAAACATACATCCACAAAAGAGATAGAAGATGAATAGACACCAATTATGCTTAGACCCTATATGTCAATAGAATTTGAAAACATAACGGTTGAAGAACAAGTTATCCATAAAGATCACACAGGGCAATATAAGTATTTTCATCTCATACTACGAATCATGTTGATAAACAATCATGAACCTATGCTAGCATGACAAGTTCTAAATCTCAAGATCTACTTTCACTTCACAGGAGATTAACAAATTAGATGTTCGCGACGCATCTATCAATTAAGCATAACCATACAAGGATATCAGATATACATCACACACAGATCTTTAAAGCAATCAAGATACTAAAGCTCCATAAATAAATCCGTTAGAATCCCATGACAACGATTAGTTCATAATCAAACCTCTCGTCATCATGGGATCTGATGAAACCATGATAAAAACAAAGTATGAAAAGATATAAATAAACCTAAGTAATTGATATGTAATGGTGATCCAAATTACAATGTTTGGATGTGTTTAAATAGGCTCTAGAAGTCTTGCCCAGCAAGAAAATTAACCTACAATACAACTAGGAATAGGTTTGGATACCAAAAATACAATCAGAATTCGAATTAGGGCAAAACAGACCTTTTCAGCAATTTTTTTTACTATTTGCGCTGCCAGCATCCTATAGCTCGCTGGCAGCATCCAATTTCCTGTTCTGTTACTATTTGGGCGCTGCTAGCATCCAAAATTCTGCCGGTTGCTGAAATTGCTTATTTTTCTTCATTTTTTCTCCGTTTGCTCTCATTTCTTTTGCACTCACTTCCGTCTTCAATACTTTAGCCTTCAAATCATCATGGTATACCCAAGCAAGTCTTGATTCATCATTCCTATGCTCGAATTCATCACCAAAATCAACGGAAATGCCATCCTTAAGCAACATTCTTGCACACCTGCACAAGTAGGCGAAACACATCAAAACTACAACAAACTTGAGTCCAAGACAATCAATTTAAGCCGATATGGAATGCTCCAAGTGGATATACAATCCACTTATCACACCCCCAAACTTAAACCGATACTTGTCCTCAAGCATAACAATCATACTATATACAACTAACTAGTACCACTTCCGTAGGTGATCACGATTGCATTTGGCATATGCAACAAGCCCTTTAAACCACTATGTAGCCCTAGTGGACGAGTAAGGTCTCGTGAGGGCCTATAACGAATGTACCCACAAACTCCATTTAAATAACAATGCAATGCATGAATGCAACTAATATGAAATGCAACGATCCCCTTCAAACTAACCAAAACCAACTAGCAAGCAAACATCTAAAAGAATGTGACTAAATCCGAATAGAGCTCGACTAAGTCCCCGTATACTAACAATACATGAACAGAAATGTGCGTGTGTGCAATGCTCATCAGAAATACTCCCAACACTAGATCAAAAATCATACCCATCCTTCACCGAGACAATCACAAGTTTATAAATAGAATAGACTGTAAACACTTCATAACCTAGGAACACCTCCATCCTTATTCAAGTTAGGCAGAAATCCATGCTTTATTGCCACAACTACGACACATAATAATACACAAACAATGCATGCTTATTTAACCGTGCAATGGATGAGACCCCGAAAGGCTTATACAATAATACCCATGTAGCGAGCGTTAGGTTGGTGGATCCCAGACTATAAAGCCTTAGGTCACTAGGCACAAAGTCCCCGCGAACTTAATTGATCGAGTATTAAATAGCTCATCCTGGTTAATTTTGCATTTAAACATTTAACAATTTACATGACTCTTTTTTTTCCTTTTTTTTTTCATAAATGCAATCTGGAATGAGCCTTTCTCATTTCCAATCCTAGACTACTCATATAAATATGAGCCGGCTACTAGCCATTTGACATCTTTCAATTATTGACAATTATTTACAATTAAGCACGAAATCCCTGTTTTCCCCCAAACTTAGACTTTAGTGTCCCTACGCCATCAAGGGAATAACGAAAATTCTAAATATAATCAGGTGATTAAATGTAAAACAACCAAACAAGCATAATTTCAACCTAGCCAAAAAGCAACCTAATGAGACTTGTGTAAAATTTTTGTTCCATAACATGCAAGCCAATTCCTAGGAACTATAAATCAGCCCTCTATTCATCAATACCACAGTCAATAAAACATCTACCCACTAATCAGAATCAGCTCGTCCTAAGGGATCATGAAAAATGCATGCCATGAAAATGCAACTAAAATGAACTCACATGGTAAACAAAACAAAAACAGAATGCCCTACATGAAACAAACATAATTAATATGAACATATATGCATGAATTACTACTATTATGCAAACATGATATCTATATGAACACAATGACACAAACAACTACCACATACTACTTATCCCCAAACCACCCCCAAACTTAAAATATTCAATGTCCCCATTGAATTGAAGGTAATATAAGGAAAAGTAGAAAAACATACCTACTTGTCGGAATATGCAAAACAAAATGCAACACAAATGCGTGGGTTGCCTCCCACGAAGCGCTTGTTTAGAGTCAATTAGCTCGACTACGCCATGCTTCCATTAAGGATGATAATAGTTGGCCTGGTCTTCTCTTCGTGAGACTTCATCATCATCACGGCGGCACACTTTCTTCCCCTTCTCCTCGCTTGGCCTATTCGTATAACAACTATATCCCGTTCCAATGCCTTCATCGGTTGACCCAAATTCTGTCAATTTGTAGAACAACACACATTCGCGAGCTTCGCTTGAATATAATGGAGGAGGGTAAATGTAAGTTGCTGAAGCCTTTTGTTCCTCAACGAGAACTTCCTCCATTGGCTCTAATGCGCTACCTCCATCATCATAATCTGAGACAAGTAGAAGACCTGAATCTTTCCCATGGTCATCAGTCTCTTGGTACTCACATACCAATTCTCGAAAATTGTGTAGCTCACCAGTGTCTGTCCCAAATAGTGCCCTTTCCAAAGCATCCACCTCACCAGCATGATCAAATTCCTCACATGGGTTGCGAATGCTCACCGCTCCTTGGAATTTGTCTTCCTCAATAATGCATGTAGTACCTTGCTCCAATTCACCATTATTTTCTGGAATTGCCTCTGGTATGAATTGATGATTCTCTTGTTTTAAGGCACTCTTAACTTGAGCAACTATTGTTTCCAAAGATTTGATAGACGCCTCGTTACTCTTTACACGCATCCTAATCTCCTCCAGAGTCTCTTGTTCCAATGATCTCACAGCTTGAGCAACTAGTGTCTCCACGGATTTTAAATACTCCTCGTTACTCTTTACAAGCCTCCTAATCTCCTCCATAGCATCAACCTCATCTTTTTGAAAAGTAGGAGTAGGTTGTTGATGTTGAAACTCTTCATTGCCCAAAAAATATGACATATTTGGAACATCTTGCTGGTACTGTTGAGGATGGTACTGAAAATATGGTTGTTCCTCATTAATGACATATGGATCAACTCCTTCGTAGTAACAATATTGTGAGGTCTCATGAACGCCCGAACATAGCTCACATTGCTGAGGCATGGATGTCCTCGAATATGCCCACCATGGCAAATCCTCGCCTGCCATTTGAAACCAACAAAAAGAAACAAATAAAAAAGAAAAGTGATAAGAAAAGAAGTGTCCAAGTCAAATAATTTTAACTTCCACTGATGTCAAGCACATAAACACCAAAATAACATCGAGTCCCCGGCAGCGGCGCCAAAAACTTGTTTGCATTAAATCACGCAAGTGCACGTGGTCATAAGTAATATTCGATAAGTTAAGTTCGTTCCCACAGAGACTGGCTATTTCTATGTAAATATGCTCAAGCAACAATGTATGATCAATTTCAATTGCTTAGACAAGTAACAAATTTGGGTTTGTAATTATCTAAATTAACTAAGAAACAAATTAACAAACTAAGAATTAATTAACTAACAAGAATTGGAATCGAATTACTTCTACAAGAGTAACATGGGATCCTAACTTCATTAAATACTTCCCTTAGATCTGACGCCTTTAATCACTATATGCAGTAGTTATGATATCTGATCGGATAACACGAAATAAGTACACGCTACCTGTCAACATACGTATACCAAACTAAACATACATCCACAAAAGAGATAGAAGATGAATAGACACCAATTATGTTTAGACCCTATATGTCTATAGAATTTGAAAACATAACGGTTGAAGAACAAGTTATCCATAAAGATCACATAGGGCAATATAAGTATTTTCATCTCATACTACGAATCATGTTGATAAACAATCATGAACCTATGCTAGCATGACAAGTTCTAAATCTCAAGATCTACTTTCACTTCACAGGAGATTAACAAATTAGATGTTCGCGACGCATCTATCAATTAAGCATAACCATACAAGGATATCAGATATACATCACACACAGATCTTTAAAGCAATCAAGATACTAAAGCTCCATAAATAAATCCGTTAGAATCCCATGACAACGATTAGTTCATAATCAAACCTCTCGTCATCATGGGATCTGATGAAACCATGATAAAAACAAAGTATGAAAAGATATAAATAAACCTAAGTAATTGATATGTAATGGTGATCCAAATTACAATGTTTGGATGTGTTTAAATAGGCTCTAGAAGTCTTGCCCAGCAAGAAAATTAACCTACAATACAACTAGGAATAGGTTTGGATACCAAAAATACAATCAGAATTCGAATTAGGGCAAAACAGACCTTTTCAGCAATTTTTTTTACTATTTGCGCTGCCAGCATCCTATAGCTCGCTGGCAGCATCCAATTTCCTGTTCTGTTACTATTTGGGCGCTGCTAGCATCCAAAATTCTGCCGGTTGCTGAAATTGCTTATTTTTCTTCATTTTTTCTCCGTTTGCTCTCATTTCTTTTGCACTCACTTCCGTCTTCAATACTTTAGCCTTCAAATCATCATGGTATACCCAAGCAAGTCTTGATTCATCATTCCTATGCTCGAATTCATCACCAAAATCAACGGAAATGCCATCCTTAAGCAACATTCTTGCACACCTGCACAAGTAGGCGAAACACATCAAAACTACAACAAACTTGAGTCCAAGACAATCAATTTAAGCCGATATGGAATGCTCCAAGTGGATATACAATCCACTTATCACACCCCCAAACTTAAACCGATGCTTGTCCTCAAGCATAACAATCATACTATATACAACTAACTAGTACCACTTCCGTAGGTGATCACGATTGCATTTGGCATATGCAACAAGCCCTTTAAACCACTATGTAGCCCTAGTGGACGAGTAAGGTCTCGTGAGGGCCTATAACGAATGTACCCACAAACTCCATTTAAATAACAATGCAATGCATGAATGCAACTAATATGAAATGCAACGATCCCCTTCAAACTAACCAAAACCAACTAGCAAGCAAACATCTAAAAGAATGTGACTAAATCCGAATAGAGCTCGACTAAGTCCCCGTATACTAACAATACATGAACAGAAATGTGCGTGTGTGCAATGCTCATCAGAAATACTCCCAACACTAGATCAAAAATCATACCCATCCTTCACCGAGACAATCACAAGTTTATAAATAGAATAGACTGTAAACACTTCATAACCTAGGAACACCTCCATCCTTATTCAAGTTAGGCAGAAATCCATGCTTTATTGCCACAACTACGACACATAATAATACACAAACAATGCATGCTTATTTAACCGTGCAATGGATGAGACCCCGAAAGGCTTATACAATAATACCCATGTAGCGAGCGTTAGGTTGGTGGATCCCAGACTATAAAGCCTTAGGTCACTAGGCACAAAGTCCCCGCGAACTTAATTGATCGAGTATTAAATAGCTCATCCTGGTTAATTTTGCATGTAAACATTTAACAATTTACATGACTCTTTTTTTTCCTTTTTTTTTTCATAAATGCAATCTGGAATGAGCCTTTCTCATTTCCAATCCTAGACTACTCATATAAATATGAGCCGGCTACTAGCCATTTGACATCTTTCAATTATTGACAATTATTTACAATTAAGCACGAAATCCCTGTTTTCCCCCAAACTTAGACTTTAGTGTCCCTACGCCATCAAGGGAATAACGAAAATTCTAAATATAATCAGGTGATTAAATGTAAAACAACCAAACAAGCATAATTTCAACCTAGCCAAAAAGCAACCTAATGAGACTTGTGTAAAATTTTTGTTCCATAACATGCAAACCAATTCCTAGGAACTATAAATCAGCCCTCTATTCATCAATACCATAGTCAATAAAACATCTACCCACTAATCAGAATCAGCTCGTCCTAAGGGATCATGAAAAATGCATGCCATGAAAATGCAACTAAAATGAACTCACATGGTAAACAAAACAAAAATAGAATGCCCTACATGAAACAAACATAATTAATATGAACATATATGCATGAATTACTACTATTATGCAAACATGATATCTATAT
Source organism: Saposhnikovia divaricata (assembly GCA_036435485.1). Taxonomy (NCBI): domain Eukaryota; kingdom Viridiplantae; phylum Streptophyta; class Magnoliopsida; order Apiales; family Apiaceae; genus Saposhnikovia; species Saposhnikovia divaricata. The sequence goes on from CM071600.1 coordinate 23,021,735, forward strand.
GAACACAATGACACAAACAACTACCACATACTACTTATCCCCAAACCACCCCCAAACTTAAAATATTCAATGTCCCCATTGAATTGAAGGTAATATAAGGAAAAGTAGAAAAACATACCTACTTGTCGGAATATGCAAAACAAAATGCAACACAAATGCGTGGGTTGCCTCCCACGAAGCGCTTGTTTAGAGTCAATTAGCTCGACTACGCCATGCTTCCATTAAGGATGATAATAGTTGGCCTGGTCTTCTCTTCGTGAGACTTCATCATCATCACGGCGGCACACTTTCTTCCCCTTCTCCTCGCTTGGCCTATTCGTATAACAACTATATCCCGTTCCAATGCCTTCATCGGTTGACCCAAATTCTGTCAATTTGTAGAACAACACACATTCGCGAGCTTCGCTTGAATATAATGGAGGAGGGTAAATGTAAGTTGCTGAAGCCTTTTGTTCCTCAACGAGAACTTCCTCCATTGGCTCTAATGCGCTACCTCCATCTTCATAATCTGAGACAAGTAGAAGACCTGAATCTTTCCCATGGTCATCAGCCTCTTGGTACTCACATACCAATTCTCGAAAATTGTGTAGCTCACCAGTGTCTGTCCCAAATAGTGCCCTTTCCAAAGCATCCACCTCACCAGCATGATCAAATTCCTCACATGGGTTGCGAATGCTCACCGCTCCTTGGAATTTGTCTTCCTCAATAATGCATGTAGTACCTTGCTCCAATTCACCATTATTTTCTGGAATTGCCTCTGGTATGAATTGATGATTCTCTTGTTTTAAGGCACTCTTAACTTGAGCAACTATTGTTTCCAAAGATTTGATAGACGCCTCGTTACTCTTTACACGCATCCTAATCTCCTCCAGAGTCTCTTGTTCCAATGATCTCACAGCTTGAGCAACTAGTGTCTCCACGGATTTTAAATACTCCTCGTTACTCTTTACAAGCCTCCTAATCTCCTCCATAGCATCAACCTCATCTTTTTGAATAGTAGGAGTAGGTTGCTGATGTTGAAACTCTTCATTGCCCAAAAAATATGACATATTTGGAACATCTTGCTGGTACTGTTGAGGATGGTACTGAAAATATGGTTGTTCCTCATTAATGACATATGGATCAACTCCTTCGTAGTAACAATATTGTGAGGTCTCATGAACGCCCGAACATAGCTCACATTGCTGAGGCATGGATGTCCTCGAATATGCCCACCATGGCAAATCCTCGCCTGCCATTTGAAACCAACAAAAAGAAACAAATAAAAAAGAAAAGAAGTGTCCAAGTCAAATAATTTTAACTTCCACTGATGTCAAGCACATAAACACCAAAATAACATCGAGTCCCCGGCAGCGGCGCCAAAAACTTGTTTGCATTAAATCACGCAAGTGCACGTGGTCATAAGTAATATTCGATAAGTTAAGTTCGTTCCCACAGAGACTGGCTATTTCTATGTAAATATGCTCAAGCAACAATGTATGATCAATTTCAATTGCTTAGACAAGTAACAAATTTGGGTTTGTAATTATCTAAATTAACTAAGAAACAAATTAACAAACTAAGAATTAATTAACTAACAAGAATTGGAATCGAATTACTTCTACAAGAGTAACATGGGATCCTAACTTCATTAAATACTTCCCTTAGATCTGACGCCTTTAATCACTATATGCAGTAGTTATGATATCTGATCGGATAACACGAAATAAGTACACGCTACCTGTCAACATACGTATACCAAACTAAACATACATCCACAAAAGAGATAGAAGATGAATAGACACCAATTATGCTTAGACCCTATATGTCTATAGAATTTGAAAACATAACGGTTGAAGAACAAGTTATCCATAAAGATCACACAGGACAATATAAGTATTTTCATCTCATACTACGAATCATGTTGATAAACAATCATGAACCTATGCTAGCATGACAAGTTCTAAATCTCAAGATCTACTTTCACTTCACAGGAGATTAACAAATTAGATGTTCGCGACGCATCTATCAATTAAGCATAACCATACAAGGATATCAGATATACATCACACACAGATCTTTAAAGCAATCAAGATACTAAAGCTCCATAAATAAATCCGTTAGAATCCCATGACAACGATTAGTTCATAATCAAACCTCTCGTCATCATGGGATCTGATGAAACCATGATAAAAACAAAGTATGAAAAGATATAAATAAACCTAAGTAATTGATATGTAATGGTGATCCAAATTACAATGGTTGGATGTGTTTAAATAGGCTCTAGAAGTCTTGCCCAACAAGAAAATTAACCTACAATACAACTAGGAATAGGTTTGGATACCAAAAATACAATCAGAATTCGAATTTGGGCAAAACAGACTTTTTCAGCATTTTTTTTTACTATTTACGCGCTGCCAGCATCCTATAGCTCGCTGGCAGCATCCAATTCCCTGTTCTGTCACTATTTGGGCGCTGCCAGCATCCATTTGCATGCTGCCAGCATCCAAAATTCTGTCGGTTGCTGAAATTGCTTATTTTTCTTCGTTTTTTCTCCGTTTGCTCTCATTTCTTTTGCACTCACTTCCGTCTTCAATCCTTTAGCCTTCAAATCATCATGGTATACCCAAGCAAGTCTTAATTCATCATTCCTATGCTCGAATTCATCACCAAAATCGACGGAAATGCCATCCTTAAGCAACATTCTTGCACACCTGCACAAGTAGGCGAAACACATCAAAACTACAACAAACTTGAGTCCAAGACAATCAATTTAAGCCGATATGGAATGCTCCAAGTGGATATACAATCCACTTATCAGGTACCTGATTAGTTGGAGGAGATGTGAGGTAGGCTACCTGTTCAGTAATAAATTGGAGGTGATATGAGGTAGACATATGGGTAGAAGAGAATATATATATTTAAAACATATTGTGGCTAAGATTGAAAGTTGTTCAAAAATTGTTATCAAGGTGATTCTTTTAGGATTTTTACTGAAAAACAAACTAAAGGTCACTATTATCGTGGGTATCTATGATAGCTATCGATTAACTCTAATATACTACTTTTGTCGGTTATCCTTCTCGCATTAAACAAGTACCACTATAAATATAATTCTTGAAATTTACAGCATGCCAATAATTTGAATTTAGAACGATTATTAACTACTGAATTTCGGTAGACCGTTGCACGTAAAAAGTAAAATAGATTGACAAGAGGATAAAATAAATTTTATGACAAAATTAAAAAAATATTATATGAATTAGAACGTGGCCCGTGCCTTGCACGGGCTATCATGCTAGTTTTAATTGCAATGCCAAACAGAAGTAAGAAAGGGTGTAGTGCTTAACTTGTTTAGAATTAAGAAAGTAGATTAGTTAAAAGGAGAGTGAGTTCAAGGGTAACATAATTTTTTTTAAAAATAAAAGTAAGTTAAAAATTTTGAAATGGAAAATTTTGAAAATAGAAAAGTTCGAAACGGAAGCTTCGTTCATATTGCCAATTTTACCCTAATAATTGATAGGAGTACAGTATTAAAAATGATTTTTAATTATTTTTTTATGTATTTCCATATATCATAATTTAATAATAAAAAATATTAAAATTCAACAAAAATTGATTTCTGAATATCTAACCTTTCCAGCTCGACCCGACCCGACCCTGTTTATCTTTGCTACTATCTCTCAGTCTCACTCAGTCACTCCTGGAATCACTGCTACTACCCCCACGAATCCACAACGCAGGTACACATTACAATTTACATACATGTTTATATATACATACATCTATAAATAAATCTGTATGTTCATTTTTAAAATTATATCTTGTTTATTTGTATTCGTTAGTTTACTGAACTAATGCATTTTAAGCTTATATATTGAAATCTGTGGCATATTCTCTGTTCTATATTGAATTACATTCGAATTTAGTGTAGCAAAATCATAGATGCTTGCCCCCCTTTTTTCATAATTTTTGAGTTTAATAATTGACCAAAATAGCACTTTTCGGAAAATTGGCCCTATTTAGCACATCATCTTGTGTTAGAATTTTAGTCAATAGCACACATTTGCCAAATGCGTAACAGATGAATAGTCAACTGAAATTGCGTGAGAACATAAATTGCATCTACTGTATGCCTGATGTCCAGAAAAGGGGATAGCATATTATATAATGCGGTTTTATGTGTTGTGCTATTTTGGGCATTTGTTATTGTGCTAATTCGGGCCTTTTTTATAAAATTCTAGGTGTTAAATGGATATTGTTATTGTCTTATTGTTACCATGAACAATTTAATTTAATTTTTTTTTTTGGGTTAAATGGCTATTTGGTCACTGTACTATTCAAAAACTTTCAATTGGGTCACCAACCCAAAAAAGTTTTCAAATGCATAATAAAGCACTCAAAAACTTTCAATTGGGTCACTGCCGTTAGTCATTACCGTTAACTTTAACGGAAAGACGTCAACTTTCAATTAGGTCATCAGTATTAAGTTTAACTTTCAATTAGGTCATCGGTATTATAAATTTTTAATTTTTTTTTTAAATTCTGAGAATTTTGAATTAAATTTTTTCGAATTTAAATTTTTGAATAATTTTTTAAATTTTTTCGAAATTTCGAAATTTTTGAATTTTTTCGAAATTTTTGAATTTCTCGAAATTTTTGAATATAAATTTATTAAATCGAGTTAAGTTTGTGGGAATCGCGAGCGTTTTATAAAGTTAGTTTGACTGCAAGTAGTTCCAAAAATATACACACATATAGACACATACTACTCTTTCTCTGCATTGAAATATTTTTTGAATTTTTTCGAAATTTTTTCGAAATTTTTAAATTTCGAAATTTTTGAATAAATTATTAAATTTCGTGAATTTAAATTAATAAAATTTTGAGAATTTAAATTAATAATTTTAAAATTTTTTTCAAAAATTTAATTCAACATTCTCAAAATTTAAAAATTTATTCAAAAATTTATAATACCGATGACCTAATTGAAAGTTAAACTTAATACAGATGACCTAATTGAAAGTTGACATTTTTCCGTTAAAGTTAACGGCAATGACTAACGGCAGTGACCCAATTGAAAGTTTTTGAGTGCTTTATTATGCGATTGAAAACTTTTTTGGGTTGGTGACCCAATTGAAAGTTTTTGAATAGTACAGTGACCAAATAGCCATTTAACCCATTTTTTTTTTGGTAAATACTATGAACAATTTAATTACTACCAGCTAATGCTGAGTTTATGATATCTTTTCATTTTTGGATGTAATTTCCTTAAGTTTTCAGAATCATGGCCAGTGATGCTAAAACAAGGCGACTTGATCGTGGAGACGCAGTCGATAGACTTAGCTACTTGCCAAGAAACTTAATAGACCTGATCCTAGAACAATTGCCGCTTTGCGATGCTGCAAAAACAAGTATCCTTTCCAGAAAATGGAGGAATATATGGGTCATGCAACCACACCTGGTTTTTGATGAGGCGTTTTTCTCGCAACTGGTTTCTAAGAATGGTTCTAAAACACTTTCTGTAATACAAAAACAGGCTCAACTATCTGAAGTTTCAAAGGTCATCAGTAGTATTCTTTTAGTTCATGCTGGCCCCATATTGAAATTTCATCTTTCCATTCCTCGGGATCTGCCTCTTCATCGATGTCTAGATATGAACATTTGGATCAGAAACATTTCAAATCATGGTGTTGGGAAGTTGGAGCTTTTTAATAAACAGCTAGTTTCTTACAAAATGCCCACTTATTTTTTCTCCTGTTTGGAGTTAACTCATTTGAGCCTTACTAAGTGTGTGCTGAATCCCCCTCTTGGATTTGAAGGCTTCTGTAATCTTATTGTATTATTCTTGTAGATGTCACAATTTCTGCTGACATGTCATTCGGGACTCGACTTAATAGTCTGTGTTTGGTACGTTGCACTGGGATTAAACATTTGGGATGCCAATTTAAAAATAACCACAATCTCATTGAGTTGATGATCGAACGCAGCCGAGAAATTGATTGGGGATGGTTTGAGTACACCCAAAAGGTGGACAGTCTCTTGTTGAGAGGAGTGACAAATTCTCGGAAGGAAATCATCAATTTAGAGAAGCTAATTGACAATATGCCTCGAATCATTAAGCTTGTCCTTGATGCCTCTTTCCTCAAGGTAAAGTGAAAATCATACTGATTTTATTTATTTATTATTGTCATTCACCAATTTTACAGAATATCCCTCCAAACGTGTCTTGCATTTTAATTTTTTTCATATACATACATGCATGTCTATAGTTTTTGGAACCAGGTGTGCCTTTCTCAAAGAGACTCATAACAACAATGGTGAACTTGAAAGTTTTGTGGATCGAATCTCTTAAAATACATGATTTGGAACAGATTCAGTATTTTCTTTGCTTGATCAGAAATCTGCCCAACTTGCAAGATCTCTACATAGTTATGGTAAGTTGTCTAGTAAATTATATGTCCGTTTGTACATTTACTGCATCTATTTATTTTAATTTTAATCCGTCTTTAAGCTTGAAGGTCTGTGATAAGGGTCTCATATTTCAAAGAGGAATTTGGATGACCTCCCTCTGTGGATTTTTCTGGGAGGGTGGGGGGGGGGGGGGGGGGAATTTGTTGGTCTAAAGATGCAAGTGTATAAATATTAGTTATGATTCATTAAGCATCTGAAAATGTAGAGGTTGATTGAAATATATTTAGAAATCAAAATATTATTGGAAATTTAATAAAATAGTATAAAAAGCAAAAGTAAAAATAAAGTACTATTCTGAATAAGCAACAGAATTTGACCCTGGGAATGATCAGTTCACTGTTATTGTTATATTGTTATCACCTTCCCTGAAGTAGGGCTGTCAAACGGATATTTAGGATACGGATACAGCTACCGAATCCGGGAATTCGAAACCGTATCCGAATTTGGAAATATCTGGGGAAAAAAATCCGTATCCGAATCTATTTCTCAAAAATTGATAAAATTTTATGAAATTTGCAATTACCAGAAAAAAAATAAATTAAAGTGATAAATTCTTCAAATTAATGAAACTTCAATACTAAAAGAACCATAATTCTTATTGATTGTTTTCAGAAGACAAATTTCGTTTGATAATAACTTTCTTGCTCCAGGATCAAGTGAGCAACCGAAAAGAAAATAAACTCATGTACTCTACTAGACTCCTAGCAACAGCAGCAGACCCAGATAATCAAAATCAATTAGTCATCTAAAGAAGCAAACAGATAACAAAAAAGCCAGAATAGTTCTTTGGTGCATTCATCAGTTACATAAAACAAATTCAAGCTTGCAATATCAATTATATCTAGGTTGTCCTATATAATCCGAAGAATGTCGAAGTGAAGACCACATGTTTCAAAGAATGTCCGTTGTAATGCAGATGATAATGAGTGACCTGAGAAACATAGACGATAGATTGTTATGCATATACATTATTTAAGTAAGAAATGCAAAATATTTGCAATCAAATATTTAAATACAAGAAACTCTATATCTCAGCAAGATAAAATGCAAAATAAATTAACAAATTTCAAAAAACCACTAAGATCTGAAGATTCACAGTAACAAATAAGATTAAATGAGCTAACTAAGGTTTTGATCTCACAAATAATACTATCACATTACTATGCATCAACTTGACCTGAACTTTCTTTTAAATATTGCAAGATTGCAGAATTTTTTCACATGACAATATGAAAAATTTCACAAGTTTTTTTTCAGAAAACGGACTTTCGTAGCTCAAGATGTGAAATTTCGAAGTTCACTAATATATCCCAGAAATTTAAAATTCTGCAAGCAGTTGTAGCTTTTGACATATTTCTTTAGCATAGGTATTCGGTAATCTAACTCACTTAAGGCTCAAACATGATACCTTAGACTATTTTGAGACCTATAAAATAAAAAAGTGTGTGCAGTTTTAGAGATTTATTATAGAATGTATGTCTTGAAACAAAAGGCTACATAACTTTTGAACTATGTTACCTACTTAATTCACATAATATGGGCTTCTATCAACCTTAATGACTCTTATTTTTTTACTCTGCTCAAGTACTAAGCCTAGAACAATGCCAAAACATGAAACTGATATGACCAATGATTAGGAAAACTAAAAAAATGACTAAAGATATCAGTTTATAGTAGAATATGAGCTAGTATTGGCAAGTTCATCCTATGCACAATACCATGTCTGTACTCTGTATCATACTAAGTTGTTCAGGTCTGAGAACCTTCCTGCTGCAGACTAAACTTGAAACAACAGGGAAATCAAGTACTTAACAAGGGGTTATCTAAATAAATTTAGTCAGGAGAAGTGACAATGATAGTAAAACGAATTAAAGGCATGCTTAATTGCTATTTGCTTACTGCGTAGAAGTCCAGATCCCAATCATTAGAGCTGAAATTGCGCGCCTTACATGCATCATCCTCGGAAGCTTTTCCTGATTGATCTATACAAAATTTGAAGAGCAAGCACAAGTTTAAATTTATACACCAAAGTACAGCATATTAATAATTAAAGAATACAAATTGTAAACATACCATCCTTAACATCCGGGAGCCAATCTTTGACGCACATTAAAGTTTCAACCGAGTCATCATCTAGAGAGGAATGAGCATCAGTGATAATTCTACGATACTTACTAAAAGAACTCTCAGATGCAATGGAAGAAGTTGGTATATCCAATATATCTTGAGCTATCCGTGCAAATATAGGAAATTTAGGACCATTAAGCTTCCACTAATGAAGAATGTCAACTCCACTTCACTATCCGTTGGAAACAACCCTTCGTTTAAATATTCCTCAAGCTCACTTCTTGTGTTTTTCCTTAACTTACTAGTTGCAATGAAGTCTTGAAAACCTCCCAACCATTCTCCACCAACTGAACTTGCACTACCAAAATTTTCTACAAACCCTCTCTTAGTTCCAAAATTTTTAGAATTTTCATCAAAAATCTGAACCAAAAACTCACGTATGTCATCTATATAAATGTCAGCACGGTGATCATACATAACTTCGTAATTTCGGTCGAGAATCCTCACTACGTACTTGTTTTCCCAAAAGCATTTGGGACACTGGAACTTTTATTATTTTCATTCGACACGACTTCAAGTGATTTTTCAAATGAGCATGGTTGTCACGGCGCCGTGGCGAGCCGTGGCGCCTAAGGACCTCCACAACAATATGTCGATGTATCGTCCGCGTGTCGTCCTTATGGCGCATGTGGCGTTTATATATAATATATTAATTATTATATATATTATATATATAATAATTAATATATATTATCAATTTACAAAATATAATTAATATTTTTTGTTTTAAATTTCCGGCTCAAACTTTTTTGATCGTATTAAATTGATTTTAGAATTTTTTTAATCGAAATATAAATAGGATCTTTATCAAAGTGGTACAATTGTACAAACATACAATATAATAAAAAAAATAGTGTGTGAGTGAATGTTTTACACGTGGAAGTGGTAACAATTAACAACTGGCCTACACTTTCAAATCAGACACAGCCAACAAAATAAAGAATAAAAAAATAAATATGTTTTGGTTCTCTTTTCTTGGATACCGTGCATCTCCACCTACTTCTTTGCAAACCCATTATCTATTCTTCTTCTTGTTTACTTCTTCTTCTTTATCTACACAACCACACACATATAAATACACAGTACACACACAGACATATATTTACCCAGTAGTACACACACACAGAAAATTAAAATACACACAGAAAAATATATACACACACAGAGAAAAATATATACACACAGATGAAGAAGAAAGAAGAAGAAGAAGAGATGAAGAAGAGAGAAGAAGATGAAGAAAAGAGAAGAAGAGAGAGAAGATACAGATCGAAGAAGAGGCCGCTGGAGGCGTCAGTCGGGTCAACGGGTCGCGCTGGGTCATCCAGGGCGTCCTATGGCGTCCAGGTTGTCCTATGGCGTCCTGTGGCGACGATTTATGCTATTTCTTAAGGCGAACCAGACGCCATAGCTTTTATACTCGATCTGGCGCCATATGGCGATGTATCGTCCATATGGCGGACGCCGTGACAACCATGCAAATGAGTAAGTTCCTTGGTCACTTGCCCCATTAAAATTACAGTGACAGTACTTACAAATAGCGTCAATTTTCTTAATACCGTTTACTTCGCTTTCAATTCGATCAAAGTCCTTCCGAACTTCAGATTTCAAGGGCTTCTTTCTTTTGGCCGATTGCTCTTTTTACTGAGTACTTTTTTAGCAGCCAAATTATCTTCTTGTGGAAGTATTATGCAACCATATCATTGCTCTTAGAAACATTTTGACATTTTGTTGATATCATACCAATTGAACTTCATGATGCACAAGGAGTTGAACTTGAATTTCATACAAACACATAGAAGTATTAAATTAACATGGGATTATATAAAAAAACCATTAATTTTGAATTCAGAAGAGGGAACACAGGTATACTGTATACCTTGTTCCATCGACAGAAAGCTCGAAACTCAAAGAACACAACTTTAGATGTGCAAATGATAATCATAGCCTGTATTAATCTAAGAATCTTCAAACAATCTTATATACTGTCTAAAAAATAAATACTTAATTACATACCATATCTAACATTAGTTAACTAGTCGAATTAGGGAATTAGAATTAGAATTAGGGTTGAGATCGAACCTTTTTAGTGTTGAAGATTCAAAGAGCAGTAAAGAAGGTGGACTTGTAGCGTGGGAGAGGCGGCGTGGAACTTGGGAGGTGAAACGATGAGTGGTAAAGGACTAATTAGGGGTTTGTGTTCAAATGGACGAGTGGTCATACAAAATTACAAACTGTGTAGCAATAAACATGTATTTTACAATTTCTATTTTTGATATAATTAATTTAATCATCATTATTTCAATGATAAATTTTAACCTAAAAGACTAAAACAATTTTAAAAAAATTGAAATTGAAATAAATGGTGAAAAATTAAAATGTTATATTTTTTAAAGCTAAATTAAGAATTAAATTTAACTAGGAATCTTTTGTTTTATATAAATATTATGTTATAATATTTTAAATATAACATATGTTTATAATATGTGTACACTTTGCAACTTGAAATTATATATATCCCAAAAAAATTATTTTAAATAAATAAAGATTCATTATATCCTTATATATAACAAGCATAAGGGAAATGTTATTCAGTTTTTTTGTACTACGATAGTATGGTCGTCAACCAAAAGAGTATGGGTCGTTGGATCTTAAAATAGATAGATGTTATCCGTTAATATTAAAAGGTTTATTTGATTGATAGTAGGCTTATATTCAAATACCAAAAAGTAAATTTAATAATCTAAATCAAGTATAAGTAGGTCTTCTAAATTGAATAGAATTAGATCTAATATTAAAAAGTAAGTTTATGTGATTGATAATAGAATTATATTCAAATACAAAAAGGTTAATTTTTATAATTTAAACCAAATATAAGTAGATTTTCTAATTTGAATAGATTTTTTTTCTCGTCATTTTTTGAGTAGTTCAGTTGGATAATAATTGTTAAACCATCACTAAATTAAAGATAATTTCTTGAGTTTTGTGTGGCCTATAAAATAGTTCAAGTTTGATTTTTAGAACTTAGAATAGAGCAAAAATAGTAAATTAACTGTGTGAAGTCTAATAAATAATAAGGTTTTTTATATTTATGCTCAAATTTGGTTATTTGTCCTCTAAATCTTTCAAATTTAAGAGTTCTTTATTTCCTTCAATAAAAGATTAAAATTTATTTGATAAAAATCAAATGAAAATAAATAAATCTTAATAAATATAAATAAAAAAATTTGTTTGATAATATAACTTATGTAATTATAAATATTAAATAAGAGTCGTGCATTACACGGGGTTATAAGCTATTATATTATAAGCTGAACAAGATGAATTATTATATATATTTATATATCATATATACTTAATTTCATATTCGGATATTTTCGGATACGAATGTGCCTATATCCGTATTCGTATCCGAAAGATTCGGATCCGGATACTGATAATATCCGATTTTAATTGGATACGGAAAATATCTGTTTTTTTATGCGAATACGGAGATTGATTTTTCGATTTTTTTTGACAGCCCTACCCTGAAGGGCTCTTATTTCGCTCCTTACAACTAGGCCTGACAACGGGTCGGGTTCGGATCGGATCGACCTAAATCCATATCCATATCCATTTGTTTTTTTCGGATTCGGATCACATCTCAGATATTTTAGAGGTCGATCCATATCCAATTCATTTAGTTTAATGGATAAATGGATCGGATTTCGGATATCCATTGCTCCATTTATTTTTTAAAATATATAAAAAAATAATCATGTAGATATATATCATTCACCATTTTAAAAGAAAATTAGTAAAATTTGAGAAGTTACGATCTAGAAGTCAATGTGTAAATTTTAGTAGCAAATTTTAGTAGCAATCAAAAACTTAAACTATTTTAATAATTTCATTGTTCAAACACAATGTTTAAAAAAACTTAAATCACAAGTTCAAATCGAATAAAAGAAATATATGAAGTTAAGTACTTCAAAAAAAAGAAATTAATTTTTTCCATCCTACATTTTGACATTGCTATGCGAGCACTTGCACAACACCTCGTTTTTTGGTGCAGTACAAGTAAATAAAAGTAATCATTTAGCCACTAACAAAAATTACATTTTGAACACATTTAAATTATAAATGCAAGTTTCCAATACAGAAAATTGATTTTAAAATATAAATACAGAAAAATATAATGACGTTAAACTTTGGAGGCTGAAAGCTGGAGCCAATGCATGGAAGAGCAAGAAAAACATTAGATTAGCTATAAGGCTTAGGGTTTTCAATAACATAACTTATTACAATATAAAATATTTTAAAAATATTAGTATACATATATTATATTATTTATATCATATAATATATTATTATTTTTTAAATAAACGGATCAGGTCGTGGATAAGCGGATCGTATCAACCTAAATCCATATCCGATCCATTTATTATTCGGGTCGTTCTTATCGGATTGGAATTTTCACTGTTTCCCTGTTCAGTAACCAGCGAAGAGACTTGAGGGATGTTCCCTACATTCCATGGAACAACCTGTAACATAGACAATTCTGCAGTGGTACTCATCACCTTATTCACCTTCTTAGCTTGAATTTCCTTAAGTTTCTTCCCAGACGAGCCCCTTAACTTGACATTGGTTCCCTTGTAGGTGAATTGCATAGTGAGGTTTAAGAAATCCCACAAGACTGGTCCTAACTTGGAGAACCATTGGATACCAAGTACTAAATCGCTACCACCCAAAGGCAAGAGTAAGACATCTGCTTCGAACTCAACCCCTTGCATTCTCCATTTGAATCCCCTAATTGTTTTATCACACTTAAGTTGGCCTCCATCTGCAACCTTTACCCACATAGGTGGAATTGGCTCCACCTTACAATCCAGTTTTAGGGCCTTACTAGCATCAATGAAGTTATGAGTACTCCCACTGTCGAGCAGCAATTGCAATTCTTTTTTTCCATGATGACCAGTGAGTCTCATTGTTTGAAAGGCATTCACACCATCTATCGCTTGTACTGAGATTTGGGCACATTGATTGTCACATGGCTCACATTCTTGTTCACAGTTTTGTACCTCCATTACTACATCCTCATCATCCTCAACCTCAATATGATACAGTTGAGGCTTTTTGCCCTTGCACTTGTGACCTGGAGTAAAACGCTCATCACACCAAAAACACAAATTGTTATCCCTTTTCTCATTGAACTCTGCAGGTGTCAAGGTTCGTCGGTTAGGATTCGGCAACAGACTTGTGGTGGGTGCTGGTTTAGTGTTTCCAACGGGTAGGGGTTTAGTGGTTGGAGTGGGGAGAAGTGCAGGTCTGGTCACTGCTTTGGTTTTTGCTTTTTGAGAAGCCTCATGTAATTTGGCTAGGCAAAGAGCTTGTTGAACAGATTTGAGGCTGAACATACGCACTGCTAGCTGAGTTGATTCCTCTAGCCCTCCCAAATAACAACTTAACATATATTCTTCTGAAAGTTGCAATCTACTTGCTAGTTGAAAGGCATATGAATCAGCCTATTTGTAGTTCGAGGATCCTAATCAACTTAAACCAAATTGTAATAAGTAAATATCCGTATGATCTGTCACAGGAATCTCAGGAAGCAATATCTGTCAGAAGAAAAAAGGAAGTCAATCTATAGTTTTGATGTTTCACACTGGAAGACGTATCAGGTATCTGATCAAGCCTCAGTATAACATTGAAGTGAATGGATTCATTTACAGTGACAGAGATTTTTCGAGTGATGGATTGAAAATCAATCAAAGTACAAGAAAATTGAGAGAAGAAATAAACCACAGCTTAAAGTCAGAAGTGAAGAAGCATCATTGAAGTTAGTCGTTCATGAACCAGACAGTACATCGAACGTCAACATATGTCAGTGGTAATTCTTTATTATTTTCCGCGGTTTGGAAGAATTAAATTAATTAGTTATTGATTTAATTTAATTTGTTTTTAATTGATATAAATCATTTAATTGATTTAATTAATGAATTAATTCTAATAGAATTAATTTATTTATTAAGTTAATTATTGTATCAATTAATCATGAATTAGTTAATCATTAATTAATTAAAAGGATCAATATGACTTAATTAAATGCTGAATAGATTATGTCTTGACTAAGTTTGGTTCGGTATGACTTAAATTAGGTCATACCGACATGACTTAAGTCTAAGTCATACCAAGCAGAAGAATTAGGTCATACCGAGCTGCTGCAATGGTTTATGTCTTACCGACCTCAAATATGCTAGGTCATACCGAAGGAATTAAGTCATACCGAAGCAAGATATTTCTGGAAAGGTGTTAGGTCATACCGACAAAAGTGATTTAGGTCATACCGACCACACTGTTGAAGATTAAGTCATACCGACAGAAAATAAGTCATATCTAAGGTTTAATAATGTCTTGGAGCAAGATTAAGTTATGCTGACAGCTGATTTAATAGGTCTTGAAGCAGTTTAAGTCATATCTAATGAGTACAGACCTATATAACACAACAGAACACAGCAGAAATCCTGGAAAAACACAGCAGCTCTCTTTCTCAAATATCAAGAACACCAAGAACAAATTAATTCACATAAATTCAAGTTCATCATCTTTGTAATATTCTATCCGATAGAACTTGTCCACTTGTGATTCTTGTATTACTAGCGAATTAAGTTTCCTAGTACTTATCTTGAGATTTATTAACTAAATTAGAAAAGTTCATGTCGAATTTTCTAATTAGTTATCAAACACTTGATAATAGTTTGGATTGATTTTGTAACACCACATCAAGTTAATATACAGTTATATTCAACTTGAAATCCGAGTCAATTTATTTCGCACAAAATATTCGTTTAAGTGAAAATTATTTAACGAATAAATTTTGAGAAATTTATATAGATTGTATTCAACCCCCCCTTCTACAATCATAGTGGACCTAACAATTGGTATCAGAGCCTATTGATTGATATAAAATCAAGATCCTAATTTTATTCCGCCAAAAATCTATCTCGAATTTTTAACTCACTTAAAAATTCATCATGTCGTCAAAAAGCATTGTTAAAATTCCCATGTTTAACAAGGACAATTATACAATGTGGAAAAATAAAATGGAGTTGTTTCTTGATGTCGCAAATTCTAAATATTTGGGTGTTCTACAGAATGGACCTATAATTCCAAAAGAACATATATCTGAATCTATTGTTGGAGGAATTGTTGTATCACCTGCAACATCTGTTTTAAAGCATGCTGATTCTTTTACTCCTGCTGAAAAAGAGGACGCAGGACTAGATAAGAATTTGAGACTTATTTTAATAGATTCCCTGGATGCTGTGATGTATAGTCATGTGATAAATTGTAAAACTGCAAAACACATGTGGGAAACTATTGAGACTATCAATGAAGGAACTGATGAAGTCAGGGAAAACAGACTTCAGATTTTAACCTCTGAGTATGAACACTTTAGAGCTGGCCCTAATGAAGGCATTCAGGAAGTGTTTGAAAGGTATAACAAAATTATCAACAACTTGCAAGTTAATGGCAAGCAATATACACAGAAGGAGATTAATATGAAGTTTTTGTTGACAATGCCCACTCATCTTGAACATAGGATAACAGCCATCAAAGAATCAAGAGATTTGAATAAGATTGCTCTTGAAAGATTGTTTGGTGTTCTGAAAACCTATGAACTGGAACAAGTACAGCAGAGGGAGGTCTCTGGTAAAGGAAGAGTGCCAAGTTCATCTACAGCTCTTGTAGTTGAGACACCTAAGGAAGTGGAAGCTAAGGTTGTTCACCTTACAGCTCAGACAAGGAAAAGACTGAAGTAGAACTTGGTCAAACACCACCTACTCAGGATGGTGGAGACTTCTACTCATTGGAAGAGTTAGATCAACTGGAAGATGAATCCCTGGCATTGATGGTAAGACAATTTGGCAACTTCAGATTCAGAAGAAATCCAAAGTACAGGTTTAAGTCAAATAACAGATTCCAAAGAGGAGGCTCTTCTTCCTCTAGTAACAGGGGAGGATACAAAACTGGATCTGTTGACAGAAGCAAGATTCGTTGCTTCAACTGTAATGAATTAGGGCACTTTGCCACTGAATGTCAGAAACCGAAGCAAACTCAAAGAAGAGATTTTGCTGCTGAGAAGAAGAAACCTGGAAAAGCCTATGTTGCGGCTGGTAAGAGTTGGGATGACACGGACAGCGAAGATGAAGAATATGGAAATTTTGCGCTGGTGGCAAATGATGAAGCATCTGCTCATCATAACAAACCGGTAATTGTTACTGATCCTGAGTTG
The DNA here is from genome assembly GCA_036435485.1 of Saposhnikovia divaricata. Lineage (NCBI taxonomy): Eukaryota > Viridiplantae > Streptophyta > Magnoliopsida > Apiales > Apiaceae > Saposhnikovia > Saposhnikovia divaricata. Next base: position 23,038,587 of record CM071600.1, read on the forward strand.
ATTCGTAGTCTTTATAATTCCTTAGATAATGCAAAAACTGATTATAGAAGACTAGATCTGTTAAGCACTAATCTTGGCAATGAAGTGTCAGAATTGGAAAAAGGTGCATATTAATCAAGATCAACAAAGAGATGAAATAACAATGCTTTATAAAAAGGAGAAAGCTATTCTAGAAGTTGTAGGCAAACAAATGGCTAGAATTATTGAACTTGAAACACAGGTCAGGGCTTGTTATAATTCGGTTAAAGTTTCCAAAGAGTTCTTTAACAATCAAGTTGTAGAACGAACAACAGGTATAGGGTATGGTTACAATGAAGCTGTTGGATCGTTGGGCATAAATTCCCCTAACCCTGTTAGTGCTAAAGAAAGGGGAATACCACATGTGCTCAAAAATGTTAAAGAACCTCTATTTAAAAAATCTGATGCTGGGCCACCAGATATTCTTTCTATGGTTATCCAAGAAGAAATGAGAAATGAGGATAGTGCTAATGGCACAGTCTTTGTTAAGGATAAATGTGTTAAGGATAAATCTGTTAAGAACGCTAATCCAAAGAATGTTTCATTAAAAAAGGATGTCACAGTCTTTGTTAAGGCTAAATCAGTTGAGGACACTAATACAACGAATGTTTCATCCAAGAAAGATGTACCTAAAGTGCCAGTCAAAGTTGTTGAATCAACTAGTTCTTCTAAGACTGGATTAGGTGGTAATAAGTTGAAACAGAAAAATACCATGTCTATCATCGATTCTAATCATAAAGCATGTGGTGTTATCAATTGTATGTCTTGTGCTTTTAACAGTATGCGTGCTTATTTTAATGGTAGTTATGCATGTGTTAAACAGACTGCTCCTCGACAGCACAGGAACAGGAACAATAATGTTCGATCAAAGACTGCTTTTCCTCCTCAAGTTAGGAGAGAGACATTTGTACCTAAGTCTAAACAAAAGGTTACCAAGAATGTTTACCAGGTCAAATGTCCAGTCAATGACACAAGTGTTATTGCTGCTACAGAAACATGGATACCCAAGATAAAACGAAAGATTTTCAAATCTGTTTATAAGGTTAAATGTTTATTGACTAAAGAGGTTAAAATTAAAAATGTTGTCTTGCCTGATAAAGGTCAATACTTTAAATCCGCAGGACCCAATCAAATTTGGGTCCCGAAGAAGGTTTAATCCATTTGTCATTGCAGGGTATTGAACAGGTTGAACGAGTAACCTGGATCTTGGACAGTGGATGTTCAAGGCATATGACTGGAGACAGAACCCTGCTGACAAATGTGGTGGAGAAGGCCGGCCCAGTAGTTACCTTTGGAGATAACAGCAAAGGTAGAACTGATGGATATGGCAGACTTGAAGCTGGAAATGTTATCATTGAAGAAGTGTCCTTTGTAAAAGGACTTGAGCATAATTTGCTCAGTATCAGTCAATTCCGTGACAAGGGATTTGAAGTCTACTTTAACAAAAAGAATTGTCTGATTACACACAAAAGAAGTGAACAACCATCTCTAACGGGAGTCAGAAAAGGAAACTTGTATGTAGCCAACATGAACACTAGAAGCACTGAAGAAATCAATTGCTTCTATTCTAAAGCATCCACAAATGAAAGTTGGCTATGGCACAAGAAACTTTCTCACCTAAATTTCAAGACGATGAACTCTCTGGTCAAGAGAGAATTGGTGAGAGGTTTACCTTCTATGGAATTTATATAGGAAGGACTATGTGATGCCTGTCAAAAAGGCAAACTAAAAAGGGCAACTCACAGAAGCACTGATATGTCTTCAATAACTGAACTTTTACAGTTACTTCACATGGATCTATTTGGTCCAGTGAATGTGATGTCTATGTCAAAGAAAAGATATGCTCTTGTGATTGTTTATGATTTTTCAAAGTTCACATTGGTCTTGTTCCTGAATTCTAAAGATGAGACTCCACAACTGGTGATTGATCACATCAAGTTAATTGAGTTGGATTCCAAGTATCCAGTAAGGGCTATAAGGACAGACAATAGAACTGAATTTAAGAATGCAGTTCTGAATGACTTTTGTACTGAAAAAGGCATAACCAGACAATACTCAACTCCAAGAACTCCTCAGCAAAATGGGGTAGTTGAAAGAAAGAATAGAACCTTGATTGAAGCTGTACGTACTATGTTAAGTGAATCAAGGCTTCCATTGTATTTTTGGGCTGAAGCTGTCAACACTGCTTGCTATACTCAGAATCGAACTCTGATCAACAAAGACTTGATGAAAACACCCTATGAAGCCATGAATGAAAAGAAACCAACACTCAAATACTTTCATGTATTCGGAGCAAAATGCTTTGTACTTAAAGAAGGAGATGATCAAGGTGGAAAATTTGAAGCCAAAGCACATGAAGCAATTTTTGTTGGTTATGAAAGAAGAGCTTATAAGGTGTATTTGATTGAACATCAGAAGATGATGGAAAGTGTCAATGTTACATTTGATGACACTAAACTCCCTAGTATCCAAATTGAAGATTCATCTGAAAAGCTATCTTTTGAAGATATGACAGATCTAGATTCAGATGACGATAGTCCACCTGATGTTTTTGCTGATGCAAATGACAACAATGACAATGATGAGTCTAATCAGAATAATAGTGGTGAAAATAATGATAATATTGAAAACACCACTCATACTTCTGAACACTCATCTAATCATCCTGGCAACAACTCAGGGGGAGCTAATGAAGGATCTACTAGTCATACTCAACATCACAATGAAGAACAAGGTGAATCATTAAGACTAAATCTTCCCAGACAGACTGTTTGGAATAGAGCTCATCCTTTTGAGCTAATCGTAGGTGATCCAGATGTTGGTGTAAAGACTAGAAGAGCTTTTCAAAATCAATGTAATTATTCAGGGTTTCTATCTGAAATGAAACCTAAGAAAATTGAAGAAGCTCTTTCAGATCCTGATTGGGTGATTGCTATGCAAGATGAACTCAATTAATTTAAACAACAAGAAGTATGGAAGCTGGTACCCAGACCTACAGATAGAACAGTGGTTGGTACTAGGCGGGTATTCAGAAACAAACTTGATGAAGATGGCACAGTAACAAGAAATAAAGCAAGACTGGTAGCAAAAGGTTACTCACAATCTGAAGGCATTGACTATGATGAGACCTATGCTCCAGTGGCTAGACTTGAGGCCGTTAGGATATTCTTGGCATTTGCAGCATTTTCTAACTTTAATGTTTATCAAATGGATGTCAAGAGTACCTTTCTGAATGGAAAGCTGGATGAAGAGGTATATGTAGAACAACCACCTGGTTTTGAAGATCCAGATCTATTGGGTTATGTTTACTTTCTCTTCAAAGCCATTTATGGTCTTAAGCAAGCACCAAGGAAATGGTATGACACTCTCTCTGAATTTTTAATTGAAAATGAATTTACTAGAGGTGTCATAGACAAAACTCTCTTCACAAAGAAACATAAGAATGATACAATATTAGTTCAAATTTATGTGGACGATATAATATTCAGGTCTACTAATGATCTTCTTTGCAAGAAATTTTCAAAGTTAATGCAAGGTAAATTCGAAATGAGCATGATGGGAGAGCTGAAGTTCTTTCTTGGGTTACAAATAAATCAAAGGCAAGATGGTATATTTATTTGTCAATCCAAGTACATCAAAGAGCTTCTCAAGAAATATCAAATGGAGGACTCTTCTTCAGCAAAGACACCATCATCCACAGCTGTCAAATTTGGAGCATGTGAAAATTCTGCTAAGGTAGATATTACAAGCTACAGAGGTATGATAGGCTCATTACTTTACCTTACTGCAAGTAGACCTGATATTATGCATGCTACGTGTTTGTGTGCAAGGTTCCAATCGGATCCTAGAGATGTTCATCTCATTGCTGTTAAACGAATTCTGAGATATCTTAAGGGTACGCCTAATTTAGGTATCTGGTACCCTAAAGATTTTGGTTTTAATCTTGTTGGATATACAGATTCTGATTATGCAGGAAGTGTTGTAGATAGAAAAAGCACCTCTGGGAGTTGTCAATTCCTAGGTGGTAGATTGGTTTCATGGTACAGCAAGAAACAACAAACAGTTTCCAACTCTACAGCCGAAGCTGAATATATAGCTGCTGGAAGCTGTTGTGCTCAAATCTTGTGGATTAGGAATCAACTGATGGACTATGGCTTTGTACTACAAAATATTCCTATTTTGTGTGATAATACAAGTGCCATAGCAATCTCCAACAATCCTGTGCAGCATTCAAGGACAAAGCATATAGATATCAAGTATCATTTTATTAGAGAGCATGTCATGAATGGTACAGTGGAATTACTGTTTGTACCCACTGAAGAACAAACAACAGATATTTTTACTAAGTCGCTCGACGAATCTACATTCACCAAAATTGTTGGTGAATTGGGTATGTTGAACAGTCCTAGTAATTAATCTAGTTAATATCTGAGGTTTGATCTTTAATAATTAACAAGTGATTAGTTTGTGAATATTTTAAAAAAAAAATCACTTGTTTAATTATTTTATCAACTTGTTTTTCTTGTTGGTTATTGTATTTATCACTTTGTTTAATTAAATATTTGTTATTCCATATTTCTATAATTTTAGAATAATTGTATGTATTTATTTTATTTGTTTAGAATATTTTATTTAATGTTTTGTAATGTTTGTCCTGTTAATATTGTTTTATTTCCGTTAACAGATTAATCTATATTAGTTATTTCTATTTTTATTATTTGTTTGGTTTATAATATTATTTTTAATATAATTTTCTGTATTATTAGTTGTAAATATTTGTGTGTTTAATTAAATTATTTGTATTTTCTTTAATTTATTTTAAGTAGATATGACTTAAAATTAAATCTAAACTGCAATATGACTTGTTTTTAATTGTTTTTCTGGTCGATATGACTTATTTGTTATATTGATCAAGATTTAGTCTTATTAGTTTAAGTCATAACGAATTATGTCTTAACAGTTAAGTCATATTCGTTAGTAATTAGTTAAGTCTTGTTAGTATTAAGTCATAATCGTGTCTTTTAATTAAGTCTTATTTAGTTAAGTCATAATCGATAGTAAAGTTAAGTCTGTACATAATTAAGTCATAATCGAGTCTGTTATATATAGAATTAAGTCATAATGAGTTAAGTCTTAGTAATAACATTAAGTCATAATCATATGTTAGTATATATATATAACAGATTAGTTAGTTAAGTCATATTTCATGTTAAGTCATTCTCTCATGTTAAGTCATAGAGAACTCAAGAGATACATACACATATATACACGACTGGTAACGAGTTCATGCCCGATTTTTCACCCAAATCTTACTGAAATCAAGTTTTAAACACGATTAAACGGTTCTCTGTTCAATTCTCTACAAATCGACCGTTCAATCATCGTTTTTAATAGAATTTTTCAGATTTTGTTTTCGAAAATCGATTTTTCGATCTAAAATTCCGGACTTTTGGTTTTGATTTTGTAAAAACTAAAAATACTGGAGTGTTCGTGTGTGTATCAAGATCATTGTGTGAATTTTTCAGAATTTTTGAACAACTTTGATTATTTTCGAATTTTTAATTAATTATTAATTCGAAATAAATCAATTTAATTAATTATTTTGTAAAATCTGAAATTTTCAAAGTGTTAAAATTTGATAAAAATGGCTAGTAATAACAATGATCGTTTTCAAATAGTTAAGCATAATTTGATCGGATATTTTGATCCCGAAAATTGTTCACTCGAACGTTTTCGACCGTGGATTCGATTTTTGAATGATCATTCACTAGTTCGTACGGCTTTGAGTTTAGATACTCCTTTAAAAATTGAACCCCTGCGAATTATGTGTACTACTGCTGTCGTTTCTAACGATAACAGATCATTTGTTTTCACTCTTGGAGACAATCAGTACACAGTGGATGAATCTGTCATTAATACGGTCTTAAACTTTCCAAATGACAATTTTGAGGATTATCCGTCAGATGAGGAATTAACTAATTTCTTTGCTGGTATTCATTATCAAGACAGAGCAGATCTTCCTGTCTTGAATAAAAAGTTTCTAGTTCAGGAATGGGATTATGTGTTCGACACACTAGCCAAGGTCTTTGCCAATTCCACAAAAAGCAACTTCGGAATATTACCTTCCTTTATGCAGCATATTTGATTTGCAGTTGCTTATAATCGAAGAATCAACATTGGCAGCCTTCTATGTGGACCTATGGTTAGAAGAGTAATCAATGCTAAAAGGAATTTTGACAGGGGCGATAAAGTTCAATGCTTTTATCCAAGATTCCTTTCTTTGATTTTTAATCATTTGGTAGAATTACAATATCATGCTCCATTTCTGAATAGTGAAGCAATGGTGTCTGGTAAACCTTCGACAAGATTATTCACCGAGTACGGTGTCAAACCTAAATTGTCAAATGTGCCAGTAGTTGTCACTCAATACATGTCAAACTTTATACAACTACCCATTATTGCACCTGTACCTTTACCCGAGGAAAATGAACCACTACCTGAGCAAGCAGAACCAATAGTGGACCTAACTACTCAAGCTGCAATCTCTTCGGCACCTGCTGACCAGGTATTGACTTCTAATCTCTCTATAACTTCTATTGCTGAACAATCTACTTCTGGAACCCAAGTGGTTGATAGGGTTGACCAAGGGATTGTAAGACCGCAATCTCGAACCCCGGTCATAGAGCCAAACACTGAATCTACATCACTTAAAACTTTCCACTCCAGAAAGAAAATTCCCTTTCAAAGAGCAAAGAAAAGAAGTAATATAATGAGTAAACCAACAGCTCTGCCTCTACAAAAGAAAAGTAGAACTGATTCAGAGGCAACTGTAAGCCCATCCGTATCTTCCCAACAAGATATGGACATTGATATGGCCATGCAACAGTTACTAGGATCATCCTCTCAACAAGATGATACTATTGAAATTCGCCATAGGGCCATGGCATCCTGTAATGTGTCAAGCACAACCCCTTTGTTATTACTAACAATGGGAGAACATATAGATTATGATGAAAATAGGGACACATTGACAGGAGAGCACATTGAGTCTGAAACAGTGCCTACCATAGTTACGGTAGAAGAGTCTTCATAGACTTCTGAGGGAAATCTTGGTTCCTTGCCAACTTTAATGGAACCATCATCTCCCCCCCTAGGAGAAACATTCCTAGATCCCTCAAGGGAGTTTCCACTCACAGTTTCGACTGAAGAAAGTGGAAGACAACTTGATCAATCTACTACTGAAGCAATTCAGATTACAAATCCAAATGTACAAGTAGAATTGATTGAGGACAGGGATTTGCGAACTCCCATTGCACCACCACTGACCTTCCCAGAGGAGGCTAGGGTGATTTTAACTGCATGTACCGCTTCTGGAAAAGCTAAGGAAATTGAGAGGAGTGATGTGAGGATCACCACAAAATTGAGTGATACACATGCACATCAGGTGAGTGAAATTCAGAGTGAAACTCAGGTGAGTGCACACACAGACACATACACTCTCTCATTGTTACAAAAGATACAAAATCTGGAAAGGGAACTGGAAGCAAGTAAAGCTGAAGCTAGATTACTTCGAGCACAAGTGGATAAACAGTCTTCTCCATCCACCTCTGTTGATAATCAGCTTACTTCGATAAAAGGTGACATCAACAACTTGAAGACATTCTTCACTAATAAAATCAACACTCTCGAACTTTCTTATGAAAAAGCTCTTGATGATTCTGGTGAGGTCACTGTGGCACAAGATAAAATTATTGCTGAAATCTCCAACAAGGTTGACAATCTGCAGGAAGAAGTACATGAAAATCAGCGTTCTACTGATTTTCGACTAGATCAAATTGAGAAGCAAAATGCACATCAAGCTAAAGGGTTAAGGCATTTGTTTAATCTGATAAGTCAAAATCGCACACCAACAACTAAAGAAAGAAAATTCTTTGCAAGAACAGGTGGTGATGATGATGAGCGAGATCCTGGAGCTGGTGCAACTGGTAAATCTGTAGAGGATTCCTCAACTAAGGGGGAGAAATCACAACAGGCACAGAAATCACAAGAGGAGAAATCACAAGGGGAGAAAGGAGATAAATCTGATACAGACAGTGAAGACAGGAGGAATAAGGGGAAGAAGAAAGTTGTTGTAGATGATGATCAAGTCAAAGACACAGAATATTTCTACACGGGTGAACCAGATAATTTTGATGTTTTTAATGACTTTGATTTTTCTGATGAAGGTGAGAAATTACCTGAACCAGATTTAAGTCACTGGGAAGGAGAAGAACCAGTGACATCTGAATATGAAACTCAACAAGCAGAAAAAGAATCTGAAGAGTTATTTGCTCAGAGGGAAGCTAATTTGCTGATGAGAGAAGAAAAGCTTCAAAAGTCATTAGAGCAAATTGCACGAAATGAAGAACTTCAGAAAGCTGAACAGCAAGCACTACAACGATTACATGCTATAAATGTTGAAAAGAAAAAGACATATGTCAGACTCAAGAGCGGTGACAAATGGGAACGTGCTCAAAAAGCAATTGATTCACCTCAGAGTTCTGATTATGAAGATCGTCGTCTTGGAGAAATTCTCGAGGAATTCAAACTGGCAAATCCAATTCATGATATGTATATAAGGGCCTTAAAGGTAGAAGTCATCATGATAACTACTGCATTTGACCCCAAATCTGATGAGTTGGTAATATTTGTGGATTGTCATAATGTTGGAACTTTCAGAGTATCTATTCAGTTCTTTTATGACAGATCGCTGACAGAGATTTGGGTACTTAGGCCTAAGGCGAGAACATCGTCTGAGCTAGGTGTTTTGCTACATGAAAAGTTCAAAGAATTTGCTGAAAGAGCTGGACCAGAAGTGATTAAGGATCCTCCACAAGTAAAATTTCTTAAGGGAGGTACTTCATTCAATCAATCTTCAGACAGATGAGTTATATGAACATCATGCAAAACACTTGGTATATGCTGAATATGCTCTCAGAAATCATGGATTCTTGACTGAAGAAAAGGTAATAGCTGCAGATCACATTTGATCCTATGCACAAACGAATATAAAAGATTACAAGAAATTTCAAGGTGAACTGAGAAAGATGCTTGGAATTCCTTTAATCTTACCTCAAGGATTGTCATCAAGAAGAGAGCGTCTTGTTGATTCTGATTTACACATGAAACTTCAAGTCACAGATGAGCCAGAAGAAGGAGAATTTAGACGAGAAGACAGTAATTGAAGAACAGATCTACATGTATTATCTTTAGAGCTAGATAGGTCAAGATAAGAATATGTTAAATATGATCAGGCTAAAGGATCATCTATCTTGTATTTATCATTTTGTTTGAATCTGGAAATGTTTAATATAAACCAGAACTGTTTGATTTTTGCTTTACGTTTAATATTTTATCTTTCATTTGGTTAAGTTGAATTAGTTGAGGTATCCTCTAGGTATTTGGTTGTTATTGTCTAACAAACAAATAGGGGGAGATTGAAAGGCATATGAATCAACCTATTTGTAGTTCGAGGATCCTAATCAACTTAAACCAAATTGTAATAAGTAAATATCCGTATGATCTGTCACAGGAATCTCAGGAAGCAATATCTGTCAGAAGAAAGAAGGAAGTCAATCTATAGTTTTGATGTTTCACACTGGAAGACGTATCAGGTATCTGATCAAGCCTCAGTATAACATTGAAGTGAATGGATTCATTTACAGTGACAGAGATTTTTCGAGTGATGGATTGAAAATCAATCAAAGTACAAGATAATTGAGAGAAGAAATAAACCACAACTTAAAGTCAGAAGTGAAGAAGCATCATTGAAGTTAGTCGTTCATGAACCAGACAGTACATCGAACATCAACATAAGTCAGTGGTAATTCTTTATTATTTTCCGTGGTTTGGAAGAATTAAATTAATTAGTTATTGATTTAATTTACTTTGTTTTTAATTGATATAAATCATTTAATTGATTTAATTAATGAATTAATTCTAATAGAATTAATTTATTTATTAAGTTAATTATTGTATCAATTAATCATGAATTAGTTAATCATTAATTAATTAAAAGGATCAATATGACTTAATTAAATGCTGAATAGATTATGTCTTGACTAAGTTTGGTTCGGTATGACTTAAATTAGGTCATACCGACATGACTTAAGTCTAAGTCATACCAAGCAGAAGAATTAGGTCATACCGAGCTGCTGCAATGGTTTATGTCTTACGTATGCTAGGTCATACCGAGGGAATTAAGTCATACCGAAGCAAGATATTTCTGGAAAGGTGTTAGGTCATACCGACAAAAGTGATTTAGGTCATACCGACCACACTGTTGAAGATTAAGTCATACCGACACATTTTCTAAGTCATACCGACAGAAAATAAGTCATATCTAAGGTTTAATTATGTCTTGGAGCAAGATTAAGTCATGCTGACAGCTGATTTAATAGGTCTTGAAGCAGTTTAAGTCATATCTAATGAGTACAGACCTATATAACACAACAGAACACAGCAGAAATTATGGAAAAACACAACAGCTCTCTCTCTCAAATATCAAGAACACCAAGAACAAATTAATTCACATAAATTCAAGTTCATCATCTTTGTAATATTCTATCCGATAGAACTTGTCCACTTGTGATTCTTGTATTACTAGCGAATTAAGTTTCCTAGTACTTATCTTGAGATTTATTAACTAAATTAGAAAAGTTCATGTCGAATTTTCTAATTAGTTATTAAACACTTGATAATAGTTTGGATTGATTTTGTAACACCACATCAAGTTAATATACAGTTATATTCAACTTGAAATCCGAGTCAATTTATTCCGCACAAAATATTCGTTTAAGTGAAAATTATTTAACGAATAAATTTTGAGAAATTGATATAGATTGTATTCAACCCCCCCTTCTACAATCATAGTGGACCTAACACTAGTGCATCAAAAGAATCATGATATGCTTGCACTGAACTGCTCTGTTTAAGGGCCTTTAATTCAGCCATGGGGTCCTCATATAACTCACCAAACCGTCCATTAATTTCTTTAGTATATTTTACCCAAGTAGGTAGGACATTGTTGCACTTATTCATAAAATTCTGGTGCCACAACAAGGCTTTACCTTCTAAATGAATCGCATCCAACCGAACCCTCTGAGCATCTTCGATATCATCTAACTGAAAAAATTGGTTGCATTTGTATAACCAAGACCTAAGATCTGTACCATCAAACTTTGGAAACTCCACTTTGGTCATTCTAGATGCAAAAGTTTGGTTCCTAGGTTGAAAATCTGTATTTCTCCGTGTGGATTCATTTTCAGTGGTATGTCTAGAAGATTCAGAAGATCTATTCTCAGGAGGAACAAGTTTACTTATTTGCATAGATAAACCCACAATAAGTTCATTTAAAGCAGCAATAGATTTAGCATTCTGGGTGATATTTTGAGTATTAGTATGACATGCCTGAACCATACGTTGATTCTGTTCTTCCAGGAGAGCTTTAACTGTGGTCTCGAGTCTGTGAAGATCTGTTGGTCCTGCTTCTTCTTCTGTAACCTCGACAGATCTGTTGTTACGCCCTTGAACCATGATTCCGAGGAAGGTGTAGCTCTGATACCAATGGTACACTACTAAAGATTATTAATAAGAACACTATTGATTCCAGGAAGCTAGCTAAAACAGAAGAGCAACCTCGAAGAGATCAATTCATTTACTTGATAAAACAGAATGATAAAGGGAGAGATAAAAGTTCATACAACCAAATAACATGCCTTATTTTCTAACGTCCTGATGACTAAATACTACTCTCCTCAATGTCATGAAATCACTACAATAATCAAATGAAATTACAACTTCCACGTTGCCTTCTGTGAGATGCTTCCAACAATCTGAGTGGTCCCCATCCTAACAAACTCATTCCCATCCTGATCCTTGCACCAGCTCAGCCTTGTTTTTATTTCTGTTGTGGTCCATCTCCACATCACCATTCTCCTTGTCCACCTCACTGACTGTCTGGCCCACTTTAGTCTTCATGATTGTATCAATCATATAGCTGTGTCACCATAGACCATCTGAACAGCTAGTTGTGGCTTTGGTACGCCTGAAGGAGACCAAAGTGAATAACGTTGCTGAAGTTTTGGATGTCAAAGAGGCACTAAGTTAGGTTAAAGCCAAAATTGGACTAATTCAATTGTTATTACTGAATGAAAACCAACTCAATACAAAACAGCGGATCAAGTGTAATTGTTTAAACGTGGTACAAGTTATAATATATTCTTCTTAGATGATATCTTCCTTTGGTTCAGTTACTCATATTAAGGATTACAAGAGTGTTAATCGAACATATTAATGAATAATAAACTTATAATGAAAATATTAAGGACTTAACTTGATGGTGCTATTTTTTGTGTTAAATAAAAAAATAGAAATAGAAATAGTTAAAAGTTAAATAGGAATAAATAAAATATTTCTCACTCTTAAATGATACGAATTATGGGCCTCAGCCCAACGACCCAAACATATTATTGCAAATATACTTACTCCGAAACTATAAGTAAAAAACAACAAAAGTTATAACTTTTCAGCTTTAAACCCTAATTAAAAAAGCTCTTATTCTACTATATGCTCGAATCAGCGCTACTACAATCACAAATTCACAATCCCCAAAACACAGGTATGAATTTATCTGTACAATTACAACCAACTCAAGTATTAGTTTTTGTTAATTCATTATTATGTGGATTGCATGAGTATTAAACTTGATTAACCAGCAATTTCTGCCTATATATATTGTCATCAATTTGTTATAGTACCGAGTACGTAGTCGTTTGCGTAAGTGATTATCATGAAGCTGAATAGATTGTACAAATTATAATGCTACTGGATACTTCTAGTAATTAATATCCTTTTAATTTGATACTTGTCTCTCTTAATATTCAGAAGCATGGCCAGTGATGCTAAAACAAGCCGACGACTCGATTGTGGCGATGCAATTGATAGACTCAACAACTTGCCTGGTGATCACTTTATAGACCGCATACTAGTATACTTGCCGATTCAGGACGTAGCAAGAACAAGTATTCTCTCCAAAACATGGAGGGATATATGGAGGATGCACCCATTTCTAGTTTTTAATGACGATTTTTTCGCTAGATTTTTTTCTAGGAAGAATGATAAACTAGCTCAGCTATCTAAAGCTTCGGGAACCCTTAAAGATATTCTTTTACTTCACCGTGGCCCCATTTTGAAGTTCCATCTCTCCATTCCTCCAGATTCTCCTCGTCACCAATGTCTACGTACGGATTTTTGGATTCAGTACCTATCAAATAATGGTATTAGAGAATTGGAAATTTTTAATAAAACACTAATTCCATACAGAATGCCCTCGTATTTGTTTTCCTGTTTGGGATTATGTTATTTGACTCTCAGTAAATGTATACTGAATCCGCCTCCTAGATTTGGGGGATTTTGTAATCTGATTAGTGTGAAACTCACCGATGTCTTAATCACTGCTGAAATGTCTTTTGGGACTAAGCTTGAACAACTGATCCTGGAAAGATGCACTGGGATTGAACATTTGGGTTCTCTATTTATACCTGATAACAATCTTGGTGTGTTAATGATCACTGACAGTCGAGAACTTGATTGGGAATTGTTTGAATGCACTGAAAAGTTGAAACTTAGTAGTCTAATGCTGACTGGAGTGGCAAATTCTAAGAAGAAAGTCATCAATTTGGAGAAGCTGATCAGCAATATGCCTAGAATCAATAGTCTTCTGTTTGATGGCCATTTCTGCAAGGTAAAGTGAATGTCCTACAAATTTTATTAATTCATATCGTCGTCGATAATGATCAGCATTACATGTCATCCTGCCAAATATGTCCAACTTCTTGATTCCTTTTTCCATATACATATATATGTATGTCTGCAGTTTTCGGAACCAGGTGCAGCTATATCGGAAAGGCCTATATCTAAAATGGAGAACATGAATTCTCTGTCCTTTGAGGGTGTTGAATTTCATGATTTGGTTCAGATTCAGCATGTTCTTTGCTTGATCGGAAGTTCCCCCAATCTGCAATATCTTTTGATAGAACAGGTGAGAACTAGTATTATATTTGACGCACTCAAAGAGCGGCACTATTGGACATGCTCTTGGAAACTATTTTAGCATTCACTACTATCATGCAAATACAATTCTCTAAATCTGGACAACTTATATTTTATTATCAAAATAGATTTACCATAAATTATAAGCATAGGTTTACTATCAATATCTATGAGACTTTCGTCAATCCTGCTCGTGAGATCTTCGACTAATGTTTCTCTTAGTGAAGCTGATATAGCACAACTATATCTGTGCATGCCTAGAGTATGATTAGGCACTAACTGTGTTTGTAAAATGTTGCATGTCTGTCTTGCACGTAGGGACCTAAAGTAAAGAGCTTGGTTGGTATGGAGGAGGTTTCATCAATCGAACTGTTTTTGCAATCACCAAACTCCGTTGACATGATTCTCTACCAACTTAGAACTGTCGAAATACGGTGCATATTTGGTTCCAGGAACGAGTTGCAGTTCATTCAGTTTTTGCTTGCATCCTCTCCTTCACTTGGACGTTTGACCTTTACGTACGATACTTCGATCAGTGATCCTAGAGAAAAGTTGAGGATTTCACGAAAGATAAAGCAATTTCGTAGTGCATCTACAGCTGCACAGATTGTTTGGAAATAACTCCCAGATGTTTAGATGTCGAAGCATATAAACTTTTTTTAAATTGCATATTTTGTTGGGCAGCCCTATAGCAGGCAACTGTACTTCCCAAGCTTTGATTTCCTATTTTTCAGCCATATTCTTCATTTTCGGTAGATCTTCATGTTGCTAAATGTTCAAGTTCCTGACGTAAAAAGGCGACCATTCACTCAATCATGACTGCACAGTGAACTGATTTACAGTGCCGGCCTGCAGGACCAGTGCTGACAGTGCGACCGCACCAGGCCCACTGGATCCGTGGGCCCAAAATAATTTTAGTTTACACATTATTAGTTAAGGAGAAAAAGGACCCTGAGATTAATCTCAGAGAACTTTCCTGAGATACACTTTAGAATTTATTGGGTCCGCAGGACCAATTAATAAAATTTTAAGTAAATCTTGATTTTACAAAAATGCCCACACATATTTACATATAAAATTACACTATCTCAGGGAATTTACCTGAGATATATCTTAGGTTCCCTACTCTTTTAGTTAAGTATGCACGAGTTCACTCAGACGTTCAACAAATTCCTTGAATCATTGCATTTATCATCATGCGGTCAGTTCTACCAAAATTTTGTCTTCCTTAAAAACTTCATTTTTTATCATTCTTGTTTATTTGTTTATCTGTTATGTATAGATTGTTAACTAGTAGGGAACCTGAGATATATCTCGGGTAAGCTCCCAGAGATAGTATAATTTTATATGTAAATATGTGTGGGCATTTTTGTAAAATCAAGATTTGTTTAAAATTTTATTAATTAGCCCTGCGGGCCCAATAAATTCTAAAGTGTATTTCAGGAAAGTTCCCTGAGATTAATCTCAGGGTCCTTTTTCTCTTTTTTATTTCTCTTATCAAATAATATAACCTGAATATGAATAATTTCAATAATTTCATGTTTTATTAATCAGACATTACTAATCAAAATTTTTAGGACGGTTGATATTGATTTCAGCATATAAATGATTTTCGTGAATCAATGATGTTGCGATTATAAGCATTGTTAGTTGCAATGACATTTTGAAGCCTATTATAATACTAACCAAATCATAACCATTTTACTGGAAAAATATTTAATTATAAAGACACAACTATCCAAGATAATTTTTTCTTTGACGAAACTATCCAAGATAATCTTAACAACATAATCTGTATTTATTTTAAATTTTTTTTTTTATAAAAGGGCCCTAAATTGTATTATCGCATTATATAAAAATAAAGATATTAGAATTTTAATGGCCATGAGTTGAACTATCTTTCATTAATTTGATTTTATGTAAATTTGATCAGATTCATTTAATTACGAGGAAAAAGAATTTGATACATTTCAGATAACTTTTCCGAATAAAATTTGTTGTATTTTGATACATACAATTTTCTGATATGCACATTCATTTTAAATATTATTTTGATATGCACAAGTTTTTATAATATGAAATGATTTTATTAAACTTCTAAATTCTCTATTCATATTATATGTGACCCATATTAATAACTAGAGTATAAAATTAATAGAAACAGTGGTTAATTTGAACTATAAAAAATAAAATAGAAATTTAATATATTTAGAAATACAGCATTTTATAATTAAAATAGAGAATTCGTATTTAATGAGTTGAAAAATTTTGATTGGTGAAGATTTTTGTATATGCAGAGAATCCATCCAATCAAAATTTGACATCACACTAGAAAAATCGATAAAGAAATACTCTCTAAAATTACCTCAGACGGCCACGTCTCCCCCCCCCCTTCTCTCGCGAGCTTATTATGCTCTCCCACCTCAAGTCACCGACTCACCGTTACTGGTACCACAACCACTAAAGCACAGGTATGCAATTATAACATATGAATTTGTTTAATTATATCTACCATGACTTTTGATATATATATATATATGATTTATTCATTTTTTGTATGTTTTGATGATTTTTTTTTCTGTTTAAATGTTGAAATTAATGGTTTAGATTAATTTTGAATTTTATTGAGCTGGATTGAAGTTGTTTTACTTGAAATTGTATAGAGAATTGCCTGTTTTACTACTAATTCAAGTGATTGTTGTTGAAATTTTGTGCTATGATCGACTTATTTATATTGTATATGTGAATTAATGTTTCTCGAATGACTTAATTGATGGACTATTGAACTTAGCTAATATGTCTGAATTTATTAAAGTTTTAGGTTTTCTACTTTTGTGTTAGAAGCAATATAACAACTTCTGGCTAATTATTTTTGGTTCTATGTCTCATTTATTTCTAGTAGCATGGCCAGTGATGCTAAAATAAGGCGAGTTGATTGTGCAACTGCAGTCGATAGAATAAGCAGCTTGCCTGGAAATGTAATAGAACTCATCCTAGAACGCTTGCCATTGTACGATGCAGCAAGAACAAGTGTTCTCTCTAAAACATGGAGGGGTATGTGGGGAATATACCCAAATCTAGTTTTTGATGCGGCGTTTTATTCGCAGCTGGTTTCTAAGATGAATAACCAAGTTCGGGTATCCAAAGTTACAAGAATCATCAGTAATATTCTTTTAGTTAACCATGGCCCCATATTGAAATTCCATCTTTTAATTCCTCAATTCATGCTTCTCCATCAAGATGCGGCTTTATGGATTAAAAACATATCAAATCTTGGGGTCAAGGATTTCATGCTTTGTAATAAAGAATCATTTCCCTACAAAATGCCCTCTTATTTGTTTTCCTGTTTGGAGTTAACTCATTTGAGCCTCACTAATTGTGTACTCAATCCACCCCATGGATTTGGAGGTTTTGGTAATCTGATTCATGTTCTACTTGTGCTTGTCAAAATTACCGCTGACATGTCATTCGGCACTCGACTCAGTGCAATACGTTTGGAAAAGTGCACTGGGATAAACCATTTGGAATGCCAATTTAAATATGACAATAAAAATCTTACTCAGTTGATCATCATCAACTGTGGAGAAATTAATTGGCAATGGCTTGGATGCACCCAAAAGTTGCAAGTTTTTGGTCTCTTACTGAGAGAAGTGCCAGATCATAGGAAAAAAGTGATTAATTTAGAAAGGCTAGTTGGCAATATGCCCAGAGTCAAGTATCTTTTCCTTGATGGCTTTTTTCTCGAGGTAAAGTGAATTTCCTACTCAGTACATTAGTTGATATTGTCATTCACTAATTTGATTAGTGAAACATATTAAAAATCTGCCTGCCAAATGTGTCTCACTTTTTTTTATTATCGATATATATACAATATTGGTGAATATTAAATGTGTGTATATATAGTTTTTGGAGCCAGGTGCAGCTACTATGAAGAGGCTTACGATGAAGAACTTGACCTGCATGTCCCTCCTCCATTTTGAATTTTTTAATTTGGTTCGGATTCGCAATTTTCTTTGCTTGATGAGTAGTTCCCCCAACCTGCAAAGTCTTTACATCTATATGGTGAGACCTGTTAATATAATCTGAAGCTATTTAGTAAATCAGATATCCATCTGTGCTATAAAGTATGTAATCACTATTATATGTTAATCACTCTTTTAAAATTTTGAAGTTTTTGTTGCAGCACTCATAATCGAGAGAGGAATTTCGACTACTTCCTTAACGTACAAGTAAAAACAATTAATGGTTCAACTAGTGAACATCTTTTGAGAAAATAGTAGTACTGAATATTTACATGTTTTCCTATTTTAGATATTTTTTCTCTGCATACCTCACTTAGGAAATCTGCATTTAATTAATATCATCATGAATCATGAACCCTTATATCTGTGAAAATATAATGAGAATGTGTTCTCTTAGAATATAAAACATGTCAACTGATATCTATCCTTTTGGTACTTCTACGGGTTCTCAATAGAAACTAGTGGACCTCATAAGGTATTACATCTGCGATAACTTTGTATCTATTTGGGCTCCTCAAATTTCGTGTTCAACGCTAATGATACTGTATATGTAGCCACTTTCCCTAATTAGCTTTCTTATCCAGAATACCAAAGGATTCTCATTCCTCTCCCCTCTAAATGATAATTACTATAGTTTTGCTAATTCACTTACCCATTCTTCTTGCCCACTTTCAGTTAATTGTTTTATTACCCATTAGAAATTGTTATTTTGACCCCCCCCCTTTCATAATCACTTTATGTGTTAAAAATTAACATGTTGTCATGACCTTTAAAATTTGGGAGATTTTTATATCAATCAAAATAATTTTTCGTTTTATCTTGGTCTAGTCATGACAGACTTGTAAATTCTAGGATTGTTTCGTCATTCACAACTATCATGCATATACAATTAGATGATATTTGGACATTTTTAAACTTGTTATGCTTGGATATTTACTTTAATTATCTATATTACATCTCTTGTTATCGTATAATAAGATTAGAACTAACTACATCTATCAATGTTGCATGTTTATGAATACTGTCCTCATACATTTACCTTGGTATTTAGGATGGTAAAGTAAAGAGCAGGGATGGGATGGACTTGGCAGGAAGCAGTGACCTTACGGTGTCATCGGTTGTACAATATTTACAATCACCAACCCTCGTCGACATGATTTTCGACCAACTTCGAATCGTGAAAATAAATAGGATGGTCGGTTCAAAGATTGAGCTTCAGTTCATAAAGTTTTTGCTTGCATCTTCTCCTTTGCTCAGGTGGATAAAACTTCTCAACACCGCCATTGATGATCCTAAAGAAGAATCGAGGATTTCAAAAGAGTTGATGAGTTTTCCTAGAGCATCCAAAGCTGCACGGATAATATGGGCTTGAACTACTAGTTGCCCAGATGATATGAACTTTAAAACTACTTACTTTGTAGTGGTGTGTGCCTTGTCTTAGAAAAATGTTGAAGCATATATGAACTTAGCATAATTGTGTAATTTTGTAGAGCAATCCCCTAAGTTGGTTTGTGGTATAACCTGTGTAAAGCTTAAAAAATGTAAAACAATTGTTATGCATATTTTTCAAATTTTCAATATTGTAGGATTCTGTTGCAGTTGTTCTCACTTATATAAGTGTTTTTTGTAGAATGTGATTCATTAGATAATTTGTATGTTTTTTGTGTAGTAAATATTAGATAATTTGTATTTTTTTTACGTCCTATCTCTATATTTAGTAATCATACAAATTAGACATATTCAATTAATTTTATTGTCTTCCATAACTATGAATTATTATAATTAAGAAACTAAAATAAAATTTATAAATTGTTAATTTGTGAAATATGATATTATTTTTCTTAAATACAAATAAATATATTAAAAAATCAGTAAATGTCTAATGCCTGTTATCTTAAAACTAAGCCAATTTGTTTCTGATTTTATACACTAATATAAAAAAATACTTTGAAATTTAAACTACTTCAAAAAAAGTAGTTAAAAAATTAAAAAAAATGTTTTAAGATAACTAAACGTTTAAAATATCTTGTACGATTAATTAAATATTCATTTTTAAGATATAATAATATTTGTACTAAATATAACTAAATTTATTAAAAAATCAGAAAATATCTGATACCCATTATTGAAATCTTTTTCTTACTTTTACATATCTTTTGAGAATATTTTTGGATTCTCAAGTAGTATTTTATTGTAATTAATATACAAAACATAACTTTTGCCGAACAATATAACATATTTGCTTAAACAACAATCCCTCCTCTTTTTTCTCTCTCGTAAAGTCGCAAGTACCTGCTCTTACTCGGGCTAAATCACTCTCACTTGAATCATCGTTGGCCGTCGTTATAAGCGGACTACTGAGACACAGGTATATTTATATATAAAAAAACCCTGTACTCTGATTTTAATTTAGTGATTTTATGGATTTTGTTGCTATTCATTTTAGTTTATATTTCTGATATCTGTCGCCTATCTTTTGTTTCGAGTGTTATGGTTTATAATTGAATTTTTTGTGTGTATATATGGTGACTAGGTTACCTAGCTAGTAGAATTCTAGATTTTCAAGATTTCGGAATGTGTAAAGAATGTTAAAATAAATTAAAAGAAAAATTAACTGGGTCTTTTACTACTGTAAATGTATTTTTGTGTTTAAATGCTGTGCTATTAGTTACTACCCAGTTGATGATGAATACTGGGTTTTTATTATTGGCCTTTACCTGTTTGTATCTCCAGAATTATGTCGAATGTGAAAACAAGGAGACTTGATTGCGGAACTGCAGCAGTTGATAGAATTAGCAACTTACCCGGAAACATAATTGACCTCATCTATGAACGCTTGCCGATTCACGATGCAGCAAGAACAAGTGTCCTTTCTAAAACATGGAGGGATTTATGGGGACTGCACCCCAATCTGATTTTTGATGAGGTTTTTTTCTCACGGCTTGTTTCCGACGAAGATGAACAAGATGAACAAGATGAACTACAGGAAGTTACAAGAACTATAAGTGATATTCTTTTAGTTAACCGTGGCCCCATTTTGAAGTTCCATCTTTTTGTTCCTGAATATCTCCCTCTTCATCAATCTCGACATATGGATTTATGGATTAAAAACATATCAAATAATGGGGTTAAAATGTTGGAGCTTTTTAATGAACCGCTAGCAGCATATAAAATGCCCTCTTATTTGTTTTCCTGTTTGGAGTTAACTCATTTGAGCCTCACTAACTGTATACTCAATCCACCGCTTGGATTTGGAGGCTTTTGTAATCTGATTGAAGTTAGACTCAAGGAAGTCGTCATTACTGGCGAAGTGTCATTTGGGACCCGCCTCAATATATTGAAGTTGAGATATTGCGACGGGATAGAACATTTGGAATCCCAATTTAAACAAAATCACAATCTGAAAAACTTAGTTATCTGGGAAAGTGGGGAAATTGATTCTAGATGGTTTGAATGCACCAAAAAGTTGAAAAGTCTTGCTCTCATGTTGGAAACAGTGGCAGATTCTAGAAAGAATTATATCATTTTAGAAAAGCTAGTTGGAAACATGCTTGAAATTCGTACTCTCCGCTTCAATGGTGCTTTTCTCAAGGTAAATTAAAACTCCTGCGAATTTGAAGAAGTTTATTTTTTTTGACTAATTTGATTATTAATGCTTATGAATTGAACAATCATGGTGCCAAATGTTTCTCACTTTATTTTTTCTCTCAATATATGTGCACACATGTATATAATAGGTATTGGACCCAAGTGCAGCTGTTTCGAAGAGGCTTATAACAACAATGAAGAAATTGAACCATCTGTTCCTTTTCAAAGTTGAATTTTATGATTTGATTCAGATTCAGTATGTTCTTTTCTTGATGAGAAGTTCTCCCAAGCTGCGACATCTTGAAATACTTGTGGTAAGAACTATTACCTTAATGTGAAAATTAGATGTCCATTTGTACTTCTCTAATTTCAAAGGTTCTAAAGGGGGACTCGTAGTCCAAAGAGACATCTGGATTACTTTCCAGAGTTTCCTCCCCTTCCAACTAAAAACAAATAACGTTACAACTAATTAACAATTTTTTTGGCAATTATAGTATCAAGTTACATATATATGATATATTTCTATTTTAGATAGTTATTTGGTCCATATGAATCTGACTCATGCTGCCATATTAGAAGATACGTTATAAAGAATTTAGTTGGGATATGTTTTCTTAAAATGTATGATTTATACCAAACACTTAATTCTGTAACCTCAGGAAGTGGCCTAATGGTTGAGTGTGTGGATAGGGGTTCAATCCCAGGGAGCGGAAAACATTTTTTGGGGACACCTACCAAGTGCACAAGCACTCGATATTACTCGGTGTTGGGTGATCTAGTAGGATGGTCCTTACTTGGGGTTTACGTGTTTCATATATTTTCAAGTCATGTACTTTTTTTTATCGTGCATCACAAGTCTTAACTCTAACTCTGACACTATGTGTTGTGTACCAGACGAATTTGTTTTGTTTTGTGATATGCGTAACATAAAGTTTATTATATTAATATTTTAATCTCAAAAAGATATCATTTTCATTAATAATAGTTTCTTGTATAGTTTCAAAAACACATCTACTATTCTAATTTCACTTATAAAATTTAATATGTAATTTATTTTAATATAATAAGATTTTAATGTTATATAAAATATAAATATTTGTAATATGTATTATTAAAAATTATTTGTTTTTTATTTAGTTTGTGTAGTTTCGTGTTGTATCACGTTGTGTACCTGAAATGAATATCGACTAACCACGACACTGAATCTCTCTTGTACGTTGTGTAGTCCGTTGTTTTCATGTTTGGTGTAATGAAAATTGAAAAGCCAAACACTAAATTTTGTGTCAAACCCGACTCAAGTAGTCATTTATTTGGTACCTCCCAAGGAGCAGGAACTGCCATTCTAACCCTTCTCGGGGGATTTCATCCACAAACGCAAAGTTTATGGCTGACTGATATGGCTCATCATCATTTAGCTATTGCATTTATTTTTCTCGTTGCCGGTCATATGTATAGAACTAACTTCGATATTGGACCCAGTATGTAAGATCTTTTAGATGCACATATTCCTCCGGGGGTACGATTGGGACATGGGCATAAGGGGCTTTATGACACGATCAATAATTCCCTTCATTTTCAATTAGGTCTTGCTCTAGCGTATCGTGTTGTGCACGAAATTGTCGGGTCTAGTCGTATGTAGGATTGAGTGTACATTATAAGTGATACTTTTACTCTACATTCTCTTTTTAAATTTTGTGTTCAAAACTTCTGATATCTAAAATTTTGGTTTTTTCTCTTTTAAATATGTAGTCACTTTCCCCTTTAGATTTCTTCCTAGAAAACACGGATTCTAATGCAGCGACACAGGAACCCTAGCTATATATAGGTATACATTTAGAGGAACCCTAGCTATATATATTTATTTTTATGAAAACACTGATGCATATATGCAAGAAACTAGAAGGAGTTGTAATGTGTTTTATGTATATGGGTGGATGTAAGTATACCAGAATGATATAAAATGCGAGAAAGAACAATAGATACATATTCGGTTTGATGAGATGATATGCATTTATTATAATTTATATATATAATTGTGTTTGTGTGTGTGAGAGAGAGAGAGGGGGGGGGGGAGTCGCTTTGAAATTAAGGTAAAATTTGCTAGATAGGATTGGGACATTTTGGGTAATCTGTAGCCTGTCGAGTCAGACACGTACCTGGCGAGTCAGACACGTTTCAGTTTATTTTGTCATGTTGCCTTTGGTTTGGGCATGAAGTAACTGTTTATATGATTTACATCATTTACTGTACCGCATATACAATTTAAATATGTTTGGTCAAGTTGGAACATTTTATGAGAGATTTACTTTAAATCTAAAAAATTCTCTTAGTAGCATATTTCTCGGTAACAATTACTCTATCAAATTCTAATCACAGGCATTTCATTTTCTTGTAATCGCTTTTTAAAGCTCAGATACTGACTAAATCTTATGAACTTTGCTTGTTACTAATACCATGCTGTTATATTAAATTTATTTTAGAGATCTGAAGTAGAGAGTGTAGATGGTATGGACTTGGCAGCAAGCAGGGAGCTTATGGTGGCATCAGTTGTACGTTGGTTGCAGTCTCCAAACTTTATCGACATGGTTCTTGACCATCTTAAAACTGTGATAATACTTGGTATGTTTTGTTCAAGGGCTGAACTAGAATTCATAAAGATTTTGCTTGCATCTTGTCCTTCACTTAGATGGATCAAACTTTTAGACACCGCAGTTAGCGATCCTAAAGAAGAGTCAAGGATTTCACGAGTGTTAATGCAGTTTCCTCGAGCATCCACTGCTGCCCAAATAATATGGACTTAACTACTAGTAGTGGTGGGAGACTCTTGTTATGTTCAAATTTTGAAGCAACAATAGATGTAGACTCGCTACCAAAAGAATTGGTGTCAGACTTGTCTTGAGCAAATGTTGAAGCCTATATATCAACTCAGCATTGGTGTTCCATCTTTTGGTTCCGGTTGAATCTTTTATCTTGTGGTTACAGACTTACATCATACAGAATTCATTGGGGTTTTTGTGGTTACCAAACCGGGTTTCAATTATTATTTCTTATTAGCCAATAACCCGTGCGATGCACGGTTTCTTGTAAACTGTTTATTTATATTTTATTGTTAAAATTTTAAATTGTATATATATTTTTATTATTAAACTCTTAAGAGTAGTTTATAAAATAATATATATGTTTAATAAAGATGTGTTGTTAGTGGGATTCGAACATGAGTTTAAATATTAGAAAATGAATATTTTTTTTAATATTAATTTAACGGTTCTCATTTATCAGTCTCAAAATCCAATGGTTATTATTGAGTGTACCAAGAAATTGTACCAAACTACCAACCAAACCAAATAGAGGCAAGTTTGCTTATAATAGTATAGTATAGATAGATTTCTTAGTCGTGAATATTTAGTATATTAAATCGTTCCTTATCTGATAGTTACTTAATATTTAAGATACGTAAATTTTGGATTAAAATGCATAGAACATAAGAAAATATTCGGATATGTATACTTCTGGGAGGGTAATTTGTTGCCTTTTTATCTTAAAGGTGATTTGTATAATATATATCACGCATCATTATTTAAACCATTAAAAACAAAACAAATGATTAAAGTTAATGAAATACTTTCTTTGACTTATTTACTTTATTATTATGTTTTATATAAACAACAAAATAAACTATATATATTTATTATTTAAGTAATTTTTTATCACGTTTTCTTAGGTTGAAATTTATTGTAATAAATACTTATAAGGCCACGGTGGCCTTATATTTTTTTTATAAATTTTGAAAATATAGACTATTCAAGAAAGAAATCAAAAAGAAAATATCTATAAATAAATTAGTGAACATAATATTGTACAAATTTTGATATATATAGACAACAAAATAAACTATATACTTAATTTTTATGTTCATTTTGTGTCACGTTTTCTTAGACCGACACTCGTTATAATAAATATAAAGAGTTAAAAAAGAAGATTTGATTGAATTAATTAAAAGAAGACGTTGGAATATTATGATCAAGAATAATGAGAAGATAATAATGACAAATTAACAATTAACAATTAACAATAAAAAAATAAATAGGGAATGATAAAAGTTCAAATTTTTTTTGTTAAGTTTCTCAAGTGCTTCTACTTCTCAAACAGAGAAAAATCTCTTAATTCTTGTTCACACGATCAGATGTTTCTATACCGAAACACTAACAAAAAAATACAAGAGCCAAAGTAAAGAATAACCAATGCTTATTAATAATCCATAATTATAACTACAATCATAACAAATCATAAATTTGAAAATAAACTGAAGTAAACAAATATTATATCAGTAAATTAAAACATTAAAAACCAACCAAAAAAAAGCAAGCTGAAAATTACAAAAAATACATTTAGAATTAAACAAAATAAAAATGAATAAAAAAACTAAAAGAAAATAGATAAAAAGAAAAGCAAACCGAAGCAAGAAAATTTTTACAAATATGTTGATGAAATTTGATCGTTAAAAGTAATTGATTGTATATATATAAGAATATAAAATTTATTTTCTATTTCAAATATGTAAATTTAAACTCTTCTTCCTTACAAATTCAAAAACCTTTTCTATATCGAAGATGTTGATGTTAATGTTAAAAAATGAAGTTTTGATTTCTTTTCTAGAAAACAAGACCTAAAAACTGACGTTTTGATTTTAATGATTAAAATAAAGAATCTTTAGAAAATTAGATAAATAATTTTCGAGCGATTTCGGAGCTCGTGAGGATTCTCCTTTATATAATACTAGTCGACTAAGTCGTGCTTCGCGGCGGCCTTATAATTTTTTTTTTAATAATTTTAAATATAGACTAATCAAGAAAAAAATCAACAAAAATATTTCTATAATATCAATATATAAATTGGTGAACACAATATTGTATAAATTAAATAAACATATATAATAAGATAAATTATCCATATATTTTTCTATACCGATTTTGTCTTACAATTTTTTAGACCGACACTCATTGTATATATTATAAAATTACTTTTATGTGTTTAGTTGAAACAAAAGTTAGAGTTCTGAACTCGGTTGCTATCTCCAATCGTATTAACAAGAAGTGGAAATGGAACTTTAATTATGATGAGCATGATTATGGGCGGGTGTGGGTCGGTCCCTTCAGTTTGGTCAGTTCATGCATTGTCAAGATCTTCTCAACAAGTTACATGTTCTGCTACCTTTTTGGAGAAACAAATTTCATTCTGCGCCACGCTTGTGTATGCTCTGAATAAACATCATGAAAGAGAACCTCTTTGGAGAGATATTGAGCGGCTTCACCAGTCTATTGCTGTGCCTTGGTGTATAAATGGTGATTTTAATTGCATATTGTCTTTGAATGAAGTGAAAGGGGGTCGCGAGCATTGGATGCCTGGCATGCAATCTTTCCTAGATTGTGTTTCTAATTCTGCTCTTTGGTCATATAAAAACATCTGGTGGAAGAAAATCACCATTAACGATGACAAAATTATTCTTTGCAGAAAGAGCAATCTGCATAGATCTTTTCCAAGATGCATAGTGTTAGGAATAATTCATAAATTATGATGTTGAGAATAGAATTTTGCTAATACTTCTTGTATATCCTGATCTTATAAAGGATTTAGCACTTTGTATAGGATATATGTGTTAGATAGTAATCTGTAGAGTTTAGTCAAGAACAGTGCGTCAGATACTACATTTCAGGAACTAAGAGCAGATCCTGATACAGCAAGTCAGATCCTGATCAAATACTGATGGGATGATCAGATCCTGATGCAATGGGAAATCCTGATATCAGTCATGTTACTGATGATGTCATTATGGATGCTACAGAAACTGGCAAGTGCTATAAAACAGGATCATTGTTTTGAAAAACAAGCAAGAAGATATCGTAAAGGAAACGAATTTTCTATTGATGGAAACTATCAACTGGACGGCAGAACATTGTCATAGATAGATTATAATTATGTTATTAGTTGATTGGTAGCATTATAAATACTCTCTCTATATTATTGTAAAAAGAGGGAATTGTGAATTTTAGAGTGCATATCGTGTGAAGCTCTGTATAAGGTTTGTATTCGAGAGTTCGAAACAAACAGAGAGAGAGAGATTTGTATTGTCAGCAGCTGCCAAAGGTATAGTACACCTTTGGTAGAGTTTGTATTTGATTTATTTAATACAAACAAAGTTTGATTCATTCGTTTGTTCTTGTTCATCTAATCAAGCAAAAATCAGACACGATTATATAACTTGTATTCAACCCCCCTTCTACAAGTTATTCGAGTTAACAATTGGTATCAGAGCAGGTTGATTTTGAATAATCATAAAGATCTGCAATCATGTCTGGTTACAAGGATGGTAATACTAAGATCCCTATGCTCAAGAGAAACGAATATACTCTATGGGAAGTAAAGATGTTGCATCACCTGGAAGCAACAGATCCTTATTATCTTGACAGAATCAGAGATGGGCCTTTTGTTCCAACAAGGCTTGTTCCTCAAGCAACTATCGAAGGAAAAGTTGTTCTAGAACATACAGCAGAGAAGCCTAAATCTGAATGGACAGATAAGGAAAGGGAGAACGTTCTTAAGGATGCTAAAGTGAGAAACATACTATTCAACAATCTTGATTCTGTTCTCACTAACTATGTTCTCTCTTGTAAGACTGCTAAGGAGATATGGGACAATCTAAAGGTTCATTGTGAAGGAACAAAACCTGTCAGGAAGAATATGAGGACACTTCTCATACAACAGTATGAGTACTTTGAATCCAAGTTTGGTGAGTCACTTACTGACACCTTTGATAGGTTTACTAAACTCATCAATGAGATGGCCTTGCATGGTAAATATTATGACTTGGAGGATATGAATACGAAGTTCATGAAAGCTCTTCCTGATTTCTACAATGAGAAGATATCTGCAATTGAGGAAGCTAATGATCTGGATGAAATATCATTAGAAGCAGTTTATGGAAAATTGAGAGCTTATGAACTTGACAGGCAGCAGAAAAAGAGCAAGAGTGAAGGAAAGATGAAAACTGTTGCACTCACTGCTCAATCTGAATCAAAGAAGCTTCCAGAAGAAAAGTCTGAATCTACTGAAAGAGACTTGAGGAAGAAGAAGAGCAAAGAAAGTTCTGAGTCAGAGACTACAGATGTAGACTCTGAAGATAATGATTCTGAATCAGAGATGCAAGAACTCTTTGCTATGTTTGCTAAAGCTTTCAAGAAAGGAAGATTCAACAGGAGAAGATTTAGCAAAGGCTCTTTTCAGAAGAAAGAGGAGAAGAAGAGTGACAAAGGCAAAAGTACAATTATCAAGCTTGATAAAGCCAAGATCAAGTGCTTTAACTGCAGTGAGCTTGGACACTTTGCTAGTGAGTGCAAGAAGCCTAGGAATTCAGGGAAGGGTAACGCACTCATGGTCACACAGAAGGATTGGGCGGACTCTAGTGATTCTGAAGATGAATTGGATTATGACAACATTGCATTGATGGCAAGTGCTTCAGACAAGCCTGGATCTCCAAAGAAAACTTCTTCATCTTCTGTTAAGGTATCACTTCACTCTCTTAATTCATTTGATAGCTTAGATTCTGATGATATTAGATCTATTCATGTTGAGTTTAATAATCTTATGACTAATTTCAAAATTCTTGCTAGTGAAAAAGATGAACTTAAGGCTAAGAATGATGAATTAGTTAGTAGAAATAATTTTCTTGAATCTGAGTTAATTCAAATGGAGGAATATAGGTTAAGTTCTGAAAAAGCTAAGCATGATTATGGTGTTATTCTTGAGGCTTATGACTATGTCAGAAAAGAACTAGAGTAAGAGAGAGATGTGATTAAAACCATTAACAATTCTGGTAAAAAGACTCAAGAAATCATTGAAAATCAAATTCTTGGTAAAGTTAATGGTTTAGGTTTTGATAAGGCTAGGCAAGAAGATACTGTAGCTATTGTCAATGATAATAGTAAAATTGAAGCTAGCACATCTAAGTCTGAAGGTAAGAAGATAGTTTCTGAACCTAAACATGTTAAATTTGTTGATTCTAAAGGTACCCCAGTTGTGCACAAAAGAATTAACAATAACAATTCAGATGAAAGAGTGTTAGAAAAACCTAAGAATGTCAGCATAGGTTTTCTGTCTAAGTCTCAGTTGAAACAGAGACTAGAAAGTATTTCAGAGTCTAGCAAGATCAGAAGAAATAGGAATGGAAAAGAAGGTATTAACAAAGAGAATAATTACAAGAATGTACCTGATGCACCTAGGAAGAAATGCTATAAATGTGGAAATCATAATCATTTGGCCTTAGACTGCAATCAAAAACCTTCTTGGAAAACTGAGTCCAGATTCCCCAAGACTCAGAGAATTCAATACCAATCACAAGAACCCTGTTATCATTGTGGTAGTTTACTTCATTCCATTTATATGTGTAAAGAATATCATGAACTGTATTATGACTATTATTCTCTGAAATCTGAAACTCCTAGTCACAAACAGTTTTTAAAATCTAAGTCTAAGGTTGACTCTGCAACAGGTAAATCAAAAGCAAAATCTTCAAAGCCTGTTGGTTCAAAAGTTAGTAAGAAAGGATCCAATCAAAGTTGGGTCCTAAAAAATTCTAACTAGCTACTTTTTGTTTGCAGGGCACTGGAAAGAAGCATTCAATTATGTTGGACAGTGGATGCTCTGGACATATGACTGGAAAGAAGTCCCTGCTTACAAAGTTTGAGAGGAAAGCTGGCCCAGTAATATCCTTTGGAGATGGCAACAAAGGAGAAACTCTGGGATATGGCTAAATTATTTTGGGGAATGTCATCATAGAAAACGTAGCACTGGTTGAAGGCTTGAAACACACACTTTTAAGCATAAGTCAACTGGGTGATAAGGGTTACCAATCAATCTTTGACAGTAAAGGATGCAAAATCTTGAATATGAAGAATGGAGGCATTGTTTTGACTGGTCAGAGACATGGTAACATATATGAAGCCAGCTTGAGTGACACATCTAAAGGAACTGTCAGATGTCTTTACATCAAGGAATCCAATGATGAAAGCTGGAACTGGCACAAGAAGCTCCCACATCTTAATTTCAAGAAGCTTAATCAACTTGTTAAGCATCATCTGGTGAGAGGCCTACCTCATGCAAATTATGTGCAAGATGGACTTTGTGATGCTTGTCAGCTTGGAAAACAAAGAAGAACCACTTTCAAGAGCAAGACAGAAAATTCAATTACTGAACCATTTCACATGCTGCATCTTGATTTATTTGGTCCAGTAAACATTATGTCTATCAACAAGAAAAGATATGCTCTAGTTATAGTGGATGATTACACAAGGTTCACATGGGTATTCTTTCTATACAACAAGGATGAAGCTCCTCAGCAAATCATTGAACTTGTCAAGAATATTCAAAATAGCTCTGAGTACAAGGTCAAAGTGCTCAGAAGTGACAATGGTACAGAATTTAAGAATTCTAAAATGGAGGAGTATTGTGCAGACAAAGGAATTACTCAACAGTTTTCTGCACCTGGAACACCTCAGCAGAATGATGTAGTAGAAAGAAAGAACAGAACTCTCATAGAGGCAGCAAGAACCATGCTTGCGGATGCAAAGCTTCCAACCTATTTCTGGGCAGAAGCTGTCAACACTGCATGTTTCACTCAAAACTTTACCTTGGTAAATGCTCATGGTAAGACTCCCTATGAGATGATCAAAGGAAAGAAACCAAGTGTGAAATACTTTCACATCTTTGGATGCAAATGCTATGTCCTGAAAGTTCATCCAGAACAACTTGGAAAATTTAAAGCCAAATCGGATGAAGCAATCTTTCTAGGATATTCAGTATCAAAGGCCTTCAAAGTATACAATCTCAGAACTCACATTGTTATGGAATCAATTCATGTTGCATTTGATGATAAGAAGTTTGGAATTTTGCAAACTGATGAAAGCCATGACAATCTGGAATTTGAAAATCTTAAGTATTCTGAGATTCTCTCCAGTGATGATGAAGGTTCTCCAGAGGAAATCTCTATTGCTTCTCAAAGGAATGCTACTGTTGAGGGGGAGCAATTCAATCAAGGAGAACACAGTACTGGTCAGGATCAGACTAGTCTTTCAGAGTCTACTTCATCAGGAACTAATCCTTCAGAGTCTAATGAAGGAAGATCAGAAACTAGTAGCAGTATTGAATCCACTGATTCTACTGATCAAGGGGGAACTTTTGAAGAAAATGAACACTCTTCTACAAGAAATACCACTAACTTAGGGGGAGAGTCTAGCAGGAGTAATCTACCACCTGTTAGAAAATGGATAAGGGATCATACTGAAGATTTGATAATTGGTGATCCAAATAGTGGTGTTCGAACTAGAAGATCAATTCAAAATGAATGCTTGTACAGTTGTTTTCTCTCAAAGAATGAACCTAAGAAGGTTGAAGAAGCCTTACAGGATCCTGATTGGATAATAGAAATGCAGGAAGAATTGAATGAGTTTGAGAGGAACAAAGTTTGGAAACTGGTACAAAGACCTAAAGATAGATCTATTGTTGGTGCTAAATGGGTTTTCAGAAACAAGCTAGATGAATCTGGTATGATTGTAAGAAACAAAGCAAGACTGGTGGCCAAGGGTTATTCTCAGGAAGAAGGAATTGACTATGATGAAACCTTTGCACCTGTAGCAAGATTGGAAGCAATCAGAATGTTTATTGCATTTGCAGCTCATTCAAAATTAAAGGTATACCAGATGGATGTAAAGAGTGCTTTTCTAAATGGCAACCTTGATGAGGAAGTGTATGCGGAACAACCACCTGGTTTTGTTGATCCAAAGTTTCCAAATCATGTCTACAAACTTGACAAGGCACTCTATGGACTAAAGCAGGCACCAAGAGCATGGTATGAGACTTTGTCTAAATTTCTTCTTGAAAATGGCTTCACAAGAGGTACAATTGACAAAACTCTATTCTTTAGAAAGATAAAAGGTGATTTGCTTTTAGTTCAAGTTTATGTTGATGATATTATATTTGGTTCTACTAATGAAAAGTTATGTGCTAAGTTTAGCAAGCTTATGCAGTCTAAGTATCAGATGAGCATGATGGGTGAACTAAATTACTTTTTAGGCTTGCAGGTCAAACAGACTGAGACTGGTATTTTCATTAATCAGTCAAAGAATATCAAAGATCTTTTAAAAAGGTTTGACTTTCAAAATTGTGCAATTGCAAAGACACCCATGGCAACAACCACTAAGCTAGACTCTGATTCTAAGGGAAAAAGTGTTGATAACACTAGCTATAGAGGCATGATAGGTTCACTGTTATATTTAACTGCAAGTAGACCAGATATAATGTTCTCTACCTGTTTATGTGCTAGATTCCAAAGTGATCCTAAGGAATCTCATTTAATTGATGTGAAGAGAATTTTTAGATATCTCAAGGGAACTCTAAATCTTGGTTTGTGGTATCCAAGAGAATCTGATTTCTCCCTAATTGGCTATTCAGACTCTGATTATGCAGGGTGTAAAATAGACAGGAAAAGCACTAAAGGTACATGTCAATTCTTGGGAAACAGATTGATTTCTTGGGCAAGCAAGAAGCAACAATCAGTTTCAACCTCATCTGCAGAAGCTGAATACATTGCAGCAGGCAGTTGTTGTGCTCAACTCCTTTGGATAAGAAATCAGTTGATGGATTATGGTATGACACTTAGTAATATTCCTATGTTTTGTGATAGTACTAGTGCTATCAAAATTGCAGAAAATCCAGTTCAACACTCAAGGACTAAGCACATTGATGTCAGGTATCATTTTATTAGAGTACATATTGAAAATGGTACTGTGGAACTTCATTTTGTTCCTACTGAGAAACAGCTTGCAGATATTCTAACTAAACCACTTGATGAGGCTACATTCATTTGATTGGTTAGTGAGTTAGGAATGTTAAATTTTTAGACCTTTAACATCTGCATAAGTAGCAAGGTATGTTGTTTAAGCTATGCCTTGACAGCATCTCCACAAATTAATCAAGTAGCTGTTTCACAAGCTTGGGAGAATGCTGAGGTAATTGACTCTACTCAGAGTCTATCAGGTAAGATTGTTCTACACTTAGGACAAGACTCATTTGATATTACTGAATCGGTTGTTAATTCAGTACTTCACTTACCTGTTAGTACGAATTTTGAGAATGTACCATCTGATAATGATGTGAAAACTATGTTATCTAAATTAGGTTATGATGGACCTCTAGATAACATGAGCTAGTTAAATAGATCTTTTTTTTAGGAAAGAATGGTCTTTCTTCTTTGATCAAATTGCTAAATGTTTTACTGGTAAATGTAGTTCTTTTCAACAAATTACTGCTGTTACATCACATATTGCATATAGCTTGCTTTATAACAGAGTAATTAATTTTGGTCACATTATCTTAAGTCAGATGTGTATTAAAATTGGGTCAAGAGATCATGACAGGAATATGGTTTATTATCACAGATTAATGCAACTGTTTATTAACCATTTCAATCCTGATGTTGAAGCTAGATTTGGTAGAGAATATTGTGTTTCTTCTTATGTACATCAAAAGAGAATTTTCTCTGACATTACAAAGAAGGACAATGAAAAGAATCTAGATGAAATACCTGCATTACACTATCCAAATCATGTTCAGGTACTTCTAAGAACTCATCTTCCTACTATCTATAATTCTTCTTTCTTTGGTGGTGAAATGACTCAGGAATCTCAATTGGAGGAGAACCCCCCTTTGTCTACCCAAGTAGCCAAAAACATTACAGTCTCTGAAACAATTCTAGAACCAAATTTTGATCCACAGCCTATTGTTTCAAAGAAGCCAACCTCTGGTGTTTCTCAAAAGACATCAGTTGTAAGGAAGAGAAGATTTTTCATTTCAAGTAGTAGTTCTAGTGAAGATGATGATAATATATTTCTTGCTGAGAGAGCAGAATTGAAGGCTGCAATTCAACTTTCTAAGCTAGGACAAAGAGATGGAACAACTAGTCACAGTCAGGCTGCAGTCTCCCAAAAGGCTGTAGTTCTTAAAAAGGGAAAACAGTTACTGGATACTGTCTCTCAAAAGACTGTGTCTATTGAAAAAAGATCTCATCCCAAGATCACTTCTGTGCCTACACCTCTTGAGTCTTCTCAAGATAAATCTGTTGCTCACTATACTAGGAGAACAAGGAGAAAGATTCATTTGTCACCTACACACATAGTGTCTAGTCCAACTAACATTATGCAGGTCTCTACAAATAAGGCAATATTGACGTCATTATCTGACAAGAGAGATCTGGATCTTGATTCTTCATGGGAAACTACATTGACATACAGACTGGCTATGGAACTTATTTCTCTAAAAATGAAGCTTTCCAGGCCTGTTCTAGATTTTCTGATTGAAAGAGTTCCCAAACTTTCATTTCCTGAAGAATATGGACTGTTACATCAAAGGCTTGATTTAATGAAGACATACTTCTATGTATCAGTCAGAAAGGAATTGCACAAGAAATTTGGACTTCCTAAGCATGTTGCACTTCAATCACTTCATGCATATTTATTTGACAAGGATGTCATTGTTGAAGATGCTTCAGCTCAAGGTGAACAAGAGGAGGTAGTTGATAGAGGGAAGCAGTCAACAGAAGATACTATTGCACCAGTGGTGAATAGTGGAATAGATCAGATCACAGTCACTGCAACACAAGAACCATCTAGTCAGAGATTGGATGACTCAGGAACTGTGATTGATGATGCTGAAAGGTCTTCTGTGATGACTGAAATTGCAAGTGAAAGACCCTATGATATGGGAGGAATGACTTTGATTGATTTTTCTGAAGATCAAACCAATATTGTTCTTTCAGAGTCTATCCACCTTGAGGGTGTGTCTCAGCAACCAACACTTAAAGACGGTGACATACTAGCTATGGTGTCTAATGAAGTATTACTGAAGACATCAGAGTCTAGTGTAAAACCTGAAAGTGGTATACCGGAGCCTGTAGTTTCTGGAAAGAAAGTAGATGTTTGTAATGGTTCAGAGACTATAGCAGCTCACTTCTTGGAGAAAACCTCAAACCCCATGCCATATGAGGAACCCTCTCTCCATGTGAGTTCAGGTATAAAAACTTCTTCTAACCCCTATTTTTTTTGTAGGTCATGAGAGCACTTATCCAAATTTGAGTGATACACTTGAAAAGATGGACATAGATCCAGACACAGAGAGGCTGGCTCCTGACCAGGCAAAAGGAGAGGTAGAAAGAGTGTTGACTTTAGATAGTCAAAGTGAGAATGAGGGTATGGATGATCAAATCCATAGTGAGGGAGAGAAAATTAGGAAACCACCTTCGTTTGATTTCTGGGATCAGGTTTTTCCTGAATCTTGGTCTGAAAATCTTGGTATGGATGCTGGTACTTATTCTTTCATCAAGATGTATGAGAAGTATGACTTAGCACATCACAATGCAAAGCCAGAAGTTAAAGCTCAGAAACAGAAGTAAAGGCTTGCAGGAATCATTAACAGAAGAGGTGAAAGGCTAAGACAAACTTCTACTCAACCAGTACCAGAAGATATTCCTAATGATCTTAGTATTCCTTTGTATGTACTTCCAATTTCAGCTAGATTTGAGACATCAACAATATCTGATCAATCTAAGGAGGAGTCAGGATTTGTAGATGTTAGTACACAGAATATTGGTGAAGGACAGGATGATCATACTTCAGCTCCAGATTAGAGAGATGAAGATGTTTGTACTTCTACTCAAGTATTATTACTTGAATATCATTCTAAACAGGCAACTTCTTCTACAAGGCTTGAAGATAAAGTTCTTTCTGTATCTGAATCTGAAGATACAACAAGCACTTCCAACATTGAAGTCAATTCTGAACTTCTTAAGGACACTCAGAAATCTCAAAGTGATATTCAATCGAGACTTCAAATTCTTGAAAATAACCAAGTCACTATTATGGACAATCAAGCAGTTCTGATGAATCTCATTTGTTCTGTTACTGAATCTCTTGGAATTAATGTTGCTGATGTCAAAAAGGGGGAGATAAAGGCAATTCAGAAACAACAACAACAGACTGGGGAAGATAAACAGACTGGGAGCAGAACTAAGGGTGACAGAGTTGGTAAATTTTATCATGGAAGTGGTAAAGGAAAAGAAGCATCAAATAGTTGAATTATTACTTCTAAGTACTAGATACATATTTACATCTGAAGAAGGAGGTACTTAACTTCATGATCTTAAATTAATAAATTCTATTCTGGTTGTATTGTTATATGTTTTGACATCTACAACTTAGATTTATGCTTCAGATTCTAAAGCATAAATAGGGGGAGATTGTTAGGAATAATTCATAAGTTATGATGTTGAGAATAGAATTTTGCTAATACTTCTTGTATATCCTGATCTTATAAAGGATTTAGCACTTTGTATAGGATATATGTGTTAGACAGTAATCTGTAGAGTTTAGTCAGGAACAGTGTGTCAGAGACTACATTTCAGGAACTAAGAGCAGATCCTGATACAGCAAGTCAGATCCTGATCAAATACTGATGGGATGATCAGATCCTGATGCAATGGGAAATCCTGATATCAGTCATGTTACTGATGATGTCATTATGGATGATACAAAAACTGGCAAGTGCTATAAAACAGGATCATTGTTTTGAAAAAAAAGCAAGAAGATATCGTGAAGGAAACGAATTTTCTATTGATGGAAACTATCAACTGGACGGCAGAACATTGTCATAGATAGATTATAATTCTGTTATTAGTTGATAGGTAGCATTATAAATACTCTCTCTATATTATTGTAAAAAGAGCAAATTGTGAATTTTAGAGTGCATATCGTGTGAAGCTCTGTATAAGGTTTGTATTCGAGAGTTCGAAACAAACAGAGAGAGATTTGTATTGTCAGCAGCTGCTAAAGGTATTGTACACCTTTGGCAGAGTTTGTATTTGATTTATTTAATACAAACAAAGTTTGATTCATTCGTTTGTTCTTGTTCATCTAATCAAGCAAAAATCAGACACGATTATATAACTTGTATTCAACCCCCCCTTCTACAAGTTATTCGAGTTAACACATAGTTCTCAGAACCTAGTAACTTCTTAGAAATAAGAATCATTCCAGGCTGATCATTGTTATGAAGATAGAGTGGATGTGAATTGTTGTCGATTTGTTGTATGTATGTTTGAAGAACATGAGGTGAATTACCAGTTAGAGGAGGTGATTGTGTAGGTGTTATAGGTGAGGATGTGTGAGGATGATCATTAACAGGTGGATTATTCATTGTGGAATTGCCTAAAACAGCGTTAGTATACGATCGTTGATTCATTCAAGAAAGCGATTAGATTCAATCAATGTTTAACAAGAACAATGACAAATCGCTATGTATAAAGGTGAAACAGAAAGAATTAACAAACAATCTATAACAATTTATGTAGAACACGGTCGAAAAAACACAAAACAACCAGTCGATTCAATGAACAAGACGATTACCAGTAATGGAGATGATGAAGAAGATCGATTACCAGTAACGAAGACGAAGAGGAGCGATGAAATGCGGAAAAGAGCTCTGATACCATCTAAAGATTGATAATCTTGATCTAATCTATACATAAAACCACCTGTATATCTACATTCTTGGAGAAAAAGAAGAGCTTTATTTCTTAGAGAAATGAAAATGTACAAAGTGATGAGTACAGGAGATGAGAAACAAATATATACAAGTGGTAACAGAATAGAAAACCGTTACAATAAGCACAACTATAGATCCAGTAAAGTGATAACCTAAATGACGTATCAATCAACTAATTGTCAACTAATAAATGCAAGAAGTTCCACATAAATGGAATGACCTGTCTTATTACTTTAGGGCATCTTCAATGGTCCAATTTTACTTCATATTTGAAGTTAAAGTTGTACTGTTTCATCTACAATGGTATCCAACTTTAACTTCAAATATAAAATTACTCTATATTTAACTTTAAATATGAAATCATACTGTTCATTACTCTATTTTTAACTTCAAATAGAATTTAGAGGAATGTTTGAAGAAAAATAAAGATATGAAGTAAAATTATTTTATCTTTGAAGATAAAAATAGAGTAATGATTGGAGATTGTCTTAGAGTCTCAAACTCGCCAGGTCATTACAATTGGACCTTCAATAATTTGACATGGTGCACACTACAAACTTTAAAAAAAAAAAAAAAAAAATTGAATGCCCGAATCATTTTCTAAGTGTTATTTTAGTTGAATTTAATTAAATTATTGTCTTGTTGGAATTAAGTAAGAAGGGTTGGAATTAAGTACAAAAGGGTTTAGAAAAATAAAAGTAAGTTAAAAATTTTGAATAAGAAAAAGGGATATTTACAAAAATATATATGTTTTTAACTTTCTTTTACCTTTTTACTATATTTAAATTGGGTTTCAAATGTATACTTTCAGTTTTCTAAATATACTACCGTCTTTGTTTATAACTTCTATTTTTTTTAAAAATACCACCTTCTATAAAAATACGTTTCTTTAAAATTCTTTGTTGAAGGGTTGCAACTTTGCAACCTCATTTGTAACTTCAGGGCGGCGCCAGCCGTGTGAGTTTTCAATTGTCATTTTCGACCAATTTTTTGAAATATATATATATATATATATATATATATATATATGCATTTGTTCCATACAGAACATTCTTATATAACAAACAACAAAGAACACCTTACATCTATTAGATCCTTTGGCCCCGCCAGGGGCACCCAATACAAAAAGTTGTTATTTTTTTACCCACTATCAAGTTTGTAAAAAAGAAAAAATTGAAAATTACTGTTCACTGATGACGAGGTATTTGTTTATCTGTTATGATTTATTCATAACAGATAAAATTCCCCAATAAAATTTTTGTAAAACCACTAAAGCACAGGTATGCAATTATAACATATGAATTTGTTTAATTATATCTACCATGACTTTTGATATATATATATATATGATTTATTCATTTTTTGTATGTTTTGATGATTTTTTTTTTCTGTTTAAATGTTGAAATTAATGGTTTAGATTAATTTTGAATTTTATTGAGCTGGATTGAAGTTGTTTTACTTGAAATTGTATAGAGATTACAGGGGCGGACCCAGTACTAAGGGAGGGGTTCCAAGGAACCCACTGGAATTTTGATATATACTATATATGTGTACATATTTCAAGCTAAATTGATTTGGATTAGTGGCAGGAACCCATTACAATTTCAGGGGAACCCCGAGTTCGAAGCTTACCTAGTACCAAATTTTTTTTAACATCCTCTTCAGGAACCCACTTAACATTTTTTCTGGGTCCGCCACTGATAGAGAATTGCCTGTTTTACTACTAATTCAAGTGATTGTTGTTGAAATTTTGTGCTATGATCGACTTATTTATATTGTATATGTGAATTAATGTTTTCTCGAATGACTTAATTGATGGACTATTGAACTTAGCTAATATGTCTGAATTTATTAAAGTTTTAGGTTTTCTACTTTTGTGTTAGAAGCAATATAACAACTTCTGGCTAATTATTTTTGGTTCTATGTCTCATTTATTTCTAGTAGCATGGCCAGTGATGCTAAAATAAGGCGAGTTGATTGTGCAACTGCAGTCGATAGAATAAGCAGCTTGCCTGGAAACGTAATAGAACTCATCCTAGAACGCTTGCCATTGTACGATGCAGCAAGAACAAGTGTTCTCTCTAAAACATGGAGGGGTATGTGGGGAATATACCCAAATCTAGTTTTTGATGCGGCGTTTTATTCGCAGCTGGTTTCTAAGATGAATAACCAAGTTCGGGTATCCAAAGTTACAAGAATCATCAGTAATATTCTTTTAGTTAACCATGGCCCCATATTGAAATTCCATCTTTTAATTCCTCAATTCATGCTTCTCCATCAAGATGCGGCTTTATGGATTAAAAACATATCAAATCTTGGGGTCAAGGATTTCATGCTTTGTAATAAAGAATCATTTCCCTACAAAATGCCCTCTTATTTGTTTTCCTGTTTGGAGTTAACTCATTTGAGCCTCACTAATTGTGTACTCAATCCACCCCATGGATTTGGAGGTTTTGGTAATCTGATTCATGTTCTACTTGTGCTTGTCAAAATTACCGCTGACATGTCATTCGGCACTCGACTCAGTGCATTACGTTTGGAAAAGTGCACTGGGATAAACCATTTGGAATGCCAATTTAAATATGACAATAAAAATCTTACTCAGTTGATCATCATCAACTGTGGAGATTTTAATTGGCAATGGCTTGGATGCACCCAAAAGTTGCAAGTTTTTGGTCTCTTACTGAGAGAAGTGCCAGATCATAGGAAGAAAGTGATTAATTTAGAAAGGCTAGTTGGCAATATGCCCAGAGTCAAGTATCTTTTCCTTGATGGCTTTTTTCTCGAGGTAAAGTGAATTTCCTACTCAGTACATTAGTTGATATTGTCATTCACTAATTTGATTAGTGAAACATATTAAAAATCTGCCTGCCAAATGTGTCTCACTTTTTTTTATTATCGATATATATACAATATTGGTGAATATTAAATGTGTGTATATATAGTTTTTGGAGCCAGGTGCAGCTACTATGAAGAGGCTTACGATGAAGAACTTGACCTGCATGTCCCTCCTCCATTTTGAATTTTTTAATTTGGTTCGGATTCGCAATTTTCTTTGCTTGATGAGTAGTTCCCCCAACCTGCAAAGTCTTTACATCTATATGGTGAGA
This sequence comes from Saposhnikovia divaricata, assembly GCA_036435485.1. Classification (NCBI taxonomy): domain Eukaryota; kingdom Viridiplantae; phylum Streptophyta; class Magnoliopsida; order Apiales; family Apiaceae; genus Saposhnikovia; species Saposhnikovia divaricata. The sequence continues at coordinate 23,080,060 of CM071600.1, forward strand.
CCTGTTAATATAATCTGAAGCTATTTAGTAAATCAGATATCCATCTGTGCTATAAAGTATGTAATCACTATTATATGTTAATCATTCTTTTAAAATTTTGAAGTTTTTGTTGCAGCACTCATAATCGAGAGAGGAATTTCGCCTACTTCCTTAACGTACAAGTAAAAACAATTAATGGTTCAACTAGTGAACATCTTTTGAGAAAATAGTAGTACTGAATATTTACATGTTTTCCTATTTTAGATATTTTTTCTCTGCATACCTCACTTAGGAAATCTGCATTTAATTAATATCATCATGAATCATGAACCCTTATATTTGTGAAAATATAATGAGAATGTGTTCTCTTAGAATATAAAACATGTCAACTGATATCTATCCTTTTGGTACTTCTACGGGTTCTCAAAAGAAACTAGTGGACCTCATAAGGTATTACATCTGCGATAACTTTGTATCTATTTGGGCTCCTCAAATTTCGTGTTCAACGCTAATGATACTGTATATGTAGCCACTTTCCCTAATTAGCTTTCTTATCCAGAATACCAAAGGATTCTCATTCCTCTCCCCTCTAAATGATAATTACTATAGTTTTGCTAATTCACCTACCCATTATTCTTGCCCACTTTCAGTTAATTGTTTTATTACCCGTTAGAAATTGTTATTTTGACCCCCCCTTTCATAATCACTTTATGTGTTAAAAATTAACATGTTGTCATGACCTTTAAAATTTGGGAGATTTTTATATCAATCAAAATAATTTTTCGTTTTATCTTGGTCTAGTCATGACAGACTTGTAAATTCTAGGATTGTTTCGTCATTCACAACTATCATGCATATACAATTAGATGATATTTGGACAATTTTAAACTTGTTATGCTTGGATATTTACTTTAATTATCTATATTACATCTCTTGTTATCGTATAATAAGATTAGAACTAACTACATCTATCAATGTTGCATGTTTATGAATACCGTCCTCATACATTTACCTTGGTATTTAGGATGGTAAAGTAAAGAGCAGGGATGGAATGGACTTGGCAGGAAGCAGTGACCTTACGGTGTCATCGGTTGTACAATATTTACAATCACCAACCCTCGTCGACATGATTTTCGACCAACTTCGAACCGTGAAAATAAATAGGATGGTCGGTTCAAAGATTGAGCTTCAGTTCATAAAGTTTTTGCTTGCATCTTCTCCTTTCCTCAGGTGGATAAAACTTCTCAACACCGCCATTGATGATCCTAAAGAAGAATCGAGGATTTCAAAAGAGTTGATGAGTTTTCCTAGAGCATCCAAAGCTGCACGGATAATATGGGCTTGAACTACTAGTTGCCCAGATGATATGAACTTTAAAACTACTTACTTTGTAGTGGTGTGTGCCTTGTCTTAGAAAAATGTTGAAGCATATATGAACTTAGCATAATTGTGTAATTTTGTAGAGCAATCCCCTAAGTTGGTTTGTGGTATAACCTGTGTAAAGCTTAAAAAATGTAAAACAATTGTTATGCATATTTTTCAAATTTTCAATATTGTAGGATTCTGTTGCATTGTTCTCACTTATATAAGTGTTTTTTGTAGAATGTGATTCATTAGATAATTTGTATGTTTTTTGTGCAGTAAATATTAGATAATTTGTATTTTTTTTACGTCCTATCTCTATATTTAGTAATCATACAAATTAGACATATTCAATTAATTTTATTGTCTTCCATAACTATGAATTATTATAATTAAGAAACTAAAATAAAATTTATAAATTGTTCATTTGTGAAATATGATATTATTTTTCTTAAATACAAATAAATATATTAAAAAATCAGTAAATGTCTAATGCCTGTTATCTTAAAACTTAGCCAATTTGTTTCTGATTTTATACACTAATATAAAAAAATACTTTGAAATTTAAACTACTTCAAAAAAAGTAGTTAAAAAATTAAAAAAAATGTTTTAAGATAACTAAACGTTTAAAATATCTTGTAAGATTAATTAAATATTCATTTTTAAGATATAATAATATTTGTACTAAATATAATTAAATTTATTAAAAAATCAGAAAATATCTGATACCCATTATTGAAATCTTTTTCTTACTTTTACATATCCTTTGAGAATATTTTTGGATTCTCAAGTAGTATTTTATTGTAATTAATATACAAAACATAACTTTTGCCGAACGATATAACATATTTGCTTAAACAACCCCTCCTCTTTTTTCTCTCTCATAAAGTCGCAAGTACCTGCTCTTACTCGGGCTAAATCACTCTCACTTGAATCATCGTTGGCCGTCGTTATAAGCGGACTACTGAGACACAGGTATATTTATATATAAAAAAACCCTGTACTCTGATTTTAATTTAGTGATTTTATGGATTTTGTTGCTATTCATTTTAGTTTATATTTCTGATATCTGTCGCCTATCTTTTGTTTCGAGTGTTATGGTTTATAATTGAATTTTTTGTGTGTATATATGGTGACTAGGTTACCTAGCTAGTAGATTTCTAGATTTTCAAGATTTCGGAATGTGTAAAGAATGTTAAAATAAATTAAAAGAAAAATTAACTGGGTCTTTTACTACTGTAAATGTATTTTTGTGTTTAAATGCTGTGCTATTAGTAACTACCCAGTTGATGATGAATAATGGGTTTTTATTATTGGCCTTTACCTGTTTGTATCTCCAGAATTATGTCGAATGTGAAAACAAGGAGACTTGATTGCGGAACTGCAGCAGTTGATAGAATTAGCAACTTACCCGGAAACATAATTGACCTCATCTATGAACGCTTGCCGATTCACGATGCAGCAAGACAAGTGTCCTTTCTAAAACATGGAGGGATTTATGGGGACTGCACCCCAGTCTGATTTTTGATGAGGTTTTTTTCTCACGGCTTGTTTCCGACGAAGATGAACAAGATGAACAAGATGAACTACAGGAAGTTACAAGAACTATAAGTGATATTCTTTTAGTTAACCGTGGCCCCATTTTGAAGTTCCATCTTTTTGTTCCTGAATATCTCCCTCTTCATCAATCTCGACATATGGATTTATGGATTAAAAACATATCAAATAATGGGGTTAAAATGTTGGAGCTTTTTAATGAACCGCTAGCAGCATATAAAATGCCCTCTTATTTGTTTTCCTGTTTGGAGTTAACTCATTTGAGCCTCACTAACTGTATACTCAATCCACCGCTTGGATTTGGAGGCTTTTGTAATCTGATTGAAGTTAGACTCAAGGAAGTCGTCATTACTGGCGAAGTGTCATTTGGGACCCGCCTCAATATATTGAAGTTGAGATATTGCGACGGGATAGAACATTTGGAATCCCAATTTAAACAAAATCACAATCTGAAAAACTTAGTTATCTGGGAAAGTGGGGAAATTGATTCTAGATGGTTTGAATGCACCAAAAAGTTGAAAAGTCTTGCTCTCATGTTGGAAACAGTGGCAGATTCTAGAAAGAATTATATCAATTTAGAAAAGCTAGTTGGAAACATGCTTGAAATTCGTACTCTCCGCTTCAATGGTGCTTTTCTCAAGGTAAATTAAAACTCCTGCGAATTTGAAGAAGTTTATTCTTTCTGACTAATTTGATTATTAATGCTTATGAACAATCATGGTGCCAAATGTTTCTCACTTTATTTTTTCTCTCAATATATGTGCACACATGTATATAATAGGTATTGGACCCAAGTGCAGCTGTTTCGAAGAGGCTTATAACAACAATGAAGAAATTGAACCATCTGTTCCTTTTGAAAGTTGAATTTTATGATTTGATTCAGATTCAGTATGTTCTTTTCTTGATGAGAAGTTCTCCCAAGCTGCGACATCTTGAAATACTTGTGGTAAGAACTATTACTTTAATGTGAAAATTAGATGTCCATTTGTACTTCTCTAATTTCAAAGGTTCTAAAGGGGGACTCGTAGTCCAAAGAGACATCTGGATTACTTTCCAGAGTTTCCTCCCCTTCCAACTAAAAACAAATAACGTTACAATTATAGTATCAAGTTGTTACATATATATGATATATTTCTATTTTAGATAGTTATTTGGTCCATATGAATCTGACTCATGCTGCCATATTAGAAGATACATTATAAAGAATTTAGTTGGGATATGTTTTCTTAAAATGTATGATTTATACCAAACACTTAATTCTGTAACCTCAGGAAGTGGCCTAATGGTTGAGTGTGTGGATAGGGGTTCAATCCCAGGGAGCGGAAAACATTTTTTGGGGACACCTACCAAGTGCACAAGCACTCGATTTTACTCGGTGTTGGGTGATCTAGTAGGATGGTCCTTACTTGGGGTTTACGTGTTTCGTATATTTTCATGTCATGTACTTTTTTTATCGTGCATCACAAGTCTTAACTCTAACTCTGACACTATGTGTTGTGTACCAGACGAATTTGTTTTGTTTTGTGATATGTGTAACATAAAGTTTATTATATTAGTATTTTAATCTCAAAAAGATATCATTTTCATTAATAATAGTTTCTTGTATAGTTTCAAAAACACATCTACTATTCTAATTTCACTTATAAATTTTAATATGTAATTTATTTTAATATAATAAGATTTTAATGTTATATAAAATATAAATATTTGTAATATGTATTATTAAAAATTATTTGTTTTTTATTTAGTTTGTGTAGTTTCGTATTGTGTCACGTTGTGTACCTGAAATGAATATCGACTAACCACGACACTGAATCTCTCTTGTACTTTCTTGTTCGTTGTTTTGATGTTTCGTGTAATGAAAATTGAAAACCCAAACACCAAATTTTGTGTCAAACCCGACTCAAGTAGTCATTTATTTGGTACCTCCCAAGGAGCAGGAACTGCCATTCTAACCCTTCTCGGGGATTTCATCCACAAACGCAAAGTTTATGGCTGACTGATATGGCTCATCATCATTTAGCTATTGCATTTATTTTTCTCGTTGCCGGTCATATGTATAGAACTAACTTCGATATTGGACACAGTATGAAAGATCTTTTAGATGCACATATATATTCCTCCGGGGGGACGATTGGGACGTGGGCATAAGGGTCTTTATGACACAATCAATAATTCCCTTCATTTTCAATTAGGTCTTGCTCTAGCGTATCGTGTTGTGCACGAAATTGTCGGGTCTAGTCGTATGTAGGATTGAGTGTACATTATAAGTGATACTTTTACTCTACATTCTCTTTTTAAATTTTGTGTTCAAAACTTCTGATATCTAAAATTTTGGTTTTTTCTCTTTTAAATATGTAGTCACTTTCCCCTTTAGATTTCTTCCTAGAAAGCACGGATTCTAATGCAGCGACACAGGAACCCTAGCTATATATAGGTATACATTTAGAGGAACCCTAGCTATATATATTTATTTTTATGAAAACACTGATGCATATATGCAAGAAACTAGAAGGAGTTGTAATGTGTTTTATGTATATGGGTGGATGTAAGTATACCAGAATGATATAAAATGCGAGAAAGAACAATAGAAACATATTCGGTTTGATGAGATGATATGCATTTATTATAATTTATATATATAATTGTGTTTGTGTGTGTGTGTGAGAGAGAGAAGGGGGGGGGAGTCGCTTTGAAATTAAGGTAAAATTAGCTAGATAGGAGGGGCCATTTTGGGTAATCTGTAGCCTTTCGAGTCAGACACGTACCTGGCGAGTCAGACACGTTTCAGTTTATTTTGTCATGTTGCCTTTGGTTTGGGCATGAAGTAACTGTTTATATGATTTACATCATTTGCTGTACTTCGTACAATTTAAATATGTTTGGTCAAGTTGGAACATTTTATGAGAGATTTACTTTAAATCTAAAAAATTCTCTTATTAGCATATTTCTCGGTAACAATTACTCTATCAAATTCTAATCACAGGCATTTCATTTTCTTGTAATCGCTTTTTAAAGCTCAGATACTGACTAAATCTTATGAATTTTGCTTGTTATTACTAATACCATGCTGTTATATTAAATTTATTTTAGAGATCTGAAGTAGAGAGTGTAGATGGTATGGACTTGGCAGCAAGCAGGGAGCTTATGGTGGCATCAGTTGTACGTTGTTTGCAGTCTCCAAACTTTATCGACATGGTTCTTGACCATCTTAAAACTGTGATAATACTTGGTATGTTTGGTTCAAGGGCTGAACTAGAATTCATAAAGATTTTGCTTGCATCTTGTCCTTCACTTAGATGGATCAAACTTTTAGACACCGCAGTTAACGATCCTAAAGAAGAGTCGAGGATTTCACGAGTGTTAATGCAGTTTCCTCGAGCATCCACTGCTGCCCAAATAATATGGACTTAACTACTAGTAGTGGTGGGAGACTCTTGTTATGTTCAAATGTTGAAGCAACAATAGATATAGACTCGCTACCAAAAGAATTGGTGTCAGACTTGTCTTGAGCAAATTTTGAAGCCTATATCAACTCAGCATTGGTGTTCCATCTTTTGGTTCCGGTTGAATCTTTTATCTTGTGGTTACAGACTTACATCATACAGAATTCATTGGGGTTTTTGTGGTTACCAAACCGGGTTTCAATTATTATTTCTTACTAGCCAATAACCCGTGCGATGCAGGTTTCTTGTAAACTGTTTATTTATATTTTATTGTTAAAATTTTAAATTGTATATATATTTTTATTATTAAATTCTTAAGAGTAGTTTATAAAATAATATATATGTTTAATAAAGATGTGTTGTTAGTAGGATTCGAACTTGAACCAATGAGTTTAAATATTAGAAAATGAATATTTTTTTTAGTATTAAGCTAACGGTTCTCATTTATCAGTCTCAAAATCCAATGGTTATTATTGAGTGTACCAAGAAATTTTGCACATTTATGAATAACTAGCATGAAAGCCCGCGCAAGGCACGGCCACATCTAATTTGCACAATTTCTTTCGCAAACCGTGTTTGAGTCGATTTTATTTTCTTTTCAATCTATTCCACGTGCTTCGATTTATTTAAGGCCAATAGTTGGTAACTTTTCAAATTTTGAAATAATAATGAATTCTAAATATTTTGAGTATCATACAGTAGAGAGTCAATTCTTCAATTCTAAGATTAAGCCGCTCATGCAATGGGGCACCGAGAATATGATGTCATTTAGGGGCACATCTTTTCTAATAAGCAAAAAAAATAAATTAAAAGTACATAGAGGCACGAAAAATGATATTTGGGCCACATTTTGTTCAAGATATCACCAAAAATAGTTTAAGATATAAGGAGTTCCGAAAAACAAATCGCATGTATGTGATTTTGATTTATAGTTGAGTACAAAATTAAATTTACTTGGAACTTTCAATTTCACAGGGTTGTTAGCACAAAATTACGCAAGCGCACGTAGTCACAAGTGATATAATTAAAGTTCGTTCCGCAGAGATCTGGTTAAGTTTAAATCAGTAAATATGCCTATGCAACAATGTTTGGTTTTAATCCACTGCTAAGACAAATAACATGAATGAGGTTTTAATTATTTAAATTAACTAGGATGCCAATTATTAAACTAAGAATAATTAACTAATGAGAATTTAATATGAATTACTTATATGAGATAAAACATGGAATCCTAATTTCATTATCTACTTCATTTAGAGTCGCAGCCTTTAATCAATACATGTGATGGTTTTTATATCTGATCGGATAACACGAAACAAGTAAAAGCTATCTCTCGATATACTAATACCAAACTACGCATGCATCCACAAAAGAGATAGAAGATGAGTAGACACCTATTATGTTTAGACCCTATATCTCTATAGAATTTGAAAACATAAAGGTTTAAGCACAAGTTATCCACTTAGATCACATAGGGTAGCATAATATCTCTATTTACGCCACAAATCATGATGTTAAAACATCAACCTATCCTATGCTAGCATGGCAAGTTCTAAATCTCAAGATCCACTCTCGTTTAGCAAGAGATTAACATATTAGATGTTAGCTACGCATCTAAATTCATGAAGCACAACCATACCAGGATATCAAGAATTCAACACACATAAATCTTTAAAGCATAAAAACTACTAAGCTACATAGATAAATCCATTAGGATCCCATGACAACGATTAGTTCATAGTTGAACCGTTCGTCACCATGGGATTAGATGAAAACATGATATTAAACAAGATATAAAATAAAGAAGCAATAATATTAATAAAAACAAGAGTTGAGAAAACAAATCTATTATCCAAAGTATACAAAAGATGAAGTAGATCTAGATCTTTGCTTGTCACCGAGCTTGAATCCTTCTCCACTTTTCTCTCTTGCAGTTCTACGTTACAATAATAAAAATCTGATACAAATTACATGGTAGGATGTGTTTAAATAGACTCTAGAAGTCTTGCCCAATAAGCAATTACCTTCTATTACAATTAGAATTCGATTAAGGTAACAAAAGCTGCCCAAAATACAATTAGAATTAGAAAAATGGCAAAACTGGAAATTTTCTGCATGGCTTTTCATAGAACACGTGCGCGATTTTATTCAGCACGTCCCCTGCACCTGCTATCTATCCCAGGTTGTAGAAAATCTCTCAAGCTTCGCGTGAGCTGTAAGATCGCTGAAAACGGACTTCTAGAACTCCAGATATGGCCAAAACATTGTAGACTGCGCAACCTTCCCGGAAAATCCGAATTTAAATCAATTAATCCTCCAAACACGATAGAAGCATCACCCATAATCGACATTCTTGTAAGTCTGCACAACTAAGCAAAACACATCAAAACTACAATAAACTTGAGGCCAAGTCAATCAATTTAAGCCGAATTTAAGCGATCCAAGTGGATATAAAATCCACTTATCAAGGGTCGACCTAGGTATCATATTTGTAGCAGTACTCGTTGAATGTAAGATGAATGACCGATTATAATTATACATAAAAGTTACTCATTAGTGGCCAAGTACTATTACAACAATAATGTGTTGTTTAAGTCCATTTTCTAGCAGTAATTTTAAAAATTATCACGATAATTATATTCTATTTTGTTTGTTTTCATTAGCAATAGTAAACCAGCAAGGGGAGACAGGTGCATCATTACATATGTGGTAGGAGATGTTTTATGATAACAACAACACAAACTATTTTAATATTAGGAAAAATCAACTAAAATGTATGATGTATCCATACAAACTAATATGCGCTATAGTGAAAAAAAATTATTTTTTATACAATCTTAAAATATCACTAATCGATCATTATACAATGAAACCTCGTTAATTTAATACTCGATACCACGATAAATTAATATTTTCAATGTGAATTTTTGGTCCCAATATAATAGCAGAAGTATAAAATTAACCTCGATTAATTAATAACCTCTCTAAATTAATAAAATTCGTCGATCCCAATGTTATTAATTTATAGAGGTTTTACTGTATTATAGGTAGTCATATATAATTTAACATCTAAATTTGTTTAGTATATAATCTTGTTTATAATACTACATTATAATTTAACTATGCATTTTATTCATTTATTTAATCGATAACTCATATAGAGTCAAAATCTAACATATCAGCTAATTCTGATTTTTTTATATAGATATATATTGTACCTAGTACCAATCATATTAAAGGTCTGTTTGGTATTGATGTTGCAGACTGCAACAATAGTTTTTTTTTGTAGAACAATTGGTTCAAAATAGCTTATTAAATCTAAAAGCAATTTTTCAACAACATTTTTATAAAAAAAATTGGTTTAGGAAAAATATTTATTTTCCCAATAGCAATTTTGTAGACAACAATTTTAGGTAAAGACATCAAATCCCAACAATCACGTATTAAATAAATTTAATAAAAGTTAATATAAAATAGGATATAAACAAAAACTAAAAAAGACATAATTTATTCAGTAGTTGTGAATTTAACTACATTTGTATTTAGAGGTCATAAATTTAATTTCCTTGATAAGACCAAAAAATCATGTCGTGTTTCCGTATATTCTGTATCATATGTCCTAATCTGATGGTAGATAAACTCACGTTGTCTTGTGCACTTCGTGAATGCATATCCTGTTCTCATTGCATATTCATAATATAGATATAAATATTATTGTATTATAATTTCATAAAACTATCATTCTAATTTTAGAACAATTTTTTTCGATAATAATTTTCTTTTATAGTTATTGTAACACTTCTATCTTAAAATTTTAAAGTGAAATTATTTTGATAGCCGTGTAATGAACAACCTGCATTTTAACTATGATAATTTTACACACACATATTCTTATGAAATTATCACTATTATGATTATGAGCTGATTAGGTATAAATAATATTAATTGCCACGTACAATAATCTTATACATATATTTTGAAAGTCATTGTGTTAGGTCCAAATGTGTTGTAGAGGGGGGGGGGGGGGTGAATACAACTTTTCGAAAATGAGAAGCAATAAATACGATGCAATAAACGAACACACAGATTCAAGGAATATATGTCTTATATATAACTTGAAATGGTTGCTACAACATTCATTACAAAGTATAACAGAAGTTCAGAGAGAAGTGAATGATACTAAGCTCTGTGAATACACTCTTTTACTTGTGTTTCTCTCAATAATTGCTCACTAACTAAAACATTACACAAGTACTTCTATTTATACTACATGTAATCTATGTCCTGTAGTCTTCAAAGACTAAGATATACATGGCCCAATGATGTCCACATAAATCTTGCCTTATCTTGAAAGCTTGGAAATCTGCCAATCAGAAGATGCCATGAGTCATGTTGAAGCTGCACTCTAAGTAGAACTTCTACTTGAGAATTTCTACTTAGCCATCTCGAATTTCTAAGTAGAACTTCTACTTAGAAACTTCTACTTGGTCATCTAGAATATTTATTACTTAGAAAATATTCTGGTCTTCAACTTGAAACTTCAATGCACATCTTGAATTTGTGATATCTTCATGTCTTCTTTATTCTTCACCAAGCTCTTGAATATGGATATTTATTATTGACATAAACTTTCTATCAATGTTGTAACACCCCTAGATCCGGGGTCAGGGAATCTGGTGGTTACGGTCTTACATTCATTCATAATACTTGACTTGAGTCCACAATAAATAAATCACAGGCTGTGACCCCACAATAATATCCACTCACACACACAACAGTTATAGTCCCAGAGATGAAATTGAAATAAGTCCATAATATCAGAGTTTACGAATAAAAGTTATTACAAGCCAAATGATATGTTTAAAGGTTTTGCCGTTGATTAACGTTAATGTTACATATAAATAGACTGATAAACAAAAGCTGCCTATCTATGCTACCTCAGCAATGGCAGCAAGGACATCAGCGGGTAGTCCTCGAACGGCGGTAACCTGCTTGCGCCGAGTGCGCCTGACGCGGGCCATCTGTCCTAGCTGTTGTTGTGACATAATATGAACAAAGCAAGGGTGAGCGAAAGCCCACCAGCAATAATATAACTGAGCAGTGATACATATATACAGCAGTTCAAAATATCCTTTGAAATCATATGCCATGCATTAATGAAGTTATTGCCAGTATAATATAAAGGATGAAGTTACCAGGTTACTCAAAGTATTTGTTTGTAGAAATATCTGCTACATCAAAAGTAAGCGAGATATTCTCATTGTCATTAAAAAGAGGAACTTGCATGAAAAGATTGCAATTCCAGTTATGAACACTTTTCCAGCTCTGCCAACAGTAATCATGTTGCAGGAAATAAATAAGTTTGGATGATGAACCAATGATGGAGTATTCACCGCGCCCGCTGTTCCAACCTTGATGATCAGTCGAGATCGTACAGCTCAAATTAGATTTACTACCGGTAGAAGGAAGAACTGACGGCTTTACTTGTATACCGCCTTACTAGCTCTCCCCGGCCAACGGTTGGGCCAAAGGGGATGGACCGGCGCTACTCGGCCTCTTACACGACTCCTAGTTCAAATAGAGTTCATGATTCTGAATGTAACGTTCGTCCCCCTTTCCCCAAGTATAATACTTGTTGATAAGACTCCACAAAGTAGTCGTATCTAGTTGGAAAGGAAAATTCACCAATAACTTCCAAGCTATTGCTTGGTAACGAATATTAACTTGTTCCAACAATCATACCCCTCGAAAGATGAGAAGGTAACCAACGACTTAATAAGTCAATAGCACCCGAGTTGCGAGTGAAGAGAATACTTTATGACCGGGAAGTCGACAAGATAAATAACATTTTCCAAGTAAGGTTCCCTTATTATTAGGGAGATAGACTCAAAGAAGAATGATGTCTGAGAACCTTTCTTGATATATGCTTAATAATAATATGACTCCGAAATATTTTCTGTAATAATCGAAGAAGATAAACCTTATCGAGGTTATTCTTAGTATGGAATAAATATTCAGAAAATATTTATTGAATTAAAATATTTTACAGAATATTTAGGAATATAAAAGAATACCTTTAATCAGAGTATTTCTCAAATAATCCTTGAAGAAATATCGAGAGAATATTTATTGCATAATTAAATATTCAAAATAATATTCATTAATTAATAAGACCTGAAAGGAATATTTAAAATATTTAAAATAATATTCGATGATTAAATAGAACCCTGGATGAATATTCAAAATAATATTCATAATTAATTAGGAATTTAAATGAATATTGAAAAAGTAATATTCATTTAATGAATAATATTCTAAATGAATATCAAGTAATATTCATTTAGTAATCCGAGCTTTAAAGGAATATTCGAGATAAGACTCGATAAATAAATCAAGCTTCAGATGAACATTAAAATAATATTCATCAGGTAATTACTATCTTAAATGAATATTCAAAAGTAATATTCATTTAATGAATAATATTTAAAATGAATATCCAAATAATATTCGTTTAGTAGTCCAACCTTTAGAAGAATATTCGAAATAATAATCGATAAATAATTCGACTCTGAATGAATATTAAAAAAAAATATTATTCGTCGAATAGTTACGTTCAAATAATTATTTGAAGTAGGGATCGTTAAATAAATAATCTCGAACGAATATTCAAATAATATTCGTCGCCCGAATAATGGAAAATATTTACTTAGATATTTTCTTTCGAGGTAATCTCGATACGTCAAGAAATATTGACTCCCGGTCTATATTTGATGAATAAGATGGATACGCCCTTCTATGAGGGTCTTACAATAACCGGCTTATAATTGATACGTTAGCTATCTAATTTATAAGCCAATAAACAATCAGGGAACAAGCATAACGATATAACTTGAAAGTAGGCATGCATGCTATGGCATATGTATAACAGAAAACATATATATATATATATATATATATATATATATATATATATATATATATTCAATCACAACAACAGCCTAAAAGAAGGGAATTGAAACTTGCCTCGTAGTCGAGTACGATAAGGGGTAGTGGTAGCGGGTCCCGGGTCAGCTTGGTGATCTATAAATAGCCAAGGCATTCGGGAATAATCACTTAACATCTTAAAAGTTAAGTTATACTTAAATCGAAACACGTTCTCAAGTTATCTCGTTATACCCCTTTTAGTGGATTCCTTTTTATCATTGATCCGACCCGACATTCGTTCGTTAATACGACATGTCACTGTACTTATACTTGGGACATACTTAAGTCATACAAGTTCTAAGGTCGATCATTACGAACCAATATTATACTCCGAGTTTTATCGCCCGTTTTCTAAGTGTTTTACCGAAGTTATAATAGAGTCGTCTTTTAGGGGTTCGTTCGCGTTTAACCTCGACTCGAATATTTTTAATAAATCGAAAAACGATCCTTTTGACATACGGTTTTCTTTCACACCTTCCTTTTTACCTCTAGTATTTATTTACCAAGATTTGTCATGACTTTACATATTTTACGATGGTTCAATTTCAGTTACGAATTCTCGGTTACGGTTTCGAAATACTTTTAGTAAACCGGCCGTAACTCCTAAACCGTAAGTCCGTTTCACACGTTCCTTATACCAAAACGAAGCTTGGAACATTATCTATCCTATCATGGCAGATTGCAAAGCTAGGCAGTGAGTTAAATCTACTGTCCAAGTTGTTTTTCTTAAGGTTAACGAAATTTCGGCATTACGACGGCTATATATCGAACGTTCCAAAAATTATAACAATCCAACCAAGCCACACCGGGCATCCACACAACTTATCACATGATTATGAACATCATCAAGTCCATATCATACCAGTTTACCACAATAATTAACATGCTTTCTTGCTCAACTAAATCACTTACTAATTAGGCTTATAATCATGCTAACATCATAACCAAGCTTAGCTCATCAAAAACATCCATAAACTTAAAGTTGATCTAGGGTTTCAAGAGTGTTATACCTTCTTGAGAGTATGTACTAGCCTTACAAAGCTTGTTATAGTCCTTGGATAGCCTTAGGGTAGCTAAGATCAACCATGAAAACAAGAAAAATCAAAGATTAGTTCATGAAACACTATTCATCCTCTTCTTTCATGATTTTTTTGAAAATGGAAACAAAGGAGTTTGGACTTGAAATTTTTAGGAGATTGCTTTTATGAAATATAGGACTCACCATAAAAATTTGATGATCAAACAAGGAGTGGAAGCTTGGTTTGGAAATCTAAAAATTCCAAAAATTCGAAGTCTTGTTTCTTGAGGGGAAAAACAGGGTGATTTTCTTGAATTTATTTACCTATCCAAACGATCTTCAAAAATTATGAAATTTTGAACGAATACTCTACATATATTGAGGAAGCTATGGTTAAAATTTGGTGATCTATGAATGGGTAGAAGTGGAGATATGAATTTTTCTTTGAGGAGTGTTCTTGCTTGGCAGTTTTGAAGAATGGAGAGAATGGAGTTGTTTTGCTTGGTTGAATTTCAATAATGCATAAAGTGATGTAAGTTGGATAATATCTCATCCTAAAGCTACTTTAATAAAGGTGTGATGCAATGCATGATGTCATTTGGGGCATGTGTCAAGAGGTGTGTTAAAGAAGTTAACACTTGGTTGATCTTTGGATGGAATTCATGCTAAGTATTAGTTCCAATCTCTAAGTGTGCTAGTTACTTGAGTCACCACTTTGTTGCTAGATATTTATCACTTGCACATGCATGCATCTTGCTTTCTGCTTGCCCCTTTTGTCCGTTTATTTCTCAATTCATTGATCGTTCGTAGGAATAACTCATTCGTTTCTAGTTAGGGTTTTACCGAAACCTTCTTAATATCAATACTATCGTTCTCCATCTTTCTTAATACTTCTCGAATTTAAATTCCTTAAATTCCTTTAATGAATCCTTAAGTCTTGCAGTGTCCAGGGAAAACTCGGAGAAAATAAAAGTGATATTTTTTCAGAATCCGATAACCTTTACATACACTTATTTTCCCCTTGGATCCTTAATACGAACTCAAAAATCCGTTCCGGGTTCTTCTATATAGCGTCGTCTAATAATATTCCAAAATTCCACCAAAAACATTAGTCACTCTTTATTCCATCTTTATTCCTTATATTTATAAAATTTCCTTGCTCTCTTTCGGACGTTCCTTCTCTTCTCAACGCTTAATAAAAAGTTTTAATTCTACCGAAAATTTGGGTTCTTACAGTCTCCCCTCCTTAAAAGGATTCCGTCCCGGAATCAGGTAGAAGACAATTGAGTACTTGTTGGTTATTTCACTTTCCAGTTTCCCAGTCAATCCTTAATCAATCCCAATCCTTTTTCAGCACATCTTACTAGTGTTACAATACATCCTTTTTTTTCCTTTTTCATTAATCTCTGCTACTTTTCGTATAACACACTATTCGGGTTATGCTCTTACCCAGTCATATACTATTTTCCTTATTGGTATCTGCGGTGACTTCGGTATCACTATCGCGTTGCGAATTCGGAGATAACCTCACTCGTAATTATGCATTTCCTGATCGCTTTAATCTTCGTAATCTCGATCAATATAGAGAAGTGGAAAGATTTATTGAGAGATCACTATGAGCAATTGAACATTTGTTATATTGCATAGCTAGTACAGAAGGGGGCCAGTCTTTAGTACTTGACAAGCAATTAAACAAGTTATGGTATTCCACTTAGACTTCTATCTCATGGACAGATAGTCACGTAGCAGTACCTCCCCTCCTTAAAGGGTTGTTCTTCTCAATTCATAAAGAAGATGAATAAAAGAGAAGAAAACAAAAGAATTCTAAAGGATTATAGAAAGTTTTCATGATTGTAAAATATCATACTCAGAATTTACCTCTGAACTATAGAGGTTCATTAAGGAAGAAATTAATCATAATTATATCCAATACTATTTGATCGCAATCTCACGTGTCAACATATCTTGCTGCTTTGTCCACTATTCTATGGACCTATACTCTGGTTCAACCTTAGCAACACTCACTTCAGAAAATTCCTTCAACCTTTCAGGTTAAATCTTAGTTTCTCGCTTGACACCATCGTTACTGACATTCCATGTCACGCTACTAGTTTTTTTTTTTTTCCTATAATATTAACACTATCAGGTTGTCATCCCGAGAATTCATCAGAAAACCCATTTATTATTCCATTCATAACATTCCTTGCTTCACATTCCATAGTTGCTTTCCCAGTCTTTTCTTTATCAATCACATCCTTCTTATTATCTGATTCTTATTTACTTCTGTTATTTACTTCCACCTTCATCTCTTTATTGAGACATCTTTTGCACTTGGCACCTCCTTATTGGTATCCCGTCACATTTACTCTATAATCATCATATTATTTCAAATTTAAAACCTCCGAAATGAATCTGGCCGATTTCTTTAGCTTAGATCCAATATAATCTACTTCTGTCAACTTGTTTCTCATCTTATTCTTTTTTACCCGCGGTTTTTCACAGGTTGTCTTTCGTAAGTCAGACCAGGTCGTACACCTACCTGCTCGCACTCTTATCATCTGTTGAGCATCTGCATTTTACTGGCGTAGCTTTGCCACATGAAACACGTTACTACCATGCTATACGCTTTGGGGGTAAAACTGGCTCGAATGCCACCTTCCGAACACTTTTAAACTCTCAGGTGGCCTAATAAGTCTTGGGCTCAACTGCCCTTCTCTCTAAGTCTCATTAATTCTTTCCACGGGAATACATTTAGCATCATGAATCATCAACCTCATATTCTCTATCTTGTTTGCGCAGAAGTACACTAGCACAAACTTGCTTGTCATTCATCAACATGCCATTTAGCTTATCAATAGCAGCACTTTCTTTATCTTTACGTTGTCATCTACTTTCTTAGAAGAATCACCATCGATTGTTGCTTACGTAGTGCCTTAATAGCTAACCATACGGGTTTCAATCCTTTAGGGAGACAAAGTAATCACTATTCCTTATCCATAAGGAACACTTCCTGAACTTGATGTAGATATTACATGAAGTAGATAAAATTGCAGAAGAGTTTCAAGCATCACAGCTATGTCAGGTTCATGAAACTATCACTCATGCAGCTTCCATAAAAGACTGGAAACTTAACGGTTTACTTTGTCAATTTTGTATCATGGTCCTGGTTTGCCTCAAAACGGGACCTTCTAAGGTACGTAATATGCTTAAGACTCCATCAGGAATCGAATCTTTATTTAAACTATTATTACCATCAATTCTTGCACAGTCATCAGAAGGAATGTAAATTCCTCCATTCTGATATGACCTTCAAGGTCCTTCCAGATATCATTCTGTTTCTTCAGTATGAACATTTGTAATTATTCCTTTATACTTAGACTGTCGGCCACCTCATTGGCCTTTCCTGATAATAATAATTTCTGGTAATCCTTGTTCTCTGGATACATTTCAATTCAATTTTTTTTTTTCTACCTCATTCTCATCATTGTTGGGTGAAAGCATTCTCCCTTAAGCTCTACTGAAGGAGAAAAATATATCTATCAGTCTTTTTCCATAAGTCATTGCTTCCACCTACCCGTGGGAACTTTATCACGTTTATTCCCAATCCTACTTAGGATACTTCTTTTCTTAGTTCCTTCCTTATCTTAGGATAATCTCAACCTTTATAGGTTCAATCCATACTCCCTCAGGGTTTCATACATGCATCATCTGGTATATTGTTATTGTGTCTTACATTCTCTTCCAAACTTCTAGTTGGAAACTCAGAATATTAGCTTTTCCTTGTACGGTTTCTTAGGTCGTCCTCATCATTCCTCCTGTATTTTCTAGGTACAGGGTATATCAAAACGTCATTGATCAATACTCTAATAATTCTATCTCTGTTCTTTCCAGAACTCTTTTTAATAATCTTTACAGGTCATTGTTGCCTTAGCAAATCCAACTCATATCATCTGAATTCACAATGTCTTTATTAGGGTTAGTGCCATCCCTTGTGCATTCCCCAGGGTTTGCCTTACTTTATGGATATCCTATCCTTAATTCAACTGCCAAGGAATTCTTGCATCTTATACTTGGCAATCAAATCATGTATCCTTAATAAGGGTCTCTTTCCAATCATTCTCATTTGATAATCGATCGGTGGCTTAATGCTAACCTCTTCTTTCAGATAGTTGTCAGCCTATTTGACCTTCCAAAAGACAACGTATGTCTATCTGCTCTCTTACAGAACTTGGTACTGGTAGCAAGGATGTTTTGGAAGATATTGGTCGAGTCGAGTTCAACGTGAATCTCTTAGTACTTATCGTTCTTCTCAAAGGTAATTGCCTTAGATGAAATTTCTACAGCATACTGATCCATATCTGACCATTTCTATACTCTCTTCATAAACCTTCGTTGTTTACTTTCCTTAGTCATAATATATTCATGGTATTCATGATACCCTAACATCATACATCTCAAGTCATTATACTTCCATTTTTTTTCGTAATCTTGGACGATCATATACACATGAATCACTTTAGTACGGGTGACCCCATTCCAAAAGTCTAGTAAATTCCCAATCCAAACATGGGTTGCAAAGGGTTCAGTAGAAGATTCCTACAATCTCATTAATATTTCCGTCATATCAGAAGCCCTTGCAGTCGGTGCTTACTTAGAAGCAACCCTGCTTTGTCCTTTCATTGCTGGTCTAGTCACTTGATAGTCCTTTGTGACTTGGCCTCAACTTGCCACACTAAAATAAAAATATATGATTTTAGGGGTTGGCTAATAGCATTACTTTTCTAGCAATTGCTGGCATAGTGCCTTCTTCTTTGATACCTTTCTACCTTTCCAAAACTTTACTTCATATAAGTCTTAATCGGCTACTCAGCGCCGTCTCCGGTAACCTTTCCTCTATTTTTATCTTTTCAACTATTCTTATCACTCCCACGTGCCACGCAAGCTTACCATTCCTGGCATAACAGCCTTTTCACTTAAGTCAATCCCGGAGTTTCTCAGTCCGGCTGGTTTCTTACTTACATTTCCTGTTTTCGTCCAATCTCACTTCATCATTGTATTTCTACAATCAATCGCGATAACCAGGGTCTGTCCACCAACCCATATAGCGGTTACTTTACCCAATTCATGGGGTTCGCCCTAGTTTCTACTCTCTTCCATGATGTTCCGTGATAATCAGAAAGACAAGGTTTGCCAAAATTCGTTGAAATTCTTCCCAGAATTAGGGAAATTTTGGTCAATCTATCCATCGACTGGTAACACTAAGGAGACCAGTTTCGAAACCTGAAGAATAGTTCTATGAACCTCCTAGTAGGTAGAACCGTAAGCAGTCATAATTAACGAAATAATCGTCATCGGGTTGGAAATTTAACCCCTGGAGAGGAACCAATTATATATATCCCTTAGAAGGGAATCAACAGTTTTAAACTGAAACTTGTCGCAACGTCCTGATGCCTATACGTCCTGATACCCATACGTCCTGATATTCAATATTACCAAATGTCAGTCTACCTGACTACTAGTCTCAGAAGAAACATTACCGTCGGAGTTGGTTGTCCCACAAAATTGGCACTACTAAGGCCATCCGATCTGGTGGACCGTGCTGTTCGAATGCATTCGCAAGTACTTTGTCGTGCTGCGCAAGCATACATCATAATCCTTTATGCGAAGCGTCGTTGGAAGCACAAAGTCTCCTTTTTCCATTAAGCAATGCCAACTCTTGGTCATTACCAATTTCATCTTTTAGCTCCAGGAAGATTTTCTCACATTTTTCTCTTTAACTGCTGATCGTATTACTGGATCCATTATAATTCCGCGTCGGAGTAAACTTAAGGTAACTACTATAATCCATTCAAAGAAAGAAAGAATTTAATATTCCTCTAAGTCACATGCATCTAACGTTTCTGGTTCATCATTTCACTGAGTTAAATTAACCCTATACTTAGTCTCTGACAATAGTCTCATTACGAGTTCATCTTGACTCACTGGTCTTATCTTCCGGTAGGTTCTGAGATCATTGTCTTGCTTACTACTTCCTTATATAACTTTATCCAATCATGCTGTCACTTCCCAATGTTTTCACTTTCTAACTGATTCATTCATAAAATGGACATTTTCCTGAATAAAACAACTTCATCAACCTCAATTTGGTTCCATAAATTACAACCTATGACATCTGCCTTCTCATGGCGAATTATTACTGACAATATTCATACTTATTCTTTTATCAAATGATATGGCACTTACTGCCTTCTCAACTATTCCTAGGGACTCTGCTCCTCGCCTTATATCGATGCCTTTGATAATCATACATCCTTCTAGCACACTTTTCGTTAGTATGAAAGTCTCTAATGATTCTCATCTATTCCCGTATAAGATCTCAAGTAATTCTTCCAATCCGTCTTACTTGCTGGTACTACCTCCAGTAGTCCAGCCACGAATCCAACATGAATCTTCAGTTCTCTTGCTAATAGCTTAGTTCTTTATGCCCACTTTTCTAAGCTCTATACCTTAATCATCTCAGTCTTTCTGGCTACAGCCCTCATTCCTCGAGGGTAAGCTCCTTATCCTAACAAGATTTTCCTTATCTGCTGGAACCTCTTCCGGGTCTCCAGTAGGGTACTTTATTGAATTTACCCGCTGATCTTCAGCATATAATAAAGCATCATCGCGCTGCTGCTCGTATGCCTCAAGGTCTGTTGCCTTACTTGTCGATGCGATATCGAGCTAAGTTACTATCATGATACTTAAGAGTTCCCATAAAGGTTTTATACGTCATCACTACCTTAAGTAGTCCGACTATGAACTTTGCAAGAGTTCTTATTATCTTTGTGAATTTATTGTTTTAACGTCGCCTCATCTCTGGGGTTTATAACGTACGCTCTGATACCACTTCTGTAACACCCCTAGATCCGGGGTCAGGGAATCTGGTGGTTACGGTCTTACATCCATTCATAATACTTGACTTGAGTCCACAATAAATAAATCACAGGCTGTGACCCCACAATAATATCCACTCACACACACAACAGTTATAGTCCCAGAGATGAAATTGAAATAAGTCCATAATATCAGAGTTTACGAATAAAAGTTATTACAAGCCAAATGATATGTTTAAAGGTTTTGCCGTTGATTAACGTTAATGTTACATATAAATATACTGATAAACAAAAGCTGCCTATCTATGCTACCTCAGCAATGGCAGCAAGGACATCAGCGGGTAGTCCTCGAACGGCGGTAACCTGCTTGCGCCGAGTGCGCCTGACGCGGGCCATCTGTCCTAGCTGTTGTTGTGACATAATATGAACAAAGCAAGGGTGAGCGAAAGCCCACCAGCAATTATATAACTGAGCAGTGATACATATATACAGCAGTTCAAAATATCCTTTGAAATCATATGCCATGCATTAATGAAGTTATTGCCAGTATAATATAAAGGATGAAGTTACCAGGTAACTCAAAGTATTTGTTTGTAGAAATATCTGCTACATCAAAAGTAAGCGAGATATTCTCATTGTCATTAAAAAGAGGAACTTGCATGAAAAGATTGCAATTCCAGTTATGAACACTTTTTCAGCTCTGCCAACAGTAATCATGTTGCAGGAAATAAATAAGTTTGGATGATGAACCAATGATGGAGTATTCACCGCGCCCGCTGTTCCAACCTTGATGATCAGTCGAGATCGTACAGCTCAAATTAGATTTACTACCGGTAGAAGGAAGAACTGACGGCTTTACTTGTATACCGCCTTACTAGCTCTCCCCGGCCAACGGTTGGGCCAAAGGGGATGGACCGGCACTACTCGGCCTCTTACACGACTCCTAGTTCAAATAGAATTCATGATTCTGAATGTAACGTTCGTCCCCCTTTCCCCAAGTATAATACTTGTTGATAAGACTCCACAAAGTAGTCGTATCTAGTTGGAAAGGAAAATTCACCAATAACTTCCAAGCTATTGCTTGGTAACGAATATTAACTTGTTCCAACAATCATACCCCTCGAAAGATGAGAAGGTAACCAACGACTTAATAAGTCAATAGCACCCGAGTTGCGAGTGAAGAGAATACTTTATGACCGGGAAGTCGGCAAGATAAATAACATTTTCCAAGTAAGGTTCCCTTATTATTAGGGAGATAGAGTCAAAGAAGAATGATGTCTGAGAACCTTTCTTGATATATGCTTAATAATAATATGACTCCGAAATATTTTCTGTAATAATCGAAGAAGATAAACCTTATCGAGGTTATTCTAAGTATGGAATAAATATTCAGAAAATATTTATTGAATTAAAATATTTTACAGAATATTTAGGAATATAAAAGAATACCTTTAATCAGAGTATTTCTCAAATAATCCTTGAAGAAATATCGAGAGAATATTTATTGCATAATTAAATATTCAAATGAATATTCAAAATAATATTCATTAATTAATAAGACCTGAAAGGAATATTTAAAATATTTAAAATAATATTCGATGATTAAATAGAACCCTGGATGAATATTCAAAATAATATTCATAATTAATTAGGAATTTAAATGAATATTGAAAAAGTAATATTCATTTAATGAATAATATTCTAAATGAATATCAAGTAATATTCATTTATTAATCCGAGCTTTAAAGGAATATTCGAGATAAGACTCGATAAATAAATCAAGCTTCAGATGAACATTAAAATAATATTCATCAGGTAATTACTATCTTAAATGAATATTCAAAAGTAATATTCATTTAATGAATAATATTTAAAATGAATATCCAAATAATATTCGTTTAGTAGTCCAACCTTTAGAAGAATATTCGAAATAATAATCGATAAATAATTCGACTCTGAATGAATATTAAAAAAAAATATTATTCGTCGAATAGTTACGTTCAAATAATTATTTGAAGTAGGGATCGTTAAATAAATAATCTCGAACGAATATTCAAATAATATTCGTCGCCCGAATAATGGAAAATATTTACTTAGATATTTTCTTTCGAGGTAATCTCGATACGTCAAGAAATATTGACTCCCGGTCTATATTTGATGAATAAGATGGATACGCCCTTCTATGAGGGTCTTACAATAACCGGCTTATAATTGATAAGTTAGCTATCTAATTTATAAGCCAATAAACAATCAGGGAACAAGCATAACGATATAACTTGAAAGTAGGCATGCATGCTATGGCATATGTATAACAGAAAACATATATATATATATATATATATATATATATATATATATATATATATATATATATATATTCAATCACAACAACAGCCTAAAAGAAGGGAATTGAAACTTGCCTCGTAGTCGAGTACGATAAGGGGTAGTGGTAGCGGGTCCCGGGTCAGCTTGGTGATCTATAAATAGCCAAGGCATTCGGGATTAATCACTTAACATCTTAAAAGTTAAGTTATACTTAAATCGAAACACGTTCTCAAGTTATCTCGTTATACCCCTTTTAGTGGATTCCTTTTTATCATTGATCCGACCCGACATTCGTTCGTTAATACGACATGTCACTGTACTTATACTTGGGACATACTTAAGTCATACAAGTTCTAAGGTCGATCATTACGAACCAATATTATACTCCGAGTTTTATCGCCCGTTTTCTAAGTGTTTTACCGAAGTTATAATAGAGTCGTCTTTTAGGGGTTCGTTCGCGTTTAACCTCGACTCGAATATTTTTAATAAATCGAAAAACGATCCTTTTGACATACGGTTTTCTTTCACACCTTCCTTTTTACCTCTAGTATTTATTTACCAAGATTTGTCATGACTTTACATATTTTACGATGGTTCAATTTCAGTTACGAATTCTCGGTTACGGTTTCGAAATACTTTTAGTAAACCGGCCGTAACTCCTAAACCGTAAGTCCGTTTCACACGTTCCTTATACCAAAACGAAGCTTGGAACATTATCTATCCTATCATGGCAGATTGCAAAGCTAGTCAGTGAGTTACATCTACTGTCCAAGTTGTTTTTCTTAAGGTTAACGAAATTTCGGCATTACGACGGCTATATATCGAACGTTCCAAAAATTATAACAATCCAACCAAGCCACACCGGGCATCCACACAACTTATCACATGATTATGAACATCATCAAGTCCATATCATACCAGTTTACCACAATAATTAACATGCTTTCTTGCTCAACTAAATCACTTACTAATTATGCTTATAATCATGCTAACATCATAACCAAGCTTAGCTCATCAAAAACATCCATAAACTTAAAGTTGATCTAGGGTTTCAAGAGTGTTATACCTTCTTGAGAGTATGTACTAGCCTTACAAAGCTTGTTATAGACCTTGGATAGCCTTAGGGTAGCTAAGATCAACCATGAAAACAAGAAAAATCAAAGATTAGTTCATGAAACACTATTCATCCTCTTCTTTCATGATTTTTTTGAAAATGGAAACAAAGGAGTTTGGACTTGAAATTTTTTGGAGATTGCTTTTATGAAATATAGGACTCACCATAAAAATTTGATGATCAAACAAGGAGTGGAAGCTTGGTTTGGAAATCTAAAAATTCCAAAAATTCGAAGTCTTGTTTCTTGAGGGGAAAAACAGGGTGATTTTCTTGAATTTATTTACCTATCCAAACGATCTTCAAAAATTATGAAATTTTGAACGAATACTCTACATATATTGAGGAAGCTATGGTTAAAATTTGGTGATCTATGAATGGGTAGAAGTGGAGATATGAATTTTTCTTTGAGGAGTGTTCTTGCTTGGCAGTTTTGAAGAATGGAGAGAATGGAGTTGTTTTGCTTGGTTGAATTTCAATAATGCATAAAGTGATGTAAGTTGGATAATATCTCATCCTAAAGCTACTTTAATAAAGGTGTGATGCAATGCATGATGTCATTTGGGGCATGTGTCAAGAGGTGTGTTAAAGAAGTTAACACTTGGTTGATCTTTGGATGGAATTCATGCTAAGTATTAGTTCCAATCTCTAAGTGTGCTAGTTACTTGAGTCACCACTTGGTTGCTAGATATTTATCACTTGCACATGCATGCATCTTGCTTTCTGCTTGCCCCTTTTGTCCGTTTATTTCTCAATTCATTGATCGTTCTTAGGAATAACTCATTCGTTTCTAGTTAGGGTTTTACCGAAACCTTCTTAATATCAATACTATCGTTCTCCATCTTTCTTAATACTTCTCGAATTTAAATTCCTTAAATTCCTTTAATGAATCCTTAAGTCTTGCAGTGTCCAGGGAAAACTCGGAGAAAATAAAAGTGATATTTTTTCAGAATTCGATAACCTTTACATACACTTATTTTCCCCTTGGATCCTTAATACGAACTCAAAAATCCGTTCCGGGTTCTTCTATATAGCGTCGTCTAATAATATTCCAAAATTCCACCAAAAACATTAGTCACTCTTTATTCCATCTTTATTCCTTATATTTATAAAATTTCCTTGTTCTCTTTCAGACGTTCCTTCTCTTCTCAACGCTTAATAAAAAGTTTTAATTCTACCGAAAATTTGGGTTCTTACAAATGTCCTGACACTTGATGCACTGGTCTGGTTCATAAGTGACTAGTCTTGATAGTGTTTTTGCTTCTTGAACAAATTATCATATCCAATTAGTAATGTGGCTTTCCAATATTTGCTTTCCTTCTTGTTCACTTGAAATCAATTGGTCTTATTGATACTGATAGTTATGATCTTGATTCTTGGCTTTTCAAATCACTGAGGCATGAACAACTTTGACTTGAACTTCTCTCAATGATTTCTTCTTGGCTTGATCATAGTTAACATGTTGAATTGTATCAATTACCTTGTCTTCATTTAGTGTTGATTTCTTTGTGACTTCTTGTTCTTGATTGTCTTCTGGTTAAGTATCTTTTCCTTTAGTTGAGTTACATTAGTTATAGTGTTACAAGTTTACACACTCTGCCTTTCAATCTCCCCCTATTTGATTGTCTAACAATGACATTCAAATAAATGAAGGATAACTCAACTAAACAATGAGATGAGAAAAGATAATTAACATTACAGTCTTGAATAATTTAAAATTTAAAAGTACTTGAAAACAATACAAAGAACTTAAACTAGAAACAGAATTCGAACTTCGAATTAAAGATCATTTGAGTGATTCCTATCACCTGGATTATTTCATACCTTTTAGTCAAACTTATATCACCTTATTGGATTCACTCTAAGGTGAATTTTCCTCAAGTGAGTTAAAGCAACCGAAAGACATGAAGTTTTTCCAACTTCAAGTTCACACCACTCTGACCTTTAACCCTAATTCCGTTTCCTCTTTCTAGCTTCATCAGCTTGGTCTTTCTCTTCTTTCTGCCTTTTGCGCTTCTCCTTCTGCTGCTTCCACCTAGCATTCAACAGACTTACAGCTTCCATTTCTAGAGGATTCTTGGGCTCTGGATAAGGATGTTTGAAAAGCCTTCTGAGTTTGTCCACCTCCTGAGTAGTTCTGATCTTTGGAATGTCCTCAAAGTTCTTCATTATGAGCTGAGGTTTCCAGTGAGATTTATCAGCTTTAAACTGACAATAGATCATCTTTGAGTAGCCCTTGACACGGTCAGTATTGTGGACACTAGCCGCATCTCGCTCCATCCGCTTCTTTTCCACTACTACCTCAGACAGGTAACTCATGAGTCTCTGCTTTTCTTCCACATACATATCTTCCACTTCGCCCCATTTGAATACATGTAATACTCTCTCCAGAAATGTAGCATCGTGAGTCTGTAGCAGCCATTTTCTACTCATATGCAAGAATGTTTGATTCTGGTCTGCATCTATGAATACTAAGGCATCAGCTGTATCTTCAACATAAGCGTGTATCCAGTATACACTATCACTTCCTGGAACACCAATTGCCTCCCTTATTTCTCCTTGTTCTAGTGCTCCAGAAGGAAGAGGCAGAGCTTCATCTACATTCTTCATTGCTTGAAGAATATTCCATTTCTTCTCCATCAGCTCCGGCTCAATCTTCACGTTATCTAGAGGGTTTGGAGCAATGATATCACACTTCCACACCTCATTGCTCTTCTTGAATATGACTCTTTCTATGATCTTCACGGATTTATCTTTAAGCTCAGAAGCGAATCCCTTACTCATCATTTGTCTACAGACAGCTTTGAGAGATTCCACTGAAAGCTCCATTAGATCATTTTCCTCCATGCTAACCCTCTTCATCTTTCCGTCAACTACCATCCGGACAAAATTTGGATATGCTGAGAATTCTGGACCCTTGTCCTCTGCTAGCTGCATTAACTGATCCCTATACAGAATGCTTAGCTCCTCAGATTGAGAGTATTGAATTTTTGTCGCTAGCAAGAACAACTCTGACGCAGATCTTCTCGTTATGAATTGGTCATCCACATATAGGAAAGATGTTGGGACTCCTTCTACCAAAGACAAAATAACCTGCCACTCCTTAAGTGTTGCATTGTATCCAACCCTGACTTTAGAAATTAATCTCTTCAAAGCATTTATATAGTCCACAGTCATTGGATTCTGCAAATTCAAGTTGTAGAACAGATCATCTGCCTCCTTGTTATGAACTCCTTTCGCACAGGATCCCATCAATATCTTCCTTGCTTCATCCCATTTCTGTCCTATCCTTCTCTTGTCGAGATCAACTTGAGGATCAGCTAGCCTTGCAAGCTCATGATCGTACTGCTTCCCTTGGAGCTCCACTTTCTTTTCTAGGAAGGCAGCACGTTCTTGCATCATCTTCATTTTATGGAACTGAGCTTGTTCCAAGGCTAACTGTTGAGCTTTAAGAGTTTCCTCATCAACAGGAATTTCTTCAGGCATTCCGGAAGACATCCCAGCACCTCCACCTTGTTCCTTCAAAGATCTCTTTATAGCATGTGCCAAAGGTACGTCTTCCATATCAGAATCTGAGTCAAGTACCTCCTGTACTGTTTCCTGATGACTCAGGTCAACGAATGGTTCATCAACCATCATTGCCTTACCCTTTCTCCTCCTCAGAGCCTCTTCATCAAAAGACGGCTCAATTTCTGTTTCCTTGACAAGATCAGCGGGTTCTTCAATTTCTTCGATGTGAACTGCCTGCTGTCTCGTCTCCTTTCCACTCTCCCCCTTAGGTGAGTTATCCTGAGCTCCACCTTGGTCTTCAGATCCACCAGCTGCATAAGAACCTCCAAAACCAGAACCAGAGGCTCCCGCTCCACTAGCACCACCTGCACCAGCATCGGGGGGAGGTTGTTTTGACTCGAAACACTCCGGGGGCACAAAACTCCTGACTGCGAACATCATTCTACTGATCTCCACAGCCATTGTATGCATTGTAGACTCCATTGCCCCCATCCTTTCATTCAGAGTGCTTCCCAAGACACCACCAGCACGGCCCAAGTCATTGACCTTATTTGTCAAAGAATCAAAAGCTGTAGCTTGACTTGCCATTCGTGCTGCGTAGTCATCAAGAGCCCTTTGATTGTTTCCAATGTTAATCCCGAACTGCCCTATCGTCTGCCCGAACTGCCTCATCTGATTTTCCATAGAAGTCATACGTGTATCAAGATTTTCAATATTAAGGGACGGTGTTTGGTTTAGGTGACCTCGCTCTAATACTCGTTCTGTTAGTATTTGGCGCTCGGTTTCGGGCCTTAAAAATGAAGGTCCCTCTCTCCCTAACCTCTCACACACACTCCCTGTCTCACGCTCGTGTATGTCTTCAATGATTGATCCAAAGTATGAAGCAGTACCTGCATAAATTGGATAAGCAATATAATTGGCAGTTATGGGATCTATTTCTGTTATGTCCTGAGTTGGAATCTCAGGCTGAGGGGCTGCAAAGTGTCCTTGTACGACATCAGAACCGATCCTCTTTGCAGCATCAGTACGTACCGGTGAAGGTACGGCTGAAGTTGTTAAAACTCCATGTCCTTTTGAAGCAACAGGATCTTCAAAAGGTACATAATCCTCACCAAAATCCCTATGTGCAGATTGTTTAAGGGGAGAACCACTCTCGTGAGGTGGAGTGGTTGCGTGTGACACACTAGGGTTTGACTGGGGTTTTGAAGTAGCAGCATGAGAAATTTTGGCTTTCTTTCGAATAAGTTGCTGCTCTTCGGGTTCACTCTCCTCATCATCTCCTACATATACATGTGCTGGCTTTTTGACTTCCGTTAACAGGGGTGAAAGAGAATAAGAATGTGTATCAGGCTCAGAAATATGGCTCTCACCCTGGGATAGATTCTGCGGGTTAGCAGTCTCTTGTGTCTCGGAATCAGATACATAGGAGGAGGAATGAATAGTATGCAGGGAGAGATTACCTGATTCATTACCTTGTGCCTCATCGCTTTGCTCATCAGGAATCCCATCGAATGCGTCAGCATGAGCAGATGGATTCTGAGCATATGAAGAGACTTGCGATGATTCCTCCAAATTGGTAACTCCTGCATCATATCTAAGCCACATTTGAATATTTTCAGGGATTGACATCGGTTTACCTTGATGTTTATCCTGATTAGCAATGGTTGAAAGTGACTTAGTGCCCATCCCTAGCGATGCAGATGTTGGGCTTCTGGCAAATCCCTGTCTAACAGCAAGAGCATCCTTCGGTATTAAATCATTAATCAGCTTTTGTAGGAACCGAGGAAACCAGCAGACAACATCAGTTGTAGTGAGATCTCTGCTTGCAGGAGAACCCATTGAAGCCACTATCTCAGAGAGAACTATGCGTCCATAATTTATATCCAGTTCTCTTGCTAGGGCAACTGCAAAGGTTTGCATTGGAATTGGAATTTGATGAAAATCTTTTTCGCGTGCCCGAAAACATCTTGTGATGGCCTCGAAAAAGTAATTCCATTCCACATGGAAGAATTGTTTTTGGATGTTTCCAGTGATCCGGCCAGTCGGAGGATAACATCCTATTTCTTTAAAGAATGTGAGGCATTGTTCCGCTGTAGGTTCGGGATCATAAGCATCTTTGATCGGGAATCCCAGAACCCTGTTGACAATTTCTTCAGTCACCTCATATTCTTGACCCGCTAAGGTAAACCTGAAACCGAAGGGGGTTGTTTTGCTCCCAAAAGTAACCGCACTAGTCCATAATTGCTGTAAAGCATCATGTACTAGTGTAGGTTTAGCAGTAAAAGCATGGCTGGCCTTGGAGTACAAATTAAGAAATCGTATCCAAAACTTAAACCGCGGGAGTTGATCACCAATTTCCGTAGAAATATTATAAAAATTGTTTTTAGCAAGTGAAAATTGGTGAGCCATTTTAATTTAAATGTTTTTCTTTAAAAGATGTGAATTTTTTTTTTAATGTGAAAAACAAGTAATTTACGAATTAACAGTTTTATCCCTTTTAATTTTTCGAGAATACCAAAAGACAATCTGAAAAGTTAAACTACGGGATATGAACAGTTACCAATTACTAAATCTGAATATTCAAAGAAGATGAATATTCGTGTGTATACCAGTGAAATCGTGTGTGTATATGGATGAAGAATACAGAAATTGTGTTTTGAACAGTTACACAAATAATTGATGTTTGTGTGTATGTATATGCGCGTGTATATGCGGTTACAAAACACACCAACACAAAGATTAATGGTAACACAGTGAATAGCAGTCAAAAAATTGGCAGTAATTCGTGATTAGTATGAGTTTAATCACAAAAACACGGATTAATGGTATGAAGTTTGTGAAATCGCCTTGCTTTTGTGAAACGGCTGCTGTGAAAATGAAATTAGGTAAAGTGAATGATGCATCGAGTTAGAGATGTATATATAGATGATTGTGAAATGACAAAGGTATCCCTGTTGAAAAGTGTGAAAAATACTAAGTCCATACAGGGAGGACTTAAGTCGAACTCTATCTCGAACATCAAGTCGAACTTCGAGATGAAGTTCGAGATAGAGGTTAACTCGAACAAATAAGCATAAATAATCACTTTAACCAATCTTACAGCAAAGACTACAGGGAAATCCTATCTCGAACTTGATTAACTTGTAGTAAACTTGGAAAATTCCCCTCCAGTAAAAGAAATAGGGAAATTCGAGATACGTTTCGAGTTAGAAGTTTAACTCTATCTCGAACATCAAGTCGAAATTCGAGTTGAGTTTCGAGATAGAGACTAACTCGAAGCTATTCTCAATCTTTTCCAAGATACCCCCTTGAAGCAAAAACTACAGGGTAATTCAAGATATGTTTCGAGTTAGGAGTGTAACTCGAAAAATTCCCTTTAAGCAACTGAGAACTCTATCTCGAACAGCAAGTCGAAATTCGAGTTGAGTTTCGAGATAGACTAAGAACCCTATCTCGAACATCAAGTCGAAATTCGAGTTGAGTTTCGAGATAGACTAACTCGAAGTTAATTCTCAGTTCTTTTCAAAATATTCCCTTAATGGAAACTGTTAGTGTAGGTGCCCTAGAGGCAATACATTGTTTCTTAAATAAACCTTATGTCATTTGATTATTAAATAATGTATTTATTATGACTCTAATTACTGCGATATTTGTTAGCATAATAAATGTCCTTAGAATAATGATACACATTATATAGTTTAAGTTTACAACTTGAATTTGAGATTATATAATATCATATTCTTAAAGGTCCCTAGTCGAGTATTATTATACAGGACAATAATAATACATAAATAGACTAGTATGTTTTTGACTGATAACCACATCTCATTGGTTATAAGTATTGAGATACTAAAGTCAATACATAGGTACACGTAGAGTACATGGTACTGGACAGACCCAACGTGAGATTCTTCATGTTAATTAAGTCATAAGAAAGACTCACAGTGATAATGGTGTAATGATCCTTTGACTTGAGATCATTATATTTCTATACGAGGATAATATACTTTGACTACATTAAAAGTTACCTTTGACCGGGTAATGATAAAAGTGGACATCGGGTATATTGTGAATCGTATGAGAAATATGAATGATAGATAAAGGATTTAACCCTCCTATTATTAGGAGAGATATTATTGGCCTCTTGATTGAGTGAGACTATAAAATGCATGGCCGTGCTCAAATAATGATTTGTTATTAATAGTCTACTCATGGATCAAGTAAACCCGGATTAAATTATGAAGAGGATGACAATAAACATGCCTTGAGTTTAATCTATAATATTTGGTTAAAGGGATTATATTACACGGGAACATTAATCACAAAAGGTTTATCGAATCACGATTTAATTATTATTTAATTGGGTAGCAATGATGTATTACTAGATACCGCTCATTGTTTATAATTTTATTGGAGAATAAAATTATTGCCAAAATAAATAATAACCTACAGGGTCACACACATAGAACATTTTAAAGGAAGAATTAATTTAAATTCTGAATTTAAATTAATTAATGATAAAGATGGATTTTATTATATTAATTAAGTGGGACTTAATTAAGCTATAATAAAATGCAAAGATATGTGAGATATGTTTTTATGATTTTAATAATTGAGTATGACTTAATTATTATTTAAATAATAGGATTTTATTCTATTATTTAATTAAATCATATATGGGCTAGGTTTAACATGGGCCTTTTTGGCTTTACACAATCACATATATAATGATATGATGTGAAGTTTTTTTTAACGTAAGAAAATCAGTAGAAGCCGCACAAAAACCCTAAACCTAATCCTATTCTCATTAGTGGCTAGTACCTCTCTTTCGGACAAGATCGTGAGACGTTCTTGAAGGTGTTCGTGTGGATACCGTAGAGGAGGTTTCGAAGAGGAACACTCAGTGATCGAGGGTGCCTTTCATCACTAATTTTCTGCAATCACAAGCTTTATTAAGGTATTTATTCTTACTACCATGATTATCAATTTATTATACATGGATCCGGGGCTTGGTTTCGACCTTTTATTTACTGTTTTCGCTGCGTATTGATGATCGAAACCAACAATGGTATCAGAGCTACTTGTATAATATGATAATCTGGTTATTATTGGTGTATACGATCTGTTATAAAGCTTACCATTTCTGAATGTTTTCCCCGTGAACCCTACTGCATGAAATTTACGAACTGCATGCTGCGTTTTCTACTGGTTTTGATGCGTTAAGTGATCTGTTCTGTCTTAATGAGATTAAAACGTAACATTAACTTCTAAAACCCAGTTGGAGTCGATTCAGATTTTCAGTAGTGCAGTTCATGCATAAAAAGATACATACGTATATATACATACGTGTTTATATATATACTATCTTCTATGTTTTGATTTTAAAAGGTTCTTGAATCAATGATATGTGATTGTGTTTGTGTTCCTTTGTAATCGTAAGGTCTGAATAATCAGTTTAGAATCAAAATCGAGATCATAATGATGAATACGATCGAACTGGGTTTTCAGAAAATCTGCAGAAAATCGCATGTACATGTGATGCGCATACTGAGTATGCGCATCTGCTAGGGTTTCGGCCAGAAACGCATACGCGGAATGCGTTTCTTATAGAAATAACAGAATAGATCATATGCGCATACAGTAGATGTGTATCTGCTGTTATTCTTATTAAAAAAAATTTATTAATTAGTAATTTTGATTACTAGGTTAATATTAATTAAAGTGTGTTAATTTTATTATTTATGATTTGATCATATTTAATTTATGTTGTATAAAATTGTGATTATACAATATATGATGCTTTTAATTGCTATGTGAGCATGATGAATGGTTATGGCCCCAAGACCTAGTTTCTAATTTATTTTGTTAATTTTAATTTATGGTTTGTAATAATTAAATACGACTTGCATGTCGTTTTTCTTTTGTAATTATTTTATCTCGAATGCAACTCGAGTTCTTTTGTAAAATGTTTCAAGAGGAGCTTGGAGGCAATCAAGGAAGCTTTGGAAGCGAAGCAAGAGATTTTGTAATAATTAGTTATTACCACCATAGATTGACCTTGATTTTTCCATTAGCTTGGAAAAATCGCATAGGATTGGGCCATAACCATAGCATATTAATTTATGTGATGCACTTTACATATGATGCATGTGTAGAGTAGCAAATGTATGCATGTTTTAATTAGATTAATGATGTATGCATGTATTAGATACGTCACCCATACCATGCTTGCCATGCTAAACAAGATAAAATCTGTAACGATTCGAGATTTTAAAATGAACAAACGATCATGAGATTTCTGTGTTTATGAAACACGGAATTAAATACGAATTTTCAATTATTTAGATATGGGGAGATTTTGTCAAAAACAGGTTTTTCCTGTAAGGAAGTTGGGTATTAAGTGAGGCCACTTGTGACTCCTCCAACAACCTGGAAATCAAACTATTGATGAATATTGATTTTAAGTATTTAATTCAAGGAAAAATTGGGAATCTCTTTATGATGGGATCATGGTCGTTTTAATACAAAACCCCTTAACAAAATATTAAGTTCTTTTATCGGATGCTTTCCAATGAATGAACACTCATTAAATCCTAGATCGATAAGGGGAATGACTGCCAGTGGCAGGGGACTCCTGTCTATCGTGGTGAGATGTGACGAATATAAGCGGTTATATTCGACCGTTGTATCATTGGGTTTAACTTAACTGAGTCGTCATAATAAGGTGAAAATAAACGGTTATATTCAATTATTATGAACTTAGAAGCATAGAGTTTGGTTCAAAAATCTATTAGATAGACAAGAACAATTGTTGTTCACCAAACTATCCAAGAATTATATATGATATAATTGACAACTATTGTCTACCTAAATAATCCTGTTTTAAGGACTACCAGTGGTTGACTTAGGATATGATGAAATATGGATCTTGGCTCACTAGAAAGATTTATGGGATATTCTTTCCAATTTAATAGTAAGGGCTATTAATTTGATAAAAATAGTGGGAGATATATTATGAATATGTCATAATCACTTGAACATAATTAATGTAACAATCTAACTTATCTTATGCATTTTATCATTGTAGAAAACAAATGGCACAAAATACAAACAACACTTTCTCTGTGCGATCAGTCCTTGAGAAGGACAAGCTGACAGGATCGAACTTCCTTGACTGGTCTAGGAATTTGAGAATTATTCTCATGCAGGAAAAGAAATCTTATGTGATTGATATTCCTCCACCGGCAGCCCCTGCTAACAATGCCACTGCTGCTCAACGAAATGCTTATCAGAAGCATATTGATGATGCAACTGATGTGGCTTGTCTTATGCTTGCTACTATGGATGCTGAGCTCCAGAAACAGCATTTTGATATGAATGCTTATACTATGTTTGAACATCTTTCAACGATGTTTCAATCACAGGCTCGTGTTGAAAAGTTCAACACAAGCAAAGCACTCTTCTCGTGTAAGCAGGGCAATGGACCAGTCGGACCACATGTTCTAAAGATGATTGGGTATTGTGATTACCTTGCTCGTTTGGGTTTCCCGCTTCAGCGAGAGGCTCAAGTCGATATAATCTTGCAATCTTTGAACAGCGACTATGCTCAGTTCATAATGACTTTCAATATGACTGAGCAAGATAAGACTCCTATGGAATTGTTGGCCATGCTGAGGACCACTGAAGCAAATATGGTCAAGGCACCTGAGAAGGCTCCCATAATGATGGTGGGCAAGAAAGGTGCTAAGGGAAAGGGGAAATGGAAGGGCAAGAAAAAGGTTACACCGAAAGATCTTGGTCCTTCTAAGCCCTCTTTCAAAAAGGCTAAAAAGCCGAAGGGAGATGTCGCAAAGGCTGACAAAGGTGATTGTCACTGTTGTCACAAGCCTGGTCACTGGAAGAGAAACTGTCATGCTTACTTGGAGGATCTGAAGAAATTGAAGGGTGTTCAGATTTCTGGATCAGGTATTTATGTTATAGAAGTCAATCTGTCTATTTCTACATCTTGGGTATTGGATACTGGATGTGCTTCTCTTATATTTGTATAAATGTGCAGGAACTGAAGAGAAGTAGGACTTTGGCTAAGGGAGAAGTGGACCTACGAGTAGGCAATGGAGCAAGAGTTGCTGCTTTAGCCGTAGGAACTTATTATTTATCTATGCCCTCTGGGCTTGTTTTAGAACTAAATGACTGTTATTACGTGCCTGCGATTTGCAGAAACATTATTTCTGTTTCTTGTTTGGACAAGAAAGGTTTTTCGTTTACAATAAAGAACAACAGTTGCTCTTTTTCTTTGAATGATTTGACCTATGGTGTTGCGCGTTTATTTAATGGTTTATATGTTCTTGATTTGGATAATCCTATCTGTAACATAGAAAACAAACGACTTAAAGTAAATGACTCAAATCAAACATACCTCTGGCATTGTCGTCTAGGCCATATAAATAAGAAACGCATTTCCAAATTACATAAAGATGGATACTTGGATAAGTTTGATTTTGAATCATACGAAAAATGCGAATCTTGTTTGCTTGGTAAGATGACTAAAGCCCCTTTTACTGGTAAGGGTCAAAGGGCCACTGAACGTTTGGAGCTAATACATAGTGATGTATGTGGCCCAATGCGTGTGATGGCTAGAGGAGGCTACTACTACTTCATAACATTTACTGATGACTTCAGTAGATATGGATATGTATATCTTATGAAGAACAAATCCGATTCTTTTGAAAAATTCAAAGAATACAAGGCTGAAGTAGAGAAGCAAATAGGCGGAGGTGCAAGTATTAAGATCTTACGATCCGATCGTGGGGGTGAATACTTAAGCACCGAATTTAAAAAGTATTTAAAAGAGTGTGGTATTGTATCACAACTCACTACGCCAGGTACACCTCAATGGAATGGAGTTTCAGAGAGGAGAAATCGCACCCTGTTAGACATGGTACGATCGATGATGAGTCATGCAGATCTTCAAATAAGTTTCTGGGGTTATGCTTTAGAAACAGCAGCTTTCACACTTAACCGTGTTCCAACTAAAAAGGTTCAAAAGACTCCATATGAGATATGGGAGGAGAAACGGTCAAGCATGAACTTTATGAAAGTTTGGCGATGCAAGGCGTTTGTAAAACATCAAGTATCTTACAAGCTTGGACCTAAATCCGAAGAGTGCAATTTTGTGGGATACCCTAAAGAAACAAAGGCGTATTATTTTTATAGTCCTTCTGAGCAGAAAGTGTTCATTGCTCGAGATGCTGTTTTCATGGAAAGAGATTTTGTTTCCAAAAGAAACAGTGGGAGGACTATAGATCTCGATGAAGATCGAGAACCACAAAATAGCATTGAACTTGAGGTGGAACAAGAGCAGAATAACGATAATGCTCAAGAAACACAGGTTGTTCGTAGATCAAGTAGGATTCGCCATGAGCCAGAGAGATATTATGGATTTCTCCTGACTCAAGGTGGCGATGTGATGCTTGTAGATAATGATGAGCCTCTCACCTACAAGGATGCTATGAATAGTTCAGATTCTGAGAGATGGCTGGAAGCCATTAAATCTGAGATGGATTCCATGTATGAAAACAAAGTATGGACTTTGGTTGCACCACCTGATGGGGTTAAACCCATAGAGTGCAAGTGGGTTTTCAAGAAGAAAACTGACATGGATGGAAATTTACAGACCTACAAAGCAAGACTGGTGGCGAAAGGTTTCAAGCAAATTCATGGTATTGACTATGATGAAACTTTCTCACCGGTAGCTATGGTCAAGTCCATCAGGATTTTGCTTGCGATAGCGGCTTATTATGACTATGAAATCTGGCAAATGGATGTCAAGACTGCTTTATTAAATGGAAGCTTAGAAGAGGATGTGTACATGACACAACCTGAGGGTTTTGTCGATCCAAAGTTTGCTAGAATGGTTTGTAAGTTGCTACGATCTATTTATGGATTGAAGCAGGCCTCAAGGAGGTGGAACATCCGTTTTGATGAAACAGTCAAAGAGTTTGGCTTCAAACAAAATGAGGATGAGCCGTGTGTTTACAAGAAGGTTAGTGGGAGCCATGTGGCATTCCTAGTATTATATGTGGATGACATATTACTAATAGGGAATGACATTCCTTCTCTACAAGCTGTGAAGACTTGGTTGGGAAAAAGCTTCTCGATGAAAGACTTAGGCGATGCTACCTATATCTTAGGGATCAGGATCTATAGGGATAGATCTAAAAGATTAATCGGCCTAAGTCAGAGTACATACATTGACAAAGTATTGCATCGTTTTGGAATGCAAGAGGCAAAGAGGGGCTTTGTCCCGGTGTCTCATGGGATAGTGATCTCAAAGGAAAACTGTCCTAAATCATCAGATGATAAGGACCGTATGAGTAAAGTACCATATGCTTCGGCAATTGGTTCTATAATGTATGCAATGATATGTACTCGTCCTGATGTTTCGTATGCTTTAAGCATGACGAGCAGGTACCAGTCTAATCCAGGTGAGGGTCACTGGACAGCTGTCAAGAATATTCTTAAGTACCTTAAACGGACTAAAGATTCGTTCTTGATATACGGAGGAGATGAGAAGCTGGTCGTAAAAGGTTACACTGATGCTAGTTTCCAGAAAGATAGGGACGATTCTGTGTCCCAGTCTGGATTCGTGTTTTGTCTAAATGGAGGTGCTGTAAGCTGGAAAAGTTCGAAGCAAGAGACAGTAGCTGATTCTACAATGGAAGCTGAGTATATTGCCGCCAGTGAAGCAGCCAAAGAGGCTGTTTGGATTCGGAAATTTATTACCGGACTTGGTGTGGTTCCGTCGATCGCAGATCCAGTTGATCTGTATTGCGATAACAATGGAGCCATTGCACAGGCTAAGGAACCAAGGTCTCATTCCAAGGCAAAGCATATATTTAGAAGATATCATCTTCTTCGAGAGATAAACGAGAGAGGAGATATACATATATGTAAAGTGCATACCAATGATAATGTTGCGGACCCACTGACCAAGGCTTTATCGCAGCAGAAGCACGACGGTCACACTAGTTCCATGGGTATTAGATACATGGGTGATTGGTTCTAGTGCAAGTGGGAGATTGTTAGTGTAGGTGCCCTAGAGGCAATACATTGTTTCTTAAATAAACCTTATGTCATTTGATTATTAAATAAATGTATTTATTATGACTCTAATTACTGCGATATTTGTTAGCATAATAAATGTCCTTAGAATAATGATACACATTATATAGTTTAAGTTTACAACTTGAATTTGAGATTATATAATATCATATTCTTAAAGGTCCCTAGTCGAGTATTATTATACAGGACAATAATAATACATAAATAGACTAGTATGTTTTTGACTGATAACCACATCTCATTGGTTATAAGTATGGAGATACTAAAGTCAATACATAGGTACATGTAGAGTACATGGCACTGGACAGACCCAACGTGAGATTCTTCATGTTAATTAAGTCATAAGAAAGACTCACAGTGATAATGGTGTAATGATCCTTTGACTTGAGATCATTATATTTCTATACGAGGATAATATACTTTGACTACATTAAAAGTTACCTTTGACCGGGTAATGATAAAAGTGGACATCGGGTATATTGTGAATCGTATGAGAAATATGAATGATAGATAAAGGATTTAACCCTCCTATTATTAGGAGAGATATTATTGGCCTCTTGATTGAGTGAGACTATAAAATGCATGGCTGTGCTCAAATAATGATTTGTTATTAATAGTCTACTCATGGATCAAGTAAACCCGGATTAAATTATGAAGAGGATGACAATAAACATGCCTCGAGTTTAATCTATAATATTTGGTTAAAGGGATTATATTACACGGGAACATTAATCACAAAAGGTTTATCGAATCACGATTTAATTATTATTTAATTGGGTAGCAATGATGTATTACTAGATACCGCTCATTGTTTATAATTTTATTGGAGAATAAAATTATTGCCAAAATAAATAATAACCTATAGGGTCACACACATAGAACATTTTAAAGGAAGAATTAATTTAAATTCTGAATTTAAATTAATTAATGATAAAGATGGATTTTATTATATTAATTAAGTGGGACTTAATTAAGCTATAATAAAATGCAAAGATATGTGAGATATGTTTTTATGATTTTAATAATTGAGTATGACTTAATTATTATTTAAATAATAGGATTTTATTCTATTATTTAATTCAATCATATATGGGCTAGGTTTAACATGGGCCTTTTTGGCTTTACCCAATCACATATATAATGATATGATGTGAAGTTTTTTTTAACGTAAGAAAATCAGTAGAAGCCGCACAAAAACCCTAAACCTAATCCTATTCTCATTAGAGGCTAGTACCTCTCTTCCGGACAAGATCGTGAGACGTTCTTGAAGGTGTTCGTGTGGATACCGTAGAGGAGGTTTCGAAGAGGAACACTCAGTGATCGAGGGTGCCTTTCATCACTAATTTTCTGCAATCACAAGCTTTATTAAGGTATTTATTCTTACTACCATGATTATCGATTTATTATACATGGATCCGGGGCTTGGTTTCGACCTTTTATTTACTGTTTTTGCTGCGTATTGACGATCGAAACCAACAGAAACCTCATCTCAACCTTCGAGATAAAATTCGAGATAGACTTTATCTCGAATATTTTGAAGATAGAACTAGGCACTGGTAACTCGAACTCGAACTCAAAGTCGAATTTCGAGATGAATTTCGAGATAGCCAACTCGAAATTCTTCCCAGACTTAGAATTTTCAAAACTTCACTCTGACAGCTTAAGTCGAAATTCAAGTCGAATTTCTAGATGAGTTTCGAGAT
This sequence comes from Saposhnikovia divaricata, assembly GCA_036435485.1. NCBI lineage: Eukaryota > Viridiplantae > Streptophyta > Magnoliopsida > Apiales > Apiaceae > Saposhnikovia > Saposhnikovia divaricata. The sequence continues at coordinate 23,121,051 of CM071600.1, forward strand.
AGAAACTAACTCGAAATTTTGAAGATTTTAAATTCTAAGGCCTCTAATTACATGAAAATCATAGGTAAATTCATCTAAAAATCATGCAATATTTAGAATATTATGAATTTAACTCCCCCTATGATCATGCAATCAAACAAGCATAAATTCACAGATTTGTGCTATAAAAGACACTTAAAACATAATGAATTTATGCAATCTATAACAATCATTAATTAGGCATTTTAAAGTCTAAGCACATAATGATTGAGTAGCTTGCACATACAAACATTAACATGGATTTTACAGATAGAAGGCTTTACTAACTTGTGTTAAGCATTCCCAATTCACCAACCAATCCATTGAATGTTACTTCATCAAGAGGTTTGGTGAATATATCTGCAATTTGTTGCATTGTGGGCACAAAATGTAGCTCCACAGTCCCCTCCTCGACATGTTCTCTTATGAAGTGATACCTGATGTCGATGTGCTTGGTTCTTGAGTGATCTACAGGATTGTTGGTTATGGCAATGGCACTTGTGTTGTCACACATAATTGGAATTTTCTTGTGCTCCATGCCATAATCCTTCAATTGGTTCCTCATCCACAGTATTTGAGCTACACAGCTTCCAGCAGCAATGTACTCAGCTTCAGCAGTAGAAGTAGATACTGTATGTTGCTTTTTACTTTGCCAGGACACCAATCTTCTGCAAAGAAATTGACAAGCACCAGATGTGCTTTTCCTATCAATCCTGCAACCTGCATAGTCTGAATCCGAATAGCCAATAAGATTAAAACTTGTATCTCTTGGATACCAAATCCCTAGATTTGGTGTGCCCTTGAGATACCTAAAAATTCTTTTGACGGCTACAAGATGTGATTCTCTAGGATCCGCTTGGAACCTTGCACATAAACAAGTTGCGAACATTATATCGGGTCTACTTGCAGTTAAATAGAGGAGTGAGCCAATCATACCTCGATAGCTTGTGATGTCAACTGGTTTACCTGATTTGTCTTCATCAAGCTTCGTGGCTGTTGCCATGGGGAGTCTTAGCTGCTGATGCATCTTCTAGATTGTACTTCTTGAGTAAATCTCTGACGTACTTGGATTGACAGATAAAGATACCATCTTTTCTCTGACTGATCTGTAATCCAAGGAAGAAGGACAGCTCTCCCATCATGCTCATCTCATATTTTTCCTGCATTAGCTTAGCAAATTTCTCGCACAAGCGCTCATTAGATGATCCAAAGATAATATCGTCCACATAGACTTGAACAAGTATTAAGTCATTTCTTACATTTTTATAGAACAATGTTTTATCAATTACTCCCCTAGTAAAACCATTTTCAATTAAGAATAAAGATAGGGTTTCATACCATCGTCTTGGGGATTGCTTGAGGCCATAGACAGATTTGAAGAGAAGATACACAAAATCTACATGTTCTGGATCAATGAAGCCGGGCGGCTGTTCCAGATACACCTCTTCTTCTAACTCTCCGTTCAGGAAGGCACTTTTCACATCCATCTGGAAAACCTTGAAGTTCTTATGTGCTGCAAATGCCAAGAACATCCTGACTGCCTCAAGTCTTGCAACCGGTGCATAGGTTTCATCATAATCAATTCCTTCTCGCTGAGAATAACCTTTTGCAACCAAACGAGCCTTGTTTCGTGTTACAAGTCCGTTTTCATCCAGTTTATTTCTGAATACCCAACTAGCTCCAATTACTGATATGTTCTTTGGTCGGGGTACCAGTTTCCAAACTTTCTGCCTTTCAAACTGATTGAGTTCCTCTTGCATTGCAATCACCCAATCAGCATCACCAAGAGCTTCTTCTATTTCTTTAGGTTCAAACTTGGATAAGAACCCAGAATATAAGGAAATATTAGCCAGGTCAGCTCTTGCAGTTCTTCTAGTAGTCACACCAGCATCTGGATCACCAATAATTAATTCAAACGGATGATCTCTATTCCATACCCGTTCTCCTAGAAATTGTCTTGATGATTCAGCTTGACTTTCTGAGTTGTGGTGCTGACTACTTTGATTATTCTCACTAACTCCCCCTGAGTTAGTGCCAGCTCCTACAGAACTACTGTCAACTCGTCTCGAGCCTTGAACAATTGTCCTTGAGCTGCTATTTACTCCCCCTGAGTTGTTGCCGGTTCGTACTGAAGAAGTCTCTCCTGATCTTGTAGAATTAGCTTGTTCACTAGACTCAGGTTCTTCATGTACACTTGGAACATTTAATGGAACAACCAACTCAGGTTCATCTTCAAGATCTTCTAAGTCCAGATTCTGAAATTTTAGGGACTCAGGTTCACTAGAATCTCTTAAAATTGATGAGAGTTTGGTATCGTCGAATCTGACGTTGTAGCTTTCAGTCACTTTTCGATCATTCACTAAGAACACTCTATAAGCTGCCACCACATCTGTGGAATAACCAACAAAGATTCCTTCACGAGCTTTTGATGCAAACTTGCCTAGATTTTCATCATCTATAAGTACATAGCATTTTGCTCCAAAGACATGAAAGTATTTGATTGTTGGTCTTCTGTTGTTCATTAGCTCACATGGTGTCTTTTCTTTATCTTTTATGATCAAGGTTCTATTTTGAGTGTAACAAGCGGTACTCACTGCTTCGGCCCAGAAGTATAGAGGAAGTTTCGAATCATACAACAAAGTTCTTGCTGCTTCAAACAAAGTTCTATTCTTCCTTTCAACTACTCCATTTTGCTGTGGAGTTCTCGGGGCTGAATACTGACGACGTATTCCTTTAGATACACAGAAGTCATTCAGCACTGCGTTTTTGAATTCAGTGCCATTGTCTGATCTAATCATCTTCACAGTAAGTGTTGAAACATTCTCAATTTGAGTGATGTGATCAATGATTAAGAAAGGTACTTCGTCTTTCGTCATTGCGAACAATACCCATGTATACTTGGAGAAGTCATCCACGATTACCAATGCATATCTTTTCCTAGACAAAGATAGGACATTCACTGGGCCAAACAAATCCATATGAAGAAGTTGCAGAGGCTCAGTAATACTAGAAATTTCTTTGCTTTTATGCGATGCTCGCTTCGACTTTCCCATTTCACAAGCTTCAAAGAGTCCTTTCGGAGTGAACTCCATTTGAGGTAGATCTCTCACCAATTCTCGCCTCGCGAGAGCATTCATCGTTTTGAAGTTTAAGTGAGATAGCTTTTTGTGCCATAACCAGCTTTCATCATCCGAGGCTTTGCTGTAGAAACATGTGACCTCATTCTGATTTGCTGAATCCATATCTGCAACAAAAAGATCTGCCTTTCGAACTCCTCTCAAAGCTAATGAGCCTTCCTTGATGTGAGTGATTGATACACCTTTCTTGTTGAATACAATTTCGTAACCTTTGTCACAGAATTGACTGATACTCAACAGATTGTGCTTCAGTCCCTCAACATAGGAAATATCTTCTATGATGACATTGCCAGTTTTCAGTTTGCCATATCCCTTTGTCACACCTATGCTGTCATCTCCAAAGGTAACATAAGGGCCAGCCTTCATAACCAACTCTGTAAGCAGGGACTTGTTTCCAGTCATATGCCTCGATGCTCCACTGTCTAGCACCCATATAACTTTATTTCTATTCTGCTTATAGCCCTGCAATGACAGATTGGTTAGACATTCTTCGGAACCCAACTTTGATTGGGCCCGGCTTTTCGATAAGATCGAGAATCAACAGATTTAACAACAGGAGATGCACTTTTCTTAACATTACTAGAGCTTTCGACTTTCCCCTTTCCTTTCTCAGACTTGACAGATTTGTCAGTCTTAGGAGAAGGTTTGTCACTCCTAACTTTAGGAGGACTGACAGTCTTGGCTCTCACATGCTTTTTCTTGATGTTTGAACTAGCAGCAGTATTTGAGCATGACTGGCTAGATGCATTCATTAAATGCACAAAAGTTTGCATGATGTTAAAAGTGCATGGCATACAATTAGGTCGACCACACTGTGCATGATTCTGATGCAGATTATTCATTGTATGTGTGGTAGGCATGGCATGTGCAGCAGGAACATTTATATTAGCTTTACATGCATAAGAAAGATGTTCAGTAGATTTACAGTGATAACATGCTTTCTTTATTCGTTCAGCCTTAACCTCTTTTATGCCTTTTTCTTTCTTTCCTTGTTGTTTAACAGCCTTAGCTCCTAATCCTAGTCTAGATTCATCTCTAGGGAAATTGATTTTAACTTGTTTGATAGGAGTTATAGGTTGTGCTTTCTGGCGATCTTCCATCTCAATCTCATATCTAGCTATCAATTCAGTCTCTTCTTCTTCTATTCTAGGAACAAGATGTTTGTAGATAGGTTTGACAGCTGATTTAAGAACGCTAGGTGTTTCTTTTTTAAGGTCACTGGAACTAGGGTCAATAGGTCTCTTTCCTTCTTTCTTAGGAAGGTCAGAATAATCAAGTCCTATACCTACTCCAGTTGTCTTCTTAAATGTGTCATTATCTACATACACTTTACTAGCAGCTAGTTTGTAAGCTTCGCATTTAGTTTCTAACTCAGCTAGTTTGTCCCTAAGACATGCTTCTACTTCTTCCTTAAGGACGAGCTTGTGTTCCAGAGATTTAATAAAGTCTCTTAGGGAAGTATCTACAGTGCAAGCAACCTCTAACTCTTCCACTTTTGCCTCAAGCATTCTGCTTTTGGCAACAAGTGTTTTCTGTTCCTTTTGAGAAGAGTCTAGACTTTTGCACAACATATAGATCTCTTCACTAAGAGCCCCGTTCTGTTCCTTATAATCATCAATGGACATTTCTACTTTAAGGGTTAGAACTGGTACCTCTGGTTCCTCTGATGTCTCAGCCATGAGGGCAAAGTTTGCTACATGAGTAACATCTTCCTCATCTGAATCATCCCAAGCTCTTCCTTCTGTCACCAATAAAGCTCGTTTTCCATGTCTTTCCTTCACCAGCGATTCATACTTGCTTTTGAGGGCTTCATATGTCTCTTTTGGATAAGTCTGTTTAGGTTTTTTGCAGTCCGAGGCAAAATGTCCATCTTCACCACAATTATAGCATTTGAACTTCATTTTGAAATCCAAAGGAGATTTGTAGCTTGTATTCTTGCCTTTTCCTCTATAGCCTGACGAACTACCACCACCCTTAGCAGCCCGATAGTAAGATGAAGAATTTCTCTGTGGTCGGTTGCTCTTTCTGAATCTCATGTTGCTGAACTTCCTTGCCATGTATGCCACGACACTATCGTCCATGTTGTCCAGCTCTTCTTGGGTGTAGTAGTCATCATCACTGTTAGATGTGCACTCGTCATCATTATCAACTTGATGTGGTGCAAGTGATGATTTAGGCTTTGCTGCAACCATTGCCTTCTTAGACTCTTCCTCATCAGCAACTAATCCTGATGCAGTTTCTTTTCCTTTTGAATCATTGTCCCATGCTTGATCTTGAAGTGTTTCCAGCTCATAGGTCTTTAATATTCCATAATATTCTTCCAGAGAAGTTGTATGCAAATCTCTGGTTTCTCTTATTGCGTAGACCCTATGTTCAATGCTTTTTGGCTGGTTCCTCAGATATCTCGTATTAGTCTCAACCATGGGGAGAGTTACACCTCTCAGATTCAAATCCAATACCAACTGACTGAATCGTAGATAGACGTCTGTTATGCCTTCTCCTTTTCGTATTCTAAAGGTGTCATACTCCATCTTGAGTATGAGTGTCTTGTTACTTCTAACCTCTGCAGATCCTTCCATGACAACTTCTATCTTGTCCCAAATCTTCTTTGCTGTAGTCAGACCTTTGACTATGTTGAACATTTCATGATCAAGAGATTCCATCAAGGTTTGTCGTACGGCAGTATCACAAGCTATTTGTTCCTTGTCAGCATCTGAAAACTCCGAGGCCTTTTTACGTTCAGACCGAGGTGCTATAACCACCCCTCCTTCCGTATGCGCAGGAATAACCACCATTGGAACAAATTTACCCTTGTCAAGGACTTCCAGATATTCAGGGTTAACAGTCTCTAAATAAAGTCTCATTCTGAAAACCCATTCTTCATAGTAATCTCGGTTGAACATTGGGATCTTGAATGCATTTTTAGGAGCCATTTCAATTCTGGTCACTAAAAGTTTCTAAGTACCCAAGACTAGGCTATGTAGAATATTTATGTAGAACTTTTGCCTAAGTCGAAATTTCTCTAAGTAGAAATTTTGCTCAAGTCGAACTTCACTAAGTAGAAATTGTCCAAGTCGAAATTCTATGTAAAAAATCTCAAGTAGAAATTCTATGTAGAACTTTTGTCCTTAGAATAAATTTTCAGCAGATTACTTTAATATTGAATAAACAATATTATCTCTTTAACAACTTTTGACTTTTGATGCTTTATTCACCTAACACACCTAACCCACGTGCTAGGTACTGAGTATGTCTTGTTACACTTTCGGCCGTGAATAATGCAAATCAAAAAGTGCAAAAACACCTTTTTATTCTTTTACTATTTATCTGTTTGAAAAGGAGATCAAAAAGTTGTTGGGTTGTCTTCTTTGATAAGAACAGATGATTAACACTCAAGAACACCAAATATGAAAGTACCCAGATTAATTCACAAAAATTAATTAAAATACACCCAAGCTAAATAATCACACCTGGAGTATTTAAATAATTTTTTTCGGATGAGTTTTCACTACCAACGAATTAAAGCACACTTTTCAAGAAAATGAAAAGTAGATCTAGAAAATGAAAACTCACGATTCTTCTACCAAACACAAGGATCTATGTTTTGTATGTTAAACATATAGCTCTGATACCAATTGTTAGGTCCAAATGTGTTGTAGAGGGGGGGGGGGTGAATACAACTTTTCGAAAATGAGAAGCAATAAATACGATGGAATAAACGAACACACAGATTCAAGGAATATATGTCTTATATATAACTTGAAATGGTTGCTACAACATTCATTACAAAGTATAACAGAAGTTCAGAGAGAAGTGAATGATACTAAGCTCCGTGAATACACTCTCTCTCTTTTACTTTTGTTTCTCTCAAGAATTACTCACTAACTAAAACATTACACAAGTACTTCTATTTATACTACATGTAATCTATGTCCTGTAGTCTTCAAAGACTAAGATATACGTGGCCCAATGATGTCCACATAAATCTTGTCTTATCTTGAAAGCTTGGAAATCTGCCAATCAGAAGATGCCATGAGTCATGTTGAAGCTGCACTCTAAGTAGAACTTCTACTTGAGAATTTCTACTTAGCCATCTCGAATTTCTAAGTAGAACTTCTACTTAGAAACTTCTACTTGGTCATCTAGAATATTTAGTACTTAGAAAATATTCTGGTCTTCAACTTGAAACTTCAATGCACATCTTGAACTTGTGATATCTTCATGTCTTCTTTATTCTTCACCAAGCTCTTGAATATGGATCTTTATTACTGACATAAACTTGCTATCAATGTCCTGACACTTGATGCACTGGTCTGGTTCATAAGTGACTAGTCTTGATAGTGTTTTTGCTTCTTGAACAAATTACCATATCCAATTAGTAATGTGGCTTTCCAATATTTGCTTTCCTTCTTGTTCACTTGAAATCAATTGGTCTTATTGATACTGATAGTTATGATCTTGATTCTTGGCTTTTAAAATCACTGAGGCATGAACAACTTTGACTTGAACTTCTCTCAATGATTTCTTCTTGACTTGATCATAGTTAACATGTTGAATTGTATCAATTACCTTGTCTTCATTTAGTGTTGATTTCTTTGTGACTTCTTGTTCTTGATTGTCTTCTGGTTAAGTATCTTTTCCTTTAGTTGAGTTACATTAGTTATAGTGTTACAAGTTTACACACTCTGCCTTTCACATTGTGTCAACACTATATATTTTTATAAAATTTTAATTATAGCTTATAGCCCGTGCAAGGCACAGACCACATTCTAATTCATATAATATCTTTCAAATTTTGTGATAGAGTCTTTTCAATTCTTCTATCAATCTACTTTACCTTTCATGTGCAACGGTCAATTGAAAGTCAACAATTAATAACTGTTATTAAAAATAATACATATATATATTAAAAATAAAAAATATATATATGTATTAAATATAATATATATTAAAAAAATATTATATATTAAAAATATTATATATATATATATATATATATATATATATATTAAAAATAATAAATTTATATTAAAAATAATATAAATTATATAATATATATATTAAAAATAATTATATATATATTCGGGTCAGTTTCGGGTTACCCGAAACCAACCCGATTTTTCGGGTCAAGTTAGGGTCAACCCGAAACCGACCCGAACCCGAAAAATATAAACCCGAAACCGACCCATGAGGGTTGGGTTCATGTCGGGTTCATGTCGCGGGTCCAAAATTGTCAGCCCTAGTGGTATTAGGTCAATTTAGGATCGAAGAGTGCTATACCCATGGCAATCCCCGACTTCGGACATAATCGCTGAACCTGTCCCGGTTCCTGAACGAAGATTATTTTGCATTCTCATTCTCATCCCCCAAATTTCTATTTTACATTATTCCCTATTTCCCATACTGAAACAGAAAAATTTCCTAAATTCCCAACCTAAATGGGAAGGGGATCGGATTGCGGTCGGACGGGATGAGTGAAATGGGATGGGTAAAATTCTCATCCATATGTGTACCAAGTGAATTTGTTTGCGTTTGTCATGAGCACAACAAACATGAATAAATATTATAATTTATTATTTCACAAAAAATACTATTATACATGTATCAGAAATCAAAATTTGAATTTATATCATTTCGTGTACAATGTGAATTTGTGTCGTATTTTCGTATCACATACATAATACAAAAAGAATACTTTACAGTTTTAAAATTTCATGAAAATATAATAATAATAATAATAATAATAATAATAATAATAATAATAATAATAATATGAGTTGAAAATATTTTTTTGATAGTTTTATCATGCATAAATTTAAAAAAAATGTAGGTATCAGAAATTGTTATGATGTAGTGGTTGTGTCATGTGTGCATAAATTTAAATTGTTTGTATGATAGGGGAGATTATAAAATCAATTCCTAATAAAAATATTTTTTAACATTAACATAAAGAGGGGTATGTTGATAAATTACTAAATTGGCTTGAAAGAGCATTTTCGTCTATAATATATATAATATTAAATGAAAAAACATTATTTCCTTTTTTTTCTTTGAAATTATTTCTAAAATAAATGTTAAATAAAATGTAGAATTAAGGGTATTTAAGAATCTAATGGATGAGTTCCAAAATTTTCATCAAGGGGACTTGTAGCATGATGGTCATGGTGTAACCATAAAGTAGATTCCTAGCAAGAGGTCATGAGTTCAATCCATGGCAACAACAATATTTTTAATATATTTAAAAAATTTGGGGATATTTTAGTAAATTACTAAATGGGATGGAAAAGCATGTTGGCATATAATATATATAAAGGATATGCTCTTGTATCAACATTGTATCACTGTGATAAGATTGCACGCTGACTAAATTTTGCACATTTATGAATAATATGCTCTTGTATCAACATTGTATGTAGCATGGTAGTACGGACCCAATGGTGTCATCGGTGGAAGAATATTTGGAACGACCAAATTTCAACGATATGATTCTTGGCCAACTTGAAACTGTAAAAGTATGGATGCTAAATGGTTCAAGGGGTGAACTTCATCTGATTAAGCTTTTGCTTGCAACCTCCCCTTCGCTTAGATGGATGAAACTCGAGGTCAACAGGACTGATCCAAAAGAAGAGTTGAGGATTTTACGAGAGTTGATGCGGTTCCCAAGAGCATCCTCAGCTGCAGAGTTAATATTGACTTGACTAGTAGCAGTATGCTATGAATCCAGCAAGGCCATACAACACACTCACATATGCAAGGAGGCCCAAGTGAAAGCCCAAGTTAATTAAGTTATTATCCTTAAGTTATTATCAAATGTCAGCCCAATATGTGAAGGGTATTTGTGTCTTTATGTAATAAACAGGGGTTATAGTCAAGGGAAAGTGAATTAGGGTTATCATCTGATTGTTGTGTAACGTGTTGGATTTGGAGACGCCCCCTTCTCGAAGTGTGGGGATTGTATTCCAATCTCTCTATTTCTGTCCATTAAATCTATGGTTTTGTGATTTCCATTGTATTGATTATTGTGGTGTGAGTGGATTCACAGCAGTTGGTATCAGAGCAAAAAGGTCTGGCCGTGGATCGAAAATGGTAGCGCCGCTATCAAATCAAGCACGTATCGAGTTTTTGGAGCAAGGTCTGGGCGATCTCCGTTCTTCCATCAAGAACGAGATCTCTGCGGCCGTTAACGCAGCGGTTGATCAACTCACCTTGGTCATGGAACAAACAACTCAGATATTGGAGGCACGAGTAGCGAGGTCACGGGAACAGAACGATGGGTTAATAAACGCCCTCAGAGATGAACAACTCAAATTACAAGAGGAAGTGAGGTCGTCGCTCACGTCTCTCCGTGAAAATGAGGGTACTCATAGGTTTGGAGGCTTGTCATCGGATCTAAATGGGAGGAAAAACCAGGGTATTCAGATGGGCGAGGTGGAGTCAGGTCGACCCGAAGGATCATCTAACGGGTCGGGTCGGTATGGGGCGGGTATGGGTCAAACCGGTTCGGGTACTGATGAAATGCTTACAAACCGAGGGGGTGGAAATTTTGGGGGAACAAGTTGGAGACATAAGAAATTAGATTTGGTAGTGTATTCGGGTCCAAATCCCGATGGGTGGATACTTCGAGCTGAGAGGTATTTCAGTTTTTACCGATTGACAGAGGAAGAGAAATTAGAAGCGGCAGTTGTGTCATTGGATGGGGATGCCTTATTATGGTATCAATGGGAGCATGGTCGTCGTCCGATTCGAAGGTGGGAGGAATTGAAAGGAATGTTGCTACATCAATTCCGACCATTATCGTCCGGTACTCTCTATGAACAGTGGCTTAATCACAAACAATCGTCGGGTGTTATTGCATATCAGAGGCGGTTTATTGAGCTAATGGCGCCATTGACGGGTATTCCCGAAGAGATAGCGAAAGGGCAGTTTATAAATGGTTTGAAGGAGGAAATTCGGGCGGAGGTGCGGTTGTTGGGGCCACGGAATTTAGATCATGCTATGGAATTAGCAGTCAAAGTAGAAGACAAGTTCAACTGTGGGAGTCTTAGGCGAAACGAGCAGAAGGGATCAATTCCGAACTACTACTCAACCGTCTCTTACAGTCCTTCGTCTGGTAATTCTGCGCATTCGTCTTTTAAATCACACACACATTCGTTGTCCCCATCTGGCCGTTCAATATCGTCTTATTCTCAAGGTTCATCCAGTCCTACCAGTTCGGTCAGTCAACTATCACCCTATGTACCGGTTGCACGGCCGTTGGGGGTGGTTAGGAGGTTGAGTGACAAGGATTTTCAGGCGAAAAGGGAGAAGGGAGAATGTTTCCGCTGTGATGAGAAGTGGAGTACGGGGCACCGTTGTTAGAAGAAAGAACTTAGTGTAATTTTACTACAACCAGAGGAAGGGGAGGGAGATGATGACTATGTTGTAGAGTTGGGTAAAGGGGCGGACGAACAAGTAGAGGAGGGACAGGTTCAACCAGAAATCTCTTTGAACTCGGTGGTAGGCATTACCAGCCCAAAAACACTGAAGATGTTAGGGAGTATATTGGGGCAGGAGGTGGTGGTAATGGTCGACCCGGGGGCCACTCATAATTTGATTTCCCTCGATACGGTGCAAAAACTTGGTCTACCGGTGATACCTTCTAAGGCGTTTGGCTTGTCCTTGGGGACGGGTGAGGCGGTACAAGGGGAAGGGGAATGCAAATTAGTGGTACTTCAGTTGGCGGGGATCACTATCATTGAAGATTATTTACCCTTGTCCTTGGGAAATTCAGACATCATTCTGGGGGTACAATGGTTAGAAAAGTTGGGTACCATGTCCACAAATTGGAAGACACAGACCATTAAATTCAGGCTAGGGACGGAAACTGTTACCCTAAAAGGAGACCCAACATCAGGAAGGACACGTATCTCTCTTAAGGCTATGATAAAAACCTTGAGGAAGGAAGGCGGAGGGTATTTGGTGGAGTGTAATAGTTTAGTCGCAAGAGGGATACAACAGCCAAGCCAAGCGCAAGCTCTTCATGTACCCGAGTTCTTACAGCCAACCGTTCATGAGTTTTTGTCGGTTTTCAAAGCACCAAAAGGGCTTCCACCGTCCCGTGGGCATGAGCATGGAATTACGTTGAAAGAGGGAGTAGACCCAGTAAGTGTCCGTCCATATAGATACGCCCAAACACAAAAGGATGAGATAGAGGCTTTGATTGGTGACATGCTTAAGGCTGGTATTATTCATCCCTCTTCAAGCCCTTTTTCCAGCCCCGTGTTGTTAGTTAAAAAGAAAGACGGATCGTGGCGGTTTTGTGTTGACTATAGGGCCCTTAATAAAAGCACAGTGGCGGATAAATACCCCATTCCCATAATTGAAGAGTTACTTGATGAGTTGCACGGTGCTAAGGTATTTACTAAGTTGGACTTGAAGTCCGGTTACCACCAGATTCGGGTCAAGACGGAAGATGTGCCTAAGACGGCATTTCGTACTCATGAGGGGCATTACGAATTTCTCGTAATGCCATTTGGGTTAATGAACGCCCCCGCCACCTTCCAAGCATTGATGAACTCGGTTTTCAAGCCCTACCTACGGAGGAGTGTGCTAGTCTTTTTTGACGACATATTGGTGTATAGCCCGTCGCATGAGCAACATGTCCATGATGTTCACCAGGTCTTAGTAATGATGAAAAAGCACCAGTTGTTTGCAAATGGTGGTAAATGTGAATTTGGGCAGGGGCAGCTGAATTACTTGGGGCATGTCATTTTGGAAAATGGAGTGGCAATGGACATGGACAAGGTCCAGGCGATGCAGAAATGGCCTATACCACGGAACATCCGAGAGTTGAGGGGATTCCTTGGCCTCACCGGATATTACAGAAAGTTTATCTCGAATTATGCAAGCATAGCAAGACCACTAACGGATCAGTTGCGTCACGAACGGTTTGGGTGGAATAAGGAAGCGATGAAGGCATTTTCAAAGTTAAAAGGGGCTCTAATGACAGCACCCATATTAGCCATGCCTGATTTTGCTAAAGACTTTGTGGTGGAAACGGACGCATCCGGATTTGGGTTAGGTGCAGTATTATTGCAAGAGGGACACCCAATTGCATACTACAGTAAAGTGTTGGGTCCAAGGGGACGACTTAAATCGATATACGAAAAAGAACTTATGGCAATTGTATTAGCTGTGCTCAAATGGAAGCATTTTCTTTTGGGGAGACATTTCCTCATACGCACTGACCAACAGAGTTTGAAATACTTGATGGAGCAGCGGGAGATAGGCCCTGACTACCAGAAATGGGTTAGCAAATTAATGGGGTATAATTTCACCATTCAGTATAAGAGTGGGCCTTCGAACAGGGTGGCTGATGCCCTTTCTCGTGAGTTTATTAGCGAAGTGGAATTGAGTTCTATATGCATGACTGGGGGAAGCGATTGGAGTCAGTATTCCAGCAGTGTACGAGCAGATAAGTTCATTTCGCAGCTTATATCAGATATACAACAGGGCAATCCAGTAGCAAAGGGGTACTCAGTAGAGCATGGGGATCTACGTTACAAAGGGAGGTTAGTTATACCTGCCAAGTCGCCACTGTGTTTAGCCATTCTTCATGACTACCACGACTCACCACTGGGGGGACATTCAGGAGAATTTAAAACATACAAGCGAATAGCTTCGGAGTGGTTTTGGCCCGGGATGAGAAAAGACGTGTCCAAATACGTCCAGCAATGCGGGACATGTCAACAGGCCGAGTCATCGTCGCTGAGCCCGGGAGGGTTGCTGCAACCGCTTCCAGTCCCTAACCAGGTATGGGACGAAATATCTATGGATTTCGTTGAAGGACTTCCGAAATCTCAGGGTGTAGATTCAATAATGGTTGTGGTCGACCGCTTAACCAAGTATGGCCATTTTATAGCACTAAAACATCCGTTTACAACTGTGACCGTGGCAGAAATATTTGCTAAAGAAGTAGTACGCCTCCACGGGTTTCCATCCTCAATTGTTTCTAACAGAGATCGCGTGTTCTTAAGTCTGTTTTGGTCTGAACTATTCAGGCTACAAGGCACAGCTTTACAGAAAAGCACGACATACCATCCGCAATCGGATGGACAAACGGAAGTGGTAAACAAGTGCGTAGAGACTTATTTAAGGTGCTTCATACAAGGGCACCCCAAATCTTGGTCGAAGTGGCTTTCGTGGGCCGAGCTATGGTATAACACATCAACACATGTTTCAACGGGATATACCCCGTTCAAAGCCTTGTATGGCCGCGAACCTCCTTCTCTAATCAGGTATGTACAAGGGGAAACAACAGTAGCCACATTGGAAGATCAATTGATTGAGAGGGATGCGGTTCTGGATGATTTAAAAGCTAACTTAATTCGAGCCCAGCATAGAATGAAAGTGTACGAGGACCGATCTCGAAGGGAGGTGGAGTTTGCAGAAGGGGAATATGTGTACTTGAAACTTCAACCGTACCGCCAACAATCGTTAGCTCGAAGGCCATTTGACAAGTTGGCTGCACGCTATTATGGCCCATTTCTCATCATTGAGCGAATTGGTCCCGTGGCTTACAAACTTCGGCTGCCGAAAAGCTCTCGCATACACCCCGTTTTCCATGTTTCGCTGTTGAAGAAGGCAGTGGGATCTGCTAGTGTGATTAATCAGTTACCACCGGTCTTAACTAGATCATTGGAACTTGACAGCATTCCAGAACAGGTGCTAGGAATGAGAATGGCCCAGGCAGGTTCACCAAATGAGAGGGAAGTATTGATCAAGTGGCAGGGGATGACAGAAGCAGAGGCCACCTGGGAGCAGTTTGAAAATATTAACAAAATTTTTACTTCTTTCCACCTTGAGGACAAGGTGGTGGTTTGGGTCGGGGGTAATGCTATGAATCCAGCAAGGCCATACAACACACTCACATATGCAAGGAGGCCCAAGTGAAAGCCCAAGTTAATTAAGTTATTAACCTTAAGTTATTATCAAATGTCAGCCCAATATGTGAAGGGTATTTGCGTCTTTATGTAATAAACAGGGGTTATAGTCAAGGGAAAGTGAATTAGGGTTATCATCTGATTGTTGTGTAACGTGTTGGATTTGGAGACGCCCCCTTCTCGAAGTGTGGGGATTGTATTCGAATCTCTCTATTTCTGTCCATTAAATCTGTGGTTTTGTGATTTCCATTGTATTGATTATTGTGGTGTGAGTGGATTCACAGCACAGTAGTGGTGGCAGATTTGTCGGGGAAGCAAGGGTTAAAGACTTGAAGCATAAAAAGTGCATAATGGTTTATTTTGTGGAGCAACTCTTACAAGCAATGATATTGTAGATGTATCATTCCCATGACCTAATACTGTACTGGAGTCGATCCTCATTCCTCTAATCCTATATTAAAAACATATGTAACTATAAGAAAAACAGGTGCATTGACATTTTGTGTTGCACATATCATGGGGTTTCCCATAATTCTGTTCAGCAAGCTATTGAAATTAGAACTATTCGGTGAACTAGTTATTAATCAAATATCAAGTGTTTGAGGGAATCAAGGATTACAAGTGTGTATTGAATGATGAATCTTTAACAGCTAGCTGTTGCAGATCATATAGCTGTCTCACTAGACCATCTGAACAGCTAGTTGTGGTTTTGGTACGCTTGAAGGAGACCAAAGTGAATAATATTGTTGCTGAAGTTTTGGATCTCAAAGAGGCGCTAAGTTAGGTTAAAGCCAAAATTGGACTAATACCATTGTCGAGTGTAATTGTTTAAACGTGGTACAAGTTGCAAGATATTCTTCTTAGATGATATCTTCCTTTGGTTCAATTACTCATTTATTAAGGATTACAAGTGTCAATTGAACATATTAATGAATAATAAACTTTTAATGAACATAATAAGGACTTAACCCGATATTTTAGGGGGCGATTTTTATATTAAAATTTTAAAAAATTTAAAATTTAAAATAATTTAAATTTTCTATTATAAAATATATTAAAAAAACAAAAAATAATTCCATATTGTGTTACGAACATTTAAATTGAGTAGAATAATAATTAGAAATGTTTATAATCTTTAAAAACTGTCAAAAATATCAATATGAAAATTAAAAAATTAGAAGAAATAATGTTAAAAGTTGGAAAACAAAGATGAAAAGTAACTCAAAACACCCAGCAGAGGTTCGAACTCGGGCTTGCAGGGAAAAAGGCAAAGCCTTGAACTAGCTCAACTGCAGACAAAACACAACTATCATGTGTACTACTATGTTTATATTTCCAAACTTAGAGGGGGCCTGGACCCCTGTCTCCGTCACTGCTTAACCTGATGGTACTATTTTTTGTGTTTAATAAAAAAATAGAAATAATAATATTTAGTTTAAAAAAAAAGGAAATAATAATATTTATAAGTTAAAAGTTAAAATAGCAATAAAAAAAATATTTCTCACTCTTAAATGATATAAACGGGCTTGGGCCAAACGGCCCAAACATTTTATTGCAAATATACTACTCCAAAACTTAGTAAAAAACAACAAAAATCATAAACTTTTCAGCTTTAAACCCTAAAAAAGCTCTTATTCTACCACTCGAATCAGCGGTACTACAATCACAAATTCACAATCCGCAAAACACAGGTTTGAAATACCTAAAGTTCATGTTTTAGATAATGAATTTATCTGTACAATCACAAACTCAAGTTAATTTTTGTTTAATTCAATATTATGTGGATTGCATGAGTATTAAACTTGATTAATCAGCATTAATTTCTGCCAATATTGTCATCAATTTGTTATAGTACGTAGTCGTTTGCGTAAGTGATTATTCGATCATGAAGCTGAATAGATTGTACAAATTATAATGCTGCTGGATACTTCTAGTAATTAATATCCTTTTAATTTGATACTTGTCTCTCTTAATATTCAGAAGCATGGCCAGTGATGCTAAAACAAGCCGACGACTCGGCGATGCAATTGATAGACTCAACAACTTGCCTGGTGATCAGTTTATAGACCGCATACTAGTATACTTGCCGATTCAGGACGTAGCAAGAACAAGTATTCTCTCCAAAACATGGAGGGATATATGGAGGATGCACCCATTTCTAGTTTTTAATGACGATTTTTTCGCTAGATTTTTCTCTAGGAATGATAAACTAGCTCAGCTATCTAAAGCTTCAGGAACCATCACAGATATTCTTTTACTTCACCGTGGTCCCATTTTGAAGTTCCATCTCTCCATCCCTCCAGATTCTCCTCGTCACCAATGTCTACGTACAGATTTTTGGATTCAGTACCTATCAAATAATGGTATTAGAGAATTGGAAATTTTTAATAAAACAATAATTCCATACAGAATGCCCTCGTATTTGTTTTCCTGTTTGGGATTATGTTATTTGACTCTCAGTAAATGTATACTGAATCCGCCTCCTAGATTTGGGGGATTTTGTAATCTGATTAGTGTGAAACTCACCGATGTCTTAATCACTGCTGAAATGTCTTTTGGGACTAAGCTTGAACAACTGATCCTGGAAAGATGCACTGGGATTGAACATTTGGGTTCTCTATTTATACCTGATAACAATCTTGGTGTGTTAATGATCACTGACAGTCGAGAACTTGATTGGGAATTGTTTGAATGCACTGAAAAGTTGAAACTTAGTAGTCTAATGCTGACCGGAGTGGCAAATTCTAAGAAGAAAGTCATCAATTTGGAGAAGCTGATCAGCAATATGCCTAGAATCAATAGTCTTCTCTTTGATGGCCATTTCTGCAAGGTAAAGTGAATGTCCTACAAATTTTATTAATTCATATCGTCGTCGATAATGATCAGCATTACATGTCATCCTGCCAAATATGTCCAACTTCTTGATTCCTTTTTCGATATACATATATATGTATGTCTGCAGTTTTCGGAACCAGGTGCAGCTATATCGGAAAGGCCTATATCTAAAATGGAGAACATGAATTCTCTGTCCTTTGAGGGTGTTGAATTTCATGATTTGGTTCAGATTCAGCATGTTCTTTGCTTGATCGGAAGTTCCCCCAATCTGCAATATCTTTTGATAGAACAGGTGAGAACTAGTATTATATTTGACGCACTCAAAGAGCGGCACTATTGGACATGCTCTTGGAAACTATTTTAGCATTCACTACTATCATGCAAATATAATTCTCTAAATCTGGACAACTTATATTTTATTATCAAAATAGATTTACCATAAATTATAAGCATAGGTTTACTATCAATATCTATGAGACTTTCGTCAATCCTGCTCGTGAGATCTTCGACTAATGTTTCTCTTAGTGAAGCTGATATAGCACAACTATATCTGTGCATGCCTAGAGTATGATTAGGCACTAACTGTGTTTGTAAAATGTTGCATGTCTGTCTTGCACGTAGGGACCTAAAGTAAAGAGCTTGGTTGGTATGGAGGAGGTTTCATCAATCGAACTGTTTTTGCAATCACCAAACTCCGTTGACATGATTCTCTACCAACTTAGAAATGTCGAAATACGGTGCATATTTGGTTCCAGGAACGAGTTGCAGTTCATTCAGTTTTTGCTTGCATCCTCTCCTTCACTTGGACGTTTGACCTTTACGTACGATACTTCGATCAGTGATCCTAGAGAAAAGTTGAGGATTTCACGAAAGATAAAGCAATTTCGTAGTGCATCTACAGCTGCACAGATTGTTTGGAAATAACTCCCAGATGTTTAGATGTCGAAGCATATAAACTTTTTTTAAATTGCATATTTTGTTGGGCAGCCCTATAGCAGGCAACTGTACTTCCCAAGCTTTGATTTCCTATTTTTCAGCCATATTCTTCATTTTCGGTAGATCTTCATGTTGCTAAATGTTCAAGTTCCTGACGTAAAAAGGCGACCATTCACTCAATCATGACTGCACAGTGAACTGATTTACAGTGCCGGCCTGCAGGACCAGTACTGACAGTGCGACCGCACTAGGCCCACTGGATCCGTGGGCCCAAAATAATTTTAGTTTACACATTATTAGTTAAGTATGCACGAGTTCACTCAGACGTTCAACAAATTCCTTGAATCATTGCATTTATCATCATGCGGTCAGTTCTACCAAAATTTTGTATTCCTTAAAAACTTCATTTTTTATCATTCTTGTTTATTTGTTTATTTGTTATGTATAGATTGTTAACTAGTAGGGAACCTGAGATATATCTCAGAGAGATACTCCCTCTGTCCCAACCAATTGTTTACACTTTCCTTTTTGGGACGTCCCAACCAATTCTTTACGTTTCCTAAAATAGTAAGTTTTGACACTATTACACCCACTACTTCACTTATTTTAACAATACTTTACACTATTACACCCACTACTTCACTTATTTTAACAATAAAATCACTATTACACCCACTACTTCACTTATTTTAACAATAAAATCACTATTACACCCACTACTTCACTTATTTTAATCTTAATTCTTGGTCTCCGTGTTAAAAGCAAACGATAACAAATCGTTGGGACGGAGGGAGTAGTATAATTTTATATGTAAATATGTGTGGGCATTTTTGTAAAATCAAGATTTGTTTAAAATTTTATTAATTAGTACTGCGAGCCCAATAAAGTGTATCTCAGGAAAGTTCCCTGAGATTAATCTCAGGGTCCTTTTTCTCTTTTTTATTTCTCTTATCAAATAATATAACCTGAATATGAATAATTTCAATAATTTCATGTTTTATTAATCAGACATTACTAATCAAAATTTTTAGGACGGTTGATATTGATTTCAGCATATAAATGATTTTCGTGAATCAATGATGTTGCGATTATAAGCATTGTTAGTTGCAATGACATTTTGAAGCCTATTATAATACTAACCAAATCATAACCATTTTACTGGAAAAATATTTAATTATAAAGACACAACTATCCAAGATAATTTTTTCTTTGACGAAACTATCCAAGATAATCTTAACAACATAATCTGTATTTATTTTAACAATTTTTTTTATAAAAGGGCCCTAAATTGTATTATCGCATTATATAAAAATAAAGATATTAGAATTTTAATGGCCATGAGTTGAACTATCTTTCATTAATTTGATTTTATGTAAATTTGATCAAATTCATTTAATTACGAGGAAAAATAATTTGATACATTTCAGATAACTTTTCCGAATAAAATTTGTTGTATTTTGATACATACAATTTTCTGATATGCACATTCATTTTAAATATTATTTTGATATGCACAAGTTTTTATAATATGAAATGATTTTATTAAATTTCTAAATTCTCTATTCATATTATATGTGACCCATATTAATAACTAGAGTATAAAATTAATAGAAACAGTGGTTAATTTGAACTATAAAATATAAAATAGAAATTTAATATATTTAGAAATACAGCATTTTATAATTAAAATAGAGAATTCGTATTTAATGAGTTGAAAAATTTTGATTGGTGGAGATTTTTGTATATGCAGGGAGTCCATCCAATCAAAATTTGACATCACACTAGAAAAATCGATAAAGAAATACTCTCTAAAATTACCTCAGACGGCCACGTCTCCCCCCCCCCTCTCTCTCGCGAGCTTATTATGCTCTCCCACCTCAAGTCACCGACTCACCGTTACTGGTACCACAACCACTAAAGCACAGGTATGCAATTATAACATATGAATTTGTTTAATTATATCTACCATGACTTTTGATATATATATATATATATGATTTATTCATTTTTTGTATGTTTTGATGATTTTTTTTCTGTTTAAATGTTGAAATTAATGGTTTAGATTAATTTTGAATTTTATTGAGCTGGATTGAAGTTGTTTTACTTGAAATTGTATAGAGAATTGCCTGTTTTACTACTAATTCAAGTGATTGTTGTTGAAATTTTGTGCTATGATCGACTTATTTATATTGTATATGTGAATTAATGTTTTCTCGAATGACTTAATTGATGGACTATTGAACTTAGCTAATATGTCTGAATTTATTAAAGTTTTAGGTTTTCTACTTTTGTGTTAGAAGCAATATAACAACTTCTGGCTAATTATTTTTGGTTCTATGTCTCATTTATTTCTAGTAGCATGGCCAGTGATGCTAAAATAAGGCGAGTTGATTGTGCAACTGCAGTCGATAGAATAAGCAGCTTGCCTGGAAACGTAATAGAACTCATCCTAGAACGCTTGCCATTGTACGATGCAGCAAGAACAAGTGTTCTCTCTAAAACATGGAGGGGTATGTGGGGAATATACCCAAATCTAGTTTTTGATGCGGCGTTTTATTCGCAGCTGGTTTCTAAGATGAATAACCAAGTTCGGGTATCCAAAGTTACAAGAATCATCAGTAATATTCTTTTAGTTAACCATGGCCCCATATTGAAATTCCATCTTTTAATTCCTCAATTCATGCTTCTCCATCAAGATGCGGCTTTATGGATTAAAAACATATCAAATCTTGGGGTCAAGGATTTCATGCTTTGTAATAAAGAATCATTTCCCTACAAAATGCCCTCTTATTTGTTTTCCTGTTTGGAGTTAACTCATTTGAGCCTCACTAATTGTCTACTCAATCCACCCCATGGATTTGGAGGTTTTGGTAATCTGATTCATGTTCTACTTGTGCTTGTCAAAATTACCGCTGACATGTCATTTGGCACTCGACTCAGTGCATTACGTTTGGAAAAGTGCACTGGGATAAACCATTTGGAATGCCAATTTAAATATGACAATAAAAATCTTACTCAGTTGATCATCATCAACTGTGGAGATTTTAATTGGCAATGGCTTGGATGCACCCAAAAGTTGCAAGTTTTTGGTCTCTTACTGAGAGAAGTGCCAGATCATAGGAAGAAAGTGATTAATTTAGAAAGGCTAGTTGGCAATATGCCCAGAGTCAAGTATCTTTTCCTTGATGGCTTTTTTCTCGAGGTAAAGTGAATTTCCTACTCAGTACATTAGTTGATATTGTCATTCACTAATTTGATTAGTGAAACATATTAAAAATCTGCCTGCCAAATGTGTCTCACTTTTTTTTATTATCGATATATATACAATATTGGTGAATATTAAATGTGTGTATATATAGTTTTTGGAGCCAGGTGCAGCTACTATGAAGAGGCTTACGATGAAGAACTTGACCTGCATGTCCCTCCTCCATTTTGAATTTTTTAATTTGGTTCGGATTCGCAATTTTCTTTGCTTGATGAGTAGTTCCCCCAACCTGCAAAGTCTTTACATCTATATGGTGAGACCTGTTAATATAATCTGAAGCTATTTAGTAAATCAGATATCCATCTGTGCTATAAAGTATGTAATCACTATTATATGTTAATCATTCTTTTAAAATTTTGAAGTTTTTGTTGCAGCACTCATAATCGAGAGAGGAATTTCGCCTACTTCCTTAACGTACAAGTAAAAACAATTAATGGTTCAACTAGTGAACATCTTTTGAGAAAATAGTAGTACTGAATATTTACATGTTTTCCTATTTTAGATTTTTTTTCTCTGCATACCTCACTTAGGAAATCTGCATTTAATTAATATCATCATGAATCATGAACCCTTATATTTGTGAAAATATAATGAGAATGTGTTCTCTTAGAATATAAAACATGTCAACTGATATCTATCCTTTTGGTACTTCTACGGGTTCTCAAAAGAAACTAGTGGACCTCATAAGGTATTACATCTGCGATAACTTTGTATCTATTTGGGCTCCTCAAATTTCGTGTTCAACGCTAATGATACTGTATATGTAGCCACTTTCCCTAATTAGCTTTCTTATCCAGAATACCAAAGGATTCTCATTCCTCTCCCCTCTAAATGATAATTACTATAGTTTTGCTAATTCACCTACCCATTATTCTTGCCCACTTTCAGTTAATTGTTTTATTACCCGTTAGAAATTGTTATTTTGACCCCCCCTTTCATAATCACTTTATGTGTTAAAAATTAACATGTTGTCATGACCTTTAAAATTTGGGAGATTTTTATATCAATCAAAATAATTTTTCGTTTTATCTTGGTCTAGTCATGACAGACTTGTAAATTCTAGGATTGTTTCGTCATTCACAACTATCATGCATATACAATTAGATGATATTTGGACAATTTTAAACTTGTTATGCTTGGATATTTACTTTAATTATCTATATTACATCTCTTGTTATCGTATAATAAGATTAGAACTAACTACATCTATCAATGTTGCATGTTTATGAATACCGTCCTCATACATTTACCTTGGTATTTAGGATGGTAAAGTAAAGAGCAGGGATGGAATGGACTTGGCAGGAAGCAGTGACCTTACGGTGTCATCGGTTGTACAATATTTACAATCACCAACCCTCGTCGACATGATTTTCGACCAACTTCGAACCGTGAAAATAAATAGGATGGTCGGTTCAAAGATTGAGCTTCAGTTCATAAAGTTTTTGCTTGCATCTTCTCCTTTCCTCAGGTGGATAAAACTTCTCAACACCGCCATTGATGATCCTAAAGAAGAATCGAGGATTTCAAAAGAGTTGATGAGTTTTCCTAGAGCATCCAAAGCTGCACGGATAATATGGGCTTGAACTACTAGTTGCCCAGATGATATGAACTTTAAAACTACTTACTTTGTAGTGGTGTGTGCCTTGTCTTAGAAAAATGTTGAAGCATATATGAACTTAGCATAATTGTGTAATTTTGTAGAGCAATCCCCTAAGTTGGTTTGTGGTATAACCTGTGTAAAGCTTAAAAAATGTAAAACAATTGTTATGCATATTTTTCAAATTTTCAATATTGTAGGATTCTGTTGCATTGTTCTCACTTATATAAGTGTTTTTTGTAGAATGTGATTCATTAGATAATTTGTATGTTTTTTGTGCAGTAAATATTAGATAATTTGTATTTTTTTTACGTCCTATCTCTATATTTAGTAATCATACAAATTAGACATATTCAATTAATTTTATTGTCTTCCATAACTATGAATTATTATAATTAAGAAACTAAAATAAAATTTATAAATTGTTCATTTGTGAAATATGATATTATTTTTCTTAAATACAAATAAATATATTAAAAAATCAGTAAATGTCTAATGCCTGTTATCTTAAAACTTAGCCAATTTGTTTCTGATTTTATACACTAATATAAAAAAATACTTTGAAATTTAAACTACTTCAAAAAAAGTAGTTAAAAAATTAAAAAAAATGTTTTAAGATAACTAAACGTTTAAAATATCTTGTAAGATTAATTAAATATTCATTTTTAAGATATAATAATATTTGTACTAAATATAATTAAATTTATTAAAAAATCAGAAAATATCTGATACCCATTATTGAAATCTTTTTCTTACTTTTACATATCCTTTGAGAATATTTTTGGATTCTCAAGTAGTATTTTATTGTAATTAATATACAAAACATAACTTTTGCCGAACGATATAACATATTTGCTTAAACAACCCCTCCTCTTTTTTCTCTCTCATAAAGTCGCAAGTACCTGCTCTTACTCGGGCTAAATCACTCTCACTTGAATCATCGTTGGCCGTCGTTATAAGCGGACTACTGAGACACAGGTATATTTATATATAAAAAAACCCTGTACTCTGATTTTAATTTAGTGATTTTATGGATTTTGTTGCTATTCATTTTAGTTTATATTTCTGATATCTGTCGCCTATCTTTTGTTTCGAGTGTTATGGTTTATAATTGAATTTTTTGTGTGTATATATGGTGACTAGGTTACCTAGCTAGTAGATTTCTAGATTTTCAAGATTTCGGAATGTGTAAAGAATGTTAAAATAAATTAAAAGAAAAATTAACTGGGTCTTTTACTACTGTAAATGTATTTTTGTGTTTAAATGCTGTGCTATTAGTTACTACCCAGTTGATGATGAATACTGGGTTTTTATTATTGGCCTTTACCTGTTTGTATCTCCAGAATTATGTCGAATGTGAAAACAAGGAGACTTGATTGCGGAACTGCAGCAGTTGATAGAATTAACAACTTACCCGGAAACATAATTGACCTCATCTATGAACGCTTGCCGATTCACGATGCAGCAAGAACAAGTGTCCTTTCTAAAACATGGAGGGATTTATGGGGACTGCACCCCAGTCTGATTTTTGATGAGGTTTTTTTCTCACGGCTTGTTTCCGACGAAGATGAACAAGATGAACAAGATGAACTACAGGAAGTTACAAGAACTATAAGTGATATTCTTTTAGTTAACCGTGGCCCCATTTTGAAGTTCCATCTTTTTGTTCCTGAATATCTCCCTCTTCATCAATCTCGACATATGGATTTATGGATTAAAAACATATCAAATAATGGGGTTAAAATGTTGGAGCTTTTTAATGAACCGCTAGCAGCATATAAAATGCCCTCTTATTTGTTTTCCTGTTTGGAGTTAACTCATTTGAGCCTCACTAACTGTATACTCAATCCACCGCTTGGATTTGGAGGCTTTTGTAATCTGATTGAAGTTAGACTCAAGGAAGTCGTCATTACTGGCGAAGTGTCATTTGGGACCCGCCTCAATATATTGAAGTTGAGATATTGCGACGGGATAGAACATTTGGAATCCCAATTTAAACAAAATCACAATCTGAAAAACTTAGTTATCTGGGAAAGTGGGGAAATTGATTCTAGATGGTTTGAATGCACCAAAAAGTTGAAAAGTCTTGCTCTCATGTTGGAAACAGTGGCAGATTCTAGAAAGAATTATATCAATTTAGAAAAGCTAGTTGGAAACATGCTTGAAATTCGTACTCTCCGCTTCAATGGTGCTTTTCTCAAGGTAAATTAAAACTCCTGCGAATTTGAAGAAGTTTATTCTTTCTGACTAATTTGATTATTAATGCTTATGAACAATCATGGTGCCAAATGTTTCTCACTTTATTTTTTCTCTCAATATATGTGCACACATGTATATAATAGGTATTGGACCCAAGTGCAGCTGTTTCGAAGAGGCTTATAACAACAATGAAGAAATTGAACCATCTGTTCCTTTTCAAAGTTGAATTTTATGATTTGATTCAGATTCAGTATGTTCTTTTCTTGATGAGAAGTTCTCCCAAGCTGCGACATCTTGAAATACTTGTGGTAAGAACTATTACTTTAATGTGAAAATTAGATGTCCATTTGTACTTCTCTAATTTCAAAGGTTCTAAAGGGGGACTCGTAGTCCAAAGAGACATCTGGATTACTTTCCAGAGTTTCCTCCCCTTCCAACTAAAAACAAATAACGTTACAATTATAGTATCAAGTTGTTACATATATATGATATATTTCTATTTTAGATAGTTATTTGGTCCATATGAATCTGACTCATGCTGCCATATTAGAAGATACATTATAAAGAATTTAGTTGGGATATGTTTTCTTAAAATGTATGATTTATACCAAACACTTAATTCTGTAACCTCAGGAAGTGGCCTAATGGTTGAGTGTGTGGATAGGGGTTCAATCCCAGGGAGCGGAAAACATTTTTTGGGGACACCTACCAAGTGCACAAGCACTCGATTTTACTCGGTGTTGGGTGATCTAGTAGGATGGTCCTTACTTGGGGTTTACGTGTTTCGTATATTTTCATGTCATGTACTTTTTTTATCGTGCATCACAAGTCTTAACTCTAACTCTGACACTATGTGTTGTGTACCAGACGAATTTGTTTTGTTTTGTGATATGTGTAACATAAAGTTTATTATATTAGTATTTTAATCTCAAAAAGATATCATTTTCATTAATAATAGTTTCTTGTATAGTTTCAAAAACACATCTACTATTCTAATTTCACTTATAAATTTTAATATGTAATTTATTTTAATATAATAAGATTTTAATGTTATATAAAATATAAATATTTGTAATATGTATTATTAAAAATTATTTGTTTTTTATTTAGTTTGTGTAGTTTCGTATTGTGTCACGTTGTGTACCTGAAATGAATATCGACTAACCACGACACTGAATCTCTCTTGTACTTTCTTGTTCGTTGTTTTGATGTTTCGTGTAATGAAAATTGAAAACCCAAACACCAAATTTTGTGTCAAACCCGACTCAAGTAGTCATTTATTTGGTACCTCCCAAGGAGCAGGAACTGCCATTCTAACCCTTCTCGGGGATTTCATCCACAAACGCAAAGTTTATGGCTGACTGATATGGCTCATCATCATTTAGCTATTGCATTTATTTTTCTCGTTGCCGGTCATATGTATAGAACTAACTTCGATATTGGACACAGTATGAAAGATCTTTTAGATGCACATATATATTCCTCCGGGGGGACGATTGGGACGTGGGCATAAGGGTCTTTATGACACAATCAATAATTCCCTTAATTTTCAATTAGGTCTTGCTCTAGCGTATCGTGTTGTGCACGAAATTGTCGGGTCTAGTCGTATGTAGGATTGAGTGTACATTATAAGTGATACTTTTACTCTACATTCTCTTTTTAAATTTTGTGTTCAAAACTTCTGATATCTAAAATTTTGGTTTTTTCTCTTTTAAATATGTAGTCACTTTCCCCTTTAGATTTCTTCCTAGAAAGCACGGATTCTAATGCAGCGACACAGGAACCCTAGCTATATATAGGTATACATTTAGAGGAACCCTAGCTATATATATTTATTTTTATGAAAACACTGATGCATATATGCAAGAAACTAGAAGGAGTTGTAATGTGTTTTATGTATATGGGTGGATGTAAGTATACCAGAATGATATAAAATGCGAGAAAGAACAATAGAAACATATTCGGTTTGATGAGATGATATGCATTTATTATAATTTATATATATAATTGTGTTTGTGTGTGTGTGAGAGAGAGAGAAGGGGGGGGGATTCGCTTTGAAATTAAGGTAAAATTAGCTAGATAGGAGGGGCCATTTTGGGTAATCTGTAGCCTTTCGAGTCAGACACGTACCTGGCGAGTCAGACACGTTTCAGTTTATTTTGTCATGTTGCCTTTGGTTTGGGCATGAAGTAACTGTTTATATGATTTACATCATTTGCTGTACTTCGTACAATTTAAATATGTTTGGTCAAGTTGGAACATTTTATGAGAGATTTACTTTAAATCTAAAAAATTCTCTTAGTAGCATATTTCTCGGTAACAATTACTCTATCAAATTCTAATCACAGGCATTTCATTTTCTTGTAATCGCTTTTTAAAGCTCAGATACTGACTAAATCTTATGAATTTTGCTTGTTATTACTAATACCATGCTGTTATATTAAATTTATTTTAGAGATCTGAAGTAGAGAGTGTAGATGGTATGGACTTGGCAGCAAGCAGGGAGCTTATGGTGGCATCAGTTGTACGTTGTTTGCAGTCTCCAAACTTTATCGACATGGTTCTTGACCATCTTAAAACTGTGATAATACTTGGTATGTTTGGTTCAAGGGCTGAACTAGAATTCATAAAGATTTTGCTTGCATCTTGTCCTTCACTTAGATGGATCAAACTTTTAGACACCGCAGTTAACGATCCTAAAGAAGAGTCGAGGATTTCACGAGTGTTAATGCAGTTTCCTCGAGCATCCACTGCTGCCCAAATAATATGGACTTAACTACTAGTAGTGGTGGGAGACTCTTGTTATGTTCAAATGTTGAAGCAACAATAGATATAGACTCGCTACCAAAAGAATTGGTGTCAGACTTGTCTTGAGCAAATTTTGAAGCCTATATCAACTCAGCATTGGTGTTCCATCTTTTGGTTCCGGTTGAATCTTTTATCTTGTGGTTACAGACTTACATCATACAGAATTCATTGGGGTTTTTGTGGTTACCAAACCGGGTTTCAATTATTATTTCTTACTAGCCAATAACCCGTGCGATGCACGGTTTCTTGTAAACTGTTTATTTATATTTTATTGTTAAAATTTTAAATTGTATATATATTTTTATTATTAAATTCTTAAGAGTAGTTTATAAAATAATATATATGTTTAATAAAGATGTGTTGTTAGTGGGATTCGAACTTGAACCAATGAGTTTAAATATTAGAAAATGAATATTTTTTTTAGTATTAAGCTAACGGTTCTCATTTATCAGTCTCAAAATCCAATGGTTATTATTGAGTGTACCAAGAAATTTTGCACATTTATGAATAACTAGCATGAAAGCCCGCGCAAGGCACGGCCACATCTAATTTGCACAATTTCTTTCGCAAACCGTGTTTGAGTCGATTTTATTTTCTTTTCAATCTATTCCACGTGCTTCGATTTATTTAAGGCCAATAGTTGGTAACTTTTCAAATTTTGAAATAATAATGAATTCTAAATATTTTGAGTATCATACAGTAGAGAGTCAATTCTTCAATTCTAAGATTAAGCCGCTCATGCAATGGGGCACCGAGAATATGATGTCATTTAGGGGCACATCTTTTCTAATAAGCAAAAAAAATAAATTAAAAGTACATAGAGGCACAAAAAATGATATTTGGGCCACATTTTGTTCAAGATATCACCAAAAATAGTTTAAGATATAAGGAGTTCCGAAAAACAAATCGCATGTATGTGATTTTGATTTATAGTTGAGTACAAAATTAAATTTACTTGGAACTTTCAATTTCACAGGGTTGTTAGCACAAAATTACGCAAGCGCACGTAGTCACAAGTGATATAATTAAAGTTCGTTCCGCAGAGATCTGGTTAAGTTTAAATCAGTAAATATGCCTATGCAACAATGTTTGGTTTTAATCCACTGCTAAGACAAATAACATGAATGAGGTTTTAATTATTTAAATTAACTAGGATGCCAATTATTAAACTAAGAATAATTAACTAATGAGAATTTAATATGAATTACTTATATGAGATAAAACATGGAATCCTAATTTCATTATCTACTTCATTTAGAGTCGCAGCCTTTAATCAATACATGTGATGGTTTTTATATCTGATCGGATAACACGAAACAAGTAAAAGCTATCTCTCGATATACTAATACCAAACTACGCATGCATCCACAAAAGAGATAGAAGATGAGTAGACACCTATTATGTTTAGACCCTATATCTCTATAGAATTTGAAAACATAAAGGTTTAAGCACAAGTTATCCACTTAGATCACATAGGGTAGCATAATATCTCTATTTACGCCACAAATCATGATGTTAAAACATCAACCTATCCTATGCTAGCATGGCAAGTTCTAAATCTCAAGATCCACTCTCGTTTAGCAAGAGATTAACATATTAGATGTTAGCTACGCATCTAAATTCATGAAGCACAACCATACCAGGATATCAAGAATTCAACACTAATAAATCTTTAAAGCATATAAACTACTAAGCTACATAGATAAATCCATTAGGATCCCATGACAACGATTAGTTCATAGTTGAACCGTTCGTCACCATGGGATTAGATGAAAACATGATATTAAACAAGATATAAAATAAAGAAGCAATAATATTAATAAAAACAAGAGTTGAGAAAACAAATCTATTATCCAAAGTATACAAAAGATGAAGTAGATCTAGATCTTTGCTTGTCACCGAGCTTGAATCCTTCTCCACTTTTCTCTCTTGCAGTTCTACGTTACAATAATAAAAATCTGATACAAATTACATGGTAGGATGTGTTTAAATAGACTCTAGAAGTCTTGCCCAATAAGCAATTACCTTCTATTACAATTAGAATTCGATTAAGGTAACAAAAGCTGCCCAAAATACAATTAGAATTAGAAAAATGGCAAAACTGGAAATTTTCTGCATGGCTTTCCATAGAACACGTGCGCGATTTTATTCAGCACGTCCCCTGCATCTGCTATCTATCCCAGGTTGTAGAAAATCTCTCAAGCTTCGCGTGAGCTGTAAGATCGCTGAAAACGGACATCTAGAACTCCAGATATGGCCAAAACAGTGTAGACTGCGCAACCTTCCCGGAAAATCCGAATTTAAATCAATTAATCCTCCAAACACGATAGAAGCATCACCCATAATCGACATTCTTGTAAGTCTGCACAACTAAGCAAAACACATCAAAACTACAATAAACTTGAGGCCAAGTCAATCAATTTAAGCCGAATTTAAGCGATCCAAGTAGATATAAAATCCACTTATCACACCCCCAAACTTAAACCGATGCTTGTCCTCAAACATAAACAATTACAACTAACTAACTAACTAACTAGTACCACTTCCGTAGGTGATCACGGTTGCATTTGGCATATGAAACAAGCCCTTTAAACCCCTAGGCAGCCCCAGTGGACGAGTAAGGTCTCGTGAGGGCCTATAGCGAATGTACCCACAAAATCCAATGCAATGCAATGCATGAATGCAACTAGAATGAAAATGCAAAAATCCCCTTCAAACTAACCAAAACCAACTAACAAGCAAATATCTCAAAGAATGCAACTAAATCCAAATAGAGCTCGACCAAGTTCCCGTATACTAACAATACATGAACAGAAACGTGCGTGTGTGAAATGCTCATCAGAAATACTCCCAAAACTAGGTCAAAGATCATACATGCTCTTCGTCAAGACAATCACAGGTTTATAAATAGAATAGACTGTAGACACTTCATAACCTAAGAACACCTCCATCCTTATCCAAGGTAGATAGAAATTCATGCTTTATTACTAACTACTACGACACATATATACAAGCATGCTTATTTAACCGTGCAATGGATGAGACCCCGAAAGGCTTATACAATAATACCCGTGTAGCGAGCGTTGGGTTAGTGGATCCCAAACTATAAAAGTCTTAGGTCACTAGCCACAAAGACCCCGCGAACTTAATAGCTCGAGTATTAAAGAGCTCACCCTAGTTAATTTTGCATATAAACAATTGACTACTTTTGACTTTTTTTTTCTTCTTCTCTTTTTCTGTTTTTTTTCTTTTTTTTTTCTGGTTTTTTCTGTTTTTTTTTATGCAATCTGGAATGAGAATTCTCAATTCCAACCCTAGACTACTCATATAAATATGAGCCGGCTACTAGCCATTTGACATCTAGCAATTATTGACAATTATTTACAATTAAACATGAAATCCCTGTTTTCCCCCAAACTTAGACTTAAGTGTTCTAGGCCATCAAGGGAATAACGAAAATTCTAACTATAATCAAGTGATTAAATCTCAAAACATCCAAACAAGCATGACCTCAACCTAGCCCAAAAGAACCCAATCACCCCCAAACTTAAACCGATGCTTGTCCTCAAGCATAAACAATTACAACTAATTAACTAACTAGTACCACTTCCGTAGGTGATCACGGTTGCATTTGGCATATGAAACAAGCCCTTTAAACCCCTAGGCAGCCCCAGTGGACGAGTAAGGTCTCGTGAGGGCCTATAGCGAATGTACCCACAAAATCCAATGCAATGCAATGCATGAATGCAACTAGAATGAAAATGCAAAAATCCCCTTCAAACTAACCAAAACCAACTAACAAGCAAATATCTCAAAGAATGCAACTAAATCCAAATAGAGCTCGACCAAGTTCCCGTATACTAACAATACATGAACAGAAACGTGCGTGTGTGCAATGCTCATCAGAAATACTCCCAAAACTAGGTCAAAGATCATACATGCTCTTCGTCAAGACAATCACAGGTTTATAAATAGAATAGACTGTAGACACTTCATAACCTAAGAACACCTTCATCCTTATCCAAGGTAGACAGAAATTCATGCTTTATTACTAACTACTACGACACATATATACAAGCATGCTTATTTAACCGTGCAATGGATGAGACCCCGAAAGGCTTATACAATAATACCCATGTAGCGAGCGTTGGGTTAGTGGATCCCAAACTATAAAAGTCTTAGGTCACTAGGCACAAAGTCCCCGCGAACTTAATAGCTCGAGTATTAAAGAGCTCACCCTAGTTAATTTTGCATATAAACAATTGACTACTTTTGACTTTTTTTTTTCTTCTTCTCTTTTTCTTTTTTTTTTCTTTTTTTTTCTGTTTTTTTATGCAATCTGGAATGACAATTCTCAATTCCAACCCTAGACTACTCATATAAATATGAGCCGGCTACTAGCCATTTGACATCTATCAATTATTGACAATTATTTACAATTAAACATGAAATCCCTATTTTCCCCCAAACTTAGACTTAAGTGTTCTAGGCAATCAAGGGAATAACGAAAATTCTAACTATAATCAAGTGATTAAATCTCAAAACATCCAAACAATCATGACCTCAATCTAGCCCAAAAGCACCCAATGAGACTGTGTAATTAGTTTTGTTTCCGAAACACATAAGTCAATTTCATAGAAACTATAAGTCAACCCTCTATTCATCATTACCATACTCAATTAGACACCTACCTACCAATTAGAATTAGTTCGTCTAAAGGGATCATGAAATATGCATGCCATGAAATGCAACTAACATGAACTGACATGGTATACGAAACAAAAAAAACAGAATGTCCTATATGAAACAAACATAATTAATACGAACATATATGCATGAATTACTACTAATATGCAAAGCATGAAATCCTACATGAAAACATAATACAACAACAACTACTAATCCCTCAAACCACCCCCAAACTTAAAATATTCAATGTCCGCATTGAATGGAAGTAAATACGAGGGAAAGTAGAAAACATACCTACAAAGCGCTTTACATATCCTTCCCCATCGCAACTCAACATGCTTGTTCGGCAAAAATCCCCTTTCTTTAGCAATGGGCCTCAACAACAACCAATTAAATTCAACCTCCACCGTCTAAGACAAAAATTTTGCAACACTAGCACCACCTCTCCCACACTTAGGAGCCATAAGAATCAATTCCAAAATCACAAAATTCACCAAAATCCACAAAAAATTCGAATTCACAAATACCCCCAAATAATCAAGAACACACAACCCTAATAATGCAAGAACACAATTCGTAATATCAAAATAAAAGGAAGAAATATACCCCAAATACGAACCAGAGAGGTGAAACTTGCAATTAAAAATCCCCCAAACTTGAATCTTGAAGCCTTGAAATTAATTGGAATGGGGTAGGATTTGTGTGTATATATAGGGGTATATATAGATGTGTAGAAAAAAAAATATGAAATAAGAGATGAATTGGGAATGAATTGGAATTAATATAGGACTATAATTAGGATTTTAGGTGGAGAAAATAATTAGAAAAGGGGTTGGAATTGATTTGGGGGAATTTTATTTTTAATATATATATTAACACATATACACGGACACTGGACAAACCTGGTGGACAGAAATATTTGGAAGACATGTCGCGGCTTGTGCGACGCGGCGCGCGATTTTTTTTTTTTTTTTTTAGTAATGAAATAAAAAAAAATTAAAATAAAAAAAACAAAACAAAAAACAAACAACTTACACATATACAACGTACCTGAACAGAATTATTTTGAGGATATGGCGCTGGTTTGGGGATATGGCGTGTGCAAATTCCTGTTAACAAATTTTTTTTTATATACTAAACACACAACAGCCACGGACAGAACTGAAGTACTAGTACTTGGCCAGGAAATTCTTGGCGCGGGGTCGCGCTGTTGGCGCAGGGGCGCGCGGAGATTTCTGTTGAGACATTTTTTTTTTTTGAGAACAACACTTTTTTTTTCAACACTCAAATTTTTTTTTTTTTCACAACACTCAATTTTTTTTTTTCGAAACACAACACTCATTTTTTTTCTTTTTTTTTTCGAAACACAACACTCCCTTTTTTTTTCCCTACACTAATGCGTGGGTTGCCTCCCACGAAGCGCTTCTTTAATGTCATTAGCTTGACATTCTTCCGAAAATTCATGAACAAGATAAAACCGCGGCAACCTTCTCGCCCGCGGTTCACCATTCCTCCATAATACGGTTTAAGTCTCTGTCCATTTACCTTGAAAGCATCATCAATAGAACCCCTAAATATCTCCACTGCTCCATGTGGAAACATGGTTTTGACTGTAAACGGACCTGACCACTTTGACTTGAGCTTACCCGGAAAAAGTTTAATGCGAGAATTATAAAGCAAAACCTGTTGGCCCGGCACAAACGACTTATGCACCAACTTCCTATCATGCCACCTCTTCACTTTCTCCTTGTACATCTTAGCATTCTCGTAAGCCTGCTCACGAAATTCTTCGAGCTCATTCAACTGAAGTAGACGCTTCTCACCCGCAACCGTGATATCCAAATTTAACTTCTTCAACGCCCAATAGGCCTTGTGCTCTAACTCTGCCGGCAAATGACAAGCCTTACCAAATACCAACTGATAAGGAGACATACCTAGGGGTGTCTTGTAAGCAGTTCTATACGCCCAAACCGCTTCGTCTAACTTCAAAGACCAATCCTTCCTTGATGGATTTACCACTTTCTCGAGAATTCTCTTGATCTCACGATTCGAAACCTCCGCTTGACCATTAGTTTGAGGATGATAAGCCGTGGCAACACGATGAGTCACATTATACCTTGCCATCATAGCAGTAAATTGACGATTACAGAAGTGTGTCCCCTCATCACTGATTATTGCTCGTGGAGTTCCAAAACGCGTGAAAATCTGCTTGTGAAGGAAATTTAGCACCACCTTAGCATCATTGGTCGGTAAAGCCTTCACCTCGACCCATTTAGACACGTAATCCACTGCTAAGAGAATGTACTGATTGTTGCAAGACGAAATAAACGGACCCATGAAATCAATTCCCCACACATCAAAAATCTCAACTTCAAGGATCGTACTAAGAGGCATCTCGTTCCTCCTAGAAATATTACCAACCCTTTGACATCGATCACAACTCATCACGAACCTATGAGAATCTTTAAACAGAGTTGGCCAATAGAATCCTGCTTGTACTTTCTGAGCTGTTTTATCACCACCATAGTGGCCTCCATATGTGGTAGAATGACAATCATGCAAAATACTTTCTGTTTCACTATACGGAATGCACCTCCTCAAAATCTGATCCACACCAAGCTTAAACAAGAATGGCTCGTCCCAACGGCACCACTTCACATCATGCAGAAACTTCTTCTTTTGAGCATAAGAAAATTCCGGAGGAATAACATTGCTAACCAAATAGTTCACATAATCTGCAAACCATGGCTCTTCACCTTGCACTCCAAAAAGCTGCTCATCTGGAAAAGATTCATTAATAAGAGATTTGTTATGCGAATCCTTATCGTGGTCCTCTAAGCGTGAGAGATGATCCGCTACTTGATTTTCCGTGCCTTTCCTATCCTTGATTTCCACATTAAATTCTTGCAAAAGCAGCACCCAACGAATCAATCTAGGCTTTGAATCCTTCTTTGACATGAGATATCGAATAGCAGCATGATCCGTATACACAATTACCTTCGTACCAAGCAAATAAGACCTGAATTTCTCGAAACCATAGACAACTGCTAGCAACTCCTTCTCCGTAGTAGTGTAGTTTAGCTGTGCATCATTGAGGGTTTTACTAGCATAGTAAACCACATGAAAAATTTTATCCTTCCTTTGACCAAGCACAACTCCAACCGCATAGTCACTAGCATTACACATAAGTTCGAACGGTTCCTCCCAATTAGGTGCGGTAATGACTGGTGTAGTAGTCAACTTCTTCTTCAAGAGCTCAAAAGTTGCAAGACACTCATCATCAAACTTGAAAGGAACATCCTTCTCCAAGAGATTGCACAAGGGTTTAGAAATTTTCGAGAAGTCTTTGATGAATCGCCGATAGAAACCCGCATGACCAAGAAAACTGCGAATTCCTTTAACAGAGATAGGTGGAGGAAGATTTTCGATTGTTTCCACCTTAGCCATATCCACCTCAAGTCCTCTACCAGATACCTTGTTCCCAAGAATAATTCCCTCTCGCACCATGAAGTGACACTTCTCCCAATTAAGCACCAAGTTAGTCTCCACACAACGTTTCAAAACCAAGCCAAGATTATGCAAGCACTCGTCATATGAAGTACCAAAAACTGAGAAGTCATCCATAAAAACCTCCACATTCGAGCCAATCATGTCTGAGAAAATAGCCATCATGCACCTTTGAAAAGTGGCGGGAGCACCACAAAGTCCGAATGAAACTCGTCGGAAAGCAAAGGTACCAAAAGGACATGTGAATGTGGTCTTCTCTTGATCTTCCGGAGCAATGCAAATCTGATTGTAGCCTGAATAACCATCAAGGAGGCAATAATACTCATGTCCCTTCAACCTGTCTAGCATCTGATCAATGAATGGCAGAGGAAAGTGATCTTTTCTCGTGGCTTTGTTGAGCTTCCTATAGTCCATGCAAACTCTCCACCCCGTGACTGTTCGAGTAGGGATGAGCTCATTCTTTTCATTAGCAACAACTGTCATGCCTCCTTTCTTTGGCACACATTGAACCGGGCTCACCCAGGAACTGTCTGAGATAGGATATATAATACCCGCATCAAGCCACTTTAGAATTTCCTTCTTCACCACCTCTTTCATAATCGGATTAAGTCTCCGCTGATGCTCAACAGTAGGCTTAGCTCCCTCCTCTAACAGAATTTTGTGCATGCAATAAGAAGGGCTGATTCCCTTGATATCTGCTATAGTCCAACCAATGGCTGATTTGAACTCTCTCAGAATTCGCAAAAGCTTTTCTTCCGCACTAGCTAACAATTTAGAGGCAATAATAACAGGTAATGTAGATGCATCACCAAGAAAAACATACCTCAAGTGTTCCGGAAGTGGTTTGAGTTCAAGTGTAGGAGCTTCCTCAATAGATGGTTTCAGGAGCCCCTCCGAATTTTTAAGTTCTGCTAACCCAAGAGATTCAAAAGGCAAATCAAATCTTCTTTTCCAAGGGGCTGAATTTAGCTGCTGAAGTTGCTTGGCTATTTCCTCATCTTCAAAATCAGAATCACCAACTAAAACTTTTTCCAAAGAATCTGACTTAAGCAATTGCTCCATTTCCATAGTAACTGCAGAATCAACCCAATCCACCTTCAAACATTCTTCTTCATCTGAGGGAAGTTTCATTGCATTAAAGACATTGAAAGTGACATTCTGGCCTTGCACCCGCATGGTGAGCTCCCCTTTCTACACATCAGTCAAAGTCTTTCCCGTAGCCAAGAATGGTCTTCCCAAGATTATGGGAATCTTCTTATCTTCCTCGAAATCCAAGATAACAAAATCAGCAGGGAATATGAGTTTGTCAACTTTCACCAACACATCCTCCACTATGCCTCTAGGATATGTAACTGAACGATCAGCCAACTGCAAAGAGATGTTGGTAGGCTTTGGTTCCGGTAGACCAAGTTGCATATAGACTGACAAGGGCATGAGATTGATGCTAGCTCCCAAGTCACACAAGCACTTCGCAAAAGACAAATTACCAATAGTGCATGGAATAGTAAAGCTACCAGGATCCTTTAGTTTTGGAGGCAATTTCTGTTGCAGCACAGCACTGCACTCTTCCGTTAGAGCAACAGTCTCTAATTCCTCGAGCTTCAATTTACGAGAAAGAATCCCCTTTATGAACTTGGCATAGCTCGGCATCTGTTCAAGAGCTTCGGCAAAGGGAATGTTAATCTGCAACTTCTTGAACACCTCTAAGAACTTAGCAAACTTCTTGTCCAACTGCTGCTTCTGGAGTCTTCTAGGATAAGGAGGAGGAGGATAGATCTGAGTGTTCTTTGTAGACAGCTCCACAGAATTTTTAACAGGTTCCTTGCTCTTCTCTACTTCACCACCTTGCTGATCAGCCACCAAATCAGATTGAGCAATTTCGGGCACTGCAGATTTTTCAGCCTGCTTATTCTGAACAGCTTCATCTTCTTCAACTGCTGATTTAGGGCCTGCTATAACTTTTCCCGATCTCAAAGTCACAGCCTTCACCTGTTCTTTGCTATCCCTCCTACCTGGATTTGTTTCCGTATCACTAGGAAGAGTTCCTTGTTGCCTACTAAGTAAGGCACTTGCAATCTGTCCCACCTGGTTTCCAAGACCTTATGAAAAGCTTGCAGGTTCTTCACCATCATCCACAAATCATCCCTTTCTAGTTTTTCATTAGATGATTGCCCCGCATGAGCCTGGGGCTGTTGCTGCTGAAATCTAGGAGGCTGATATGATTGCTTTGGAGCATACTGCTGCTGATAACCTTGATTGAATGGCCTTGCTTGCTGACCCTGAAACTGCTGATAGGGATGAGGTTGTTGAGCACCTTGGTTGTTGCTCCAGCTGAAGTTAGGATGATTCCTGTTGTTTGGATGATAGGTGGCTGGAACTAGTGCACCAGGTCTGTGAAAATTACTTACGAACTGTGCTGATTCAGAAGAGATAGCACACTGATTCGTCTCATGTGCGCCCGCACATAGCTCACAAATACTAGAAACCTGCTGAACTCCATAATTAGCAAGAGAATCCACCTTCATCGAAAGAGCCTTCAACTGAGCTGCAATAGCTGAAGCTGTGTCAACTTCAAGAACACCTGCTACCTTACCTTGAGAAAGCCTCTGTGTTGGATTTTGATATTCGTTAGCAGCCATCATCTCAATAAGATCATAAGCTTCCTCATAGCTCTTCGCCCACAGAGCCCCACCTGATGTTGGATCTAGCAAAGGCCTAGACTGTGCTCCCAACCCATTGTAAAAACCATTAATAACCATCCAATCAGGCATGCCATGATGAGGACACCTTCGTAGCATCTCCTTATAACGTTCTCAAGCCTCACACAAAGACTCGCCAGATTGCTGTTGAAATTGAGTTAACGGGTTCCTTATTGCTGCAGTTTTCGCCATAAGGAAGAATTTAGTAAGAAACTTCTGAGCAAGATCATCCCATGTAGTAAGGGAACCAGCTGGTAGAGAGTGTAACCAGCCCTTAGCCTTATCCCTTAAAGAGAATGGGAAAAGCCTCAACTTGATAGCATCATCCGACACACCATTAAACTTGAAAGTGTCGCAGATCTCGATAAAGTCCCGGATGTGCATGTTAGGATCCTCTGTTGAAGCACCCCCAAACTGAACCGAATTCTACACCATCTGAATTGTGCTCGGCTTGATCTCAAAGTTATTCGCTGCAATAGCTGGCCTGACAATACTAGATTGTATGTCAGTAATCTTCGGCTGCGAATAGTCATGAAAAACCTTGACTGCTGCTGGTAAATCCGCCATCTCTTTTACTGCTGCAAGTTCTTCTTCTGCCAGTTTTCCCTTACGAGCCTGCAAACGTGTTCGCATACACGTTCAAGTACCTGAAAACACCACGAAACAAACAACTAAGTAAGAAATCCGAGTCAGTGAACGCTAATGACCACTGATGACAAGCACATAAACTAAACAAAACACCGTTGATCCCCGGAGCGGCGCCAAAAACTTGTTAGCACAAAATTACGCAAGCGGACGTAGTCACAAGTAATATAATTAAAGTTCGTTCCGCACAGATCTGGTTAAGTTTAAATCAGTAAATATGCCTATGCAACAATGTTTGGTTTTAATCCACTGCTACGACAAATAACATGAATGAGGTTTTAATTATCTAAATTAACTAGGATGCCAATTATTAAACTAAGAATAATTAACTAATGAGAATTTAATATGAATTACTTATATGAGATAAAACATGGAATCCTAATTTCATTATCTACTTCACTTAGAGTCGCAGCCTTTAATCAATACATGTGATGGTTTTTATATCTGATCGGATAACACGAAACAAGTAAAAGCTATCTCTCGATATACTAATACCAAACTATGCATGCATCCACAAAAGAGATAGAAGATGAGTAGACACCTATTATGTTTAGACCCTATATCTCTATAGAATTTGAAAACATAAAGGTTTAAGCACAAGTTATCCACTTAGATCACACAGAGTAGCATAATATCTCTATTTACGCCACAAATCATGATGTTAAAACATCAACCTATCCTATGCTAGCATGGCAAGTTCTAAATCTCAAGATCCACTCTCGTTTAGCAAGAGATTAACATATTAGATGTTAGCTACGCATCTAAATTCATGAAGCACAACCATACCAGGATATCAAGAATTCACCACACATAAATCTTTAAAGCATATAAACTACTAAGCTACATAGATAAATCCATTAGGATCCCATGACAACGATTAGTTCATAGTTGAACCGTTCGTCACCATGGGATTAGATGAAAACATGATATTAAACAAGATATAAAATAAAGAAGCAATAATATTAATAAAAACAAGAGTTGAGAAAACAAATCTATTATCCAAAGTATACAAAAGATGAAGTAGATCTAGATCTTTGCTTGGCACCGAGCTTGAATCCTTCTCCACTTTTCTCTCTTGCAGTTCTACGTTACAATAATAAAAATCTGATACAAATTACATGGTAGGATGTGTTTAAATAGACTCTAGAAGTCTTGCCCAATAAGCAATTACCTTCTATTACAATTAGAATTCGATTAAGGTAACAAAAGCTGCCCAAAATACAATTAGAATTAGAAAAAGGGCAAAACTGGAAATTTTCTGCATGGCTTTTCATAGAACACGTGCGCGATTTTATTCAGCACGTCCCCTGCACCTGCTATCTATCCCAGGTTGTAGAAAATCTCTCAAGCTTCGCGTGAGCTGTAAGATCGCTGAAAACGGACTTCTAGAACTCCAGATATGGCCAAAACAGTGTAGACTGCGCAACCTTCTCGGAAAATCCGAATTTAAATCAATTAATCCTCCAAACACGATAGAAGCATCACCCATAATCGACATTCTTGTAAGTCTGCACAACTAAGCAAAACACATCAAAACTACAATAAACTTGAGGCCAAGTCAATCAATTTAAGCCGAATTTAAGCGATCCAAGTGGATATAAAATCCACTTATCAAGGGTCGACCTATGTATCATATTTGTAGCAATACTCGTTGAATGTAAGATGAATGACCGATTATAATTATACATAAAAGTTACTCATTAGTGGCCAAGTACTATTACAACAATAATGTGTTGTTT
Organism: Saposhnikovia divaricata; assembly: GCA_036435485.1. Lineage (NCBI taxonomy): Eukaryota > Viridiplantae > Streptophyta > Magnoliopsida > Apiales > Apiaceae > Saposhnikovia > Saposhnikovia divaricata. The sequence goes on from CM071600.1 coordinate 23,163,046, forward strand.
AAGTCCATTTTCTAGCAGTAATTTTTAAAAATTATCACGATAATTATATTCTATTTAGTTTGTTTTCATTAGCAATAGTAAACCAGCAAGGGGAGACAGGTGCATCATTACATATGTGGTAGGAGATGTTTTATGATAACAACAACACAAACTATTTTAATATTAGGAAAAATCAACTAAAATGTATGATGCATCCATACAAACTAATATGCGCTATAGCGAAAAAATTATTTTTTATACAATCTTAAAATATCACTAATCGATCATTATACAATAAAACCTCGTTAATTTAATACTCGATACCACGATAAATTAATATTTTCAATGTGAATTTTTGGTCCCAATATAATAGCAGAAGTATAAAATTAACCTTGATTAATTAATAACCTCTCTAAATTAATAAAATTCGTCGGTCCCAATGTTATTAATTTATAGAGGTTTTACTGTATTATAGGTAGTCATATATAATTTAACATCTTAATTTGTTTAGTATATAATCTTGTTTATAATACTACATTATAATTTAACTATGCATTTTATTCATTTATTTAATCGATAACTCATATAGAGTCAAAATCTAACATATCAGCTAATTCTGATTTTTTTATATAGATATATATTGTAACTAGTACCAATCATATTAAAGGTCTGTTTGGTATTGATGTTGCAGACTGCAACAATAGTTTTTTTTGTAGAACAATTGGTTCAAAATAGCTTATTAAATCTAAAAGCAATTTTTCAACAACATTTTTATAAAAAAAATTGGTTTAGGAAAAATATTTATTTTCACAATAGCAATTTTGTAGACAACAATTTTAGGTAAAGACATCAAATCCCAACAATCACGTATTAAATAAATTTAATAAAAGTTAATATAAAATAGGATATAAACAAAAACTAAAAAAGACATAATTTATTCAGTAGTTGTGAATTTAACTACATTTGTATTTAGAGGTCATAAATTTAATTTCCTTGATAAGACCAAAAAATCATGTCGTGTTTCTATATATTCTGTATCATATGTCCTAATCTGATGGTAGATAAACTCACGTTGTCTTGTGCACTTCGTGAATGCATATCCTGTTTTCATTGCATATTCATAATATAGATATAAATATTATTGTATTATAATTTCATAAAACTATCATTCTAATTTTAGAACAATTTTTTTCGATAATAATTTTCTTTTATAGTTATTGTAACACTTCTATCTTAAAATTTTAAAGTGAAATTATTTTGATAGTCGTGTAATGAACAACCTGCATTTTAACTATGATAATTTTACACACACATATTCTTATGAAATTATCACTATTATGATTATGAGCTGATTAGGTATAAATAATATTAATTGCCACGTACAATAATCTTATACATATATTTTGAAAGTCATTGTGTTAGGTCCAAATGTGTTGTAGAGGGGGGGGGGGGTGAATACAACTTTTTGAAAATGAGAAGCAATAAATACGATGCAATAAACGAACACATAGATTCAAGGAATATATGTCTTATATATAACTTGAAATGGTTGCTACAACATTCATTACAAAGTATAACAGAAGTTCAGAGAGAAGTGAATGATACTAAGCTCTGTGAATACACTCTCTCTCTTTTACTTGTGTTTCTCTCAAGAATTGCTCACTAACTAAAACATTACACAAGTACTTCTATTTATACTACATGTAATCTATGTCCTGTAGTCTTCAAAGACTAAGATATACGTGGCCCAATGATGTCCACATAAATCTTGCCTTATCTTGAAAGCTTGGAAATCTGCCAATCAGAAGATGCCATGAGTCATGTTGAAGCTGCACTCTAAGTAGAACTTCTACTTGAGAATTTCTACTTAGCCATCTCGAATTTCTAAGTAGAACTTCTACTTAGAAACTTCTACTTGGTCATCTAGAATATTTAGTACTTAGAAAATATTCTGGTCTTCAACTTGAAACTTCAATGCACATCTTGAACTTGTGATATCTTCATGTCTTCTTTATTCTTCACCAAGCTCTTGAATATGGATCTTTATTACTGACATAAACTTGCTATCATTGTCCTGACACTTGATGCACTGGTCTGGTTCATAAGTGACTAGTCTTGATACTGATAGTTATGATCTTGATTCTTGGCTTTTCAAATCACTGAGGCATGAACAACTTTGACTTGAACTTCTCTCAATGATTTCTTCTTGGCTTGATCATAGTTAACATGTTGAATTGTATCAATTACCTTGTCTTCATTTAGTGTTGATTTCTTTGTGACTTCTTGTTCTTGATTGTCTTCTGGTTAAGTATCTTTTCCTTTAGTTAAGTTACATTAGTTATAGTGTTACAAGTTTACACACTCTGCCTTTCAATCTCCCCCTATTTGATTGTCTAACAATGACATTCAAATAAATGAAGGATAACTCAACTAAACAATGAGACGAGAAAAGATAATTAACATTACAGTCTTGAATAATTTAAAATTTAAAAGTACTTGAAAATAATACAAAGAACTTAAACTAGAAACAGAATTCGAACTTCGAATTAAAGATCATTTGAGTGATTCCTATCACCTGGATTATTTCATACCTTTTAGTCAAACTTATATCACCTTATTGGATTCACTCTAAGGTGAATTTTCCTCAAGTGAGTTAAAGCAACCGAAAGACATGAAGTTTTTCCAACTTCAAGTTCACACCACTCTGACCTTTAACCCTAATTCCATTTCCTCTTTCTAGCTTCAGCAGCTTGGTCTTTCTCTTCTTTCTGCCTTTTGCGCTTCTCCTTCTGCTGCTTCCACCTAGCATTCAACAGACTTACAGCTTCCATTTCTAGAGGATTCTTGGGCTCTGGATAAGGATGTTTGAAAAGCCTTCTGAGTTTGTCCACCTCCTGAGTAGTTCTGATCTTTGGAATGTCCTCAAAGTTCTTCATTATGAGCTGAGATTTCCAGTGAGATTTATCAGCTTTAAACTGACAATAGATCATCTTGGGGTAGTCCTTGACACGGTCAGTATTGTGGACACTAGCCGCATCTCGCTCCATCCGCTTCTTTTCCACTACTACCTCAGACAGGTAACTCATGAGTCTCTGCTTTTCTTCCACATACATATCTTCCACTTCGCCCCATTTGAATACATGTAATACTCTCTCCAGAAATGCAGCATCGTGAGTCTGTAGCATCCATTTTCTACTCATATGCAAGAATGTTTGATTCTGGTCTGCATCTATGAATACTAAGGCATCAGTTGTATCTTCAATATAGGCGTGTATCCAGTATACACTATCACTTCCTGGAACACCAATTGCCTCCCTTATTTCTCCTTGTTCCAGTGCTCCAGAAGGAAGAGTCAGAGCTTCATCTACATTCTTCATTGCTTGAAGAATATTCCATTTCTTCTCCATCAGCTCCGGCTCAATCTTCACGTTATCTAGAGGGTTTGGAGCAATGATATCACACTTCCACACCTCATTGCTCTTCTTGAATATGACTCTTTCTATGATCTTCACGGATTTATCTTTAAGCTCAGAAGCGAATCCCTTACTCATCATTTGTCTACAGACAGCTTTGAGAGATTCCACTGAAAGCTCCATTAGATCATTTTCTTCCATGCTAACCCTCTTCATCTTTCCGTCAACTACCATCCGGACAAAATTTGGATATGCTGAGAATTCTGGACCCTTGTCCTCTGCTAGCTGCATTAACTGATCCCTATACAGAATGCTTAGCTCCTCAGATTGAGAGTATTGAATTTTTGTCGCTAGCAAGAACAACTCTGACGCAGATCTTCTCGTTATGAATTGGTCATCCACATATAGGAAAGATGTTGGGACTCCTTCTACCAAAGACAAAATAACCTGCCACTCCTTAAGTGTTGCATTGTATCCAACCCTGACTTTAGAAATTAATCTCTTCAAAGCATTTATATAGTCTACAGTCATTGGATTCTGCAAATTCAAGTTGTAGAACAGATCATCTGCCTCCTTGTTATGAACTCCTTTCGCACAGGATCCCATCAATATCTTCCTTGCTTCATCCCATTTCTGTCCTATCCTTCTCTTGTCGAGATCAACTTAAGGATCAGCTAGCCTTGCAAGCTCATGATCGTACTGCTTCCCTTGGAGCTCCACTTTCTTTTCTAGGAAGGCAGCACGTTCTTGCATCATCTTCATTTTATGGAACTGAGCTTGTTCCAAGGCTAACTGTTGAGCTTTAAGAGTTTCCTCATCAACAGGAATTTCTTCAGGCATTCCGGAAGACATCTCAGCACCTCCACCTTGTTCCTTCAAAGATCTCTTTATAGCATGTGCCAAAGGTACGTCTTCCATATCAGAATCTGAGTCAAGTACCTCCTTACTGTTTCCTGATGACTCAGGTCAACGAATGGTTCATCAACCATCATTGCCTTACCCTTTCTCCTCCTCAGAGCCTCTTCATCAACACGGCTCAATTTCTGTTTCCTTGACAAGATCAGCGGGTTCTTCAATTTCTTCGATGTGAACTGCCTGCTGTCTCGTCTCCTTTCCACTCTCCCCCTTAGGTGAGTTATCCTGAGCTCCACCTTGGTCTTCAGATCCACCAGCTGCATAAGAACCTCCAAAACCAGAACCAGAGGCTCCCGCTCCACTAGCACCACCTGCACCAGCATCGGGGGGAGGTTGTTGTGACTCGAAACACTCCGGGGGCACATAATTCCTGACTGCGAACATCATTCTACTGATCTCCACAGCCATTGTATGAATTGTAGACTCTATTGCCCCCATCCTTTCTTTCTAAGTGCTTCCCAAGACACCACCAGCATGGCCCAAGTCATTGACCTTGTTTGTCAAAGAATCAAAAGCTGTAGCTTGACTTGCCATTCGTGCTGCGTAGTCATCAAGAGCCCTTTGATTGTTTCCAATGTTAATCCCGAACTGCCCTATCGTCTGTCCGAACTGCCTCATCTGATTTTCCATAGAAGTCATACGTGTATCAAGATTTTCAATATTAAGGGACGGTGTTTGGTTTAGGTGACCTCGCTCTAATACTCATTCTGTTAGCATTTGGCGCTCGGTTTCGGGCCTTAAAAATGAAGGTCCCTCTCTCCCTAACCTCTCACACACACTCCCTGTCTCACGCTCGTGTATGTCTTCAATGATTGATCCAAAGTATGAAGCAGTACCTGTAGAAATTGGATAAGCAATATAATTGGCAGTTATGGGATCTATTTCTGTTATGTCCTGAGTTGGAATCTCAGGCTGAGGGGCTGCAAAGTGTCCTTGTACGATATCAGAACCGATCCTCTTTGCAGCATCAGTACGTACCGGTGAAGGTACGGCTGAAGTTGTTAAAACTCCATGTCCTTTTGAAGCAACAGGATCTTCAAAAGGTACATAATCCTCACCAAAATCCCTATGTGCAGATTGTTTAAGGGGAGAACCACTCTCGTGAGGTGGAGTGGTTGCGTGTGACACACTAGGGTTTGACTGGGGTTTTGAAGTAGCAGCACGAGAAATTTTGGCTTTCTTTCGAATAAGTTGCTGCTCTTCGGGTTCACTCTCCTCATCATCTCCTACATATACATGTGCTGGCTTTCTGACTTCCGTTAACAGGGGTGAAAGAGAATAAGAATGTGTATCAGGCTCAGAAATATAGCTCTCACCCTGGGATAGATTCTGCGGGTTAGCAGTCTCTTGTGTCTCGGAATCAGATACATAGGAGGAGGAATGAATAGTATGCAGGGAGAGATTACCTGATTCATTACCTTGTGCCTCATCGCTTTGCTCATCAGGAATCCCATCGAATGCGTCAGCATGAGCAGATGGATTCTGAGCATATGAAGAGACTTGCGATGATTCCTCCAAATTGGTAACTCCTGCATCATATCTAAGCCACATTTGAATATTTTCAGGGATTGACATCGGTTTACCTTGATGTTTATCCTGATTAGCAATGGTTGAAAGTGACTTAGTGCCCATCCCTAGCGATGCAGATGTTGGGCTTCTGGCAAATCCCTGTCTAACAGCAAGAGCATCCTTCGGTATTAAATCATTAATCAGCTTTTGTAGGAACCGAGGAAACCAGCAGACAACATCAGTTGTAGTGAGATCTCTGCTTGCAGGAGATCCCATTGAAGCCACTATCTCAGAGAGAACTATGCGTCCATAATTTATATCCAGTTCTCTTGCTAGGGCAACTGCAAAGGTTTGCATTGGAATTGGAATTTGATGAAAATCTTTTTCACGTGCCCGAAAACATCTTGTGATGGCCTCGAAAAAGTAATTCCATTCCACATGGAAGAATTGTTTTTGGATGTTTCCAGTGATCCGGCCAGTCGGAGGATAACATCCTATTTCTTTAAAGAATGTGAGGCATTGTTCCGCTGTAGGTTCGGGATCATAAGCATCTTTGATCGGGAATCCCAGAACCCTGCTGACAATTTCTTCAGTCACCTCATATTCTTGACCCGCTAAGGTAAACCTGAAATCGAAGGGGGTTGTTTTGCTCCCAAAAGTAACCGCACTAGTCAATAATTGCTGTAAAGCATCATGTACTAGTGTAGGTTTAGCAGTAAAAGCATGGCTGGCCTTGGAGTACAAATTAAGAAATCGTATCCAAAACTTAAACCGCGGGAGTTGATCACCAATTTCCGTAGAAATATTATAAAAATTGTTTTTAGCAAGTGAAAATTGGTGAGCCATTTTAATTTAAATGTTTTTCTTTAAAAGATGTGAATTTTTTTTTTTAATGTGAAAAACAAGTAATTTACGAATTAACAGTTTTATCCCTTTTAATTTTTCGAGAATACCAAAAGACAATCTGAAAAGTTAAACTACGGGATATGAACAGTTACCAATTACTAAATCTGAATATTCAAAGAAGATGAATATTCGTGTGTATACCAGTGAAATCGTGTGTGTATATGGATGAAGAATATGGAAATTGTGTTTTGAACAGTTACACAAACAATTGATGTTTGTGTGTATGTATATGCGCGTGTATATGCGGTTACAAAACACACCAACACAAAGATTAATGGTAACACAGTGAATAGCAGTCAAAAAATTGGCAGTAATTCGTGATTAGTATGAGTTTAATCACAAAAACACGGATTAATGGTATGAAGTTTGTGAAATCGCCTTGCTTTTGTGAAACGGCTGCTGTGAAAATGAAATTAGGTAAAGTGAATGATGCATCGAGTTAGAGATGTATATATAGATGATTGTGAAATGACAAAAGTATCCCTGTTGAAAAGTGTGAAAAATACTAAGTCCATACAGGGAGGACTTAAGTCGAACTCTATCTCGAACATCAAGTCGAACTTCGAGATGAAGTTCGAGATAGAGGTTAACTCGAACAAATAAGCATAAATAATCACTTTAACCAATCTTACAGCAAAGACTACAGGGAAATCCTATCTCGAACTTGATTAACTTGTAGTAAACTTGGAAAATTCCCCTCCAGTAAAAGAAATATGGAAATTCGAGATACGTTTCGAGTTAGAAGTTTAACTTTATCTCGAACATCAAGTCGAAATTCGAGTTGAGTTTCGAGATAGAGACTAACTCGAAGCTATTCTCAATCTTTTCCAAAATACCCCCTTGAAGCAAAAACTACAGGGTAATTCAAGATATGTTTCGAGTTAGGAGTGTAACTCGAAAAATTCCCTTTAAGCAACTGAGAACTCTATCTCGAACAGCAAGTCGAAATTCGAGTTGAGTTTCGAGATAGACTAAGAACTCTATCTCGAACATCAAGTCGAAATTCGAGTTGAGTTTAGAGATAGACTAACTCGAAGTTAATTCTCAGTTCTTTTCAAAATATTCCCTTAATGGAAACTGTTAGTGTAGGTGCCCTAGAGGCAATACATTGTTTCTTAAATAAACCTTATGTCATTTGATTATTAAATAAATGTATTTATTATGACTCTAATTACTGCGATATTTGTTAGCATAATAAATGTCCTTAGAATAATGATACACATTATATAGTTTAAGTTTACAACTTGAATTTGAGATTATATAATATCATATTCTTAAAGGTCCCTAGTCGAGTATTATTATACAGGACAATAATAATACATAAATAGACTAGTATGTTTTTGACTGATAACCACATCTCATTGGTTATAAGTATGGAGATACTAAAGTCAATACATAGGTACATGTAGAGTACATGGTACTGGACAGACCCAACGTGAGATTCTTCATGTTAATTAAGTCATAAGAAAGACTCACAGTGATAATGGTGTAATGATCCTTTGACTTGAGATCATTATATTTCTATACGAGGATAATATACTTTGACTACATTAAAAGTTACCTTTGACCGGGTAATGATAAAAGTGGACATCGGGTATATTGTGAATCGTATGAGAAATATGAATGATAGATAAAGGATTTAACCCTCCCTATTATTAGGAGAGATATTATTGGCCTCTTGATTGAGTGAGACTATAAAATGCATGGCCGTGCTCAAATAATGATTTGTTATTAATAGTCTACTCATGGATCAAGTAAACCCGGATTAAATTATGAAGAGGATGACAATAAACATGCCTCGAGTTTAATCTATAATATTTGGTTAAAGGGATTATATTACACGGGAACATTAATCACAAAAGGTTTATCGAATCACGATTTAATTATTATTTAATTGGGTAGCAATGATGTATTACTAGATACCGCTCATTGTTTATAATTTTATTGGAGAATAAAATTATTGCCAAAATAAATAATAACCTACAGGGTCACACACATAGAACATTTTAAAGGAAGAATTAATTTAAATTAATTAATGATAAAGATGGATTTTATTATATTAATTAAGTTGGACTTATTTAAGCTATAATAAAATGCAAAGATATGTGAGATATGTTTTTATGATTTTAATAATTGAGTATGACTTAATTATTATTTAAATAATAGGATTTTATTCTATTATTTAATTAAATCATATATGGGCTAGGTTTAACATGGGCCTTTTTGGCTTTACACAATCACATATATAATGATATGATGTGAAGTTTTTTTTAACGTAAGAAAATCAGTAGAAGCCGCACAAAAACCCTAAACCTAATCCTATTCTCATTAGAGGCTAGTACCTCTCTTCCGGACAAGATCGTGAGACGTTCTTGAAGGTGTTCGTGTGGATACCGTAGAGGAGGTTTCGAAGAGGAACACTCAGTGATCGAGGGTGCCTTTCATCACTAATTTTCTGCAATCGCAAGCTTTATTAAGGTATTTATTCTTACTACCATGATTATCGATTTATTATACATGGATCCGGGGCTTGGTTTCGACCTTTTATTTACTGTTTTCGCTGCGTATTGATGATCGAAACCAACAATGGTATCAGAGCTACTTGTATAATATGATAATCTGGTTATTATTGGTGTATACGATCTGTTATAAAGCTTACCAGTTCTGAATGTTTTCCCCGTGAACCCTACTGCATGAAATTTACGAACTGCATGCTGCGTTTTCTACTGGTTTTGATGCGTTAAGTGATCTGTTCTGTCTTAATGAGATTAAAACGTAACATTAACTTCTAAAACCCAGTTGGAGTCGATTCAGATTTTCAGTAGTGCAGTTCATGCATAAACAGATACATACGTATATATACATACGTGTTTATATATATACTATCTTCTATGTTTTGATTTTAAAAGGTTCTTGAATCAATGATATGTGATTGTGTTTGTGTTCCTTTGTAATCGTAAGGTCTGAATAATCAGTTTAGAATCAAAATCGAGATCATAATGATGAATACGATCGAACTGGGTTTTCAGAAAATCTACAGAAAATCGCATGTACAGGTGATGCGCATACTGAGTATGCGCATCTGCTAGGGTTTCGGCCAGAAACGCATTTAGAAACGCATACGCGGAATGCGTTTCTTATAGAAATAACAGAATAGATCATATGCGCATACTGTAGATGCGTATCTGCTGTTTTTCTTATTAAAAAAAAATTATTAATTAGTAATTTTGATTACTAGGTTAATATTAATTAAGGTGTGTTAATTTTATTATTTATGATTTGATCATATTTAATTTATGTTGTATTAAATTGTGATTATACAATATATGATGCTTTTAATTGCTATGTGAGCATGATGCATGGTTATGGCCCCAAGACCTAGTTTCTAATTTATTTTGTTAATTTTAATTTATGGTTTGTAATAATTAAATACGACTTGCATGTCGTTTTTCTTTTGTAATTATTTTATCTCGAATGCAACTCGAGTTCTTTTGTAAAATGTTTCAAGAGGAGTTTGGAGGCAATCAAGGAAGCTTTGGAAGCGAAGCAAGAGATTTTGTAATAATTAGTTATTACCACCATAGATTGACCTTGATTTTTCCATTAGCTTGGAAAAATCGCATAGGATTGGGCCATAACCATAGCATATTAATTTATGTGATGCACTTTACATATGATGCATGTGTAGAGTAGCAAATGTATACATGTTTTAATTAGATTAATGATGTATGCATGTATTAGATACGTCACCCATACCATGCTTGCCATGCTAAACAAGATAAAATCTGTAACGATTCGAGATTTTAAAATGAACAAACGATCATGAGATTTCTGTGTTTATGAAACACGGAATTAAATACGAATTTTCAATTATTTAGATATGGGGAGATTTTGTCAAAAACAGGTTTTTCCTGTAAGGAAGTTGGGTATTAAGTGAGGCCACTTGTGACTCCTCCAACAACCTGGAAATTAAACTATTGATGAATATTGATTTTAAGTATTTAATTCAAGGAAAAATTGGGAATCTCTTTATGATGGGATCATGGTCGTTTTAATACAAAACCCCTTAACAAAATATTAAGTTCTTTTATCGGATGCTTTCCAATGAATGAACACTCATTAAATCCTAGATCGATAAGGGGAATGACTGCCAGTGGCAGGGGACTCCTGTCTATCGTGGTGAGATGTGACGAATATAAGCGGTTATATTCGACCGTTGTATCATTGGGTTTAACTTAACTGAGTCGTCATAATAAGGTGAAAATAAATGGTTATATTCAATTATTATGAACTTAGAAGCATAGAGTTTGGTTAAAAAATCTATTAGATAGACAAGAACAATTGTTGTTCACCAAACTATCCAAGAATTATATATGATATAATTGACAACTATTGTCAACCTAAATAATCCTGTTTTAAGGACTACCAGTGGTTGACTTAGGATATGATGAAATATGGATCTTGGCTCACTAGAAAGATTTATGGGATATTCTTTCCGATTTAATAGTAAGGGCTATTAATTTGATAAAAATAGTGGGAGATATATTATGAATATGTCATAATCACTTGAACATAATTAATGTAACAATCTAACTTATCTTATGCATTTTATCATTGTAGAAAACAAATGGCACAAAATACAAACAACACTTTCTCTGTGCGATCAGTCCTTGAGAAGGACAAGCTGACAGGATCGAACTTCCTTGACTGGTCTAGGAATTTGAGAATTGTTCTCATGCAGGAAAAGAAATCTTATGTGATTGATATTCCTCCACCGGCAGCCCCTGCTAACAATGCCACTGCTGCTCAACGAAATGCTTATCAGAAGCATATTGATGATGCAACTGATGTGGCTTGTCTTATGCTTGCTACTATGGATGCTGAGCTCCAGAAGCAGCATTTTGATATGAATGCTTATACTATGTTTGAACATCTTTCAACGATGTTTCAATCACAGGCTCGTGTTGAAAAGTTCAACACAAGCAAAGCACTCTTCTCGTGTAAGCAGGGCAATGGACCAGTCGGACCACATGTTCTAAAGATGATTGGGTATTGTGATTACCTTGCTCGTTTGGGTTTCCCGCTTCAGCGAGAGGCTCAAGTCGATATAATCTTGCAATCTTTGAACAGCGACTATGCTCAGTTCATAATGACTTTCAATATGACTGAGCAAGATAAGACTCCTATGGAATTGTTGGCCATGCTGAGGACCACTGAAGCAAATATGGTCAAGGCACCTGAGAAGGCTCCCATAATGATGGTGGGCAAGAAAGGTGCTAAGGGAAAGGGGAAATGGAAGGGCAAGAAAAAGGTTACACCGAAAGATCTTGGTCCTTCTAAGCCCTCTTTCAAAAAGGCTAAAAAGCCGAAGGGAGATGTCGCAAAGGCTGACAAAGGTGATTGTCACTATTGTCACAAGCCTGGTCACTGGAAGAGAAACTGTGCTTACTTGGAGGATCTGAAGAAATTGAAGGGTGTTCAGATTTCTGGATCAGGTATTTATGTTATAGAAGTCAATCTGTCTATTTCTACATCTTGGGTATTGGATAGTGGATGTGCTTCTCACATTTGTATAAATGTGCAGGAACTGCAGAGAAGTAGGACTTTGGCTAAGGGAGAAGTGGACCTACGAGTAGGCAATGGAGCAAGAGTTGCTGCTTTAGCCGTAGGAACTTATTATTTATCTTTGCCCTCTGGGCTTGTTTTAGAACTAAATGACTGTTATTACGTGCCTGCGATTCGCAGAAACATTATTTCTGTTTCTTGTTTGGACAAGAAAGGTTTTTCGTTTACAATAAAGAACAACAGTTGCTCTTTTGCTTTGAATGATTTGACCTATGGTGTTGCGCGTTTATTTAATGGTTTATATGTTCTTGATTTGGATAATCCTATCTGTAACATAGAAAACAAACGACTTAAAGTAAATGACTCAAATCAAACATACCTCTGGCATTGTCGTCTAGGCCATATAAATAAGAAACGCATTTCCAAATTACATAAAGATGGATACTTGGATAAGTTTGATTTTGAATCATACGAAAAATACGAATCTTGTTTGCTTGGTAAGATGACTAAAGCCCCTTTTACTGGTAAGGGTCAAAGGGCCACTGAACGTTTGGAGCTAATACATAGTGATGTATGTGGCCCAATGCGTGTGATGGCCCAATGCATATTAATTTACGCCACAAATCATGATGTTAAAACATCAACCTATCCTATGCTAGCATGGCAAGTTCTAAATCTCAAGATCCACTCTCGTTTAGCAAGAGATTAACATATTAGATGTTAGCTACGCATCTAAATTCATGAAGCACAACCATACCAGGATATCAAGAATTCACCACACATAAATCTTTAAAGCATATAAACTACTAAGCTACATAGATAAATCCATTAGGATCCCATGACAACGATTAGTTCATAGTTGAACCGTTCGTCACCATGGGATTAGATGAAAACATGATATTAAACAAGATATAAAATAAAGAAGCAATAATATTAATAAAAACAAGAGTTGAGAAAACAAATCTATTATCCAAAGTATACAAAAGATGAAGTAGATCTAGATCTTTGCTTGTCACCGAGCTTGAATCCTTCTCCACTTTTCTCTCTTGCAGTTCTACGTTACAATAATAAAAATCTGATACAAATTACATGGTAGGATGTGTTTAAATAGACTCTAGAAGTCTTGCCCAATAAGCAATTACCTTCTATTACAATTAGAATTCGATTAAGGTAACAAAAGCTGCCCAAAATACAATTAGAATTAGAAAAAGGGCAAAACTGGAAATTTTCTGCATGGCTTTTCATAGAACATGTGCGAGATTTTATTCAGCACGTCCCCTGCACCTGCTATCTATCCCAGGTTGTAGAAAATCTCTCAAGCTTCGCGTGAGCTGTAAGATCGCTGAAAACGGACTTCTAGAACTCCAGATATGGCCAAAACAGTGTAGACTGCGCAACCTTCTCGGAAAATCCGAATTTAAATCAATTAATCCTCCAAACACGATAGAAGCATCACCCATAATCGACATTCTTGTAAGTCTGCACAACTAAGCAAAACACATCAAAACTACAATAAACTTGAGGCCAAGTCAATCAATTTAAGCCGAATTTAAGCGATCCAAGTGGATGTAAAATCCACTTATCAAGGGTCGACCTAGGTATCATATTTGTAGCAGTACTCGTTGAATGTAAGATGAATGACCGATTATAATTATACATAAAAGTTACTCATTAGTGGCCAATTACTATTACAACAATAATGTGTTGTTTAAGTCCATTTTCTAGCAGTAATTTTAAAAATTATCACGATAATTATATTCTATTTAGTTTGTTTTCATTAGCAATAGTAAACCAGCAAGGGGAGACAGGTGCATCATTACATATGTGGTAGGAGATGTTTTATGATAACAACAACACAAACTATTTTAATATTAGGAAAAATCAACTAAAATGTATGATGTATCCATACAAACTAATATGCGCTATAGTGAAAAAAAATTATTTTTTATACAATCTTAAAATATCACTAATCGATCATTATACAATAAAACCTCGTTAATTTAATACTCGATACCACGATAAATTAATATTTTCAATGTGAATTTTTGGTCCCAATATAATAGCAGAAGTATAAATTAACCTCGATTAATTAATAACCTCTCTAAATTAATAAAATTCGTCGGTCCCAATGTTATTAATTTATAGAGGTTTTACTGTATTATAGGTAGTCATATATAATTTAACATCTTAATTTGTTTAGTATATAATCTTGTTTATAATACTACATTATAATTTAACTATGCATTTTATTCATTTATTTAATCGATAACTCATATAGAGTCAAAATCTAACATATCAGCTAATTCTGATTTTTTTATATAGATATATATTGTACCTAGTACCAATCATATTAAAGGTCTGTTTGGTATTGATGTTGCAGACTGCAACAATAGTTTTTTTTGTAGAACAATTGGTTCAAAATAGCTTATTAAATCTAAAAGCAATTTTTCAACAACATTTTTATAAAAAAAATTGGTTTAGGAAAAATATTTATTTTCACAATAGCAATTTTGTAGACAACAATTTTAGGTAAAGACATCAAATCCCAACAATCACGTATTAAATAAATTTAATAAAAGTTAATATAAAATAGGATATAAACAAAAACTAAAAAAGACATAATTTATTCAGTAGTTGTGAATTTAACTACATTTGTATTTAGAGGTCATAAATTTAATTTCCTTGATAAGACCAAAAAATCATGTCGTGTTTCCGTATATTCTGTATCATATGTCCTAATCTGATGGTAGATAAACTCACGTTGTCTTGTGCACTTCGTGAATGCATATCCTGTTTTCATTGCATATTCATAATATAGATATAAATATTATTGTATTATAATTTCATAAAACTATCATTCTAATTTTAGAACAATTTTTTTCGATAATAATTTTCTTTTATAGTTATTGTAACACTTCTATCTTAAAATTTTAAAGTGAAATTATTTTGATAGCCGTGTAATGAACAACCTGCATTTTAACTATGATAATTTTACACACACATATTCTTATGAAATTATCACTATTATGATTATGAGCTGATTAGGTATAAATAATATTAATTGCCACGTACAATAATCTTATACATATATTTTGAAAGTCATTGTGTTAGGTCCAAATGTGTTGTAGAGGGGGGGGGGTGAATACAACTTTTCGAAAATGAGAAGCAATAAATACGATGCAATAAACGAACACACAGATTCAAGGAATATATGTCTTATATATAACTTGAAATGGTTGCTACAACATTCATTACAAAGTATAACAGAAGTTCAGAGAGAAGTGAATGATACTAAGCTCTGTGAATACACTCTCTCTCTCTTTTACTTGTGTTTCTCTCAAGAATTGCTCACTAACTAAAACATTACACAAGTACTTCTATTTATACTACATGTAATCTATGTCCTGTAGTCTTCAAAGACTAAGATATACATGGCCCAATGATGTCCACATAAATCTTGCTTTATCTTGAAAGCTTGGAAATCTGCCAATCAGAAGATGCCATGAGTCATGTTAAAGCTGCACTCTAAGTAGAACTTCTACTTGAGAATTTCTACTTAGCCATCTCGAATTTCTAAGTAGAACTTCTACTTAGAAACTTCTACTTGGTCATCTAGAATATTTAGTACTTAGAAAATATTCTGGTCTTCAACTTGAAACTTCAATGCACAACTTGAACTTGTGATATCTTCATGTCTTCTTTATTCTTCACCAAGCTCTTGAATATGGATATTTATTACTGACATAAACTTGCTATCAATGTTGTAACACCCCTAGATCCGGGGTCAGGGAATCTGGTGGTTACGGTCTTACATTCATTCATAATACTTGACTTGAGTCCACAATAAATAAATCACAGGCTGTGACCCCACAATAATATCCACTCACACACACAACAGTTATAGTCCCAGAGATGAAATTGAAATAAGTCCATAATATCAGAGTTTACGAATAAAAGTTATTACAAGCCAAATGATATGTTTAAAGGTTTTGCCGTTGATTAACGTTAATGTTACATATAAATAGACTGATAAACAAAAGCTGCCTATCTATGCTACCTCAGCAATGGCAGCAAGGACATCAGTGGGTAGTCCTCGAACGGCGGTAACCTGCTTGCGCCGAGTGCGCCTGACGCGGGCCATCTATCCTAGCTATTGTTGTGACATAATATGAACAAAGCAAGGGTGAGCGAAAGCCCACCAGCAATAATATAACTGAGCAGTGATACATATATACAGCAGTTCAAAATATCCTTTGAAATCATATGTCATGCATTAATGAAGTTATTGCCAGTATAATATAAAGGATGAAGTTACCAGGTTACTCAAAGTATTTGTTTGTAGAAATATCTGCTACATCAAAAGTAAGCGAGATATTCTCATTGTCATTAAAAAGAGGAACTTGCATGAAAAGATTGCAATTCCAGTTATGAACACTTTTCCAGCTCTGCCAACAGTAATCATGTTGCAGGAAATAAATAAGTTTGGATGATGAACCAATGATGGAGTATTCACCGCGCCCGCTGTTCCAACCTTGATGATCAGTCGAGATCGTACAGCTCAAATTAGATTTACTACCGGTAGAAGGAAGAACTGACGGCTTTACTTGTATACCGCCTTACTAGCTCTCCCCGGCCAACGGTTGGGCCAAAGGGGATGGACCGGCGCTACTCGGCCTCTTACACGACTCCTAGTTCAAATAGAGTTCATGATTCTGAATGTAACGTTCGTCCCCCTTTCCCCAGGTATAATACTTGTTGATAAGACTTCACAAAGTAGTCGTATCTAGTTGGAAAGGAAAATTCACCAATAACTTCCAAGCTATTGCTTGGTAACGAATATTAACTTGTTCCAACAATCATACCCCTCGAAAGATGAGAAGGTAACCAACGACTTAATAAGTCAATAGCACCCGAGTTGCGAGTGAAGAGAATACTTTATGACCGGGAAGTCGACAAGATAAATAACATTTTCCAAGTAAGGTTCCCTTATTATTAGGGAGATAGACTCAAAGAAGAATGATGTCTGAGAACCTTTCTTGATATATGCTTAATAATAATATGACTCCGAAATATTTTCTGTAATAATCGAAGAAGATAAACCTTATCGAGGTTATTCTAAGTATGGAATAAATATTCAGAAAATATTTATTGAATTAAAATATTTTACAGAATATTTAGGAATATAAAAGAATACCTTTAATCAGAGTATTTCTCAAATAATCCTTGAAGAAATATCGAGAGAATATTTATTGCATAATTAAATATTCAAAATAATATTCATTAATTAATAAGACCTGAAAGGAATATTTAAAATATTTAAAATAATATTCGATGATTAAATAGAACCCTGGATGAATATTCAAAATAATATTCATAATTAATTAGGAATTTAAATGAATATTGAAAAAGTAATATTCATTTAATGAATAATATTCTAAATGAATATCAAGTAATATTCATTTAGTAATCCGAGCTTTAAAGGAATATTCGAGATAAGACTCGATAAATAAATCAAGCTTCAGATGAACATTAAAATAATATTCATCAGGTAATTACTATCTTAAATGAATATTCAAAAGTAATATTCATTTAATGAATAATATTTAAAATGAATATCCAAATAATATTCGTTTAGTAGTCCAACCTTTAGAAGAATATTCGAAATAATAATCGATAAATAATTCGACTCTGAATGAATATTAAAAAAAATATTATTCGTCGAATAGTTACGTTCAAATAATTATTTGAAGTAGGGATCGTTAAATAAATAATCTCGAACGAATATTCAAATAATATTCGTCGCCCGAATAATGGAAAATATTTACTTAGATATTTTCTTTCGAGGTAATCTCGATACGTCAAGAAATATTGACTCCCGGTCTATATTTGATGAATAAGATGGATACGCCCTTCTATGAGGGTCTTACAATAACCGGCTTATAATTGATACGTTAGCTATCTAATTTATAAGCCAATAAACAATCAGGGAACAAGCATAACGATATAACTTGAAAGTAGGCATGCATGCTATGGCATATGTATAACAGAAAACATATATATATATATTCAATCACAACAACAGCCTAAAAGAAGGGAATTGAAACTTGCCTCGTAGTCGAGTACGATAAGGGGTAGTGGTAGCGGGTCCCGGGTCAGCTTGGTGATCTATAAATAGCCAAGGCATTCGGGATTAATCACTTAACATCTTAAAAGTTAAGTTATACTTAAATCGAAACACGTTCTCAAGTTATCTCGTTATACCCCTTTTAGTGGATTCCTTTTTATCATTGATCCGACCCGACATTCGTTCGTTAATACGACATGTCACTGTACTTATACTTGGGACATACTTAAGTCATACAAGTTCTAAGGTCGATCATTACGAACCAATATTATACTCCGAGTTTTATCGCCCGTTTTCTAAGTGTTTTACCGAAGTTATAATAGAGTCGTCTTTTAGGGGTTCGTTCGCGTTTAACCTCGACTCGAATATTTTTAATAAATCGAAAAAAGATCCTTTTGACATACGGTTTTCTTTCACACCTTCCTTTTTACCTCTAGTATTTATTTACCAAGATTTGTCATGACTTTACATATTTTACGATGGTTCAATTTCAGTTACGAATTCTCGGTTACGGTTTCGAAATACTTTTAGTAAACCGGCCGTAACTCCTAAACCGTAAGTCCGTTTCACACGTTCCTTATACCAAAACGAAGCTTGGAACATTATCTATCCTATCATGGCAGATTGCAAAGCTAGGCAGTGAGTTACATTTACTGTCCAAGTTGTTTTTCTTAAGGTTAACGAAATTTCGGCATTACGACGGCTATATATCGAACGTTCCAAAAATTATAACAATCCAACCAAGCCACACCGGGCATCCACACAACTTATCACATGATTATGAACATCATCAAGTCCATATCATACCAGTTTACCACAATAATTAACATGCTTTCTTGCTCAACTAAATCACTTACTAACTATGCTTATAATCATGCTAACATCATAACCAAGCTTAGCTCATCAAAAACATCCATAAACTTAAAGTTGATCTAGGGTTTCAAGAGTGTTATACCTTCTTGAGAGTATGTACTAGCCTTACAAAGCTTGTTATAGTCCTTGGATAGCCTTAGGGTAGCTAAGATCAACCATGAAAACAAGAAAAATCAAAGATTAGTTCATGAAACACTATTCATCCTCTTCTTTCATGATTTTTTTGAAAATGGAAACAAAGGAGTTTGGACTTGAAATTTTTAGGAGATTGCTTTTATGAAATATAGGACTCACCATAAAAATTTGATGATCAAACAAGGAGTGGAAGCTTGGTTTGGAAATCTAAAAATTCCAAAAATTCGAAGTCTTGTTTCTTGAGGGGAGAAACAGGGTGATTTTCTTGAATTTATTTACCTATCCAAACGATCTTCAAAAATTATGAAATTTTGAACGAATACTCTACATATATTGAGGAAGCTATGGTTAAAATTTGGTGATCTATGAATGGGTAGAAGTGGAGATATGAATTTTTCTTTGAGGAGTGTTCTTGCTTGGCAGCTTTGAAGAATGGAGAGAATGGAGTTGTTTTGCTTGGTTGAATTTCAATAATGCATAAAGTGATGTAAGTTGGATAATATCTCATCCTAAAGCTACTTTAATAAAGGTGTGATGCAATGCATGATGTCATTTGGGGCATGTGTCAAGAGGTGTGTTAAAGAAGTTAACACTTGGTTGATCTTTGGATGGAATTCATGCTAAGTATTAGTTCCAATCTCTAAGTGTGCTAGTTACTTGAGTCACCACTTTGTTGCTAGATATTTATCACTTGCACATGCATGCATCTTGCTTTCTGCTTGCCCCTTTTGTCCGTTTATTTCTCAATTCATTGATCGTTCGTAGGAATAACTCATTCGTTTCTAGTTAGGGTTTTACCGAAACCTTCTTAATATCAATACTATCGTTCTCCATCTTTCTTAATACTTCTCGAATTTAAATTCCTTAAATTCCTTTAATGAATCCTTAAGTCTTGCAGTGTCCAGGGAAAACTCGGAGAAAATAAAAGTGATATTTTTTCAGAATCCGATAACCTTTACATACACTTATTTTCCCCTTGGATCCTTAATACGAACTCAAAAATCCGTTCCGGGTTCTTCTATATAGCGTCGTCTAATAGTATTCCAAAATTCCACCAAAAACATTAGTCACTCTTTATTCCATCTTTATTCCTTATATTTATAAAATTTCCTTGTTCTCTTTCGGACGTTCCTTCTCTTCTCAACGCTTAATAAAAAGTTTTAATTCTACCGAAAATTTGGGTTCTTACAGTCTCCCCTCCTTAAAAGGATTCCGTCCCGGAATCAGGTAGAAGACAATTGAGTACTTGTTGGTTATTTCACTTTCCAGTTACCCAGTCAATCCTTAATCAATCCCAATCCTTTTTCAGCACATCTTACTAGTGTTACAATACATCCTTTTTTTTCCTTTTTCATTAATCTCTGCTACTTTTCGTATAACACACTATTCAGGTTATGCTCTTACCCAGTCATATACTATTTTCCTTATTGGTATCTGCGGTGACTTCGGTATCACTATCGCGTTGCGAATTCGGAGATAACCTCACTCGTAATTATGCATTTCCTGATCGCTTTAATCTTCGTAATCTCGATCAATATAGAGAAGTGGAAAGATTTATTGAGAGATCACTGTGAGCAATTGAACATTTGTTATATTGCATAGCTAGTACAGAAGGGGGCCAGTCTTTAGTACTTGACAAGCAATTAAACAAGTTATGGTATTCCACTTAGACTTCTATCTCATGGACAGATAGTCACGTAGCAGTACCTCCCCTCCTTAAAGGGTTGTTCTTCTCAATTCATAAAGAAGATGAATAAAAGAGAAGAAAACAAAAGAATTCTAAAGGATTATAGAAAGTTTTCATGATTGTAAAATATCATACTCAGAATTTACCTCTGAACTATAGAGGTTCATTAAGGAAGAAATTAATCATAATTATATCCAATACTATTTGATCGCAATCTCACGTGTCAACATATCTTGCTGCTTTGTCCACTATTCTATGGACCTATACTCTGGTTCAACCTTAGCAACACTCACTTCAGAAAATTCCTTCAACCTTTCAGGTTAAATCTTAGTTTCTCGCTTGACACCATCGTTACTGACATTCCATGTCACGCTACTAGTTTTTTTTTTCCTATAATATTAACACTATCAGGTTGTCATCCCGAGAATTCATCAGAAAACCCATTTATTATTCCATTCATAACATTCCTTGCTTCACATTCCATAGTTGCTTTCCCAGTCTTTTCTTTATCAATCACATCCTTCTTATTATCTGATTCTTATTTACTTCTGTTATTTACTTCCACCTTCATCTCTTTATTGAGACATCTTTTGCACTTGGCACCTCCTTATTGGTATCCCGTCACATTTACTCTATAATCATCATATTATTTCAAATTTAAAACCTCCGAAATGAATCTGGCCGATTTCTTTAGCTTAGATCCAATATAATCTACTTCTGTCAACTTGTTTCTCATCTTATTCTTTTCTACCCGCGATTTTTCACAGGTTGTCTTTCGTAAGTCAGACCAGGTCGTACACCTACCTGCTCGCACTCTTATCATCTGTTGAGCATCTGCATTTTACTGGTGTAGCTTTGCCACATGAAACACGTTACTACCATGCTATACGCTTTGGGGGTAAAACTGGCTCGAATGCCACCTTCCGAACACTTTTAAACTCTCAGGTGGCCTAATAAGTCTTGGGCTCAACTGCCCTTCTCTCTAAGTCTCATTAATTCTTTCCACGGGAATACATTTAGCATCATGAATCATCAACCTCATATTCTCTATCTTGTTTGCGCAGAAGTACACTAGCACAAACTTGCTTGTCATTCATCAACATGCCATTTAGCTTATCAATAGCAGCACTTTCTTTATCTTTACGTTGTCATCTACTTTCTTAGAAGAATCACCATCGATTGTTGCTTACGTAGTGCCTTAATAGCTAACCATACGGGTTTCAATCCTTTAGGGAGACAAAGTAATCACTATTCCTTATCCATAAGGAACACTTCCTGAACTTGATGTAGATATTACATGAAGTAGATAAAATTGCAGAAGAGTTTCAAGCATCACAGCTATGTCAGGTTCATGAAACTATCACTCATGCAGCTTCCATAAAAGACTGGAAACTTAACGGTTTACTTTGTCAATTTTGTATCATGGTCCTGGTTTGCCTCAAAACGGGACCTTCTAAGGTACGTAATATGCTTAAGACTCCATCAGGAATCGAATCTTTATTTAAACTATTATTACCATCAATTCTTGCACAGTCATCAGAAGGAATGTAAATTCCTCCATTCTGATATGACCTTCAAGGTCCTTCCAGATATCATTCTGTTTCTTCAGTATGAACATTTGTAATTATTCCTTTATACTTAGACTGTCGGCCACCTCATTGGCCTTTCCTGATAATAATAATTTCTGGTAATCCTTGTTCTCTGGATACATTTCAATTCAATTTTTTTTTTCTACCTCATTCTCATCATTGTTGGGTGAAAGCATTCTCCCTTAAGCTCTACTGAAGGAGAAAAATATATCTATCAGTCTTTTTCCATAAGTCATTGCTTCCACCTACCCGTGGGAACTTTATCACGTTTATTCCCAATCCTACTTAGGATACTTCTTTTCTTAGTTCCTTCCTTATCTTAGGATAATCTCAACCTTTATAGGTTCAATCCATACTCCCTCAGGGTTTCATACATGCATCATCTGGTATATTGTTATTGTGTCTTACATTCTCTTCCAAACTTCTAGTTGGAAACTCAGAATATTAGCTTTTCCTTGTACGGTTTCTTAGGTCGTCCTCATCATTCCTCCTGTATTTTCTAGGTACAGGGTATATCAAAACGTCATTGATCAATACTCTAATAATTCTATCTCTGTTCTTTCCAGAACTCTTTTTAATAATCTTTACAGGTCATTGTTGCCTTAGCAAATCCAACTCATATCATCTGAATTCACAATGTCTTTATTAGGGTTAGTGCCATCCCTTGTGCATTCCCCAGGGTTTGCCTTACTTTATGGATATCCTATCCTTAATTCAACTGCCAAGGAATTCTTGCATCTTATACTTGGCAATCAAATCATGTATCCTTAATAAGGGTCTCTTTCCAATCATTCTCATTTGATAATCGATCGGTGGCTTAATGCTAACCTCTTCTTTCAGATAGTTGTCAGCCTATTTGACCTTCCAAAAGACAACGTATGTCTATCTGCTCTCTTACAGAACTTGGTACTGGTAGCAAGGATGTTTTGGAAGATATTGGTCGAGTCGAGTTCAACGTGAATCTCTTAGTACTTATCGTTCTTCTCAAAGGTAATTGCCTTAGATGAAATTTCTACAGCATACTGATCCATATCTGACCATTTCTATACTCTCTTCATAAACCTTCGTTGTTTACTTTCCTTAGTCATAATATATTCATGGTATTCATGATACCCTAACATCATACATCTCAAGTCATTATACTTCCATTTTTTTTTTTCGTAATCTTGGACGATCATATACACATGAATCACTTTAGTACGGGTGACCCCATTCCAAAAGTCTAGTAAATTCCCAATCCAAACATGGGTTGCAAAGGGTTCAGTAGAAGATTCCTACAATCTCATTAATATTTCCGTCATATCAGAAGCCCTTGCAGTCGGTGCTTACTTAGAAGCAACCCTGCTTTGTCCTTTCATTGCTGGTCTAGTCACTTGATAGTCCTTTGTGACTTGGCCTCAACTGGCCACACTAAAATAAAAATATATGATTTTAGGGGTTGGCTAATAGCATTACTTTTCTAGCAATTGCTGGCATAGTGCCTTCTTCTTTGATACCTTTCTACCTTTCCAAAACTTTACTTCATATAAGTCTTAATCGGCTACTCAGCGCCGTCTCCGGTAACCTTTCCTCTATTTTTATCTTTTCAACTATTCTTATCACTCCCACGTGCCACGCAAGCTTACCATTCCTGGCATAACAGCCTTTTCACTTAAATCAATCCCGGAGTTTCTCAGTCCGGCTGGTTTCTTACTTACATTTCCTGTTTTCGTCCAATCTCACTTCATCATTGTATTTCTACAATCAATCGCGATAACCAGGGTCTGTCCACCAACCCATATAGCGGTTACTTTACCCAATTCATGGGGTTCGCCCCAGTTTCTACTCTCTTCCATGATGTTCTGTGATAATCAGAAAGACAAGGTTTGCCAAAATTCGTTGAAATTCTTCCCAGAATTAGGGAAATTTTGGTCAATCTATCCATCGACTGGTAACACTAAGGAGACCAGTTTCGAAACCTGAAGAATAGTTCTATGAACCTCCTAGTAGGTAGAACCGTAAGCAGTCATAATTAACGAAATAATCGTCATCGGGTTGGAAATTTAACCCCTGGAGAGGAACCAATTATATATATCCCTTAGAAGGGAATCAACAGTTTTAAACTGAAACTTGTCGCAACGTCCTGATGCCTATACGTCCTGATACCCATACGTCCTGATATTCAATATTACCAAATGTCAGTCTACCTGACTACTAGTCTCAGAAGAAACATTACCGTCGGAGTTGGTTGTCCCACAAAATTGGCACTACTAAGGCCATCCGATCTGGTGGACCGTGCTGTTCGAATGCATTCGCAAGTACTTTGTCGTGCTGCGCAAGCATACATCATAATCCTTTATGCGAAGCGTCGTTGGAAGCACAAAGTCTCCTTTTTCCATTAAGCAATGCCAACTCTTGGTCATTACCAATTTCATCTTTTAGCTCCAGGAAGATTTTCTCACATTTTTCTCTTTAACTGCTGATCGTATTACTGGATCCATTATAATTCCGCGTCGGAGTAAACTTAAGGTAACTACTATAATCCATTCAAAGAAAGAAAGAATTTAATATTCCTCTGAGTCACATGCATCTAACGTTTCTGGTTCATCATTTCACTGAGTTAAATTAACCCTATACTTAGTCTCTGACAATAGTCTCATTACGAGTTCATCTTGACTCACTGGTCTTATCTTCCGGTAGGTTCTGAGATCATTGTCTTGCTTACTACTTCCTTATATAACTTTATCCAATCATGCTGTCACTTCCCAATGTTTTCACTTTCTAACTGATTCATTCATAAAATGGACATTTTCCTGAATAAAACAACTTCATCAACCTCAATTTGGTTCCATAAATTACAACCTATGACATCTGCCTTCTCATGGCGAATTATTACTGACAATATTCATACTTATTCTTTTATCAAATGATATGGCACTTACTGCCTTCTCAACTATTCCTAGGGACTCTGTTCCTCGCCTTATATCGATGCCTTTGATAATCATACATCCTTCTAGCACTCTTTTCGTTAGTATGAAAGTCTCTAATGATTCTCATCTATTCCCGTATAAGATCTCAAGTAATTCTTCCAATCCGTCTTACTTGCTGGTACTACCTCCAGTAGTCCAGCCACGAATCCAACATGAATCTTCAGTTCTCTTGCTAATAGCTTAGTTCTTTATGCCCACTTTTCTAAGCTCTATACCTTAATCATCTCAGTCTTTCTAGCTACAGCCCTCATTCCTCAAGGGTAAGCTCCTTATCCTAACAAGATTTTCCTTATCTGCTGGAACCTCTTCCGGGTCTCCAGTAGGGTACTCTATTGAATTTACCCGCTGATCTTCAGCATATAATAAAGCATCATCGCGCTGCTGCTCGTATGCCTCAAGGTCTGTTGCCTTACTTGTCGATGCGATATCGAGCTAAGTTACTATCATGATACTTAAGAGTTCCCATAAAGGTTTTATACGTCATCACTACCTTAAGTAGTCCGACTATGAACTTGGCAAGAGTTCTTATTATCTTAGTGAATTTATTGTTTTAACGTCGCCTCATCTCTGGGGTTTATAACGTACGCTCTGATACCACTTCTGTAACACCCCTAGATCCGGGGTCAGGGAATCTGGTGGTTACGGTCTTACATCCATTCATAATACTTGACTTGAGTCCACAATAAATAAATCACAGGCTGTGACCCCACAATAATATCCACTCACACACACAACAGTTATAGTCCCAGAGATGAAATTGAAATAAGTCCATAATATCAGAGTTTACGAATAAAAGTTATTACAAGCCAAATGATATGTTTAAAGGTTTTGCCGTTGATTAACGTTAATGTTACATCTAAATATACTGATAAACAAAAGCTGCCTATCTATGCTACCTCAGCAATGGCAGCAAGGACATCAGCGGGTAGTCCTCGAACGGCGGTAACCTGCTTGCGCCGAGTGCGCCTGACGCGGGCCATCTGTCCTAGTTGTTGTTGTGACATAATATGAACAAAGCAAGGGTGAGCGAAAGCCCACCAGCAATAATATAACTGAGCAGTGATACATATATACAGCAGTTCAAAATATCCTTTGAAATCATATGCCATGCATTAATGAAGTTATTGCCAGTATAATATAAAGGATGAAGTTACCAGGTAACTCAAAGTATTTGTTTGTAGAAATATCTGCTACATCAAAAGTAAGCGAGATATTCTCATTGTCATTAAAAAGAGGAACTTGCATGAAAAGATTGCAATTCCAGTTATGAACACTTTTCCAGCTCTGCCAACAGTAATCATGTTGCAGGAAATAAATAAGTTTGGATGATGAACCAATGATGGAGTATTCACCGCGCCCGCTGTTCCAACCTTGATGATCAGTCGAGATCGTACAGCTCAAATTAGATTTACTACCGGTAGAAGGAAGAACTGACGGCTTTACTTGTATACCGCCTTACTAGCTCTCCCCGGCCAACGGTTGGGCCAAAGGGGATGGACCGGCGGTACTCGGCCTCTTACACGACTCCTAGTTCAAATAGAATTCATGATTCTGAATGTAACGTTCGTCCCCCTTTCCCCAAGTATAATACTTGTTGATAAGACTCCACAAAGTAGTCGTATCTAGTTGGAAAGGAAAATTCACCAATAACTTCCAAGCTATTGCTTGGTAACGAATATTAACTTGTTCCAACAATCATACCCCTCGAAAGATGAGAAGGTAACCAACGACTTAATAAGTCAATAGCACCCGAGTTGCGAGTGAAGAGAATACTTTATGACCGGGAAGTCGACAAGATAAATAACATTTTCCAAGTAAGGTTCCCTTATTATTAGGGAGATAGAGTCAAAGAAGAATGATGTCTGAGAATCTTTCTTGATATATGCTTAATAATAATATGACTCCGAAATATTTTCTGTAATAATCGAAGAAGATAAACCTTATCGAGGTTATTCTAAGTATGGAATAAATATTCAGAAAATATTTATTGAATTAAAATATTTTACAGAATATTTAGGAATATAAAAGAATACCTTTAATCAAAGTATTTCTCAAATAATCCTTGAAGAAGTATCGAGAGAATATTTATTGCATAATTAAATATTAAAATGAATATTCAAAATAATATTCATAAATTAATAAGACCTGAAAGGAATATTTAAAATATTTAAAATAATATTCGATGATTAAATAGAACCCTGGATGAATATTCAAAATAATATTCATAATTAATTAGGAATTTAAATGAATATTGAAAAAGTAATATTCATTTAATGAATAATATTCTAAATGAATATCAAGTAATATTCATTTAGTAATCCGAGCTTTAAAGGAATATTCGAGATAAGACTCGATAAATAAATCAAGCTTCAGATGAACATTAAAATAATATTCATCAGGTAATTACTATCTTAAATGAATATTCAAAAGTAATATTCATTTAATGAATAATATTTAAAATGAATATCCAAATAATATTCGTTTAGTAGTCCAACCTTTAGAAGAATATTCGAAATAATAATCGATAAATAATTCGACTCTGAATGAATATTAAAAAAAAATATTATTCGTCGAATAGTTACGTTCAAATAATTATTTGAAGTAGGGATCGTTAAATAAATAATCTCGAACGAATATTCAAATAATATTCGTCGCCCGAATAATGGAAAATATTTACTTAGATATTTTCTTTCGAGGTAATCTCGATACGTCAAGAAATATTGACTCCCGGTCTATATTTGATGAATAAGATGGATACGCCCTTCTATGAGGGTCTTACAATAACCGGCTTATAATTGATACGTTAGCTATCTAATTTATAAGCCAATAAACAATCAGGGAACAAGCATAACGATATAACTTGAAAGTAGGCATGCATGCTATGGCATATGTATAACAGAAAACATATATATATATATATATTCAATCACAACAACAGCCTAAAAGGAGGGAATTGAAACTTGCCTCGTAGTCGAGTACGATAAGGGGTAGTGGTAGCGGGTCCCGGGTCAGCTTGGTGATCTATAAATAGCCAAGGCATTCGGGATTAATCACTTAACATCTTAAAAGTTAAGTTATACTTAAATCGAAACACGTTCTCAAGTTATCTCGTTATACCCCTTTTAGTGGATTCCTTTTTATCATTGATCCGACCCGACATTCGTTCGTTAATACGACATGTCACTGTACTTATACTTGGGACATACTTAAGTCATACAAGTTCTAAGGTCGATCATTACGAACCAATATTATACTCCGAGTTTTATCGCCCGTTTTCTAAGTGTTTTACCGAAGTTATAATAGAGTCGTCTTTTAGGGGTTCGTTCGCGTTTAACCTCGACTCGAATATTTTTAATAAATCGAAAAACGATCCTTTTGACATACGGTTTTCTTTCACACCTTCCTTTTTACCTCTAGTATTTATTTACCAAGATTTGTCATGACTTTACATATTTTACGATGGTTCAATTTCAGTTACGAATTCTCGGTTACGGTTTCGAAATACTTTTAGTAAACCGGCCGTAACTCCTAAACCGTAAGTCCGTTTCACACGTTCCTTATACCAAAACGAAGCTTTGAACATTATCTATCCTATCATGGCAGATTGCAAAGCTAGTCAGTGAGTTACATCTACTGTCCAAGTTGTTTTTCTTAAGGTTAATGAAATTTCGGCATTACGACGGCTATATATCGAACGTTCCAAAAATTATAACAATCCAACCAAGCCACACCGGGCATCCACACAACTTATCACATGATTATGAACATCATCAAGTCCATATCATACCAGTTTACCACAATAATTAACATGCTTTCTTGCTCAACTAAATCACTTACTAATTATGCTTATAATCATGCTAACATCATAACCAAGCTTAGCTCATCAAAAACATCCATAAACTTAAAGTTGATCTAGGGTTTCAAGAGTGTTATACCTTCTTGAGAGTATGTACTAGCCTTACAAAGCTTGTTATAGTCCTTGGATAGCCTTAGGATAGCTAAGATCAACCATGAAAACAAGAAAAATCAAAGATTAGTTCATGAAACACTATTCATCCTCTTCTTTCATGATTTTTTTGAAAATGGAAACAAAGGATTTTGGACTTGAAATTTTTAGGAGATTGCTTTTATGAAATATAGGACTCACCATAAAAATTTGATGATCAAACAAGGAGTGGAAGCTTGGTTTGGAAATCTAAAAATTCCAAAAATTCGAAGTCTTGTTTCTTGAGGGGAAAAACAGGGTGATTTTCTTGAATTTATTTACCTATCCAAACGATCTTCAAAAATTATGAAATTTTGAACGAATACTCTACATATATTGAGGAATCTATGGTTAAAATTTGGTGATCTATGAATGGGTAGAAGTGGAGATATGAATTTTTCTTTGAGGAGTGTTCTTGCTTGGCAGTTTTGAAGAATGGAGAGAATGGAGTTGTTTTGCTTGGTTGAATTTCAATAATGCATAAAGTGATGTAAGTTGGATAATATCTCATCCTAAAGCTACTTTAATAAAGGTGTGATGCAATGCATGATGTCATTTGGGGCATGTGTCAAGAGGTGTGTTAAAGAAGTTAACACTTGGTTGATCTTTGGATGGAATTCATGCTAAGTATTAGTTCCAATCTCTAAGTGTGCTAGTTACTTGAGTCACCACTTGGTTGCTAGATATTTATCACTTGCACATGCATGCATCTTGCTTTCTGCTTGCCCCTTTTGTCCGTTTATTTCTCAATTCATTGATCGTTCGTAGGAATAACTCATTCATTTCTAGTTAGGGTTTTACCGAAACCTTCTTAATATCAATACTATCGTTCTCCATCTTTCTTAATACTTCTCGAATTTAAATTCCTTAAATTCCTTTAATGAATCCTTAAGTCTTGCAGTGTCCAGGGAAAACTCGGAGAAAATAAAAGTGATATTTTTTCAGAATTCGATAACCTTTACATACACTTATTTTCCCCTTGGATCCTTAATACGAACTCAAAAATCCGTTCCGGGTTCTTCTATATAGCGTCGTCTAATAATATTCCAAAATTCCGCCAAAAACATTAGTCACTCTTTATTCCATCTTTATTCCTTATATTTATAAAATTTCCTTGTTCTCTTTCGGACGTTCCTTCTCTTCTCAACGCTTAATAAAAAGTTTTAATTCTACCGAAAATTTGGGTTCTTACAAATGTCCTGACACTTGATGCACTGGTCTGGTTCATAAGTGACTAGTCTTGATAGTGTTTTTGCTTCTTGAACAAATTATCATATCCAATTAGTAATGTGGCTTTCCAATATTTGCTTTCCTTCTTGTTCACTTGAAATCAGTTGGTCTTATTGATACTGATAGTTATGATCTTGATTCTTGGCTTTTCAAATCACTGAGGCATGAACAACTTTGACTTGAACTTCTCTCAATGATTTCTTCTTGGCTTGATCATAGTTAACATGTTGAATTGTATCAATTACCTTGTCTTCATTTAGTGTTGATTTCTTTGTGACTTCTTGTTCTTGATTGTCTTCTGGTTAAGTATCTTTTCCTTTAGTTGAGTTACATTAGTTATAGTGTTACAAGTTTACACACTCTGCCTTTCAATCTCCCCCTATTTGATTGTCTAACAATGACATTCAAATAAATGAAGGATAACTCAACTAAACAATGAGACGAGAAAAGATAATTAACATTACAGTCTTGAATAATTTAAAATTTAAAAGTACTTGAAAACAATACAAAGAACTTAAACTAGAAACAGAATTCGAACTTCGAATTAAAGATCATTTGAGTGATTCCTATCACCTGGATTATTTCATACCTTTTAGTCAAACTTATATCACCTTATTGGATTCACTCTAAGGTGAATTTTCCTCAAGTGAGTTAAAGCAACCGAAAGACATGAAATTTTTCCAACTTCAAGTTCACACCACTCTGACCTTTAACCCTAATTCCGTTTCCTCTTTCTAGCTTCAGCAGCTTGGTCTTTCTCTTCTTTCTGCCTTTTGCGCTTCTCCTTCTGCTGCTTCCACCTAGCATTCAACAGACTTACAGCTTCCATTTCTAGAGGATTCTTGGGCTCTGGATAAGGATGTTTGAAAAGCCTTCTGAGTTTGTCCACCTCCTGAGTAGTTCTGATCTTTGGAATGTCCTCAAAGTTCTTCATTATGAGCTGAGGTTTCCAGTGAGATTTATCAGCTTTAAACTGACAATAGATCATCTTTGAGTAGCCCTTAACACGGTCAGTATTGTGGACACTAGCCGCATCTCGCTCCATCCGCTTCTTTTCCACTACTACCTCAGACAGGTAACTCATGAGTCTCTGCTTTTCTTCCACATACATATCTTCCACTTCGCCCCATTTGAATACATGTAATACTCTCTCCAGAAATGCAGCATCGTGAGTCTGTAGCAGCCATTTTCTACTCATATGCAAGAATGTTTGATTCTGGTCTGCATCTATGAATACTAAGGCATCAGTTGTATCTTCAACATAAGCGTGTATCCAGTATACACTATCACTTCCTGGAACACCAATTGCCTCCCTTATTTCTCCTTGTTCCAGTGCTCCAGAAGGAAGAGTCAGAGCTTCATCTACATTCTTCATTGCTTGAAGAATATTCCATTTCTTCTCCATCAGCTCCGGCTCAATCTTCACGTTATCTAGAGGGTTTGGAGCAATGATATCACACTTCCACACCTCATTGCTCTTCTTGAATATGACTCTTTCTATGATCTTCACGGATTTATCTTTAAGCTCAGAAGCGAATCCCTTACTCATCATTTGTCTACAGACAGCTTTGAGAGATTCCACTGAAAGCTCCATTAGATCATTTTCCTCCATGCTAACCCTCTTCATCTTTCCGTCAACTACCATCCGGACAAAATTTGGATATGCTGAGAATTCTGGACCCTTGTCCTCTGCTAGCTGCATTAACTGATCCCTATACAGAATGCTTAGCTCCTCAGATTGAGAGTATTGAATTTTTGTCGCTAGCAAGAACAACTCTGACGCAGATCTTCTCGTTATGAATTGGTCATCCACATATAGGAAAGATGTTGGGACTCCTTCTACCAAAGACAAAATAACCTGCCACTCCTTAAGTGTTGCATTGTATCCAACCCTGACTTTAGAAATTAATCTCTTCAAAGCATTTATATAGTCCACAGTCATTGGATTCTGCAAATTCAAGTTGTAGAACAGATCATCTGCCTCCTTGTTATGAACTCCTTTCGCACAGGATCCCATCAATATCTTCCTTGCTTCATCCCATTTCTGTCCTATCCTTCTCTTGTCGAGATCAACTTGAGGATCAGCTAGCCTTGCAAGCTCATGATCGTACTGCTTCCCTTGGAGCTCCACTTTCTTTTCTAGGAAGGCAGCACGTTCTTGCATCATCTTCATTTTATGGAACTGAGCTTGTTCCAAGGCTAACTGTTGAGCTTTAAGAGTTTCCTCATCAACAGGAATTTCTTCAGGCATTCCGGAAGACATCCCAGCACCTCCACCTTGTTCCTTCAAAGATCTCTTTATAGCATGTGCCAAAGGTACGTCTTCCATATCAGAATCTGAGTCAAGTACCTCCTGTACTGTTTCCTGATGACTCAGGTCAACGAATGGTTCATCAACCATCATTGCCTTACCCTTTCTCCTCCTCAGAGCCTCTTCATCAAAAGACGGCTCAATTTCTGTTTCCTTGACAAGATCAGCGGGTTCTTCAATTTCTTCGATGTGAACTGCCTGCTGTCTCGTCTCCTTTCCACTCTCCCACTTAGGTGAGTTATCCTGAGCTCCACCTTGGTCTTCAGATCCACCAGCTGCATAAGAACCTCCAAAACCAGAACCAGAGGCTCCCGCTCCACTAGCACCACCTGCACCAGCATCGGGGGGAGGTTGTTGTGACTCGAAACACTCCGGGGGCACAAAACTCCTGACTGTGAACATCATTCTACTGATCTCCACAGCCATTGTATGCATTGTAGACTCCATTGCCCCCATCCTTTCATTCAGAGTGCTTCCCAAGACACCACCAGCATGGCCCAAGTCATTGACCTTGTTTGTCAAAGAATCAAAAGCTGTAGCTTGACTTGCCATTCGTGTTGCATAGTCATCAAGAGCCCTTTGATTGTTTCCAATGTTAATCCCGAACTGCCCTATCGTCTACCCGAACTGCCTCATCTGATTTTCCATAGAAGTCATACGTGTATCAAGATTTTCAATATTAAGGGACGGTGTTTGGTTTAGGTGACCTCGCTCTAATACTCATTCTGTTAGTATTTGGCGCTCGGTTTCGGGCCTTAAAAATGAAGGTCCCTCTCTCCCTAACCTCTCACACACACTCCCTGTCTCACGCTCGTGTATGTCTTCAATGATTGATCCAAAGTATGAAGCAGTACCTGCAGAAATTGGATAAGCAATATAATTGGCAGTTATGGGATCTATTTCTGTTATGTCCTGAGTTGGAATCTCAGGCTGAGGGGCTGCAAAGTGTCCTTGTACGACATCAGAACCGATCCTCTTTGCAGCATCAGTACGTACCGGTGAAGGTACGGCTGAAGTTGTTAAAACTCCATGTCCTTTTGACGCAACAGGATTTTCAAAAGGTACATAATCCTCACCAAAGTCCCTATGTGCAGATTGTTTAAGGGGAGAACCACTCTCGTGAGGTGGAGTGGTTGCGTGTGACACACTAGGGTTTGACTGGGGTTTTGAAGTAGCAGCATGAGAAATTTTGGCTTTCTTTCGAATAAGTTGCTGCTCTTCGGGTTCACTCTCCTCATCATCTCCTACATATACATGTGCTGGCTTTTTGACTTCCGTTAACAGGGGTGAAAGAGAATAAGAATGTGTATCAGGCTCAGAAATATAGCTCTCACCCTGGGATAGATTCTGCGGGTTAGCAGTCTCTTGTGTCTCGGAATCAGATACATAGGAGGAGGAATGAATAGTATGCAGGGAGAGATTACCTGATTCATTACCTTGTGCCTCATCGCTTTGCTCATCAGGAATCCCATCGAATGCGTCAGCATGAGCAGATGGATTCTGAGCATATGAAGAGACTTGCGATGATTCCTCCAAATTGGTAACTCCTGCATCATATCTAAGCCACATTTGAATATTTTCAGGGATTGACATCGGTTTACCTTGATGTTTATCCTGATTAGCAATGGTTGAAAGTGACTTAGTGCCCATCCCTAGCGATGCAGATGTTGGGCTTCTGGAAAATCCCTGTCTAACAGCAAGAGCATCCTTCGGTATTAAATCATTAATCAGCTTTTGTAGGAACCGAGGAAACCAGCAGACAACATCAGTTGTAGTGAGATCTCTGCTTGCAGGAGAACCCATTGAAGCCACTATCTCAGAGAGAACTATGCGTCCATAATTTATATCCAGTTCTCTTGCTAGGTCAACTGCAAAGGTTTGCATTGGAATTGGAATTTGATGAAAATCTTTTTCGCGTGCCCGAAAACATCTTGTGATGGCCTCGAAAAAGTAATTCCATTCCACATGGAAGAATTGTTTTTGGATGTTTCCAGTGATCCGGCCAGTCGGAGGATAACATCCTATTTCTTTAAAGAATGTGAGGCATTGTTCCGCTGTAGGTTCGGGATCATAAGCATCTTTGATCGGGAATCCCAGAACCCTGTTGACAATTTCTTCAGTCACCTCATATTCTTGACCCGCTAAGGTAAACCTGAAACCGAAGGGGGTTGTTTTGCTCCCAAAAGTAACCGCACTAGTCCATAATTGCTGTAAAGCATCATGTACTAGTGTAGGTTTAGCAGTAAAAGCATGGCTGGCCTTGGAGTACAAATTAAGAAATCGTATCCAAAACTTAAACCGCGGGAGTTGATCACCAATTTCCGTAGAAATATTATAAAAATTGTTTTTAGCAAGTGAAAATTGGTGAGCCATTTTAATTTAAATGTTTTTCTTTAAAAGATGTGAAATTTTTTTTTTAATGTGAAAAACAAGTAATTTACGAATTAACAGTTTTATCCCTTTTAATTTTTTCGAGAATACCAAAAGACAATCTGAAAAGTTAAACTACGGGATATGAACAGTTACCAATTACTAAATATGAATATTCAAAGAAGATGAATATTCGTGTGTATACCAGTGAAATCGTGTGTGCATATGGATGAAGAATATGGAAATTGTGTTTTGAACAGTTACACAAACAATTGATGTTTGTGTGTATGTATATGCGCGTGTATATGCGGTTACAAAACACACCAACACAAAGATTAATGGTAACACAGTGAATAGCAGTCAAAAAATTGGCAGTAATTCGTGATTAGTATGAGTTTAATCACAAAAACACGGATTAATGGTATGAAGTTTGTGAAATCGCCTTGCTTTTGTGAAACGGCTGCTGTGAAAATGAAATTATGTAAAGTGAATGATGCATCGAGTTAGAGATGTATATATAGATGATTGTGAAATGACAAAAGTATCCCTGTTGAAAAGTGTGAAAAATACTAAGTCCATACAGGGAGGACTTAAGTCGAACTCTATCTCGAACATCAAGTCGAACTTCGAGATGAAGTTCGAGATAGAGGTTAACTCGAACAAATAAGCATAAATAATCACTTTAACCAATCTTACAGCAAAGACTACAGGGAAATCCTATCTCGAACTTGATTAACTTGTAGTAAACTTGGAAAATTCCCCTCCAGTAAAAGAAATAGGGAAATTCGAGATACGTTTCGAGTTAGAAGTTTAACTCTATCTCGAACATCAAGTCGAAATTCGAGTTGAGTTTCGAGATAGAGACTAACTCGAAGCTATTCTCAATCTTTTCCAAAATACCCCCTTGAAGCAAAAACTACAGGGTAATTCAAGATATGTTTCGAGTTAGGAGTGTAACTCGAAAAATTCCCTTTAAGCAACTGAGAACTCTATCTCGAACAGCAAGTCGAAATTCGAGTTGAGTTTCGAGATAGACTAAGAACTCTATCTCGAACATCAAGTCGAAATTCGAGTTGAGTTTCGAGATAGACTAACTCGAAGTTAATTCTCAGTTCTTTTCAAAATATTCCCTTAATGGAAACTGTTAGTGTAGGTGCCCTAGAGGCAATACATTGTTTCTTAAATAAACCTTATGTCATTTGATTATTAAATAATGTATTTATTATGACTCTAATTACTGCGATATTTGTTAGCATAATAAATGTCCTTAGAATAATGATACACATTATATAGTTTAAGTTTACAACTTGAATTTGAGATTATATAATATCATATTCTTAAAGGTCCCTAGTCGAGTATTATTATACAGGACAATAATAATACATAAATAGACTAGTATGTTTTTGACTGATAACCACATCTCATTGGTTATAAGTATGGAGATACTAAAGTCAATACATAGGTACACGTAGAGTACATGGTACTGGACAGACCCAACGTGAGATTCTTCATGTTAATTAAGTCATAAGAAAGACTCACAGTGATAATGGTGTAATGATCCTTTGACTTGAGATCATTATATTTCTATACGAGGATAATATACTTTGACTACATTAAAAGTTACCTTTGACCGGGTAATGATAAAAGTGGACATCGGGTATATTGTGAATCGTATGAGAAATATGAATGATAGATAAAGGATTTAACCCTCCTATTATTAGGAGAGATATTATTGGCCTCTTGATTGAGTGAGACTATAAAATGCATGGCCGTGCTCAAATAATGATTTGTTATTAATAGTCTACTCATGGATCAAGTAAACCCGGATTAAATTATGAAGAGGATGACAATAAACATGCCTCGAGTTTAATCTATAATATTTGGTTAAAGGGATTATATTACACGGGAACATTAATCACAAAAGGTTTATCGAATCACGATTTAATTATTATTTAATTGGGTAGCAATGATGTATTACTAGATACCGCTCATTGTTTATAATTTTATTGGAGAATAAAATTATTGCCAAAATAAATAATAACCTACAGGGTCACACACATAGAACATTTTAAAGGAAGAATTAATTTAAATTCTGAATTTAAATTAATTAATGATAAAGATGGATTTTATTATATTAATTAAGTGGGACTTAATTAAGCTATAATAAAATGCAAAGATATGTGAGATATGTTTTTATGATTTTAATAATTGAGTATGACTTAATTATTATTTAAATAATAGGATTTTATTCTATTATTTAATTAAATCATATATGGGCTAGGTTTAACATGGGCCTTTTTGGCTTTACACAATCACACATATAATGATATGATGTGAAGTTTTTTTTAACGTAAGAAAATCAGTAGAAGCCACACAAAAACCCTAAACCTAATCCTATTCTCATTAGAGGCTAGTACCTCTCTTCCGGACAAGATCGTGAGACGTTCTTGAAGGTGTTCGTGTGGATACCGTAGAGGAGGTTTCGAAGAGGAACACTCAGTGATCGAGGGTGCCTTTCATCACTAATTTTCTGCAATCACAAGCTTTATTAAGGTATTTATTCTTACTACCATGATTATCGATTTATTATACATGGATCCGGGGCTTGGTTTCGACCTTTTATTTACTGTTTTCGCTGCGTATTGATGATCGAAACCAACAATGGTATCAGAGCTACTTGTATAATATGATAATCTGGTTATTATTGGTGTATACGATCTGTTATAAAGCTTACCAGTTCTGAATGTTTTCCCCGTGAACCCTACTGCATGAAATTTACGAACTGCATGCTGCGTTTTCTACTGGTTTTGATGCGTTAAGTGATCTGTTCTGTCTTAATGAGATTAAAACGTAACATTAACTTCTAAAACCCAGTTGGAGTCGATTCAGATTTTCAGTAGTGCAGTTCATGCATAAAAAGATACATACGTATATATACATACATGTTTATATATATACTATCTTCTATGTTCTGATTTTAAAAGGTTCTTGAATCAATGATATGTGATTGTGTTTGTGTTCCTTTGTAATCGTAAGGTCTGAATAATCAGTTTAGAATAAAAATCGAGATCATAATGATGAATACGATCGAACTGGGTTTTCAGAAAATCTGCAGAAAATCGCATGTACAGGTGATGCGCATACTGAGTATGCGCATCTGCTAGGGTTTCGGCCAGAAACGCATACGCGGAATGCGTTTCTTATAGAAATAACAGAATAGATCATATGCGCATACTGTAGATGTGTATCTGCTGTTTTTCTTATTAAAAAAAATTTATTAATTAGTAATTTTGATTACTAGGTTAATATTAATTAAAGTGTGTTAATTTTATAATTTATGATTTGATCATATTTAATTTATGTTGTATAAAATTGTGATTATACAATATATGATGCTTTTAATTGCTATGTGAGCATGATGCATGGTTATGGCCCCAAGACCTAGTTTCTAATTTATTTTGTTAATTTTAATTTATGGTTTGTAATAATTAAATACGACTTGCATGTCGTTTTTCTTTTGTAATTATTTTATCTCGAATGCAACTCGAGTTCTTTTGTAAAATGTTTCAAGAGGAGCTTGGAGGCAATCAAGGAAGCTTTGGAAGCGAAGCAAGAGATTTTGTAATAATTAGTTATTACCACCATAGATTGACCTTGATTTTTCCATTAGCTTGGAAAAATCGCATAGGATTGGGCCATAACCATAGCATATTAATTTATGTGATGCACTTTACATATGATGCATGTGTAGAGTAGCAAATGTATGCATGTTTTAATTAGATTAATGATGTATGCATGTATTAGATACGTCACCCATACCATGCTTGCCATGCTAAACAAGATAAAATCTGTAACGATTCGAGATTTTAAAATGAACAAACGATCATGAGATTTCTGTGTTTATGAAACACGGAATTAAATACGAATTTTCAATTATTTAGATATGGGGAGATTTTGTCAAAAACAGGTTTTTCCTGTAAGGAAGTTGGGTATTAAGTGAGGCCACTTGTGACTCCTCCAACAACCTGGAAATCAAACTATTGATGAATATTGATTTTAAGTATTTAATTCAAGGAAAAATTGGGAATCTCTTTATGATGGGATCATGGTCGTTTTAATACAAAACCCCTTAACAAAATATTAAGTTCTTTTATCGGATGCTTTCCAATGAATGAACACTCATTAAATCCTAGATCGATAAGGGGAATGACTGCCAGTGGCAGGGGACTCCTGTCTATCGTGGTGAGATGTGACGAATATAAGCGGTTATATTCGACCGTTGTATCATTGGGTTTAACTTAACTGAGTCGTCATAATAAGGTGAAAATAAACGGTTATATTCAATTATTATGAACTTAGAAGCATAGAGTTTGGTTCAAAAATCTATTAGATAGACAAGAACAATTGTTGTTCACCAAACTATCCAAGAATTATATATGATATAATTGACAACTATTGTCTACCTAAATAATCCTGTTTTAAGGACTACCAGTGGTTGACTTAGGATATGATGAAATATGGATCTTGGCTCACTAGAAAGATTTATGGGATATTCTTTCCAATTTAATAGTAAGGGCTATTAATTTGATAAAAATAGTGGGAGATATATTATGAATATGTCATAATCACTTGAACATAATTAATGTAACAATCTAACTTATCTTATGCATTTTATCATTGTAGAAAACAAATGGCACAAAATACAAACAACACTTTCTCTGTGCGATCATTCCTTGAGAAGGACAAGCTGACAGGATCGAACTTCCTTGACTGGTCTAGGAATTTGAGAATTATTCTCATGCAGGAAAAGAAATCTTATGTGATTGATATTCCTCCACCGGCAGCCCCTGCTAACAATGCCACTGCTGCTCAACGAAATGCTTATCAGAAGCATATTGATGATGCAACTGATGTGGCTTGTCTTATGCTTGCTACTATGGATGCTGAGCTCCAGAAACAGCATTTTGATATGAATGCTTATACTATGTTTGAACATCTTTCAACGATGTTTCAATCACAGGCTCGTGTTGAAAAGTTCAACACAAGCAAAGCACTCTTCTCGTGTAAGCAGGGCAATGGACCAGTCGGACCACATGTTCTAAAGATGATTGGGTATTATGATTACCTTGCTCGTTTGGGTTTCCCGCTTCAGCGAGAGGCTCAAGTCGATATAATCTTGCAATCTTTGAACAGCGACTATGCTCAGTTCATAATGACTTTCAATATGACTGAGCAAGATAAGACTCCTATGGAATTGTTGGCCATGCTGAGGACCACTGAAGCAAATATGGTCAAGGCACCTGAGAAGGCTCCCATAATGATGGTGGGCAAGAAAGGTGCTAAGGGAAAGGGGAAATGGAAGGGCAATAAAAAGGTTACACCGAAAGATCTTGGTCCTTCTAAGCCCTCTTTCAAAAAGGCTAAAAAGCCGAAGGGAGATGTCGCAAAGGCTGACAAAGGTGATTGTCACTGTTGTCACAAGCCTGGTCACTGGAAGAGAAACTGTCATGCTTACTTGGAGGATCTGAAGAAATTGAAGGGTGTTCAGATTTCTGGATCAGGTATTTATGTTATATAAGTCAATCTGTCTATTTCTACATCTTGGGTATTGGATACTGGATGTGCTTCTCTTATATTTGTATAAATGTGCAGGAACTGAAGAGAAGTAGGACTTTGGCTAAGGGAGAAGTGGACCTACGAGTAGGCAATGGAGCAAGAGTTGCTGCTTTAGTCGTAGGAACTTATTATTTATCTTTGCCCTCTGGGCTTGTTTTAGAACTAAATGACTGTTATTACGTGCCTGCGATTCGCAGAAACATTATTTCTGTTTCTTGTTTGGACAAGAAAGGTTTTTCGTTTACAATAAAGAACAACAGTTGCTCTTTTTCTTTGAATGATTTGACCTATGGTGTTGCGCGTTTATTTAATGGTTTATATGTTCTTGATTTGGATAATCCTATCTGTAACATAGAAAACAAACGACTTAAAGTAAATGACTCAAATCAAACATACCTCTAGCATTGTCGTCTAGGCCATATAAATAAGAAACGCATTTCCAAATTACATAAAGATGGATACTTGGATAAGTTTGATTTTGAATCATACGAAAAATGCGAATCTTGTTTGCTTGGTAAGATGACTAAAGCCCCTTTTACTAGTAAGGGTCAAAGGGCCACTGAACGTTTGGAGCTAATACATAGTGATGTATGTGGCCCAATGCGTGTGATGGCTAGAGGAGGCTACTACTACTTCATAACATTTACTGATGACTTCAGTAGATATGGATATGTATATCTTATGAAGGACAAATCCGATTCTTTTGAAAAATTCAAAGAATACAAGGCTGAAGTAGAGAAGCAAATAGGCGGAGGTGCAAGTATTAAGATCTTACGATCCGATCGTGGGGGTGAATACTTAAGCACCGAATTTAAAAAGTATTTAAAAGAGTGTGGTATTGTATCACAACTCACTACGCCAGGTACACCTCAATGGAATGGAGTTTCAGAGAGGAGAAATCGCACCCTGTTAGACATGGTACGATCGATGATGAGTCATGCAGATCTTCAAATAAGTTTCTGGGGTTATGCTTTAGAAACAGCAGCTTTCACACTTAACCGTGTTCCAACTAAAAAGGTTCAAAAGACTCCATATGAGATATGGGAGGAGAAACGGTCAAGCATGAACTTTATGAAAGTTTGGGGATGCAAGGCGTTTGTAAAACGTCAAGTATCTTACAAGCTTGGACCTAAATCCGAAGAGTGCAATTTTGTGGGATACCCTAAAGAAACAAAGGCGTATTATTTTTATAGTCCTTCTGAGCAGAAAGTGTTCATTGCTCGAGATGCTGTTTTCATGGAAAGAGATTTTGTTTCCAAAAGAAACAGTGGGAGGACTATAGATCTCGATGAAGATCGAGAACCACAAAATAGCATTGAACTTGAGGTGGAAC
The DNA here is from genome assembly GCA_036435485.1 of Saposhnikovia divaricata. Taxonomy (NCBI): domain Eukaryota; kingdom Viridiplantae; phylum Streptophyta; class Magnoliopsida; order Apiales; family Apiaceae; genus Saposhnikovia; species Saposhnikovia divaricata. The sequence goes on from CM071600.1 coordinate 23,205,555, forward strand.
AAGAGCAGAATAACGATAATGCTCAAGAAACACAGGTTGTTCGTAGATCAAGTAGGATTCGCCATGAGCCAGAGAGATATTATGGATTTCTCCTGACTCAAGGTGGCGATGTGATGCTTGTAGATAATGATGAGCCTCTCACCTACAAGGATGCTATGAATAGTTCAGATTCTGAGAGATGGCTGGAAGCCATGAAATCTGAGATGGATTTCATGTATAAAAACAAAGTATGGACTTTGGTTGCACCACCTGATGGGGTTAAACCCATAGAGTGCAAGTGGGTTTTCAAGAAGAAAACTGACATGGATGGAAATTTACAGACCTACAAAGCAAGAGTACTGGTGGCGAAAGGTTTCAAGCAAATTCATGGTATTGACTATGATGAAACTTTCTCACCGGTAGCTATGGTCAAGTCCATCAGGATTTTGCTTGCGATAGCGGCTTATTATGACTATGAAATCTGGCAAATGGATGTCAAGACTGCTTTATTAAATGGAAGCTTAGAAGAGGATGTGTACATGACACAACCTGAGGGTTTTGTCGATCCAAAGTTTGCTAGAATGGTTTGTAAGTTGCTACGATCTATTTATGGATTGAAGCAGGCCTCAAGGAGGTGGAACATCCGTTTTGATGAAACAGTCAAAGAGTTTGGCTTCAAACAAAATGAGGATGAGCCGTGTGTTTACAAGAAGGTTAGTGGGAGCCATGTGGCATTCCTAGTATTATATGTGGATGACATATTACTAATAGGGAATGACATTCCTTCTCTACAAGCTGTGAAGACTTGGTTGGGAAAAAGCTTCTCGATGAAAGACTTAGGCGATGCTACCTATATCTTAGGGATCAGGATCTATAGGGATAGATCTAATAGATTAATCGGCCTAAGTCAGAGTACATACATTGACAAAGTATTGCATCGTTTTGGAATGCAAGAGGCAAAGAGGGGCTTTGTCCCGGTGTCTCATGGGATAGTGATCTCAAAGGAAAACTGAGGCAAAGAAGCTGGTCGTAAAAGGTTACACTGATGCTAGTTTCCAGACAGATAGGGACGATTCTGTGTCCCAGTCTGGATTCGTGTTTTGTCTAAATGGAGGTGCTGTAAGCTGGAAAAGTTCGAAGCAAGAGACAGTAGCTGATTCTACAATGGAAGCTGAGTATATTGCCGCCAGTGAAGCAGCCAAAGAGGCTGTTTGGATTCGGAAATTTATTACCGGACTTGGTGTGGTTCCGTCGATCGCAGATCCAGTTGATCTGTATTGCGATAACAATGGAGCCATTGCACAGGCTAAGGAACCAAGGTCTCATTCCAAGGCAAAGCATATATTTAGAAGATATCATCTTCTTCGAGAGATAAACGAGAGAGGAGATATACATATATGTAAAGTGCATACCAATGATAATGTTGCGGACCCACTGACCAAGGCTTTATCGCAGCAGAAGCACGACGGTCACACTAGTTCCATGGGTATTAGATACATGGGTGATTGGTTCTAGTGCAAGTGGGAGATTGTTAGTGTAGGTGCCCTAGAGGCAATACATTGTTTCTTAAATAAACCTTATGTCATTTGATTATTAAATAAATGTATTTATTATGACTCTAATTACTGCGATATTTGTTAGCATAATAAATGTCCTTAGAATAATGATACACATTATATAGTTTAAGTTTACAACTTGAATTTGAGATTATATAATATCATATTCTTAAAGGTCCCTAGTCGAGTATTATTATACAGGACAATAATAATACATAAATAGACTAGTATGTTTTTGACTGATAACCACATCTCATTGGTTATAAGTATGGAGATACTAAAGTCAATACATAGGTACATGTAGAGTACATGGCACTGGGCAGACCCAACGTGAGATTCTTCATGTTAATTAAGTCATAAGAAAGACTCACAGTGATAATGGTGTAATGATCCTTTGACTTGAGATCATTATATTTCTATACGAGGATAATATACTTTGACTACATTAAAAGTTACCTTTGACCGGGTAATGATAAAAGTGGACATCGGGTATATTGTGAATCGTATGAGAAATATGAATGATAGATAAAGGATTTAACCCTCCTATTATTAGGAGAGATATTATTGGCCTCTTGATTGAGTGAGACTATAAAATGCATGGCCGTGCTCAAATAATGATTTGTTATTAATAGTCTACTCATGGATCAAGTAAACCCGGATTAAATTATGAAGAGGATGACAATAAACATGCCTCGAGTTTAATCTATAATATTTGGTTAAAGGGATTATATTACACGGGAACATTAATCACAAAAGGTTTATCGAATCACGATTTAATTATTATTTAATTGGGTAGCAATGATGTATTACTAGATACCGCTCATTGTTTATAATTTTATTGGAGAATAAAATTATTGCCAAAATAAATAATAACCTATAGGGTCACACACATAGAACATTTTAAAGGAAGAATTAATTTAAATTCTGAATTTAAATTAATTAATGATAAAGATGGATTTTATTATATTAATTAAGTGGGACTTAATTAAGCTATAATAAAATGCAAAGATATGTGAGATATGTTTTTATGATTTTAATAATTGAGTATGACTTAATTATTATTTAAATAATAGGATTTTATTCTATTATTTAATTCAATCATATATGGGCTAGGTTTAACATGGGCCTTTTTGGCTTTACACAATCACATATATAATGATATGATGTGAAGTTTTTTTTAACGTAAGAAAATCAGTAGAAGCCGCACAAAAACCCTAAACCTAATCCTATTCTCATTAGAGGCTAGTACCTCTCTTCCGGACAAGATCGTGAGACGTTCTTGAAGGTGTTCGTGTGGATACCGTAGAGGAGGTTTCGAAGAGGAACACTCAGTGATCGAGGGTGCCTTTCATCACTAATTTTCTGCAATCACAAGCTTTATTAAGGTATTTATTCTTACTACCATGATTATCGATTTATTATACATGGATCCGGGGCTTGGTTTCGACCTTTTATTTACTGTTTTCGCTGCGTATTGACGATCGAAACCAACAGAAACCTCATCTCAACCTTCGAGATAAAATTCGAGATAGACTTTATCTCGAATATTTTGAAGATAGAACTAGGCACTGGTAACTCGAACTCGAACTCAAAGTCAAATTTCGAGATGAATTTCGAGATAGCCAACTCGAAATTCTTCCCAGACTTAGAATTTTCAAAACTTCACTCTGACAGCTTAAGTCGAAATTCAAGTCGAATTTCTAGATGAGTTTCGAGATAGAAACTAACTCGAAATTTTGAAGATTTTAAATTCTAAGGCCTCTAATTACATGAAAATCATAGGTAAATTCATCTAAAAATCATGCAATATTTAGAATATTATGAATTTAACTCCCCCTATGATCATGCAATCAAACAAGCATAAATTCACAGATTTGTGCTATAAAAGACACTTAAAACATAATGAATTTATGCATTCTATAACAATCATTAATTAGGCATTTTAAAGTCTAAGCACATAATGATTGAGTAGCTTGCACATACAAACATAAACATGGATTTTACAGATAGAAGGCTTGACTAACTTGTGTTAAGCATTCCCAATTCACCAACCAATCCATTGAATGTTACTTCATCAAGAGGTTTGGTGAATATATCTGCAATTTGTTGCATTGTGGGCACAAAATGTAGCTCCACAGTCCCCTCCTCGACATGTTCTCTTATGAAGTGATACCTGATGTCGATGTGCTTGGTTCTTGAGTGATCTACAGGATTGTTGGTTATGGCAATGGCACTTGTGTTGTCACACATAATTGGAATTTTCTTGTGCTCCATGCCATAATCCTTCAATTGGTTTCTCATCCACAGTATTTGAGCTACACAGCTTCCAGCAGCAATGTACTCAGCTTCAGCAGTAGAAGTAGATACTGTATGTTGCTTTTTACTTTGCCAGGACACCAATCTTCTGCAAAGAAATTGACAAGCACCAGATGTGCTTTTCCTATCAATCCTGCAACCTGCATAGTCTGAATCCGAATAGCCAATAAGATTAAAACTTGTATCTCTTGGATACCAAATCCCTAGATTTGGTGTGCCCTTGAGATACCTAAAAATTCTTTTGACGGCTACAAGATGTGATTCTCTAGGATCCGCTTGGAACCTTGCACATAAACAAGTTGCGAACATTATATCGGGTCTACTTGCAGTTAAATAGAGGAGTGAGCCAATCGTACCTCGATAGCTTGTGATGTCAACTGGTTTACCTGATTTGTCTTCATCAAGCTTCGTGGCTGTTGCCATGGGGAGTCTTAGCTGCTGATGCATCTTCTAGATTGTACTTCTTGAGTAAATCTCTGACGTACTTGGATTGACAGATAAAGATACCATCTTTTCTCTGACTGATCTGTAATCCAAGGAAGAAGGACAGCTCTCCCATCATGCTCATCTCATATTTTTCCTGCATTAGCTTAGCAAATTTCTCGCACAAGCGCTCATTAGATGACCCAAAGATAATATCGTCCACATAGACTTGAACAAGTATTAAGTCATTTCTTACATTTTTATAGAACAATGTTTTATCAATTACTCCCCTAGTAAAACCATTTTAAATTAAGAATAAAGATAGGGTTTCATACCATCGTCTTGGGGATTGCTTGAGGCCATAGACAGATTTGAAGAGAAGATACACAAAATCTACATGTTCTGGATCAATGAAGCCGGGTGGCTGTTCCAGATACACCTCTTCTTCTAACTCTCCGTTCAGGAAGGCACTTTTCACATCCATCTGGAAAACCTTGAAGTTCTTATGTGCTGCAAATGCCAAGAACATCCTGACTGCCTCAAGTCTTGCAACCGGTGCATAGGTTTCATCATAATCAATTCCTTCTCGCTGAGAATAACCTTTTGCAACCAAACGAGCCTTGTTTCGTGTTACAAGTCCGTTTTCATCCAGTTTATTTCTGAATACCCAACTAGCTCCAATTACTGATATGTTCTTTGGTCGGGGTACCAGTTTCCAAACTTTCTGCCTTTCAAACTGATTGAGTTCCTCTTGCATTGCAATCACCCAATCAGCATCACCAAGAGCTTCTTCTATTTCTTTAGGTTCAAGCTTGGATAAGAACCCAGAATATAAGGAAATATTAGCCAGGTCAGCTCTTGCAGTTCTTCTAGTAGTCACACCAGCATCTGGATCACCAATAATTAATTCAAACGGATGATCTCTATTCCATACCCGTTCTCCTGGAAATTGTCTTGATGATTCAGCTTGACTTTCTGAGTTGTGGTGCTGACTACTTTGATTATTCTCACTAACTCCCCCTGAGTTAGTGCCAGCTCCTACAGAACTACTGTCAACTCGTCTCGAGCCTTGAACAATTGTCCTTGAGCTGCTATTTACTCCCCCTGAGTTGTTGCCGGTTCGTACTGAAGAAGTCTCTCCTGATCTTGTAGAATTAGCTTGTTCACTAGACTCAGGTTCTTCATGTACACTTGGAACATTTAATGGAACAACCAACTCAGGTTCATCTTCAAGATCTTCTAAGTCCAGATTCTGAAATTTTAGGGACTCAGGTTCACTAGAATCTCTTAAAATTGATGAGAGTTTGGTATCGTCGAATCTGACGTTGTAGCTTTCAGTCACTTTTCGATCATTCACTAAGAACACTCTATAAGCTGCCACCACATCTGTGGAATAACCAACAAAGATTCCTTCACGAGCTTTTGATGCAAACTTGCCTAGATTTTCATCATCTATAAGTACATAGCATTTTGCTCCAAAGACATGAAAGTATTTGATTGTTGGTCTTCTGTTGTTCATTAGCTCACATGGTGTCTTTTCTTTATCTTTTATGATCAAGGTTCTATTTTGAGTGTAACAAGCGGTACTCACTGCTTCGGCCCAGAAGTATAGAGGAAGTTTCGAATCATACAACAAAGTTCTTGCTGCTTCAACCAAAGTTCTATTCTTCCTTTCAACTACTCCATTTTGCTGTGGAGTTCTCGGGGCTGAATACTGACGACGTATTCCTTTAGATACACAGAAGTCATTCAGCACTGCGTTTTTGAATTCAGTGCCATTGTCTGATCTAATCGTCTTCACAGTAAGTGTTGAAACATTCTCAATTTGAGTGATGTGATCAATGATTAAGAAAGGTACTTCGTCTTTCGTCATTGCGAACAATACCCATGTATACTTGGAGAAGTCATCCACGATTACCAATGCATATCTTTTCCTAGACAAAGATAGGACATTCACTGGGCCAAACAAATCCATATGAAGAAGTTGCAGAGGCTCAGTAATACTAGAAATTTCTTTGCTTTTATGCGATGCTCGCTTCGACTTTCCCATTTCACAAGCTTCAAAGAGTCCTTTCGGAGTGAACTCCATTTGAGGTAGATCTCTCACCAATTCTCGCCTCGCGAGAGCATTCATCGTTTTGAAGTTTAAGTGAGATAGCTTTTTGTGCCATAACCAGCTTTCATCATCCGAGGCTTTGCTGTAGAAACATGTGACCTCATTCTGATTTGCTGAATCCATATCTGCAACAAAAAGATCTGCCTTTCGAACTCCTCTCAAAGCTAATGAGCCTTCCTTGATGTGAGTGATTGATACACCTTTCTTGTTGAATACAATTTCGTAACCTTTGTCACAGAATTGACTGATACTCAACAGATTGTGCTTCAGTCCCTCAACATAGGAAATATCTTCTATGATGACATTGCCAGTTTTCAGTTTGCCATATCCCTTTGTCACACCTATGCTGTCATCTCCAAAGGTAACATAAGGGCCAGCCTTCATAACCAACTCTGTAAGCAGGGACTTGTTTCCAGTCATATGCCTCGATGCTCCACTGTCTAGCACCCATATAACTTTATTTCTATTCTGCTTATAGCCCTGCAATGACAGATTGGTTAGACATTCTTCGGAACCCAACTTTGATTGGGCCCGGCTTTTCGATAAGATCGAGAATCAACAGATTTAACAACAAGAGATGCACTTTTCTTAACATTACTAGAGCTTTCGACTTTCTCCTTTCCTTTCTCAGACTTGACAGATTTGTCAGTCTTAGGAGAAGGTTTGTCACTCCTAACTTTAGGAGGACTGACAGTCTTGGCTCTCACATGCTTTTTCTTGATGTTTGAACTAGCAGCAGTATTTGAGCATGACTGGCTAGATGCATTCATTAAATGCACAAAAGTTTGCATGATGTTAAAAGTGCATGGCATACAATTAGGTCGACCACACTGTGCATGATTCTGATGCAGATTATTCATTGTATGTGTGGTAGGCATGGCATGTGCAGCAGGAACATTTATGTTAGCTTTACATGCATAAGAAAGATGTTCAGTAGATTTACAGTGATAACATGCTTTATTTATTCGTTCAGCCTTAACCTCTTTTATGCCTTTTTCTTTCTTTCCTTGTTGTTTAACAGCCTTAGCTCCTAATCCTAGTCTAGATTCATCTCTAGGGAAATTGATTTTAACTTGTTTGATAGGAGTTATAGGTTGTGCTTTCTGGCGATCTTCCATCTCAATCTCATATCTAGCTATCAATTCAGTCTCTTCTTCTTCTATTCTAGGAACAAGATGTTTGTAGATAGGTTTGACAGCTGATTTAAGAACGCTAGGTGTTTCTTTTTTAAGGTCACTGGAACTAGGGTCAATAGGTCTCTTTCCTTCTTTCTTAGGAAGGTCAGAATAATCAAGTCCTATACCTACTCCAGTTGTCTTCTTAAATGTGTCATTATCTACATACACTTTACTAGCAGCTAGTTTGTAAGCTTCGCATTTAGTTTCTAACTCAGCTAGTTTGTCCCTAAGACATGCTTCTACTTCTTCCTTAAGGACGAGCTTGTGTTCCAGAGATTTAATAAAGTCTCTTAGGGAAGTATCTACAGTGCAAGCAGCCTCTAACTCTTCCACTTTTGCCTCAAGCATTCTGTTTTTGGCAACAAGTGTTTTCTGTTCCTTTTGAGAAGAGTCTAGACTTTTGCACAACATATAGATCTCTTCACTAAGAGCCCCGTTCTGTTCCTTATAATCATCAATGGACATTTCTACTTTAAGGGTTAGAACTGGTACCTCTGGTTCCTCTGATGTCTCAGCCATGAGGGCAAAGTTTGGTACATGAGTAACATCTTCCTCATCTGAATCATCCCAAGCTCTTCCTTCTGTCACCAATAAAGCTCGTTTTCCATGTCTTTCCTTCACCAGCGATTCATACTTGCTTTTGAGGGCTTCATATGTCTCTTTTGGATAAGTCTGTTTAGGCTTTTTGCAGTCCGAGGCAAAATGTCCAGCTTCACCACAATTATAGCATTTGAACTTCATTTTGAAATCCAAAGGAGATTTGTAGCTTGTATTCTTGCCTTTTCCTCTGTAGCCTGACGAACTACCACCACCCTTAGCAGCCCGATAGTAAGATGAAGAATTTCTCTGTGGTCGGTTGCTCTTTCTGAATCTCATGTTGCTGAACTTCCTTGCCATGTATGCCACGACACTATCGTCCATGTTGTCCAGCTCTTCTTGGGTGTAGTAGTCATCATCACTGTTAGATGTGCACTCGTCATCATTATCAACTTGATGTGGTGCAAGTGATGATTTAGGCTTTGCTGCAACCATTGCCTTCTTAGACTCTTCCTCATCAGCAACTAATCCTGATGCAGTTTCTTTTCCTTTTGAATCATTGTCCCATGCTTGATCTTGAAGTGTTTCCAGCTCATAGGTCTTTAATATTCCATAATATTCTTCCAGAGAAGTTGTATGCAAATCTCTGGTTTCTCTTATTGCGTAGACCCTATGTTCAATGCTTTTTGGCTGGTTCCTCAGATATCTTGTATTAGTCTCAACCATGGGGAGAGTTACACCTCTCAGATTCAAATCCAATACCAACTGACTGAATCGTAGATAGACATCTATTATGCCTTCTCCTTTTCGTATTCTAAAGGTGTCATACTCCATCTTGAGTATGCGTGTCTTGTTACTTCTAACCTCTGCAGATCCTTCCATGACAACTTCTATCTTGTCCCAAATCTTCTTTGCTGTAGTCAGACCTTTGACTATGTTGAACATTTCATGATCAAGAGATTCCATCAAGGTTTGTCGTACGGCAGTATCACAAGCTATTTTTTCCTTGTCAGCATCTGAAAACTCCGAGGCCTTTTTAGGTTCAGACCGAGGTGCTATAACCACCCCTCCTTCCGTATGCGCAGGAATAACCACCATTGGAACAAATTTACCCTTGTCAAGGACTTCCAGATATTCAGGGTTAACAGTCTCTAAATAAAGTCTCATTCTGAAAACCCATTCTTCATAGTAATCTCGGTTGAACATTGGGATCTTGAATGCATTTTTAGGAGCCATTTCAATTCTGGTCACTAAAAGTTTCTAAGTACCCAAGACTAGGCTATGTAGAATATTTATGTAGAACTTTTGCCTAAGTCGAAATTTCTCTAAGTAGAAATTTTGCTCAAGTCGAACTTCACTAAGTAGAAATTGTCCAAGTCGAAATTCTATGTAAAAAATCTCAAGTAGAAATTCTATGTAGAACTTTTGTCCTTAGAATAAATTTTCTGCAGATTACTTTAATATTGAATAAACAATATTATCTCTTTAACACCTTTTGACTTTTGATGCTTTATTCACCTAACACACCTAACCCACGTGCTAGGTACTGAGTATGTCTTGTTACACTTTCGGCCGTGAATATAATGCAAATCAAAAAGTGCAAAAACACCTTTTTATTCTTTTACTATTTATCTGTTTGAAAAGGAGATCAAAAAGTTGTTGGGTTGTCTTCTTTGATAAGAACAGATGATGAACACTCAAGAACACCAAATATGAAAGTACCTAGATTAATTCACAAAAATTAATTAAAATACACCCAAGCTAAATAATCACACCTGGAGTATTTAAATAATTTTTTTCGGATGAGTTTTCACTACCAACGAATTAAAGCACACTTTTCAAGAAAATGAAAAGTAGATCTAGAAAATGAAAACTCACGATTCTTCTACCAAACACAAGGATCTATGTTTTGTATGTTAAACATATAGCTCTGATACCAATTGTTAGGTCCAAATGTGTTGTAGAGGGGGGGGTGAATACAACTTTTCGGAAATGAGAAGCAATAAATACGATGCAATAAACGAACACACAGATTCAAGGAATATATGTCTTATATATAACTTGAAATGGTTGCTACAACATTCATTACAAAGTATAACAGAAGTTCAGAGAGAAGTGAATGATACTAAGCTCTGTGAATACACTCTCTCTCTTTTACTTGTGTTTCTCTCAAGAACTACTCACTAACTAAAACATTACACAAGTACTTCTATTTATACTACATGTAATCTATGTCCTGTAGTCTTCAAAGACTAAGATATACGTGGCCCAATGATGTCCACATAAATCTTGTCTTATCTTGAAAGCTTGGAAATCTGCCAATCAGAAGATGCCATGAGTCATGTTGAAGCTGCACTCTAAGTAGAACTTCTACTTGAGAATTTCTACTTAGCCATCTCGAATTTCTAAGTAGAACTTCTACTTAGAAACTTCTACTTGGTCATCTAGAATATTTAGTACTTAGAAAATATTCTGGTCTTCAACTTGAAACTTCAATGCACATCTTGAACTTGTGATATCTTCATGTCTTCTTTATTCTTCACCAAGCTCTTGAATATGGATCTTTATTACTGACATAAACTTGCTATCAATGTCCTGACACTTGATGCACTGGTCTGGTTCATAAGTGACTAGTCTTGATAGTGTTTTTGCTTCTTGAACAAATTACCATATCCAATTAGTAATGTGGCTTTCCAATATTTGCTTTCCTTCTTGTTCACTTGAAATCAATTGGTCTTATTGATACTGATAGTTATGATCTTGATTCTTGGCTTTTAAAATCACTGAGGCATGAACAACTTTGACTTGAACTTCTCTCAATGATTTCTTCTTGACTTGATCATAGTTAACATGTTGAATTGTATCAATTACCTTGTCTTCATTTAGTGTTGATTTCTTTGTGACTTCTTGTTCTTGATTGTCTTCTGGTTAAGTATCTTTTCCTTTAGTTGAGTTACATTAGTTATAGTGTTACAAGTTTACACACTCTGCCTTTCACATTGTGTCAACACTATATATTTTTTTAAAATTTTAATTATAGCTTATAGCCCGTGCAAGGCACAGACCACATTCTAATTCATATAATATCTTTCAAATTTTGCGATAGAGTCTTTTCAATTCTTCTATCAATCTGCTTTACCTTTCATGTGCAACGGTCAATTGAAAGTCAACAATTAATAACTGTTATTAAAAATAATACATATATATATATATATATTAAAAATAAAAAATATATATATGTATTAAATATAATATATATTAAAAAAATATTATATATTAAAAATATTATATATATATATATATATATTAAAAATAATAAATTTATATTAAAAATAATATAAATTATATAATATATATATTAAAAATAATTATATATATATTCGGGTCAGTTTCGGGTTACCCGAAACCAACCCGATTTTTCGGGTCAAGTTAGGGTCAACCCGAAACCGACCCGAACCCGAAAAATATAAACCCGAAACCGACCCATGAGGGTTGGGTTCATGTCGGGTTCATGTCGCGGGTCCAAAATTGTCAGCCCTAGTGGTATTATGTCAATTTAGGATCGAAGAGTGCTATACCTATGGCAATCCCCGACTTCGAACATAATCGCTGAACCTGTCCCGGTTCCTGAACGAAGATTATTTTGCATTCTCATTCTCATCCCCCAAATTTCTATTTTACATTATTCCCTATTTCCCATACTGAAACAGAAAAATTTCCTAAATTCCCAACCTAAATGGGAAGGGGATCGGATTGCGGTCGGACGGGATGAGTGAAATGGGATGGGTAAAATTCTCATCCATATGTGTACCAAGTGAATTTGTTTGCGTTTGTCATGAGCACAACAAACATGAATAAATATTATAATTTATTATTTCACAAAAAATACTATTATACATGTATCAGAAATCAAAATTTGAATTTATATCATTTCGTGTACAATGTGAATTTGTGTCGTATTTTCGTATCACATACATAATACAAAAAGAATACTTTACAGTTTTAAAATTTCATGAAAATATAATAATAATAATAATAATAATAATAATAATAATAATAATAATAATAATAATAATAATAATAATAATAATATGAGTTGAAAATATTTTTTTGATAGTTTTATCATGCATAAATTTAAAAAAAATGTAGGTATCAGAAATTGTTATGATGTAGTGGTTGTGTCATGTGTGCATAAATTTAAATTGTTTGTATGATAGGGGAGATTATAAAAGCAATTCCTAATAAAAATATTTTTTAACATTAACATAAAGAGGGGTATGTTGATAAATTACTAAATTGGCTTGAAAGAGCATTTTCGTCTATAATATATATAATATTAAATGAAAAAACATTATTTCCTTTTTTTTCTTTGAAATTATTTCTAAAATAAATGTTAAATAAAATGTAGAATTAAGGCTATTTAAGAATCTAATGGATGAGTTCCAAAATTTTCATCAAGGGGACTTGTAGCATGATGGTCATGGTGTAACCATAAAGTAGATTCCTAGCAAGAGGTCATGAGTTCAATCCATGGCAACAACAATATTTTTAATATATTTAAAAAATTTGGGGATATTTTAGTAAATTACTAAATGGGATGGAAAAGCATGTTGGCATATAATATATATAAAGGATATGCTCTTGTATCAACATTGTATCACTGTGATAAGATTGCACGCTGACTAAATTTTGCACATTTATGAATAATATGCTCTTGTATCAACATTGTATGTAGCATGGTAGTACGGACCCAATGGTGTCATCGGTGGAAGAATATTTGGAACGACCAAATTTCAACGATATGATTCTTGGCCAACTTGAAACTATAAAAGTATGGATGCTAAATGGTTCAAGGGGTGAACTTCATCTGATTAAGCTTTTGCTTGCAACCTCCCCTTCGCTTAGATGGATGAAACTCGAGGTCTACAGGACTGATCCAAAAGAAGAGTTGAGGATTTTACGAGAGTTGATGCGGTTCCCAAGAGCATCCTCAGCTGCAGAGTTAATATTGACTTGACTAGTAGTAGTATGCTATGAATCCAGCAAGGCCATACAACACACTCACATATGCAAGGAGGCCCAAGTGAAAGCCCAAGTTAATTAAGTTATTATCCTTAAGTTATTATCAAATGTCAGCCCAATATGTGAAGGGTATTTGTGTCTTTATGTAATAAACAGGGGTTATAGTCAAGGGAAAGTGAATTAGGGTTATCATCTGATTGTTGTGTAACGTGTTGGATTTGGAGACGCCCCCTTCTCGAAGTGTGGGGATTGTATTCCAATCTCTCTATTTCTGTCCATTAAATCTGTGGTTTTGTGATTTCCATTGTATTGATTATTGTGGTGTGAATGGATTCACAGCAGTTGGTATCAGAGCAAAAAGGTCTGGCCGTGGATCGAAAATGGTAGCGCCGCTATCAAATCAAGCACGTATCGAGTTTTTGGAGCAAGGTCTGGGCGATCTCCATTCTTCCATCAAGAACGAGATCTCTACGGCCGTTAATGCAGCGGTTGATCAACTCACCTTGGTCATGGAACAAACAACTCAGATATTGGAGGCACGAGTAGCGAGGTCACGGGAACAGAACGATGGGTTAATAAACGCCCTCAGAGATGAACAACTCAAATTACAAGAGGAAGTGAGGTCGTCGCTCACGTCTCTCCGTGAAAATGAGGGTACTCATAGGTTTGGAGGCTTGTCACCGGATCTAAATGGGAGGAAAAACCAGGGTATTCAGATGGGCGAGGTGGAGTCAGGTCGACCCGAAGGATCATCTAACGGGTCGGGTCGGTATGGGGCGGGTATGGGTCAAACCGGTTCGGGTACTGATGAAATGCTTACAAACCGAGGGGGTGGAAATTTTGGGGGAACAAGTTGGAGACATAAGAAATTAGATCTGGTAGTGTATTCGGGTCCAAATCCCGATGGGTGGATACTTCGAGCTGAGAGGTATTTCAGTTTTTACCGATTGACAGAGGAAGAGAAATTAGAAGCGGCAGTTGTGTCATTGGATGGGGATGCCTTATTATGGTATCAATGGGAGCATGGTCGTCGTCCGATTCGAAGGTGGGAGGAATTGAAAGGAATGTTGCTACATCAATTCCGACCATTATCGTCCGGTACTCTCTATGAACAGTGGCTTAATCACAAACAATCGTCGGGTGTTATTGCATATCAGAGGCGGTTTATTGAGCTAATGGCGCCATTGATGGGTGTTCCCGAAGAGATAGCGAAAGGGCAGTTTATAAATGGTTTGAAGGAGGAAATTTGGGCGGAGGTGCGGTTGTTGGGGCCACGGAATTTAGATCATGCTATGGAATTAGCAGTCAAAGTAGAAGACAAGTTCAACTGTGGGAGTCTTAGGCGAAACGAGCAGAAGGGATCAGTTCCGAACTACTACTCAACCGTCTCTTACAGTCCTTCGTCTGGTAATTCTGCGCATTCGTCTTTTAAATCACACACACATTCGTTGTCCCCATCTGGCCGTTCAATATCGTCTTATTCTCAAGGTTCATCCAGTCCTACCAGTTCGGTCAATCAACTATCACCCTATGTACCGGTTGCACGGCCGTTGGGGGTGGTTAGGAGGTTGAGTGACAAGGATTTTCAGGCGAAAAGGGAGAAGGGAGAATGTTTCCGCTGTGATGAGAAGTGGAGTGCGGGGCACCGTTGTTAGAAGAAAGAACTTAGTGTAATTTTACTACAACCAGAGGAAGGGGAGGGAGATGATGACTATGTTGTAGAGTTGGGTAAAGGGGCGGACGAACAAGTAGAGGAGGGACAGGTTCAACCAGAAATCTCTTTGAACTCGGTGGTAGGCATTACCAGCCCAAAAACACTGAAGATGTTAGGGAGTATATTGGGGCAGGAGGTGGTGGTAATGGTCGACCCGGGGGCCACTCATAATTTGATTTCCCTCGATACGGTGCAAAAACTTGGTCTACCGGTGATACCTTCTAAGGCGTTTGGCTTGTCCTTGGGGACGGGTGAGGCGGTACAAGGGGAAGGGGAATGCAAATTAGTGGTACTTCAGTTGGCGGGGATCACTATCATTGAAGATTATTTACCCTTGTCCTTGGGAAATTCAGACATCATTCTGGGGGTACAATGGTTAGAAAAGTTGGGTACCATGTCCACAAATTGGAAGACACAGACCATTAAATTCAGGCTAGGGACGGAAACTGTTACCCTAAAAGGAGACCCAGCATCAGGAAGGACACGTATCTCTCTTAAGGCTATGATAAAAACCTTGAGGAAGGAAGGCGGAGGGTATTTGGTGGAGTGTAATAGTTTAGTCGCAAGAGGAATACAACAGCCAAGCCAAGCGCAAGCTCTTCATGTACCCGAGTTCTTACAGCCAACCGTTCATGAGTTTTTATCGGTTTTCCAAGCACCAAAAGGGCTTCCACCGTCCCGTGGGCATGAGCATGGAATTACGTTGAAAGAGGGAGTAGACCCAGTAAGTGTCCGTCCATATAGATACGCCCAAACACAAAAGGATGAGATAGAGGCTTTGATTGGTGACATGCTTAAGGCTGGTATTATTCATCCCTCTTCAAGCCCTTTTTCCAGCCCCGTGTTGTTAGTTAAAAAGAAAGACGGATCGTGGCGGTTTTGTGTTGACTACAGGGCCCTTAATAAAGGCACAGTGGCGGATAAATACCCCATTCCCATAATTGAAGAGTTACTTGATGAGTTGCACGGTGCTAAGGTATTTACTAAGTTGGACTTGAAGTCCGGTTACCACCAGATTCGGGTCAAGACGGAAGATGTGCCTAAGACGGCATTTCGTACTCATGAGGGGCATTACGAATTTCTCGTAATGCCATTTGGGTTAATGAACGCCCCCGCCACCTTCCAAGCATTGATGAACTCGGTTTTCAAGCCCTACCTACGGAGGAGTGTGCTAGTCTTTTTTGACGACATATTGGTGTATAGCCCGTCGCATGAGCAACATGTCCATGATGTTCACCAGGTCTTAGTAATGATGAAAAAGCACCAGTTGTTTGCAAATGGTGGTAAATGTGAATTTGGGCAGGGGCAGCTGAATTACTTGGGGCATGTCATTTTGGAAAATGGAGTGGCAATGGACATGGACAAGGTCCAGGCGATGCAGAAATGGCCTATACCACGGAACATCCGAGAGTTGAGGGGATTCCTTGGCCTCACCGGATATTACAGAAAGTTTATCTCGAATTATGCAAGCATAGCAAGACCACTAACGGATCAGTTGCGTCACGAACGGTTTGGGTGGAATGAGGAAGCGATGAAGGCATTTTCAAAGTTAAAAAGGGCTCTAATGACAGCACCCATATTAGCCATGCCTGATTTTGCTAAAGACTTTGTGGTGGAAACGGACGCATCCGGATTTGGGTTAGGTGCAGTATTATTGCAAGAGGGACACCCAATTGCATACTACAGTAAAGTGTTGGGTCCAAGGGGACGACTTAAATCGATATACGAAAAAGAACTTATGGCAATTGTATTAGCTGTGCTCAAATGGAAGCATTTTCTTTTGGGGAGACATTTCCTCATACGCACTGACCAACAGAGTTTGAAATACTTGATGGAGCAGCGGGAGATAGGCCCTGACTACCAGAAATGGGTTAGCAAATTAATGGGGTATAATTTCACCATTCAGTATAAGAGTGGGCCTTCGAACAAGGTGGCTGATGCCCTTTCTCGTGAGTTTATTAGCGAAGTGGAATTGAGTTCTATATGCATGACTGGGGGAAGCGATTGGAGTCAGTATTCCAGCAGTGTACGAGCAGATAAGTTCATTTCGCAGCTTATATCAGATATACAACAGGGCAATCCAGTAGCAAAGGGGTACTCAGTAGAGCATGGGGATCTACGTTACAAAGGGAGGTTAGTTATACCTGCCAAGTCGCCACTGTGTTTAGCCATTCTTCATGACTACCACGACTCACCACTGGGGGGACATTCATGAGAATTTAAAACATACAAGCGAATAGCTTCGGAGTGGTTTTGGCCCGGGATGAGAAAAGACGTGTCCAAATACGTCCAGCAATGTGGGACATGTCAACAGGCCGAGTCATCGTCGCTGAGCCCGGGAGGGTTGCTGCAACCGCTTCCAGTCCCTAACCAGGTATGGGACAAAATATCTATGGATTTCGTTGAAGGACTTCCGAAATCTCAGGGTGTAGATTCAATAATGGTTGTGGTCGACCGCTTAACCAAGTATGGCCATTTTATAGCACTAAAACATCCGTTTACAACTGTGACCGTGGCAGAAATATTTGCTAAAGAAGTAGTACGCCTCCACGGGTTTCCATCCTCAATTGTTTCTGACAGAGATCGCGTGTTCTTAAGTCTGTTTTGGTCTGAACTATTCAGGCTACAAGGCACAGCTTTACGGAAAAGCACGACATACCATCCGCAATCGGATGGACAAACGGAAGTGGTAAACAAGTGCGTAGAGACTTATTTAAGGTGCTTCATACAAGGGCACCCCAAATCTTGGTCGAAGTGGCTTTCGTGGGCCGAGCTATGGTATAACACATCAGCACATGTTTCAACGGGATATACCCCGTTCAAAGCCTTGTATGGCCACGAACCTCCTTCTCTAATCAGGTATGTACAAGGGGAAACAACAGTAGCCACATTGGAAGATCAATTGATTGAGAGGGATGCGGTTCTGGATGATTTAAAAGCTAACTTAATTCGAGCCCAGCATAGAATGAAAGTGTACGAGGACCGATCTCGAAGGGATGTGGAGTTTGCAGAAGGGGAATATGTGTACTTGAAACTTCAACCGTACCGCCAACAATCGTTAGCTCGAAGGCCATTTGACAAGTTGGCTGCACGCTATTATGGCCCATTTCTCATCATTGAGCGAATTGGTCCCGTGGCTTACAAACTTCGGCTGCCGAAAAGCTCTCGCATACACCCCGTTTTCCATGTTTCGCTGTTGAAGAAGGCAGTGGGATCTGCTAGTGTGATTAATCAGTTACCACCGGTCTTAACTAGATCATTGGAACTTGACAGCATTCCAGAACAGGTGCTAGGAATGAGAATGGCCCAGGCAGGTTCACCAAATGAGAGGGAAGTATTGATCAAGTGGCAGGGGATGACAGAAGCAGAGGCCACCTGGGAGCAGTTTGAAAATATTAACAAAATTTTTACTTCTTTCCACCTTGAGGACAAGGTGGTGGTTTGGGTCGGGGGTAATGCTATGAATCCAGCAAGGCCATACAACACACTCACATATGCAAGGAGGCCCAAGTGAAAGCCCAAGTTAATTAAGTTATTAACCTTAAGTTATTATCAAATGTCAGCCCAATATGTGAAGGGTATTTGCGTCTTTATGTAATAAACAGGGGTTATAGTCAAGGGAAAGTGAATTAGGGTTATCATCTGATTGTTGTGTAACGTGTTGGATTTGGAGACGCCCCCTTCTCGAAGTGTGGGGATTGTATTCGAATCTCTCTATTTCTGTCCATTAAATCTGTGGTTTTGTGATTTCCATTGTATTGATTATTGTGGTGTGAGTGGATTCACAGCACAGTAGTGGTGGCAGATTTGTCGGGGAAGCAAGGGTTAAAGACTTGAAGCATAAAAAGTGCATAATGGTTTATTTTGTGGAGCAACTCTTACAAGCAATGATATTGTAGATGTATCATTCCCATGACCTAATACTGTACTGGAGTCGATCCTCATTCCTCTAATCCTATATTAAAAACATATGTAACTATAAGAAAAACAGGTGCATTGACATTTTGTGTTGCACATATCATGGGGTTTCCCATAATTCTGTTCAGCAAGCTATTGAAATTAGAACTATTCGGTGAACTAGTTATTAATCAAATATCAAGTGTTTGAGGGAATCAAGGATTACAAGTGTGTATTGAATGATGAATCTTTAACAGCTAGCTGTTGCAGATCATATAGCTGTCTCACTAGACCATCTGAACAGCTAGTTGTGGTTTTGGTACGCTTGAAGGAGACCAAAGTGAATAATATTGTTGCTGAAGTTTTGGATCTCAAAGAGGCGCTAAGTTAGGTTAAAGCCAAAATTGGACTAATACCATTGTCGAGTGTAATTGTTTAAACGTGGTACAAGTTGCAAGATATTCTTCTTAGATGATATCTTCCTTTGGTTCAATTACTCATTTATTAAGGATTACAAGTGTCAATTGAACATATTAATGAATAATAAACTTTTAATGAACATAATAAGGACTTAACCCGATATTTTAGGGGGCGATTTTTATATTAAAATTTTAAAAAATTTAAAATTTAAAATAATTTAAATTTTCTATTATAAAATATATTAAAAAAACAAAAAATAATTCCATATTGTGTTACGAACATTTAAATTGAGTAGAATAATAATTAGAAATGTTTATAATCTTTAAAAACTGTCAAAAATATCAATATGAAAATTAAAAAATTAGAAGAAATAATGTTAAAAGTTGGAAAACAAAGATGAAAAGTAACTCAAAACACCCAGCAGAGGTTCGAACTCGGGCTTGCAGGGAAAAAGGCAAAGCCTTGAACTAGCTCAACTGCAGACAAAACACAACTATCATGTGTACTACTATGTTTATATTTCCAAACTTAGAGGGGGCCTGGACCCCTGTCTCCGTCACTGCTTAACCTGATGGTGCTATTTTTTGTGTTTAATAAAAAAATAGAAATAATAATATTTAGTTTAAAAAAAAAGGAAATAATAATATTTATAAGTTAAAAGTTAAAATAGCAATAAAAAAAATATTTCTCACTCTTAAATGATATAAACGGGCTTGGGCCAAACGGCCCAAACATTTTATTGCAAATATACTACTCCAAAACTTAGTAAAAAACAACAAAAATCATAAACTTTTCAGCTTTAAACCCTAAAAAAGCTCTTATTCTACCACTCGAATCAGCGGTACTACAATCACAAATTCACAATCCGCAAAACACAGGTTTGAAATACCTAAAGTTCATGTTTTAGATAATGAATTTATCTGTACAATCACAAACTCAAGTATTAATTTTTGTTTAATTCAATATTATGTGGATTGCATGAGTATTAAACTTGATTAATCAGCATTAATTTCTGCCAATATTGTCATCAATTTGTTATAGTACGTAGTCGTTTGCGTAAGTGATTATCCGATCATGAAGCTGAATAGATTGTACAAATTATAATGCTGCTGGATACTTCTAGTAATTAATATCCTTTTAATTTGATACTTGTCTCTCTTAATATTCAGAAGCATGGCCAGTGATGCTAAAACAAGCCGACGACTCGATTGTGGCGATGCAATTGATAGACTCAACAACTTGCCTGGTGATCAGTTTATAGACCGCATACTAGTATACTTGCCGATTCAGGACGTAGCAAGAACAAGTATTCTCTCCAAAACATGGAGGGATATATGGAGGATGCACCCATTTCTAGTTTTTAATGACGATTTTTTCGCTAGATTTTTCTCTAGGAATGATAAACTAGCTCAGCTATCTAAAGCTTCAGGAACCATCACAGATATTCTTTTACTTCACCGTGGTCCCATTTTGAAGTTCCATCTCTCCATCCCTCCAGATTCTCCTCGTCACCAATGTCTACGTACAGATTTTTGGATTCAGTACCTATCAAATAATGGTATTAGAGAATTGGAAATTTTTAATAAAACAATAATTCCATACAGAATGCCCTCGTATTTGTTTTCCTGTTTGGGATTATGTTATTTGACTCTCAGTAAATGTATACTGAATCCGCCTCCTAGATTTGGGGGATTTTGTAATCTGATTAGTGTGAAACTCACCGATGTCTTAATCACTGCTGAAATGTCTTTTGGGACTAAGCTTGAACAACTGATCCTGGAAAGATGCACTGGGATTGAACATTTGGGTTCTCTATTTATACCTGATAACAATCTTGGTGTGTTAATGATCACTGACAGTCGAGAACTTGATTGGGAATTGTTTGAATGCACTGAAAAGTTGAAACTTAGTAGTCTAATGCTGACCGGAGTGGCAAATTCTAAGAAGAAAGTCATCAATTTGGAGAAGCTGATCAGCAATATGCCTAGAATCAATAGTCTTCTCTTTGATGGCCATTTCTGCAAGGTAAAGTGAATGTCCTACAAATTTTATTAATTCATATCATCGTCGATAATGATCAGCATTACATGTCATCCTGCCAAATATGTCCAACTTCTTGATTCCTTTTTCGATATACATATATATGTATGTCTGCAGTTTTCGGAACCAGGTGCAGCTATATCGGAAAGGCCTATATCTAAAATGGAGAACATGAATTCTCTGTCCTTTGAGGGTGTTGAATTTCATGATTTGGTTCAGATTCAGCATGTTCTTTGCTTGATCGGAAGTTCCCCCAATCTGCAATATCTTTTGATAGAACAGGTGAGAACTAGTATTATATTTGACGCACTCAAAGAGCGGCACTATTGGACATGCTCTTGGAAACTATTTTAGCATTCACTACTATCATGCAAATACAATTCTCTAAATCTGGACAACTTATATTTTATTATCAAAATAGATTTACCATAAATTATAAGCATAGGTTTACTATCAATATCTATGAGACTTTCGTCAATCCTGCTCGTGAGATCTTCGACTAATGTTTCTCTTAGTGAAGCTGATATAGCACAACTATATCTGTGCATGCCTAGAGTATGATTAGGCACTAACTGTGTTTGTAAAATGTTGCATGTCTGTCTTGCACGTAGGGACCTAAAGTAAAGAGCTTGGTTGGTATGGAGGAGGTTTCATCAATCGAACTGTTTTTGCAATCACCAAACTCCGTTGACATGATTCTCTACCAACTTAGAACTGTCGAAATACGGTGCATATTTGGTTCCAGGAACGAGTTGCAGTTCATTCAGTTTTTGCTTGCATCCTCTCCTTCACTTGGACGTTTGACCTTTACGTACGATACTTCGATCAGTGATCCTAGAGAAAAGTTGAGGATTTCACGAAAGATAAAGCAATTTCGTAGTGCATCTACAGCTGCACAGATTGTTTGGAAATAACTCCCAGATGTTTAGATGTCGAAGCATATAAACTTTTTTTAAATTGCATATTTTGTTGGGCAGCCCTATAGCAGGCAACTGTACTTCCCAAGCTTTGATTTCCTATTTTTCAGCCATATTCTTCATTTTCGGTAGATCTTCATGTTGCTAAATGTTCAAGTTCCTGACGTAAAAAGGCGACCATTCACTCAATCATGACTGCACAGTGAACTGATTTACAGTGCCGGCCTGCAGGACCAGTACTGACAGTGCGACCGCACTAGGCCCACTGGATCCGTGGGCCCAAAATAATTTTAGTTTACACATTATTAGTTAAGTATGCACGAGTTCACTCAGACGTTCAACAAATTCCTTGAATCATTGCATTTATCATCATGCGGTCAGTTCTACCAAAATTTTGTATTCCTTAAAAACTTCATTTTTTATCATTCTTGTTTATTTGTTTATTTGTTATGTATAGATTGTTAACTAGTAGGGAACCTGAGATATATCTCAGAGAGATAGTATAATTTTATATGTAAATATGTGTGGGCATTTTTGTAAAATCAAGATTTGTTTAAAATTTTATTAATTAGTACTGCGAGCCCAATAAATTCTAAAGTGTATCTCAGGAAAGTTCCCTGAGATTAATCTCAGGGTCCTTTTTCTCTTTTTTATTTCTCTTATCAAATAATATAACCTGAATATGAATAATTTCAATAATTTCATGTTTTATTAATCAGACATTACTAATAAAAATTTTTAGGACGGTTGATATTGATTTCAGCATATAAATGATTTTCGTGAATCAATGATGTTGCGATTATAAGCATTGTTAGTTGCAATGACATTTTGAAGCCTATTATAATACTAACCAAATCATAACCATTTTACTGGAAAAATATTTAATTATAAAGACACAACTATCCAAGATAATTTTTTCTTTGACGAAACTATCCAAGATAATCTTAACAACATAATCTGTATTTATTTTAACAATTTTTTTTATAAAAGGGCCCTAAATTGTATTATCGCATTATATAAAAATAAAGATATTAGAATTTTAATGGCCATGAGTTGAACTATCTTTCATTAATTTGATTTTATGTAAATTTGATCAAATTCATTTAATTACGAGGAAAAATAATTTGATACATTTCAGATAACTTTTCCGAATAAAATTTGTTGTATTTTGATACATACAATTTTCTGATATGCACATTCATTTTAAATATTATTTTGATATGCACAAGTTTTTATAATATGAAATGATTTTATTAAATTTCTAAATTCTCTATTCATATTATATGTGACCCATATTAATAACTAGAGTATAAAATTAATAGAAACAGTGGTTAATTTGAACTATAAAATATAAAATAGAAATTTAATATATTTAGAAATACAGCATTTTATAATTAAAATAGAGAATTCGTATTTAATGAGTTGAAAAATTTTGATTGGTGGAGATTTTTGTATATGCAGGGAGTCCATCCAATCAAAATTTGACATCACACTAGAAAAATCGATAAAGAAATACTCTCTAAAATTACCTCAGACGGCCACGTCTCCCCCCCCCCTCTCTCTCGCGAGCTTATTATGCTCTCCCACCTCAAGTCACCGACTCACCGTTACTGGTACCACAACCACTAAAGCACAGGTATGCAATTATAACATATGAATTTGTTTAATTATATCTACCATGACTTTTGATATATATATATATATGATTTATTCATTTTTTGTATGTTTTGATGATTTTTTTTTCTGTTTAAATGTTGAAATTAATGGTTTAGATTAATTTTGAATTTTATTGAGCTGGATTGAAGTTGTTTTACTTGAAATTGTATAGAGAATTGCCTGTTTTACTACTAATTCAAGTGATTGTTGTTGAAATTTTGTGCTATGATCGACTTATTTATATTGTATATGTGAATTAATGTTTCTCGAATGACTTAATTGATGGACTATTGAACTTAGCTAATATGTCTGAATTTATTAAAGTTTTAGGTTTTCTACTTTTGTGTTAGAAGCAATATAACAACTTCTGGCTAATTATTTTTGGTTCTATGTCTCATTTATTTCTAGTAGCATGGCCAGTGATGCTAAAATAAGGCGAGTTGATTGTGCAACTGCAGTCGATAGAATAAGCAGCTTGCCTGGAAACGTAATAGAACTCATCCTAGAACGCTTGCCATTGTACGATGCAGCAAGAACAAGTGTTCTCTCTAAAACATGGAGGGGTATGTGGGGAATATACCCAAATCTAGTTTTTGATGCGGCGTTTTATTCGCAGCTGGTTTCTAAGATGAATAACCAAGTTCGGGTATCCAAAGTTACAAGAATCATCAGTAATATTCTTTTAGTTAACCATGGCCCCATATTGAAATTCCATCTTTTAATTCCTCAATTCATGCTTCTCCATCAAGATGCGGCTTTATGGATTAAAAACATATCAAATCTTGGGGTCAAGGATTTCATGCTTTGTAATAAAGAATCATTTCCCTACAAAATGCCCTCTTATTTGTTTTCCTGTTTGGAGTTAACTCATTTGAGCCTCACTAATTGTGTACTCAATCCACCCCATGGATTTGGAGGTTTTGGTAATCTGATTCATGTTCTACTTGTGCTTGTCAAAATTACCGCTGACATGTCATTCGGCACTCGACTCAGTGCATTACGTTTGGAAAAGTGCACTGGGATAAACCATTTGGAATGCCAATTTAAATATGACAATAAAAATCTTACTCAGTTGATCATCATCAACTGTGGAGATTTTAATTGGCAATGGCTTGGATGCACCCAAAAGTTGCAAGTTTTTGGTCTCTTACTGAGAGAAGTGCCAGATCATAGGAAGAAAGTGATTAATTTAGAAAGGCTAGTTGGCAATATGCCCAGAGTCAAGTATCTTTTCCTTGATGGCTTTTTTCTCGAGGTAAAGTGAATTTCCTACTCAGTACATTAGTTGATATTGTCATTCACTAATTTGATTAGTGAAACATATTAAAAATCTGCCTGCCAAATGTGTCTCACTTTTTTTTATTATCGATATATATACAATATTGGTGAATATTAAATGTGTGTATATATAGTTTTTGGAGCCAGGTGCAGCTACTATGAAGAGGCTTACGATGAAGAACTTGACCTGCATGTCCCTCCTCCATTTTGAATTTTTTAATTTGGTTCGGATTCGCAATTTTCTTTGCTTGATGAGTAGTTCCCCCAACCTGCAAAGTCTTTACATCTATATGGTGAGACCTGTTAATATAATCTGAAGCTATTTAGTAAATCAGATATCCATCTGTGCTATAAAGTATGTAATCACTATTATATGTTAATCATTCTTTTAAAATTTTGAAGTTTTTGTTGCAGCACTCATAATCGAGAGAGGAATTTCGACTACTTCCTTAACGTACAAGTAAAAACAATTAATGGTTCAACTAGTGAACATCTTTTGAGAAAATAGTAGTTCTGAATATTTACATGTTTTCCTATTTTAGATATTTTTTCTCTGCATACCTCACTTAGGAAATCTGCATTTAATTAATATCATCATGAATCATGAACCCTTATATTTGTGAAAATATAATGAGAATGTGTTCTCTTAGAATATAAAACATGTCAACCACTACAAGAAAAACGGCCTTTTCCTACCGTTTATTTCCTACCGACGCATTTCCTACCGACCATTTCCTACCGTTTTTCAAGTCAAACGATTATTTCCTACCGGATCCATAGCCGGTAGGAAATGCCTCCACATTTCCTACCGAAGTTAGTAGGAAATGAGTCGAGTGGGACCCACAAGGCCACGTCAATGTCCGGCCGCAATGAAACGACGTCGTTTCACTCATACCATTTCCTACCGTCTCACTACGGTTGGAAATGAGTGACACATTTCCTACCGACATCGGTAGGAAATGAGTGTTGTGTGCCCCAAGTGCCATGTGGCAGTGTAGCTTTATGTGTAGCATTTCCTACCGCGTGTAGGCGGTAGGAAATGCCTTACCTATTCACCAGCAAATGTCTACTTGGCGGCTTCTGATTGGTTGACGTGTCGGTGGACATTTCCTACCGATGAGCGGTAGGAAATGAGCTGTGCAAAAAATTAAAATCTTATCTACTAAATAAAAATAAAAATTTGTGAATTACATTAAAAATTTAAATAAAAAATAGGAAAAAAGATAAAATTCGAATTAAAATTTTATTTTATTTTTTTACTTTAACCCCTAAACTAGCTTTCGTTTCGGATTCTTGATTCGATTATTTTGAAATAAAATTTCAACGATCGAACCGTACGGGAGTCAAGATCAATCTTTTTCAATGATATTCCAAAATTTTAAAAAAAATAATAAATTTATTTGATTAGGTAATTTAACGGTCAACTAGTACTTTGACTTTAACCCCTAAACTAGTTTTCGTTCTCGATTCTTGATTTGATTATTTTGAAATAGAATTTCGACGATCGAACCGTACGGGAGTCAAGATCAATCTTTTTTAATGTTATTCCAAAATTTTAAAAAATAATAAATTTATTTGATTAGCTAATTCAACGGTCAACTAGTAATTTGACTTTAATCCCTAAACTAGTTTTCGTTCCCGATTCTTGATTCGAATATTTTGAAGTAGAATTTCGACGATCGAACCATACTGGAGTCAAGATCAATATTTTTAAATGTTATTCCAAAATTTTAAAAAAATAATAAATTTATTTGATTAGCTAATTTAACGGTCAACAAGTAATTTGACTTTAACCACTAAACCAGTTTTCGTTCACGATTCTTGATTCGATCATTTTGAAATAGAATTACGACGATCGAACTGTACGAAAGTCAAGATCAATCTTTTTTAATGTTATTCCAAAATTTTTAAAAAATAATAAAAAAATTTGGTTGTGTAATTTAACGGTCAACTAGTAATTCGACTTTAACCACTAAACTAGTTTTCGTTCCGGATTCTTGATTCGATTATTTTCAAATAGAGTTTCGACGATCGAGCCGTACGGGAGTCAATATCAATCTTTTTAAATGTTATTCCAAAATTTTAAAAAAATAATAAATTTATTTGATTAGTTAATTTAAAGGTCAACTAGTTATTTGACTTTAACCTCTAAATTAGTTTTCGTTCCCGATTCTTGATTCCATTATTTTGAAATTGAATTTCGACGATGAACCATACGGGAGTCAAAATCAATCTTTTTAAATCATATACTAAAATTTTAAAATTTTATTTGATTATGTAATTAAACGGTCAACTAGTAATTTGACTTTAATCCCTAAACTAGTTTTCGTTCCCGATTCTTGATTCGATCATTTTGAAATAGAATTTCGATGATCGAACCGTACGGAAGTCAAGATCAATCTTTTTAAATCATATACTAAAAGTTTAAAAATTTTAAAAATTTATTTGATTATGTAATTAAACGGTCAACTAGTAATTTGACTTTAATCTCTAAACTAGTTTTCGTTCCCGATTCTTGATTCGATCATTTTGAAATAGAATTTCGACGATGAACCATACGGGAGTCAAGATCAATCTTATTAAATCATATACTAAAATTTTAAAAATTTTAAAATTTTATTTGATTTTGTAATTAAACGGTCAACTAGTAATTTGACTTTAATCCCTAAACTAGTTTTCGTTCCCGATTCTTGATTCGATCATTTTGAAATAGAATTTCGACGATCTAACCGTACGGAAGTCAAGATCAATCTTTTTAAATGTTATTCCAATTTTTTTAAAAAATAATATATTTTTTTGGTTGGGTAATTTAACGGTTAACTAGTAATTTGACTTTAACCACTAAACTAGTTCTCGTTCCCGATTCTTGATTCGATTATTTTGAAAAGAATTTCGACGATCAAACCGTACGGGAGTCAGGATCAATCTTTTTAAATTTTATTCCAAAAGTTTTAAGAAAAATAATAAATTTATTTGATTAAGTAATTTAAAGGTCACCTAGTAATTTGATTTTAACCCCTAAATTAGTTTTCGTTCCCGATTCATGATTCTATAATTTTGAAATAGAATTTCGACAATCGAATCAGATGGGAGTCAAAATCAATATTTTTAAATCTTATTCAAGAATATTTAAAATTTAATAAATTTATTTGATTAATTAATTTAACGGTCAACTATTAATTTGACTTTAACCCTTATTTATTACAAAATAATTTCAACCTTTTTTATTTATTTTGTTAAACTCGTCTTATATTAGTGCGCGTAGTTCCAAAACAAAATTATGCACTTACAAATTAATTTTTTTAAAAAAATTTATTCACCATCTTTAACAACTTAGCTTCCACAACTTATGGTTGTAGTTTAGGGGTTATATTTAGGGTTACTAGGGTTGGACTTTATTTTTTGAGAAAAATTTTTTTGAACGATTTAACCATACGAATCTCATTATCACTGCAAATTAGTCATGTGTGAAAAAAATTGTGATTTTTAAAATTCATTTGACGTGATTTTATAAGGAAAAACCCCTATTTTAACAATAATTTGTACTAATCCATTTTTCTAGTTCTATTTTTTAACGATCCAACCATGAGAATTTTAAGATCACTGTGAATTAGTGACATTTGCAAAAAATTGTGATTTTTAAAGTTCATTTGTAAGGACTTTTTAAAGAAAAAGTGATAAACAAGGTATTGTGGTAATATAATTTTAGAGTAAAATTAAAACACAAGAAACACTTTAGCATAATGGTTGGAGGTAGTACAAATTTCGTTGGAGATGTGGGTTCGAATCCCGCTGTCTCATTTTTCATTTTTTTTCCCATTTCCTACCGGTTTACGGTAGGAAATGGTATCATGCGGTAGGAAATGATAATTCACAAAAAATTCAAAATGCCCAAATCAAAATTCAAAATGGCGCCCAGAGTCATTTCCTACCGCAAGTCGGTAGGAAATGATAATTCACGAAAAATTTAAAATGACCGCCTAAACCAAAAATTCGAAATGAGCGCCCAAATCAAAATTCAAAATGGCGCCCAAAGTCATTTCCTACCGCAAATTGGTAGAAAATATAGAAGTGCGGTAGGAAATGTGTAATTCAGATTTATAAAACAATAACTTTCTTCATTCCCCTTCACTTCAACTCTCTTCTCCACCTCTCCATCTTTTACCATTCTTATCAACTCTTTTCATTTTTTTCATCTCGATTTGCTTCTTCATCACCATTATTTAGGTACAAATCTTTACCCTCTTTTATATATCCATTTGATTTACATATAATATGTGTGTGTTTGTGTTAGTTCAATTTGAATAATATTTGTATGTTTGAATTACATATAGTATTCTTCAATTTGATTAGTTCAAACTTTCATTTTGTTTGCTATTTGAGCTCATTATCTTTCATTTGTGTATGTATATATGTATAATTTTTTGTTCCATTTTTTATGTAAATTGTTAGGACTTGATACAAATTAGAAGAACTTTTCGGAAGAAGGCTAAAGAGATCTATTCGGATGAAGGCGATGTAGAAGGCAATGACAAAGACAATTATGATGACCACTTCAAGAGTGATTAGTTTAGGTTTTTAAATTTTTATTTTGCTTTGTTGTAATGGTTGTATTTTAGTACATTTGTACAAATAATTTGTAGATGTAACTTTAATTTGTTAATTTTATGGTGATGAAGGCGGATTATGATTTATGATAGATGTTTGATTTTTGGTTTTGATTGTATGCTTGTGAATTAGATATTGATTTTGTTATGCAATGTGTATGCTTTTGAATCAATGAAGAACATTTATTTTTAAAAAATTTGCCCAGTATTTCCTACCGCCTTCAAGCCATTTCCCACCGTTATTACAATTCGAAACCTAGTATTTCCTACCGTCTTCAAAACATTTCCTACCGCATTCATAAGAACGGTAGGAAATAATAAATAGCGGTAGGAAATGGCCGGGGAAATGCAATTTTACAAGGTGTCTGGAACAATTCCTACCGAAGTGTGCAAAAGTGGTCGGTAGGAAATGGCTCTGCACTTGCTACAATTTCCACGTCAGCAGCTGACGTGGCTGATGATGTGTGCGGGGCCCACCCACGTGTCATATGACATGGCATCTGACATGTCGCCACATCATCGTCCAAGTTGGCATGTGGGTCCCCGCCATGTGGCATGCCACATCATTATGTGGGACCCACGTTGACCCGGTCAATATCATTTCCTACCAAAGTCATTTCCCACTTAAGCATTTCCTACCGCACGGGGCCGGTAGGAAATGCAGCATTTCCTACCGATTTTGGGCCTTTTCCTACCGATTTGACGGTAGGAAAAGGTCATTTTTCTTGTAGTGAACTGATATCTATCCTTTTGGTACTTCTACGGGTTCTCAATAGAAACTAGTAGACCTCATAAGGTATTACATCTGCGATAACTTTGTATCTATTTGGGCTCCTCAAATTTCGTGTTCAACGCTAATGATACTGTATATGTAGCCACTTTCCCTAATTAGCTTTCTTATCCAGAATACCAAAGGATTCTCATTCCTCTCCCCTCTAAATGATAATTACTATAGTTTTGCTAATTCACTTACCCATTCTTCTTGCCCACTTTCAGTTAATTGTTTTATTATTACCCATTAGAAATTGTTATTTTGACCCCCCCTTTCATAATCACTTTATGTGTTAAAAATTAACATGTTGTCATGACCTTTAAAATTTGGGAGATTTTTATATCAATCAAAATAAATTTTCGTTTTATCTTGGTCTAGTCATGACAGACTTGTAAATTCTAGGATTGTTTCGTCATTCACAACTATCATGCATATACAATTAGATGATATTTGGACAATTTTAAACTTGTTATGCTTGGATATTTACTTTAATTATCTATATTACATCTCTTGTTATCGTATAATAAGATTAGAACTAACTACATCTATCAATGTTGCATGTTTATGAATACCGTCCTCATACATTTACCTTGGTATTTAGGATGGTAAAGTAAAGAGCAGGGATGGAATGGACTTGGCAGGAAGCAGTGACCTTACGGTGTCATCGGTTGTACAATATTTACAATCACCAACCCTCGTCGACATGATTTTCGACCAACTTCGAACCGTGAAAATAAATAGGATGGTCGGTTCAAAGATTGAGCTTCAGTTCATAAAGTTTTTGCTTGCATCTTCTCCTTTGCTCAGATGGATAAAACTTCTCAACACCGCCATTGATGATCCTAAAGAAGAATCGAGGATTTCAAAAGAGTTAATGAGTTTTCCTAGAGCATCCAAAGCTGCACGGATAATATGGGCTTGAACTACTAGTTGCCCAGATGATATGAACTTTAAAACTACTTACTTTGTAGTGGTGTGTGCCTTGTCTTAGAAAAATGTTGAAGCATATATGAACTTAGCATAATTGTGTAATTTTGTAGAGCAATCCCCTAAGTTGGTTTGTGGTATAACCTGTGTAAAGCTTAAAAAATGTAAAACAATTGTTATGCATATTTTTCAAATTTTCAATATTGTAGGATTCTGTTGCAGTTGTTCTCACTTATATAAGTGTTTTTTGTAGAATGTGATTCATTAGATAATTTGTATGTTTTTTGTGTAGTAAATATTAGATAATTTGTATTTTTTTTACGTCCTATCTCTATATTTAGTAATCATACAAATTAGACATATTCAATTAATTTTATTGTCTTCCATAACTATGAATTATTATAATTAAGAAACTAAAATAAAATTTATAAATTGTTAATTTTTGAAATATGATATTATTTTTCTTAAATACAAATAAATATATTAAAAAATCAGTAAATGTCTAATGCCTGTTATCTTAAAACTAAGCCAATTTGTTTCTGATTTTATACACTAATATAAAAAAATACTTTGAAATTTAAACTACTTCAAAAAAAGTAGTTAAAAAATTAAAAAAAATGTTTTAAGATAACTAAACGTTTAAAATATCTTGTAAGATTAATTAAATATTCATTTTTAAGATATAATAATATTTGTACTAAATATAATTAAATTTATTAAAAAATCAGAAAATATCTGATACCCATTATCTGAAATCTTTTTCTTACTTTTACATATTTGCTTAAACAACAACCCCTCCTCTTTTTTCTCTCTCGTAAAGTCGCAAGTACCTGCTCTTACTCGGGCTAAATCACTCTCACTTGAATCATCGTTGGCCGTCGTTATAAGCGGACTACTGAGACACAGGTATATTTATATATAAAAAAACCCTGTACTCTGATTTTAATTTAGTGATTTTATGGATTTTGTTGCTATTCATTTTAGTTTATATTTCTGATATCTGTCGCCTATCTTTTGTTTCGAGTGTTATGGTTTATAATTGAATTTTTTGTGTGTATATATGGTGACTAGGTTACCTAGCTAGTAGATTTCTAGATTTTCAAGATTTCGCAATGTGTAAAGAATGTTAAAATAAATTAAAAGAAAAATTAACTGGGTCTTTTACTACTGTAAATGTATTTTTGTGTTTAAATGCTGTGCTATTAGTTACTACCCAGTTGATGATGAATACTGGGTTTTTATTATTGGCCTTTACCTGTTTGTATCTCCAGAATTATGTCGAATGTGAAAACAAGGAGACTTGATTGCGGAACTGCAGCAGTTGATAGAATTAGCAACTTACCCGGAAACATAATTGACCTCATCTATGAACGCTTGCCGATTCACGATGCAGCAAGAACAAGTGTCCTTTCTAAAACATGGAGGGATTTATGGGGACTGCACCCCAATCTGATTTTTGATGAGGTTTTTTTCTCACGGCTTGTTTCCGACGAAAATGAACAAGATGAACAAGATGAACTACAGGAAGTTACAAGAACTATAAGTGATATTCTTTTAGTTAACCGTGGCCCCATTTTGAAGTTCCATCTTTTTGTTCCTGAATATCTCCCTCTTCATCAATCTAGACATATGGATTTATGGATTAAAAACATATCAAATAATGGGGTTAAAATGTTGGAGCTTTTTAATGAACCGCTAGCAGCATATAAAATGCCCTCTTATTTGGTTTCCTGTTTGGAGTTAACTCATTTGACCCTCACTAACTGTTTACTCAATCCACCGCTTGGATTTGGAGGCTTTTGTAATCTGATTGAAGTTAGACTCAAGGAAGTCGTCATTACTGGCGAAGTGTCATTTGGGACCCGCCTCAATATATTGAAGTTGAGATATTGCGACGGGATAGAACATTTGGAATCCCAATTTAAACAAAATCACAATCTGAAAAACTTCGTTATCTGGGAAAGTGGGGAAATTGATTCTAGATGGTTTGAATGCACCAAAAAGTTGAAAAGTCTTGCTCTCATGTTGGAAACAGTGGCAGATTCTAGAAAGAATTATATCAATTTAGAAAAGCTAGTTGGAAACATGCTTGAAATTCGTACTCTCCGCTTCAATGGTGCTTTTCTCAAGGTAAATTAAAACTCCTGCGAATTTGAAGAAGTTTATCTTTTTTGACTAATTTGATTATTAATGCTTATGAACAATCATGGTGCCAAATGTTTCTCACTTTTTTTTTCTCTCAATATATGTGCACACATGTATATAATAGGTGTTGGACCCAAGTGCAGCTGTTTCGAAGAAGATTATAACAACAATGAAGAAGTTGAACCATCTGTTCCTTTTCAAAGTTGAATTTTATGATTTGATTCAGATTCAGTATGTTCTTTTCTTGATGAGAAGTTCTCCCAAGCTGCGACATCTTGAAATACTTGTGGTAAGAACTATTACCTTAATGTGAAAATTAGATGTCCATTTGTACTTCTCTAATTTCAAAGGTTCTAAAGGGGGACTCGTAGTCCAAAGAGACATCTGGATTACTTTCCAGAGTTTCCTCCCCTTCCAACTAAAAACAAATAACGTTACAACTAATTAACAATTTTTTTGGCAATTATAGTATCAAGTTGTTACATATATATGATATATTTCTATTTTAGATAGTTATTTGGTCCATATGAATCTGACTCATGCTGCCATATTAGAAGATACATTATAAAGAATTAAGTTGGGATATGTTTTCTTGAAATGTATGATATCACTACAAGAAAAACGGCCTTTTCCTACCGTTTATGTCCTACCGACGCATTTCCTACCGACCATTTCCTACCGTTTTTCAAGTCAAACGATTATTTCCTACCGGACCCATAGCCGGTAGGAAATGCCTCCACATTTCCTACCGAAGTTAGTAGGAAATGAGTCGAGTGGGACCCGCAAGGCCACGTCAATGTCCGGCCGCAATGAAACGACGTCGTTTCACTCATACCATTTCCTACCGTCTCACTACGGTTGGAAATGAGTGACACATTTCCTACCGACATCGGTAGGAAATGAGTGTTGTGTGCCCCAAGTGCCATGTGGCAGTGTAGCTTTATGTGTAGCATTTCCTACCGCGTGTAGGCGGTAGGAAATGCCTTACCTATTCACCAGCAAATGTCTACTTGGCGGCTTCTGATTGGTTGACGTGCCGGTGGACATTTCCTACCGATGAGCGGTAGGAAATGAGCTGTGCAAAAAATTAAAATCTTATCTACTAAATAAAAATAAAAATTTGTGAATTACATTAAAAATTTAAATAAAAAATAGGAAAAAAGATAAAATTCGAATTAAAATACATAAAAACGCAAATATTAATACTCACTATTTTTGTGATGCATGTCACACTAGATTCACTAATTTTATTTTATTTTTTACTTTAACCCCTAAACTAGCTTTCGTTTCGGATTCTTGATTCGATTATTTTGAAATAAAATTTCAACGATCGAACCGTACGGGAGTCAAGATCAATCTTTTTCAATGATATTCCAAAATTTTAAAAAAAATAATAAATTTATTTGATTAGGTAATTTAACGGTCAACTAGTACTTTGACTTTAACCCCTAAACTAGTTTTCGTTCTCGATTCTTGATTTGATTATTTTGAAATAGAATTTCGACGATCGAACTGTACGGGAGTCAAGATCAATCTTTTTTAATGTTATTCCAAAATTTTAAAAAATAATAAATTTATTTGATTAGCTAATTCAACGGTCAACTAGTAATTTGACTTTAATCCCTAAACTAGTTTTCGTTCCCGATTCTTGATTCGAATATTTTGAAGTAGAATTTCGACGATCGAACCATACTGGAGTCAAGATCAATATTTTTAAATGTTATTCCAAAATTTTAAAAAAATAATAAATTTATTTGATTAGCTAATTTAACGGTCAACAAGTAATTTGACTTTAACCACTAAACCAGTTTTCGTTCACGATTCTTGATTCGATCATTTTGAAATAGAATTTCGACGATCGAACTGTACGGAAGTCAAGATCAATCTTTTTAAATGTTATTCCAAAATTTTTAAAAAATAATAAAAAAATTTGGTTGTGTAATTTAACGGTCAACTAGTAATTCGACTTTAACCACTAAACTAGTTTTCGTTCCGGATTCTTGATTCGATTATTTTGAAATAGAGTTTCGACGATCGAGCCGTACGGGAGTCAATATCAATCTTTTTAAATGTTATTCCAAAATTTTAAAAAAATAATAAATTTATTTGATTAGTTAATTTAAAGGTCAACTAGTTATTTGACTTTAACCTCTAAATTAGTTTTCGTTCCCGATTCTTGATTCCATTATTTTGAAATTGAATTTCGACGATGAACCATACGGGAGTCAAAATCAATCTTTTTAAATCATATACTAAAATTTTAAAATTTTATTTGATTATGTAATTAAACGGTCAACTAGTAATTTGACTTTAATCCCTAAACTAGTTTTCGTTCCCGATTCTTGATTCGATCATTTTGAAATAGAATTTCGATGATCGAACCGTACGGAAGTCAAGATCAATCTTTTTAAATCATATACTAAAAGTTTAAAAATTTTAAAAATTTATTTGATTATGTAATTAAACGGTCAACTAGTAATTTGACTTTAATCTCTAAACTAGTTTTCGTTCCCGATTCTTGATTCGATCATTTTGAAATAGAATTTCGACGATGAACCATACGGGAGTCAAGATCAATCTTATTAAATCATATACTAAAATTTTAAAAATTTTAAAAATTTATTTGATTTTGTAATTAAACGGTCAACTAGTAATTTGACTTTAATCCCTAAACTAGTTTTCGTTCCCGATTCTTGATTCGATCATTTTGAAATAGAATTTCGACGATCTAACCGTACGGAAGTCAAGATCAATCTTTTTAAATGTTATTCCAATTTTTTTAAAAAATAATATATTTTTTTGGTTGGGTAATTTAACGGTCAACTAGTAATTTGACTTTAACCACTAAACTAGTTCTCGTTCCCGATTCTTGATTCGATTATTTTGAAAAGAATTTCGACGATCAAACCGTACGGGAGTCAGGATCAATCTTTTTAAATTTTATTCCAAAGTTTTAAGAAAAATAATAAATTTATTTGATTAAGTAATTTAAAGGTCACCTAGTAATTTGATTTTAACCCCTAAATTAGTTTTCGTTCCCGATTCATGATTCTATAATTTTGAAATAGAATTTCGAAAATCGAATCAGATGGGAGTCAAAATCAATATTTTTAAATCTTATTCCAGAATATTTAAAATTTAATAAATTTATTTGATTAATTAATTTAACGGTCAACTATTAATTTGACTTTAACCCTTATTTATTACAAAATAATTTGAACCTTTTTTATTTATTTTGTTAAACTCGTTGTATATTAGTGCGCGTAGTTCCAAAACAAAATTATGCACTTACAAATTAATTTTTTTAAAAAAAATTATTCACCATCTTTAACAACTTAGCTTCCACAACTTATGGTTGTAGTTTAGGGGTTATATTTAGCGTTACTAGGGTTGGACTTTATTTTTTGAGAAAAAATTTTTTGAACGATTTAACCATACGAATCTCATTATCACTGCAAATTAGTCATGTGTGAAAAAAATTGTGATTTTTAAAATTCATTTGACGTGATTTTATAAGGAAAAACCCCT
This sequence comes from Saposhnikovia divaricata, assembly GCA_036435485.1. Lineage (NCBI taxonomy): Eukaryota > Viridiplantae > Streptophyta > Magnoliopsida > Apiales > Apiaceae > Saposhnikovia > Saposhnikovia divaricata. The sequence continues at coordinate 23,242,583 of CM071600.1, forward strand.
ATTTTAACAATAATTTGTACTAATCCATTTTTCTAGTTCTATTTTTTAACGATCCAACCATGAGAATTTTAAGATCACTGTGAATTAGTGACATTTGCAAAAAATTGTGATTTTTAAAGTTCATTTGTAAGGACTTTTTAAAGAAAAAGTGATAAACAAGGTATTGTGGTAATATAATTTTAGAGTAAAATTAAAACACAAGAAACACTTTAGCATAATGGTTGGAGGTAGTACAAATTTCGCTGGAGATGTGGGTTCGAATCCCGCTGTCTCATTTTTCATTTTTTTTCCCATTTCCTACCGGTTTACGGTAGGAATTGGTATCATGCGGTAGGAAATGATAATTCACAAAAAATTCAAAATGCCCAAATCAAAATTCAAAATGGCGCCCAGAGTCATTTCCTACCGCAAGTCGGTAGGAAATGATAATTCACGAAAAATTTAAAATGACCGCCTAAACCAAAAATTCGAAATGAGCGCCCAAATCAAAATTCAAAATGGCGCCCAAAGTCATTTCCTACCGCAAATTGGTAGGAAATATAGAAGTGCGGTAGGAAATGTGTAATTCAGATTTATAAAACAATAACTTTCTTCATTCCCCTTCACTTCAACTCTCTTCTCCACCTCTCCATCTTTTACCATTCTTATCAACTCTTTTCATTTTTTTCATCTCGATTTTCTTCTTCATCACCATTATTTAGGTACAAATCTTTACCCTCTTTTATATATCCATTTGATTTACATATAATATGTGTGTGTTTGTGTTAGTTCAATTTGAATAATATTTGTATGTTTGAATTACATATAGTATTCTTCAATTTGATTAGTTCAAACTTTCATTTTGTTTGCTATTTGAGCTCATTATCTTTCATTTGTGTATGTATATATGTATAATTTTTTGTTCCATTTTTTATGTAAATTGTTAGGACTTGATACAAATTAGAAGAACTTTTCGGAAGAAGGCTAAAGAGATCTATTCGGATGAAGGCGATGTAGAAGGCAATGACAAAGACAATTATGATGACCACTTCAAGAGTGATTAGTTTAGGTTTTAAAATTTTTATTTTGCTTTGTTGTAATGGTTGTATTTTAGTACATTTGTACAAATAATTTGTAGATGTAACTTTAATTTGTTAATTTTATGGTGATGAAGGCGGATTATGATTTATGATAGATGTTTGATTTTTGGTTTTGATTGTATGCTTGTGAATTAGATATTGATTTTGTTATGCAATGTGTATGCTTTTGAATCAATGAACAACATTTATTTTTAAAAAATTTGCCCAGTATTTCCTACCGCCTTCAAGCCATTTCCCACCGTTATTACAATTCGAAACCTAGTATTTCCTACCGTCTTCAAAACATTTCCTACCGCATTCATAAGAACGGTAGGAAATAATAAATAGCGGTAGGAAATGGCCGGGAAAATGCAATTTTACAAGGTGTCTGGAACAATTCCTACCGAAGTGTGCAAAAGTGGTCGGTAGGAAATGGCTCTGCATTTGCTACAATTTCCACGTCAGCAGCTGACGTGGCTGATGACGTGTGCGGGGCCCACCCACGTGTCATATGACATGGCATCTGACATGTCGCCACATCATCGTCCAAGTTGGCATGTGGGTCCCCGCCATGTGGCATGCCACATCATTATGTGGGACCCACGTTGACCCGGTCAATATCATTTCCTACCAAAGTCATTTCCCACTTAAGCATTTCCTACCGCACGGGGCCGGTAGGAAATGCAGCATTTCCTACCGATTTTGGGCCTTTTCCTACCGATTTGACGGTAGGAAAAGGTCATTTTTCTTGTAGTGTATATACCAAACACTTAATTCTGTAACCTCAGGAAGTGGCCTAATGGTTGAGTGTGTGGATAGGGGTTCAATCCCAGGGAGCGGAAAACATTTTTTGGGGACACCTACCAAGTGCACAAGAGCTCGATTTTACTCGGTGTTGGGTGATCTAGTAGGATGGTCCTTACTTGGGGTTTACGTGTTTCGTATATTTTCATGTCATGTAGTTTTTTATCATGCATCACAAGTCTTAACTCTAACTCTGACACTATGTGTTGTGTACCTGACGAATTTGTTTTGTTTTGTGATATGAATAACATAAAGTTTATTATATTAATATTTTAATCTCAAAAAGATATCATTTTCATTAATAATAGTTTCTTGTATAGTTTCAAAAACACATCTACTATTCTAATTTCACTTATAAATTTTAATATGTAATTTATTTTAATATAATAAGATTTTAATGTTATATAAAATATAAATATTTGTAATATGTATTATTAAAAATTATTTGTTTTTTATTTAGTTTGTGTAGTTTCGTGTTGTGTCACGTGGTGTACCTGAAATGAATATCGACTAACCACGACACTGAATCTCTCTTGTACTTTCTTGTTCTTTGTTTTCATGTTTCGGGTAATGAAAATTGAAAACCCAAACACTATATTTTGTGTCAAACCTGACTCAAGTAGTCATTTATTTGGTACCTCCCAAAGAGCAGGAATTGCCATTCTAACCCTTCTCGGGGGATTTCATCCACAAACGCAAAGTTTATGGCTGACTGATATGGCTCATCATCATTTAGCTATTGCATTTATTTTTCTCGTTGCCGGTCATATGTATAGAACTAACTTCGGTATTGGACACAGTATGAAAGATCTTTTAGATGCACATATTCCTCCGGGGGGACGATTGAGACGTGGGCATAATGGTCTTTATGACACAATCAATAATATTAGGTCTTGCTCTAGCGTATTGGGTTTCGTGTTGTGCACGAAATTGTCGGGTCTAGTCGTATGTAGGATTGAGTGTACATTATAAGTGATACTTTTACTCTACATTCTATTTTTAAATTTTGTGTTCAAAACTTCTGATATCTAAAATTTTTGTTTTTTCTCTTTTAAATATGTAGTCACTTTCCCCTTTAGATTTCTTCCTAGAAAGCACGGATTCTAATGCAGCGACACAGGAACCCTAGCTATATATAGGTATACATTTAGAGAAACCCTAGCTATATATATTTATTTTTATGAAAACACTGATGCATATATGCAAGAAACTATAAGGAGTTGTAATGTGTTTTATGTATATGGGTGGATGTAAGTATACCAGAATGATATAAAATGCGAGAAAGAACAATAGAAACATATTCGGTTTGATGAGATGATATGCATTTATTATAATTTATATATATAATTGTGTTTGTGTGTGTGTGAGAGAGGGGGGGGGAGTCGCTTTGAAATTAAGGTAAAATTAGCTAGATAGGATTGGGCCATTTTGGGTAATCTGTGTCCCACCCGTGTCTATGCTAGCCTGTCGAGTCAGACACGTACCTGGCGAGTCAGACACGTTTCAGTTTATTTTGTCATGTTGCCTTTGGTTTGGGCATGAAGTAATTGTTTATATGATTTACATCATTAACTGTACCGCGTATACAATTTAAATATGTTTGGTCAAGTTGGAACATTTTATGAGAGATTTACTTTAAATCTAAAAAATTCTCTTAGTAGCATATTTCTCGGAACCAATTACTCTATCAAATTCTAATCACAGGCATTTCATTTTCTTGTAATCGCTTTTTAAATCTCAGATACTGACTAAATCTTATGAATTTTGCTTGTTACTAATACCATGCTGTTATATTAAATTTATTTTAGAGATCTGAAGTAGAGAGTGTAGATGGTATGGACTTGGCAGCAAGCAGGGAACTTATGGTGGCATCAGTTGTACGTTGTTTGCAGTCTCCAAACTTTATCGACATGGTTCTTGACCATCTTAAAACTTGTGATAATACTTGGTATGGTTGGTTCAAGGGCTGAACTAGAATTCATAAAGATTTTGCTTGCATCTTGTCCTTCACTTAGATGGGTCAAACTTTTAGACACCGCAGTTAACGATCCTAAAGAAGAGTCGAGGATTTCACGAGTGCTAATGCAGTTTCCTCGAGCATCCACTGCTGCCCAAATAATATGGACTTAACTACTAGTAGTGGTGGGAGACTCTTGTTATGTTCAAATGTTGAAGCAACAATAAATATAGACTCGCTACCAAAAGTATTGGTGTCAGACTTGTCTTGAGCAAATGTTGAAGCCTATATCAACTCAGCATTGGTGTTCCATCTTTTGGTTCCGGTTGAATCTTTTATCTTGTGGTTACAGTCATACAGAATTCATTGGGGTTTTTGTGGTTACCAAACCGGGTTTCAGTTATTATTTCTTACTAGCCAATAACCCGTGCGATGCACGGTTTCTTGTAAAATGTTTATTTATATTTTATTGTTAAAATTTTAAATTGTATATATATTTTTATTATTAAACTCTTAAGAGTAGTTTATAAAATAATATATATGTTTAATAAAGATGTGTTGTTAGTGGGATTCGAACTTGAACAAATGAGTTTAAATATTAAAAAATGAATATTTTGTTAGTATTAATCTAACGGTTCTCATTTATCAGTCTCAAAATCCAACCATTATTATTGAGTGTACCAACCAAACTACCAACCAAACCAAATAGAGGCTAGTTTGCTTATAATAGTATAGTATAGATAGATTTCTTAGTCGTGAATATTTAGTATATTAAATCGTTCCGTATCTGATAGTTACTTAATATTTAAGATACGTAAAATTTTTGGATAAAAATGCATAGAACATAAGAAAATATTCGGATATGTATATTTCTTGGAGGGTAATTTGTTGCCTTTTTATCTTAAAGGTGATTTGTATAATATATATCACGCATCATTATTTAAACCTTTAAAAACAAAACAAATGATTAAAGTTAATGAAATACTTTCTTTGATTTATTTACTTCTTATTATTATGTTTTATATAAACAACAAAATAAACTATATATATTTATTTTTTAAGTCAATTTTGTATCACGTTTTCTTAGGTCGACATTTATTGTATTAAATACTTATATGGCCACGGTGGCCTTATAATTTTTTATAAATTTTGAAAATATAGACTATTTAAGAAAGAAATTAAAAAGAAAATATCTATAAATAAATTAGTGAACATAATATTGTACAAATTTTGATATATATAGACAACAAAATAAACTATATACTTAATTTTTATGTTCATTTTGTGTCACGTTTTCTTAGACCGATACTCGTTATAATAAATATAAATAGTTAAAAAATAAGATTTGATTGAATTAATTAAAAGAAGATGTTGGAATATTATGATCAAGAATAATGAGAAGATAATAAGGACAAATTAACAATTAACAATTAACAATAAAAAAAATAAATAGGGAATAATAAAAGTTCAAATTTTTTGTGTTAAGTTTCTCAAGTGCTTCTACTTCTCAAACAGAGAAAAATCTCTTAATTCTTGTTCACACGATCAGACACTAACAAAAAAATACAAGAGCCAAAGTAAAGAACAACCAATGCTTATTAATAATCCATAATTATAACTACAAGCATAACAAATCATAAATTTGAAAATAAATTGAAGTAAACAAATATTATATTAGTAAATTAAAACCTTAAAAACCAACCAAAAAAAAAGCAAGCTGAAAATTACAAACAATACATTTAGAATTAAACAAAATAAGAATGAATAAAAAAACTAAAAGAAAATAGACAAAAAGAAAAGCAAACGAAGCAAGATTTTTTTTTACAAATATGCTGATGAAATTTGATCGTTAAAAGTAATTGATTGTATATATATAACAATATAAAATTTATTTTCTATTTCAAATATGTAAATTTAAACTCTTTTTCCTTACAAATTCAAAAACCTTTTCTATATGGAAGATGTTGATGTTAATGTTAAAAAATGAAGTTTTGATTTCTTTTCTAGAAAACAAGACCTAAAAACTGACGTTTTGATTTTAATGATTAAAATAAAGAATCTTTAGAAAATTAGATAAATAATTTTCGAGCGATTTCGGAGCTCGTGAGGATTCTCCTTTATATAATACTAGTCGACTAAGCCGTGCTTCGCGGCGGCCTTATAATTTTTTTTAATAATTTTAAATATAGACTAATCAAGATAAAAATCAAAAAAAAATATTTCTATAATATCAATACAAATTGGTGAACACAATATTGTATAAATTAAATAAACATAGATAATAAGATAAATTATCAATATATTTTTCTATACCGATTTTATCTTACAATTTTTAGACCGACACTCATTGTATATATTATAAAAATTCTAAGCGTACACAAAAATAAAAAATATGTTTTTATTTTTGCTCAAGGATAAAAGTATCAATGAGAAAGAAAGTGAAGTCTACAACAATTGGTCCAGCAATTTAGCAAAAAAAATAAAACAATTGGTCCAGCATGATTCTCAGAACTATCATGCAAGGGTTTTTGGATGGAGGAACAAGGTATGATGGCAACTATATTCCCATGTACTTAAATACAAAAGGTCAGGAAGTTGAAATGCAAAGAGGCACTGCTGTTAAAGAAGTATCTTTTGGTATGGAACAATTGTCTCTTAATCCTGATGGGGAGGAATTTGCATATATACTGTTGGAAGACTTACATTTACCAAGGAACTCAATTAAGAATCTCAGGGCAGCTATTTATCATATCAATGAGGAAGATGAAGAACTCAAAGGTCTGAAGGGGAAACTAATTCAAATTCTTGAAAGCAAAGAAGAAGAGTTATTATCAATCTTCTTGAAGATAAATCTTTTCTACCAAAGAATTTCTGAAACTGATCTTGATGATTTCTAGAAGATTTTGTTTTTGAGTTTTTGACATCATTGAATCAAGGAATTTGTGCTTTATTTTACAAAGTACAAATTGGGGAAGATTGTTAGATATACTGATTCAAGTGATGTCAGGATCTGTCCTAAATAGCTGATCAGGATTGCATGAAGTGACGTCATCAGTATTGGTGATCGTCAGGATTGGAAAGCTATGTCAGGATTGCAAGACTGATCAGGATTGAAGATTGTGAAGATATCTATTACTCCTTATTTATTAAATAGATTGATATGTCGGTTCCTAATTTATAGGAACACAACTATCGATTAAGATATGTACTAAGAGTTATATGTAAATGATTTAGCATATCTTATAATTGATGTGTGATGTATATAAACACTGTTTAGGTTTTACTTAATTGAAATTGATTACACGAGAATATTTGTAACCTAGCAGCTCTCAAGAACATCAGAATTTCTTGAGAGAGTTTGTAACAGTTTTATAACAGAATTAATAAATCTGTTATTTATTCATACTTGTGTTAACATTTGTGTTAAAGTCGAAAATCTTATACAATTGTATTCAATCCCCCTTCTACAATTGTTAAATAACTGGGCAACATAAATAAATTAATGAACACAACTATACAAATTTTAATATATATAAACAACTAAATAAACTATATACCTACTTTTTATATATGTCGATTTTGTATCAAATTTTCTTTGGCCGACACCCGTTGTACTAAACACCTATAAGCCGCGTGTTGCAGCGGCCTTGTAATATTTTTTAAAAAATTTCAAAATATAAACTATTTAAGAAAGAAAACATAAAAAAACATCTATAAATAAATTGGGGAACACAATATTGTACAAATTTTTATATATTTATATAGACAACAATATAAAATATAAATTTTTTTACGTCGATTTTTTGTCACGTTTTTTTAGGCCAACACTCGTTATAATAAATACATATAGATTAAAAGGCATATTTGGTTGAATTAATTAAAAAAAGACGTTGGAATAATAAAAAGACAATGAGAAGTTAATACATTAATTAAATTAACAATTAACAGTAAATAAATAAAGAGGGAATGGTAAAAGTTCAAGTCTTTTGTGCCAAATTTCTTAAGTGCTTCTACTTTTCAAATAAAGAAAGATCTCCTAATTCTTGTTCACACGATCAGGTATTTCTGTACCGAGATAACTAACAACAAAAATACAAAAGCCAAAGTAAAGAACAACCAATGGTTACTAATAATCCATAATTATAATTGAAATAATAGCAAATCATAAATTTAAAAATAAAATGAAGAAAATAATTATTAAATCAGTAAATTCAAACCTTAAAAACTAAAAAAAAAAAAAAAGGAACCTGAAAATCACTAAACAGAAGCCATGTACATTGAGAATTAAACAAAATAAGAATGAATAAGAAAACTAAAAGAAAATAAACGAAGACAAAAGTAAATAGAAGCAATAAAAGGGTTACAAACATAGTGATAAAATTTGATCATTAGAAGCAATGATTGTATATATATAAAAATGAAAATTTTCTTTTCTATTTCGAATATGTAAATTTGAATTCTTCTTACCTACAAATTCAAAAACCTTTTCTATTTTGAAGAGTTTAATTTTAATGTTAATGCTAAAAAAGGAAGTTTTGATTCCTTTTCTAAAAAATAGGAACTAAAGAAGGAAGTTTTGATTTTAATTATTTAAAATCGAAAAGCTCTAGAAAAATAAATAAATACGATTCGAACGATTTCTGAGCTCCTGGGGGTTCTCCTTTATATAATACTAGTAGACTAAGTCACGCTTCGCGGAGGCCTTATAATTTCTTTTTTTAAAATTATAAATAAAGATCATTTAAGAAAAAACGACAAAAAATATTTTTATAACATCAATATAAATTGGTGAACACAATATGTATAAATTAAATATACATAGATAATAAGATAAATTATTCATATATTTTTCTATATCGATTTTGTCTTATGATTTTTTAGTCCGACACCCGTTATATATATTATAAAAATATAAGCGTACACGATAATAAAAATTTAAATACTAAAATGCTTTTTGACTTTGATTTACCCATTTTACCTCACAATTCATTTTTAAAATTTTAAATATATCTAAAATATCAATATAAATTGATGAACAAAATATTGTATAAATTAAATATACATAGATAATAAGATAAATTATTCTTATATTTTTCTATACCAATTTTGTCTCACAATTTTTAGGCGGACACCCGTTTGTATATATTATAAACTAAGTCAATAATAAAAATTTAAATGCTAAAATGCTTTTTGACTTTGATTTATCGATTGCCTCACAATTTTTTAGGCTGACGCCCGTTATATATATTTTTAAAATACTAAGAATATTCAACAATAAAAATTTAAATATTAAAATCCTTTTTGACTTTAATTTCGGTTTAAAAAACATAAAAAAGTTATAAGAGAATCGGTTTAATTAGAATTTGAAAGTGCAAATCCATAATAAAGTATGATGTTAATAGAGAAAAATATACATATAATAACAACTCTTTTGGTGCTTTTATCACCAAAACTCTTTCCACAAAAGTACACACATAAATCAAATTTATGATCAAAATAGACAAAGAAACGAAGAGTGGTTAAAAGAAAAGACAAAAAGAAAACATAAAATTTTACAGATATCAATTGATCATGATCACCTGGCCTTTAATTCAGCCATGGGATCATCATATAACTCACCAAACCGTCCATTAATTTCTTCAGTATATTTACCCAAGTAGGTAGGACATTGTTGCACTTATTCATAAAATTCTGGTGCCACAACAAGGCTTTACCTTCTAAATGAATCGCATCCAACCGAACCCTCTGAGCATCTTCGATATCATCTAACTGAAAAAATTGGTTGCATTTGTATAACCAAGACTTAAGATCTGTACCATCAAACTTTGGAAACTCCACTTTGGTCATTCTAGATGCAAAAGTTTGGTTCCTAGGTTGAAAATTTGTATTTCTCCGTGTGGATTCATTTTCAGTGGTATGTCTAGAAGATTCAGAAGATCTATTCTCATGAGGAACAAGTTTACTTATTTGCATAGATAAACCCACAATAAGTTCATTTAAAGCAGCAATAGATTTAGCATTTTGGGAGATATTTTGAGTATTAGTATGACATGCCTGAACCATACGTTGATTCTGTTCTTCCAGGAGAGCTTTAATTTTGGTCTCGAGTCTGTGAAGCTCTGTTGGTCCTGCTTCTTCTTCTGTAACCTCGACAGATCTGTTGTTACGCCCTTGAACCATGATTCCGAGGAAGGTGTAGCTCTGATACCAATGGTACACATGGCCGTCTCCAGCATTTTGGAGGCCCTAGTTTTCTAGAATATTGGAGGCCCAAAATTTTTTTCCCAAACGAAATAAAATTTCATAAATCAAAATTATTCAAAAAACTATAATAATACAAAGTAGCAAACTGAAACTAAGAAGTTACTACTCTTCTTGCTTTAGCTATTGCAAAATCTCTAATCAACTCACTGTAATCTAACTCAGCTAACATTTTTTTCTCAATAGATAACATAGCCAAGCCGTTCAGTCGCTCCTGTGACATGGTTGATCGAAGATAATTCTTTATGAGCTTCAGTTTGGAGAAACTTCTTTCCGCAGTAGCTACTGTAACTGGAATAGTTAATGGACACGACGTATCTCCTTCTTTCTAATACGCCTAAGGTGTTCTTCCATTATTGGATCAAACTCTGCAATCATTCGAATTATACTCAAAAAAATTCCACTATTATCATCATCAAGTTTTTCACTACTCCCACGGAATGCCAAATTGCTACTAGCAAGAGTTTTAACAACACACATGATTCTTTTTAAAACTTCACCCCAATATTTTTTTTTATTCATTTATGACTTTTTGATTTAAAGAATCAATTGTCACTTTTCCTTTCAACCTCGTTTCTGCCTCCATCCAATCAGTTAGACTATTTAAGTGATTAGTGCTCTTCTCATGCTCATCTAGCCTAGAATAAATATTTTTCCAATCATTGTATCCAACTGTTGCTATTATTAAAGGACTTGATAAAACTTTTTCCTTTTTAAATAGCACGCAACAAAAACAAAACACCCTATCTTTTTTACGAGAGTATACCAACCATGGCCTATCAAGTTTTTCTCCGTTCAGTAAAGATCGAGTGTAATGGTTATTCCTAAAGCTTTTATTTTGTTCATTAACCGGATACACTTCATCAAAAACTCGTATTGGACCCTTCTCTACTAAAAAATCAATCTTTTTCTGAGGCATATTTTTCTCCCAATTACCCGGATCAACTAAATCATTCAAATTTTCATCCACATAATTTTCAGGCAGATTTTCATGAGTCGGATTTTCATCCACAAAATTCTTTGGCAAATTATCATCCACATTCACATCATCCAAATTTTCATCAACATTAACATCATCCAAATTTTCATCAACATGAATTTGAGGCAAATTTTCAATAATTGTAGCATTCTCTCTTGAATTATCCAATATATTAACAGGTTTTACATACCTATTCATGGATCCAGTCAAAGATTGTGTGAGTTTATCTTTCCTATCTTTCTTCTTCCTTTTCGAACATCCTGATTCATGTTTCCTTTTACCTGTCATCTGTAATCAAAACCAAATACATCAATTGAGGAATTATATTAAACAAAACATAAAAAAAAAAAAAAAAGATGAAAGATTTAATCTTACCTTCTCTGTATGTCTGTATCTCACGGCTGTAGTGTCGGCTGTGTCAGTGTCCCTGTATCTGTGTGTTACAATGTTACAAAATAGATTAGGTTTTCTTCTATTTTATATTTAATGATTGGGCTTCTAAAATAATGTATGGGTTGGGCCTGACTAACTAAACTAGCTGCTAAGTGTTTTTTTTTAACGTGTTTTAGTATAGACTTTTGAGTTTAAACAAAAACAATTAATAACAATATATAATATATATATATATATAATATATATGATATTTTAAAAATATGTGGCCCCTAATTTGTTGGAGGCCCTAGGATGGAACCTAGGGTGACCACCCTTGAAGCCGGCTCTGATGGTACACTACTAAAGATTATTAATAAGAACACTATTGATTCCAGGAAGCTAGTTAAAACAGAAGAGCAGCCTCGAAGAGATCAATTCATTTACTTGATAAAACAAAATGATAAAGGGAGAGATAAAAGTTCATACAACCAAATAACATGCCTTATTTTCTAACGTCCTGATGACTAAATACTACTCGCCTCAATTTCATGAAATCACTACAATAATCAAATGAAATTACAACTTCCACGTTGCCTTCTGTGAGATGCTTCCAACAATCTGAGTGGTCCCCATCCTAACAAACTCATTCCCATCCTGATCCTTGCACCAGCTCAGCCTTGTTTTTATTGCTGTTGTGGTCCATCTCCACATCACCATTCTCCTTGTCCACCTCACTGACTGTCTGGCCCACTTTAGTCTTCATGATTGTATCAATCATATAGCTGTGTCACCATAGACCATCTGAACAGCTAGTTGTGGCTTTGGTACGCCTGAAGGAGACCAAATGAATAACGTTGCTGAAGTTTTGGATGTCAAAGAGGCACTAAGTTAGGTTAAAGCCAAAATTGGACTAATTAAATTGTTATTACTGAATGAAAACCAACTCAATACAAAACAACGGGTCAAGTGTAATTGTTTAAACGTGGTACAAGTTATAATATATTCTTCTTAGATGATATCTTCCTTTGGTTCAGTTACTCATATTAAGGATTACAAGAGTGTTAATCGAACATATTAATGAATAATAAACTTATTATGAAAATATTAAGGACATGCTATTTTTTGTGTTAAATAAAAAAATAGAAATAGAAATAGAAATAGAAATAGTTAAAAGTTAAATAGGAATAAATAAAATATTTCTCACTCTTAAATGATACGAATTATGGGCCTCAGCCCAACGACCCAAACATATTATTGCAAATATACTTACTCCGAAACTATAAGTAAAAAACAACAAAAGTTATAACTTTTCAGCTTTAAACCCTAATTAAAAAAGCTCTTATTCTACTACTCGCTCGAATAAGCGCTACTACAATCACAAATTCACAATCCCCAAAACACAGGTATGAATTTATCTGTACAATTACAACCAACTCAAGTATTAGTTTTTGTTAATTCATTATTATGTGGATTGCATGAGTATTAAACTTGATTAACCAGCAATTTCTGCCTATATATATTGTCATCAATTTGTTATAGTACCGAGTACGTAGTCGTTTGCGTAAGTGATTATCATGAAGCTGAATAGATTGTACAAATTATAATGCTACTGGATACTTCTAGTAATTAATATCCTTTTAATTTGATACTTGTCTCTCTTAATTTTCAGAAGCATGGCCAGTGATGCTAAAACAAGCCGACGACTCGATTGTGGCGATGCAATTGATAGACTCAACAACTTGCCTGGTGATCACTGTATAGACCGCATACTAGTATACTTGCCGATTCAGGACGTAGCAAGAACAAGTATTCTCTCCAAAACATGGAGGGATATATGGAGGATGCACCCATTTCTAGTTTTTAATGACGATTTTTTCGCTAGATTTTTTTCTAGGAATGATAAACTAGCTCAGCTATCTAAAGCTTCGGGAACCATCACAGATATTCTTTTACTTCACCGTGGCCCCATTTTGAAGTTCCATCTCTCCATCCCTCCAGATTCTCCTCGTCACCAATGTCTACGTACAGATTTTTGGATTCAGTACCTATCAAATAATGGTATTAGAGAATTGGAAATTTTTAATAAAACAATAATTCCATACAGAATGCCCTCGTATTTCACTACAACACAATAGGGCTAAATTTAACTCACCAAATTCGACTGCGGCCCGTGTCGATGGCAAACCGTTGAATTTAGTAGTGGCGGCTAAATTCGACCGCATTCGGTCGCACCAGGAGGCTAATTTCGACCGAAATGGACCGGACAGTCGAATTTATCCTGTCGGCAAAGCCGCGTGGGAAATTTCCCGCCTATTTTCGTTTCACGCGGCTAAATTCGACCGAAGGCAGTCGATACAAAAAAGAGAGGGAACCTAAAGAGGGAATTTTATGCCAAAAATATTCGAAAACTCTATTTTTTTTTCCCCCGCAAGGCTAAATTCGACCGTGTGCTGTGGAATATAGGCGTACTAAATTCGACCTATAGTAGTTGAATTTAGGCGTACTAAATGCGACTATTCGCCATTGAATTTAGGCGTTCTAAATTCAACTATAAAAGGTTGGATTTAGCCTTCTCGTTTTGGACACCCAGCTGATTCCCCCTTCGCTTGCAGTAGCCTATTTTTTTGTTTTTTCCCCTTTCACCGTTATCTTTTTTTTTTCTTCCACCAATTTTTGTTCATGTGAGCATACAAAATCTTCAAGTAAGTGTTTCTTTTTTTTTTTGCATTTTTTCCATTTTGTACTTTACTGTATTCTAAATTTTATTTTTTTGTTTTAATTAGTCTTGTTATGATAATTTGTTTTAATATGTGTTGATATATATATGAATTTTATGTGCTTAAATGTGTTGCTAAAAATATTATGATATATTGTTGTTTGTCCACAATAGAATTATGATGAGTGAAATATGTTAATAAAATTTGAGATATTATTAGTTCTTAAGGACTGTATTGACAATTTATTTTATTTATTGCATTTGCCTTATATATATGCATATTTAATTTGTAGATGGCATTTGATCGTAGTTGGATTGGTCGTAATCGATATAATGAGGCAAAATACTTAACGGAAGAGTACAAAATTGGTGTCGATAGTTTCATTAAATTTGCTATGGATCATCTTGAAGAAGAAGACAATGGCCTTATAAGATGTCCATGTAAAGAATGTGGAAATCAATACTATAAGAATCCTAGCACCGTGAAAGTTGATTTGTATCGGCATGGTATCATGCAATGGTATACTAGATGGGATTGTCATGGGGAGAATGATACACCGCGGGTGGAAGTTGGAACGTCTTCCAACTACAGAGATGATGATATGTATGATGCATATGATGATGATTTTGAGGATTGTGAGGATTTCGAGGAAGAACCCAACGCATCGGCAAAATTTTTTTATGAAAGGGTGAACAGTGCTTCCGAACCAATTTATCCAAACAATGCCAATTTTACAACATTGGAATATGTAATGGAGTTGCTTTCTTGGAAAAACAATCATAATTATAGTAACAATGCTTTTGATGAGTTGCTTCACCTCATTGGATTAGTATTGCCCGATGATCATAAGTTGCCCGAAAAGTACTATACTGTGCGGAAGATGATTAAAGGGTTGCATATGGAGTATGAAAAGATTGATGTTTGCGAGAATGATTGTATGTTATACTACAAGGAAAATGGCAACAAGACACATTGCGATGTATGCAAAAAAGATAGATACAAAGTGCAAAAAGATCCTAAAAAACAAAAGATCCCCCGAAAGATCTTGCGTTACTTTCCAATCACCGTGAGATTGCAACGTTTATTCATGGCCGAGAAGACTGCAAAATATATGAGATGGCACCACGATAGAGTTGTGGTTGAAGGTCAGCTAAGCCACCCAGCAGATGGAGATGAATGGAAACAATTTGATCGTAGGTTTCCAAGATTTTCAAAGGATGTTCGTAATGTTAGACTTGGACTATCTTCTGATGGATTTGACCCCTTTCGTGATGCACATGCTAGGGACTATACTGTATGGCCAGTGATTGCTTTTGTGTACAATCTTCCCCCATCTATGTGTACTAAGGCCGCGTACATGTTCATGCCTCTTCTTATTCCTGGACCGACGGATACGTCAAAAGACTTACATGTTTATCTTAGACCACTCATTGATGAATTGAAAGTGTTATGGCATACTGGGGTGGAAACATATGACAGGTTCTCGCGTACAAATTTTATGATGAAGGCGGCACTTTTATGGACAGTTAGCGACTTTCCTGCACTTGCCATGCTTAGCGGGTGGTCCACCAAGGGTAAGTTAGCATGTCATGTTTGTATGGGAGAGGTAAAAGCTAAACAACTCAAACATGGTGGTAAACCTACTTTTTATGGCACTGCTCGGTATTTTTTGGAACCAGATGATCCCTTAAGACGAAGTACGAAGTTTGGAAGTGTTGAGACACGATCAGTGTGTGCTCGGCATTCAGGATTACTCGCGAAGACCATGTGTGAGCAGATACAGTTTCTCCCTCCGGGAAAGTCATCGAAGAGAAAACCGAAGGATTATGGTGTGACACATCATTGGACTCACTATTCTCCATTTTTTGAGCTTCCATATTGGGAGACACTAAGCCTTCGTCACAACATTGACATTATGCATACTGAAAAGAATGTCTTTGACAACATATTCGACACAATTCTTGGTGATGCGAACAAGTCCAAGGATAACACAAAAGTAAGAAAGGATTGTGAAGAATTACGTGTACACCGTGAGTTGTGGATTCAGGGTGTTGACACGAAACCAGATGCACCATATGTTCTTTCGAGGGAACAAGTTCACAAGTTGTACAAATGGATTGAAGCATTGAAACTTCCAGATGGGTATGCCTCAAATATATCTAGATGCGTGAACTGGAAGACAAATTGCATTCGCGGGATGAAATCACATGACTGTCACGTCTTCATGCAAAAATTGTTGCCTATCGTCTGTCGTGATCTACTTCCGAAGAATGTAGCGGATCCTATCATTGAGTTGTGTAATTTCTTCCAAGATTTATGCTCGTCGAATCTCAAGTACACAGATTTGCAAAAGATGGAGAAAGATATAGTGAAGATAATGTCAAAGCTTGAAACTGTCTTCATTCCAGGTTTGTTTGATCCGATGGAGCATTTGCCACTACATTTAGCTACCGAGTGTAAGTTAGGTGGCCCGGCTAATTTTCGTTGGATGTATTTTGTTGAAAGATACTTGCACAATTTGAAATTGAAAGTTGGAAACAAAGCTCGTGCGGAGGGTTCGATGGCACAACGCTACATTGAGGAGGAATGTGTACACTTTTGCTCGTTGTTTTTCGATTCCAAAACTGAAATAACGCATAAGAAATTACGTCGAAACGAGGCACCTCAAATGTTTCATGATGTCGATTTGTTAGAAGTGTACACATATCCGACACATCCTATTCTACGGAGTAGAGATAGAATCTTGACTAGTGATGAACATGAACTCGTGGCATACTATGTTCTCATTAATTCGCCGGAAGTTGGAAAGTACTTGCGGTAAGGTTTTTTTTAGTCATTTTCATTTCAAATAAAAATAGTAATTTAGTTCATGATTTAAATTTTTGTTGTTCAACTTGATTATGTAGTGGATTTAAAAGATTGGTACAAGAAGAATTCACGCATCTCAACGACGAGGAAAAGGAACAATTTCAAAAGAAACAATTTAGAGATTGGTTCGAAAGAAGGGTATGTGTTTCATCTTTTACATAAATACATGTGCACACACATTTACTTATTATGTTTCTCACGTATTGTTTTAGGTACAAGATGATGAAGATCTTAAGAAGAAATTTATAGACATAATAAGAGGTCCGATTTTTAAAGTGGAGTCTTATAAAGCGTGCAAATGCAATGGTTACAAATTTGATTGCATAAATGCTAATGAGCTCACTTCACCAAATTCCGGTGTAGTTGTCATTGGTGAGAAATTTTATTTATTCTCAACATCTAAGTTGTATTGTTTTCTTCATTATTTGTTCACAAATATTTTACATTTATAATTGTAGGGACTTCTTACAAAGAAAGTCATGGAAACTATTATGGAAAAATAGAAGAAATTTTAAAACTCTTCTATCGCAATGGACATGAAGTGATCGTCTTCAAATGTCATTGGTTTGATCATACGACACATGTTAAAGTTGATAGACACCGAATAACAACCGTGGATGTCAAGTCAAAACTAAATGCCGATGATGTTTTTGTGTTGGCTAGCCAAGCCCATCAAGTTTACTATGCACCAAATATCTCGAATGCAAAATCATCATGGTACACGGTTCTAACAACAAAGAGTCGACAAGTTGATGAAAGTATGCTCAATCAAGAAAAGACCAAAATCAATGATGATGCTTTACAAAATGAGCTATCAAATGCTTCATCATCACACGTTGAAAGAATTATTATTCGTGATCCCTCAAATTTTTTCGTTGACTTGAGAATGTTCGAAAATGATTACTCGATCAATAACAACGATGAAGAAGGTCAAAAAGAAAATGAAGACGAAGACGCAATTGAGGAAGACGAAGACGCAAATGAGGACGAAGATGAAGACGAATTAAGTGATAATGATGATTTAGTGTAATTTATCAATTAAATATGTACTAAAATAATTATTTTGATCTAGTTTTTTTAGTGTAATTTAAAATTTTTGGTTGTGTTAGTTATGTTATACCTAATTTAGTGCCGTAGTTCTGGGTTTTGTAAAATTTCGGTTCATTAAATTGGATCGGTTTCGGTCGAAAAAAGAGCCTACGGCTAAATTCAACCGATTTCAGTCTAGAAATAGGGTACGGCTAAATTCGACTAACTTATAAGCTAAATTCGACCAATATCAATCGAAACGGAGGAAATATATAAGCTGAATTTTCCCCCTTTTCTCTTTTCCCCATCGGATATCAATTACCTAGGGTTGCCGCTCAGAGGTTTTGCTGCTCAGAGATCCTTTGCCGCTTAAGAAATTAGCGATTGCCGCTCCAGAAATCAGAAATTCAATGGCTCATCAGACTGCCATGGTTCAATCGAAGGGTTCAATGGTTAATAAGACTTCAATGGTTCAATCGAAGGGTTCAATGGCTGCTGAAGAAGCTCGAGATATCTCTATTGAGATATATAGACTGACTAGAAGCTCTGAGGTTGTTTTCTCTCTTCACCTTTGATAAATTGGGGTTTTTTATGTGGTGAATCAGTCTAATTCTTGTCAGACTCAAATTTAGGGTTTTGTTTATATGTCTTGTTTTTATGTTTATATTAAAATTAAGGAATAGTAATCACTCATTGACAACTTTGATTGTTTAGTTATGGTGTTTATTCTGAGTTTTGTTATGGTTCGAGTTTTGTTTATTTGCAAATATTTTATCCTTGAGTATGAATTGGAGTTTAGTAATTTGTAATTAGTTGTCTGACTAGGGAGTAATGTCTCTGACTTTATATGTGTTTTTCGTCTAATTCTTTGTGGGTTTGTTCAGAAAACTCTATGTTTATATGTTTATATGTTGAGAGAAAACTCTATTTACTCTGTTTTGGTCGAATATAAAGATGTTGTTCACAGTAACTTGACTCCTGAGATTAACATAAGATTTTTAAGATAGGACTTTAAGATCCAACATTATCAATATACGATAAATTATAGGGACAAATAACACAGTTAATCTATATTTTTGTAAATGAATTTCAGTAACACTAATGAGCCTTCTGTTTTGTGTTTATGTTTATATGTTGTGTTCTCTTTGAGGTTCTGATTTAATGGATTTTGCTATCCATAATAAATTGACAAAATGTAGTAGTTTAGTTTAAGGTTCTGACAAAATTCTTAATATCCATTGTTTAGTTAAACTAATGCTTATTATTGTTTGTTTTATAGGTGACATGGGCCGGTCCACGTTCAAAGAAGGGAAACAAGGGTAACAATCAAAGTACCAGTGGAGTTGGTGATGAAGAAAGTCTTATTGAAGGGAACCAGGACAGAGCAATTAGCCAGAAAATTATATTTGAGAGGAAAAGGCGCAACTGTTGTGAAGGAGACTACCCGAAGAAACCACCCGAGAATGCAAGGCCAATTGTTTACTTTCTGAAGAACAAAAAAGGGTATGTTAGTTCATAAAAGTTCACCTTAAGGTTTGTCATTTTTACCGTACGTAGAAAAGTTCACCTTAAGGCCAACTATTTGCTTTCTTAAATAGAGTATTCTGAAAAACAAAAACAACTTTCGATTGATCTTGTTTTATCATACAAGTATTTTGACTTATATTAATTATACATGTATTTCTCAACTTATTATATCTCTTCTATTAATTATACATGTGTTCACACTTAACCCTTTAGATAGTCGTTAAATTTAAGCCACTTATATAATTGTTTTTGTTTCTTTATTTTTATTCAATTCGTATCTTGTAACAGTTTCAGACAAGCTAAACCCAAGAAAACTCTAAGTTACATTGTTCGTATGAAATGGGATGAACATACGATCTTTACAAAGGGAGCTAACCGTGAAGCTTTCTGGAACACCTGTATCAACTGTTTTAAAGTAAGTAAATACGTAGTTTTTTTCATTCTATTACCTTGCTTGAGTGTATTATGTAATCGGTAGAAAAGTGAATATTAAATTTGTTTTAATACTATGCAATCTGGCTTGGCAGGAGTATTATGCTTATCCCAATGGTTGCATACCAGAAGAGGGGGATAGAGTAGTGAGAGCCCATCTGAGAAGAAATTGGAAGTATTATATTGGTTGTGAGAGGGCTCGAGTTATGAAGTTGGTGAACGATTGTTTGGATGCTGGATATGCAGAGAAGGATATTGACATTAGTGTACTTAAGCCTCATTACTACTCCCAAAAAGTATGGAATTCTTTCTGCGAGTATTGGGGAACACCACAATTTAAAACTATGTCTGTTAATGGCCAGCTAGCCCGAAGAATGGTGGAATTTACTTCCCGCAGTGGGGCCAAACCATATGATCAAAGACGGGAGGTATGATTCTCTGGAGTAGATAGATTAATCAGTCTTCATTTTCATATTAAATTGTTCATTGCCTGATTTGGTGTCTATTTTTCATATGATGATAGGAAATCGATGAAGAGAGAGAGGCGAAAGGAGAATTACCTATCCCGGATGATGAATTTTTGACTATGGTGTACGACCCCACTGATCCTGCTGTGATAGAGCTACAGGTTTGTGTTCTGTCATCACTTATTAAATTCCAATTTCTTATGTAAGTGGTAACTTGCGTTGTTATTAAAGGCATGAGAATCAGAAAATGTGTCAATTGTAAATTTTGAGTGCGTAAATTCTCATCGATACTTGTTTAGATCTAACTACATCCATACTATTAGATTATAACTACTGTTAGAACTTAAAACTACTCATTTAGCAGTTTTATTATTAGTTTTCTTGTTAGATAATGACCTGAAAATCATGAAGTGAATTAGAAATGGTGGAAAGATAATCTATTTCACTGACATATTGATGTTTTCTAGGCAAAAAGGAATGTGGGGTTTTATGTTTTGAATTGTTAATGTTTGATCTTTCATATTAGTACATGATTTTGCTTAGTACGTGACTATAAAATATACGTACTCATTTTTTTTAAAACGATATCAGTAGTCATCTATTTTTCATATTAAATGCTCATTTTATAGTCATGACATTAATTTACAGTACGCAGTACTCCATAATTTTATTTATCACATTGAATGACAATGTAGTCTTAGTGTTGATATATTCAAAGTGTACAATTCAAGCAATTAAGTTGTACGAAAAATCAATCCTACCTTGGAAATGACCATACTGTTTGAGTAAAGAGAACTGGTCAAATTCTTGAGAGAGAAGACTACTGTATTATCAATGCGGTTTTAATTAAGGTAGCATGATCAAGTAGCTTCTCTTGTTACATGCATCCGAGCGGTGCTCCATGCAGAGTCGTATGGTCTTGCATAAATAATTATAATTACAGTTAAAATCTTTTACGAATTAACAGAAACTTCAACTGTGTATATGTGAAAATTCGAAGCGGATTTATGTACACACACACCCCATAGTCCAGTAGTATAGCACACATCAAGTCATGGTTTTAAATACTACGTTTGACTTGAGAAAAGGATATCACTAGTCTATTCGAGTATTACAGTGTAAGTATAAAAATGGAATGTGGAGTGTTTGTATATTTGTAATTCATGACCGTCGTGGTTAATACAGTAGTACAAAAATATGCACCAGAAGTTTGGCATGACAGAGGAAAGCATCGATCATTTACCATCCGACGATGCACAAAGTCACATTACATGAGTATATATGTAAGACCAATATTTATTACAGAGAGAGACTGGTAGAAAGAAAATAGAGATTCCTCGAAAACAAAATTTATATCTGTTGAAAAATGGAACTGACTTGCTCTATTGGGTTTAGAGTTTTTTATGCTTCTGTGTACAAAGTAAATAAAGAGAGATATCTCTCTGGGCGAGGGATAGAGAGAGGAGAAACTTACTAGGTCAAATTTTGTGTACATGTTATAGATTTTGTTGTAATTACTTAATAGCATTGAATGCTGCTTGTTCTTTGTGGTTTATTTGTTGTAATTACTTAATAGCATTGATGATCATATTTATAATTTTGCAATTGGACTTCACATATTGCAGGAAAA
Source organism: Saposhnikovia divaricata (assembly GCA_036435485.1). NCBI lineage: Eukaryota > Viridiplantae > Streptophyta > Magnoliopsida > Apiales > Apiaceae > Saposhnikovia > Saposhnikovia divaricata. Next base: position 23,264,684 of record CM071600.1, read on the forward strand.
GATGAAAAAGGCACGAGCTGAGTTGGAAGCTGATCTTAACTTGTTAAATTCACCTACCGATGAACCGCCATCCCCCCGTACCCAAAGGGAAATTAAGCGAATTAGGGACATTACTGTGACAGTTGAGGCTAGAGCCCCAAAGAAGGGGAAGGTATTCCTTCATCCCCAAGAAACCTTGGCGGAGCTTATGGGAGGAAAGGAGGCACTGCGATTAATCAACAAACGACAAGCAGAAGAGTCAACTGTGATTGGTGTTCCAGACGACATTTACACAATGATGTCTATGATCTTAGATCAGGTGACACAGATGGTTCGTTCCTTACCAGAACATGAGGTGCATCAATCCATTTTGGACGATGAGGTGCTTAACTTAGCCACTGCTGCATTTCCGGACCCGAGTCAGCGGTCACTGCACAAACATTATATTCGGGCAGCAAGTGGAATGCTTCCCCAGATCGTGAAGGACAATAATAGGATCATTGCAGAGGTAACATCCTTTTTAGGCAAATATTTCTACTATAAGTTGTGTACGTATGCTTTCATTTAGTTGATTAAAACTTAATTAGGGGTCTGCAGTGTGCACATTGCCAACTAAAATAGATAGATAGCAGCACATGAATCAGAGGTCTGCAGTCTGATATGCACAGTTGCACACAAACTAATTTTAATCACATTACTTGGTCTGATATGCTTGTTGCGTGTAGGAGACTCTTCTAAAGAAGGTGCCAAAGAAGTCTGTGGTAGAGGGCATCAATGAAGATCCAAGCAACAATGAAGATGAAGATCTAGAAGCATACAAGTTTCCTCTGGTTTAGGCCTTAGGACATTAGCCTTATGTGAACTATTTTCGAACTAGCCTGTTAATGAACTTGAAAAACCGTATCCGGTTTTAAAACTCTTTTGTTAAACTTGTCCTTTTGTACTCTGTTAAATTCTGATGGGTTCTATTTGTATGGTATTTTTTGTTGGTATTTTCTGAATGCATGTTTTGGGGAGATGAATGTCTTTTATAGAGTTAAATATGTTTTCGCCTACTAGGTTTGGTTACGGGTTGCTGGTCAAAAATCTGTATTGAAAATGATTTTTGGTCTAGCAAATTCGACCAAAACTGGTTGAATAGAATAGGCAAATAAATTTCAATTGCATATTACAGTTCAATCAAAACCGGTTGAAAACAAAATTAGACCGACACTGGTCGAATTTAGTAGCTGGGTGGACTTTTCATATTCAACTAAACGCAGTCGAAGTTAGTAGTTGGGCGGGAAATTCAAATTTTTCTGGCGAAATTTGAATTTCGAAGCAAAAAGGTAAATTTAATAAAACAACTGCATTTGGTCGAATTTAGTCTTCTCTCCGGTCGAATTTAGCCGGTCGAATTTAGCCGTGCTCCCCCTAAATTCGACTGAAATGGTAAATTCGACGCCTTTAAATTCGACCAACTACATTCCGGTCGAATTTAGCCTTTTGACAACTTTTTTCGGTTGAATTTAACTAAATTCGACCAATATTTTTCGGTCGAATTTAGCCTGATTTGCTGTAGTGTTTGTTTTCCTGTTTGGGATTATGTTATTTGACTCTCAGTAAATGTATACTGAATCCGCCTCCTAGATTTGGGGGATTTTGTAATCTGATTAGTGTGAAACTCACCGATGTCTTAATCACTGCTGAAATGTCTTTTGGGACTAAGCTTGAACAACTGATCCTGGAAAGATGCACTGGGATTGAACATTTGGGTTCTCTATTTATACCTGATAACAATCTTGGTGTGTTAATGATCACTGACAGTCGAGAACTTGATTGGGAATTGTTTGAATGCACTGAAAAGTTGAAACTTAGTAGTCTAATGCTGACCGGAGTGGCAAATTCTAAGAAGAAAGTCATCAATTTGGAGAAGCTGATCAGCAATATGCCTAGAATCAATAGTCTTCTCTTTGATGGCCATTTCTGCAAGGTAAAGTGAATGTCCTACAATTTTATTAATTCATATCGTAGTCGATAATGATCAGCATTACATGTCATCCTGCCAAATATGTCCAACTTCTTGATTCCTTTTTCGATATACATATATATGTATGTCTGCAGTTTTCGGAACCAGGTGCAGCTATATCGGAAAGGCCTATATCTAAAATGGAGAACATGAATTCTCTGTCCTTTGAGGGTGTTGAATTTCATGATTTGGTTCAGATTCAGCATGTTCTTTGCTTGATCGGAAGTTCCCCCAATCTGCAATATCTTTTGATAGAACAGGTGAGAACTAGTATTATATTTGACGCACTCAAAGAGCGGCACTATTGGACATGCTCTTGGAAACTATTTTAGCATTCACTACTATCATGCAAATACAATTCTCTAAATCTGGACAACTTATATTTTATTATCAAAATAGATTTACCATAAATTATAAGCATAGGTTTACTATCAATATCTATGAGACTTTCGTCAATCCTGCTCGTGAGATCTTCGACTAATGTTTCTCTTAGTGAAGCTGATATAGCACAACTATATCTGTGCATGCCTAGAGTATGATTAGGCACTAACTGTATTTGTAAAATGTTGCATGTCTGTCTTGCACGTAGGGACCTAAAGTAAAGAGCTTGGTTGGTATGGAGGAGGTTTCATCAATCGAACTGTTTTTGCAATCACCAAACTCCGTTGACATGATTCTCTACCATCTTAGAACTGTCGAAATACGGTGCATATTTGGTTCCAGGAACGAGTTGCAGTTCATTCAGTTTTTGCTTGCATCCTCTCCTTCACTTGGACGTTTGACCTTTACGTACGATACTTCGATCAGTGATCCTAGAGAAAAGTTGAGGATTTCACGAAAGATAAAGCAATTTCGTAGTGCATCTACAGCTGCACAGATTGTTTGGAAATAACTCCCAGATGTTTAGATGTCGAAGCATATAAACTTTTTTTAAATTGCATATTTTGTTGGGCAGCCCTATAGCAGGCAACTGTACTTCCCAAGCTTTGATTTCCTATTTTTCAGCCATATTCTTCATTTTCGGTAGATCTTCATGTTGCTAAATGTTCAAGTTCCTGACGTAAAAAGGCGACCATTCACTCAATCATGACTGCACAGTGAACTGATTTACAGTGCCGGCCTGCAGGACCAGTACCGACAGTGCGACCGCACTAGGCCCACTGGATCTGTGGGCCCAAAATAATTTTAGTTTACACATTATTAGTTAAGTATGCACGAGTTCACTCAGACGTTCAACAAATTCCTTGAATCATTGCATTTATCATCATGCGGTCAGTTCTACCAAAATTTTGTCTTCCTTAAAAACTTCATTTTTTATCATTCTTGTTTATTTGTTTATTTGTTATGTATAGATTGTTAACTAGTAGGGAACCTGAGATATATCTCAGAGAGATAGTATAATTTTATATGTAAATATGTGTGGGCATTTTTGTAAAATCAAGATTTGTTTAAAATTTTATTAATTAGTACTGCGGGCCCAATAAATTCTAAAGTGTATCTCAGGAAAGTTCCCTGAGATTCTCAGGGTCCTTTTTCTCTTTTTTATTTCTCTTATCAAATAATATAACCTGAATATGAATAATTTCAATAATTTCATGTTTTATTAATCAGACATTACTAATCAAAATTTTTAGGACGGTTGATATTGATTTCAGCATATAAATGATTTTCGTGAATCAATGATGTTGCGATTATAAGCATTGTTAGTTGCAATGACATTTTGAAGCCTATTATAATACTTACCAAATCATAACCATTTTACTGGAAAAATATTTAATTATAAAGACACAACTATCCAAGATAATTTTTTCTTTGACGAAACTATCCAAGATAATCTTAACAACATAATCTGTATTTATTTTAACAATTTTTTTTATAAAAGGGCACTAAATTGTATTATCGCATTATATAAAAATAAAGATATTAGAATTTTAATGGCCATGAGTTGAACTATCTTTCATTAATTTGATTTTATGTAAATTTGATCAAATTCATTTAATTACGAGGAAAAATAATTTGATACATTTCAGATAACTTTTCCGAATTTGTTGTATTTTGATACATACAATTTTCTGATATGCACATTCATTTTAAATATTATTTTGATATGCACAAGTTTTTATAATATGAAATGATTTTATTAAATTTCTAAATTCTCTATTCATATTATATGTGACCCATATTAATAACTAGAGTATAAAATTAATAGAAACAGTGGTTAATTTGAACTATAAAAAATAAAATAGAAATTTAATATATTTAGAAATACAGCATTTTATAATTAAAATAGAGAATTCGTATTTAATGAGTTGAAAATTTTTGATTGGTGAAAATTTTTGTATATGCAGGGAGTCCATCCAATCAAAATTTGACATCACACTAGAAAAATCGATAAAGAAATACTCTCTAAAATTACCTCAGACGGCCACGTCTCCCCCCCCCCCCCCTCCCTCTCTCTCGAGCTTATTATGCTCTCCCACCTCAAGTCACCGACTCACCGTTACTGGTACCACAACCACTAAAGCACAGGTATGCAATTATAACATATGAATTTGTTTAATTATATCTACCATGACTTTTGATATATATATATATATATATATATATATATGATTTATTCATTTTTTGCATGTTTTGATGATTTTTTTTCTGTTTAAATGTTGAAATTAATGGTTTAGATTAATTTTGAATTTTATTGAGCTGGATTGAAGTTGTTTTACTTGAAATTGTATAGAGAATTGCCTGTTTTACTACTAATTCAAGTGATTGTTGTTGAAATTTTGTGCTATGATCGACTTATTTATATTGTATATGTGAATTAATGTTTTCTCGAATGACTTAATTGATGGACTATTGAACTTAGCTAATATGTCTGAATTTATTAAAGTTTTAGGTTTTCTACTTTTGTGTTAGAAGCAATATAACAACTTCTGGCTAATTATTTTTGGTTCTATGTCTCATTTATTTCTAGTAGCATGGCCAGTGATGCTAAAATAAGGCGAGTTGATTGTGCAACTGCAGTCGATAGAATAAGCAGCTTGCCTGGAAACGTAATAGAACTCATCCTAGAACGCTTGCCATTGTACGATGCAGCAAGAACAAGTGTTCTCTCTAAAACATGGAGGGGTATGTGGGGAATATACCCAAATCTAGTTTTTGATGCGGCGTTTTATTCGCAGCTGGTTTCTAAGATGAATAACCAAGTTCGGGTATCCAAAGTTACAAGAATCATCAGTAATATTCTTTTAGTTAACCATGGCCCCATATTGAAATTCCATCTTTTAATTCCTCAATTCATGCTTCTCCATCAAGATGCGGCTTTATGGATTAAAAACATATCAAATCTTGGGGTCAAGGATTTCATGCTTTGTAATAAAGAATCATTTCCCTACAAAATGCCCTCTTATTTGTTTTCCTGTTTGGAGTTAACTCATTTGAGCCTCACTAATTGTGTACTCAATCCACCCCATGGATTTGGAGGTTTTGGTAATCTGATTCATGTTCTACTTGTGCTTGTCAAAATTACCGCTGACATGTCATTCGGCACTCGACTCAGTGCATTACGTTTGGAAAAGTGCACTGGGATAAACCATTTGGAATGCCAATTTAAATATGACAATAAAAATCTTACTCAGTTGATCATCATCAACTGTGGAGAAATTAATTGGCAATGGCTTGGATGCACCCAAAAGTTGCAAGTTTTTGGTCTCTTACTGAGAGAAGTGCCAGATCATAGGAAAAAAGTGATTAATTTAGAAAGGCTAGTTGGCAATATGCCCAGAGTCAAGTATCTTTTCCTTGATGGCTTTTTTCTCGAGGTAAAGTGAATTTCCTACTCAGTACATTAGTTGATATTGTCATTCACTAATTTGATTAGTGAAACATATTAAAAATCTGCCTGCCAAATGTGTCTCACTTTTTTTTTATTATCGATATATATACAATATTGGTGAATATTAAATGTGTGTATATATAGTTTTTGGAGCCAGGTGCAGCTACTATGAAGAGGCAATTACGATGAAGAACATGACCTGCATGTCCCTCCTCCATTTTGAATTTTTTTAATTTGGTTCGGATTCGCAATTTTCTTTGCTTGATGAGTAGTTCCCCCAACCTGCAAAGTCTTTACATCTATATGGTGAGACCTGTTAATATAATCTGAAGCTATTTAGTAAATCAGATATCCATCTGTGCTATAAAGTATGTAATCACTATTATATGTTAATCATTCTTTTAAAATTTTGAAGTTTTTGTTGCAGCACTCATAATCGAGAGAGGAATTTCGACTACTTCCTTAACGTACAAGTAAAAACAATTAATGGTTCAACTAGTGAACATCTTTTGAGAAAATAGTAGTACTGAATATTTACATGTTTTCCTATTTTAGATATTTTTTCTCTGCATACCTCACTTAGGAAATCTGCATTTAATTAATATCATCATGAATCATGAACCCTTATATTTGTGAAAATATAATGAGAATGTGTTCTCTTAGAATATGAAACATGCCAACTGATATCTATCCTTTTGGTACTTCTACGGGTTCTCAATAGAAACTAGTGGACCTCATAAGGTATTACATCTGCGATAACTTTGTATCTATTTGGGCTCCTCAAATTTCGTGTTCAACGCTAATGATACTGTATATGTAGCCACTTTCCCTAATTAGCTTTCTTATCCAGAATACCAAAGGATTCTCATTCCTCTCCCCTCTAAATGATAATTACTATAGTTTTGCTAATTCACTTACCCATTCTTCTTGCCCACTTTCAGTTAATTGTTTTATTATTACCCATTAGAAATTGTTATTTTGACCCCCCCCCCCCCTTTCATAATCACTTTATGTGTTAAAAATTAACATGTTGTCATGACCTTTAAAATTTGGGAGATTTTTATATCAATCAAAATAAATTTTCGTTTTATCTTGGTCTAGTCATGACAGACTTGTAAATTCTAGGATTGTTTCGTCATTCACAACTATCATGCATATACAATTAGATGATATTTGGACAATTTTAAACTTGTTATGCTTGGATATTTACTTTAATTATCTATATTACATCTCTTGTTATCGTATAATAAGATTAGAACTAACTACATCTATCAATGTTGCATGTTTATGAATACCGTCCTCATACATTTACCTTGGTATTTAGGATGGTAAAGTAAAGAGCAGGGATGGAATGGACTTGGCAGGAAGGAGTGACCTTACGGTGTCATCGGTTGTACAATATTTACAATCACCAACCCTCGTCGACATGATTTTCGACCAACTTCGAACCGTGAAAATAAATAGGATGGTCGGTTCAAAGATTGAGCTTCAGTTCATAAAGTTTTTGCTTGCATCTTCTCCTTTGCTCAGGTGGATAAAACTTCTCAACACCGCCATTGATGATCCTAAAGAAGAATCGAGGATTTCAAAAGAGTTGATGAGTTTTCCTAGAGCATCCAAAGCTGCACGGATAATATGGGCTTGAACTACTAGTTGCCCAGATGATATGAACTTTAAAACTACTTACTTTGTAGTGGTGTGTGCCTTGTCTTAGAAAAATGTTGAAGCATATATGAACTTAGCATAATTGTGTAATTTTGTAGAGCAATCCCCTAAGTTGGTTTGTGGTATAACCTATGTAAAGCTTAAAAAATGTAAAACAATTGTTATGCATATTTTTCAAATTTTCAATATTGTAGGATTCTGTTGCAGTTGTTCTCACTTATATAAGTGTTTTTTGTAGAATGTGATTCATTAGATAATTTGTATGTTTTTTGTGTAGTAAATATTAGATAATTTGTATTTTTTTTACGTCCTATCTCTATATTTAGTAATCATACAAATTAGACATATTCAATTAATTTTATTGTCTTCCATAACTATGAATTATTATAATTAAGAAACTAAAATAAAATTTATAAATTGTTAATTTGTGAAATATGATATTATTTTTCTTAAATACAAATAAATATATTAAAAAATCAGTAAATGTCTAATGCCTGTTATCTTAAAACTAAGCCAATTTGTTTCTGATTTTATACACTAATATAAAAAATACTTTGAAATTTAAACTACTTCAAAAAAAGTAGTTAAAAAATTAAAAAAAATGTTTTAAGATAACTAAACGTTTAAAATATCTTGTAAGATTAATTAAATATTCATTTTTAAGATATAATAATATTTGTACTAAATATAATTAAATTTATTAAAAAATCAGAAAATATCTGATACCCATTATCTGAAATCTTTTTCTTACTTTTACATATCTTTTGAGAATATTTTTGGATTCTCAAGTAGTATTTTATTGTAATTAATATACAAAACATAACTTTTGCCGAACGATATAACATATTTGCTTAAACAACAACCCCTCCTCTTTTTTCTCTCTCGTAAAGTCGACCTGCTCTCACTCGGGCTAAATCACTCTCACTTGAATCATAGTTGGCCGTCGTTATAATGATACTCCTATGGTTTTGATGATCACATTCAGCAAGCTATTTGATTGTAGTTTGATATAAAACATCGTGTTATGCTTGTATTGTACTAACGTGGTTTTGCAGGGTATATTAGCCTACTGATTGTTTACACAGAATACACAAACAGCAAGCCATTTGGTATTATAACAGAGAGAGTCTGGCAAGCCATTTGCACACTGACAGTTAACAAACAGCAAGCCATTTCTGACAGTCAGTCACAAACAGCAAGCCATTTGCAACTGCCAGAATTTCTGAAGATAAAGATCAAGTTCGATTCTCAAGGATTTATTTCAGGAAATATATTGTGAGGGCTCTTTATTATATAATACGTATATAATATATTCTAGAGCTCAAATCTTTTCAAATATCTTTCTTTAAAACAAAATCATAAAACTTATAGGAGTTTCCTTATTTAAAAGATTTCTTTCTTTCAAAATCTCCTATACGCGTTTTTATATCTATACAAATCAGAAGGGTTAAGCTTTCATCGATCTCTTTCTTTCAAACCTTCTGTCTAACGTTCACAAGAACGTTTGTAAAATCTCTAACCAATTGAACGTTGGAAATTGATTCTAATCGTTCGAATAATTGGTGATTGATTTTCTGAACGTTGGTGTGATGCTTTATAAACCTTGTTCTTGTGTTCATTCGTTCTTAACACTTCAGAGAAAATATTCAAGCACACAAGAATTCAAACAACTCAGTTTTCATTGCTATATCCTTTGATTCTCTCGAGCTCTTAGTATATTCATACGTGCTATATCTTAAAGAGTTCATAGTTTGAGTTGTATCCATTATTGATTGTATTGTTCGATTTGTAAGGTTTAGTTGTTGGACAATTTGGCTTGGGAACTAGGGTTTGGTGATCGTTGCTAGAGAAGTATACTTGGGAAGTATAGCTTAGAGAGCAAGTTCAGAAACGGGAGTTCAGCACGCCATTTGTCAACAGCTGGGTATTGAGGGAGATATATTGTTGTATCTTGTAATTGGTTTATTTCAGTGATCAATAATATATTCTCTTACCAAGTTGGTAAGGGACCAGGACGTAGACCATAGGGGTTAGGGGTCGAACCTGGCTAAAAGTCTCTGTGTTCTTTATTTTCTGCTCTTTACTTACTGCTTGCATTTAGCTTACTGTTTATGCACTTTACTGTACTTGTCATCTTTACATTCAGCATACTGTTTACAATCAGCTTACCATTTGTCTCTGCATAAAACGAAATCAGTAAGCTGTTTCTGGTAATTTTTAAAATCGGACTTAGTTGAATATAGTTAGCCATTTACAACTATTCACCCCCCTCTAGGTGTGCATTTTCATTTGGTATCAGAGCTTTGGTATACTAACAATTCTGTAACAGGAAAGTATTCGATCATAATGGCTGAAAACTATCCCGAAGGAAAATCTGATTTTAGGCCTCCACTTCTTCATGGCACACACAACTACCACTGGTGGAAAAGCAGCATGGAAACTCACTTATCCAGAGATCCATTAGTTCTGAGAGTTGTGCAAAAAGGTCCATATGTCTTTCTTGATAAGGATGGCAAGCCAAAGGATGTTGATGATCTCACTCCGGATGAATTAATCAAACTTGGCTACAATGGAAAGGCAAGGAGTTCTCTTATGAATGGTTTAAACCAGGCTGAATATGATAAAGTATCTTCACTCAAATCAGCAAAAGAAATGTGGGATGCTTTGGAGACTTATCATGAAGGTTCGAAATCTCTAAAGAAGGTGAAGCTTAGCAAGCTAATGAATGACTTTGGGAATTTCAAGCTTAATGAAGGTGAAACTATCAAGGATAGTCAAGCACGGTTTCAAGTTACTATAAATTCACTAAAGAGGCTTGGAAAATCTATTCCACAAGATGAAATCAATATGAAGGTATTGAGTGCAGTACCATTCATCTACGAAGCTAAGGTTACTGCCTTGGAATCCTCACCACTTATTGATACTATGGATCACTTGGCCGTATTTGCTGAGCTAGAGCAATTTGAAAGCAAGATAAATGGAAATCAGGTGGGAAGTTCAAGTGTTAAAGCTCCAACAGAAAAGATGAAGAATATGGCTCTCCATTCTAAAAACAGCAAGCCAATTGACATTGATGATGAATCTGATTCTGATGAGGAACTTGCACTTATTTCAAAGAAGATCAAAAGGCTGATAGAAAAGAAGAATATGATGAAAAGGGAAAGAGGTGGCTTCTACAACAACAAAAAGAGTTCAAAGGACTCTAAGGAGGAAACTTGTTTCGAATGTGGCAAGCCAGGCCATTATAAAAGGAACTGCTACAAACTAAAGTCAAAACAGCCTACTGTTTTCAAGGACAAGAAGAAATCAAAGGCTCTACTGACTTGGAGTGATGATGATACAGATTCCAGTGATGACTCAAGTGAAGAGATGGTGAACTTAGCACTTGTTGGAATGGAAGATGAATCTGTTCTAGGAAATTCAGAAGGAGTGTATGAAACTGATTCTGAAGAGGATCCTAGTGAGGTAAACTCTTTTAATGATTATATTTCTTCAGATGATACTTTGTTAGATTCACTAACCATGCAGGAACAAAATAGTGTTACAATTGAAGAACACATGGCACTAAAGGCTGAAATCAGCAAGCTGACTGATAAGAATGCCTATTTATCCAAAATGGTAAAAGATCTGTTGCCAAAAATGGAAGAATGGGATTCAACTTCATTTAGTAAAGCTACAGAGATCAAGGAACTAAATACTAAGAACAGACATTTAGAGGCTAATGTCAAGCTACTTGAAAAGAGAAACAAGACCTTGACTGAAGAAATCAAAGAGCTGAGGTCTGATGTTAAAACTAAAGCTAAAGCATTGGAATCATACAAGATGAAGGAATCTAGTCAAGCCGAATCCTCAAAAACTGCTGAAAAGAGAGTTCAGCAAGCTGAACTCATCAAACAGCAAGCTGAAGTAATCACCCTCCTAGAAACAGAAGTTAAAGATCTCAAGAAGGGCATGGAAACTTTTGTTCAAGGTGAAGACACTTTAAAAACAATGATGAAGAAGGCAAATGTACCTTTGGTCAGAGAAGGTGTTGGTTTAAACTTCAACAAGAAAGATAAGGTGCTCAAATATGATGGAAAGAATGGCATACCCTATGACTATGCTATGCCTTGGAAAACATGCAACAAATGTGGTGGAAAAGGACATCTGGAAAGACATTGTGTGGTTCAAGTAAATCATAAAGTGAAAACAGCTTACCAGAATGAACCAGTCAGGCGACAAACAGCTTACCAGAATGGACCAGTCAGGCGACAAACAGCATACCAGAATGCAAATAGCAGGAGACAAACAGCTTACCGACAGAATGACAACAAGCAAAATCAGACCCCAAAAGTGGTCCAAATGTGGATCAAGAAATCTGATTTAAATACTTTATATATTCTTGCTACTAACCAACCTGGACCCAAACCTATATGGGTACCAAAACATTGAGTTATTTTTGTTTGTTTTGTAGATGTGCCTTGCTGCTAAGGTCAAGTCAAAGCAATGGATCTTGGACAGTGGATGCACAAGACATATGTGTGGAGACAAATCCCAGTTTATGAATCTCAAAATGAAAAAGGGTGGAAGAGTGACAATTGGGAATAGTAAAACTCTACAAATCCTTGGTACCGGTTCTATTGGTAATAGTAATATTTCAATTGATAAAGTTCAATATGTCAAAGGTCTTACTTATAACTTGCTTAGTGTTACTCAATTATTTGATGATGGACATTATGTTGATTTTGGCATTGATAAAACTATTATTACTATTGGTACTAACAAAATCCCCCTAGTTGCTAGAAGGGAAGGAAATATATATGTATTAGACTTTGATATGCAGGAAACAGCGTGCTGTTTGGCTGCAGTAGATAATGACCCATATATTTGGCATAGAAGATTGGGACATGCACACATGGATTTGCTCAGAAAGTTGTCAAGCAAGAAACTAGTGAGAGGGCTTTCCAAGCTAAAGTATGTCAAAACAGAAGTCTGTTCAGCTTGCCAATTGGGCAAACAACTTCGAAGTACTCACAAATCAAAGAAAATGGTATCTACTTCTAAACCCTTAGAGCTTCTGCATTTGGACTTATTTGGTCCAGAAGCTTACAAGAGTATTGGAGGTAAACAATATGGTTTTGTGATTGTAGATGATTATTCTAGATTTACATGGGTATTATTTCTTCGTACTAAAGATTGTGCTTTTGATGAGTTTAAGAAGCTAATTAAATTACTTGAGAACAAGTTGAATACAAGGCTTGTAGGTATAAGGAGTGATAGAGGAGGTGAATTTCTCAACAAGGACTTCATTGATTATTGTGAAGAAAAAGGAATTACACATGAATTTTCTGCACCAAGGACTCCACAACAAAATGGAGTGGTAGAAAGGAAGAACAGGTCACTACAAGAAACAGCAAGGACTTTATTGCAAGAAAGCAAGCTGCCTAGAAGTTTTTGGGCAGAAGCAGTGAATACAGCATGCTATGTGTTGAACAGAGTCATAATCAGGCCTATTTTGAACAAAACTCCGTATGAATTGTTGAGGAAAAAGAAGCCAAACATTAGTTACTTCAAAATCTTTGGCTCAAAGTGTTTTGCGCTCAAGACAGTTGATAATGATGGTAAATTCGATGCTAAATCTTATGAAGCTATTTTTCTTGGCTATTCTTTAACTAGTAGAGCTTATAGAGTTTATAACTTAAATAAACGTATAGTTGAAGAATCTATTGATGTTACTTTTCAAGAACCTAACAATGATCTGCCAAGAGATGAGGAAGAATTTGCAGGTGAAACAAATGATAACATACAATCTCAAGTCACTGGAAATCAGCAAGCCAACAATTCTGCTGAAACTGGAAGTCAGCAAGCCAATAACACTACTGAGAATGGAAAACAGCAAGCTGGAACTGCAAATCAGCAAGCTGAAGTGGTCAGATTAACTTCACACGAAGAAATTGCTCAACATTCTCTACCAAAGGCTACAAGGACAGTAAAGAACCATCCTCCAGAACTTGTTATTGGAAATATCTCAGATGGAATCACAACAAGGAGAGGAAAGGCAAACTTTTGTGCTTATGCTGCCTTTCTAGCTCAAGAAGAACCCAAAAATATCAAGGAAGCATTAGAAGATGAAAATTGGATCATGGCCATGCAAGAAGAACTCAACCAATTCGACAGGTGTGATGTTTGGGAACTTGTAAAGCCACCAGAAGATGCTTCTATCATAGGAACCAAATGGGTGTTCAAAAACAAAGTGGATGAGTTTGGAACCGTCACTCGAAATAAGGCAAGGCTCGTGGCTCAAGGCTATAATCAACAAGAAGGAATTGATTTTGATGAAACATATGCTCCAGTTGCTCGTTTAGAATCAATCAGAATGCTTCTTGCTTATGCATGCTACAAGAAATTCAAGTTATATCAAATGGACGTAAAAAGCGCATTTCTTAATGGCGTGCTGAATGAGGAAGTCTATGTCAAACAGCCTCCTGGATTCGAACATGAGAAGTTTCATGATTATGTTTACAAGCTCAAGAAGGCATTATATGGTTTAAGGCAGGCCCCTAGAGCGTGGTATGAAAGACTTAGTAAGTTTCTTCTCAAAAATGGATTCACTCGAGGTAATATCGATCCCACATTATTTACAAAGCAAAATGGTAAAGATATTCTTGTTGTACAAATATATGTGGATGATATTGTATTCGGTTCTACTAATGAATCTATGTGTGAGTGGTTTTCTAAGTGCATGTACAATGAATTTGACATGAGCATGATGGGGGAACTCAATTATTTCTTGGGTCTCCAAATCAAGCAAACCAATGATGGTATTTATGTGCATCAATCCAAGTATACAAAGAATCTGCTCAAAAGATTTGGTTTTGAAGATGTCAAAGCAAAAACAACTCCTATGACTCAAAACAGCAAGCTGTTTGCAGATGAGAATGGTAAGGATGTGGATATCAAAAGGTATAGAGGTATGATTGGAAGTCTATTATACTTAACTGCCTCAAGACCTGATATCATGTATAGTGTTTGTGTTTGTGCAAGGTTTCAATCCAACCCTAAAGAGTCTCACTTAAATGCGGTTAAAAGAATTTTTAAATATTTAAGTGGTACTATCAATCTTGGTTTGTTCTATCCTATCACAAATACTTTTGATCTCGTGGGGTATAGTGATGCAGATTATGCAGGGTCTCAAACTGATAGAAAGAGCACAAGTGGTGTTTGTACATTTCTTGGACAAAGCTTGGTGTCATGGCAAAGCAAAAAGCAAGCTTCTGTTGCTCTTTCAACGGCCGAAGGAGAGTATCTAGCAGCTGGTAGATGTTGCTCTCAAATTTTATGGATGATTCAAACTCTAAGGGATTTCAATATCAAGTGTGGCAAGATTCCAATATATTGTGACAACACGAGTGCTATTAATATCTCCAAGAATCCTGTGAATCACTCAAGAACAAAGCATATTGACGTTCGTCATCATTTCTTGAGAGATAATGCAGCAAAGGGGAAGATTGAGTTGGTATTTGTCTCAACTGAAGTTCAACTAGCAGATATCTTCACAAAGCCATTGGCTGAAGAAAGATTTGCAGCCATACGAATGGAGCTTGGCATGTGTACTGTGTAGTCAGCAAGCTGACAAGCACAGAATGGGTAACGTTGGCTTACCATTTGTATCTGAACTATTTATATGCCATTACCATGATATTTTTTCTCTATGCTTATTCCAGACCTGGACTAATATTCTTTTTGATGGTTTTTTGATGGATTAAGGGGGAGAAATTTAGGAGAATTTATTTGTTTGTTTGGTCAAGATATTCGACTTGGATATGATTAATTGCTTGTTCATCTTGAATTTGTTTTATATCAAAATGTACTAATATGCAGGGATTTAGGGGGAGTTCTTATTTCTCCTAAATATTGTGTAATCATCAAAAAGGGGGAGATTGATACTCCTATGGTTTTGATGATCACATTCAGCAAGCTATTTGATTGTAGTTTGATATAAAACATCGTGTTATGCTTGTATTGTACTAACGTGGTTTTGCAGGGTATATTAGCCTACTGATTGTTTACACAGAATACACAAACAGCAAGCCATTTGGTATTATAACAGAGAGAGTCTGGCAAGCCATTTGCACACTGACAGTTAACAAACAGCAAGCCATTTCTGACAGTCAGTCACAAACAGCAAGCCATTTGCAACTGCCAGAATTTCTGAAGATAAAGATCAAGTTCGATTCTCAAGGATTTATTTCAGGAAATATATTGTGAGGGCTCTTTATTATATAATACGTATATAATATATTCTAGAGCTCAAATCTTTTCAAATATCTTTCTTTAAAACAAAATCATAAAACTTATAGGAGTTTCCTTATTTAAAAGATTTCTTTCTTTCAAAATCTCCTATACGCGTTTTTATATCTATACAAATCAGAAGGGTTAAGCTTTCATCGATCTCTTTCTTTCAAACCTTCTGTCTAACGTTCACAAGAACGTTTGTAAAATCTCTAACCAATTGAACGTTGGAAATTGATTCTAATCGTTCGAATAATTGGTGATTGATTTTCTGAACGTTGGTGTGATGCTTTATAAACCTTGTTCTTGTGTTCATTCGTTCTTAACACTTCAGAGAAAATATTCAAGCACACAAGAATTCAAACAACTCAGTTTTCATTGCTATATCCTTTGATTCTCTCGAGCTCTTAGTATATTCATACGTGCTATATCTTAAAGAGTTCATAGTTTGAGTTGTATCCATTATTGATTGTATTGTTCGATTTGTAAGGTTTAGTTGTTGGACAATTTGGCTTGGGAACTAGGGTTTGGTGATCGTTGCTAGAGAAGTATACTTGGGAAGTATAGCTTAGAGAGCAAGTTCAGAAACGGGAGTTCAGCACGCCATTTGTCAACAGCTGGGTATTGAGGGAGATATATTGTTGTATCTTGTAATTGGTTTATTTCAGTGATCAATAATATATTCTCTTACCAAGTTGGTAAGGGACCAGGACGTAGACCATAGGGGTTAGGGGTCGAACCTGGCTAAAAGTCTCTGTGTTCTTTATTTTCTGCTCTTTACTTACTGCTTGCATTTAGCTTACTGTTTATGCACTTTACTGTACTTGTCATCTTTACATTCAGCATACTGTTTACAATCAGCTTACCATTTGTCTCTGCATAAAACGAAATCAGTAAGCTGTTTCTGGTAATTTTAAAATCGGACTTAGTTGAATATAGTTAGCCATTTACACCTATTCACCCCCCTCTAGGTGTGCATTTTCATATAAGCGGACTACTGAGACACAGGTATATTTATATATAAAAAACCCTGTACTCTGATTTTAATTTATTGATTTTATGGATTTTGTTGCTATTCATTTTAGTTTATATTTCTGATATCTGTCGCCTATCTTTTGTTTCGAGTGTTATGGTTTATAATTGAATTTTTTGTGTGTATATATGGTGACTAGGTTACCTAGCTAGTAGATTTCTAGATTTTCAAGATTTCGGAATGTGTAAAGAATGTTAAAATAAATTAAAAGAAAAATTAACTGGGTCTTTTACTACTGTAAATGTATTTTTGTGTTTAAATGCTGTGCTATTAGTTACTACCCAGTTGATGATGAATACTGGGTTTTTATTATTGGCCTTTACCTGTTTGTATCTCCAGAATTATGTCGAATGTGAAAACAAGGAGACTTGATTGCGGAACTGCAGCAGTTGATAGAATTAGCAACTTACCCGGAAACATAATTGACCTCATCTATGAACGCTTGCCGATTCACGATGCAGCAAGAACAAGTGTCCTTTCTAAAACATGGAGGGATTTATGGGGACTGCACCCCAATCTGATTTTTGATGAGGTTTTTTTCTCACGGCTTGTTTCCGACGAAGATGAACAAGATGAACAAGATGAACTACAGGAAGTTACAAGAACTATGTTGGAAACGTGTATGGGCTCTTACACCAAATATATAATATATATAAGAAGAAACTACAATTTCTTTTTTCCTCTTGAACTTACAAGTTCTCTTTGGTGTGGTGTGTATTATGAGATAGCTGGGTAGCCTTTATATAGGCTTCAAACTCCATCATTTTACATCACCCCTTACATCATAAACTAATTATTCAAGCCTACATTTTTGAATATTGACTAGCCTACTATTGTTGAACATTAATATGCATGTGTTGCTTTGATTTGCCTCCATTCTAGAAGAGTTTGATTCTAACACTCCCCCTCAAACTCGACTTTGCATTCCGAGCTTCATCTTCATGTTGTGAAATAACTCCGGCTTCAACGGCTTCGTGAAAATATCTGCTATATTTTCTTCGGTCTTGCAGTGCATCAGCTCCACGATTTTATCATTCACCTGCTCTCGTAAGAAATGATATTTGATGTTGATATGTTTGCTTCGACTGTGTGACACCGGATTCTTTGCTAGTGAGATAGCAGATTTGTTATCCACGTATATAGTAACCGGATCCTCCTTTACGAGATTTAACTCGCTCAATATGTAACCTAACCAAATAGCTTGACATGCACACGCTGCTGCTGCCATATACTCCGCCTCACATGTTGACAGAGCCACTGTCTGTTGTTTCTTTGATGACCATGAAAATATTCCTGAACCAATATGAAAAGCATAACCCGAAGTGCTTTTCCCGTCATCCAAATCTCCACCATAATCACTGTCCGAGTAGCCAACTAATTTCGAATCTTGAGAATGCATGTAAAATAGACCATGATTAACTGTACCTTTTATGTACCTCAAAATTCTTTTAGCTGCCATGAAGTGATCTTGCTTCGGCTTCTCCATGTACCTACTAACCAGTCCAACTGCATACATGATATCTGGACGAGTAAAAGTTAGGTACCTCAGACTTCCAACCAAACTTTTGAACAATGTCGGATTTACCGACTCCCTTGTTGAATCATTACTGAGCTTTATGCTCGTTTCTGCAGGCGTGCTCACTGGCTTGCATTCATCCATCCTGAACTTGCTTAAAATTTGCTCGGCATATTTTTTCTGAGACATAAAAATCCCATCTTCGCTTTGCTTGACTTCGACTCCAAGAAAGTATGACATTTGACCAATATCTGTCATCTCAAATTCGTTAGTCATAACCTTCTTAAAATCATCGAACATACTAGGATTGTTGCCGGTGAAAATCATGTCATCCACGTACAAGCACACAATCATGATATCTCCCCCTGAATTTGTCTTTGTGTAGAGTGCATGCTCATATGGACTTTTCACAAAACCATTCTTCTGAAAATATTCATCAACCCTTGTATTCCATGCTCGCGGAGCTTGCTTCAGACCATACAAGGCTTTCTTCAGTCTGTAGACTTTATTTTCCTGGCCTTTCTGAACATATCCAGGTGGTTGTTCGATGTAGACTTCTTCTTCAAGATAACCATTCAGGAATGCGGACTTCACATCCATCTGGTAGATCTTCCACTGGTTCTGAGCTGCAATTGCTGTAAGAAGTCTTATGGTATCAACTCTTGCAACTGGAGCAAATACTTCATCATAGTCAATCCCGTATCTCTGCTTGTAGCCTTTAGCCACTAGCCTTGCCTTGTATTTTTCCACTTCTCCATCTTGATTGGTCTTTGTCTTGTAGACCCATTTGACACCAATTGCTTTGTGTCCTTCTGGAAGACTTGTAAGCTCCCATGTATCATTCTTCTTGATTGCACCAATTTCTTCATCCATGGCTTTGTTCCATTTGCTTTCTTCAGAAGCTTCCTCAAATGTAACTGGATCACATTCAGCCATCAAACAAAATAAAGAATAATCAAAGGATGTTTGTACCAGACTTGTCGCCTCATATATACTATCCAGACTTCGCATTTTTCTGGGTGCTCCCCCTGAACTGCTGCTACTGCTGCTTCCTGAACTCGATGGTGTCGAGGCAGGAGTTTGTTGATTTGGACTTTGTGGAGGAGTTGGATCATCATTCTCGCCATCTTCAATGTTGGTGTCATTACCATCATCATCATCATCATTAAAGAACAAGCCTGCAACTTTTCTTTCTTCCTCACTCCATCTCCAGTAATCAGATTCATCGAACTCAACATCTCGAGAAATGATTAATTTCTTCGTCAGGGGATTATAGAGTCTGTACGCCTTGCTTCTTTTGTCATATCCGGTAAAGATACACTTCTCGCCTTTGTCATCAAACTTCTTTCTTTTCTGATCGGGAACATGGGCATATGCAATACATCCAAATATTCTGAGATGCCCAACTGATGGTTTACTACCACTCCATGCTTCATTTGGAGTTTTGTTTCTGACACTTTTAGTTGGACACCGATTCAACAAATAAACTGCACATAGAACGGCTTCAGCCCAGAAAGTCCTTGGCATATGCTTTGCTTTCACCATGCTCCTTTCCATGTCTAGAATGGTGCGATTCTTCCTCTCTGCAACACCATTTTGTTGTGGAGTATATGCCGTTGTCAATTGATGATTAATTCCATGTGCTCGGCAGAAATTTCTGAATAGATTTGAAGTATACTCGCCTCCTCTGTCCGATCTGAGTACCTTCAAATAATGACCACTTTGTTTTTCTGCCAAAGCTTTGAACTCCTTGAATTTATCAAGAGCCTCCGCCTTTTCTTTAATGATATATACCCAACTTTTCCTGCTAAAATCATCAGTAAAAGTTAGGTAATACCTATTTCCGCCAAATGATGCAATATCAAATGGACCAGCAATATCAGTGTGAACAATATCCAATGGCTAGCTCGCCATGATTTTCCAACTGGAAAGCTTTGTCGATGTTGCTTTCCTTTGACACATGCTACACACAAATTTTCTGGTTCGTTGATTTCTGGCAAACCGTCTACCATCTTTGTTTTTGACAATAGTTTCAATCCAGAAAATCCCAGATGACCAAATCTCAAGTGCCATAACCACGAGTCATTTTTAATGACCGACTTCAAGCACTTCTGCACACCCGTCTGCATATCAAGAGTGAAGAGATGATTCTTTGACATCTCCACGTTTGCAATTAATTCTCGAATCTGATTTCTGATTATCAGAGAATTATCCTGCATCTGAATATTATATCCCTTTTCCACAAGTTGGCCAAGACTGATGATATTACTTTTCAAAGCAGGTATATAACAAACATCATTTATATACTTCTTATCACCTTTCTTTGACACAATCGTAACAGTGCCTTTTCCTTTGACCGGAATCTTCGATGAGTCACCAAAAGTAACTTCCCCACTGATGGTGTTGTCTATCTCCGTAAATAATTCCTTATGGCCACACATGTGGTTGCTGGCTCCCGAATCAAGATACCATGTATTCTTCTTACCATCTTCATCTCCTTTGTATGTGAGGAACATAGCAGACCCCACATCTTTGTCTTCTTTTGCTGCAGCAAAGTGACTTCTTTCTTCCACTTTTGGAGATCTACACTCGTAACTGAAGTGACCAAATTTATTACAATTATAACATTGAAATTGAGACTTATCACCTCTTTGTTGGAATCCTCCTCTTCCTCGACCTCTAAAATTTTGACCACGACCAGATGGTTGATAACCTTGAGAATTCTGGCCTCTATTGAACGGTTGTCTTCCACGTCCTCGTCCACCTCGGTAGCCACCTCTGCCACGTACAGAACTGCTAGTGCTAGAATTTTCACCGATAGACATGCTGCTTTGCAAAGCTTTCTCCAAATGGCTCGTATCATCATACTGGTTCATCCGCTGCTCATGCGCTTGAAGTGAACCAACGAGCTCATCAATAGAAATTGTGGATAAATCTTTTGACTCCTCGATGGATGTAACAACATAATCAAATTTCCGTATTAATGATCGAAGGAGTTTTTCCATCACTCGAACATCATCGAGGCTTTCTCCATTTCTTTTCATCTCATTTGTCACCGTTTTCAAACGCGTAACAAATTCTCCGATATTTTCTGAACTCTTCATTTTGAGATTTTCGAACTCGCCACGAAGAACTTGGAGCCGCACCTTTTTAACTTTCTCGACACCTTGACATGATTTTTGCAAAATCTCCCACGCCTCTTTCGATGTTTTTGCCTCCGAGATTTTTTCAAAGGTTGATTCGTCAACTCCTTGAAAAATTAAATACAAAGCCTTCTTGTCTTTTTTTCGAAATTCTTTTAACGCCGTCTTCTCGGCATTAGGAAGTGCTGCTTCAGCAGTAGCATCTTCAGGCTCGCTATAGCCGCTTTCAACGATATCCCAATTATCGTATGAGCCGAGTAACACCTTCATTTGGATACTCCAGTTTCCATAATTTGTAGCCATCAACTTTGGAATATTTTGTTGCACCATATTCGCCATATTTTTTTTTTCAAAAAAAAAATTTCCTTGAACAGTATAAGTGAACAGTACCGTATGAACAGTGCCGTATGAATAGTGCTGTATGAATAGTACCGTATGAATAGTGTCGTATGAACAGTACCGTATGAACAGTACTTCGTCTTCTCCGGTGATGAACAGTGACGCCGGAATAGTAACTTGCCGGAAAATTTGCAGAATTTTCAGAATTTAATAACCAAGCTCTGATACCACTTGTTGGAAACGTGTATGGGCTCTTACACCAAATATATAATATATATAAGAAGAAACTACAATTTCTTTTTTCCTCTTGAACTTACAAGTTCTCTTTGGTGTGATGTGTATTATGAGATAGCTGGGTAGCCTTTATATAGGCTTCAAACTCCATCATTTTACATCACCCCTTACATCATAAACTAATTATTCAAGCCTACATTTTTGAATATTGACTAGCCTACTATTGTTGAACATTAATATGCATGTGTTGCTTTGATTTGCCTCCATTCTAGAAGAGTTTGATTCTAACAAACTATAAGTGATATTCTTTTAGTTAACCGTGGCCCCATTTTGAAGTTCCATCTTTTTGTTCCTGAATATCTCCCTCTTCATCAATCTCGACATATGGATTTATGGATTAAAAACATATCAAATAATGGTGTTAAAATGTTGGAGCTTTTTAATGAACCGCTAGCAGCATATAAAATGCCCTCTTATTTGTTTTCCTGTTTGGAGTTAACTCATTTGACCCTCACTAACTGTATACTCAATCCACCGCTTGGATTTGGAGGCTTTTGTAATCTGATTGAAGTTAGACTCAAGGAAGTCGTCATTACTGGCGAAGTGTCATTTGGGACCCGCCTCAATATATTGAAGTTGAGATATTGCGATGGGATAGAACATTTGGAATCCCAATTTAAACAAAATCACAATCTGAAAAACTTAGTTATCTGGGAAAGTGGGGAAATTGATTCTAGATGGTTTGAATGCACCAAAAAGTTGAAAAGTCTTGCTCTCATGTTGGAAACAGTGGCAGATTCTAGAAAGAATTATATCAATTTAGAAAAGCTAGTTGGAAACATGCTTGAAATTCGTACTCTCCGCTTCAATGGTGCTTTTCTCAAGGTAAATTAAAACTCCTGCGAATTTGAAGAAGTTTATCTTTTTTGACTAATTTGATTATTAATGCTTATGAACAATCATGGTGCCAAATGTTTCTCACTTTTTTTTTCTCTCAATATATGTGCACACATGTATATAATAGGTGTTGGACCCAAGTGCAGCTGTTTCGAAGAAGATTATAACAACAATGAAGAAGTTGAACCATCTGTTCCTTTTCAAAGTTGAATTTTATGATTTGATTCAGATTCAGTATGTTCTTTTCTTGATGAGAAGTTCTCCCAAGCTGCGACATCTTGAAATACTTGTGGTAAGAACTATTACCTTAATGTGAAAATTAGATGTCCATTTGTACTTCTCTAATTTCAAAGGTTCTAAAGGGGGACTCGTAGTCCAAAGAGACATCTGGATTACTTTCCAGAGTTTCCTCCCCTTCCAACTAAAAACAAATAACGTTACAACTAATTAACAATTTTTTTGGCAATTATAGTATCAAGTTGTTACATATATATGATATATTTCTATTTTAGATAGTTATTTGGTCCATATGAATCTGACTCATGCTGCCATATTAGAAGATACATTATAAAGAATTTAGTTGGGATATGTTTTCTTAAAATGTATGATATATACCAAACACTTAATTCTGTAACCTCAGGAAGTGGCCTAATGGTTGAGTGTGTGGATAGGGGTTCAATCCCAGGGAGCGGAAAACATTTTTTGGGGACACCTACCAAGTGCACAAGAGCTCGATTTTATTCGGTGTTGGGTGATCTAGTAGGATGGTCCTTACTTGGGGTTTACGTGTTTCGTATATTTTCATGTCATGTACTTTTTTATCATGCATCACAAGTCTTAACTCTAACTCTGACACTATGTGTTGTGTACCTGACGAATTTGTTTTGTTTTGTGATATGAATACCATAAAGTTTATTATATTAATATTTTAATCTCAAAAAAATATCATTTTCATTAATAATAGTTTCTTGTATAGTTTCAAAAACACATCTACTATTCTAATTTCACTTATAAATTTTAATATGTAATTTATTTTAATATAATAAGATTTTAATGTTATATAAAATATAAATATTTGTAATATGTATTATTAAAAATTATTTGTTTTTTATTTAGTTTGTGTAGTTTCGTGTTGTGTCACGTGGTGTACCTGAAATGAATATCGACTAACCACGACACTGAATCTCTCTTGTACTTTCTTGTTCTTTGTTTTCATGTTTCGTGTAATGAAAATTGAAAACCCAAACACTATATTTTGTGTCAAACCTGACTCAAGTAGTCATTTATTTGGTACCTCCCAAAGAGCAGGAATTGCCATTCTAACCCTTCTCGGGGGATTTCATCCACAAACGCAAAGTTTATGGCTGACTGATATGGCTCATCATCATTTAGCTATTGCATTTATTTTTCTCGTTGCCGGTCATATGTATAGAACTAACTTCGGTATTGGACACAGTATGAAAGATCTTTTAGATGCACATATTCCTCCGGGGGGCGATTAAGACGTGGGCATAAGGGTCTTTATGACACAATCAATAATTCCCTTCATTTTCAATTAGGTCTTGCTCTAGCGTATTGTGTTTCGTGTTGTGCACGAAATTGTCGGGTCTAGTCGTATGTAGGATTGAGTGTACATTATAATTGATACTTTTACTCTACATTCTCTTTTTAAATTTTGTGTTCAAAACTTCTGATATCTAAAATTTTGGTTTTTTCTCTTTTAAATATGTAGTCACTTTCCCCTTTAGATTTCTTCCTAGAAAGCACGGATTCTAATGCAGCGACACAGGAACCCTAGCTATATATAGGTATACATTTAGAGGAACCTTAGCTATATATATTTATTTTTATGAAAACACTGATGCATATATGCAAGAAACTATAAGGAGTTGTAATGTGTTTTATGTATATGGGTGGATGTAAGTATACCATAATGATATAAAATGCGAGAAAGAACAATAGAAACATATTCGGTTTGATGAGATGATATGCATTTATTATAATTTATATATATAATTGTGTTTGTGTGTGTGTGAGAGAGAGGGGGGGGGGAGTCGCTTTGAAATTAAGGTAAAATTAGCTAGATAGGATTGGGCCATTTTGGGTAATCTGTGTCCCACCCGTGTCTATGCTAGCCTGTCGAGTCAGACACGTACCTGAGTCAGACACGTTTCAGTTTATTTTGTCATGTTGCCTTTGGTTTGGGCATGAAGTAATTGTTTATATGATTTACATCATTTACTGTACCGCGTATACAATTTAAATATGTTTGGTCAAGTTGGAACATTTTATGAGAGATTTACTTTAAATCTAAAAAATTCTCTTAGTAGCATATTTCTTGGTAACAATTACTCTATCAAATTCTAATCACAGGCATTTCATTTTCTTGTAATCGCTTTTTAAATCTCAGATACTGACTAAATCTTATGAATTTTGCTTGTTACTAATACCATGCTGTTATATTAAATTTATTTTAGAGATCTGAAGTAGAGAGTGTAGATGGTATGGACTTGGCAGCAAGCAGGGAACTTATGGTGGCATCAGTTGTACGTTGTTTGCAGTCTCCAAACTTTATCGACATGTTTCTTGACCATCTTAAAACTGTGATAATACTTGGTATGGTTGGTTCAAGGGCTGAACTAGAATTCATAAAGATTTTGCTTGCATCTTGTCCTTCACTTAGATGGGTCAAACTTTTAGACACCGCAGTTAACGATCCTAAAGAAGAGTCGAGGATTTCACGAGTGTTAATGCAGTTTCCTCGAGCATCCACTGCTGCCCAAATAATATGGACTTAACTACTAGTAGTGGTGGGAGACTCTTGTTATGTTCAAATGTTGAAGCAACAATAAATATAGACTCGCTACCAAAAGTATTGGTGTCAGACTTGTCTTGAGCAAATGTTGAAGCCTATATCAACTCAGCATTGGTGTTCCATCTTTTGGTTCCGGTTGAATCTTTTATCTTGTGGTTACAGACTTACAGTCATACAGAAATCATTGGGATTTTTGTGGTTACCAAACCGGGTTTCAGTTATTATTTCTTACTAGCCAATAACCCGTGCGATGCACGGTTTCTTGTAAAATGTTTATTTATATTTTATTGTTAAAATTTTAAATTGTATATATATTTTTATTATTAAACTCTTAAGAGTAGTTTATAAAATAATATATATGTTTTATAAAGATGTGTTGTTAGTGGGATTCGAACTTGAACCAATGAGTTTAAATATTAAAAAATGAATATTTTGTTAGTATTAATCTAACGGTTCTCATTTATCAGTCTCAAAATCCAACCATTATTATTGAGTGTACCAACCAAACTACCAACCAAACCAAATAGAGGCTAGTTTGCTTATAATAGTATAGTATAGATAGATTTCTTAGTCATGAATATTTAGTATATTAAATCGTTATAGTTACTTAATATTTAAGATACGTAAAATTTTTGGATTAAAATGCATAGAACATAAGAAAATATTCGGATATGTATATTTCTTGGAGGGTAATTTGTTGCCTTTTTATCTTAAAGGTGATTTGTATAATATATATCACGCATCATTATTTAAACCTTTAAAAACAAAACAAATGATTAAAGTTAATGAAATACTTTCTTTGATTTATTTACTTCTTATTATTATGTTTTATATAAATAACAAAATAAACTATATATATTTATTTTTTAAGTCAATTTTGTATCACGTTTTCTTAGGTCGACATTTATTGTAATAAATACTTATAAGGCCACGGTGGCCTTATAATTTTTTATAAATTTTGAAAATATAGACTATTTAAGAAAGAAATCAAAAAGAAAATATCTATAAATAAATTAGTGAACATAATATTGTACAAATTTTGATATATATAGACAACAAAATAAACTATATACTTAATTTTTATGTTCATTTTGTGTCACGTTTTCTTAGACCGATACTCGTTATAATAAATATAAAGAGTTAAAAAATAAGATTTGATTGAATTAATTAAAAGAAGATGTTGGAATATTATGATCAAGAATAATGAGAAGATAATAAGGACAAATTAACAATTAACAATTAACAATAAAAAAATAAATAGGGAATAATAAAAGTTCAAATTTTTTGTGTTAAGTTTCTCAAGTGCTTCTACTTCTCAAACAGAGAAAAATCTCTTAATTCTTGTTCACACGATCAGACACTAACAAAAAAATACAAGAGCCAAAGTAAAGAACAACCAATGCTTATTAATAATTCATAATTATAACTACAAGCATAACAAATCATAAATTTGAAAATAAATTGAAGTAAACAAATATTATATCAGTAAATTAAAAACTTAAAAACCAACCAAAAAAAAAAAGCAAGCTGAAAATTACAAACAATACATTTAGAATTAAACAAAATAAGAATGAATAAAAAAACTAAAAGAAAATAGACAAAAAGAAAAGCAAGCGAAGCAAGAATTTTTTTTACAAATATGCTGATTAAATTTGATCGTTAAAAGTAATTGATTGTATATATATAACAATATAAAATTTATTTTCTATTTCAAATATGTAAATTTAAACTCTTTTTCCTTACAAATTCAAAAACCTTTTCTATATCGAAGATGTTGATGTTAATGTTAAAAAATGAAGTTTTGATTTCTTTTCTAGAAAACAAGACCTAAAAACTGACGTTTTGATTTTAATGATTAAAATAAAGAATCTTTAGAAAATTAGATAAATAATTTTTGAGCGATTTCGGAGCTCGTGAGGATTCTCCTTTATATAATACTAGTCGACTAAGCCGTGCTTCGCGGCGGCCTTATAATTTTTTTTAATAATTTTAAATATAGACTAATCAAGATAAAAATCAAAAAAAATATTTCTATAATATCAATACAAATTGGTGAACAGTATAAATTAAATAAACATAGATAATAAGATAAATTATCCATATATTTTTCTATACCAATTTTGTCTCACAATTTTTAGACCGACACTCATTGTATATATTATAAAAATACTAAGCGTACACAAAAATAAAAAATATGTTCTTATTTTTGCTCAAGGATAAAAGTATCAATGAGAAAGAAAGTGAAGTCTACAACAATTGGTCCAGCAATTTAGCAAAAAAAAAAACAATTGGTCCAGCATGATTCTCAGAACTATCATGCAAGGGTTTTTTGATGGAGGAACAAAGTATGATGGCAACTATATTCCCATGTACTTAAATACAAAAGGTCAGGAAGTTGAAATGCAAAGAGGCACTGCTGTTAAAGAAGTATCTTTTGGTATGGAACAATTGTCTCTTAATCCTGATGGGGAGGAATTTGCATATATACTGTTGGAAGACTTACATTTACCAAGGAACTCATTTAAGAATCTCAGGGTAGCTATTTATCATATCAATGAGGAAGATGAAGAACTCAAAGGTCTGAAGGGGAAACTAATTCAAATTCTTGAAAGCAAAGAAGAAGAGTTATTATCAATCTTCTTGAAGATGAATCTTTTCTACCAAAGAATTTCTGAAACTGATCTTGATGATTTCTAGAAGATTTTGTTTTTGAGTTTTTGACATCATTGAATCAAGGAATTTGTGCTTTATTTTACAAAGTACAAATTGGGGAAGATTGTTAGATATACTGATTCAAGTGATGTCAGGATCTATCCTAAATAGCTGATCAGGATTGCATGAAGTGATGTCATCAGTATTGGTGATCGTCAGGATTGGAAAGCTATGTCAGGATTGCAAGACTGATCAGGATTGAAGATTGTGAAGATATCTATTACTCCTTATTTATAAGATAGATTGATATGTCGGTTCCTGATTTATAGGAACACAACTATCGATTAAGATATGTACTAAGAGTTATATGTAAATGATTTAGCATATCTTATAATTGATAGAGCAGCTGTGTGATGTATATAAACACTGTTTAGGTTTTACTTAATTGAAATTGATTACACGAGAATATTTGTAACCTAGCAGCTCTCAAGAACATCAGAATTTCTTGAGAGAGTTTGTAACAGTTTTATAACAGAATTAATAAATCTGTTATTTATTCATACTTGTGTTAACATTTGTGTTAAAGTCGAAAATCTTATACAATTATATTCAATCCCCCTTCTACAATTGTTAAATAACTGGGCAACATAAATAAATTAATGAACACAACTATACAAATTTTAATATATATAAACAACTAAATAAACTATATATCTACTTTTTATGTCGATTTTGTATCACATTTTCTTTGGCCGACACCCGTTGTACTAAACACCTATAAGCCGCGTGTTGCAGCGGCCTTGTAATATTTTTTAAAAATTTTCAAAATATAAACTATTTAAGAAAGAAAACATAAAAAAATATCTATAAATAAATTGGGGAACACAATATTGTACAAATTTTTATATATTTATATAGACAACAATATAAAATATAAATTTTTTTACGTCGATTTTTTGTCACGTTTTTTTAGGCCAACACTCGTTATAATAAATACATATAGATTAAAAGGCATATTTGGTTGAATTAATTAAAAAAAGACGTTGGAATAATAAAAAGACAATGAGAAGTTAATACATTAATTAAATTAACAATTAACAGTAAATAAATAAAGAGGGAATGGTAAAAGTTCAAGTCTTTTGTGCCAAATTTCTTAAGTGCTTCTACTTTTCAAATAAAGAAAGATCTCCTAATTCTTGTTCACACGATCAGGTATTTCTGTACCGAGATAACTAACAACAAAAATACAAAAGCCAAAGTAAAGAACAACCAATGGTTACTAATAATCCATAATTATAACTAAAATCATAGCAAATCATAAATTTAAAAATAAAATGAAGAAAATAATTATTAAATCAGTAAATTCAAACCTTAAAAACTAAAAAAAAAAAAAAGGAACCTGAAAATCACTAAACAGAAGCCATGTACATTGAGAATTAAACAAAATAAGAATGAATAAGAAAACTAAAAGGAAATAAACGAAGACAAAAGTAAATAGAAGCAATAAAAGGGTTACAAACATAGTGATAAAATTTGATCATTAGAAGCAATGATTGTATATATATAAAAATGAAAATTTTCTTTTCTATTTCGAATATGTAAATTTGAATTCTTCTTACCTACAAATTCAAAAACCTTTTCTATTTTGAAGAGTTTAATTTTAATGTTAATGCTAAAAAAGGAAGTTTTGATTCCTTTTCTAAAAAATAGGAACTAAAGAAGGAAGTTTTGATTGTAATTATTTAAAATCGAGAAGCTCTAGAAAAATAAATAAATAGGATTCGAACGATTTCTGAGCTCCTGGGGGTTCTCCTTTATATAATACTAGTAGACTAAGTCACGCTTCGCGGAGGCCTTATAATTTCTTTTTTTAAAATTATAAATAAAGATCATTTAAGAAAAAACGACAAAAAATATTTTTATAACATCAATATAAATTGGTGAACACAATATGTATAAATTAAATATACATAGATAACAAGATAAATTATTCATATATTTTTCTATATCGATTTTGTCTTACGATTTTTTAGTCCGACACCCATTATATATATTATAAAAATATAAACGTACACAATAATAAAAATTTAAATACTAAAATGCTTTTTGACTTTGATTTACCCATTTTACCTCACAATTTATTTTTAAAATTTTAAATATATTTAAAATATCAATATAAATTGATGAACACAATATTGTATAAATTAAATATACATAGATAATAAGATAAATTATTCTTATATTTTTCTATACCAATTTTGTCTCACAATTTTTAGGCGGACACCCGTTTGTATATATTATAAAAATACTAAGTATACACAATAATAAAAATTTAAATGCTAAAATGTTTTTTGACTTTGATTTATCGATTGCCTCACAATTTTTTAGGCTGACGCCCGTTATATATATTTTTAAAATACTAAGAATATTCAACAATAAAAATTTAAATATTAAAATCCTTTTTGACTTTAATTTCGGTTTAAAAAACATAAAAAAGTTATAAGAGAATCGGTTTAATTAGAATTTGAAAGTGCAAATCCATAATAAAGTATGATGTTAATAGAGAAAAATATACATATAGTAACAACTCTTTTGGTGCTTTTATCACCAAAACTCTTTCCACAAAAGTATACACATAAATCAAATTTATGATCAAAATAGACAAAGAAACGAAGAGTGGTTAAAAGAAAAGACAAAAAGAAAACATAAAATTTTACAGATATCAATTGATCATGATCACCTGGCACAATCTTTCTTCTCTTTCTACGTGAAGGTGGACATGGTGAAAAGTATATAGTTCAAACATAAAATTCTATTGCATAAATAAAATTATATAAGTAGTTTCTTATAAAAATTCAAACCAAAAATTTTGTCATAGAAATATGAAAAAAGATAGATGTCGTAAGTTCTTAACTTGTAGTGCATAATAGGACTTGAGGAAACTCCTGAATTAGAATTGATAGGTGCACATCATCATCATGCATCCAGCTCCTTTCTTTGATAATACAAATATCATCAAATTACATCCATCTTCTTTGTACCCGACAAAACTTTGGTGCACATTCTTGCATCTTACAAAAAACAGAACAGTCAAAATCAAGACTAATTGTTTATTTTCAAGAAGATACAGATACTCTAAAAGCAAACTATAAAGTGAACAAATATTTTTGGACTATAGAAATTTGTTTATAAATTGACTAAATATGATTACAAACATGGTGATAAAATTTGATCGTTAGAAATAATGATTGTATATATATATATATATATATATAAAAGAATATAATTTTTTTTATTTCAAATATATAATTTTTTCTTTCCAACAAATTCGAAAACCTGTTGCGCAAAATACAGATGTGCAAGTGTACACAATCGCAAGCAAGTAATACAATAGTAAACATGGGCGGCCCTGAGGCAGTGCCACCGGTGCGACTACACTGGGCCCACTAACTCAAGGGCCCAAAATAAAATTTGTGCCTTTAATATATACATATTTGTATAAATGTTTCTGATGCTTATTTTTAATAATTTGGTTCAAAACTTGTACATATGGTATATGTGTTTGATTAAAAATTATGATTACATTAACGTGTTTGTAATGAGATTTTTTGTGTATTAGCTATCAATTCATATGCTCTATTTCGTTATGTGTTTGTTCCGATGTCTAAGTCCATCTACGCTCCTGATATATATAATAAAATATATGTTCTTCATTTGTTTGAATTTGTGATTTGAAATTAGAGTAAAAAGTTATATGCTCCTTTCACTTGAGATTGTACAAAAGGGATTTGTTGTACTTATTTTATCTAAAATGGCTTGGTATTCCAAGAAAAAAAGTTGTTTTTTAATTCAATCCCAATGAAAAAAATAGTTATAGAACCGGTTTTTTAAATACACTAGCTTTGTTTTTGTTCTGGAAATTCATATATCTTGTTTTTAATTTTCAGTTGAGAGCTATTGCACTTTTAAGAATTTATCAACTTTTCACTTTTGGCCGGTTTTACAAATTATTTTCACAAGGGCACTAAATTTTTTCCGCATTAGGCCTATAAATTTTCAGGACCGGCCCTGATAGTAAATACCAGATATCGTTCCTCAAGGACTGTCTATTTGTATAAATTGCAAGTAATATCGAACAATTCACTTATAGAACACAAGAATTGAGTTTTATTTTTCTAATTAAACTAATTAATTAATAACTAAATTAACTAAATAATATTATACTAGCAAAGAGTGTTACGAGAGTTTAAGAGAAGTTAAGTCAAGATAATTATTTCCCCCTAATATGTTCATGTCGACAATAAAGCAGTGTAATACTATAACAAAATCACAGTCTACTAACCAGAAGTTCATAGATCATAGATTTCTCTCGAAATCACTATGGTATAGATTCTGTAATTAAATTAACATATGTCTATGCCCAATTCAACTTCCAGAATACAATTAAGCACCAATTTCACTCGGCTATGCAAGATAACAATATATGTCTATATCGTCACAAAATTAATATCAACAGATATAATCATGCACCATTCAAGTTTTGTGTCAGTTAATCATAACCCTCTCAGTATTATAACTAACTCAACAATCTACTACCATTGGCCAAACAATAGCAAATATGTATCATGAAATCCACTTGAATGAATAAACTGTAAACTACAAATAGTACTTTTTATCAAAACACCAACAATCCCATATAGGGTTCCATAAAAATCCTAACTCATACAAGTTTAGTTCATAACCATGGTATCCAAAAAATCCAAAGTTAACCACCACATGTTCATAAACAAAGGTATAAAAGATAAGAGAAAACAAAGCCAATTGAATGTCGTCAGTGGCTGAAATCCTCTTGTTAATGGCTTCTTCTCCTCCTCCCTTGTGCGGCTACTTCTCTCTTTCTCTAGGTCTGATCTATTATCTAATAATCTCTCTAATCAGAATTGAATTCCAAGAAAGGAAATTCGTAGCTGAGTTTTGGACTCTATTACTGGGCTGGTGCAGTTGGGTTCTGAAATCAACACCACTTCTAAACTAAAGCCCTTCTCATAAGCTTTTCGTGGGCTGTTGAATCATCTAAAACGGATTTCTAGAACTCCAGATATGGCCCAAACATTGTAGACTACGCAAGCGACCCATAAAATCCGAATTTTAATCAAATTAATTTCCAACTCTTGCTATTTAAGCTCCAAGCCTTCCTTTATTATAACTCCTTGATACCTACAATAAAACATTAAAATTTATCAAATAAAAATCCAAATCAATACAAAATAGTTTAAATATAGAGACAATATTAAGAAATAATGCACGCTTATCACATCCCCACACTTAGCATCTTGCACGTCCTCGGGCAAAGAAGAAAGAAAAAAAACTATATCCTAACTAACTAGTAACACTTCCGTAGTCGATCACGGTTGCATTTGGCATGTGCAACTAGCCCTTTAAACCCCAAGGTAGCCCTAGTGGACGAGTAAGGTCTCGTGAGGGTTTGTAGTGAATTTACCCACAAAATTCCTAATTTTTATTTTGACTGCCAAGTCTCAAACATGAAATATATCATAGCATTCCACACATGCAAACTTAATCATGTAATAGCTCTTAGATGTCATATAATGCAATTCCTCAACTTTACACACCAACATAACTATTCAAGCACGCACACATAGTGTTTCAAAAAAAAAAAGCACGCACACATAGTCTCAAAAGACTAAAATATCATGAAAAACATCAAAGTCTCAATCAATAAGAAAATAGCATGCTTTGGATGGAAAATAACCTCATAAACACTCAAATCACAAAAGTGTTTCGGTGCAACTGTATCACTCAAGTTCAATCAAATGCACATGTGCTACCATAAGATTGTTTGTCCACCACAATCTCTATACTACATGTACGTATAAATCAAAAGGTCTTTGTTAAGGGTTGTAACAAGGCTTAAGTGCGGGGGTAGGAAATCAAAGAAATAGGCTAACAAGTGGCTAAACTTGACAACTAGTAGAGCATAATGTTCATACACACTTGAAGCATTCAACATGAAACTAACAACTCATAAATTTCACATTGCAAGAACCATTGAACATACACTCTCTTTCTTTTTTTCTTTTCACGGAGAGATTTCTTTTTTTTTCCATTTTTTTCATTTTTTTTTGCTTTTGTTTCAATTTCTTTTTTTTTCTCTATTTTTTTCTTGCTTCCTCATTTTTTTATTGATTCAAGTGACTTTATTGAGGTGTCACGTAGAAGGAATAGCCAACCCAATTAAATTCCCACCCAAAATTTTACACAATAACAAAGATATCCCCACACTTAATATTTTACCAATCTCATGTATACATCACAATGCTCTACTAGTCAATCAAGACATGAAGAAATATGTAGCTCAAGATTAAATGGTGATATACGAAAGAAAAAGGATATAGGCTCTAGGGGACTTACTAAGGATTATTTTTAAGGGTACTGTTTGGGATAATATGTTAATCCTAGTGCCTTTATCATTTTTACACAATACACAATATCAATATGCGCGCGACCTGGTTTAAAGCAAGTTCTAGAGCAACACATACAATGACGAATAGCTCACCACAAAAAAATAGATTGATAAAAGATGTATCAATCACAAATTAAGGCTCAAGATCTCACATGGTGATAGCATGCCATACTCATCAAAATTGACAGTGACGTACATTCAAGTTTTTAAATTTTCACAAGCACGTACAAGACATCATCATGTATAAGGTATTTTATGCTAAGGAGACATACACATGACACGTGAAAAATAAGCCTACATGGTGTGTACTTATCCTTATTAACATGCTATATTGACATGGCAATCAATTTTTAAATTTTCTAATTTTTTATGTATTTTTCTAAATTTTTTTTAATATCCTAAAAAACTAACAAAAGAAAAAAATGAAAAATAAAATCCTAAAACAACTAATAAAAAGATTATCCTAAAAAAACAAATAAAAACAATTTATTAATGATCCTAATTATTATTATTTTTATTTTTTAAAATGGAAACCCCTCCCCACACTAAAGCGGTTCATTATCCCCAATGAATAATAATATTTATAAAACTTCTGGAATTAAAAACATCCTAATAAAAATACAAAAAGAAATTAAATAAAAAATATACAAAAAAAAATTAAGAATACTCCCTTAATGTATGCGCATGGAGTGCTTATTAAAAGAAACTAGCATGAAAGCCCGTGCAAAGCACGGGCAGCATGTTAATTTTTATATTCACGTATTTTATATATTTTTATTAACTTATTATTGTGATTACTGATGGTAAATGAGTATTTTAGATGTTATCGTATAAAAAAATATTTATTATGCGTATATCTCATTTATTATTTTTTCACAGAAATTGTGGATGTCATTGTATTATTTTACACGAACTACATTTTAATTATTATTATTATTATTATTATTATTATTATTATTATTATTATTATTATTATTATTATTATTGAGCATATATTGAAAGAATGACAGGATTGACCTTTTTTGAAATTTTGTCACCGAAATAACCTTTTCTGAGAAGTTGAGCAAAAATGATCGGTGGGTTACGTATATGGGGTTAGGGTATTTGGGATATGCATTTTGAAAATGCGTATCTAGTACAAATGCTTTTTTTTTTAAACTCTCCATAATGTGGGCCCAGCATGGAGACAAAAAAAAAAAAGGAATATGCATTTTGATAATGCGTATCCGGAATTTCTCCATTTCTAATTGTGTATTCTACCTTTTATTTTCAAACAGATACCTTGGGGTTCAACGGTTCCGGTTGGGGTTTATAAATATTTAATTTTTTAATTTAATTTTTTTAATTTTATCTATATTCCATTAGGGTTCAACAATTAATATTTGGGGTTCAACGTTCCCATATTGGGTTTTAGAAATATTAAGAATGAAGAATAAATCGTATACGTACTTAGGGTTGCGTATCCCAGGATACAAATTTAGCAAATGCGCATTTTTTCCAGAACAGGTTACTTTCGTTACTTTGGATATTAAAATAGATCATTTTTGTCCTTTATCCACATATATTTATAGGAAGTCATCACTATCGTGGTTACATGGTGATAGATTGCAAAATATGTATTGTAATTTGTAAATATTACATTATCAAAATTAATAATGCACTTCTTATAAACTAACTTTATGCACCGTTGATCTAGATGCCATTGGTCATATTTTACATTTCCAATTACGATTACAACCTCACGACATAAACTTTTAGTTTATTAAAAAACTATTGACGAATCATTTAAACTTTTCCTAATTAAAAGTAGATGTAGTCCAAACTTTTGCTTGTAAATAAAATTTGTAATGTAACTTTTTCTGTGTTTAATTGAGCTCAAGCTTTAAAACTATATATAGTTTAATTTTAAACTTTTTAATTAAGCCACTTCCATGATAATCTAGTATAATCGTTTTGTAATGTAAAGAGTATTTTTTTTCACATGGTAACTGGGTTGAATTCATAAAATACATGAACGATTTTAAAATTGATTACACAGTAAACTAATCTTTAACAATTTAATGATTAAATTGGACATTTTTTTTATCTAATATTAATCATGCAATTAATTTAATATAATTGTACTTAATATAAAATAACACATTAATGTCAAATCTATAGAATATAATTCTGATTCAGTGTTTGTGAATTTAATTTTAATTTAATTTAGAGGTCGTAAATATATTTTCTTTATTCATGATAATAAATGAATTCCAAATTTATATTCGTGTCCTGTTTTCGTGTTTCATCTAAATGAATACCAAATTTGATACTAAATGAATTGATGTCATCTCATGTACCATGTATTTTCGTGTCATATGTGTAATATAATGAAAATATTGTAATAATATAATTTCATGAAATTTTATCATGTACCAAAAGTCTAAATTTAACATAATTAATTTTGCCATCTCGTGAATAAGTAATTTAGTCTCGTATTTACGTGTCATTACGCATAATACAAAGAAAATCCTATTATTTAATCAATGATCAGTATAAAATCCAAATTTTATATGATATTTTTTATTTTATTTTTTCTATTATATGATTAATTTGATTTATAATATTATATCCAAAACCAACTATGGATTATATGATTTTGTCCAACAACGGAGCATATGTCTAAATTATATTATATGTAAGTTATTCCTAATTATAATATCACACACACACACACACAAACACACACACACATATATTCATATTTTTGAAAGTATATAATTATTTTAATCATTTTATTTAAAATGTTTTTAATGTAAATTTTAAATGAAATATAGAATAAGAGTTCTTTGGCATGTAGACATGTATTAGATGAGTTTCAAATTTGCATTAATTGAGCATCTAGCCTAATGGTTGTAATGTGACCATAATGTATTTTAGCAACAAAAGGTCATGGGTTCAATCCATGGCAACAAATTTTTTTTAATAAATTTTTATGATAATATAAGGGTGTTTTAGTAAATTACTAAATTGAATGAAAAGGCAT
Source organism: Saposhnikovia divaricata (assembly GCA_036435485.1). NCBI lineage: Eukaryota > Viridiplantae > Streptophyta > Magnoliopsida > Apiales > Apiaceae > Saposhnikovia > Saposhnikovia divaricata. The sequence continues at coordinate 23,302,577 of CM071600.1, forward strand.
GTTAAGCAATAATAGATATAAAGGATTTTTAATAAATTTTTATGATAATATAAGGGTGTTTTAGTAAATTACTAAATTGAATGAAAAGGCATGTTAAGCAATAATAGATATAAAGGATTTGTTGTTGAAGGTTTCTTTTGTTAAAATTGTCGGGCTTCAAGTCACTTTACAAAAATTAGTTTGCACATATGAGCTCCCCTTACAAACTGGTCTAGTGGTTGTGTGAACTGTCCTCTAGGTGGGAGGTCAGGGGTTCAACTCCCCACCCCAGCATTTCCATAATGTTTTAAGCAGAGCATCTTCCAAGCAGCTGATGTGGACAATGGCTGGACTCCGAGTGGCAGATGTGGAAGCTGACTAGGGTAGTGACGGAATGCTGATATGGCCCTGACTTAGCTGTTGAGGTGGAAATACGTGTACGCCACATGGCTACTGACTTAGCACACCTTGCACAGAAACTGGGCTGGAAAATTCCCTGGGCTGCATCAGATTAATGGGCTGGAATTGAGCTGAGCATAACAGATTAATGGGCTGGGCTGGTGGATCAGAATATAAATGGGTTGTGTTATGCAAGCAGAGTTGCACAAATTGATCTTGAGTCAGATAAGCACCGTGAGGAGAGATCACGCACTGTGGCGCGCGCGGGACAAAATATTATTGTCCTAACCAGGGATTGCAGCACTGCGGGGCGGGAGGTAACATTGCACCGCGGGTAATTAAATACACGCCAAACAGAAACTTCCACACTGCGGATAGAGTATTGCACCATAGGTACAAATAATTTATATTACGAACACAATGATCAGGGCAGCTAGTAAATTCTACACCTCCAATTATTTATGTTTTTATTTTTCCACTCCTCAACTCCTTAATAAAAATTCTCATGCCTCCAAATTTATTACAAATTTATTTAAAACACTTCAAATCAAACACATCAAGGCATCTTGTGGGAGATAAAAAGATAAATATAAAAATTTATAACCTAAAGTTAAAAATATACAAAAGTAAAAAGAAAAAAAATATACAAAAATAATAATAATAAAATATACATATCTAACATAAAAAAATTACAAAATAAAACAAAAATGTACTAACCACAACAAGCATGGGTTGCCTCCCCTTTCTTTAGCGTCTTTGGCTAGACATGACAGTGGGCTTTTTACTAGGGATGGGCATTCACCCCGGCCCGTCCGATCCCGATCCGTTCCCCGCACCGAACGGGGCGGGGAATCGGGAATTTTTTCGGATACGGGCCGGGGAGCGGGGATAATTTTCAAAAAAAAAAACGGGGAGCGGGCCGGGGCCGGGATTTTATGTCTCCCCGGCCCGATCCCCGACCCCCGCCCCGATTTTCTCCATCCAACACGATTTTCAATCCCCGAATCGATTTCACCACATTATAATATATATAATCATATATATTAATAATCATATATATTAGCTACTGATTTGTAATGTTTAGATTTCAAAAAGAAATTTTAAGAGGTAACATATATGCTTGTGAATCTGAAGATATACTTATTATGCGATTAATGGTGATGAAAAAACGTGGTAACGTAACATCTAATCTAGCTTTAGTTGCTAATTTCATAATATATCACAAGAAAAAATTATTTCAAACTCACTAGTTAGTGTTTAAAATTATTTAAGATATTATTTTTTGTTTAAAATGAAATTCCTCGATTCCCCGCGGGGATCCCCGTTACCCGTGTGGGCCGGGGACGGGGAATAAAAAACAATCCCCGACGGGGAGCGGGTCGGGGACGGGGATTGGGTTTGAATTCGGGGATGGGGGCGGGGATAGCACTCCCCAGCCCCGAAGTGCCCCGATACCCATCCCTACTTTTTACTTGTTAATTTCACACCGTAGTGTAAAATTTTGCACCGCATCTCTATATGGCCATTTAATTATCTTTTTTGGGACTACATATTTGATGACAAATTTCAGCCTTATTCGCTCTTCCAAAGTACATGTGACATTGTTCTCACACCATATTTGCATATCCAAAGAATAGATAATATCCTTAATAATTGAGATCATCCATCCACTACCTGACTTGGGCTTTTGTAAAACCACCAAAAACAATTCTTCCTTATCAGGAGGCACTACAAGAAAAAATCGATCACACAACAGTTTTTATCCGTCGTCTGAAGCCCTGCTTTTCCGTTGTCTATCTCGATGCCGTCTGTTACCAACATCAGACAACACCAGTATAACCGTGGTCTATGTTGTAGACAGATAACAGACCTGGTTTCAAAACTGTTGTGTGAAACTTGGGTCATACAATGATTAATTTCTTGAAAATGTTTTGTGAATTACATGAAGACAACGACAGCGTTTCTTATTAATGTTGTGTAGTACCTGAATCATACAACGGTGTTTTAAATTTGGTCTATTGTCTGAATATGTTTTTAACAAGGGTTACTTCAGACATGTTTAATGTATAATACCTGGATCATACAATGGTTTTTTAAATTTGGTCTATTGTCTGATTATGTTTTTAACAAGGGTTTTTTCAAACATGTCTATTGTGTAATACCTGAATCATATAATGGTTTTTTAAATTTGGTCTATTGTCTCATTATGATTTCAACAAGGATTTCTTGAGACATGTCTATTGTGTACTACCTGAATCATACAATGGTTTTTTAAATTTGATCAATTGTCTGTTATTTTTTCCATCTACAAACAATGGTTTGTTTAATTTGAACTGTTATTTTTATTTGATTCACACCATGGTTTAATTAAACTATTTTCCCATTTTTATTCATAAACAATGATTTAGCAAAACAAAATTACAAAATCAGAACATTTAAAAAAAATCCAAATATTACCAAAATTACAAATACCCAACTTGTCCACAAAACTAAAATAAAAAGGACAAAATGATGGGTTATACTTAAAACAAATTTATGTGTGTGAGTGATATACTACAGAACACAAAACCTGCCTCGAAATGTAAGTCTCTAGCTCCCGCGAGACCTCAGTTAACTTTAATTCGAAACTGCTTTTATTTCTATGCTTTGGTTAAGCTGCAGCAACAGCTGTTCTTGACGGGGAACTGGAAAACCGTCTCCTTGGACTTGAAAATAGTGATGGTGATGTTGGATGCTTTGTTTGGGAGATGATAGATGTTGAACCTGAAACCTCACTTGCCATATCTTTCTCTATGTTAATAGTTGGTCCTCTTTTTGTCTCTGATGGTTATGGCTTCAACAAATCTTGTCCCGCCAATTCCTTTCCTTCAACGAGCTTTTCTCTGGCTTTAGCAGCCACCAATATAATGGCCTCTTTCATTGCCAATATATAATCATAAGTTTTCATTCCCTACAACAACAAGAACTCCAATTACCTCTACTTTTAAAATCAATTTATTTGATGGATAATTGATAAATTGGAGTGAAACAGCAACATCGTAGCAGATCTCACTAAGGTACAGGAAAAAAACAAGCCTTCGCAAACCACACAAAGAAACTATAATCTTTTTTTTTTGATACTGTAATCTTGCAAACTATTATTTAACTTTTTATTAATACCTTTCATAGTTCATTCCTTTACTTAATATCCCTGTTAACGAAAGATTAAAATTGGACGACACATAATCTAATTGCTGCTTAGCGAAGAGGATCACTTATATAGTTTTTTCTTATCAGAAAATTTAACTAAGAGATCCCCTGTATAAGATAACAGAATGACAAAAGATAACCAAATTATATTCGTAGTAGGCATAAAAAGGATATGATGGTTACCCGTCTGGATTTAGTATGGACAGGGCCATAACCCTTCACTGCCAAGTACTCATTAATATACTGTGGGATTGATAAGAGTAGAATTATTGAGGCAGCAAAAGTACCTCCAAGGAGTAGTGTCAGAAGTGGCTATAGTTTACCATAGTCAGCCATCTGCTTAACATTGCTTTCACACCTCCCCAAATTATCCAGAGTTTTTTCAGCCTTTTCAACAGTTAAAAGAATTTCATAGTTGCTGCTAGTCATTCCCACCAAAATAAGGATAGCACCATTGATAGATCCAATTTTTTCACAGACTGTCTCAGATTTCGAAAGCTCAAAAAGCAAATAGATGGCTTCATCCCTCTCCTTGGATTTTTCATGAGGCAAAAACTTAACTATCGTCCGTACAATATCCCTTGTAGCCATAATTTCCTGCAAATAGAAAGACAGAAGATACGTCTATCATTGGTGCATAGAGTATGTGAAATTATCTGAACATGGCAACATATAGCCAATAAACCTTATTATCAGAGTCTTCTTCTACTGCACTACGAAGGGTTTTGAGTATTGATGCATGATTGGAATCCATATGATGGCCTACATTTTCACCAAACCTTTGCTGTAAGATTACATAGTTAAAAACCAGAATGGCTGAACTTCAGCCATTAAAAGGTCAAAGTATCAGCTTCTGCGACACTACGCTAATTATTGAGTGTGCACTTCAAAAGTAATTGAGATGAACAATTTTTTATCTAAGCAAAAGAATATATGTTCTGAACAAGTAATGTTCAGACATATATTTCACCTATATGAATGAATACACATATATGAATATAGTAATTGAGATGATTGCTTAATAGTAATGTTATTAAATAAACATTGCAGCAGCCTGTTTAGAACTAATTATGCACGGTAAGGATATAGTGGAAAGGGGAATTTACCGTCGGATCTTCTTTTTATCTTTGTAGCCTATTCTGACCATTTCACTGGCTTTTGGTTGCATGATCTCCTGGTTGAGGAGACTAGATGAAGGTTCCTATATACATTTATAAGGCAAAAGTCTATCAATATGATCAATGCACTACTTCTTTCCACACTTTGAACTGAGAAGACGTAAATGCAATGCAAAATAAGACTGTAAAACTGGATGACAGAAATCCTTGATTCTTAAAGAGCATCAGGATCAATTTATTTCCTTACAGAGTTACAAGGAAGGCTTAGCACAAAGACCACAGTAGCATGTGAAGCATATAACATATGAAGGAAAAGATCACGTAAAAAGTCAAGATTAACATATAAGTGCCTGGAATAGAAGTTATAGAGTGTGACTAACATAAGACAAGGAAGCATTACGGAATTTTTTCTATTAACTCAGAACATAAATTGTAAATGAAACATGAACTAATTATGTTTCTCACAGAACAGAAGAACATAATGTACTGTGTAGCTAAGTTATCTAAGTTTTCAGGCTATGGTCAAATGGTCATGCATCATTAGCTATAATGGAAACCTATTGCCAAATGATAGCAAACAAATTGATTTTAAAACGGAAGTGCTTTTCAAACCTCCATCCCATTGGCATATTCATGTTCTGGATTATCAGAAGGTATATCCTTCTCCAAAGTGGCACATCTCTGAGATAAATCATTTACAAGTGCTTGTGTTGGCTCTTTCTCACCCCCTCCGAAGAGTTCTTCAAAATTTTGAAATGTCAAATCAATATCTGGCATGCTTTGCTCATCCAAGTAACCTAGTTCTTCACAAACTCCAAGGGTCTTGCATAGTTTTCACCTAAAGAAACATGTTTAATTTCCTGGAAATTTCACCTAAAGAACAAAAGATGCACACAAACATGTTTAATTTCCTCAGCAAACAACTCAATCCAACCCCAAAAGCCTAATAATACATAAAATGACAATCTGATAAAAAAAATCCCATTAACTCTTCATTAAGATCCCAATTACCTTATCTTAAAGGATGTTAATGGAGCAAGTACACAGAGTGTCGATGCAAGCGGCCCGTCCACCATTGTTCCCCAAACCATCCTTCCAACACACCAGCATGGTGAATCCCACTTGCAGATGTCCGGATAATACATCACCTTTATCCACAAAAACATACAAAACATTTAATTTAGACCACTCAAGACATAAGAGAGAGAGAGAGACAGAGAGATTGAACCGATTGAGCTCTTAGTTGACCCACTTGAACAAACCAAAATTAAGCTATTCGAAAAGATTGAGCTCTAAGATTGAACGTATTGAAAAAATCAACCAATTTCGAGTATTAAATTGAAGGTAATCAGAGTGAATCGCGGCTTTTGGTGGGTTAGGGTTCTTAAGAAGAAAAGGGGAGAGAGTAAGAGTAGAGAGATTTTACGTTTTATGTTTTTATGTTATATGTTTTTATGTTTTAAGAGTAAGAAAAGGGGAGAGAGTAAGAGAAGCGGGACTTGTTAAATTTTGGTTAGGGGGGAAAATTTTGGTTAGGGGGAAAGCAAAAGGGGAATGGCGGGCTATTTTTTAAAATCCTTTAGACATTGAAGTCAAACAAATTAGATTTTGATGATTAGAAACAACATTCACGTTACAACGGTTATTTGTAAAATATTGTTGTTGAAAATGATATCAGACAACGATTTTGGACAAATAAACCGTTGTCTGATAACAGACAATGGTATTTTAACAAATACAGTTGTAATGTGAAACTTCAGACAACGATATGTTATAAAAATACTGTTGTCTGGCACTAGTTATGTTTTTTTTAACATAAATATAAATTAACATAATAAATTTGAATTTTTTTAATGATATATTCAGTCACATTTCTCGACGATCCAAACGTGCGGATGTCAAAATATATCTAATATATTGATATTCTCAAATTACCAAAAAATAAAAAATTGATTTGGTTGGAGATCTTAGTAGATCACTAGTATATTGACTAGTACCCGTAACTAGTGCTTTGTCACGGATTGTTGTTTCTATTTTTTTAAAAATATTTCTCTACATCCAACCGTATAGATGTTAATAAACACTCCTTTTAGTGTTGGGAAAAAATACTAAAAAAATAACAAGGTCCGGTTGTACGAGATTTCAACAAAAATGTAGTAAAAGTGCTGATTCCTATAACGAGGCAAGATCCAGATTCACTGGATAATTTTTTTAATGATTTCTTCGACGATCGAACCGTACAGATGTTAACAAACACTCCTTTTAGTGTTGGGAAAAAATACTAAAAAAATAACAAGGTCCGGTTGTACGGGATTTTAACAAAAACGTAGTAAAAGTGTTGCTTCCTTTAACGAGGCAAGATCCAGATTCACTGGATAATTTTTTTGAATGATTTCTTCGACGATCGAACCGTACAGATGTTAAAACGATCGAACCGTACAGATTTTAACAAACACTCCTTTTAGTGTTGGGAAAAAATAATAAAAAAAATAACAAGGTCCGGTTGTACGGGATTTTAACAAAAACGTAGTAAAAGTGCTGCTTCCTGAAACGAGGCAAGATCCAGATTCACTGGATCATTTTTTTGAATGATTTCTTCGACGATCGAACCGTACAAATGTTAACAAACAATCCTTTCAGTGTTGGGAAAAAATACTAAAAAAATAACAAGGTCTGGTTGTACGAGATTTTAACAAAAACGTAGTAAAAGTGCTGATTCCTATAACGAGGCAAGATCCAGATTCACTGGATAATTTTTATGAATGATTTTTTCACCGATCAAACCGTACAGATGTTAACAAACACTCCTTTTAGTGTTGGGAAAAGATACTAAAAAAATAACAAGGTCCGGTTGTACGGGATTTTAACAAAAACGTAGTAAAAGTGTTGCTTCCTATAACGAGGCAAGATCCAGATTCATTGGATAATTTTTTTGAATGATTTTTTCGATGATCGAACCGTACAGATGTTAACAAACACTCCTTTTAGTGTTGGGAAAAAATACTAAAAAAATAACAAGGTCCGGTTGTACGGGATTTTAACAAAAACGTAGTAAAAGGTCCGGTTGGGAGTTCAATTTTGTAATTTATGTATACATATATTTCGGTAAGGGTTATATATTATTTTTTAGGGATTAAATGTTGTTGGTGTTTGTATTTGTCATTTAGATGCTTGTATTTCTATTTGTGTTTGTAACAAAAGAGAGAGAAGGAAATGGGGAAGAAAGTAGATGAACAAGTGAGAACTCTGGTTGATATCTGGAGAGGATGGCTGCAGGAGGTTTGCATTTTATACCTGTTAATTTCGTGCCTGATTATAATTACAAGATGCAAGATGACGTGAAATGGTTTTACAATTGGTGCTTTATTATCAGGTCAATGTTAACATTCTTTTATAATTACAAGTATTCATAGCATTTGCATTGTTCATTGTATTCATAGAAAATGAGTCTGTACGTTGAATTTTGCAAGGCTAATAAAAAATAGGATGAAATTGACACCTAATCTTGTTATTTATATGCATAAGCATAAAGCATGCATTAGGCACCTTGCTTCAGACTTCACGACGGGGGCATGACACTAAAAAGATAGTTGAGATCATCTGGGATCAGGTGTGTATGTTAGGTAAAATTGATACCTTTGTTATGCAATACAACACCTGATAAATACAAAAGGAGAGGAGAGGGAAAAATATGCACTTGATCATATATCAAAATGCCAGCACTCTTGTGCGTCTTCGTCATTTTTTTGTCTGGTTCTGGTTTAGTGATGTATTTCTTATCGTTAATTGACTTAATAAAGTTGGACTGTTTTACTTTCCAGCTGTTAACAAGCTACACAATCAAATTGCTGGATGGAATACAAGATTGAAGACTGGTGCCAAAATGGCTTTGCTGCAACCTTTTTCTCCCGTTGTTATTGCGGCAGACGAGGGTGAGGGTATCAGGTGGGCAAACTCAACTTCCAATTCTTATTCCATTCTAAGAGCCGGATTATTAGAACAGAATAAACTTGATTATTTTTTAACTTGAGCACTTTCTATAGACTATAGTACGCATAGAAATCCAGGAATGCTGAATCTTCAAGATGGTTATATTAATTACAAACAACACTGCAATTGAACTTGTCATATTTGGAGAAACCTTGGTATTAGTTTGTTAGTACAATATTACATAACATTCATCGTTATCTGCTCTTTTTGCATTGTTGAAGGGTATGGGTATATCAAAGCTCAGCTTAATTAATGAGCTCGATGACAGCTTGCTTCTCGTTGCTTCAAGTAAGCTTATCAACTGTCTTTCCTTCGATGTTGCATTTCAAGATGTTGTGATGGGTTCATGCTTGACCTTTATGATATGTTTACATGATACGGGTGATGGAAGTATCCGAATATGGAAAGATTACAGTATTAAAAGCCAACATAAACTTAATTATTAATTACAGTGTTGCTGCTGGGGAGCAATGACGGTGATGGTGATGTTAGTTGATCTCATAGGTCAAATGGTTCCCTTAAAAGTTTAGGCTAATTTTAATTTATGTTGTATAAAGAATTGTCAATATTGAAATGGCGATGTTAATTGTTTGTATTGTTTGCTTTATAAATTATGCATTGTTCATCTCGGATGTTATATTTTTAGTTTAAAGTACTCTATAATAGAATGAATTTTGTGATAGTTTTCAAAATACGCAGTTTGTCAAAAGCACTATCATATCATATTTAAAATAAATTTTAAGTATTTTTCCTTTTTTCATTAAATTTTAACTTTCGACCGATAGTTTGTCGGAATCTAATATTTGAATATTTTATTATTATTGTGTATACATTCAGATAATAATAAAATATTTGAACTTCTGACAAAGTTTTGTGTCAGATGTTTAGCTTTTTATTAATATATTAAAGAGGGGTGGGTCCCTCGTTATCTTCCGACGCAATTGAAAACTTCCGACGCATATACGAACAATTGACAAGGGCTTTCTGACAGACGAGTTATGTCTTTCTTCTGACAAAAAATAGGCCAAAAAGTTTGTCAGAAATGCCTGTTTTTGTTGTAGTGGTTGTACTGTTTTGGCAGGGGTTAGCCCAATTTCAATTATTTTTTTCCTACTGTAAAATCAAACAACGGTTTTTAACTACCAAACACTTGTGTGAGAGCTAAAAAACTCAGAGTACAAAACCATTGTGTGTTGCATGAAATTCAGACAACAGTATTCAGAAACCATTATCTGATTATATTTTATACAACGTCATATCAAAACACTTGTCTGATTTTAACAACGTTTTTTCAAAGCATTGTTTAAAGCATTGTCTGAAATTTCTTCAGACAATGCTTTCCAAAAGCGTTGTTAAAATCAGACAATAGTATTTAGTCACCGTTGTGTGATTACTTTTGAAGCAATATCTGATAAAAACACTTGTCTAAGTTTTACGACGCTTTTCATAACCATTGTAAGAAAACCTGTTAGACAACACTACTTTCCAAAACCGTTGTAAAACGATCGTATATTTTGATCTTCTAGACAACACTTTTTAAAACTGTCGTTAAGTTCATGATCAGACAATACATCAAAAAGCTTGAAAAAAAAACCGTTGTGTGAAAATTTCAGCCAACGCTTTTTCATCGAAGTGTTGTCTGATTCAAAAATTCTTGTAGTGAGGTAAATCTGCTGAGATAACGATGGACAAAGTTGGAGATGCCAACCTTCTCTGCTTCTCAAAAGAACCTATTGCAATGTCCACCAACAAGATTTTCTCGTCTACAGAGCATAAGTTATCATGAAAATTTGAAATAACCCTTCCAACTTTCTTGTCCGGAGGTAATTCTGCTGAGATGATTATAGAATATTTTAAAGATGAGCCCGAATAAACCTCTTGAGAATGAGAGGACATCAACTTCAGTTCCAAATCAGGTGGTTCTGTGATAGAGGCTTTTGGAGGTTTGACATCTACAGGCAGAACTTCCAATAACTTCATGATTATTAATATCATATGGTAAATAACCAGGCATTTGATTATTTATCTCATCAATTGGCTCTTCAACTTGATTCCCTAAGTTCCTTAACAAATTTGATTGATTCTCTATAGCTTGCATCAACAAAGTTTTTAGAGAACTATGTTGATCTTCTTCTTCAGGATCTTGTTGTTGAGATTGCTGAAAACATGAATAGCTAGTGATGAAGTTCCAAGATAACCTCCTTCATTGCTCCATGAATTAGTGGGAGGTTGCATCCATGATTGACTGCAAGAATCGGAATACGAGCTACTCCAATTTTGATTACCCGCAAAGCAAATAGAATCCAGATCAAAAGGATAGTAGTCATAAGTATGGGCACCACAACAATAAACACACAAAACATAGTCAACTTGGCTTCGTGGTGAATTCATTGGTTGCCACATAGGTTGATTCATTCTTATGCCCATATTCTTAATCGTCTCTGCCACAGAAGATAATTTACTTTGCAACGAAAGAAGTTCTTGATCTCGAGCAGCAAACTCTTCGTCATACACCATACCCGTCGCATATGGAGAATACATAACTCTATGTTGTTAACCTGAAAAACAACAAGAGTTATTAATGTAAGCACCACAAAATAAACCAAACTGCAAGATGATTAATTTTGCAATAAACACTATAACAGTCCCCGGCAGCGGCGCCAAAAACTCGTTGCACAAAATACAGATGTGCAAGTGTACACAATCGCAAGCAAGTAATACAGTAGTAAATACCAGATATCGTTCCTCAAGGACTGTCTATTTGTATAAATCGCAAGTAATATCGAACAATTCAGTTATAGAACACAAGAATTGAGTTTTGTTTTTCTAATTAAACTAATTAATTAATAACTAAATTAACTAAATAATATTATACTAGCAAAGAGAGTTACGAGAGTTTTAGATACGAGAAGTTAAGTCAAGATAATTATTTCCCACTAATATGTTCATGTCGGCAATAAAGTAGTGAATACTATAACAAAATCACAGTCTACTAACCAGAAGTTCATAGATCACAGGTTTCTCTCGAAATCACTATGGTATAGATTCTGTAATTAAATTAACATATGTCTATGCCCAATTCAACTTCCTGAATACAATTAAGCACCAATTTCACTCGGCTATGCAAGATAACAATATATGTCTATACCGTCACAAAATTAATATCAACAGATATAATCATGCACCATTCAAGTTTTGTGTCAATTAATCATAACCCTCTCAGTATTATAACTAACTCAACAATCTGCTACCATTTGCCAAACAATAGCAAATATGTATCATGAAATCCACTTGAAAGAATAAACTGTAAAATGTAAATAGTACTTCTTATCAAAACACCAACAATCCCATATTAGGGTTCCATAAAAATCCTAACTCATACAAGTTTAGTTCATAACCAAGGTATCAAAAAAATCCAAAGTTAACCAACACATGTTCATAAATAGAGGTATAAAAGATAAGAGAAAACAAAGCCAATTGAATGTCTTCGGTGGCTGAACTCCTCCTGTTAATGGCTTCTCCTCCTCCTCCCTTGTGAAAGCAAGATCTGAATAAGGTGATAAAAGTTTTATACAATAGTCTATTTTATACAACTTAAAAAAGGTTTTAACTTTCCTTTTATACAATGATTTATTTTATACAACTTAAAAAAGGTTTTGACTTTCTTTTCTAAAAAATAGGACTTATAAAATGAAATTTAATTTTAAGTATTTAAAATTGAGGAGCTCTAGAAAATTAGAAAAGTTTTATGCAATGGTATATTTTATACAACTTAAAAAAGGTTTTGACTTTCCTTTTATACAAAGGTTTATTTTATCAAGTTTTACAATTATTTTCCTTCTCATCTTCTCCCCAATACAGCATGCAATCGTTTGGACATGCGTGTATTCTTTGGTAATCGAGACCTATACCTTTAATGACATTTTTCGCGGCATTGAAAGATAAAGGTATGTGGGCTTGTGGGAAAGCCTCTTTTAACAGCTCTAAAAGATCCCCAAGCGCGGACTCGATAATTCCATGTATGTACTTTAAAGAATAAAGTCGGATGATAAAACTTAAGCTCGAAAATGTTGTACAACCCGGATATAAGGGTTGTTTACCCTCTTCAACACGGCGATACATTTTCTCAGCACCAGCAGTTGCTCTATCAGAATGTCTATCTCCACAATTCTGCATATTTCCTTGAGTACATTGAAACATCTCTTCGAGATTATCCCCAAAACCTTTACCAGTTTCGTAATCCATATATTCAGTAGTCCTTTATAAATTTGGGCAGGAAACCTCATAAATCCATTTCACGTACAGTGGAGATGGACCATGATAGATGAGATGATCGTATATAATATCTTGACCATGCCACTTGCGATTTTTAAAATTTTTGCAAGGGCATGTAATTTCATCACCTACACTGAATCTAGAAAATGCATTTCGAATAAAATCTCGTACCCCACTCATATATTTGTCACTAAACTTCAGAAGTTCTATCCATATCATTTCCTCGCCATCCATCACTACACTTATGAAGCAAAAAAATTTAACTTAATGAGTGATTCAGGAGCACCCAACTCAGTGAGCTAGATGGAAACAAGTCAATGTATAACTACTAGTGGTCGTATTCAAAAGCTAACTACTAGTGGTGAAAAATATTAAAAACCTGTTTTGTCCTATTTTGGTTCTAATTACTAATGCCCCTGCAAACTAAACATATTATAATTCCTATAAACATATTCTAAGTCCTGCTAACTATAAGTCATAAAAATATGGTTTTATGTTGTCTCGCTACAAGACGAAAATATAATTCCTATTTATAAAAACTAAGCAAGGTGATTATATTACTAACATGATACACATATTTAAATATATATAAATTTAAATAAACACATACAAACATAAGAGAGGGGCAATCATGGCAAAGCTCACTTCATACACATAATTGATATATATACAAACACAAGAGATGTACAAGCAGATTAATCAAGTTTACAATGCCTTACATACACAATATTTATCAAGTACACAAAATTACAATGCCTTATAGTGAGTTACAGTCAGAGAGAGAGAGAGAGAGAGAGAGAGAGAGAGAGAGAGAGAGAGAGAAAGAGAGAGTGTGTGAAATGGAGAGAGAGAGAGAGAGAGAGAGAGAGACAAAGAGAGATGGAGAGAGAGAGAGAGAGAGAGAGAGAGAGAGAATGAGAGTAAAATGGAGAGAGACATAAAGACAGAGAAAGAGATGGAGAGGGGAGAGAGATAGGGAGAGAGATGCAGAGAGGGAGAGAGAGTGAAAGAGAAACACAAGAATCAGCACAAGAATCACATGCATATACATATACACAAAATTAACAAAACTAACAACAAATTAACAAAACTAACAGCAAATTAAAGTTGGGAAGAAGGATACCTAAATTCGCAAGCCCTAATCCGACTCCGGTATGAGGTCTTGAAGCTCTAATCTGACTCCGGTATGAGGTCTCGAGGTTCTAATCGAACGTAATTAGGTCTTGAAGCCCTAATTCGAACCTCCCCTAACTGAAACCCTAAATCGCCGAGAGTGTTTGAGAGTGCGGCTGAGCATAAGTGTATATCCCTAGTTTCCTTTTCTTTGACTTAAGACAATTATTGTCCAAATTTTAGGCGGTATAATTGCCGCTCACTGAATTTTCATCAGGCATTTTTTTTTCTTTTCTTTTGTACGCAAGTTTTGTCCAAATTAAAATTTCATAAAATTTTATTTTTGAAAACTTTTTTTAACAAAATATTTCAATTTCATATTATTCAAAAAAATCATCATTTTCATTCCTATTAATATTTTTGATATAACAAATAAATTCATTTCACAATTTTTTTAATGTTTTATGTAAAATGTTATTTATTGTGTGAATTATTTTTAATTTTAAAAAAAATAAAAATTTAGTCCTGCGGGCCCCACTGCCACATCAGCTACCACGTTACCAAGGGGTGGGACCCACTACCATAACAGTTGCCATGTCAGCAGGGTGGGTCCCACCTGTCACGTCAGCAGGGGTGGGTCCCACCTGCCACGTCATCAAAGGTGGGGCCCACCTGCCACATCAGCAGGGTAGGGCCTACTGCCACTTCAGCATGCCACGTCAGCAAAGTCCAGTCAATAGTGTGAGGCCCACTGCCACGTCGATGCATAGTCAGCATTATAATATAAAATAAAAAAAGAAAAATAAATACATGATAGTGTAATACATCATAAAACATCTACGCCAACACTTTTCATGTCTAAGCTAGCACAAATACTTGGTGTTGTAATAGGTAAGGATGAAAATAGCTACGGCATCACTTTTTCAGACGGCAACACCTTGCAAAAGTGTTGTGTAAAGTCATCTATGGCGTAGTGTATTGTGGGACAATCTTCACAACAATTTCGATTATGTCTGCTCTGTCGATGGCTCTTTTTTAAGCAGTTCCTCCTCGGTAACACGTGCTGGCATTGGTGGTTTGGTTAAAGATAGTTCTCATCCAACGAGGTATTTCTTTTCTGGGCCAGTTTTAGCTTCTAGTGCTTTGGAAACAGAATTGGTGGCAATTTGGTTTATTATTCAAGTGCTCCTGCATGTCCAACATGAACATGTAAAAATTGCTATATATTTAGACTCTCTAGAGGCTTTATCGTGTTTTAGACACAATTGGATCCATAAAGATATGCATTGTCTATCCTTTCCTACAGTTAAATTTGAATTTTCGTACATTTCGAGGGAATATAATCAGGGGGCTGACAATCTTGCAAAAAAAGGGAGCACATCTCATGCATTTAATTGGTTCATGGGTTTAAAAAGGTGGGCTAGTGTTGGTTATCCATTCCTTGACGATTGTTACATGCAAAAGAAAGAATCTTTGCCTTGGATACACAATTTATCTGTCATTTTTAAGGTGCATGCACTCTCTAAGACGGCTAGGTGTTCCCTTTTTCTTCTTTTTATTGCTGTATCGTCTTCTCTTCTGTGCCATATAGGGGTTCCTTCAAATGTGACATTCATTCTCATTTTTTCTCTTAAACCTTCCTTTCTTCTTATCTCCACTATGAACAATTTGTGGTTTCCTCCGCCCAATAACATCACTAAGATCAACGTGCATGGGGTGATTGAAGAACTCCCAATGCCGAATGGTAATATGAATGGAATCGGTTTAATTGCATGCAATAATGATGGTAAATTTTTGTGGGGCATCATTGTGACACCCCTAAACTTACCATAATAATAATTACATTATTAATATAATACCACTGATAAACATTAATTAACTTAATATAAGTTTACAACCAAAACACCCACCAACCTAGGATGCTAACAGGTTCGAGTATGAAATAAATATCTATTAACATTACAAACCTTTATTACATAAACCAAAAGTTCACCAAACTACTCTAGAGTGACACGTCCTGCTAATGACATCCTACCTGCCTCACAAACTGCTCACGGTATGCTCTACCTGAACCTCCAGTTTGCTTACGAGCGGTTTATGATAAGCAAGGTTCCACTATGAAATGGTTATCAAGTATAGAATGGATAATAAGCAAGGTTCCACTATGTTATCAATAATCAAATTGGGTTTATGATTCGATGAAATAACTTTGATGATTCAAAGGTCAACCATAAGATTCCAATTTACCGGAACAAGAACTGATACTTTAAACACAATTTCAAACATTAACAATACTTGGGGATTTTAACTTGAAGCTACGAGCTAGCCAGGTGATCAACCCGCGCAATATCTCCGAGTATCACACCCGTACGTGTGACTCCTCCTCTATTTAGGATCCTGGTGGCTCTTATTGACATTGGCCATGGCATACAACCATATAATTAACAGACCGGCGTCACGATCTAAAACATTTTTATTTTTAATCCCACGTTTTAAAATAAACTTTAACAGTTATCAACAGTTTCAATATTCAAGCAATAAAACATTCCCTATACTTACTGACAAAGGATCAGCCTAGTATAAGGAGATTTAAATTACAAATATAATTGGTTTACGCTTTTTAACAAGTTGAATGTAAATATGGATAAGCTTCTCAAATGTATACAAGGTACTGATCAAAGGTATTGTATAAACTGGAATGATCAATCAGGGATATAAACATAATGATATTTGGGATTCGATTCAGGGTATAACAAAGGTATTATTTCATGATAAAGAAATTACAAGGACAATCTCAATAACCAATAAGGTTCATGCTATAGGGTTTTAATCAAAAGAAAGGAGTTAACACTTGCCTTAACAAGCTACTTTCACTTACGTCCCTCGGATTTCCTTACTGGCTTAACTACCGTCTCTTTTCCTTTCATGCTATTGCTCGGACCTATAATCATATTTATGTATATATATCATATTAAACTCTACATACCAATGTATAACATACTATATAAATACAAGTATACACATATACACATAGCACTGAGTTACTATTATATATATTATACAACTATAGTAATTCTATTTACACTATAACACATCAACATGTAGTAATTAGGACATAGGGTATTTCGATTGTCACTGCGATATCTTAACAAGGAAACGTGCTGTTAATATTAAAATGGGTTGTTACTATTTTTTTTAAAATACGGCAGCACTTCCCCGCTTATATCACATTCCCATTCAGAATACAACCGACACAAACAACAATCATTTCAAATACTTATAACATAAACAAGCATTCAACTTACTTTATAATATAGTCATTTAGCATTGCTCACGGTCATACTTACAATAACAAATTCAAGATACCCCAAAATGACCATTATAATCAAAATCAGCTATGACCGGCCTGAAATAAATCCATTTTAATCTATCAAGATGACCCTAAATTAAAAAGTACAAAATAGGAAACTTGAAGAGAATTCCGAGACCTTTCCATAATGATAAGGCTCGTTAAAAACGGATAAGTAACGAATTCAGAAACAATTAAAACGTGGACTGTTAAAACAAAATCAGTCCCTGTACATACTAGTATTTTGAAGTTCAGCATACTAAGATCACAGAACTCGACAATGGAATGTAAATTAAAAACGTAGGGTTTGGAAAGAGCTTTCCAAAATGATATTACTCAGAATTTTTGAAGAAATATTCAATTTACTATGAATTTTCGAAATCAGGACTCTCAATTACCAAACAGTTCTGGCAGATCACTAAAGTACAGAAAACAGGTACTTATGAGTGGAATTTCAGAAAGCACAGAGAACAAAATCGTAGATAATTGAAATACCTTTCTAAGGACTCTAGAATCAACACCATCCGATCAATATTCAATTTTATATCAATTTTACAAGAATTCATACAAGTAAATCTAAAATTTTTAGATGAGGCATATGTAGTTTTTAACTTTATTTTGGTTTTCCGATAAAAATTTTTTAAGGAAAATTTGATGTAAAGAATTGTAATTTTATTTGAGTTTGAACAAACACATGTAATTGGATATTTGGCATTAAGTTGCCATGGTTTATGAAATATTGATGATGCTTGGATTGTGGCTATAAATGGCCTGGTTTAGTGTATTTTCAGCATGATCCTACTAATTTTTTTTAAAAAAATGTTACAATAAGGTCAAAATATGTTGCATTAATCTATAAAAAATCATTGCAATTGGTCTGAAAAATGTTGCCTTTAAGTGTCAATAAACTACCTTCTTATGCTACTGCAATAGTTTTTAATTGTTGCTATAGAGTCTAAAATGTTGCTACTGAAATTTATTGCAATGATTTAAATATGTTGCTGTATGGTATCAAAAATCTGAAATTTTTGTAACACTAACAAGAAATGACATGCAAATCAGCTCCTTACCACAAAATCATCACAAACAACTATTAATTACTAACCCATCTCAAAATCATACTTTACAAGACTCTACAACTCAATTCCTTAAATTAACATAACATGGAATTACAATTATCAACACAATCATCAACTAACATCATAGTAAGGCAATTTAATTACGAAATCAAACCCACCGGATCTCCTAATGATCACTTCCGGTGGTGAGGGGTTCGGTGGTGGTCGAAAATTCGGCTCCCCAACCTACTTCACCTTTTAAACCTCGAATTTCCTTCAACCCATCAACTAACAACATCATTTACACCTTTAACTCTTCTTGCATGCAAGTTCTACTCCCCCAATCACACACACACACACACACACATATATATATATATATATATATATATATATATATATATATATATATATATATATATATATATATACACACACACACACACATGCATATACATACAATCCCATCAGGGCCGGTCCTAAGTAATTCTAGGTCCAGTGCAATTTTTTTTGGGCCCCTTTATATAAACGTAAAACCAAAACTAATAAAAAAAATCAATTTCTTTATATAGGGTTTGGGAGTCTCATCCCCACATCTTAATTTTATATCCATTACATTTAAGTTTGTTAAAAAAAAAACTAATATCTCTAAATAATATACAAATATTACAAAGTATAAACAAAGAAGAGGTCTCATGATGCCGCTATATCTTTGAACTACTTATCTGAAATGACTTATTTAGGCATTTTTTGATGCGAAATCTTCAATTATATGATCAACATCAATAACTTTGAGCATATTTTTTTCAATACTCAAAAGGATTAAATTTATAACGTAAAGATTCATAAATTAAATTTAACATAAAATATAGCATAAAATCAGTAACTCATTAAAACAAAAAAATAGTCAAGCATTAATACTCATATGAGATATATCAACTTATGTATACAAAAATTAAAATTTATAATCAAGAATTTACTAACTTTGAACTGTTATATATATATATATATATATATATATATATATATATATATATATATAGGCAAGTGCTCAAATACAAACCACTTTTAAAATACAAACCTACAAACCAACACTAAATTAATTATATTTCATTTATTCTAAGGTTCCCGCCAAGGGTACCTTCACAAAAAATGCTTAAAATAATTGGCTCTATCCATAAAAAAAAAAAAAAAAAAAAAAAAAAACTTGCCGTGGAAATGCGAAGCATTTAAGACAGTAAACGGATGAGTTAGGTAGTCATGAGGGCCGCAGGCCCTCGACACACCCGTCAATCGTCTATTGCCTTTACCATTGATTGCCATTCCTTACAACTTTAGAATGATAAAGGCGCGAAGCGCCGTACAAGAAGGTGCGAAGCACCGTTAACCAGTGAAATCCATTGCCACGTCATCACGTGAACAGTGAATTTTTTTTTATTTTTTTTTATTTTTTTATTTTTTTTGTTGGATAGAGCCAATTATTTTAAGCAATTTTTGTATTGGGGTACCCCTAGTTTGGTCATTAGATTAGCTTGAAATATTAGATTATGCTTGGTTTTTAGGTTTGTATTTTAAGGAGGTTTGTATTGGAGTAGCCCCCTATATATATATATATATATATATATATATATATATATATATATATATATATATATATATATATATATATATATATATATATATATATAGTATATGTAAAGTTCAGCGACGCAGTCATACAATATACAATTATAGAAAAAGAAGTACTAATTATGATTATATGTTTAAGTACATTTAATGAAGGTAGGGAGTTTGGAAAACCTAGCAGTTAATTCAAATGAATTGAATGTGTTTTATAACCTAGTAAAGTAGCAGCCACGTACAAGCACACCTCGAACAAAACAAAAATAGATTCAGTATAAAATTAAATTAATGTAAACAAGGACTTGCTCACATGGGCCTTTTTACTCAAACCAAATAAACAGAAGATGGGCCTAAATTTTAGGTTTTGGAAAAAAATATATTACAAAATTATATATATATATATATATATATTAGATTTAAACTAGGGCGATGCACGGATTTTTTTTATTTTAATATTATATGAATTGTTTCATTTATTTAAATTAATTTTTTAAAACATGAATTTTGGAGGCTTACATTTTTATATGAGATGGTTTGATAATAATTATATAAATGTTATCCGTGATATTTCTAGAAATAAAGGGATTTTAGTTAGAAAATATAGAAAGGATGATAGGTTTTAGTTGAAAAAGTAATCGGTTAATTATTGGTAATTATAAAATTGTTATTTTATTTTATTAAATAGAATGCCCGTGATATGATTAGAAAAAGATAGGATTTAGTTAGAGAAAACTAAAAAGATAACATTCTAGGTGAAAAAGGTAATTGATTAGTTTATAGTAATTATTATTTAACTACGTTATTTTACTAAATACAATTACACGTAATATTTTTATAAAAGGAAAAATTAATATTGTCCGTGATATTTCTAATAAAATAAGAATTTTAGTTAGAAAATATAGAAAACATGATACGTTTTAGCTGAAAAAGGTAATCGGTTAATTATTAATAAAATATTATTATTTTATTTTCTTAAATAGAACCTTCCTTGATATAATTGAAAAAAGAGAGATTTTAGTTAGATAAAGTAGAAAGGAAACGTGAAAATTAAAAAGATGGCATGATTTATGTGAAAAAGATAATTGATTAGCTTTTAATAATTATAATTTAATTATGTCATTTTACTAAATAAAATTAATCATAGTTTTTCAAAAATGAGAAATTAATGTTGCCCGTGATATTTCTAGAAAAAAGGGGATTTATTTAGAAAAAATAGAATAATGATCCGTTTTAGCTGAAAAGGTAATCGGTTAATTATTAGTATTATAATATTATTATTTTATTTTTATTAAATAGAAACGTCTGTGATATAATTAGAAAAAGAGAGGTTTTAGTAAGAGAAAAGAAAAAAGGTAATGTGTTTTGGCTGAAAAAAGGTAACCGTCCATGATATAATTGGAAAAAGAGAGATGTTAGTTAGAGAAAAGAGAACGTGTTTTGGGTGAAAAGTGTAATTGATTAGTTAATAGTAATTATAATATTATTATGTTATTTTATTAAACAAAACTGCTCGTACTATTTTATTAAAAAGAGAAATTTTAGTTAAATAAAATGTAAAAGATATTCTATTTTAACTGAAAAATGAAATTATTTAGTTATTGAAAAATAGAAAAGGTAATATGTTTAATTTGAAAATGGAAATTGATTAATAAAGAAAAATTTTAGTTAGATAAAATATAAAAGAATATTGTATTTTACCTGAAAAAGGAAACTATTTAGTTCTTAAAAAATAGAAAAGATAATATGTTTAATCTCAAGAAGGAAATTGATTAGTTAATAGATCTGTAATTGAGTAAGGGTAAATAAATAAAATTAATAGGTACCGACCAACCAAACTTTTAATGTTTCGGCTTTTATATATTAGATAAAATATAAAAGAATATTGTATTTTACCTGAAAAAAGAAATTATTTGGTTCTTAAAAAATAGAAAAGATAATATGTTTAACCTCAAGAAGGAAATTGATTAGTTAGTAGATCTGTAATTGAGTAAGGGTAAATAAGTAAAATCAATAGGTACAACCAAACAGCTTTTATATATTAGATAAAATATAAAAGAATATTGTATTTTACCTGAAAAAGGAAATTATTTAGTTCTTAAAAAATAGAAAAGATAATATTTTTAACCTCAAGATGGAAATTGATTAGTTAGTAGATCTGTAATTGAGTAAGGGTAAATAAGTAAAATCAATAGGTACCGACCAACCAAAATTTTAATGTTTCGGTTTTTATATAATAGTATAGATACCTATATATATATGTTGGGCTATAAAAATTTTGAGCCCCTTGATCCCAGTGGGCCCAGTGTGCTTGCACAACCTGCACTGGGTCAGGCCGCCTATGTATCCCATAAAAATCCATCAAATTAAGGACAACCCATACCTATTTAACACTTAAACTACAAGGATAATTCAAGAAATTAGATAATAACTTAACAACAATCAAGATTTGAAAGAAGAGGAGGGAGAGAGAAGAGACTTACGCGAGAGAGGAAGAAAAGAAGGGGAAAAAGGATCGACCACG
The DNA here is from genome assembly GCA_036435485.1 of Saposhnikovia divaricata. Classification (NCBI taxonomy): domain Eukaryota; kingdom Viridiplantae; phylum Streptophyta; class Magnoliopsida; order Apiales; family Apiaceae; genus Saposhnikovia; species Saposhnikovia divaricata. The sequence continues at coordinate 23,325,191 of CM071600.1, forward strand.
GAGAAAAAGAAACGGGGGAGGGGTTTATACACCCTAGGGGTATCTTAGTAATTGACTACCCAACTACCTATTAAAAAAAGGGATAGTTTCAAAACTACCCATGTTAACTATTGGATTTTTAAATATATACTACCAACCTTTCTAAAATTCTAAAAATACTGACCTTGTTTTCAATATTCCAAAAATACTACATTCCTCAGTTGCAACTTTTGCAACCTCATTTGCAACTTCAATGCTACAAATTTCTGATTGCAAGTTCCGGGTTTCAGATGTCATTTTCGACCACTTTTTTGTAAGTTCCGGGTTTCAGATGTCATTTTCGACCAATTTTTTGGAGTATATATATATATATATATATATATATATATATATATATATATATATATATATATATATATATATATATATTCCAAAAAAGTGGTCGAAAATGACATCTGAAAACTGGAACTTGCAATCAGAAATTCGTAGCATCTCAGTTGCAAATGAGGTTGCAAGGCCCCGCCAGGGGCATTCATAATTAGTGAATTTCTGATTTGCAACTTTCAGTTTTCAGTTACAAAAGTTGCAACTGAGGTTGCAAAAGTTGCAACTGAGGTTGCAAACCGAGGTTGCAAAAGTTGCAACTGAGTTGCAACTGAGGTTGTAAAAGTTGCAACTGAGGTTGCAAAAGTTACAACCGTTGCAACTGAGGTTGCAAAATTTGCAACTGAGGTTGCAAACCTCAGTTGCAACTGAGGTTGCAAAAGTTGCAACTGAGGTTGCAAACCTCAGTTGCAATTGAGGTTGCAAAAGTTGCAACTGAAAACTGAAAGTTGCAAATCAGAAATCCACCAATTATGAGTGCCCCTGGCGGGGCCTTGCAACCCAAATCCACCAATTATAAGTGCTCCTGGCGGGGCCTTGCAACCTCATTTGCAACTGAGATGCTACGAATTTCTGATTGCAAGTTCCGATTTTTAGATGTCATTTTCGACCAGTTTTTTGGAATATTATATATATATATATATATATATATATATATATATATATATATATATATATATATATATATATATATATATATATATATATATATATGATAAGTGGATTTTATATCCACTTGTAGCATTCCATATCGGTTTAAATTGATTCACTTGGTCTCAAGTTTGTTGTATTTTTGATGTGTTTTGTGTAGATGTGCAGGATTGTAATTATCGGTTGGGATGTACATTCTTCGTTGATCTTGGAGTTTAAATTGAGTTTGGAATGAATAATGGAGTTGATTCCTGTGATAGTATGAAGATTTTAAGTCTATGGAATGGAAGAACGGCAATTTACGCAAAAGGAATGAGACGAAACGGAGCGAAAACGAAGAAACGAGCAACAAAACACCCCGGCAGAATGGACTTGAGGCCGCGGCCTCAGATCCCAGGATGCGGCCTCGGGAGTAATCTGCCAGCTCGAAAAATACTCCTAAAAAGTCTAGAAATTCTTTTCTGTTTTGAATTAAATTGTATTTTTAGGCTATTTCCTGTTGGAAAAGACTTCTAGGGCCTATTTAAACACATTATATCATTGTAAAATCATATCATTACATAGAATTACATATCATAGCATAGATTGCAAGGGAGAAAAGAAGAGAAGGATTCAACGCTCGTGACAAGCAATGGATCTCAATCGACTTCATCTTTTGTATTCTTTTCTTAGGCGCTATTTGGATATAGATTTGTTTTCTAAACTCTTGTTTATTAATATAATACGTTTTTTCTTTCACATCTTGTTTATTATCATGTCTTCATCAAATCCCATGATGATGAACGGTTCAATTATGAGCTAATCGTTGTCATGGGATTCTAACGGATTTATTTATGGAACTTAGTATCTTGATGCTTTAAAGATCTGTGTGTGGTGTGTAATTGATATCCTCGTATGGTTAATCTTAATGCTTTTAGATGCGTAACTAACATCTAAATTGAATTGTTAATCTCTTGTGAAGTGAAAGTGGATCGTGAGATTTAGAACTTGTCATGCTAGAATAGGTTCATAATTGTTTATCAATATGATTCGTAGTATGAGATGAAAATACTTATATTGCCCTGTGTGATCTTTGTGGATAACTTGTTCTTCAACCGTTATGTTTTCAAATTCTATAGACATATAGGGTCTAAGCATAATTGGTGTCTATTCATCTTCTATCTCTTTTATGGATGTATGTTTAGTTTGGTATACGTATGCTGACAGGTAGCGTGTACTTGTTTCGTGTTATCCGATCAGATATCAAAACCATCGCATATAGAGATTAAAGGCGTCAGATCTAAGGGAAGTATTTAATGAAGTTAGGATCCCATGTTTATTCTCATATTAGAAATTCGATTTCAATTTCATTATTTACTTTAATTCTTATTTTAATATTTGCATCCTAGTTTAATTTAGATAATCAATCCCAAATTTGTTATTTTTCTTAGCAGTGAATTAAAACCATACATTGTTGCATAAGTACATCTACTGAATTAAAACCTATACCAGATCTCTGCGGAACGAACTCGATTTTATCTATATTACTTGTGACCACGTATACTTGCGTGCTTTTGTGTAAACAAGTTTTTGGGGCCGCTGCCGGGGATCATCGGTGTTTTATTTTAGTTTATGTGCTTGTCATTAGTGGTCGTTAGCATTCACTGACTCGGTTTTCTTACGTAGTTTGTTTGTTTCTTGGTGTTTCAGGTACTTGAATGTGTATGTGAACACGTTTGCAAACTCGTAAACTGGCAGAAGAAGAACTTGTAGCAGCAAAAGAGATGGCAGATTTACGAGCAGCAGCTAAAGCTTTGAAGGATTATTCACAGCCTAAGATCAATGACATTCAGTCTAGCATTGTCAGGCCAGCTATTGCAGCTAATACTTTCGAAATCAAGCCGGGCACGATTCAGATGGTGCAGAACTCAGTTCAGTTTGGGGGTGCTCCTACGGAGGATCCTAACATGCATATCAGGGACTTCATTGAGATCTGCGACACTTTCAAGTTTAATGGTGTGTCGGATGATGCGATCAAATTGAGGCTTTTCCCATTCTCTCTGAGGGATAAGGCTAAGGGCTGGTTACACTCTTTACCAGCCGGTTCCATTACTACATGGGAGGATCTTGCTCAGAAATTTCTTACTAAATTCTTCCGTATGGCGAAAACTGCAGCAATAAGGAACTAGCTAACTCAATTTCAGCAGCAATCTGGTGAATCTTTGTGTGAGGCTTGGGAACGTTATAAGGAGATGCTTCATAGGTGTCCACATCATGGCATGCCTGACTGGATGGTTATCAATGGTTTTTACAATGGGTTGGGAGCACAGTCTAGACCTTTGCTAGATGCAGCATCAGGTGGAGCTCTTTGGGATAAGAGCTATAAGGAGGCTTATGATCTTATTGAGATGATAGCCGCTAATGAATATCAAAATCTAACCCAGAGGCTTTCTCAAGCCAAGGTAGCGGGTGTTCTTGAAGTTGATGCGGCTACAGCCGTTGCAGCTCAGTTGAAGGATCTCACTATGAAAGTGGATTCTCTTGCGAATTGTGGAATTCAGCAGGTTGCTAGTATTTGTGAGTTATGTGCGGGCGCACATGAGACAAGTCAGTGTGCTATCTCTTCTGAATCAGCACAGTTTGTGAGTAATTTTCAGAGACCTGCTGCACCAGTTCCAGCCACTTATCATCCAAGCAACAGGAATCATCCCAATTTCAGTTGGAGCAACAATCAAGGTGCTCAACAACAGCAGCCTTATCAGCAGTTTTAGGGACAGCAAACGAGGCCATTCAATCAGGGCTATCAACAGCCATATGCTCCAAGGCCACCATATAAACCTCTGGGATTTCAGCAGCAACAGCCCCAGGCTCATGTGGGGCAATCTTCTAATGAAAAATCAGAAATGGATGAGTTGAGGATGATGATTAAAAGCCTGTCAGTTTCTCAAAAGACCTTGGAGAACCAGATGGGACAACTTGTTAGTGCTTTACTTAGTAGGCAACAAGGAACTCTACCTAGTGATACGGAGGTTAATCCAGGCAGAAGGGAAAGCAAAGAATAGGTCAATGCAGTTACTTTGAGATTTGGAAAAGTTACGAGGGATCCTAAATCAGCAGCTAAGGAAGATGAAGATGTTCAGAATCAGCAGGTTGTAAAATCTGCAGTGTCGGAAATTGAGAAATCTGATTTAGTGGCTGATCAGCTTGATGGTGAGAAGAGCAAGAAATCTGTTGAAAAGTCTACTCCGGAGCAATCTTCAAAGAATAATCAGATCTATCCTCCTCCTCCATATCCTGGACGATTGCAGAAAATTCAAGAGAAACAGTTTCAGAAGTTTATGGATGTCTTCAAGAAATTGTCCATTAACATTCCTTTTGTTGAAGCATTGGAGCAGATGCCGAGATATGCAAAGTTCATGAAGGATATTTTGTCACGAAAGAGAAGGTTGGAAGAATTTGAAACTGTGGCATTAACAGAGGAGTGTAGTGCAGTTCTGCAGCAGAAGTTGCCACCCAAAGTTAAAGATCCGGGAAGTTTCACCATTCCTTACACTATTGGCAACCTTTCTTTCAGCAAGTGTTTGTGTAATTTGGGAGTTAGCATCAATCTCATGCCTTTATCTATTTTCAAGCAACTTGGTCTGCCGGAGCCAAAGCCAACCAACATCTCTTTGCAGTTGGCTGATAGATCGATCACGTATCCGAGGGGTATAGTGGAGGATGTCTTAGTGAAAGTTGATAAGCTCATATTTCCTGCCGATTTTGTGATTCTAGATTTTGAAGAAGACAAAAAGATTCCCATAATCTTGGGAAGGCCTTTTCTAGCTACGGGCCGTACTTTAATCGATGTGCAAAAAGGAGAGCTTACAATGAGGGTGCAAGATCAGAATGTCACCTTTAATGTCTTCAAGGCCATGAAATTTCCGACAGAGGATGAAGAGTGTTGCAGTGTGGATTTAGTTGATACGGGTCATGTTAACTCGAATAACTTGTAGAAGGGGGGGTTGAATACAAGTTATATAATTTTGTCTGCTTTTTGCTTGATTATATGAACAAGAATAAACGAATGAATCAAACTTTGTTTGTATTAAAATAATCAAATACAAACTCTACCAAAGGTGTACAATACCTTTAGCAGCTGCTGACAATACAAATCTCTCCCTCTGTTTGTTTCGAACTCTCGAATACAAATCTTACGAACTCACTCTTTTTTTACAATGATATAGAGAGAGTATTTATAATGCTACCTATCAACTAATAACAGAATTATAATCTATCTATGACAATGTTCTGCCGTCCAGTTGATAATTTCCATCAATAGAGAATTCGTTTCCTTCACAATATCTTCTTGCTTGTTTTCCAAAACAAAGATCATGTTTTATAGCACTTGCTAGTTTCTGTAGCATCCATAATGACATCATCAGTAACACGACTGATATCAGGATTTCCCGTTGCATCAGGATCTGATCATCCCATCAGTATTTGATCAGGATCTGACTTATTGTATCAGGATCTGCTCCTCTGTTCCTGACATGTAGTCCCTGACACACTGTTCCTGACATGTAGTCTCTGACGCACTGTTCCTGACTAAACTCTACAGATTACTGTTTAACACATATATCCTATACAAAGTGCTAAATCCTTTATAAGATCAGGATATACAAGAAGTATTAGCAAAATTCTCTTCTTAACATCACAACTTATGAATTATTCCTAACAATCTCCCCCTATTTATGCTTTAGAATCTGAAGCATAAATCTAAGTTGTAGATGTCAAAACATATAACAATACAACCAGAACAGAATTTATGAATTCAAGATCAAGAAGTTAAGTACCTCCTTCTTCAGATGTAGACATGTATCTAGTACTTAGAAGAAAGAATTCAACTATTTGATGCTTCTTTTCCTTTACCACTTCCATGATGAAATTTACCAACTCTGTCACCCTTGTTTTTGTTCCCAGTCTGTTTATCTCCCCCAGTCTGTTGTTGTTGTTTCTGAATTGTCTTTATCTCCCCCTTTTTGACATCAGCAACATGAATTCCAAGAGATTCAGTAACAGAACAAATGAGATTCATCAGAACTGCTTGATTGTCCATAATAGTGACTTGGTTATTTTCAAGAACTTGAAGTCTCGATTGAATATCACTTTGAGATTTCTGAATGTCCTTAAGAATTTCAGAATTGACTTCAATGTTGGAAGTGCTTGTTGTATCTTCAGATTCAGATGCAAAAAGAACATTATCTTCAAGTCTTATAGAAGAAGTTGCCTGTTGAGAATGATATTCAAGTAATAACACTTGAGTAGAAGTACAAACATCTTCATTTTTCTGATCTGGAGCTGAAGTATGATCATCCTGTCCTTCGCCAGTATTCTGTGTACTAACATCTACAAATCCTGACTCCTCCTTAGATTGATCAGATATTGTTGATGTCGCAATTCTAGTTGAAATTGGAAGTACAAACAAAGGAATACTAGGATCATTAGGAATTTCTTCTGGTACTGGTTGAGTAGAAGTTTGTCTTAGCCTTTCACCTCTTCTGTTAATGATCTCTGCAAGCCTTTCTTCCTATTTCTGAGCTTTAACTTCTGTCTTTGCATTGTGATGTGCTAAGTCATGCTTCTCATACATCTTGATAAAAGAATAAGTACCAGTATCCATACCAAGATTTTCAGACCAAGATTCAGGAAAAACCTGATCCCAGAAATCAAACAATGGTGGTTTCCTAATTTTCTCTCCCTCACTATGGAGTTGATCATCCATACCCTCATTCTCACTTTGACTATCTAAAGTCAACACTCTTTCTACCTCTTCTTTTGCCTGGTCAGGAGCCAACCTCTCTGTGTGTGGATCTATGTCCATCTTTTCAAGTGTATCACTCAAATTTGGATAAGTGCTCTCATGACCTACAGAAAAATAGGGGTTAGAAGAAGTTTTTATACCTGAACTCACATGGAGAGAGGGTTCCTCATATGGCATGGGGCTTGAGGTTTTCTCCAAGAAGTGAGCTGCTATAGTCTCTGAACCCTTACAAACATCTACTTTCTTTTTAGAAACTACAGGCTCCAGTATACCACTTTCAGGTTTTACACTAGACTCTGATGTCTTCAGTAATACTTCATTAGGCACCATAGTTAGTATGTCACCGTCTTTAAGTGTTGGTTGCTGAGACACACCCTCAAGGTGGATAGACTCTGAAAGAACAATATTGGTTTGATCTTCAGAAAAATCAATTAAAGTCATTCCTCCCATATCATAGGGTTTCTCACTTGCAATTTCAGTCATCACAGAAGACCTTTTAGCATCATCAATCATAGTTCCTGAGTCATCCAACCTCTGACTAGATGGTTTGTTAAATATAATTGATATGGTTAATATCAGTGTTTAAGTTTTACAGGGAAAAACAGAGTTTAACTTTAAATAGGAAGCAGTCAGAGTTTAGTTAAACTCTGACAGTTGGAAGCTGAACAGAGTTTGCTAAACGCTGACAATGGAAGCTCGACAGAGTTTGTTAAACTCTGTCTGGAGGCAGCGTCTACTGGTCAACAGTGTTTGAAGATTTATTATGGAAGCAATATCTTTGAAGATTGAATAGCTGTCAAAGAGATTGAGTTGACTAAGGAGACGTGTAGCAATCATAATTGATAACATTTGTATAGCTGATTTATAGGCGAATCAATTATCGATTGTATGAAGCTGTATACCTTATAAATACAGTTAGGTTAACCCTAGAAGGGTATCGATCGTGTAATACAATTTTTTCATTGTAACCTAAGCAGCTCTCTGTGATATTTTACATCACTGAGAGAGAAATTAATTCCAAACAGTTTTTAAAGCTTTTAAAGAACTTATTGTTATTCTCTCATACTTAGTTGATTACAAGTGTGTATTCGGCCTAACAATTGGTATCAGAGCTTGATCTGTTAATTTAATACAGTTTAAGATCCACACACACACAACTATAATCAATGGCAGAAATTCCTCCTCCTACATCAGGCTCTAATGTTGAGAAGGCTCAACCTGCAACTGTGAGTCGATATGAAACAATCAGGGTTCCTATTCTTAAGCCAGCAAAATACTCAACCTGGAAGGTGAAAATGGCTATGTTTCTGGAAGCTACAGATCCAGAATATCTTGACAGAATTTATGAAGGCCCTCATAACCCTACAAAATTATTTGTTGTTGCTGCTGGACAGGAAGCTAAATCTATTCCAAAGGAGAAGAAAGATTTGACTCCTGAGGATATTTCATCCATTGGTAAGGATGCAAAGGTTAGACATCTGCTTCATAGTTCATTGGATAATGTTATGTCTAACAAAGTGATCAATTGTAAAACTGCAAAAGAGATTTGGGATGCTCTAGAGGTTAGATGTCAGGGAACTGCTGCAATCAAGAAGAATAGAAGGAACATACTCACACAGGAGTATGAACACTTTGAGGCTAAATCTGAAGAATCAATGACAGAAACCTTTGATAGATTCTGTAAGCTACTCAATGATCTGTCACTGGTTAATAAAGAATATGATCTAGAAGATTCAAATCTCAAGTTTCTTCTTTCTCTACCTGAAAAGTGGGATGTTAAGACAACCACTATTAGAGACAACTATGATCTGGCTGATACTGATATTGATGTGATCTATGGGTTGCTCAAGACTCATGAACTAGAAATGAAATAGAGAAGTAGAAGATCAGGCAGAAAGTCAAAATCTGTTGCTCTAAGAGTTGAAGAAAGACCCTCAAAAAAGTAAGCATCAAGGAAGAAGGCAAAAGGAAAAGCTTTGGTCATTCATTCTGAAAGTGAGTCATCAAACTTTGATGTTGACTCAAATGCAGATGAATCATCTGATTCTGAAGATGATGAGGAAATGATGGAAATGGCTACTTTGATGGTAAAGACTTTCAAGAAGATGGGATTCAAGAACTTCAAGAAAGGAAAGAGATTCTCCAAGAATGATTCAAAGTTTGACAGAAAGAATTTCAGAAAATCTGAGAGAAAGGATACCAAATCTGGGAAAAGAGACAAGTCTGAGATTCAATGCTACAAGTTTATGGAGATGGGTCACTATGCTCCTGAGTGCAAGAAGGGTAAAACTGAGAAGGCACTCTTCACTAAAGGCAGAGATTGGGCAGACACCTCTGACTCAGATGAGGATGTGAACTATGCTCTCATGGCTACTACTGTTGATGAAGCTAAAGATTCTGAAAACAAAGTACCTCTAACTACCTATGCTTATAATACTGATGATATAACTGAATTAAGAATATATCTTAAGGCTTTGCATATCAGTTATATGGATCAGACTTTAGAGAATGAGAGAATCAAAACAGAGAATTCTGAACTCAAAGAGAGAAATAAGGTTGTAGAAGAGAAACTTGCTAACATGCAGCAAGTTCAAAAGGAGAGAGATGATGCTGTCTATCTTGAACAAGAGTTGTTAAGTAAGTATAAACAACTAGAGTTTGAGTTGGAAAAGGCAAATCACATTATTAAAACTTGGACTCACTCGGGAAAAGACACTCAAGAAGTTTTTCAATCTGACACTATAGGTCTAGGTTACTCTGAGAAAGATGAACTTAGGTTTCAAATACAGTCAAGATTAGACCACCTCTTCCACCTAAGAAATTTGGAACATTTGTTAATGGAATAAATGAACCTAGGTTTGAAGGTGGAAAAGAAGCTGTTAAGAAAGAACCAGTAAAAACTAGTGTTAAACAGGTTAATATTGGTTTAATGACAGATAAACAACTTAAGCATAAGCTTAAAGAGTTAAAATCTGTTAAGAAACAGAAAGTGTCTAGAAAGAACAGAAATGGTAAAGTAGGCATTACTCAAGGCAACTATCCAATGCTTGCTACTTTAGCTCCAAGAAAGACATGTCATAACTGTGGTAGCACTAACCATCTTGCTAGTTTTTGCAGGAAGAACAAAGACATTAATTCTTTAACTTCCAAGTCAGAAGTAAAGAAAAATAATGTTAGAACTAGGCCACAGACTTTATGCAAACACTATGGAAGCACTTGGCATTCTATTTATACTTGCAGAAATTATCATGTTATTTATCATAATTACTATGAACTGAAACCTAATCTGAAATGGGTTAGAGTTAATTCTGCAAGTGTAAACTCTGATAAAGTTAGCTTAAACTCTGATAGTGTAAATTCCGCTACTAAAGCTAACAAAATTAAGAAAGCCAAAGGATCCAAGCAAGTCTGGATCCTTAAATCTAATCCTCAGTAATTGTTTGTGATTGCAGGGCATCAGGGAAAGTATCATAGTCGTGGATAGTGGATGTTCAGGACACATGACTGGAAATAAAGCCCTGCTATCAGAGTATGTGGAGAAGGCTGACCCAAAAGTTTCCTATGGAGATGGCAACATAAAACATACTCTGGGATATGGAAATATTAATCTTGGAAGTGTCATCATCACAAATGTAGCTCTGGTTCTAGGACTCAAGCATGATCTGCTATCTGTGAGTCAAATCTGTGACAGAGGTTTTCATGTAGATTTTCAACCTGAATACTGTGAGGTTATCAGCAAAACCACAGGAAAAGTTGTTTTAGTTGGACAAAGGCGCAACAATATCTATGAAGCAAGCTTGTTGATAAACTCTGATGGAAAAACAATGTGCCTGTCAACAAGAATGTCCAATGAAGAGAGTTGGAAGTGGCATAAGAAACTCTCTCATTTGAATCTGAACAACATCAATGAGCTGATAAGAAAGGATCTTGTTAGAGGACTTCCAAAGTCTTTGTTAAATGTTGATGGTCTGTGTGATTCATGTCAAAAGGCCAAACAGAGGAAGACCTCTTTCAAGAGCAAGTCTGAATCTTCAATTGTTGATCCATATCATCTATTACATGTTGATCTTTTTGGACCAGTAAATGTCTTATCAATTGGAAGGAAGAAATATGCTCTAGTCATTGTTGATGAATATACCAGATACACTTGGGTGTATTTTCTAGCAAAGAAGGATGAAACTGCATTAACTCTGATGGAGCATGTAAAGCTACTGGACAAAATATCAAAACACAAAGTCAAAATAATCAGAAGTGATAATGGAACTGAATTTAGAAATGCAACAATGGAAGAATTCTGCAAGAACAGAGGCTTGAAGCAAGAGTTTTCTGCACCTGGTACACCACAGCAAAATGGTGTAGTTGAGAGGAAGAACAGAACCTTGATAGAAACTGCCAGAACTAAGCTTGATAAAGCAAAATTGCAAACCTATTTCTGGGCAGAAGCAGTTCAAACTGCTTGTTTTACTCAAAATGCAACACTGATTAACAAGCATGGAAAAACACCATATGAGATGGTGAGGGAAAAGAAGCCGAACCTGAAATATTTTCATATTTTTGGGTGCAAATGCTTTGTGTTGAAAACTCATCCTGAACAGTTGACCAAATTTGAGTTTAAGGCAGATGAAGGAATTTTTGTTGGCTATCCAGTGTCAACCAAGGCATTCAGAGTTTATAATCTGATAACTAGGGTGATTATGGAATCTATTCATGTTTCATTTGATGACAAGAAAATCACTGGACTTGAAGATGTTGATGAACATGATCAGTTGCATTTCGAAAATGAAGATCTAATCTCTGATGTAATAAACTCTGATGACACTAATCCAACAAACTCTGTTGATGCAAACTATGAACCTCTATTGGTACACAAAGATGAAATAGTACAGTCAGAACAAAGAGGAGAACCAGTTGAGGGGGAGTATGATCATAGTGATGACTCAAATTCTGATAGTGAGTCAACTGAAAATTCTGGATCAAACTCAAACTCTGATAACTCAAACTCTGAAAGTCCAAATTTTGACAGTTCAAACTCTGAGCGATCAAATTCAGGGGGAGCCTCAGAGAATGAAGAAAGGCATCAAGATAATCAGGAGAACCTTGATCAAGGGGGAGGATCAACTGCTGACAGAAGTCATTTACCTACAGCTAGGAAATGGACAAAATCACATACACCTGATTTAATAATTGGAGATCCAGATGCAAAAGTTAGGACAAGAAGTGCTACAACAAATGAATGTCTGTTTCATGCATTTCTGTCTAAATCTGAACCAAAGAAAGTGGAAGAAGCTCTTCAAGATGCTGAATGGATAACAGCAATGCAGGAGGAGTTAAATGAATTTGAGGGAAATGAAGTATGGACCCTTGTACCTAGACCAAAGAATAGATCTGTTGTTGGTACTAGATGGGTTTTCAGAAACAAAACTGATAGTGATGGGGTTGTTACAAGAAACAAGGCCAGACTTGTGGCCAAAGGATATTCACAGCAAGAAGGCATAGACTATGATGAAAATTTTGCTCCAGTTGCAAGGTTGGAGGCAATAAGAATCTTTCTAGCATATGCTTCTCACAAGAAATTCAAGGTTTTTCAGATGGATGTGAAAAGTGCTTTTCTGAATGGAAAACTTGAAGAAGAAGTGTTTGTTGAACAACCACCAGGATTTGTAGATCCCAAGTATCCAGATTATGTCTACAAGCTTGACAAGGCACTCTATGGACTTAAGCAGGCACCAAGAGCATGGTATGAAACTTTGGCTCAATTTCTTTTAGAAAGTGGGTTCCACAGAGGTACAATTGATAAAACCTTGTTCTATTTCAATCTTGGTAGTGATCTGTTATTAGTTCAAATATATGTAGATGACATAATCTTTGGATCTACTAATGATAAACTCTGTAAGAAGTTTACCAAGCTCATGCTGTCCAGGTATCAAATGAGCATGATGGGAGAGCTCAGTTATTTTCAAGGGCTACAGGTGAAGCAAACAGATTATGGAATCTTTATCAATCAGGCAAAATATACCAGAAATCTTCTCAAGAAATTTGGCATGCTTGACTGCTCATCTGCAACAACTCCCATGGCAACAGCAACAAAGTTGGATAGAGACACAGGTTCACCAGTGGATATGACAAACTATAGAGGAATGATTGGGTCTCTTCTTTATCTAACAGCTAGCAGACCTGACATTATGTATGCAACATGTCTTTGTGCAAGATTTCAGGCAGATCCAAGAGAACCACATCTAACAGCTGTGAAGAGAATTTTCAAATATCTTAAGGGAACCATAACTTTAGGTTTGTGGTATCCAAGAGAATCAGACTTCAAGCTTCTTGGTTACTCTGATGCAGACTTTGCAAGCTGTAAGATAGACAGAAAAAGTACTAGTGGAAGTTGTCAATTTCTTGGTGACAGACCTGTTTCTTGGTACAGCAAGAAACAGAAATCAATCTCTACATCTACAGCTGGAGCAGAGTATATTGCTGCTGGTAGCTGTTGTGCACAGATTCTGTGGATGAAGAATCAATTACTGGATTATGGATTGAGGTATAGTAAAATACATATTTACTGTGATAACCAAAGTGCTATTGCTATGACAGGTAATCCAGTACAGCATTCAATGACCAAGCACATCAGCATAAGGTATCATTTTATCAGAGAACATGTAGAGGAAGGGAATTTTGAGCTTCATTTTGTGTCTACAGAACAACAGCTTGCAGATATCTTCACCAAGCCATTGAGTGAAGCTGTATTTACAAGGCTGGTAAATGAACTAGGAATGGTCTCTGGCTTTGACTAGAGATATTAGTTAGACTCAAAACTCTACTTATGTACTGTGTTGCTCATATTTCTGTGGTATGTTAAACTCTGTTATGCAAACTCTGCTCAATGACTGTTAAACTCTGTTAGCATGCTCTTTAAGTCATACACTGTTGACTGTTGAATAAACTTTGAGAAACTCTGATAATGTTTCTTTCTGAACATAAACACCGATGAAGATACATGTATGAAACATTATTCTCAGTAATTAGTCATGAAACCTTCTAAGTTATCTATGATCTAATCTTAAACTGTGCAGAAAATTAACACAGCATGATACTGTTCTATATTTATAGCATCTCTTAGTTCATTTATCCTAAACTCTGAGTCTGTAAATACTGTGTGCATTGCCTCTCATAAATAATTTCTGATGTTGATGAGCTCTAAACTCTGTTAGTTATACACTGTTAAACTAGATTCTGTTATTAGAATAACCCCAAAGTATATATATATATATAGACTGTTAGAACTCCTTTGAGATCATGTTTGTAACTAGGACGACCCAGGAACTTACTGGTATATAGTAAAGGCTAAAATTCTCTAATTTTTGGTGACTAGTCGAAAGCTAGGAAGATCCAAGAACTTATCAAATTGATAAGGGTTAAAATTATAGGATTTTTGGTGACTAGTTTCAATCTCTGATTACTGTAGAAAAAATAAAATAAAATAAAATTTGGGGGTTATAGATTAATTAAATATTACTGTATATAAACTGTTTACTATAGAGTTTAGCATTCATCATATATTTAGTGTTTACTATGAGAGTTTGTGCATCCAGTGTTTACTGATTTATTTTATGGATTTTATGAAATACTAGATGCTCTAAATACTGATTCAGTAAACTCTGCTCTACACACACCCATATTCACAACTGTACAGTGTTTGAAAGGATAACAGTAATTAAGTTGGAGAATTGATAAACACTGTTGGATTTTGTTAAGTACTCTAAGGTAATATTTTGTTTCAGACAAAGCATATACTTGGAGTACACAAAGAGTTTTTGAAATTTACATGTACTACGTGCCAGTTGTTTAATGGTGTCCGACAGTTAAAGCTTATTGGAAATAGGAGAGAGAACAGCAGTAATAATAGGCATTATTACTGCGCGTGTAAATAACTGTTCCACTGTTTATGTGACACGTGTCCCACTCACACACTTAACAAGAAATTGGTTGCATGTTTAATGTCTAAAACGATTGGGTTTTAATTTTCAATTACAGATCTAATCAAAATCATTTCATTATTCACTTTTTCATCTTTACATCCACGAACACACAACATTACACACAATTTCTCTGTTACTTTCACTTTAGCATTTTCACACACACTTTTCCACACACTCTCTTTTCTAACAATCTGTTCTAATGGCAACCAAGAATTTTGTGGCTCAGGGGTTAATTTTTGTTACTAACAACTTTGCCGCAATTCTAAACACTGATAAAGCCCCAGAATCATTTCATTTGATTCAGAACTTCTTAAGAGATTCTGAAATTGGACAAGCTCTTGTCCAACCAGAAAAACTCTCTGCCACACAAATCTCTAGCTTCTGGAGAAACTCTGTTTATGATGATGGTGGAGAGAATGGGACTCCATTTATTGTGTTTACTTAAGAAGATCAAGAGTTTGTAATCACTCCTGCAACTGTTCGTGAGGTTTTGGATTTTGATACTCACACCTCATACTCTGTGGCTGTCGAGAGTCAATTGAAAGAAATGTTATAACAACTGCGGTTTTCTGCTCCTTTGGATAAGCTTGGGAATGTTAAAAGGCCAGGGCTCAGGAAAGAGTGGAGTTTTTTCTTTGACTGCATAACTCGAGCTTTTGGAAAGAAGGTCACCAACTGGGATGCAATTCCTGGTGAAAGTCTTCAAATCGGGTATTCTCTTCTTAATGGGAGTAACTTTGATTTTGGTCGTTTAGTACTGATGAATTTATGTGAAAAACTAGCAGAGTCTAATACAACTGTTTATTTCTCACGTTTCTGTCAATGTTTATTCTCTGCCTGTTTACCTAACATGGTAATTTCTGATGAGGATGTTATACAACCCTTTCAATGCCATAAGAGAATGTTTTCTGATCTAACAAATAAAGATGCTAACAAGGAGAAAGTTCCAGAGTTTACCTATCCACTTGCCCTCAGAAATTTTCTCAACCAACCATAAAAACCACAAGCACCACAACAACCTGAACCAATCCTTGAACCTCCACAGTCACCTCCTCAACCCACAAACACTGAACCTCCTCAAACCATAAACACTGAAGCAATCTCTAAACCTACATCTCCACCAACCATTACTACTCCTTCACAACCACAATCTTCATCACAACCTCAACCTCAACCACAATCCAACCCAAGGAAATCAAAGAAGAGCAGGGCTATAAGGCCATCAAGAAAACACAGGATTGCTGAAGCTTCTAAGCCAAAGAGGGCTAGAAAGAAAAGGGCTAACAAACCTAAATCTCCATCTATACTAGATGATTATGTCTCAGAAGAAGAGAGAACAGAAATGAATCCTCCAGTTAAGAGAAGGAGACTAATTCTTGAAGAATCTGATGAAGATGTGAATATTGAAGCTCCAGAGGATATTTCTAAGGAAATACCTGCTGTTGAGAGAGACAGAGATGGTAATACTGATGTTACAATGGATGAAATTCTTGAGCCATTGTTCCCCTTCTCTAAGAACGTGGACATTCCAATCTCTTCACCTGCTGTTTTCTCTGAAGCAACTGATGTAGTAAATTAAACCACTGTGGTACATGAAGAAACAGTGGCTTCTCACACTGAGTTAATCTCTGATGCTCATCAATCTGTTGAACATGGTGAGGAAATTGATCAACCACCCATGGAGACAATCTCTGAGCCTATTGTGCAACCTGCAGAGGATGTTGTAAAGCCTGTTCCAGAGAATATTGAACCTACTGTTAAAACTGTTGCAAAGGATGTTGTTGAGAATGTTGAAACTGTTGTTGAATCTCTTCCATTTCCTGAATCAACTGATCATGTTGAAGCTGAAATTGAAGTTGAAACTGAAGGGAGTACTGAGTCAAGTTCTTCTCAGAGTTTACCAGTACAGACTGATGCTAAAGTTAAAGATTTTTCTGGCCCTTCAAATCAAGCAGATGCTGAAGAAGAACACTTTGAACAATTTTCAAATGATTGGTATAAAGAAACTAGCATATTTCCTGCTGCAAGAGCAGCTGAATTTGTCAAGAGAACATCCAGAACAATCACAAATCCAGAGATTCTATCTTGTCTCAAGGCTACTGTTGTCCAAGTGAAGACTCTCAATTCCAGATTTGATCATTGTCAAAAGGCTATTTTTGATGTTCGAGGGGAATTGTTAGAGGAGATGATATGCTTAAGCTTGATAGCAAGAACAAGTTTCAATATCTTTCCCAGAATCAAGACACTTTGTCTCACAGGCTGAGCAAAGTTGAAGACAATCAAAATGCTATGTCTTTAAAGATTGATTATATTGCTACCTCTCTGGAGTTAATCCCATCTATTCTCATGCCTGATGATGTCAAAAAGGGGGAGAGAGTTGCTAAAGACAAATGTAAGCAATCTCAAACTCTGATCATAAAGGATAATGTTGGAGATGGAGGAGCAAGTAATAAAGGTAGGAGCAAAACTGAAGAACTTCAAACTCTGAAATCTAGCAAGTCTTCTAAATCACAGTTTGCTGGGATAAACACTGATACTCAAGGTACTTCAAGGACCAAGAGTTTGGTATTATATTCTAATCCACAGACTGATGAGGAGTTGGCTGCTAAGTTGTTTATTTAAAAAAATGAAGAAGGAGCTACTATCGAAGATATTAAAGCTGAAGAAAAGAGTTTACAAGACAACATCTCAAAGCTTTAAAGTCTGGAAAGTTTAAGAAGAAAGAAAAAGTTTCTAGGCCTATTCTTAAAGGCATTATGATCAAGGAAAATGTTGATGCTGATCATAGATCACATTCATCTAAGAAATCAACAGAAGCTGAAGCTAAACTCAAGATGAAAAGCATTGCTATGGAAGGAGAAGATTTGAAGAAGAAAGATACAACCTCTGTTTCTACACAAGTTGTACAAAGAAAGAAAACACAACCTCTGTTGCTACACAAGTTGTGTCTAGACCTCTATCCTCTCAATTAAAATCAGTTTTTGGTAAAGGAACACTTCATGATCCAAATCCTGTATCTGGAGCTTCTATGGATTTTTCTAATGGAAGAGCCTTGTCTGGTAAGGTTGGAAACAATAAGGCTGGTCTAGGCTCACACAGAGACAGAAGGCAATATACTGGTCCCAGAGATCCTTCTTCATTGGCTGTTCCAGGTCGTGATGTCACTCAAGAGAGTTTTGACAGACTGGAATCGGTACAGTTAGTTCATCAAAAGAGTTTAAAGAAAGATTTTCTCTTATACTTTATGGCTGATGGGACAGTATTTAAAATTGGTGAGAATGATATTGGCTTGAAATATTGGGAAGAACTAGAACATGTTTTATATCTTTTCAAGGTGAATAGTCAAAGGACTCAATCAGTTGCAAATGTGCTCAGATAGAAAATGCTCCAGAATTTGGAAATCAGAGGGATGAAGTGCAATAGCAGATATGTTCCTAAGTACAGAGACTGGAATGGAAATCTCATTGAAATGAAGAAGGGTACTGCAAAGCTGAAGACTGATTTGGGAATCACAGTACTTGACTTCAATTCACAGTCAGAGGAAGTGAAGTTTATCAGACTGGGAAATGAGATGAGAAGGAATAAAATCTATGATCTTAGATCTGCTATCTATCAAACTGATGAGAGTGATCCTCAGCTGAGAGAGATCAAGGAAGCTATGAAGATTGAGCTTGAAAATGCAGAGAGAAGATTGCTTATAGATTATCTCAGAACAACACCAGATCTTGAGGAGATTAGAGATTAAAGTCTGTAAGAATTTTTCTTATTTTCTGTAGATTTTTGTTAAGTCAAGTTTAAACTCTGCTTAGTTGAATAAACACTGTGTTTGTATGAAATTGTTCTGACATCATCAATTATTGTTAACTTGTGCATTTTTACTAATGAACAAGTTGGGGGAGATTGTTAAATATAATTGATATGGTTAATATCAGTGTTTAAGTTTTACAGGGAAAAACAGAGTTTAACTTGAAACAAGAAGCAGTCAGAGTTTAGTTAAACTCTGGCAGTTGGAAGCTGAACAGAGTTTGCTATACGCTGACAATGGAAGCTCGACAGAGTTTGTTAAACTCTGTATGGAGGCAGCGTCTACTGGTCAACAGTGTTTGAAGATTTATTATGGAAGCAATATCTTTGAAGATTGGATAGCTGTCAAAGAGATTGAGTTGAGTAAGGAGACGTGTAGCAATCATAATTGATAACATTTGTATAGCTGATTTATAGGCAAATCAATTATCGATTGTATGAAGCTGTATATCTTATAAATACAGTTAGGTTAAACCTAGAAGGGTATCGATCGTGTAATACAATTTTTTCATTGTAACCTAAGCAGTTCTCTGTGATATTTTACATCACTGAGAGAGAAATTAATTCCAAACAGTTTTTAAAGATTTTAAAGAACTTATTGTTATTCTCTCATACTTAGTTCATTATAAGTGTGTATTCGGCCTAACATGGTTCTTGTGTTGCAGTGACTGTGATATGATCTATTCTACTATTCACCACTAGTGCAATAGTATCTTCTGTTGACTGCTTCCCTCTATCAACTACCTCCTCTTGTTCACTTTGAGCTGAAGCATCTTCAACAATGACATCCTTGTCAAATAGATATGCATGAAGTGATTGAAGTGCAACATGCTTAGGAAGTCCAAATTTCTTGTGTAACTCCTTTATGACTGATACATAGAAGTATGTCTTCATTAAATCAAGCCTTTGATGTAACAGTCCATATTCTTCAGGAAATGAAAGTTTAGGAACTCTTTCAATTAAAAAATCTAGAACAGGCCTGGAAAGCTTCACTTTTAGAGAAATAAGTTCCATAGCCAGTCTGTATGTCAATGTAGTTTCCCATGTAGAATTAAGATCCAGATCTCTCTTGCCAGATACTGACATGGATATAGCATTATTTGTAGAGACCTGCATAATGTTAGTTGGACTTGACACTGTGTGTGTAGTTGACAAATGAATCTTTCTCCTTGTTCTCCTAGTATAGTGAGCAACAGATTTGTCTTGAGAAGACTCAAGAGGTGTAGACACAGAAGTGATCTTGGGATGAGATCCTTTTTCAATAGACACAGTCTTTTGAGAGACAGTATCCAGTAACTGTTTTCCCTTTTTAAGAACTACAGCCTTTTGAGAGACTGCAGCCTGGCTGTGACTAGGTGTTCCATCTCTTTGTCCTAGCTTAGAAAGTTGAATTGCAGCCTTCATTTCTGCTCTCTCAGCAAGAGATATATTATCATCATCTTCATTAGAACTACTACTTGAAATAACAAATCTTCTCTTCCTTACAACTGATGTCTTTTGAGAAACACCAGAGGTTGGCTTCTTTGAAACATAGGCTGTGGATCAAAATTTGGTTCTAGAATTATTTCAAAGACTGTAATGTTTTTGGCTACTTGGGTAGACACAGGGGGGTTCTCCTCCAATTGAGATTCCTGAGTCATTTCACCACCAAAGAAAGAAGAATTATAGATAGTAGGAAGATGAGTTCTTAGAATTACCTGAACATGATTTGGATAGTGTAATGCAGGTATTTCATCTAGATTCTTTTCACTGTTCTTCTTTGTAATGTCAGAGAAAATTCTCTTTTGCTGTACATAAGAAGAAACATAATACTCTCTACCAAATCTACCTTCAACATCAGGAATGAAATGGTTAATAAACAGTTGCATGAATCTGTGATAATAAACCATATTCCTATTATGATCTCTTGACCCAAGTTTGATACACATCTGACTTAAGATAATGTGACCAAAATTAATTACTCAGTTATAAAGCAAGGCATATGCAATATGTGATGTAACAGAAGTAATTTGTTGAAAAGAACTACATTTACCAGTAAAACATTTAGCAATTTGATCAAAGAAGAAAGACCATTCTTTCCTAAGAAAAGATCTATTTAACTGGCTCATGTTATCTAGAGGTCCATCATAACCTAATTTAGATAACATAGTTCTCACATCATCATCAGATGGTACATTCTTAAAATTTGTACTAACAGGTAAGCGAAGTACTGAATTAACAACAGATTCAGTAATATCAAATGAGTCTTGTCGTAAGTATAGAACAATCTTACCTGATTGACTCTGAGTAGAATCAATTACCTCAGCATTCTCCCAAGCTTGTGAAACAGCAACTTGATTAATTTGTGGAGATGCTGTCAAGGCATAGCTTAATGGTCCTTTCGCCATAAAGTCCATTATCGGGTGAAAATCAGTTGACACCCCTTCCTTGTTGGTGATAGCTGCAACATGATTGTTCATCATAAAATTAAAGTCACCAAACTTGAAAGCTACTGATTTGGGTAGTCTTCTTTGAGTTGCCATTTTGATCTGAAAAGAACTTAAGAAATCTTTGAAATTGATTAGTGATTTTGAGAACTCGAGAGTGTTTTTGCTTTAGAGAATGAAATTAGAGAAAGCAATTACACGATTAGAGTGTCAAAATAATTATATTTCAAAAATCCTTCAGACCCATTATCCCACGTTGACACGTAGGTTGACAGGTGTCAGTCCCTGAAAAATGCAGTTACCTATGACTTTTGGAAAATAAAATCCAAAAATAATTTCAAGTAAATAAGTCAAGGTAAAATCAAGATAAAAATCAATACTGATCAGCTTCCTTTTCCTGATGTGATCTTTTCATCAGGATAATCACACGATTCAATGTGATTTCTGAATAAAAAGAATTACTAATCCTGATGTGAACACACTCGTATTCCTGATCATTATCATCCTGATTCCAGAGACTAAATGGAGTTTCCACGTGGCATATTCTTTTACCTGTAAAAGAAATAACAAAATCAATTGGTTAAATTCATTCAATATTTCTTGAAAATACAAGAAATACAGTCACACATAATTATGACTGAATGCATTGATATCTCCCAAATGACTGTTCAGCTTCCCACGTCTTTCTATAAAAGAAATCGACGCCTTATGCCATTCTCCAAACCCTTCTCATTCTTTTCTCTTTCAATAATGACTTCCAACCCAAATCTTCATATGAACCCTAGCATTTGGTTCATTACCACTGAGAAGTTCTTTACTCTTGATGATCAGGAACAAGTGAACTATCTCTTAGAAGAGATAACTTTTCTCATCAAGTCAGATATGGTTGATCTTAACCTAGATGGTTTCCATGAATCTCCTCTAAAACATCTACCAGTTGGATACAATCCTCCTCTAATCTCTTCACACCTTGAGGATGAAGAATTTGGTGAAGAGTCTGAGGTTGATCTTGATGGAGATGCTATTCATCTTCTTCAATAAGCATGAAGATGAGTCAGCTGCTTTCATTCAAGTCGCCCAGACAAGGAATTCATTCTTGAGATGCTCCTTGTCCTGAAGTCGATCGTTGAGAATTGAAGTAGCAACAACTTTAGACAAGAACAGAATTATCAGTAGTAGTTAGACAAAAGAAGAATTGTATTTCATTTTCATGTATGTAATGCTTTTGATTAATGAAGATACAAGTTTTCTTAATATCTACTTGTCTATCGTTGTTTATTGACTCACATGAATAATGATTTAAATTATCAGTATACATGTAATAACACTTGCTAACATAGACTTAACAAAACTCAGAATTGAACCACTAAATAACATGAACTTCTGAATTTGAAACAATAAGACACACAAATTTCACAATCCTGATACTGACGATACAATCCTGATGTCAATACTGATGATGTCAGCATACTGATAGCAATCCTGATGTTTATTAACAAGTCTATCATATTGTAATTTATCAAAGTAAAGTGTTACAGCTTAAGAATTTAACAATCAAGTATAGATCCTGACACAATATCAAGTCTATAAGCTGAAACAACATACCTTGCTACTTTTGCAGATGTTAAAGATCTAAAAATTTAACATTCCTAACTCACTAACCAATCTAATGAATGTGGCCTCATCAAGTGGTTTAGTTAGAATATCTGCAAGCTGTTTGTCAGTAGGAACAAAATGGAGTTCCACAGTACCATTTTCAATATGTTCTCTAATAAAATGATACCTGACATCAATGTGCTTAGCCCTTGAGTGTTGAACTGGATTTTCTGCAATTTTGATAGCACTAGTATTATCACAAAACATAGGAATATTACTAAGTGTCATACAATAATCCATCAACTGATTTCTTATCCAAAGGAGTTGAGCACAACAACTGCCTGCTGCAATGTATTCAACTTTTGCAGTTGAGGTTGAAACTGATTGCTGCTTCTTGCTTGCCCAAGAAATCAATCTGTTTCCCAAGAATTGACATGTACCTGTAGTGCTTTTCCTGTCTATTTTACACCCTGCATAATCAGAGTCTGAATAGCCAATTATGGAGAAATCAGATTCTCTTGGATACCACAAACCAAGATTTGGAGTTCCCTTGAGATATCTAAAAATTCTCTTCACAGCAATTAAATGAAATTCCTTAGGATCACTTTGGAATCTAGCATATAAACAGGTAGAGAACATTATATCTTGTCTACTTACAGTTAGATATAATAGTGAACCTATCATGCCTCTATAGCTAGTGTTGTCAACACTCTTTCCCTTAGGATCAGAGTCTAGCTTAGTGGTTGTTGCCGTGGGTGTCTTTGCAATTGCACAATTTTGAAAGTCAAACCTTTTTAAAAGATTTTTGATATACTTTGACTGATTAATGAAAATACCAATCTCAGTCTGTTTGACTTGCAAGCCTAAAAAATAATTTAGTTCACCCATCATGCTCATCTGATATTTAGACTGCATAAGCTTGCTAAACTTAACACATAACTTTTCATTAGTAGAACCAAATATAATATCATCAACATAAACTTGAACTAAAAGCAAATCTCCTTTTATCTTTCTAAAGAATAGAGTTTTGTCAATTGTACCTCTTGTGAAGCCATTTTCAAGAAGAAATTTAGACAAAGTCTCATACCATGCTCTTGGTGCCTGCTTCAGTCCATAGAGTGCCTTGTCAAGTTTGTAGACATGATTTGGAAACTTTGGATCAACAAAACCAGGTGGTTGTTCCACATACACTTCCTCATCAAGCTTGCCATTTAGAAAAGCACTCTTTACATCCATCTGGTATACCTTGAATTTTGAATGAGCTACAAATGCAAGAAACATTCTGATTGCTTCCAATCTTGCTACCGGTGCAAAGGTTTCATCATAGTCAATTCCTTCTTCCTGAAAATAACCCTTGGCTATCAGTCTTGCTTTGTTTCTTACAATCATACCAGATTCATCTAGCTTGTTTCTGAAACCCATTTAGCACCAACAATAGATCTATCTTTAGGTCTTGGTACCAGTTTCCAAACTTTGTTCCTCTCAAACTCATTCAATTCTTCCTGCATTGCTATTACCCAATCAGGATCCTGTAAGGCTTCTTCAACCTTCTTAGGTTCATTCTTTGAGAGAAAACAACTGTACAAGCATTCATTTTGAATTGAACTTCTAGTTCGAACACCACTATTTGGATCACCAATAATCAAATCCTCAGTATGATCCCTTGTCCATTTTCTAGAAGGTGGTAGGTTGTTCCTGCTAGACTCTCCCCCTAAGTTAGTGGTATTTCTTGTAGAAGTACTTTCTCTGCCTTCAAAAGCTCCCCCTTGATCAGTAGAATCAGTGGATTCAATACCGCTGCTAGTTTCTGATCTTTCTTCATTAGACTCTGAAGGATCAGTTCCTGATGAAGTAGACTCTGAATGACCAGTCTGATCTTGACCAGTCCTGTGTTCTCCTTGATTGAATTGCTCCCCCTCAACAGTAGCATTCCTGTGAGAAGCAATAGAGATTTCCTCTGGAGAACCATCATCATCGCTGGAGGAAATCTCAAAATACTTAAAATTTTCAAATTCCAAATTGTCATGACTTTCATCAGTTTGCAAAATTCCAAACTTCTTATCATCAAATGCAACGTGAATTGATTCCATAACAATGTGAGTTCTGAGATTGTATACTTTGAAGGCCTTTGATGCTGAATATCCTAGAAAGATTGCTTCATCTGATTTGGCTTCAAATTTTCCAAGTTGTTCTGGATGAACTTTCAGGACATAGCATTTGCATCCAAAGATGTGAAAATATTTCACACTTGGTTTCTTTCCTTTGATCATCTCATAGGGAGTCTTGCCATGAGCATTTACCAAGGTACAGTTTTGAGTGAAACATGCAGTGTTGATAGCTTCTGCCCAGAAATAGGTTGGAAGCTTTGCATCTGCAAGCATGGTTCTTGCTGCCTCTATGAGAGTTCTGTTCTTTCTTTCTACTACACCATTTTCCTAAGGTGTTCCAGGTGCAGAGAACTATTGAGTAATTCCACTGTCTGCACAATACTCCTCCATTGTAGAATTCTTGAATTCTGTACCATTGTCACTTCTGAGCACTTTGACCTTGTACTCAGAGCTATTTTGAATATTCTTGACAAGTTCAATGATTTGCTGAGGAGCTTCATCTTTGTTGTGTAGAAAGAATACCCATGTGAACCTTGTGTAGTCATCCATTATAACTAGAGCATATCTTTTCTTATTGATAGACATAATGTTTACTCGACCAAATAAATCAAGATGCAGCATGTGAAATGGTTCAGTAATTGAATTTTCTGTCATGCTCTTGAAAGTGGTTCTTCTTTGTTTACCAAGCTGACAAGCATCACAAAGTCCATCTTGCACATAGTTTGCCTGAGGTAGGCCTCTCACCAGATGATGCTTAACAAGTTGATTAATCTTCTTGAAATTAAGATGTGAGAGCTTCTTATGCCAGTTCCAGCTTTCATCATTGGATGCCTTGCTGTAAAGACATCTGACAGTTCCTTTAGATGTGTCACTCAAGCTGGCTTCATATATGTTACCATGTCTCTGATCAGTCAGTACAATGTCTCCATTCTTCATATTCAAGATTTTGCATCCCTTACTGTCAAAGATTGATTGGTAACCCTTATCACCCAGTTGACTTATGCTTAAAAGTGTGTGTTTCAAGCCTTCAACCAGTGCTACATTTTCTATGATGACATTCCCCAAAATAATTGAGCCATATCCCAGAGTTTCTCTTTTGTTACCATCTCCAAAGGATATTACTGGGCCAGCTTTCCTCTCAAACTTTGTAAGCAGGGACTTCTTTCCAGTCATATGTCCAGAGCATCCACTGTCCAAGATAATTGAATGCTTCTTTCCAATTCACTGCAAACAAAAAGTAGCTAGTTAGAATTTTTTAGGACCCAACTTTAATTGGATCCTTTCTTACTAACTTTTGAACCAACAGGCTTTGAAGATTTTGCTTTTGATTTACTTGTTGCAGAGTCAACCTTAGACTTAGATTTCACAAACTATTTGTGACTAGGAGTTTCAGATTTCAGAGAATAATAGTCATAATATAGTTCATGATATTCCTTACACATATAAATGGAATGAAGTAAACTACCACAATGATAACAGGGTTCTTGTGGTTGGTATTGAATTCTCTGAGTCTTGTGGAATCTGGACTCAGTTTTCCAAGAAGGTTTTTGATTGCAGTCTAGTGCTAAATGATTATGATTTCCACATTTATAGCATTTCTTCCTAGGTGCATCAGGTACATTCTTGTAATTATTCTCTTTGTTAATACCTTCTTTTCCATTCCTATTTCTTCTGATCTTGCTAGACTCTGAAATACTTTCTAGTCTCTGTTTCAACTGAGACTTAGACAGAAAACCTATGTTGACATTCTTAGGTTTTTCTAACACTCTTTCATCTGAATTGCTATTGTTAATTCTTTTGTGCACAACTGGGGTACCTTTAGAATCAACAAATTTAACATGTTTAGGTTCAGAAACTATCTTCTTACCTTTAGACTTAGATGTGCTAGCTTCAGTTTTACTATCATCATTGACAATAGCTACTGTATCTCCTTGCCTAGCCTTATCAAAACCTAAACCATTAACTTTACCCAGAATTTGATTTTCAATGATTTCTTGAGTCTTTTTACCAGAATTGTTAATGGTTTTAATCACATCTCTCTCTTCCTCTAGTTCTTTTCTGACATAGTCATAAGCCTCAAGAATAACTCCATAATCATGCTTAGCTTTATCAGAACTTAACTTATATTCTTCCATTTGAATTAACTCAGATTCAAGAAAATTATTTCTACTAACTAATTCATCATTCTTAGCCTTGAGTTCATCTTTTTCACTAGCAAGAATTTTGAAATTAGTCATAAAATTCTTAAACTCAACATGAATAGATCTAATATCATCAGAATCTAAGCTATCAAACGAATCAAGAGAGTAAAGTGATACCTTAACAGAAGATGAAGAAGTTTTCCTTGGAGATCCAGGCATGTCTGAAGCACTTGCCATCAATGCAATGTTGTCATAAGCCAATTCATCTTCAGAATCACTGGAGTCTTCCCAATCCTTCTGTGTGACCATGAGTGCATTACCCTTCCCTGAATTCCTAGGCTTCTTGCACTCACTAGCAAAGTGTCCAAGCTCACTGCAGTTAAAGCACTTGATCTTGGCTTTATCAAGCTTGATAATTGTACTCTTGCCTTTGTCATTCTTCTTCTCCTCTTTCTTCTGAAAAGAGCCTTTGCTAAATCTTTTCCTGTTGAATCTTCCTTTCTTGAAAGCTTTAGCAAACATAGCAAAGAGTTCTTGCATCTCTGATTCAGAATCATTATCTTCAGAGTCTATATCTGTAGTCTCTGACTCAGAACTTTCTTTGCTTTTCTTCTTCCTCAAGTCTCTTTCAGTAGATTCAGACTTTTCTTCTGGAAGCTTCTTTGATTCAGATTGAGCAGTGAGTGCAACAGTTTTCATCTTTCCTTCATTCCTGCTATTTTTCTGCTGCCTTTCAAGTTCATAAGCTCTCAATTTTCCATAAACTGCTTCTAATGATATCTCATCAAGATCATTAGCTTCCTCAATTGCAGATATCTTCTCATTGTAGAAATCAGGAAGAGCTTTCATTAACTTAGTATTCATATCCTCCAAGTCATAATATTTACCATGCATGGCCATCTCGTTGATGAGTTTAGTAAACCTATCAAAGGTGTCAGTAAGTGACTCACCAGACTTGGATTCTAAGTACTCATACTGTTGTATGAGAAGCGTCCTCATATTCTTCTTGACAGGTTTCGTTCCTTCACAGTGAACCTTTAGATTGTCCCATATCTCCTTAGCAGTTTTACAAGAGAGAACATAGTTAGTGAGAACAGAATCAAGATTATTGAATAGTATATTTCTCACTTTAGCATCCTTAAGAACGTTCTCCTTTTCCTTATCTATCCATTCAGATTTAGGCTTCTCTGCTGTATGTTCTGGAACAACTTTTCCTTCGACAGTTGCTTGAGGAACAAGCCTTGTTGGAACAAAAGGCCCATCTCTGATTCTGTCAAGATAATCAGGATCTGTTGCTTCCAGGTGATGCAACATCTTCACTTCCCATGGAGTATATTCGTTTCTCTTGAGCATAGGGATCTTAGTATTACCATCCTTGTAACCAGACATGATTGCAGATCTTTATGATTATTCGAAATCAACCTGCTCTGATACCAATTTTTAACTCGAATAACTTGTAGAAGGGGGGGTTGAATACAAGTTATATAATCGTGTCTGATTTTTGCTTGATTATATGAACAAGAATAAACGAATGAATCAAACTTTGTTTGTATGAAAATAATCAAATACAAACTCTACCAAAGGTGTATAATACCTTTAGCAGCTGCTGACAATACAAATCTCTCTCTCTGTTTGTTTCGAACTCTAGAATACAAATCTTACGAACTCACTCTTTTTTTACAATGATATAGAGAGAGTATTTGTAATGCTACCTATCAACTAATAACAGAATTATAATCTATCTATGACAATGTTCTGCCGTCCAGTTGACAGTTTCCATCAATAGAGAATTTGTTTCCTTCACGATATCTTCTTGCTTGTTTTCCAAAACAAAGATCCTGTTTTATAGCACTTGCCAGTTTCTGTAGCATCCATAATGACATCATCAGTAACACGACTGATATCAGGATTTCCCATTGCATCAGGATCTGATCATCCCATCAGTATTTGATCAGGATCTGACTTACTATATCAGGATCTGCTCCTCTGTTCTTGACATGTAGTCCCCAACACACTGTTCCTGACATGTAGTCTCTGACGCACTGTTCCTGACTAAACTCTACAGATTACTGTTTAACACATATATCCTATACAAAGTGCTAAATCCTTTATAAGATCAGGATATACAAGAAGTATTATCAAAATTCTATTCTTAACATCACAACTTATGAATTATTCCTAACAGGTCAGAGAAAGAAGTTTGATCAGTTATTGAGCGAAAAGTCGGACACACACGTGCTAAACCATCACATCAGTGATTCCATTGACGGTTCTTCAATTCGAGATCTCTCGAATGTAAAGCTTGGGAAACTTCCCCCACATTTGAGGTATGTACTTTTGAATAATGAGCTAGTGATTTTTGAAGAGGGGCATGATAACGTGTTGCGAAGGTGGAAAGCCGATGATAAGGAAGAAGAAAGTTTTGTTCAGCCGTTCGAGTCGGAAAAGCACCTTAGAGGTGTGAAGAAGAAAAAGAAGAAGATTAGGCTGTTGGGTAGTAAAATCAGGTTGAAGTCTGACGGGAGAGATTTGTGGAAAGCAAGCAAACAAGATGTCAATGTTCATATCAATGGTCTTTCGATTGAGGACGGTTCAGTTATTCTTTTGAAACCGCCATGAGTTGAGGAAGTAACGTCAAGCTATTGACGTTAAACAAGCGCTTCGTGGGAGACAACCCACATGTTTCAACAGTTAGGTATGTTTTCTACTATCCTTTGTATTTACTTCCATTCAATGCGGACATTGAACAATTTATGTTTGGGGGATTAGTAGTTGTTGTATTATGTGTTCATATAGGATTTCATGCCTTGCATATTAGTAGTAAATTATGCATTTATGTTCGTGTTATCTACGTTGTTTCATATAGGACATTCTGTCTTTATTTTTTTTGTATACCATGTGAGTTCATATTAGTTGCATTTGCATAGCATGCATATTTCATGATTCCTTAGAATGAGCTAATTCTGATTGGTAGGTAGGTGTCTAATTGAGTGTGGTAATGATGAATAAAGGGTTGACTTATAGTTTCTATGAAATTGACTTATGTGTTTCGGAAACAAAACTAATTACACAGTCTCATTGGGTGCTTTTGGGCTAGGTTAGGGTCATGCTTGTTTGGATGCTTTGAGATTTAATCACTTGTTTATATTTAGAATTTTCGTTATTCCCTTGATAGCGTAGTAGCACTAAAGTCTAAGTTTGGGGGAAAACAGGGATTTCATGCTAGTTGTTGGCTAGGTGTCAAATGGCTAGTAGCCAGCTCATATTTATATGAGTAGTCTAGGGTTGGAAATGAGAAAGGCTCATTCCAGATCGCAAAAAAAAAAAGAAGAAAAAAAAGAGAGGAAAAAAACAGAAAAAAAATAGAAAAAGAAAAGAAAAAAAGAGTCAATAGTTAAATTGTTTATATGCAAAATTAACCAGGGTGAGCTCTTTAATACTCGAGCTATTAAGTTCGCGGGGACTTTGTGCCTAGTGACCTAAGGTTTTTTTTAGTCTGGGATCCACTAACCCAAAGCTCGCTACATGGGTATTATTGTATAAGCCTTTTGGGGTCTCATCCATTGCATGGTTAAATAAGCATGATTGTATATATGTGTCGTAGTAGTTAATAATAAAGCATGAATTTCTGTCTACCTTGGATAAGGATGGAGGTGTTCCTAGGTTATGAAGTGTCTACAGTCTATTCTATTTATAAACCTGTGATTGTCATGGCGAAGGATATGTATGATTTTTGACCTATTTTTGGGAGTATTTCTGATGAGTATTGCACACACGCACGTTTCTGTCATGTACTGTTAGTATACAGGGACTTAGTCGAGCTCTACGTGGATTTATTCGCATTCTGTGAGATATTTGCTTGTTAGTTGGTTTTGGTGAGTTTGAAGGGGATCTTTGCATTTTTCATATTAGTTGCATTCATGCATTGCATTGCATTAGGTTAAATAGATTTTGTGGGTACATTCGCTATAGGCCCTCACGAGACCTTACTCGTCCACTAGGGCTGCCTAGGGGTTTAAAAGGCTTGTTGCATATGCCAAATGCAACCGTGATCACCTACGGAAGTGGTACTAGTTAGTTAGTGTAGTTGTTTATGCTTGAGGACAAGCATCGGTTTAAGTTTGGGGGTGTGATAAGTGGATTTTATATCCACTTGGAGCATTCCATATCGGCTTAAATTGATTCACTTGGGCTCAAGTTTGTTGTATTTTTTATGTGTTCTGTGTAGATGTGCAGGATTGTAATTATCGGTTGGGATGTGTATTCTTCGTTGATCTTGGAGTTTAAATTGAGTTTGGAATGAAGAATGGAGTAGATTCCTGTGATAGTATGAAGATTTTAAGTCTATGGAATGGAAGAACGGCAATTTACGCAAAAGGAATGAGACGAAACGGAGCGAAAACGAAGAAACGAGCAACAAAACACCCCGGCAGAATGGACTTGAGGCCACGGCCTCAGATCCCAGGATGCAGCCTCGGGAGTAATCTGCCAGCTCGAAAAATACTCCTAAAAAGTCTAGAAATTCTTTTCTGTTTCGAATTAAATTGTATTTTTAGGCTATTTCTTGTTGGACAAGACTTCTAGGGCCTATTTAAACACATTATATCATTGTAAAATCATATAATTACATAGAATATCATAGATTGCAAGGGAGAAAAGAAGAGAAGGATTCAACGCTCGTGAAAAGCAACGGATCTCAATCGACTTCATCTTTTGTATTCTTTTCTTAGGCGCTATTTGGATCTAGATTTGTTTTCTAAACTCTTGTTTATTAATATAATACGTTTTTTTCTTTCACATCTTGTTTATTATCAAGTCTTCATCAAATCCCATAACGATGAACGGTTCAATTGTGAGCTAATCGTTGTCATGGGATTCTAACAGACTTATTTATGGAACTTAGTATCTTGATGCTTTAAAGATCTTTGTGTGGTGTGTAATTGATATCCTCGTATGGTTAATCTTAATGCTTTTAGATGCGTTGCTAACATCTAAATTGAATTGTTAATCTCTTGTGAAGTGAAAGTGGATCTTGAGATTTAGAACTTGCCATGCTAGCATAGGTTCGTAATTGTTTATCAATATGATTCGTAATATGAGATGAAAATACTTATATTGCCCTGTGTGATCTTTGTGGATAACTTGTGCTTCAACCGTTATGTTTTCAAATTCTATAGACATATAGGGTCTAAGCATAATTGGTGTCTATTCATCTTATATCTCTTTTGTGGATGTATGTTTAGTTTGGTATACGTATGCTGACAGGTAGCATGTACTTGTTTCATGTTATCCGATCAGATATCAAAACCATCGCATATAGAGATTAAAGGCGTCAGATCTAAGGGAAGTATTTAATGAAGTTAGGATCCCATGTTTATTCTCATATTAGAAATTCGATTTCAATTTCATTAGTTACTTTAATTCTTAGTTTAATATTTGCATCCTAGTTTAATTTAGATAATCAATCCCAAATTTGTTATTTTTCTTAGCAGTGAATTAAAACCATACATTGTTGCATAAGTACATCTACTGAATTAAAACCTATACCAGATCTCTGCGGAACGAACTCGATTTTATCTATATTACTTGTGACCACGTATACTTGCGTGATTTTGTGTAAACAATAGATATATATATATATATATATATATATATATATATATATATATATATATATATATATATATATATATATATATATATATATATTCCAAAAAAGTGGTCGAAAATGACATCTGAAACCCGGAACTTGCAATCAGAAATTTATAGCATCGAAGTTGCAAATGAGGTTGCAAAAATTGCAACTGAGGAAGGTAGTATTTTTGGAATATTGAAAACATAAAATTATAATGAGGTAGTATTTTTGAAAAAATGATTTTATAGAAGTGAAATGATAGTTGGATGGTAGTAAAATTGGAAAGAATTGTTAAAATCTTATGTATTTCTGTAAATATCCCTAAAAAACTATTAAACTAATTGCTAATAAAATTTAAAATAATTGGGTTTTGATAGAAATAATAATATTTTATATTTTTAAAATAACATTTACCGAATAAGGATCACAAGCATATTTTTGAAATATTTTTAGGGGTTGTACTTATTAAGATATGAATTTTTACAAGAAATAGATTCTAAAATGAGAATTACCTTATAAAATCATTTAAAAATCTTTAACACCCCAAAATAAATAAATTTTTTCATTTTTATAACCAAGAGTATAAAATTAAAAACACATACATATAACTTTCATATTTTTGTGCTCGTTAAATATTTAACTAGAGATTTTACAAGTTAAATCATTTTAAAGGAAAATCGTACTTTAAAAAGCATAATAAATCGTTGGTGCCAAACTAAAATTAACTTATATATTTAAAAAGTCTATAAATATAAAAGACACATCATAAAGAATATTTCATTATTTTAGATATGCTAAAAATAAAACAGTAAAACAAAATTCTTTTAAAATTAACTAAAAATCTATAAAAACATTTTATTCACATAGACACCACAAATACTTCACATAACCACAATTACAAGTCATCACTACACACAAGCAATATTATATCTTTAATCAAGATACAACCTCTTAATATATAAATAAACAAAATAGATCGATTGCTCACATCATTAAACATTAAAATATTATAGAAATATATTGATTTGTTACATTCATGGGCCAGGGTATAGAGGGCTTTGAATCTCAGGTCTGGGTCATTCACTTGGCAATGAAGCTAGCGTTTGTAAACATGGTCCCTTTACATAGAATGCGACAATGCTGAGGCGTTTGAAATGCTTATGGAGCAAGATGAAGAAGAATTGGAGGAAGAAGGCCTCACTTTGGAAGTGTTAGGTCCAATAAGATTGTAGAAGGGGGGTTGAATATAATCTATATCTTTTATCGAAATTTGTCCTTAAAATTTAAATTCAATTTAGACAAATTTGTGCGGAATCAAATGAAACAAAATTCAAGTTAAATATAACGATATATTAAACTTGAGGGTTGTTACAAAATCAGTACAGATTAATATCAAGTTAATAAAAACAATTTAGAAAATTTGACATAAACTTTTCTTAATTTGTTAATAAAAATCGAGATATAGATTAGGAGTAAAAACTCGATAATAGTACAAGAACGATAAATAAACAAGTTCCAGCGGATACAATATTACAAACAAGGATCTTGAGTATTTATGGTGAATTAAATGATCTAGCAGTTCTTGATATAAATGAGAGAGGGAGAGAGAGAGAGAGTCTGATGGGTTTCTTGATTTTGGATGTAATGTTTCTGTGTGTGTCTGTTGAGCTGCCTGCCTCTGATCTTTATATAAAAAAGCTACTGTCTCTTTTCTGACTTCATAATACTATTAAGACATGCAGCAAGACATAGCTTATGTCTTAATAGTTTCTTTTCTTCAACAAGACATTCGGTAAGACATCCGGAAAGATATACAGCTCATGTCTTAATGGCTTCCTTTCTTTATTAAGACATTCGGTAAGACATAAGAATTATGTCTTATCTGCTTTGTTTCAATAAGACATTCGGTAAGACACTTGAATTCATTGCAAATGTTAGCCTCTTGAATTCCTCATACGTCCTTTCTTCTTCTTTCCGTATTCTAGCTAGCCTGTGATTTAGTACAAACTAATTATAACGCAACCAATTCTGAGATCACTAATTTGAAGGGAGATCCTGAAACAAAGAGAAGAGAATTTGTTGCGGGGGGAGAAAATAGTGGCTCAATATGTAACACCATCACGAAAGTGTGGAATATGACATGGGGCAGCCTGCTCTCTTTTTTCAGAAAAACAAATAGTGATGATCATAAACAGAAAGAAAATTAGGAAGAAGAATGAGTATCAATCCGAGCAAATGAGAAAAGAATAATGATATTGTTTGCCATACTCTTTCGTCCTAGGAAAGGCATTATCCTAATTGGAATAAATGATAAACTGAAAATGGTGTTGCTCAATGTAGCTTGGTTCACAGATAGGACAGAACAGTTTTCTTAATCGCATATTCAAGTGATACATTCGTGTTAATTTTCTCGAGTAGTCTCGTAAAATAAATTGTGTACCTGTTCCGATTTCACACAAGATTATCGAATCCGAAAATGTGGTTTTTAATTATCAAACTGGGAAGTTCTGTCTGTACAATGAGTGAACCTAAATTGACCAGCATATTCGGAGTGGTATGCACGTCTGTATCTCCACTCCCATCCTATATAGTAGACCATCGTGATATTACAGAAATACAATATGTTGTACGCAAAGTATAACAAGCTCAAAGAAGATCCCTCACAACAAAGGAGTTGTGAGATTTATTCTGTCTATGCTACTAGAAACAGGGCTCCTACATTCATGGCTGAATACGCCCTGAGCAATTGTACAGGTAGGGATGACAAAAAAAACCGATCCGACGGATACTCGATCCAATTCGACCCGATTGGATCTTACCGAACCCGATTTTTTGGATTTGGATTTGGATTTGATTTTTAAACCCGAAAAAGTTTGGATTTGGATTTGGATATTAGCTAAATCCAACCCGATCCAAACCCGAAATCCAAAACCCGATCCAAACCCGAACAAAACCCGAAACCCAAAAAAAACCCGATATATATATATATATACATATATATTATAATTTATATATATATATATATATATATATATATATATATATATTATAATTTATTCCTTATATATATATATTATAATTTATTTGCAATTGTAATTTTAATTTTTATGAAATTTAGCTTAAAAAAAATATTACTACTTATTTACAAGAATTTAATTGGATTTTGGATTAAAGATTCGGGTTTGGATTTGGATATCACAAATATCCAACCCGATCCAACCCGTTGCCATCCCTATGTACAGGGCCGGTGGAAGTAACCACCCCCTTTTGTAATCTTGTGGAAATTCTGGACATAGACAATGGTCTTGGACCACACCTTCCTTCTTTTAATATCCTCCCCAACTTTGGCGTGGGTGAAGTCGAGCAAGCATCTTCGCATTTTACGAAGGAGGAGAGGGCCATGGAGGAGGAGAGGGCGATGGATACCATGATGATGGACCGTTTAAGTAGCCGGTTGTTAGTTTTTTAAATTATTACATGTAAATTAAGTTTGCTATATTTTGGAAAACTCGCGGTTTAATGTATGTAGTTGATTTTCATGGATTATGCTATTTGGTTAATTAAATGTGTTTATTTGTTGGTACTGGATTGGTGGTGATGTTGGTTTTATCTTGTTCTTGGATTGGTTTTATTTTGTTTTTGGATTGGATTGTTATTGTGGGAACAGGGGAACCAGAACTGCAGACCAAAAAAAAAATTGCAGACTAAAACCGACCGTTTCAACCGACCGAAGTATCAAAACCGACCGTTTTTGACCATTTACTCCTAGTAAAACCAACCACATTCATACTACATTGGTC
Organism: Saposhnikovia divaricata; assembly: GCA_036435485.1. Classification (NCBI taxonomy): domain Eukaryota; kingdom Viridiplantae; phylum Streptophyta; class Magnoliopsida; order Apiales; family Apiaceae; genus Saposhnikovia; species Saposhnikovia divaricata. Next base: position 23,361,473 of record CM071600.1, read on the forward strand.
GGTTTTATTTGGTCGGTTTCCAAAAAGGCAAAAAAATCCAGTAAAAGCTTCTGGAATAAATCCGACCGTAATGGTCGGTTAGTTATAAATCCGACTGTGATGGTCGGTTATAAAACCGACCAATAAAACCGACCGTTAGTAATAAAAATAAAAATTTAATAATAAAAATAAAAAATAATTAGCAATAAAATTTCATGCTGTGCCACGTGTCGTGGGACCCGGTCGGTTATAAAACCGACCCATAAAACCGACCGTTAATTATAAAAATAAAAAATAATTAACAATAATAAATCCGACCAATAAAACCGACCGTTTTGCCACAGATGTTGGACCGACACGTCAGCTGGGTCCCACGACACGTGGCGCAGAGGCATTTGGTGGGCAACGGCAGTCAAAGGTTAAAACCGACCGTTTTACCACAAAACCGACTAGGCTAAAATTGACCAATTAAAACCGACCGTGAACATTAAAACCGACCGTTCGTGGGTTAAAATACCGTTGAAACGGTCGGAAATGTTTATGTTTCTTGTAGTGTCTCCAGTATCTTCAATGTGTCTCAAATGCATCACTCTTCTCCTATTAGTTTTCCTCTCTCAAACAAAGTTCACTTGACACATTCCATGAGCATGTTGTCTTTCCGTATGAGATGATAGTTCCTTTGACTAACTTGGATATTCACCCACCTGTTGAGCCCAGCGTCCCTTGGTTTGTCAACCATAATAAGGGTATTTCTATTAATGAACCATCTCCTTGTCCGACATCTCCAATAGGGGTAGTTACTTGTGACACTACTGAAAAAAGAAAAGGCATCATGGTGGAGAATGAAAGCTTGCTCTCACACGGGGTTGGTTTGCATAAGTTGCCTATGGCAGGAGCTTCTACCTCCTCTCTTGTTCTGGGTGAACCATCTCAGTTATGTAGTAAACGTTTCCAGAAGGAGTTTGTTGATGCTATTTTATTAGACTAGTCTGTAGTGTTTAGCCCTCTAATCTTTAGCAGTGGTTTTATGTAACTATTTTAACTAGAAAAATAGTTAAAGTAGTTATAATTAATTTATTAATTATAAACTAGTAAGGAATGTGTCATTTTAATTGTATCAAGTTGGGATCCCGTGCTATAACAGAATGGGCTGCTGACTAATGGCTGTGTGACACGTGGAGATAGTAAGGCTAATTATGCCATTGGATAAGAGGGAATTAGTTAGATCTGAGCTAGCTTATTTTTCTCTGTATTATTTTTTCTTGTGCTTTACTCTTTCTTGTACTGCACTTTACCCTTATTCAGTAATCCTTTTCCAAATTATTGTTCTTGTTCTTCATTTCATTTACTGCAATTTCCGTTTTACTTGAGTATTGGTTACAAATTGGTATCAGAGCAGTACATCCTTGGCGTAATACATGATGGCGGATGGAACTCGGATTAAAACCTTGGATGAAAGACTAGGCGTTTTGGAGAGTAAATTCACTGAGTTCACTCGAGAGATGGGCAATGAGAAGAACGATCGAACCCAACAGTTGGGTGAGATTAACAAGCAGTTGGAGGATATGGGTTTACAAGTCAATAAGATGGGAGCCAATTTTGAGGAGATTAAGGTGTTTATGATGCAGATGCAAAAGAGAGGCAATGGTGGTACAGATCTAAGCAAGAGTGGAGAAATTGCAAAAGAGGGTAACCTGAGTTTAACACACACAGAAGATGGCCTTAACCTTACTACAGGTGAGATTCATACTCCTATTCACAGTTTGTTTACTACCGTTAATAGTACGACTACTGGGAATCCTTTGTTTACGAACTCACCCGCATACATCAGTCCACAAACACCTTCACATGCTAGTAGTCACATAATACCTCCACTATCTGCAGTTTATACTATGGCACCAATACACCCAAACCCCTCTGTTCCAGTAACTAACCACTCATTTGTTGCACCTACTACTGGAATTTCTAACTTACACCAGATCGTCATTCCAAACAATGGCTTCATGTACCAAAATAATACTCAGCCACCTGTCTATTCTCACCCTAGCCATCAACCCCCACCTCTTCCACCAACCAGCCCACATGTTCATTTTAATCCTATGCCTAAGATTGAGTTTCCCAAATTCGATGGAAATGACCCCAAAGGGTGGGCTATTAGGGCTGAACAATACTTTGACTTTATTCCTATGGACGAGTTTAGGAAAGTGAAATTGTCTGGTTTGCATTTCGAAGGGAGAGCCAATGTATGGTTTAGATTTTATCAAAGTGGGAGAGCCAACATTCCCTGGAAACTATTTCTGATGGATGTAGTCAATAGGTTTGAGAATCCTGATAATAAGGATGTGCAAGACCTGTTCAATAAACTCAAACAAGAAGGGACAGTTAGTGAATATGAAGATAAGTTCGAAGAATTCAGAGCATTAATTGCTGCAAAGCATAGGCATCTCACTGAGGATTATTATGTGTCAAGCTTTATAAGTGGACTGAAGGATCAAATTAAAGGGATGGTTAAGATGTTCAGGCCCCAAACCCTGTCTGACACTATTTTCTTAGCTAAGCAGGAAGAAGCCAAAACCATGAGAGTACCTATCTCCAGTTCTAAGACATTCATTAAAGCCACCCACACTCAAGTGCCAAATACTAAGCTGTCGAATCTGCAGCCTGAAGGAGCTAGCATTAAATTCACACCCAAAACCAGTACTAAACCTAGGTCAACTTTGTCTAGCAAGGAAATTGTAGAAAGAAGGGAGAAAGGTTTGTGTTTCCATTGTGATGATACTTATCACCCTGGAAGGGAGTGTCGAGCTAAGTTATATAGTATGTGGGGAGAGGAAGATGTGGATTCTACAGCTGTTGTGAATGAGGTACTTAAGGAGATGGAAGCCTTATTACAACCAGAGGTCATACCTGGTGAAATCTCTCTTCATGCAATGGATGGGAATAAGTCACCTAGCACTGTCAGGTTACAAGGGCACATTAAGAAGCATGGGGTAAGCATACTGATCGATAGTGGATCAACTCACAGCTTTATTGATGCTGCCCTAGCTAAGAAAATGGGAATAGTTGCAGAGGTTATTTCCCCTCTGGTAGTCACAGTGGCAAATGGTACCCAGGTTATGGTGGACACAGCTTGTAAGGGGGTAACTTATGTAATCCAAGGGCATGTTTTCACTAGTGACCTCAGAGTATTCTCACTTGGTGGTTCAGACATGGTGTTGGGAGTAGACTGGTTGATGCTACACAACCCTGTGACTTTTGATTTTCAAAAGGTTAACATCAGTATTAAAAAGGGAGGCCAGCAAATAGTATTACAAGGGAATGTCTCTGATGGTAGTCTCAAAACCATTAGTTGCAAGAAACTCAGCAAATTGATGAAGGGAAATCAATCTATCACTCAAGGGTATCTCTGTTTGATATCAACCTCACCTGAGGCCAGTGCTGCAGAATCTCATGAGACTTGTGATCCCCAACTAAAGCAATTGCTACACTGTTATCAAGACATCTTTACAGAACCTAAGGGTTTGCCACCTGCTAGGAGTCATGATCATCACATTCCCTTATTGGAGGGTAGCCAACCTGTCAACCAAAGGGGATACAGAGTGCCATATGCACAGAAGCTGGAAATTGAAAAACAAGTGAAACAAATGCTGGACAGTGGAGTGATTCAAGTAAGTTCTAGTCCTTTTGCCTCCCCAGTGATTTTAGTTAAGAAGAAGGACAATACTTGGAGAATGTGTGTTGATTATAGAAGGTTAAATGATATAACAGTTAAGAACAAATACCCCATCCCAATTATTGATGAACTCTTGGATGAGTTAAGAGATGCATCATGGTTCTCTAAGCTGGATTTGAGATCTGGTTACCATCAAATCAGAGTAGCTGAAGAAGATGTGTACAAAACTGCCTTTAGGACCCATCATGGTTTGTTTGAATTCAGAGTTATGCCATTTGGGCTAACTAATGCTCCAGCATCATTCCAGGCTCTAATGAATGAAGTTTTCCAGCAGCAAATCAGAAAAACTGTTCTTGTCTTCTTTGATGACATTTTGGTCTACAGTAGAACTTTTGATGACCATATTATACATGTGGAGGAGGTGCTGAAGCTAATGAGACAAAACCAATTGTTTGCTAAGCTCAGTAAGTGTTCTTTTGGAAGGCAGCAGGTGGATTACCTAGGTCACATTATCACTGGCCAAGGGGTTTCCACAGACCCTGAGAAAATCAAGGCTATGGTGGAGTGGCCTACACCTACTACAGTAAAACAGTTGAGAGGGTTTTTAGGGCTTACTGGCTACTACAGGAGGTTCATAAAGAACTATGGACTCATCTGCAAACCACTTACTCAATTGCTGAAGAAAGGGGGGTTTGTGTGGACAAAGGAGACTCAAGGTGCTTTTGAGGCTCTTAAAACAGCAATGTCCACTGCCCCAGTTTTAGGTTTACCAGATTACCAGCAACCTTTTATATTGGAAACAGATGCAAGTGGGACAGGCATTGGGGCTGTACTAATGCAGAAGGGAAGGCCTATAGCCTTTTTGAGTAAGGGATTAACTGCAAGGCATCAAACTATGTCCACTTATGAAAAAGAATTGTTGGCTATTGTTATGGCCACCCAAAAGTGGCATTATTACCTACAAGGTAACCATTTTATCATTAGAACTGATCATCAGAGCTTGAAATTTTTGTTAGAACAAAGGCTATCCACCTTATTGCAGCAAAAATGGTTGGCTAAGCTCATGGGCTTAGATTATGAAATATGCTATAAGAAAGGGAAAGAGAATTTGGCTGCAGATGCACTCTCCAGGGTTCCAGAAGCCATGCAAGAAGGGAGACTTAATGAGATTACAACTATGCAGCAAGAATGGCTTAATGAGGTGTTGAACAGTTACTTAAATGACCAAGAAGCACAAACCATTATTATGGGGTTAACTACTGGAGATGAGAAGTACAAAGAGTATCAGTTTAGTAAAGGACTACTCAGGACTATGGGTAGAATTTATGTGGGCCAGCAGGGTGATATAAGGCAGAAGATTATTTGGGAGTGTCATGACAGTCCTTATGGAGGACATTCTGGCCAGGAGGTGACTTTTAAAAAGGTTTCACAATTCTTTATTTGGCCAAGCATGAGGAAAGAGGTGAATGACTATGTAGCTAGCTGTGATGTATGCCAAAGAGTGAAAAGTGGTACTCAATTCCCTGGGGGCTTGCTGCAACCACTTCCTGTTCCACGACAAATTTGGGAGGACATTTCAATTGACTTCATTGAAGGGCTACCCAAGTCAGGAGATAAAGATTGCATTATGGTAGTTGTGGATAGGTTATCAAAGGCAGGACATTTTATTCCACTCTCCCATCCTTATACAGCTACACAGGTGGCTCAAGCCTTCTTGGACACAGTCTATAAGTTACATGGAATGCCCAGGTCTATTGTCTCAGATAGAGATAGAACCTTCACTAGCTCTTTTTGGAAAGATCTATTCTCTACTACTGGCACCAAATTGTTATTTAGTACTACATATCACCCTCAGTCTGATGGTCAAACTGAGAGATTGAATAGATGCTTAGAGCAATACCTTAGATCTATGGCCAGTTGTAGACCAAAATTATGGAGCAAGTGGCTGCCATTAGCAGAATGGTGGTATAATTCCTCATATAACTCTGCTATCAAGAGAAGCCCCTTTGAAGCAATGTATGGAGTGAAGCCTAGACAATTTTGTATTCCTACTGATCATAGGGCTGCAAATGTTTCTGTTGAAGATTTTCAAGTACAAAGGGAAGCTATGAACACCTTACTGCAGGAAGCTATTAAACAGGCCCAACACAAATACAAATTTTATGCTGACAAGAAGAGGAGGGAGGTAGAATTGCAGAAAGGAGATTGGGTGTTTTTGAAGTTGCAACCCTACAGACAAGTCTCAGTGGCAGTAAGAAGATACTTGAAATTGGAACATAAAGTATTATGGACCATATCAAGTACTGGAAAGAGTAGGACCTGTGGCTTACAGGCTGCAATTACCTGTGGGAAGTCTAGTGCACCCAGTTTTTCACATCAGTTTACTCAAGAGAAAAGTGGGCACTAAGTATTCTGTTTCTACTGTACTGCCCAAGTTGGGACCAGAGGGGCAATTCCTGGTGTATCCCTACAAACTCTTGCAGAGAAGGTCGATCAAGAAAGGGAACAGAGCTGTAGTGCAATGGTTAATACAATGGTCTCATTCAATCCCTGAAGATGCTACATGGGAAGATGCTGCAGTTATTATGGAGCAGTTTCCGGAGTTCAATCCTTGAGGACAAGGATTTGTTTGAGAGGAAGGCATTGTAACTATTTTAACTAGAAAAATAGTTAAAGTAGTTATAATTAATTTATTAATTATAAACTAGTAAGGAATGTGTCATTTTAATTGTATCAAGTTGGGATCCCGTGCATGGGCTGCTGACTAATGGCTGTGTGACACGTGGAGAGAGTAAGGCTACTTATGCCATTGGATAGGAGGGAATTAGTTAGATCTGAGCTAGCTTATTTTTCTCTGTATTATTTTTTCTTGTGCTTTACTCTTTCTTGTACTGCACTTTACCCTTATTCAGTAATCCTTTTCCAAATTACTGTTCTTGTTCTTCATTTCATTTACTGCAATTTCCGTTTTACTTGAGTATTGGTTACATTTTATTGTGTTAGTGGGTTCCTAAGCTTCCAGTTTCCGTTCTTTTGTCTGATAATTCTGGTAGTAGTAGTTGCAGTGGTCATTGTGTTTTCTTCATTGGGTTTGTAAGTGCCGTTAGGCTTTTCTTTAATGTTATTTTCTGCTTATAAAAAAAAAAGAAAAATATGATTCAATATAAATTAGAGGTTATATACTTATCTTTTTTATACAATGGTTTATTTTATAAAACTTAAAAAAAGGTTTTGACTTAATTTTCTAAAAAAATTAGGACTTAAAAGGAGGAAATTTTATAAATTAGCGATTTTACTTACCTTTTATACAATGGTCCATTTTATACAACTTTAAAAAGGTTTTGACTTTCCTTTTATACAATGGTTTATTTTATACAATTTAAAAAAGGTTTTGACTTTATTTTCTAAAGAATAGGACTTAAAAAAGTAAGTTTAATTCTAATTTAAAATAGAGGAGTTCTAAAAAAATAGAAAAATATGATCCAATATAAATTAGAGGTTATACTTATCTTTTATACAATGATTTATTTTTTACAACTTAAAAAAGTTTTGACTTTATTTTCTAAAAAATATGACTTAAAGAAGGAAATTTTATAAATTAGAGGTTATACTTATCTTTTATACAATGGTTTATTTTATATAACTTAAAAAAGGTTTTGACTTTTCTTTTATACAATGGTTTATTTTATACGACTTAAAAAAAGTTTTGACTTTCTTTTCTAAAAAATTAAACTTAAAGAAGGAAGTTTAATTTTAAATATCTAAAATTTAGGAACACTAGAAAAATAGAAAAATATGGTTATCAGGGATTAAAAGGTAATTTTATTAGAAATTAGAATTGGGTAAGAGAAAGAGTTGGGAGTTGGGCCAGAATATTGAATTAAAAGCTAAAATTATGCTATGAAATATTATGGGCCAGAATATTGATTTAAAAGCTAAAATTATGCTATGAAATATTAAAACATATGTTAGGCTAAACCTTAAAAAAAAAATCAAAAAACATTGTTTACCAAATAAAATATTTTAAGAAAAGCATTATTTTTATAAAAATCATTAAAGATTCTAATTTTAGGTTTGACAAAAATATATTTCTAAAATAACAAACAAGAATAAAATAGCAAAAAAGCATAATTAAAAATGAGTCGCAAATTCATTCTTTATATATAATAAACAAGTAAATAAAGCATATCATCAGAATTTAAATTCAAAAAATAACTTTTTAAAAAAAAGAATTTACAATTATTTACAAATAAAAAAAAGTCTTTAATAAAATATATGGTAAAACAAGATAATAAAAAGGTACAAAAAAATGTCATAATTGGAAATGACACCAAAATTCAGCAAAATATATTCCACAAAACAAATGCCAATTCAAAAAAAAAATTTAATTTTAGAAAATTAAAATCAACAATAAATCTTAATATAATGCATTTAAAACAAATTTAAAACAATACAAAAATAAGATAGTACAAAATTTCATTAAAAAAAGTACAAATGTATTTGTATTCACAACAAGTTAAACCAATAATTTCCCACGTGTCTAAATATATTATATATATTCTAATAAAATTGAAAACACCGCAAAAAATATAAAATATTAAAATATATGTTAGGCTAAACCTTAAAATATAATTTACAAAAACAATTGTTTACTAAATAAAAGTGCTTGGAAAAAATTATTTTCATAAAAATCATTAAATATTCTATTTTTAGGTTTGACAACAAATATGTTGCTGAAATTTAAATTAAAAAATATGAGCATAAATCAACATATAAACAAATTCTTACTTTGCAAAGAAAAATTTGAAATTAAAAAAAGTGAACACGAATCAATAAATGAACATAGTTTAAATTAGAAAGCAATCCAAACACCCAAAAAATAAATTTATATTAGTATCTAAATATAATACAAAAAATCCGTAAGATTACTCTAAACAAAAACACATAATAAATACCACAGATGTCAAAAATATAAAATTAACATGTAAATATAATCAATATTCAAACAAATAAAAACTTTTATACCACACATATTTCCAAACAAGTTTAAAAAATGTCTTTAAAAACTATAAAACACTATAACAAAATATTTAATTGTTTTTAAATAATTATTAGATTACATAATCAAAAATATATAAAAAAAAAAGAATAGATTATTACACGAATATAGTACCCATATGTTTTAAGCATATAATTTGTGATCTAATAAAATAAAAAAAAATAAAAACTAATTATGATATACTAAAATATATGTTAGCCTAAACTTTAAAATATAAATTGTAGAAAAATCATTTACAAAAAAAAAATTATACTACAAACCATATGTATACTACAAATCATATAACACATATGTATTACAATCATTAAAAGTAAAAATAAACAATTCAAAATGTTATAAAATTTATTTTACAAAGAAAAAAAATTATAATCAAAATTATACTACAAAATTTTAATAAAGTTATAATAAAAAATAAAGATAAAGATGTATATTGCTTATATTTAGTTATAATACTTATCAGGAACATAACATAATGCCTGCTTGCAAATTGTGAACCCTGGAAGACATCCCCTTTCTCAAACACATGTATCAAAAATGTATATATTTATGTATACTAGCTCGGGATGCTTTATAAATATGATTTATGAATTTTTTATTTAAAATTTTAATTACTATAAATAATGTTTGTAAATTTCTTTAAATTGATGATACTTATTTTATTAGCATTTAATTTTATTATTTTAATTGTTATTGTATTTTTTACCTGAAATTTCATGTTTTTCTAATTTAAAAATTATTAAACGTTACTATTTTTATACTTTTTTCACTTAATAAGTTTATTATACTCTATATACTTACTTTTAATTTTTCACTGAAAAATTTGAAAATTAATACCTATAAATCATGTTCATAATTTTTTAAATAAGATGTATAATTGAACAATATTTTTAATTTCTACATAATATTATTTAAAAAGATAATTACTATTAGTACTTCTTAAATGACACATTTGTCCTGTCAAATCACAAATTCCCTTACGCCAATTAGATAATATCTAAAAATCCTATTCATAATTTTTGGAATAAGTTGTACAATTTAATAATATTCTTAATTTCTATTTAATCTTATATAAGAATTTAAAATATTTTGAAATGACATATCTACCCTTGACGACCAAACCATATCATAAAAATTCCCTTACGTTAATTATATATAGGATATAACATGCTTTGGTTTGAAAATTAAATTTTGATCTTTATGTATTTTGTGCGGTTTGTAGAACTCGACTAACTTTAAACTTTGGCGTATATGTCTAGCCAAATTCAAGGGGTGGCTAGGGTGGAAAGGCGGCATAATTCAAGGGGTGTGAAGAGGAACTTTAGGAAGGGTCGCAAGACCTACCAAGAGGAGAGTATCCAAAAAGCTCCTCGAGAACTTTGATGATGTGACTACGGCCAGACGAATCCCGATTTCTATGAGAACCTTGGATGGAAGAGGAGGTCGATGACTTGGAAAATAAGGAGGGATCGCATTATGAGGTCGCTTCATCTGAAGAGATGCCAGTTAGTGTCTTTGATCGCAATGAAAAGAAGCTAAACGAGCACTACCTTCGCCTAAAGCTCGAAAAGCTCATTGCTGAAAAGGAGGACAAACGATCCCAGGATAAGGGTCAGGGTTCTAAATGACCCCCCTCTCCTCGTCGAGAGCGTGAGCGGTCCCATCTTAGCGAAGATTGACCTCCTCTCCTCATCGAGAGCGTGAGCATTCCCATCAACGCGACAAGCGACCCCCTCTCCTGGTTGAGAGCGTGAGCGGTCCCCTAATACGAGCCTGATCCCCATGATCGCAAAAAGATTGATCGTAAGGAGGATTAAGAGGAGTCGAGCGCTCCTAAAAAGACTCAGTGCCACTATGGTAGCACTAGAGAGGGAAAGAAAAAAGGTGGAGGATAAGGAGATCATGGTTGGGGAATATTTTATTTATGAAGTATCATGTGCATTTTATATATTATTTTGTAATATTTTAAAAATAAAATTAAAAAATTCCATAAATTATGTAATAACCCGGATTTTTAGAGAATGTTTTATTATATATTATATAATAATAATGTTTTTCTTAAAATGAGGAGGAATTTTTTTATTAGTTATATTTTTATTATTATTAATATTGTATTTTGTTATTTAATTATTTTTTGTTCAGTGGAACCGGGTCCTTTTTAAAATGACTGATCGAGTATATATCTCGGGTCAATAGTTTATTTGGGCAAGGGTTTAATTTTCAAAGTGTGGAATTATTCATTAAAGATTATTGTTTTAAATTACTAAATAATTTATTTATTTTAAAATCCTTAGAAAATAATTATTTTAATTATTTAAGGATTTACAGAAATTACTCGATTAATATATATAGATCGAGAATTTGAGATTTTACTAAAACAATAATATTTGGGGTATTTTATAAAGCCCTGTAAATTGTAATTTATGAATCACAATTATTATTTTTATGAATTGTTTTTATAAATATTAATAATTTATAAAATGCATATCAGTTCCAAAAAAATTAGATTTAATTCTAATTCTTTCTCTGAAAATCATTAAAAATATTCTAGTATTTAATTATGTTGGAAATTTTATTTTTTTTACAAATTAGAGTTATTAATTTAAAATGTTATTTAAGGTATGTAGTAAATAATTTTTTGTGTATAATGCTATTGGGCCTATGCCCATTAGGGTAAAAACACAACACACATACACACGATACACACACAAGTAGCCGCACAAACACACACGGCAGCTCGGGAGAGAAAAAATCGGGGAAAGAAATGGAGAGAGAAGAAAAGGAGGAAGAAAAAGAGAATGAAATTGGGGGGTTAATTATAAATATATATACATAGATATAGGTTCGTGTGTGTGTATATCTCTTGGTGTAGTGTAGCAGCGGTGGAGAGAGGCCACGATGGTGGCTGCGCGGCATCGGAGGGTTCCGACCGTGGTGGCAGGTGCGCAACTGTGCAGCGCGGAGAGAGAGAGAGAGAGGGGAAGAGAGGGGAAGAGATGGTGAAGATTATCCGGTGGTTCGATCTTTGGTGGGTCGAAATCGAAATGGTATTCTTTTTTTCCGTATTTTATTTTCCGATGTAATTATTTACCTCTCATTTTGGATTAAATTATGATAATATTGTTTTAATTAAATTGGATTAATTACGATATTATTGTTTTAATTTTCGTAGTTTAATTTGGAAGATTATAGTTGTTAAATATGATTGTGGGGTTAAATTGCGAGTTCGATAATATGTTTTGTGATTGTTAGTTTCTAATTATTATTATTGTGTAATAATTAGAGTTATGATTTCTGAAGTTAAATTTGGGGATTTTGATGTATGTCGAAGTTGATTAAATGTTTTAATTTCTTATACTAATGGGTAATTTATGTTATTGGTTATGGTATTTAGTTTTAATATATTAGTCTAAATTATTAAATTTGTTGATGTCGAAGCTTTCGACTATTTAGTGTTGGTTCAGTCGGAAATTAAATGAGTATAGTCATTAATTATTATTTTACGTATAATGTTGGAGCTTATGTGACCCTACTGGTTGTAAATGGTTTATGTTGAGTAAATGTTGTAGTCGAGTCATATTATTTGTTGAATGCTATACTTGTCAATTACGTTGTGGTGAGTTATATGTGTGGCCAAAGTGGTTTTAAATAAGTATTATATAGTCAATTAAACTTATATTTTGTGTAAATGTTAAGTGATGATTTCGAAACGTACCACTGGCCCTAGAGGCTGTATGGTTTGCTTTGAAATGGTTTTGATTGAAATTGAGGGGCTGTGACCCCGGGATAATCCAATTTACAAAGAGTTATTTCGAAAAGTTTTCTTATAATAAGACTACATTTACTGGTTGTATAGTTTTCAAATGTGGTCTATAGCAAGGATAAAGTGTTAGTTTATTTTCCTTACATGTTGAGGTGCCGCATGTCTGGGCGGGTACTTTTCTTAATTGTTTACTTTGGATATTTTGGAGGTATAAATATTATCTAGAATATTTATTTAATTTAATGTATATTAATTTGATTACTCATTTAAAAGGGATTATTGGTGTTTTAATATTTGTTTGATGAACAGTGTCGGAAACCCGGGATATTGCCGGAGATAAATTATTTTCGAATGCGGAGTAATGATATTCCAATGGTTATAAATTGGATATTTTCGGTTAAGAATATCTAGTATGATATTGATATATGTTATTTAAGTGGTTATTTAATTAAATGAGTATTAATTATAATATTCATTTAAAAAGGATTTTCATTCGTAGTATTATTTCTTATTTAACCGGGAGTCGGTATTTTGAGATATAGTAATAGTCGTGGAAATCTGGAGGGATTCCAGCGACAAAGTACTATTTGAGGAATATTATTTGAATATTATCTCATTCAAGAATATTATGGGATATGATATCATTCGAGGAATGTTATTTGAATATGATTTAAAAATATTCCAATTATTTACAATTTGGAGATATCTGGGTTTATAAAATATTTTATATTTTAGTAATAAATATTCTTTGAATATTTATTAGAAAAACGTATATTTGTTTGTATATTCGTTTAAGAATATTTTATTAAGGATTTATTTCTTAATAAATATTATTTAATCATTTATTAAATATTCCAAAATTATTAAAAATCCTATTTATTCTTTAAAAATTGATTCAAAGGTTTAAAAGTTATTTTAAATATTTTCTGGCTTTCAGAAAAATATTTAAAAATAGTGGGGGTTCTCAAATATTTTTATAATTACATATACTTCTTAATTACCACCCCAACGGCTTGCGAACTCATCAAAACTTGAGAACCCAAAGTTTTGGGAGTGATTAAAAATGTTTTCTCCCTTCGCTACAAACTAAAGCATATCCAATGCAATTGCCCTACCTCAACTCGGAGGGTCAGGTTTTGAAAATGTTAAAGAAAACTCCGAATAACTCCCAAGTTGATTTGAAAAGAATTCCCTGAGTAGAGAAAATCAGTTGACGGTGGTCAACTTGTGAGATGAATATACTTCCATGTTTTCTTTTGAAAGTGACAATTTAAAAAGGTTTCAAAGCTGGTTTAATGACTCTGGGACTGGAGGTTGTTTTGGATGGGAACGAATTGCGGGTAGCAAGCCCATCTGGTTATGCATATATCTACGAGGGTGGCGGGTAGCCATCACGATATTTGCACTGGCAGGTAGCCAGTTAAAGACCCGTATGCGGTCGGGCCACAGCCTCGGTAGTAGGTACGTCACCCGTCTACTAGTAGCAAAGTGTTGTTTTGTACGGTACAATGGCTGATCACCTTGTACCGGGGTGCTTCGGTATAGTCCCATCCTTCAAATTGGAATTGTGCTGCTACATTGTACTGAAGGCCCAGGTGCGCCAGTACCGATAGTGTTGTCAGTGTTGAACTCATCAAGAAAAGATTTTTTTGAAACCTGAACGCTCTTGTTTTAAATTGACTCAGGGAAGTTTATGCTGTTAAAAGCTGAATTTATCATATGTGACTCAGTTTTCAAACAGGGTGAAAGTATTCTTGTAATACTGTTATTATATTGCTGAAGTATAATATCTCGATCTATCGAGTGTTTCGACGAAAATGACATACACATATGTATATATTTTCAAACTTGAGTAGTATTGAATTGGAACCTTATAAATGGTTCAGTTTACGTATGATGAAAAGCAAATATCGTAGCAGCATATTGAACTCCGTATTTTGAAAAGTTTTCTAGAACATTAGCAAAACTATAGTGTATACTATTTTGCTAAGGTATGAAAATTATTCCTATTATTATGAACTTAATTTGTTCATTTGATGCTATTTCAATCGTCATACTTCCCTTATTGAAGTTTTATAGTTATAAATGTTTCAGAGGTGATATTAAGTATCGTTGGATTTTGAAAACCCCATGCGTATAATGGGATATTTTGTTAAACTCTAGTAATAACTTGCTGAGCAATTCTTTCGCTCATACTTGCTTGTTTCAAATATTAACCTTTCAGAGGAAGGTAGACGAATGAGGCTTAAATGCATAGCTCGGAAGAAGCAGGCAGTATGCCTTATGAAGATGATGTGGTCCCGAGAACCTATGACTGGGCTGGAGTAAGTTATGTACATGTATTGATGTGTAATATATAGTACTTTGTACAGAGTTATACTAGTTGCTGGTGTACTTCTCAACGAAGCTACACTAGTAGTATAAGTTTTGCAAGACACAGTGCAATGTAATTGAATGGATGTAATGAGAAATGTAAGTATTTGAGTTCTTGTTTCTAGCCCTATAACCTATAAGATGCTTGGTGGTTGGGGTCTCAAATGTTGTAATTCAGTTATTAAGTGACTACAGGTGATTTGATATTAAGGATTTCCGCGTGACGACCAAATCCTTGACCCCGGATTTTGGGGCGTTACAAATTACAAACAATTTCATAAATAAAATTTATAAATCATCTCGTGTAATATAAAGCTAGTATTTTTGATTTTGGGAAAACTTTTCAAAAAGTTAAATAAACAAATTTATCCAACCGATTTTAAAAAAAATATTTTTGGATATTTATCAAAATTTCACTTTTTCAATATTTTTTTGCGATTTTACCATCTTCTCAAAATATTTGCAAAAATATATTTTCAATTTTTTTTTTGCAAAATACCAACTTTTTTGCTAAAATAAGGTATGTAACCAGATACAACTGGTTGCCCATATTTGCATACATATGTGATTACGTTATATTTGGTTGATTTGGTTGAATTTGATTGCAAATTGTATTTGGCAAATAAATTGATATTTCACAAATTATATTTTTTATAAAAAATATTTTTACCAAAAAATTCCCATATTTGGTACTCCCTCTGTCCCCCTTGGTTCTTTACCTTGGGGGACGTAATTCTGGCACGGATTTTAAGTTGCATTTTGCGGATAGTTTCATAACTTATTTTTAAAATTCTTTTTTTGTATAAAAATAGAATTGTTCTATTTTTATACCAAAAAAGAATATTTTAAAAATAAGTTATGGAACTATACTTTTTAGAAGTCTTAAAATGCGTGTCAAGCAGTGAAAAAAATGTAAAGAAATGAGAGGGACAGAGGGAGTATTTATTTATGAAAAAAAACTCATTTTTTTCATACCAACCAGCTCAGTTTTGTGGGTTTTGAAACCAGGAATAGAACAAGGGTACTGATATATAAAACCAAACCAAACCAAACATACCCAGTATGTCCCGCTCAGAGCAGGGTCTGGGGAGGGTAGGTTGTACGCAGACCCCCACTTTTTAGGATGGGGAGGCTGTTTCCGTGAAGACCCTCGGCTATGTGCACGACATATACGGTGTGTGATATACACAAAGAAATCTAAAAGATACGTGACAAAAATCACAGCAATACCTGAGCCCATGGCTTTCTCCACACGGGACTTACCTACCATGCCTCTAGATACCACCAAACGAAGCTCCCTGCACCTGCACAGTCGGGAAACATATGAAAATAAAAATACAAATTGAAAAAGGGAAAAGATATTGGAAAAAGCCGAACTCCTAAGATAAGGCCATCCGAGACAACCCTACTCTGAGGTTCTCCACTACAGAGCCGTCCCCGAGAAGAGAGTCCACCACTCTGATCTGCCGCCTCCACGAACACCTATCAGCGGTCATGGTCTGACTTAGGTTCATAGCCTTCAAATCCAAACTAAGCTGCTCTTCCCATGACCTCCTCGGTCTGCCTCTCCTCCTTACCCCAACAACCGATAGACTCTCGACCCTTCTCACTGGGGCTTCCGGCCGCCTCCTACGGACGTGGCCGAACCATCTTAACCTCCCTTCCCTAACTTTCGTAGAAAGAGGTGCCACTTCGAGCTCGGTCCTAAACACCCTATTAGGGATTCTATCTAGCATCGTGCGGCCACACGACCACCGCAACATCCTCATTTCAGCTGCTTCCAACTTGCTTTCGTGGGTATTCTTCGCTGCCCAGCACTCAGAACCAGAGACCATGACCGGAGATATATGCACACCCTTAATTAATGGTTGCACATAGGCCTGTCAATGGACCGGAGATCCTATCCGATCCGAGGCCTTATAACTAGATATGAATTTATATAAAATAAATTCGATCCGATAAAAAACCGATCCTATAAGAGTCCGATCCATATAATACGGATATGGATTTCACATGATCCGATCCGTTAAAAATCCGATCCGAATAATAATTATATAATTATATATTTTATTATATATTAATATTAATATAATTATAATTATACAAATAATATATAATTTTCAAATCATATGAGATTCAAAATCCTTTAGTAGTATTTTATACTATAACTTGAAAAAAGTATTACGTTTAAAATGAATATGTTATAATTATATTGCATCTAAAATTAAATTCATATTTTAATTTGAATTATTTTTATGAATAGAGTTCATTTCTTGATCATTCTAATTTGCATGGTACATTTCAGGATTAATAGATATTTATTTTTGATTTTTAATGTTCTATTCTTCTTGTATTTGGATGTTAATATGTACTTTTACATCTTAAAATTGTTTATTTTATCATTTTAAATTTTAATAGATTTAAATATTAATATAATAATTTTTGAATTTTTTTAATTGGATTGGATATCCGATCCGTTTACCCGTAATCATTATGGAGCGGATATGAATTGGTCTTAAAAAAATCTGACACTTAATCCGATCCGAAAAATTAAATGAATTTGGATATGGATTCAGGCTGATCCGGTTCAAACCCGATCCATTGACAGGCCTAGTTGCACACCCTATAAATTTTTAAGACCAAATTGTCCTTATATGATATAACAGAAGTCACATTTCAACTTTTCTTTCTGGGCACTAACTTCCTAACAAGAAAACTGTCACACAGGCTCATAACAAGAAAAGAATATACATTGCAAATATAACTGTCTGGAATCACCAATTTCATTCAATTTAAAACAGCTGAATCTTGTGACAAGTTTACAAATAAAATATGCAACTATAATTAATATAATTAATTTTAGTTAACAAGTATCTCAACAAAAAGAGAACCGTAGACCACAATTTTTCTAGCTATTAATTCTCGTGAAACATTCACTAGTACAGAACTGTCTTCTAGCATCGCACTTTTAGCATCGAGTATATAGAGAGCCATGGCCTATACATACTTTAGACGTCGGTTGCTAGTTTAACCAACGCTTAATGCCATTGGTGTTGGATCTTTTGCGTCGGTCATGAAACAACTGACGCCTAAAACTTACCCTTTAGCATCGGTCTTCATAACCGACTCCTAAAATTAACTTTTAGCGTCGGTCATACAACGATACTAGAACTGAACCTTTAGCGTCGGTCTTTATTTAACCGAAGCCTAAAACTGATTCTTTAGCGTCGGTCTTTACTCAACCGACGCCCAAAAATCGACTCTTTTGCATCGGGTATGATTCAGTAAACAGGCCTGGCTGCTGGGCTTTCACAAGCCTTTTTTGTTTGGGTCTAGTAACTAGTAAGTAGCCGGCATCTTTGTTGTGTGGATTAATCAAGATTAAAAAACAAAAACATATCAATTAGTAAAAGAAAAGTAAAATCAATATAAATAAAAATATATCAATTAATAAAAAAGTAAAAACATATATTAAAACATACTAGCTTATATCCCGTGCGATGCACGAAATTTTCTTAATTTTATTTTAATATTTTATTTAAATGATTTGAATTTATTCTTGTTTTAAAAATAATAATTTAAAATTTAATTATTATTATGTGTAAAAAAATTATTATATATTGTATTTGTATTATAAAAAATTATATTTGTGTGTTTTGTTTAAATATGTATTATAATTAGGAGAGTAATATCTAAAAAATAGGTCCAATAATGTGTTATAGTTAGTAGATTAATGTTTAAAAATTAGGCCAAATAATTAACTACATACCTGATCCAAATACCGATCGACTACCAAATTTTTATTGTTTCGGTTTTAATAAATAATTTAAATTTTATTTATTATTATGTGTAAAAATATTATTATATAATATATTTGTATTTTAAAATAATAGTATTTGTGAGTTTTGTTTAGAGATGTGTTATAACTAGGTATAGAAGTATAGATAGATATTAAAACAAAATACATATCAATCAATTAGTAAAAAAATAAAAAATAATGAAAAATATATTACTGTTATTCATCAATCGGAACTGTGCTCACTACTCAAGTAAAAAAAAACTGTAAATGTTGTTCTAAGTAATATATTTTATACTAGCTTATAACATGTGCGATGCACAGATTTCTTTTTATATCTAATAAATTTTATTTTATATTACAATTATATTTGAGAATTTACTAAATATACCGCTCTTCCTATCTTTTTTTGCAGATATACTTTCCTCTAATTTTTATTGCATTTTTACGGTTTTTTAAAACAAAAGGTTTCAGATTTGCAAAAACACGGATATCATATCACGTGTACATACAACCATTCTTTTCCTTTCCTTCCTCAATCCCCACTCCCAACTGACCTTGACTCCGATCTCCTCCGACGACCTCCTAACCTCCTCCGGCGACCTCCGACGAATATCACCATCATCGATCGGGGCCGCAGGCCTTCAAATTTGCCAAACCTATTCACAACAATAGACATGGCCACAAACTCATTCAAACTCCTCGTTATCCATGCCGACCCCACCACCGACCGTTTCCTCACCATCGACGTCTGAATACCCTCTCATTCACCCTTCTTCACCGCAACCGCCGCCGCCTCTCTCCATCAATTCATCCACCGCTTCAACCACCACAACCACCGTCTCAAACAACATTAATAGACCCAATCTCAATCCAAATGAACGACAACGACCATCAACTCCCCGCCATGTCATCATCTCTCTGGGACGATCGATTTTCTGGACTACTCCCCTCATTTCCCGTAATTTTGCAACTTTTTTTAAAAACAAAGTATAATTGCAATTTATAACGTATATTTGCAAATTACTTTTGTAAGGAAAAGTAAACTGCAAGAATTTACTTTTAAGCATTTATTTGTCAAAAAAGCTCACATATTTTTTTTTATATAATCATTATTTGCAATATTTTATTTTAATTTTAACATTAATAATTTAATATAAATTTAATTAATGATATGCATGGTTTAAAACTTATATTATAAAATATTAAAATAAATATGTGATAGAATTCGAACCTCGAAATTTTATTAAATAAATTTAATCATATAATATATTTAATCATTAGATCTAACGATTCTAATTTTTTATTAAAAATCTAATGGTCATTATTCGTAGTAGTTATTCGCAGTAGTATGCAGATTTCTATTATATTTTGTTAGTTATTAGAAGATATGATGTGATATTTTTGGATATATATAAATTATTGCCAGATATGATATGATTGGAAGATATGATATGATTGATGTTTTTAGGTATTTATAAAAGGTAATATCTTCAACTAAAAGTAAATATGAAAAAGGCAATCGATTATATTTTTCTTTACAATGAAGGGTAAATAAGTAAATTCACAAAATACCAAAAAATAGGTACCAAAAAACAGGTACCAAAACTTTTAATGTTCCGTCTATTATATAATACTAGCTTAAAACCCGTGCGATGCACGGATTTTCTTTAATGTTATATAATTTTTTCAATAATTTGAATGAATTTTTTATGATACGAATTTTGTAAGTTAAATTTTTAAATGATATGATTTGATAATAATTACATATGTGTATATAAATTAGCCATATTATTTCTTAAAAAAGAAATGTTTAGTTATAAGATATAGATAAGATGATACGTTTATTTAAAAAAGGTACACACTCAATTATTAATTATTATAATATTATTTTATTGAATACAATTATCCGTGATACTATTGAAAAATAAGAGGTTTTAGTAAAAGAAAATATAAAAGGTAATGTGTTTCAGTTGAAAATATAATTTGTTAGTTATTAGTAATCATAATAATAATATAATTTTATTTTATTAAAAATAATTGTTCGTAGTATTTTCAGAATATAAAAGATAATGTGTTTTATCTAAAAATGAAATTAATTAGTTATTAAAAAAATAAAAAATGTAACATATTTTTATAATAAATAAATATTTAAGTATGGATAATTAAGTAAGAAAATAAAGTTTGAAAATGAGATATTTTAGTTAGAAATGATAGAAAAGATAATATGTTTTAACTGAAAAGGTAATAAATTAGTTATTAGTAACAATAATTTTATTAGTTTATTTCATTAAATAAAATGAACCGTGATATTTTTGGAAAGAAGCGGTTCTACTAAAAAATGTTAGAAAAGATAATGTATTTTAGCTGAAACGGTAATTAGTTAGTTATTAGGAACTATAATACCTTTATTTTATAAAATAGAATTACATGTTTTTATAAATAATAAATATTTCAGTAAGGATAATTTAGTCAAAAATTCAAATTTGAAAAATGAGAAATTTTAGTTAGAAAATATAGAAAAGATATTACCTTTTAGTTGGAAAAGGTAATCAGTTAGTTATTAGTAATTATAATATTATTTGTTTATTTCATTAATTAGAACGATCATATTTTTGGAAAGAAAATATTTTAGTTAGAAAAGTTTGAAAAGATAATAGCTGAAAAAGGTAATTGGTTATTTATTATTTAGGAGAAAATGATATATATTAATTAGAAAATATAGAAAGGATATTACCTTTTAGCTATAAAAGATAATCAGTTAGTTATTACGGTAATTTGGTAGTTATTATTTGGGAGAAGTGTTGGGAAGAGCTGTGTGTAATATTTTGAGAAAATATTGTGTTTTGAGTTTTTATAATTAAACTTCGTCTTTTATAATATAGTATAGATAGATTTTCTTTTTACTATGATATAGTCTTTTTTTTTTAAATACTATGATACAGTCTTGATCGTCTATTTCTAAAAAGATTAGATTCAACGATTGAGATTATTTTGATAGGACAGTGACCAAAATTGTGGATAAGATCCTTATGCTTATTATATATAAGGATATAATAGTAAATATAGATTTTTGTATTTGGAAAAAAAAAAAAGAAAGAAAGAAACTAACTTTACTCAATACTCCTCACCCTCCTCAGCACCAAACATTCCTCACTCCTCACTCCTCAATCGAAGCCTCAACATTCAACTTCGCCACTCATCTTCAATCAATTGTTTACACTCGCCACGTCTTCAGTCAATCTTCGCCGCGACTTCAATCTCAGGCGGAACCTCTAGGTACGTACAATCTCCAGCACTTATCTTCAACACTCATCCTCAAACACTCACCCTCGCAATTTCTCTCAATTTCTCTCAATTTCTCAGGCAGGCAATTCTGGTTCCGTCGATTTCGATTTGGGAATAAGTCTCGATTTGGGATTCCGATTGGATTAGGGCTTGATTGGATTCCGATTAGGTAATATTTTGTCTTCTCCTGCTGTTTATGAACATTATTGATGTATTATGTGATTGTTTTGCTTGATTGCTTGAGTATGTCTAATTGAACATCATCTACAAGTTCCAGGGGTTTAATCACATGCCACCCACTAGGAGCATCTAAACTGATGCATAAATTAGTGTGTCTTGTATTTGTTTTTGTGGTTGTACAGTTGTACAAGCGTATTTGCAAAAATTGTTGCAGCTTATTAGAAGGTATATCCCAATTTCCCAACAACTCGACCTTAACCTAGGATACCCAAGTTTCGTTTCCAATTCGAGCTTCTTAATCGGATTAGAGCTGAAGTTGGATAACTTAAACAACTTTGTGATCATGTCAAAATTGAACATTCAAGTATTCAACTAATGACTGGCAACTAATAACTAAGTTTAACATTGACTCTAACTTCCAATTTTGCTGCGAATATCTAATTGAACATCATCTAGAAGTTCCAGGGGTTTAATTACATGCCACCCCTAAGTTCCTCTCTGAAACTCAGGTATCAAAATTAATACATTTATGTACACCTATTATTTTGAGCTCAAATTTGTGCCTTTATTGATTTTTGTAGAACTTATTGTTTTACGGTATAGATTTATATGGGTTTCACTTGGTTTTTTGTTTTGAATTTTCGTTTGTAGAACTTGTAAACTATTAAATATTCGCTTTTTCATGTTTGAGATCTGTCGTGCATTTGCTGCTACCTTCAGATGTTATAGTTCCTAGTTTGATTAATTTGTGAATTTTTGAACCTAACTGTTATGTAAATTAATGTTTTTAAAATTTTAGTGCCCTGGCCATTTATTAATGATGAAAATTTTAGTTAATAATGTGACAATGTCCCTTTTTGTTTTGGTCTTTAGCCTTTTCAATGTGCAGAAGCATGGCTAGTGATGCTAAAACAAGAAGACTTGATGGTGGAGAAGCAGTTGATAGACTCAGCAACTTGCCTCAAAATTTGATAGACCTCATCTTGGAACACTTGCCAGTTCAAGATGTAGCAAGAATGAGCATACTCTCCAAAACATGGAGGGATGTTTGGGTATTGCACCCACACCTAGTTCTGAATGAGCTATTTTTCGAAAAACTGCTTTCTAAGAAGGTTTCAGAGAAGAGTTATGAGAAGGATAAACAAGCTGCTCAAGTATCTGAAGTTTCAAGAACTATTAGTAATATTCTTTTGGTTCACACCGGCCCCATTCTGAAGTTCCATCTTTTCATTCCTCAAGATTTGCCTCTTCATCGTTGTGTAGAAACAGGTTTTTGGATTAAGAACGTATCAAACGGGGTTAGGAAATTGGAGCTTTTAAATAAACATATTACTGCGTACAAAATGCCGTTATATCTGTTTTCCTGCTTAGAGTTGACTCATTTGCACCTCACTAAATGTCTATTGAGTCCACCCCTTAGATTTGGAGAGTTTTGTAATATGATTAGTGTTGAACTTGAAGATGTCGTGATTAGTGCTGACATGTCATTTGGGACTCAACTTGAAAAACTGATATTGCTGGATTGCACTGGAATTGAACATTTGGGATGCCAATTTACATGTAATAACAATCTCACTCACTTGGTAATCAGGGGCGGTGGAAAAATTGATCTCGGATGGTTTGAGTGCATTCAAAAAGTGAAAATTCTCGGGGTCGGAGGAGTGTCAAATTCCAGGAATGAAATCATCAGTTTGAACAACCTTTTTTCCAATATGCCTAGAATCAAAGCTCTTGTCCTTGATGACCTTTTTCTCGAGGTAATGTGGAAAATTTACAAATTAAATATTATATGTTAGTCTTTGACTAATTTGTTTAGCACTACATGAGCGCACATATGAAATATCATTTTGCCAATAGTGTCTCACATTTTACTTTATTTTTTGGATGTACATATAAATAGTCTTTCAAACCAGGGGAAGCTGTTTTAAAAGAATAAGCAGCTTGCCTGGAAACGTAATAGATCTCATCCTAGAACTCTTGCCATTACAATGCAGCAAGAACTAGTGTTCTCTCTAAAACATGGAGGGGTATTTGGGGAATATACCCAAATCTAGTTTTTGATGCGGTGTTTTATTCACAGCTGGTTTCTAAGATGAATAACCAAGTTCGGGTATCCAAAGTTACAAGAATCATCAGTAATATTCTTGTAGTTAACCATGGCCCCATATTGAAATTCCATCTTTTGATTCCTCAATTCATGCTTATCCGTCAAGATGCGGATTATGGATTAAAAACATATCAAATCTTGGGGTCAAGGATTTCATGCTCATAAAGAATCATTTCCCTACAAAATGCCCTCTTATTTGTTTTCCTGTTTGGAGTTAACTCATTTGAGCCTCACTAATTGTGTACTCAATCCACCCCGTGGATTTGGAGGTTTTGGTAATCTGATTCATGTTCAACTTGTGCTTGTCAAAATTACTGCTGACATGTCATTCGGCACTTGGCTCAGTGCATTACGTTTGGATAAGTGCACTGGGATCAACCATTTGGAATGCCAGTTTAAATATTACAATAAAAATCTTACTCAGTTGATCATCATTAACCGTGGAGAAATTAATTGGCAATGGCTTGAATGCACCCAAAAGTTGCAAGTTTTTGGTCTCTTACTGAGAGAAGTGCCAGATCATAATAGGAAAAAAGTGATTAATTTAGAAAGGCTAGTTGGCAATATGGCCAGAGTCAAGAGTCTTTTCCTTGATGGCTTTTTTCTCGAGGTAAAGTGAATTTCCTACTCAGTACATTAGCTGATATTGTCATTCACTAATTTGATTAGTGAAACATATTAAAAATCTGCCTGCCAAATGTGTCTCACTTTTTTTTATTATTGAATATATACATTGATGAATATTAAATGTGTGTATATATAGTTTTTGGAGCCAGGTACAGCTACTATGAAGAGGCTTACGATGAAGAACTTGACCTGCATGTCCCTCCTCCATTTTAAATTTTTTAATTTGGTTCGGATTCACAATTTTCTTTGCTTGATGAGTAGTTCCCCCAACCTGCAAAGTCTTAACATCTATATGGTGAGACCTGTTACTCTAATCTGAAGCTATCTAGTAAATCAGATATCCATCTGTGGTATAAAGTTTGTAATCACTATTATATGTTACTTAATCCAATTAATCATTCGTTTTAAATTTTGAAGTTTTTGTTGCAGCACTCATAATCGAGAGAGGAATTTCGACTACTTCCTTAACGTACAAGTAAAAACAATTAATGGTTCAACTAGTGAACATCTTTTGTGAAAATAGTACTGAATTATTATATGTTTTCCTATTTTAGATTGTTTTTCTCTGCATAGGAACCTCACTTAGGAAATCTGCATTTAATAAATATCGTCATGAATCATGAACCCTATATTTGAGGTTATTTTTGTGAAAATATAATGAGAATGTGTGTTCTCTTAGAATATAAAACCTGTCAACTGATATCTATCCTTTTGGTACTTCTACGGGTTCTCAATAGAAACTAGTGGGCCTCATAAGGTATTACATCTGCGATAACTTTGTGTCTATTTGGGCTCCTCAAGTTTCGTGTTCAACGCTACTGATACTGTAAATATAGCCACTTTCCCTAATTAGCTTTCTTATCCAGCATACCAAAGGATTCTCATTCCTCTCCCCTCTAAATGATAATTACTTATTTTTGCTAATTCACTTACCCATTCTTCTTGCCCACTTTCAGTTAATTGTTTTGTTACCCATTAGAAATTGTTATTTTGACCCCCCCCCCCCTCTTTCATAATCACTTTATGTGTTAGAAATTTACATCATGTCATGATCTTTAAAATTTGGGAGATTTTTAAATCAATCAAAGTAATTTTTTCGTTTTATCTTGGTCTGGTCATGACAGACTTATAATTCTAGGATTGTTTTGTCATTCACAACTATCATGCATATACAATTAGATGATATTTGGACAATTTTGAACTTGTTATGCTTGGATATTTACTTTAATTATCTATGTTATATCTCTTGGTATCGGATAATAAGATTAGAACTAACTAGATCTATCAATGTTACATGTTTATGAATACCGTCCTCATCATACATTTACCTTGGTATTTAGGATGGTAAAGTAATGAGCAGGGATGGAATGGACTTGGCAGGAAGCAGTGACCTTATGGTGTCATCGGTTGTACAATATTTACAATCACCAATCCTGGTCGACATGATTTTCGACCAACTTCAAACCGTGAAAATAGATAGGATGGTCGGTTCAAGGATTGAGCTTCAGTTCATAAAGTTTTTGCTTGCATCTTCTCCTTTGCTCAGGTGGATAAAGCTTCTCAACACCGCCATTGATGATCCTAAAGAAGAATCGAGGATTTCAAAAGAGTTGATGAGTTTTCCTAGAGCATCCAAAGCTGCACGGATAATATGGACTTGAACTACTAGTTGCCCAGATGATATGGACCTACAAAACTACTTACATTGTAGTGGTGTTAGAAAAATGTTGAAGCATATATAAACTTAGCATAATTGTGTGTAATTTTGTAGAGCAACCGCCAAGTTTGTTTGTGGTATAACCTCTTTTCAACCTTTGCTAATCTTTTGTTATGATTATACAATTAGACCTTTTCGTATGAGGGAAGAGTTAAGCTATTAATTTGTATTATATATTACTAGCTTATAGCCCGTGCAATGCACGGATTTTTTATTTTTATTTCGACAAATTTTAATATATTATTTTAACAAATTTTAATTTATAATTGTTAACTATTTCAATAAATTTTAGTAATTTTTTAGTGGAGTTTATAGTTGAGAGTTGTATAATTTAAATTTGTATATTGTATTTCTAGTAGGTTTTGATTTTTTGATATTGTACTTCTAGTAGGTTTTGATTTTTTGATAAATATACTGCTATGATTATTATTAGGTTTCAACGATTATTATTAGATTTCAACTAATTAATTATCTTTTGTATTATCAATTTTAATTTTCATTTATGTAAATTATTAAATACATATATATTATCTTTGTATTTTTATTGTTTCTAAAGCTACAGTACACAATATATGAATATGTAAGCGATGTATATGCAGGCGTATGCAGTCTGCAGGCGCATGCAGTCTGTCAAAGTATACTGTGATTTATTCAAAGAATGTTTTTATGCTACTCTACATATGTCTATGTGATCGAGCTGAAACACAAAACAAAAGTGTGGTTAATTTTTTATTTTTATTGTATAATAGAACATAACTAATATTATTTTATTATGTTAATACAATAGGACATAATTAATATTGGTTTATTATGTTGTTAGTAAGAATCGAACCCTTGACCTATGGTAGTACTCGCTTATTATCCCTTTTACTCTTATTATATATAAGGATATAATTAGACAAAGTCGTATTTCTTTTGTGTATTATATATACAATGACATGTATTTTTTATGCATCCTATTTATATTTGGTCAATCATCATACAAATTAAACATACCAGCTTATTGTCCTTGGTATAAATTTACTTGATTTTACTGTCTTCACATCTATCAGTTATTAAAATTATAAAAATATAGTCCTCGAGGACTTTGATGAAGTGGATACGGACCAGACGAATCCCGATTTCTATGAGGACCTCGGATGGAAGAGGAGGTCGATAACTTGGAAAAGGAGGGGTTGCATTATGAGATCATGAAGGGAGATCAGTTAGTGTCTTTAATCGCAATGGAAAGAAGCTAACCGAGCACGACCTCCGTCTAAAGCTCGAAAAGCTCATTGCGGTAAAGGAGGACAGACGATCCTAAGGATCATTGCGACGAGCGACCCCCCTCTCCTCATCGAGGGTGTGAGCGGTCCCACCAACATGAGCCTAATCCCCAAGATCGCAAAAACAAGGATCGTAAGGAGGATTAAGAGGAGTCGAGCGCTCCTAAAAGGACTTAGTCCCATTATGGTAGCACCGGAGAGAGAAAGAAAAAAGGTGGAGGATAAGGAGATCAGGAATATTTTATTTATGAAGTATCGTGTGCATTTTATATATTATTTAGTAATTTTTTCAAAAATAAAATTAAAAAATTTAATAAACTACAAACAATTTCATAAATAAAATTTATAAATCATCCCGTGTAATATAAAGCTAGTATTTTTGATTTTGGGAAAACTTTTCAAAAAGTAAAATAAACAAATTTATTCAACCGATTTAAACGAGGCATATTTTTGGATATTTATCAGAAATACCACTTTTTCGATTTTTTTTTTTGCGATTTTATCATCTTCTCAAAATATTTGTAAAAATACCTTTTTTCAAAAAAAACATTTTGCAAAAATACCATATTATTTGCTAAAATACAGTCTGCAACCATCAGATGCAACTGGTTGCCCTATTTGCATTTTGTTGCGCAGCAGGTTGCATACGTGGTTGCAAAAGGGTTACGATTAGTTGATTTGGTTGAATTTTATTGTAAATGTTAGTCACAGAGGCATGCCTGAATACATCTAATAACAAGCCTAAGTATGTGTAATGCTATGCATTACCTACATGACCTCTTAACTGAGGGAACCTCTAGTTGTAGAGTTTCTACTTGTTTGTACTATTCTAGTTGTAGAGTTTCTACTTGTTTGTACTATGTAATAGGCATCAAATTCTATCTGTGTAACTGTACCTACTAAGTCAAGAATAAAGCTTGAAAGAAGTTCTAAGGTTCATGCCTCAAGCAAGGAAATGAAGACTGTCAAATAATCACAGTTGGGATTTGAAGAAATGAAGAATTTGCCTAAGTACCAATTCGAGAAGTACATTTGTCTATTCGAGAAGTCTAGCATTCGAGAAGTCTGGAGTTCGATATCTCAGAAGACACTATTCGATATCTCTGAATACACTATTCGATATCTCAGGGATTCGATATGTCAAAATGCTCTATTCGATATCTCAAGGAGTCCCAGAGAAAAGAGCTATTCGAGAAGTGATTCGATATGTCAAGATAACACTATTCGAGAACTCAGAGTTATCGATCAAGTCAACTCCAGTTCTCGAATCACTTACTTAGTCACTTCTCGAATACATTCTTGAGGACAAAATACTGAAGAATTGTACAAGTCAGAAACCTGCAACAAGCCAGGATACTTTATTTGACTCTGTCCTATAAAGCATGCTGGAAAGCCTACAAAGAAGCTTGGAGAGATAAGACAAGGGACAAGGAGCTGAAGAAGTGGATCTAAACAGGCTTTTCAAAGTCAAATCTGTAGCCGTTTGGACTCTTACTAAAATGAGATAGACAGACTGGAAAGTGCTTTTGTTTTTACCTACCTCATTTGTAGCAAGGGGGTGTATCCATGTCTATAAGGATACAGCCTCACTTCCTTAGCTAAAAAAAGGGTTTTTGAAGTTTCTCAAATATATCCAGAAAATATCTCTCTGAGAAAAACGAAGCTGAGAATACTATCATTTGTATTCACAGATTGTAGCAACATTTTAATCTAATAAAATATTAGATTAGAGTGATATTGTGTTGTGTTTGTGTTTAATTATCCGCATCTTCATATCTCACACACTCATCACTTATCTTGCTGCAAAGATTCAAAACCGAAGAAAAACTCAAGAATCCATTCACCCCCCCCCCCTCTGTATTCTTTTACTGTATTCAATACTCAACAAGTGGTATCAGAGCAGGCTGTTTAATCTAAACAGAAAACGATCATGAGTTCGAATACACCAAAGACTACAGGTACGGTAAAGGTCCCTAAATTCGACAAAGAAAATTACAACCTCTGGAAAATAAAAATGTTGTTGTTCATCAAAGCTGCCAATCCTCTCTACCCTGACATTCTCAAGAATGGTCCATTCATACCACAACAAGAAGTTGCTGAATCCACAGTGGGCGCAGTAGTCATTCCTAGATCATACGTTCCAAAAGAGCCATCCAAATGGACGGACTCAGAGAAGGAAAAGATTGCCCTAGACAGCCACCTCATGTTGTTAATCATAGACTCCTTGGATATGTCGATGTTTGCCAACGTAGCATCATGCAGATCAGCCAAGGACATGTGGAATCACATCGAGGTGTTATGTGAAGGGACAGAGGAGGTAAGAGAAAACAAGAAACAGATACTGGTCACACAGTATGAGGCGTTCATGGCACAGCCCAAGGAAAGTATCACTGATGTGTTTGAAAGATTTCACAAGCTGGTGACTGAGCTCCAAATGAATGGGAAGGTTTACAGCACTAAGGAATTAAATATGAAGTTTCTACTATCGTCACCAAACCATCTAGAGCAAAGGGTCATATCTCTAAGAGAAAGAGATTTGAACAAAGTCACGTATGATGTGCTCTATGGGGTTTTAAAGACACACGAGCTTGAGTTGCTTCAAAAGAGGGCTATCCAAGCTAACCAAGGCAGAATGATAAACACATCCTGTGCCTTGATTGTCAACAAATCTATTCAAGACCTGGAAGCATCTGCAAGTCAGCTGAGAATAGAAGAGATAGTAGATGACGAAGAAACTGAGGAAGTAGTGACTGAACCTTCTGATGACAAGGAAGAAGATGAGTTCTACACTCTTGAAGAGCTGGATGGCATGGAAAATACATCATATGCTTTTATGGCTAGAAAATTTCCAAACATCAGATTCAAGAGGAATCAGCCCTTCAAGCCTAGACCTCAAAATCATTCATTCAACAAGGGCAAGGCACCTATGAAAACAAACAAGAACAGATTCAAAACCAGCTATGTGGATAGGTCATCTGTAAGATGTTATAGATGCAATGACCTAGGGCATTTTGCCAGTGAATGCAAGAAGCCTAAAAAGAAGGATAAGGAGTTTCTTGAGCTTGAAGCTAAGTATGAGGCCCTTCTAAAGAAGCAGACACCAGGTAAGGCTTACATAGCTGAAGGGAAGTGTTGGGATGATTCTGACAGTGATGGGGAAGAACAAGAATTCTGCAACTATGCCTTGATGGCCAATTCCAAGGAAGAACCATCTGCATCAGACTCACAGGTACCATCTCTCACTACCATAGACATGTCTGTTTCTGAATATAAATCTTTGGTTGAACAACTATCCGTTGAGATGTTTAACATTCATACTAGTATGACTGCTGCTAATGAAGAGATTGCTAAACTGTCTACCAGGAATGAACTGTTAAATAAGAGAAATGAGGAACTAGAGCTAACTACTGTGCAAATAGAAAATCTTAAACAAGAGATTGAGTATCTAAAGAACAAAGTTCTATGTGCTAGTCAAGTTGAGAAAGCTCTTAGGGATGAATTAGCTGAAAATGAATTTAAGTTGAAAACATTTAAGAATTCCTCTAGTCTATTGCAGTCTTATCATGAGAAAAATCTAGCTAGACCTAAGGCTGCCATTGGACTTGATTATGACACTCTTAAACAGAGGAAAGGCTATGCAGTCATTGAAGATGACATTGTTGTTCAAGAGGAGGTGCCTCAGGTTTTGAAAAAGACTGAGAATCCAATATTTAAAACACCAACACTTGAGATTGATGAGGATGCCTTACTCATCAAGCAAATGTTGGAGGATGAAGATGAGGCACAATCAAATGAACAACAAGCATCCTCTGAGAGTAAGAATGTCAAAACCAAAGCCAAGGAGCCAGTAGGAGGTAGACCTAGACTTGAGAAACCTGTAAAGTTTGTTTCAGCTGGAAATTATGAGACTAAGAAGAAAGTGACTAATAAGAGACCAAACAGGAATGGCAAATTAGGGATTAACAAAGATAACAACTATGCTTATGTGCCAAATGCCCCTAGGAAAGTTTGTCAAAACTGTTTTAGCTCTAATCATTTGACTCATGCTTGCAAGAAACCATCTGGTAGTGTTGCTAAACCATTCTATGATTGCTCTGTGCCTTTAAGACATAGAGACTCTCCTTTCTGTGATAAACTTGATTGTATGCCATGTAACATGAATGTGATGACTAGTTGTTTTAATTTGAGAAGACAATTCATGGAGGGCTGTATCAATCATAATGTTCACACACACTACACAAGGACAAAGTCTTCAAGTCCTCCTAAAGTTAGGAAGGTACCTCTGTCACCTAAGTCTAAGAACCCTGATTCTAAGACTCCCAACAGTGACAAGAAGACCAACATCAAGAAAACTGATAAGCATGCTGATTTTGATAAAACTGTCACTAAGTCACATGGACCCAAACTCGTTTGGGTACCAAAGGAGAAGTAATACTTTTGTGTTTGCAGGGCAAAGAAAGTAAAAAGAAGGTCATGTGGATTTTGGACAGTGGATGCTCAAATCATATGACTGGTGATATGGCCCTGCTATCACAGTATGAGGAAAAGGCTGGCCCAATGGTTGCTTTTGGAGATGACAGCATCGGCAACACACTGGGATATGGCAAGTTGGAAATTGGAAATGTCATCATTGAGAATGTAGCACTGGTCAAGGGGCTCAAGCATAATCTACTGAGTGTTGGTCAATTCACTGACAGAGGCTTCAAAGTGAACTTTGACAAAGATGAATGTTTGATCACCCACAAGAAGACTGGTGATTTTGCTCTGTCTGGAGTAAGGAAGGGAAGCCTGTTTGTAGCCAATTTGGATTCTGCAAGCAAGGACACAATTTGTTGCTTCTACTCAAAAGCATCAAATGAAGACAGTTGGCTGTGGCACAAGAAGCTATCACACCTGAACTTCAAAGCCATTAATTCCCTAGTCAAAAGGGAGTTAGTGAGAGGCATGCCCACACTTGAATTCTGTCAAGAAGGAGTGTGTGAGGCGTGTCAAAAGGGAAAAATGAAAAGATCAAGCCACAAGTCAAAAACAGTGACATCTATAACCAAGCCCCTGCAACTGATTCATATGGATTTGTTTGGGCCTGTCAATATTATGTCACTAGGAAGGAAGAAGTATGCTCTAGTGATGGTTGATGATTTTACAAGGTATACATGGGTAGAATTTCTGGCATCAAAGGATGAGGCTCCACAAGTAATCATTGAGCACATAAAGAAAGTTGACAAAGAAGCAAAGGCCATAAATGCAAGTGTGATTGCATTAAGAAGTGATAATGGGACAGAATTCAGAAATGCCATGCTTGGAGCATTCTGCAAAGAAAATGGTATTTCTCAACAATTCTCAGCTCCAAGGACTCCACAACAAAATGGAGTTGTTGAGAGAAAGAATAGGACTCTGATAGAGGCTGCTAGAACAATGCTACTTGATGCAAAGATGCCTACATGTTTTTGGGCTGAGGCTGTGAGCACTGCATGCTACATCCAAAACAGAACCCTCATCAACAAAAACACTGGAAAGACACCTTACAACTTGATGACTGGAAAGAAGCCTACTCTAAAGTATGTTCATACTTTTGGAAGCAAGTGCTTTGTGCTAAAAGATAATTCAGAATATGTTGGAAAGTTTGATGCAAAGGCATTTGAAGGAATCTTTCTTGGCTATTCTATGGAAAGAATTGCATACAAAGTTTATGTCATTTGTCAAAAGAAAGTAATGGAGAGCACAGATGTAACATTTGATGACAGCAAACTACCTGGATTAGAAGAAGCCAATGATGAAGATAAAGATCCTTTGAGGTTTGACAATCTAGATGATTCTGATGAGGAGATTGAAAGTGAATCTGAACTCATAATCCAACAAACTCAAGTGAATGAAGAACCTGTGTCAACCAACAATGAAGAAACAAGCATCCAAGATACACCTGTGAGGAGTGACAACTTCACAGGGGGAGGAAATGCAGATGATCATGATCTAAATGATGAAGCAACATCAAGGATGAGAAATCATACATCTTTAGCTTGAAATTTCTGTGAAATTTTGAGAAAATCACTATTTAATTTAGTAGAATATTCTTCAGTGAATATTTCTGGTAAATTTTAAAAGATAGTGAAAATTGAATTTTATGAGTGAAAAGTATAGGTCGATAAGTCAGACTTCTCGAATGGTTCATTGTTATGTCTTGGCTCGAGTTCTCGAATAGGCCTATCTAGAACCCTCTTGAGTTCTCGAATAGTGTCTCTTAGAGAAATCGAATAGCACACTTTGAGTTCTCGAATAGAGTATTTTAGTTCTCTAATGATAGAGTTCTCGAATACTGCATTTGAGTTATCGAATCATTTGAAAAGGCTGATTTTTCGCTGACACTTAATCGCTTTTTGGATTTATATTCAAAATTTCATTTCGCTCATAAAAACATATTTTATTTAGCTTAGAATTATTTTCTGAGTCAAATAACTGCCAGCTGTGAGTTACAAACTGTCTGAGATATCGAATAAGCCTTTCTTGACTTCTCGAATAGTTGTTTCATACTTCTCGAATGACTTGTCGCTACAGAACACTTATCTATCGACAACTCAAGACATTCATATATATATACATACAACTTCACAACTATTCAATTCTTTTCGTTCGATTTCTCAAGCACCTCAACTCCTGAAACCTCTGAAAAACCCTAACTGCGAATTTCTTCTTCAATCCTAATTCTCTTTTCTTCTCTACCCAAATGGCAAACCCTAAACTCACCATATCATTCCAAACTAATTTCATCGCAATCACCAGTGATGTGGTAGCACCGAATGCCAATTTCAAGTGCTTTGTTCGGTGGTTGTCTGAATCATACATCAAGAGTGCGCTCTCAGCCAACCCAACTCTGTACATAGATCTATTGGAACAATTCTGGAGGACTGCTACTGTGGAGGTCATCGCTCTTGAGAACGCTATCACTTCTTATATTGTTCACTGCAAGATTCAAGGAGAGGATATCACTATCACCACTGCAGACATGAATCAAGCCTTGGATATGCAGCAAGAGACGTATGATGCTCTGGCCTCCAATGATGAGTTGGAAGAATTCTTTGACTTCATCAACTACTCTGATACTATCAAGCTGGGAAAGTTGAATAGGAAGTTCTTAAGGAAAGAATGGAGCTTTGTATTTGCTACACTCCTTCATGTATTCACTGCACGGAAATCAAGCTTTGATCAGATTAGTACACCCGTGCAGCAGATTGCCTATGCCTTGGCTCATGGGAGAAAGATAGATGTTGGACTTCTCATCCTACAGGAACTCTATGGGAGACTTGGTCAGACCACAGCCAAGAGAGGTAATGAAATTTTCTTTCCTCGCTTTATTCAATCAGTGCTTAACTTTAAAAATGCTTCTTTGATTGAATTGCCTGGAGTAGATAAGAGTAAAATAGGCTATCCTAGGTCCATGACCAAACTCATTTTTGGTAATTTGGAAACTAGGAATGATGTGGATGTAAGACTTAGCATAACTCCCCACATGGAGGGTTTGTTTAGGTCTTACCCCCACAACATGCCAATATTTGATTCTAAATCACAGTTAGCACAGCCTAAGCAAGGAGAACAAAATGCTAACCCAAGGCCTGCTAACCAACCCCCTCAGCCAAACACTCTATCCAGCAAAGAGCCAACTGCATCATCCTCTCAAAAGGGTGATGTTAGTAAAAAGAAGAGAAAACAGGTTGCTTCTGAACCTTTAGAAATCTTAACTGAAGCAGCCTTGGCTGTAGAACTAGGGTTAGAAAGTGAGAAACCTGAGTTACCTATCATAAGCCTAAAGAAGAAGAAGAAGTCTAAAACCACCTCTTCAGTCACTCAAATGGCTGAAGTTGTAAAATCAGGGGCACACAGCTCACTAGATGTATCCTCTCAACAGGATGCATCTATAGAATCAAGCATCCTCCCCAATGCACCTATCTGTAAAGAGTCAGCACAAGGGAGTGATAAGGCTGGCACAACACTGAGTGGAGAGCACATCATAACTGAAACTCCCTCTATTTCTCAGGGGGAGTTGCCAAAATCTTGTCTACAACACACTTCTCTTTCAGAATCTACCATTCATATTTCTTTGAAGCCTGCAACTCAAGCAATTGAGGAGCAAGGCATTGATCACCAAGAATTCTTTTCCTTTGATGAGCCAATGAATTCAAGTGACTTGGTGCATGACACCTTGCTCACCACCCAGGTACCACATTTGGATGGTCAGGGAATGCATGCTGGGGCATATCCTAATGACACCATCACAAACACAGAGGATTCACTAGTTTTTACTAGAGACTCTGTGCCTATGTCAACTACTGTTGTAACTCATCCCACTTCTGTGGAGACAACAGTAGTAGAGTCTGTTCATCCGGTTGCAGAAGTTGCATCTGTAACTGAGGAGCCTAGCTCTAGCTCTAACTTTTTGTCTCAATGGCTGAAGCCTGTGCAACATGACAGTGCTTCAGGATCAGGGTCTGTTCCACCACAATTGACGGTCGAAGCACTTCAGAGCTTAGTTGTGGATCAGATCCCTGAGTTCACAAAAATTGCTCAGCACCTTCTCACTGCAAACATGCCCAATCCAGACTATGAAGCTATTCTCCTATGTCACAAAGAGGATGTAGAGCTACAGAAGGAGAAAATCATAGATGAAACTGAGAGAGATGGGAATATCGATGCTTGGCTGCAAGGAACCAATTCAATCCCTCTCTCAGAAGGTCTCCAATATCTCAGAGAAGAGTACATCACTTCACTAGGGTCCAATGCCAAATCTCTCAACCCTACTGATGTGTTTGAAGCAGTGAATGACAGCTATAAAGGCATTCTCAAGGCTGCACACTATCTTGGTAAAGGCTTAAAGACAGAAATTAATGAAGTGTGTTCAGCTACAACCAAGGAGGTGCATGAGATCAAGAGGACTTTTGATGCTAAATTCCCTCAATTGGAGACTGTGCTCAAGGACATTCGAACCTGCAATGCTACTTGCACCAGGATGGACAATGGTTTAGCTATTCTCAAGGATGCTGTCACAGGTCTGGGGCACAAATTTCAATCCTTATCAGATCAGACAACTGATGCCAATGCCATGCTCAGGACCCTCTTTGCAAATCAATATGGAGACAAGCTGGTCACTGAGGTTCCTGTGCATGAGATGTCAAGGTTCGAAGTGCAGAGACTGAAGGATCAATCCCTATCTGGTTTTAAGGCCAATGAACTCTTCACTAAAGTGGATACTCTTGAAAAGGAGGTAGTCTCTCTCCACAAGTCCAATGCTCATCTTACAGACACTGTGACAACTCTGACTGAGCAGTTGAACACTCAAGCCACC
This sequence comes from Saposhnikovia divaricata, assembly GCA_036435485.1. Classification (NCBI taxonomy): domain Eukaryota; kingdom Viridiplantae; phylum Streptophyta; class Magnoliopsida; order Apiales; family Apiaceae; genus Saposhnikovia; species Saposhnikovia divaricata. The sequence continues at coordinate 23,398,631 of CM071600.1, forward strand.
ACCACAGCTGATGTTCTTCTGCATCAACAATCAATGTTGTCTGCAATGATGAAGCACATGGGTCTTCCTCTACCTGATGAATCTTCAACTCCAAAGGTGCATCCTACAGTCCCTGTGTCTGTCAACAAGCCTAAGGGGGAGAAGAGGATATCAAAGAACTCAAATCCAAAGGGGGAGAGATCACTAGAAAAGGGCATCAAGATCACTGAGGGTGGCCATCAGAGAACTTTGAAATCTACTACTCATCTGCCTCCCACTTCTCTGCCAGTTGTCACTCTACCAACTGTGCACATCACTACTCCTGATGGTCAAAGGCAGTCTATTACAACCACAGTGGTTGCAGGGAGTATGCCATCTGACAAGCCTCAAATCTCAATATCTAAGAGTGCCAAGCCAGTAGAAGTGAAGGTGGTCACTGAGGCCAAGCTACAAGAAATTGCAAACTCAAATGTCTATCATGATGATGCATTCTTGGAGCTTCTGAAAGTCTCTAGAGAACAGGCTGGTGATGCTCTGCTATATCATGAGAGTTTGAAGAGTCAGATTGACTGTCTCACTGTAGTACCAAGGAGGCTTAATGATCTATGGCTCAAGGAGATATTGATGGTAGGAAAGAACAAGATATGGCACTTAACCATCAATACTCTACAGAGTCTAAAGCACTCAGAAGTGAATGTGCTCCTTGGACTAATTGAGAAGGGAAATGAGAACAACAAGAGTCTTCATGATGAATTGAGGAATGGTCAACCTTCAAGGCTACCTGAAGTTTTCACAGATCCTAGAACTATTATCTACCAGGCTGGAACAAGAATTGAAGATATCAAGCAGCTGGTCATTCCTAAGCATCTAACTCCTCAAAATAAAAATCTCATCATAGCCATCATTGAGAGACTGATCAAGAAGAAGGGATCAAGAACAGCAGAAGAATTAGAAGCTATATCTTATCTCAGGTCATATATTGCAACTGGCATTGTATCTGAGACTGCTAAGTTCAACCCAAGCAAAGATCAAGACAAGGATGAAGATAAAAGTGATGGAAGGAGAAGACATCACAGGAGTAATAAGGGTGATGAAGACAAGAAGAAGAAGAAGGATGATGAGAAGAGGAAGAATGATGATGATCAAGGTAAAGGCTCTGAGAGGAAAAGTGGAAGACAGCAAGCCTCAGGCATTGCTGACAGTAACCTCACCACAACACAAGACTCTAAGTCTAGGGTGAATGCTGCCAGTAGTGACCTTTCAAAATTTGCATCTATGGCTTCTGCAACTGTCTTGCCACCTCAAGAAGAGAAGAAGATTCAAGTCAAGAAACCATCTGTATGTTTCAAAAAGCAAACTGCTAATGGAATACTACAATGGTCTACAAACAAAGGTCACATACTGCTGCCAAGTAATCATGTAAAAAGAATCAAGTTCAAGCAAGCTGCAAGGAAATCAAAGCCAACCATATCAAAAACCCTGACAATCTATCCAGGCCTAAAACTCCAACCACTAGATGAAGATTATGATGTAGACCAACTGCAATTTTTGCAAGCTCAAAGAATCTATCATGTTGCCATTGTTGATAATTGCCTTGAGATTAAATATTCGGATGGAAGGGAGGAGAAATTCAAACAAGGAGGATGTCAACACTGGGGCAAGCTATATGACATAGAGAGAATCATTGCACTGTTGAGCTCAGAAGATAAAGTGGAGAGAGTATGGAAACTGGAGCTAATTGATTTTGTGAAAATGAAGAGAGATCATGAAGAAAAAGTCAGAAAAGAGTGTTTTGAGAAATGGCTGGCAAGGGAGAAAGAAATTGAGAGACTGGAAAGTGAAGCAGAAAAGCTGAGGAAAAAGGGTTTGTGTAGAGTTCAGTTCAACCCCTACATGGTAAAGTATAGGAGGAGGAATGGAAATCAAGTCAACATCAGAATGAATCTACTCAACCACTATCCTGCAAATATTCTGGAACCAGTACTTGAAGATTTCAAAGACTCAATTTTGCTTGAAGAATTGGATGCTATGGCAGAAATAATAAAAGCTATGGATGAGAATACAAGGAAGGAGAAAGAAAGAAGAGAGAAAGAATATGATGAATTTCAAGCCAAAGCTATGGAAAGGGAATCAAAAGACAATGGCTAGTTCTTCATCATAGGCTGTAAGATTACTCACTCTGTAGTACTATCCAAATTGCTGATGGAAATTCATACCTGTACTGTCAAGTTTTATCTTTATGTATGATAGGCTTGTTATCAGACATGAAATTGTGACTAAGGGTCTTACTCACAATTTGGGGGAGATTGTTAGTCACAGAGGCATGCCTGAATACATCTAATAACAAGCCTAAGTATGTGTAATGCTATGCATTACCTACATGACCTCTTAACTGAGGGAACCTCTAGTTGTAGAGTTTCTACTTGTTTGTACTATTCTAGTTGTAGAGTTTCTACTTGTTTGTACTATGTAATAGGCATCAAATTCTATCTGTGTAACTGTACCTACTAAGTCAAGAATAAAGCTTGAAAGAAGTTCTAAGGTTCATGCCTCAAGCAAGGAAATGAAGACTGTCAAATAATCACAGTTGGGATTTGAAGAAATGAAGAATTTGCCTAAGTACCAATTCGAGAAGTACATTTGTCTATTCGAGAAGTCTAGCATTCGAGAAGTCTGGAGTTCGATATCTCAGAAGACACTATTCGATATCTCTGAATACACTATTCGATATCTCAGGGATTCGATATGTCAAAATGCTCTATTCGATATCTCAAGGAGTCCCAGAGAAAAGAGCTATTCGAGAAGTGATTCGATATGTCAAGATAACACTATTCGAGAACTCAGAGTTATCGATCAAGTCAACTCCAGTTCTCGAATCACTTACTTAGTCACTTCTCGAATACATTCTTGAGGACAAAATACTGAAGAATTGTACAAGTCAGAAACCTGCAACAAGCCAGGATACTTTATTTGACTCTGTCCTATAAAGCATGCTGGAAAGCCTACAAAGAAGCTTGGAGAGATAAGACAAGGGACAAGGAGCTGAAGAAGTGGATCTAAACAGGCTTTTCAAAGTCAAATCTGTAGCCGTTTGGACTCTTACTAAAATGAGATAGACAGACTGGAAAGTGCTTTTGTTTTTACCTACCTCATTTGTAGCAAGGGGGTGTATCCATGTCTATAAGGATACAGCCTCACTTCCTTAGCTAAAAAAAGGGTTTTTGAAGTTTCTCAAATATATCCAGAAAATATCTCTCTGAGAAAAACGAAGCTGAGAATACTATCATTTGTATTCACAGATTGTAGCAACATTTTAATCTAATAAAATATTAGATTAGAGTGATATTGTGTTGTGTTTGTGTTTAATTATCCGCATCTTCATATCTCACACACTCATCACTTATCTTGCTGCAAAGATTCAAAACCGAAGAAAAACTCAAGAATCCATTCACCCCCCCCCCCCCTCTGTATTCTTTTACTGTATTCAATACTCAACAGTAAATCGCAGTTTAACAACTAAATTGATATTTCATAAATTATATTTTTAAAAAAACTAGAGAATATGCCTGGGCTACGCACACGGAAAATAGGAAAAATTAAAATTTATTTAATTTTGTTTGATATTATTATTTAAAATTTTGGTGTAAAACATAATAGTTTTCAGTATCAATATTTTTATAGTAATAAAATCTTAATTTATTTGTAAATAATAATATGTTCTTTAATATTAATGAAATGTTCTTTAATAAAAACTAAACAATTAAATGTTTTGTAAATTTTTTTTAAAGATTTTAAATCAAATTACTTGAATTTCATAATATTGATTAAAGAATAAAAATATTATTAGAAGCAAACACATAAAATAATGGTAAATTATTTTTTTGTTGCGGGAACATTTTTGTAAAGGGGAATGTATTTTTTGTATTTCCTCATTATTATATGTTTTGAAGTCAAGTTTTCTAAGATAAATACAGTATTTTAGTGCATATACGTTGTATTTCTTGAATTAAGCTTGTTTTTTTTAAAACATATTCCGTATAATTTTATCTACAACATCGATAATTATTGAATAATTTATTGTCAACAATATTCAATATTTGAAACACTCATAAAAATAAAATCAGATATCCTTGAAAATTACAAAATCCCGCCAGAAATGTGTAAATCTGATAAGTAACGGATGCGATGATAAGATTTTATTTATACATAGGGTACTCAGAGATGTCAATTTAGAAAGTTGGTTAGTATTAAAAAAATGATGTTAGACAATAACCTTAGGAAAACAATCCATAAATTTATTAACAATCTGATAAGTATGAGGCTTATTTTTATAGATATTTGTTCGTATTGATGAAAAAAAGAGTACACAATGAGATAAAAATAAATTCATGGATTGACCTAAAAAGCTTAAGTTGTTTATCCTCCGCAGGAAAGGTGCTAACTACATGTTGTGGGGAATCATTCTTGAAGGCAGCAGCTATACATGGTAGCGGAAATATATCTGAAACTTGGATAATATTTAAGACTTAAATTGAACAATTAGAGTTTTAGAATTGCAAGTAGTACCTGAATTATTTGTGATTGTTGTAGTGGAATTTTTGCAATTACGATCATATCCGGATTTTGGTGTCCCACAAGTATTTGGAATGTTCCGATTTATATCTAAAAGCGGTCTTTTGCATGTCCCTATATTTTTGTTGATTAAAAATACTAATCAGATATTTCAAAAAAAAAAAAAATACTAATCAGACCAGAATAAGAGGGGGTTTGTTTTATTTATGAATTTTGTCGTTTAACTGCTTTTTTATAAGGACAGTGCAAAAAAGAGAATGAATTATGTGGTTGCAAAACATTTAAATTTAGTTGATTTGGTTGAATTTGATTGCAAATTGTATTTTAACAAATAAATTGATATTTCATAAATTATATTTTTTTAAAAAAATATTTTTACCAAAAAAATTCCGTACTTGGTATTTATGAGAAAAACCCAGTTTTTTCAACACAACCGGCTCAGTTTTGTGGGATTGGAAACCAGGAACAGAACAATCAGTAATCACTATTACAAAACCCTAAGTTCCTCTCTGAAACTCAGGTATCAAAATTAATACAAATTATGTACACGTATTATTTTGTGCTCAAATTTGTGCGTTTATTGATTTTTGTAGAACTTATTGTTTTACGGTATAGATTTATATGGGTTTCACTTGGTTTTTTGTTTTGAATTTTCGTTTGTAGAACTTGTTAACTATTAAATATTCACTTTTTCATGTTTGAGATCTGTCGTGCATTTGCTGCTAGCTTCAGATGTTATAGTTCCTAGTTTGATTAGTTTGTGAATTTTTGAATCTTACTGTTATGTAAATTAATGTTTTTAAATTTTAGTGCTCTGACCATTCATTAATGATGAAAATTTTAGTTAATAATGTGACAATGTCCCTTTTCGTTTTGGTCTTTACCCTTTTCAATGTACAGAAGCATGGCTAGTGCTGCTAAAACAAGACGACTTGATGGTGGAGAAGCAGTTGATAGACTCAGCAACTTACCTCAAAATTTGATAGACCTCATCTTGGAACACTTGCCAGTTCATGATGTAGCAAGAATGAGCATACTCTCGAAAACATGGAGGGATGTTTGGGTATTGCACCCACACCTAGTTCTGGATGAGCTCTTTTTCGAGAAACTGCTTTCTAAGAAGGTTTCAGAGAAGAGTTATGAGAAGGATAAACAAGCTGCTCAAGTATCTGAAGTTTCAAGAACTATCAGTAATATTCTTTTGCTTCACACCGGCCCCATTCTGAAGTTCCATCTTTTCATTCCTCAAGATTTGCCTCTTCATCGTTGTGTAGAAACAGATTTTTGGATTAAGATCGTATCAAATGGGGTTAGGAAATTGGAGCTTTTAAATAAACATATTACTGCCTACAAAATGCCGTTATATCTGTTTTCCTGCTTAGAGTTGACTCACTTGCACCTCACTAAATGTATATTGAGTCCAGCCCTTAGATTTGGAGACTTTTGTAATATGATTAGTGTTAAACTTGAAGGTGTCGTGATTAGTGCTGACATGTCATTTGGGACTCAACTTGAAAAACTGATATTGCTGGATTGCACTGGAATTGAACATTTGGGATGCCAATTTACATGTAATAACAATCTCACTCACTTGGTAATCAGGGGCGGTGGAAAAATTGATCTCGGATGGTTTGAGTGCATTCAAAAAGTGAAAATTCTCGTGGTCGGAGGAGTGTCAAATTCCAGGAATGAAATCATCACTTTGAACAACCTTTTTTCCAATATGCCTAGAATCGAAGGTCTTGGCCTTGGTCACCTTTTTCTCGAGGTAATGTGGAAAATTTACAAATGAAATATTATATATTGTCTTTGACTAATTTGTTTAGCACTACATGAGCACATATGAAATATCATTTTGCCAAAAGTGTCACACATTTTACTTTATTTTTTGGATGTACATATAAATATAGTCTTTCAAACCAGGGGAAGCTGTTTTAAAAGAATAAGCAGCTTGCCTGGAAAGGTAATAGATCTCATCCTAGAGCGTTTGCCATTGTACGATGCAGCAAGAACAAGTGTTCTCTCTAAAACATGGAGGGGTTGTGGGGAATATACCCAAATCTAGTTTTTGATGCGGCATTTTATTCGCAGCGGGTTTCTAAGATGAGTAACCAATTTCGGGTATCCATAGTTACAAGAATCATCAGTAATATTTTTTTAGTTAACCATGGCCCCATATGGAAATTCCATCTTTTAATTCCTCAATTCATGCTTCTCCATCAAGATGCGGATTACGGATTAAAAACATATCAAATCTTGGGGTCAAGGATTTCATGCTTTGCAGTAAAGAATCATTTCCCTACAAAATGCCCTCTTATTTGTTTTCCTGTTTGGAGTTAACTCCACTCCATGGATTTGGAGGTTTTGGTAATCTGATTCATGTTCAACTTGTGCTTGTCAAAATTACTTCTGACATTCGGCACTCGACTCAGTGCATTACGTTTGGATAAGTGCACTGGGATCAACCATTTGGAATGCCAGTTTAAATATGACAATAAAAATAATTAATTGGAAATGGCTTGAATGCACCCAAAAGTTGCAAGTTTTTGGTCTCTTACTGAGAGAATTACCAGATCATAGGAAAAAAGTGATTAATTTAGAAAGGCTAGTTGGCAATATGCCCAGAGTCGAGAGTCTTTTCCTTGATGGCTTTTTTCTCGACGTAAAGTGAATTTCCTACTCAGTACATTAGTTGATATTGTCATTCACTAATTTGATTAGTGAAACATTTTAAAAATTTGCCTGCCAAATGCTTCTCACTTTTTTATTTATTATCGATATATATATATATATATATATTGATGAATATTAAATGTGTGTATATATAGTTTTTGGAGCCAGGTACAGCTACTATGAAGAGGCTTACGATGAAAAACTTGACCATCATGTCCCTCCATTTTAAATTTTATAATTTGGTTTGGATTCGCAATATTCTTTGCTTGATGAGTAGTTCCCCCAACCTGAAAAGTCTTTACATCGATATGGTGAGACCTGTTACTCTAATCTGAAGCTATCTAGTAAATCAGATATCCATCTGTGCTATAAAGTATGTAATCACTATTATATGTTACTTAATCGAGTTAATCATTCTTTGTAAATTTTGAAGTTTTTGTTGCAGCACTCGTAATTGAGAGAGGAATTTCGACAACTTCCTTAATGTACAAGTAAAAACAATTAATGGTTCAATTAGTGAACATCTTCTGCGAAAATAGTACTGAATTATTACATGTTTTCCTATTTTAGATAGTTTTTCTCTGCATAGTAACCTCACTTAGGAAATTTGCATTTAATTAATATCGTCATGAATCATGAACCCTATATTTGAGGTTATTTTTGTGAAAATATAATGAGAATGTGTTCTCTTAGAATATAAAACATGTCAACTGATATCTGTCCTTTTGGTACTTCTACGGGTTCTCAATAGAAACTAGTGGACCTCATAAGGTATTACATCTGCGATAACTTTGTGTCTATTTGGGCTCGTCAAGTTTCGTGTTCAATGCTACTGATACTGTAAATGTAGCCACTTTCCCAAATTAGCTTTCTTATCCAGCATACAAAAGGATTCTCATTCCTCTCCCCTCTAAATGATAATTACTTGCTTTTGCTAATTCACTTACCCATTCTTCTTGCCCACTTTCAGTTAATTGTTTTGTTACCCATTAGAATTGTTATTTTGATCCCCGCTTTCATAATCAATTTATGTGTTAAAAATTTACATGTTGTCATGATCTTTAAAATTTGGGAGATTTTTAAATCAATCAAAGTAATTTTTCGTTTTATCTTGGTCTGGTCATGACAGACTTGTAAATTCTAGGATTGTTTCATCATTCACAACTATCATGCATATACAATTAGATGATATTTGGACAATTTTAAACTTGTTATGCTTGGATATTTATTTTAATTATCTATGTTATATCTCTTGGTATTGGATAATAAGATTAGAACTAACTAGATCTATCAATTTTGCATGTTTATGAATACCGTCCTCATATATTTACCTTGGTATTTAGAATTGTAAAGTAAAGAGCAGGGATGGAATGGACTTGGCAGGAAGCAGTGACCTTATGGTGTCATCGGTCGTACAATATTTACAATCACCAACCCTCATCGACATGATTTTCGACCAACTTCAAACTGTGAAAATAGATAGGATGGTCGGTTCAAGGATTGAGCTTCAGTTTATAAAGTTTTTGCTTGCATCTTCTCCTTTGCTCTGGTGGATAAAAGTTCTCAACACCGCCATTGATGATCCTAAAGAAGAATTGAGGATTTCAAAAGTGTTGATGAGTTTTCCTAGAGCATCCAAAGCTGCACGGATAATATGGACTTGAACTACTAGCTGCCCAGATGATATGGACTTACAAAACTACTTACATTGTAGTGGTGTTAGAAAAATGTTGAAGCATAGATAAACTTAGCATAATTGTGTGTAATTTTGTAGAGCAACCGCCAAGTTTGTTTGTGGTATAACCTCTTTTCAACCTTTGCTAATCTTTTGTTATGATTATACAATTAGACCATCATATGAGGGAAGAGTTAAGCTATTAATTTGTATTATATATTAGAGGTTGGGGAACCTGAGATATATCTCAGGTAAGTTCCCTAAGATATCCATCTTTTATATGTAAAAATAAGGTGAGTGTTTTAGTAAATTCACAATTTTTTTAATTAGCCCTGCGGACCCAGGAAAATTTAGAGTTAGTTTATATGTATCTTAGGAAAAGTTCCCTGAGATATATCTCAGGGTCCTTTTTCTCTATATATTATTAGACAAATTCGTATTTCTTTGGTGTATTATATGTAAAATGACCTGTATTTTTTATGCATCCTATTTATATTTAGTTAATCGTCATACAGATTAAGCATACTAGCTTATAGTCCTTAGTATAAATTTACTTGATTTTTCTGTCTTCACATCTGTTAGTCATTATAATTATTGATATGGGCTAAAAGTAAGCCTTAAATACACCTTTAATATAGTATTAATTATACGCGGAATAGTCCAAACGTGGGGCCCACCAGTTGGGCCCAAACCCTATTTATAATATTAATTTCGTAATTAATATTAAGGGTAATAAACAGCTCAGCAAATAAGAGTTGGATAAGGATAATATCTCTTTCAGACTTATCCTATAAAGCATCCAATTCTATATGGAAACTAATTCCTATAAGGAATAGATCAAGAACTTTCCTCAAGGAGGTGACTTATCTATTAAGTCTCCAACTCCTACCTTAATTCTAAGGCTTCTCAGCCTATATAAAGGGCCTGACCCCTCATTCTCAGAACTACGTTTTTGGCTTGATTCTCGACCTTGAGATACGTAGGCACTCTGTGAGGACCGATCAGTCTCGAACGCAGACACAGCCATCAAAGCACGAAGCTCACACACCCTTACATTAAATACATAAACCCTAGCCGCAATACTAGTAGCCTAGTTTTTATTCCACAACATTTGGCGCCGTCTGTGGGAAGACAACATCAACCATGGTTCAAACACGAAGGACGACGTCAACCGAGGCCGTGCCCCTTAACTCTGCTCAACCAGCCACTTCAGATTCGCTCATCGTCACTGAGGAAGGACAAATACTCCCATCAACAGGGACGGTCATTCAACCTCTGCCCACTCAACCCCCAGGGACGACTCCCCATGTAGAGGGGACTCACTCTGTGGTCGTCCAAGAAACCAACCCTCTCCAGATGGTGGTTTCTCCTCTTGGTAACGTTGATCGCACGGGGGTACAGATCCACACTACGGATCTCCCTTTGAACACTAACCCTATGTATGGACTACCTAACTATCCCCCTCGACGAAGGGAACCTGGACCGAGCGGACACGCCTTACAGATCCGGGATCGAGAATATGATGACTACTCGGGTCCCTATACTGATGATTCATCGTCATCTGAGGATGATGATCGAGATGAAGCCCCGAGGAGGCGACGAGCTAGCAAGGAACCCCTAAGAAGAACACGGAGAATCCATGATGGGCCTCCACAAACGATTGAGGAGAGGATTAAGGCTCATGAGGCTGAGATCCAAAGGTTGAAGGATGATATAGCAAGGGAACAGGCAAGACAAAGTCTGATTCGACCCCCTCCAATCTCAGAAAGGATTCCTGTTATAGATTTGGAGAGGTCTTCAAGAAGACAAAAGAGGGCTGATGTCCCAACAAGAGAAGCTATGAGGGTGGAAACCCCCAGGAGTAACCCCAAAGATCTGATGCCACTTGGGGACCCTGACGATCCCACACCTCCGTTTACTGAGGAGGTGATGAATGCCCACATCTCAAGGAAGTTTAAGATGCCAACTATTAAGGCCTATGATGGAACGGGCGATCCCGCAAATCATGTCAGAACTTTCTCGAACGCACTGCTGCTGCAGCCTGCTAGTGATGCCTTAAAATGTAGGGCGTTCCCTCAAACTCTGTCAGGAATGGCTCAAAGATGGTATAGCCGTCTACCTGCAAATTCGATTGGCTCTTTTAAGGAGTTAAGTGCTGCTTTCATCAGCCAATTCATCAGTGGGAGAATTCATGAAAAAAGTTCTGCATCCCTTATGTATGTGGTGCAAGGGAAGAATGAGAACTTAAGGGATTATCTCAAGCGATTCACCAAGGAGACGCTGAATATCACCGATCTGGAAAATAAGGTGGCCATGGTAGCCCTGGAACACGGAACCACTGACCTCTTCTTCAAAAGATCTTTGGCAAAACATCCTCCTGAAAACATGGCCGAACTCCAAAGAAGAGCCGATAAATATATCAAGGCTGAGGACAGCATTAAGAAGGAAACCACAGTAGGTAATGGCAAGGGCTCTAATGATTCGAAGAAAAGAAAATCAGAACAAGAGTACGACGCTAGGGACAAGTATCCCCGGACTGGCAAGGACTCTGATTCTTCACCTAAGAAGGGTTTTGGGTCAAGGTTTTCTGATTACGCGAGGTTGAACGCTCCTAGGAGCCAAATTTTATTGGACATTGAGAAGGATAAGGACTTTCGCTGGCCTAAACCGCTCAGGGGTGATCCCGAAAAGAGAAACAAAGATCTGTATTGTAGATTCCATAAGGATGTGGGGCATGACACAGATGACTGCAGACAGTTGAAGGATGAAATTGAGTTTTTAATCCGGAAGGGAAAATTAAACAAGTTCACTAAAGGTGAAGACCGTGGAACCCAGAAGAGGGATTATGAAAGAAGAGACAATGATAGGAGGGATAACGATCGTAATCGTAACCCGCAGCCTCGAGGGCCAGTAATTAATATGATTTGGGGAGGACCAACAGCGGCCGGCACTACCCGAAACTCTCGAAAGGCTTATGCCAGGGAAGTGATGCATATCACAGGAGAAGCCCCGAAGCGTGCTAAGACTGAGGCAGTGATTGGTTTTGATGATTCAGATCTTGAAGGGGTGAAATTCCCCCATGATGACCCGTTGGTCATAACTCCAGTAATTGGAAACTCGGAAGTGAAGCGAGTCCTGATAGACAATGGAGCTTCCGTCGATATCTTGTTTCATGATGCTTTTATGAGGATGGGGTATACTGACTCTCAACTAACCCCGACTAACATGCCAATCTACGGATTTAATGGAGTTGAGTCCAAGGTTGAAGGGACCATTCATCTGCCTATGACAATAGGGCAAGAACCTAAGGAGGCCACCCAGATGCTAAACTTCCTAGTAATTAAGGCTGCCTCGACGTACAATGCAATCTTAGGGAGGACCGGACTTCATGCATTCAAGGCTGTTGCCTCTACTTATCACATGAAGGTCAAATTTCCAACCAGGAATGGTGTTGGGGAACAAAAAGGAGATCAAAAAATGGCCAGGAGTTGCTATGTGGCTGCTTTGAGAGCTGACGGAACCGGGGGGCAGGTACTCCCGATTGAAGACATGGATGTCCGTGATGATGAACACCGGGGAAAGCCAGCGGAGAACTTAATACCTATCCCTCTGGAGCTAGGCGACCCTGAGAAGGTTACTTATATTGGAGCCTCTTTGAAAGAACCCCTGAAGGGGAAATTAATAGAGTTCTTACAAAGGAATAGTGACGTTTTTGCTTGGACAGCAGCTGACATGCCAGGGATTGATCCTCAACTTATAACTCATAGATTGAATGTTGACCCTAATCGGAAGATAGTACAGCAGAAGAAGAGAAATTTTGCTCCGGAAAGGGAAGAAGCCATTAAGCAAGAAGTGGATAAGCTCTTGGAGGCTGGTTTTATTGAGGAAATTCAGTTTCCCGAATGGTTAGCAAACCCGGTGATGGTCAAGAAAGCGAATGGGAAGTGGAGGATGTGTATAGACTTCACTGACCTGAATGATGCATGCCCAAAGGATTGTTTCCCTCTGCCAAGGATAGATATGTTGATAGATGCCACAGCTGGACATGAGATGCTGAGCTTCATGGATGGGTTCAGCGGCTATAATCAGATTAAGATGCACAAGGATGACATCCCTAAGGTATCTTTCATAACCGACTTTGGTGTTTTCTGCTATCTTGTTATGGCGTTTGGCTTAAAGAATGCGGGAGCTACTTACCAAAGATTGGTGAATAAGATATTTGCCCATCTGATTGGAAAAACCATGGAGGTTTATGTCGATGATATGCTGGTTAAAAGCTTGGTCAAGACAGATCATATCAAGCACCTCAGAGAGGCATTTGAAGTGCTGAGGCACCACAAGATGATGTTGAATCCAGCCAAGTGTGCCTTTGGCGTTGGATCAGGCAAATTTTTGGGTCTGATGGTTTCTAAAAGAGGCATAGAGGCCAACCCCGACAAGATCAAGGCAATCTTAGACATGGAACCACCGCGCTCTATAAGAGATGTGCAGAAGTTGACAGGCCGGGTAGCGGCTTTAGGAAGATTCATCTCCAAGTCTGGTGACAAGTGCTTGCCTTTCTTTCAAGCACTGAAGAAAGTGAAAAATTTTGAGTGGACTCCTGAGAGCCAAGAGGCCTTCGACCAATTGAAGAAATACATGGTTGAAGCCCCATTATTGACCAAACCAAGTCCTGGAGAGACCCTTTATCTATACCTGGCGGTATCTGAGCAAGCCCTGAGTGCTGTCCTTATTCGAGAAGAGCAGAAAGTCCAGAAACCTATCTACTATGTAAGCAAAGTGTTGCATGGGGCTGAGTTGAATTACTCACCTATAGAAAAGTTTGCTTTGGCTTTAGTAACTGCCTCAAGGAAATTGCGACCTTACTTTCAGGCACACAAGATTCAAGTTCTGACGAACCAACAGTTGAGGAACATATTGCATAGCCCTAAGGCCAGTGGAAGGCTAATTAAATGGGCGATTGAGTTAGGAGAATTCGATATCACATACAAGCCTCGGACAGCCATCAAGGCTCAGGCATTGGCTGACTTCGTGGTTGAATGTACTATTAACAACCAAGAAGTCGGGGGGCAAGAGATAATGACTACCCCTGGGCAAGAAAAAAAAGAAGGGGAACTTACACCCGATCTAAAGGAATATTGGGTGCTCTATTTTGATGGAGCATCAAAAACAAATTCTAGTGGTGCAGGTTTGGTTTTGCAAAGCCCTGATGGGTTCACAGTTGAGTATGCTTTAAAGCTGGATTTTCCTACTACTAACAATGAGGCAGAGTATGAGGCATTAATAGCTGGTTTGGGTTTAGCTAGAATCATGCGGGTCAAAAACCTTAAAGTTTGTGGAGATTCACGACTTGTGATATCCCAAGTAAACGGCGAATTCGAAGCTAAGGATGAGACTATGGCGAAATACCTGAGAGTGGTGAAGGCTGTTATGTCTCAGTTTGAGGAATGTCATGTTGAGCACATCCCGAGAGAAGAAAACGTTAAGGCCGATGCCCTGTCTAAGTTTGCTTCTTCTGAAATAGAAAATTATGCTGGGAGTGTCTACTTTCAGGTCCTGAAGGCCCCAACCATTAATGCAAAGTTAATGGCACCGATTGATATAGGAGGCTCTTGGATAGATCCTATCAAGGCACACCTGGAGACCGGTTGGCTCCCAGACAATGCCATGGAGGCACGAAAACTCTCAGTAAGAGCGTTGAGATATACTTTGATTGAGGGTATTCTGTACAAAAGGTCTTTTGTCATCCCGTACTTGAAATGTCTAAGGCCTTTAGAGGCAAGGGAAGCGTTAGAGGAAGTTCATGAAGGGATCTGTGGGCAACATTTGGGGGGCAGAGCCCTAGCCCACAAGATAATTCGTTTAGGGTTTTATTGGCCGGAGATGTTGGCTGATGCACAAAACTATGTCAAGAGATGTGAGAGATGCCAGAAGCATGCCCCAATTGTGAGGCAACCACCTGAGATGTTGACCTCTATCAACTCTCCCATTCCGTTTGCAATGTGGGGGATGGACATACTTGGACCCTTTCCCATGGCTTCAGCACAGAGGAAATTCCTGATAGTGGCCATTGATTACTTCACTAAGTGGATTGAGGCTAAACCCCTGGCCAAGATAACCACCAAGCAAGTTTCCCAGTTCTTCTGGGAGAACATCATTTGCAGATACGGAATCCCACGAATCCTTGTGACAGACAATGGGACACAGTTCAATAATGAGGAGTTTAAGAAGTATTGTGAAGAGAATGCGATTGAGCTCCGCTTTACCTCAGTGGCACATCCACAAGCCAATGGGCAAGCTGAGGTAGCTAATCGAATTATCCTTGATGGACTGAAGAAGAGGGTCGAGCGCTCTAGGAACACTTGGGTAGATGAACTGCTGCCCATACTCTGGGCGTATCGTACCACTTGTAAGGTAACAACTGGAGCAACCCCATTTTTGCTGGCTTACGGAGCCGAGGCTGTTGTACCCTTGGAGATCATGCAGGCATCACCTCGAATCGAGGCATATGAGCCAGAAACTAATGAAGAAGGGATGAGACTTGCCCTGGATTTAATTGACGAGGTTAGAGATGAAGCTAATGCTAGGAATGCTGAGCATCAGAAGAGAGCCTCTTTTCATTACAACCAGAGAGTTAAAGAAAGATTTTTTCGACAAGGCGACATGGTCCTAAGGAAGATTGAAGCCTCAGGAGTTGGCCAAAAAGGAAAGTTAGCACCAAACTGGGAAGGACCGTATCTGGTCAGGAAGGTGTTAGGACGAGGATCTTACAAGTTAGAAACCTTGGATGGGGTTGAGGTGCCCCGGACTTGGCATGCTGTGAACCTCAAAGTTTATTATGTTTGAGGTCTTTTGATAAAGACCTAACTTTTATCTATTTATTAGGAATAAGGTCCGAATGAAACCATTATAGAGCATGTTGCTCCCAGTAGTTGATAAAGTATCTATGTAAGGGTTGAACCCATTTTATTAATGTCCTTTGACAGCATAATGGGATTTAATCTGTTTTCTCTATTGGTTATCTTTCCTTGCTAAAATAAACGAAAGACGAATGTTGGACCGACTTATAAGTTTAAGTACCAGCCAGGAGGCCAAGTACTCAAAAATTCTAAAGTATTAACAAACTATGAGCAAAGGCAAGAAAAATGAGCGGAAATAAACTGCATAAATAGTTAAGTTAGAAATTACAAAGGCCCGAAGGCTATTAAGTCAAGTGATTGAAATCCAGAGTTCAAAAAGGCGAATGATAAATAAATAAAGCCTAAGGGGCCTTAGGGGCCTCCTTAGCAGGAGAAGCATCCTCAGAGCTAGTCTCAGTAGTAGACCCCTCGTCGGCAGAGATAACAGCACCAGGCTGGGCTAGAGTAGGCTCGGGATCCAAAGCTGAAGTAGTGGCAGTAGCATGCTCCTTAACCAAAGCGTCATCCTCCCCAAACAGCTCTTCACTGGAACCAGGCCCCTGTGTCAAGGCATTGGGAAGGTGAGGGCTAGGAAAAGCAGAAGGCAAGAATAACCCTGGGTGCTGCCTCAGAACTGCTTCAAGGGCTTTGGTCCACCCATCAGAAAATTGACTAGGAAAGAGCATCTCATCATGCTGATCCATGAGAGTCTTGTACTCATCTGAATCCAGATATTCATCAATATGCTTCTCCTTGTCATCCCTCAGGGCGACCAGCTCCGCATGCATCCCTACCATCTCTTCATCTTTCTTCTTTATTTGCTCTTCCAGCCGATTAATATGGAGAGTCTTCTTCTGAGATTCAGACTCAAAAGCTTTAGACTTCTCTTTCCAAGCTTTGGCTTTGTGAACCAAACTTTGGAAATGGACGTTAGCCTGCATGAAAGGTTAGCATTAAAATCAAATAATGAACTTAAAAGCCGTTAAGGTATTGAAAGAAAAAAGTTTGAGACTTACCACAGCGAGAGCCTGAGCACCGAGTGCCTCTGACTCCCCAATACCTCCACCAAGGACCATGTCCTTATAATCAGGGGTGGTGATCGAGTTTAAAGACCAATCCATGGAGTGCTTCGTAGAGCCCACCACAGAATCCTGCTTCCTAAAGCCCCAAGGAGGCCTGAAAACCGTCGACTGGACATTAACCTGGGAGCTCCCCTCCAGTCCAGCTATGTCACCATATCTCAACTCCCCTTTATGGACCTTGTGGGGGCGCAGGAAAGGAGGCTCCGTGTTTTTCCCTCGAGGGTCAGCAACCCTCTTAGCCCGAACCATCCTGGCCGTCTCTTCATCAGGAGAGGGTGCAGCCTCCACAATCAATTTCGCAACTGCAAGAACGACCAAAAAGAGAGTTGGAATAAATTCAGTATTAAAAAGTAAATGGCAAAGACCAGTAAGAAAATTACCCCGCTCAGAAACTCTGGAAAGGCCTACTCCCCTTAGAGACTCCTCATTTAAAAGACTTAGGCAGGTAATAGAACTACCGTCTGCCTCGGTCAAAGTATTATAAGCGGCCTGTTCCTCGGTACTAAGGACGATTCCCTTAGCACTTCCATCTGAGACTCTCGAGAATGTCTGCCTAAAGAGAGTGCCCCAATCACCTCCATCCCATTCTAAGTATGCGAACTCATTTTTCCAGCCCGCATTATTATCAGGAATCGACTTGCCATTAAAGATTGGGGGGACTCTAGGACGGAGCTTAACATATACCCAGCCAGGGTTCGTGGCAGGACTATTGTAAAATTGAAAAAGTTTGCGAAAAAGAGCAACTGATAAAGGGAGTTGTTGTCGAAGACACAAAACCATAAAACATAATATAATTCTCCACGCGTTTGGCGGGAGTTGACATGGACTAATTTGCACATCAGCTAAGAGTCTAGGAATGAATTCATGAAATGGAAAACGAAGGCCAGCCACTAGACTCTCCCTATAAACACACAAAGAATTGGGTTTCCAGTGACAAGGTCTGTCACCTGGCTCGGCTGGGACAAGTTTATAAGGTGATTTAATTTTGAAAAGCTTGTTATATCTAGTGATTTCACCAACATCATGATAAGAGCTACAACAGTCATATGCATCTAATTCTGACAAAGAGGGGTAATCATCTCCACGTTGATTTAACATATCTACTAGAGATGTGTAAGAAGAGCGAATGGTGATTGTACCTTTGGAGGAGGCAGAATTCATCTTTGCAAGGCGAGACTTAGCTTTGTCTTCCATTGATGCTCTTGAAGAAAGGTTCGAAGCTCTTGAAAAACCCAGAAAATATGAAGATTTGAAGAAATCTTCAAAGAAAACCCAGAAGCTATGAAGATATGAAGAAATCTTCAAGGAGAAACCCAGAAACCACCGTGAAGGGGAGGAGCTTCGATAAACTCTCGCCGGAAATCGCCTTGAAATAAAGAGAACTATAGAGAGAATTTCTAGTGAAGTGATTGAGTAAAAGTGAGAATGAGAAAGTGAACTCTCCACTCTCACTCTTATATATAACTTTTCAGCCGGTTGAAATTCCTCCAAACGGTCAGAAAACCTACAGTAACAAGTCAGAAAAGCCCATGAAACCGGCCCAAATTAAGGCCCAATTCTAGGACATTCTTAGGAAAATATCTTTGAAAAATATCTTAGATATTTTGAAGAAAATTATGGGTATTTTTTAAAAAAAATATCATAGACAATAAATCCTGGATTTGGATCCAAATAGCCCGGATGGGCCCAATAACAACTATGAGGATAAGCCCATTTTGAAAAGAAAAGTACCAGGCCCCATAAGAATAGGCCCAAAGCCAAAGTCGCCCTTAATTCGACCAGAATCCTGGTCGAAACGACCAAGAATCCTGGTCGAAAAACCCTTCGACCAAAGCGTTGGAAACGCCCTTAATTCGACCAGAATCCTGGTCGAAACGACCAAGAATCCTGGTCGAAAAACCCTTCGACCAAAGCGTTGGAAACGCCCTTAATTCGACCAGAATCCTGGTCGAAACGACCAAGAATCCTGGTCGAAAAACCCTTCGACCAAAGCGTTGGAAACGCCCTTAATTCGACCAGAATCCTGGTCGAAACGACCAGGAATCCTGGTCGAAAAACCTTTCGACCAAAACCATTCTGAGGCCCTTATTTCGACCAGAATCCTGGTCGAAACGACCAGGAATCCTGGTCGAAAAACCCTTCGACTAGAGCAAAATTGGACCCTTATTTCGACCAGAATCCTGGTCGAAACGACCAGGAATCCTGGTCGAAAATCTCTTCGATCAGGAAGAAAAAGAAGGCCTTAATTCGACCAGAATCCTGGTCGAATTCCTGGTCGAATTCCTGGTTGAATTCCTGGTCGAATTTCTGATCGAAAATACTCAGTCCTGGTCGAAATTTGCTATAAAAATTGATTTTCTGACAGCTAATCTTCACAGACATGGAATTTTGATACCTGTAGGTACCATAATAGGATAAAAATGGAAATACGAGGAATTTCATAGATAATTCCTTGAAGAAAAAGATTCTGTAACTAAAGTTATGGAAATTGCTTAGCCTCGAATAAGGCATATCGTCGTAAACGTGTCGGTCGCTCCACACTTTGCATCAAGACGACTTTCGTGAAACACTAGTGTACTAAGCCCTGACCCAAGTCTCACGAAAGACAGATAAAACTTCAAGGAAAACCTGATCAGTTTTCCTAGAAGTTGGGGGGCAAATGATATGGGCTAAAAGTAAGCCTTAAATACACCTTTAATATAGTATTAATTATACGCGGAATAGTCCAAACGTGGGGCCCACCAGTTGGGCCCAAACCCTATTTATAATATTAATTTCGTAATTAATATTAAGGGTAATAAACAGCTCAGCAAATAAGAGTTGGATAAGGATAATATCTCTTTCAGACTTATCCTATAAAGCATCCAATTCTATATGGAAATTAATTCCTATAAGGAATAGATCAAGAACTTTCCTCAAGGAGGTGACTTATCTATTAAGTCTCCAACTCCTACCTTAATTCTAAGGCTTCTCAGCCTATATAAAGGGCCTGACCCCTCATTCTCAGAACTACGTTTTTGGCTTGATTCTCGACCTTGAGATACGTAGGCACTCTGTGAGGACCGATCAGTCTCGAACGCAGACACAGCCATCAAAGCACGAAGCTCACACACCCTTACATTAAATACATAAACCCTAGCCGCAATACTAGTAGCCTAGTTTTTATTCCACAACAATTATAAAAATAAAATGAAATTTGTAAATTGTTCTTTAGTAAATTGTAACATTACTTATACTAAATAAAATTAAAATATATTAAAAAATTCAGTAGAACTTGATACCCGTTATCTTAACTTTTTTCTAATTTTCAAATTTATTTTTTGTAAATATTTTTCAAATCCAGTTTGTTTTTCATTATGTACACTAATGTAAAACAAAAATATTCTGAAATCTGAAAATACTGTTAAATTTTAGAAGTTAAGAAAAAATGTTTAAGATAATATTGTCAAGTATCTTCTAAAATATATAAAAATAATCTTTTTTAAATTTAATATTATCTTTATTAAATATAATTGAATATATTAAAAAATCAAAAAATATCTAATACCCATTATATAAATCTTTTTTTTTTTTAACTTTTACATATCTTTCAAGAATATTTTTGAATTCTCAAATATTTTGTTATAATTAATATACAAAATCAATGATTTTTGCCCAACCATATAACATATCACATATATGCTTAAACAACCACCCCTCCTCTTTTTTCTCTTGTAAAGTCGCAAAGTACCTGCTCTCACTCGAGCTAAATCACTCTCACTTGTATCATCGTTGCCCGTCGCTATATTTATATATAAAAAAAAAACCCTGTACTCTGATTTTAATTTAGTGATTTTATGGATTTTGTTGCTAATCATTTTAGTTTTTATTTCTGATATCTACTGCCTATCTTTTGTTTCGAGTGTTATGGTTTATAATTGAATTGTTTGTGTGTATATATGGTGAATAGGTTACCTAGTAGATTTCTAGATTTTCAAGATTTCGTAATGTGTTAAAATAGATTAAAAGAAAATTTTATTTTCGTCAAAAAAAATAATAATTTACTGAATGTATGTTTTTGTTTAAGAGCATCTCTGCTACATAGGTTGTCTAACCATTGACAAACATCAAATATATTAATTTTTTATTTTCTCACTCATACACATCACTCTTGGCAACTTTTATAAAAAAATTGCTTCAATAGTTGGCAACCTCAAAGTTGCCAATGTGGTCCCCTACTAATGATATAATAGAAGTAGACAATATAAAAGTGGATGCAAATATATATATTTTTGGATAATTATATGAGTTTTAGCTAATTTGGGAAGTTGCCAACTTTTGGCAACCTCCCAACTCCAATAGGTGGACAACCAAGAATGCCATGCCACGTCAACGTTGGCAACCTCTTGGCAACCCCTATTGGAGATGCTTTAAATGCTGCGCTATTAGTTACTACCCAGTTGATGATGAATACTGGATTTTTCATTATAGACCTTTACCTGCTTGTATTTCCAGAATTATGTCGAATTTGAAAACAAGGAGACTTGATTGCCGAACTGCAGCAGTTGATAGAATTAGCAACTTATCCGGAAACATAATTAATTGACCTCATCTTTGAACGCTTGCCGATTCACGATGCATCAAGAACAAGTATCGACCTTTCTAAAACATGGAGGGATTTATGGGCACTGCACCCCAATCTGATTTTTGATGAGGTTTTTTTCTCACGGCTTGTTTCCGACGAAGATGAACAAGATGAACTACAGGAAGTTACAAGAACTATAAGTGATATTCTTTTAGTTAACCGTGGCCCCATTTTGAAGTTCCATCTTTTTGTTCCTGAATATCTGCCTCTTCATCAATCTCGACATATGGATTTATGGATTAAAAACATATCAAATAATGGGGTTAAAATGTTGGAGCTTTTTAATGAACCGCTAACAGCAAATAAAATGCCCTCTATTTGTTTTTCTGTTTGGAGTTAACTCATTTGAGCCTCAGTAACTGTATATTCAATCCACCGCTTGGATTTGGAGGCTTTTGTAATCTGATTGAAGTTAGACTCAAGGAGGTCGTCATTACTGGCGAAGTGTCATTTGGGACCCGCCTCAATATATTGAAGTTGAGATATTGGAACGGGATAGAACATTTGGAATCCCAATTTAAACAAAATCTCAATCTGAAAAACTTGGTTATCTGGGAAAGTGGAGAAATTGATTCTAGATGGTTTGAATGCACCAAAAAGTTGAAAAGTCTTGCTCTCATGTCGGAAACAGTGGCAGATTCCGTTCCTTTTTATTAGTCGTTTTAGGTTTTTCATAAAATTCCTTTTTATGTGTCACTTTTCACTTCCAAAGCATATTTAGTGACTATTATTCCACTCAGTTTATACATGTGTTTTAAAATTCTTTCTAGATACATTAAATCATAAGGTTATTTAACTAATTTTATAACATCATTAATAACATCAAAGTGTATTAATTACACTTCTTTGGTTTCTACAAAATTTCTAAAACGACTAATAAAAAAGAACGGAGGAAGTATCAATTTAGAAAAGCTAGTTGGCAACATGCTTGAAATCCGTACTCTCCGCTTCAATGGTGTTTTTCTCAAGGTAAATTAAAATTCCTGCGAATTGAAGAAGTTTATTTTCTTTGACTAATTTGATTATCAATGCTTATGAACAATCATGCCAAATGTTTCTCACTATATTTAATTTTTTCTCTCAATATACATGGACACATGTATACAATAGTTACTGGACCCAAGTGCAGCTGTTTCGAAGAGGCTTATAACAACAATGAAGAAATTGAACCATCTGTTCCTTTTCAAAGTTGAATTTTATGATTTGATTCAGATTCAGTATGTTCTTTTCTTGATGAGAAGTTCTCCCAAGCTGCGACATCTTGAAATACTTGTGGTAAGAACTATTAAGAGACATCTTGATTACTTTCCAGAGTTTCCTCCCCTTCCAACTAAAAACAAATAACGTTACAACTAATTAACAATTTGTTTGGCAATTATAGTATCAAATTGTTACATTTATATGATATATTTCTATTTTAGATAGTTATTTAATTTGGTCCATATGAATCTGACTCATGCTGCCATATTAGAAGATACACTATAAAGAATTTAGTTGGGATATGTTTATTAAAATGTATGATATATATATACCAAACACTTAATTGTGTAACCTCAGGAAGTGGCCTAATGGTTGAGTGCGTGGATAGGGGTTCAATCCCAGGGTGCGGAAAACATTTTTTTGGGGACACCTACCACTACCAAGTGCACAGGCACTCGATTTTACTCGGTGTTGGGTCTAGTAGGATGGTCCTTACTTGGGGTTTACGTGTTTAGCATATTTTCATGTTGTGTATTTTTTTTTATAGTGAATCACAAGTCTTAACGCTAACTCGACACTATGTGTTGTGTACCAAACAAATTTGTTTTGTTTTGTGACGTGTTATATGCATAACATAAAGTTTATTATATTAATATTTTAATCTAAAAAAGATACCATTTCCATTAATAATAGTTTCTTATGTAGTTTCAAAAACATGTCTACTATTCTAATTTCACTTATAAATTTTAATATGTAATTTTTTTAATATAATAAGATTTTAATGTTATATAAAATATAAATATTTGTAATGTGTATTATTAAAAATAATTTGTTTTCTATTTAGTTTGTGTACTTTCATATTGTGTCACATTATGTACCTGAAATGAATATCTAACCACGACACTGAATCTCTCTTCTACTTTCTTGTTCTTTGTTTTCATGTTTCGTGTACTGAAAATTCAAAACCCAAATACTGAATTTTGTGTCGAGTTTGTATCGTGTTTCGTATATTGTGCACGAAATTGTCGGGTCTAGTCGTATGTAGGATTGGGTGTACATTATAAGTGATACTTTCACTCTATATTCTCTTTCTAAATTTTGTGTTCAAAACTTCTGATATCTAAAATTTTTATTTTTTCTCTTTTAAATATGTAATCACTTTCCCCTTTATCCTAGAAAGCACGGATTCTAATGCAGCGACACAGGAACCCTAGCTATATATAGGTATACATTTAGAGGAACCCTAGCTATATATATTTTTATATTTATGAAAACACTGATGCATATATACAAGAAACTAGAAGGAGTTGTAATGTGTTTTATGTATATTGGTGGATGTAAATATATACCAGAATGATAACAATGGAAACATATTCCGTTCGATGAGATGATATGCATTTATGATATGTATAATTGTGTGTGTGTGTGTGTAAGAGGGGGGGGGAGTCGCTTTGAAATTAAGGTAAAATTAGATAGGATTGGGTTTGGGTAATCTGTGTTCCACCCATGTCTATACGGTTTGACTCGACAGGCTACCTCGCGAGTTAGACACGTTTCAATTTATTTTGTCATGTTGCCTTTGGTCTGGGCATGAAGTAATGAAGTAACTGTTTATATGATTTATCATTTACTATACCGCGTATACTGTTTGGTCAAGTTGGAACATTTTATGAGAGTTTTACATTTAAATATCTACTAGCTTATAACCTGTGCGAAGCAGGTTTCTTTTGATAGGTTATAAAATTTATTTAACATTATAATTATGTTTTTATATAATCTTTATTTTTAATAATTTTTTAATTTTAATTTAATATAAATTTATATAATGAAATGCATGGTTTAAATTTTAATTTGTAAAATTCTAAATTAAAAATGTCGTTGACGGGTTCGAACTTTGAATTTTTAGTAAATTAATTTAATCATATAATATATCTTATTATTAGATCTAACGATTGTTATTTATTAATAAAAATAATGATTTGTATATATGGTGAGATATTTTTTGGTGTATATTAGTGATCGCAATATTAATTTTAAATTAAAAAGTACTCCATGTTTTAATTACAAAAATTTCTACTAAAAATAATTACGGAAAGATATGGTGTGATATTTTGGATATATATTAATTATTGTAATATCAGTTTTAAATTAAATGGTAAAGTGTTTTAATTAGAAGTAAAATCTTTAGAAAAAATGAATAATTGAGTTGTTGGAGCAGAAAAAAGAGTCCAAGTAGAAGTGGATGAAGAAATTTTAATCAGAATATAATTACGTAAATATTAGTAATTAGCTTTTTGAGTTATTTTTGTAATTTAATTATTTATTTTAATAATTAGGATAACCAAACCTAAAACCAAAACTTAGGATAACCAAACCGAAAACCAAAACTTTCAATGTTTCGGCTTTAATATAATAGTACTAGCTTATAACCCGTGCGAAGCACGGGTTTCTTTTGATAGGTTATAAAATTTATTTAACATTATAATTATGTTTTTATATAATCCTTATTTTTAATAATTTTTTAATTTTAATTTAATATAAATTTATATAATGAAATGCATGGTTTAAATTTTATTTTGTAAAATTCTAAATTAAAAATGTCGTTGACGGGTTCTAACTTTGAATTTTTAGTAAATTAATTTAATTATATAATATATCTTATTATTAGATCTAACGATTGTTATTTATTAATAAAAATAATGATTTGTATATATGCTAAGATATTTTTGGGTGTATATTAGTGATCGGAAGATTAATTTTAAATTAAAAAGTACCCCATGTTTTAATTACAAAAATTACTACTAAAAATAATTACGGAAAGATATGGTGTGATATTTTGGATATATATTAATTATTGTAATATTAGTTTTAAATTAAATGGCAAAGTGTTTTAATTAGAAGTAAAATCTTTAGAAAAAATGAATAATTGAGTTGTTGGAGCAGAAAAAAGAGTCCAAGTAGAAGTGGATGAAGGAATTTTAATCAGAATATAATTACGTTAACATTATTAATTAGCTTTTTGAGTTGTTTTTGTAATTTAATTATTTATTTTAATAATTAGGATAACCAAACCGAAAACCAAAACTTTGGATAACCAAACCGAAAACCAAAACTTTCAGTGTTTCGGCTTTAATATAATAGTATAGATATGGTGTGATATTTTGGATATATATTAATTATTGTAATATTAGTTTTAAATTAAATGGTAAAGTGTTTTAATTAGAAGTAAAATCTTTAGAAAAAATGAATAATTGAGTTGTTGGAGCAGAAAAAAGAGTCCAAGTAGAGTCCAAGTAGAAGTGGATGAAGGAATTTTAATCAGAATATAATTACGTTAACATTAGTAATTAGCTTTTTGAGTTGTTTTTGTAATTTAATTATTTATTTTAATAATTAGGATAACCAAACCGAAAACCAAATAAAATACTATTGTGTCTTTAGGACTATAGCTAATAACGGATTAAAATTGATTTATTAAAAATTAAATTAACCAAACCGAAAACCAAAATAATTAGGATAACCAAACCGAAAACCAAAACTTTCAATGTTTCGGCTTTACTATAATAGTATAGATAGATAATATTATCTTAGTAACATATTTCGCGGTAACAATTACTCTAACAAATTCTAATGACAGACATTTCATTTTCTTGTAATCGCTTTTTAAAGCTCAGATACTGACTAAATCTTATGAATTTTGCTGGCCAAACCAAAACAGTCCAAAGCTGGCCAAAATCGAAGACAAACCTGCGAGACAAAAATTTTGACGAAACCAAATTCAACAAAAAACCTAAGAAAATATAAGTAAAATATATACGATTATACACACCCAGACTTATACATATTTGCAACTCAAATTCAAAACAACTTTTTACAACTTCACTCCAGCCATCCAACAATTCTCCGGCGATGTCAAAAACGTTGGTTTGGTCACAAGCAGAACTAATCACGAATAGAACGATATAGAACAAATGTTCAGACATTAAATCGAGACCAAAGCTAATCGGACTGAAATGAAAACCCAATTCGAAATGGATTTAAGGTTACCAATTTTTTTGTTTTGAGGCTTGACCGAGAGAGAGCTAAAGCTTGATTTCTGGGGCTGGTCTTTCAAAAAGAAACCAGCACGGCGTTGGTTTTACAGTGGAGAAGGGGGAGGGAGGTGGCGGTGAAGAGACAGAGATAGATGAGAAAGGGGTAGAGGCGAGAGACAAAAGAGAGACAGGCGGGTTAGATAAAATAATAGGGTGGGTTGGTTAATTATTGGGATAAAATATGGATGGTTGGGTGTGTGTTTCTTTGTTTTAATCAAGGGCTATAAATTGATTCAAGAGCACAATCTGTGTGCTATGCTATTAGCCAATAACATAATGACACATGTCATTAAACAGAATTTTTAATTTTCCATTCTTAAAATAGAGTAAAATAAATATAGTGTAAAATAAATATTTGAAAATAAAAAATGCTCTAAAAATTACGAAATTTTTAAGAGCACTTTAAATTGTTAAGAAAATTGTTCCCTCAAAAGTTGGTCAAATTTCGTT
This sequence comes from Saposhnikovia divaricata, assembly GCA_036435485.1. Classification (NCBI taxonomy): domain Eukaryota; kingdom Viridiplantae; phylum Streptophyta; class Magnoliopsida; order Apiales; family Apiaceae; genus Saposhnikovia; species Saposhnikovia divaricata. Next base: position 23,425,879 of record CM071600.1, read on the forward strand.
GAAGTTTGGTCAATCATTTGATTTTTTAACGTACAACCTTTTCAACTCTGAATTCGACTCCGGAACAAAGTTCTCAAAAATTACGAAAGTTTTAACATGCATAGAAAATATCATTTAAATGACAAATTATAAGTTTCAGGTTTTTCAATCATGTGGAAGTATTTATTTGAAATTGTCGAAGTTAAATAATAATACTTGTCCAACTAAATACGATATACCTTGGATCAAAATCGTTCGATATTTTGTCTTATGTTTTCATCTAAAATATCAAGAAAAATATATTATATGGAAAATATATATTTAGAGTATGGAAAATATATTAAGTATTTTAAATAATATTCTCAAAACTTTTCAAATAATTTAAAATACTAGCAAAAATACTAATTTATGACGATCCAACCGTACAGATGTCAATATATATCTTAAATGATATTCCCAAATTTTATAAATATTAAAAATTAATTTCGTTGGAGATTTAAGTAGATCACTACTATACTATTCAGACTCATACTCGTACCTAGTGCTTTGTCCCGGATTATTGTTTCTATTTTTTAAAAATATTTCTCGATGACCCAACCATACGGATGTCAAGACATATCTAATTAAATGATATTCCCAAAGTTTCAAAAAATAAAAAATTAATTTAGTTAGAGTTCTTAGTAGATAACTACTATTCTGACTAGTACTAGTAACTAGTGCTTCGTCCCATATTATTGTTTCCATTTTAAAAAAAAAAAATATTTCTCGATGATCCAACCGTACGGATGTCAAGACATATCTAATTAAATGATATTTCTAAAGTTTCAAAAAATACAAAATTAATCTATGTGGTTGATGTATACATAATAAGAAAAAATATTTAATAACTTTACGATGGATTAAGAAGATCGTCGTAATTCTGGATAATTCATGACGAAAATTTCGTCATAATTTACCCAGAATTACAACGATCTTCTTAATCCGTCATAAGTAACCCAGAATTACAATAGATTTTTCCGTCGTAAGTTCACATTAGAAAAAGTAATTCATTTTACAATTAAATTTAATTACAATAAATTAATTTACGACAAAATTTTCATCGTAAGTTCATTACTAAACGACGTCATTTTGTCAACAGGAAAATTATTCATGTTGTAATTAAATTTAATTACAATAAACAAATTTGCGACGGAGGAAATTTCGTCGTAATTTTATTTACGACGGAGATTTTGTCATAAGTTCACTACAAAATGACGTGGTTTCGCCTTCAGAAAAATTAATTTTTCTACAAATAATTTTATTAAAATACCAAAATTTACGACGGAAATTCCGTCGTAAGTTCACTGCTAAAATGAATTAATAACGGATAATTCGTCGTAAGTTCACTGCATTTTTTTTCCAGTTAAATTTTAATTGTTTGGATCTAAATTTTATTAATAAAATAATTATCTTGCGATGAATTTCATTTTCGTCATAAGTTTGGTACGAAATTTACGACAGATTTGAGATTCCGTCATAAGTTGGGCGCGAAAATTGCTTCCGTCTCAAGTTGGCCGTCATAATTGGCCAAATTTCTTATAGTGGAATAAGAGTTTTAACACTCTTATGGTTGAACATGGAGGTCATGAAAATATGACTTTTAACAAAAAAAATTGTGAAAATTATATGAGAACAATAAGAAGGTTGAGGCTAGCACAGGGTGATGCTGTTGCCCTTCAGAATTATTTTAATAAAGCACAGCTAGTAAATTCCAGTTTTTATTATTCAATTGATCTTGATGATGAAAATAGGATTAAAAATCGTTTTTGGGCTGATGCACGATGTAGGGCAGCATATAAAGAGTTCGGAGATGTTGTGACATTTGATACCACATATTTAATCAATAAATATGATATGCCCTTCGCACCTTTTGTAGGAGTTAATCATCATGGCCAATCCATATTACTTGGATGTGGCTTAATTTCAAATGAAAACACGCCAACATTTACATGGTTGTTTGAAGCTTGGCTTAATTGCATGTCTAGTAATCCACCACATCCTATAATTACAGATCAAGATAGAGCAATGCAAAATGAAATTGAGATAGTCTTTCCCAAAGCACGTCATCTTTGGTGTTTATGGCATATTATGAAAAAAATTCCTGAAAAATTAAAAGAGTATAAGGAGTATGAATCGATAAAGTTTTATCTCCAAAATGTTGTATATGATTCCATTGATGTTGATACTTTTGAAATTGGATGGAGTGGCATGATTTCAAAGTATAATTTAGAAAATAATGATTGGCTAAAAGTGTTGTATGATGCGAGACATAAATGGGTCCCTTGTTTTGTGAAAGATTGTTTTTGGGCAGGAATGTCGACAACACAAAGGAGTGAAAGTATGAATGCTTTTTTTATGGTTATGTTAATGCTAAAACATCTTTGAGGGAATTTGTGGGAAAATATGATTGTGCTTTAAAAGATAAAGTGGAAAAGGAAGTTGAGGCTGATACTCGCTCATTAAGTACTATCATCCCTTGTGTCACACAACACCATATGGAGAAACAATTTCAAGAGATTTATACCAATGACAAGTTCAAGGAGTTTCAGAAGGAAATAATGAACGTAATGTATTGTGAATGCTCGTTGTTGTAGTCTGTTGGGTCTATTTTTCAGTATCAGGTAGAAGAAATACAATATGTTGGCGACTCCCAAACTCGAAGAACTGTCAACTACAATGTTTGCTTCGTGAAAGAGATAGGTGAAGATTATGAGGTACAATGTTTGTTGTCTGTTTGAGTTTTGTGGGATAATATGCAGGCATATTGTCAAATGTACTTCTTTTTAAGCAAAATATGTTTACAGTTTCAAGTAAGTATATTTTACGAAGGTGGAAAAAGAACATAAAAAGATGTCATAGCTAGCAAGACTAAGGTGACATATAGTACATGGAGAGATACTGAAGAAAAGCGCATGTATGACATGGTGTGTGATGCTTTCTATAGAATTGTTTACTTGTCGACTGAAAAAATAGAATGGTGCAACCACTTAGTTGGCGTGTTTAGAAAATTAGAGTTGAAATGGGAAAATAGTGATAAAAAAATTCAAAAAATATATCTACTGACCCAAGATCAGTTAAGGGTGAAGGTAAAAAGGCGTCAAATTGGAGTTTAACTATACATTCACCGATTAAAAAATGATCTAAAGGTCGTCCGCCAACTAAGAGGAAACATTCAAAGGTAGATACGGTTGTAAAAGTTCTTCAAAAAAAGGTAAAACACTCTTATTTTCCCTTAATAAGTATGTTTTTCTTTTTAACATTATTAGCAGGTTTCTTATTATTATTTTTTGTAGGCCAAGAAAAGAAGAAAAGAAAAGAGGCAAAAAAAATGCCGTGCAACCAAATTTAATTGATTTAAATGTACCAAGTGAGGAGGCTTTAATTAATATATCAAATGAAGGTGAGTCTTTTTTTATGTTACTTCTTCATGGTGCCTTTTGTTATATAATTTTTAGTTTATCTTTTTCCATCCTGTAGAAGCTAGTGTAGAGTTTATATAAGTTTTGACTTCTTAAGATTACATGTAATTTATAATTTGTAATCAGTGACATGATTTTTTAACCACGTGTTACAGGATCTTATTCTGGAGTTTTGACTGAGAGAGGTGATTCCAGAGACATATAAGGTTAAGACGATGCTGAACTAAACAAGGTAAGATTCACGATTCTGTGGAAATTTGTAATCTTTTTTTATTGTTTGATGCAGGTCAGGAAGTGAAATTACTGGATGTCATTTTGGGTAATGGATGTGTCTGGAATTATCGAATTTAGTCAGTATAGGACTTGTTCTTGGAAGTTGCTAGGATGTAAACAAATGTTATCCTAGCCATTGACTAATCTCTAATAGACCATTGTATTTTTCATACAGCTGCCTACAAGTTTTAACAGCTCCAGTTTAATGCTTCAAACACCAGCAATGGCGCGCTTTCAATGTTATTTTTGTTATTGATTACAGTGGAGTCTCTAATATTATGTAACAAATTTTTGACTTCAATTATTGTGAATAGAGTTGAGGGTATTGTTTTTGTGGTTTGCATTAGTTTTCATGTTTGCTCTGTAATATGTGCTTGGTTGTCCTTACAAACATAAAAAATTGTCAGTTGCAATGCATACCGTAGGGATGTCATGGTTGTACCCGGTATGTAGCTTCTATATTGGTCATTGTTGTAGCAGCGACTATTGATTATTTGAGGAGTCAGCGCATACACACTTGGTGAAGTATACAAGTTATAAACAGGTAGCTCTTAATTGTGTAGAACAATGTATTGCTCAGTACAAGATTACCAATTGGTAGTACTAAGTGATGCTGGTGAATTTATTTACATCAAAATCAGTAGCTACTTACCTTAGAACCAACAAAATACAAAAAGTGAAAGCTGAGAGGAATTGCACATAGTCTGTGTGTGTGAATATAGTTATTATATATTATAACATTTTTTTAATTAATTTTTGATATTTTAACTTAACTTATATGTATGAGTTGTCGATGGACAAAATTAAAACAATGATTATATGTTCTTAGAGTGATTTACCAAATTAGTAGTTGTATATTAATATAAATTAAAATTGTAGTTGTATTAGTTACGTAATAATGTAAAAAAAATATGTATAAAATTATGAATCCACCAAATTAGAAAACTAATCATGTTCTATTTTATATGTTTGGAACACATTTTCTTAGTTTTCATAATTTTTCTCCACAAAAAGGAAAATCAGAAAATTTTAGAAAAATATTTTTGATTATATATTTATAGAAAAACATATAACTTTTGTTTTGTTGAATAATATTTTAAGTAATAGCAGTAGAAGAAAAGCATAGAAGAAAAGTACAGTGTGAGTCATATACCTTTTACTAACCGAAACAAATTATAGTATAAAAGAGTTATGTGAAAGTGGGCCTAACTAATCCTAAAATTGTGGTAGTGACTTTTGTAGTGAATACGTATGTATGCTAAGATTTATTGTAAATATATTTTAGAGATCTGAAGTAGAGAGTGTAGATGGTATGGACTTGGCAGCAAGCAGGGAACTTTTGGTGGCATCAGTTGTACATTATTTGCAGTCTCCAAACTTTATCGACATGGTTCTTGACCATCTTAAAACTGTGATAATACTTGGTATGGTTGGTTCAAGGGCTGAACTAGAATTCATAAAGGTTTTGCTTGCATCTTGTCCTTCTTGTGGTTACCAAACCGGGTTCAAATTATTATTTCTTAGTTCTTAGCCGTGAATATTTAGTATATTAACTCGTTCCTTTTCGGAAAGCTACTTAATATTTAAGATGCCTAAAATTTTTGGATTAGAATGCATAAAATATAAGAAAATATACGGATACACTACAAGAAAAGTCGGCTAAATTCGACCAACTCAAAATGGTCGAATTTAGCTAAATTTGACCGGAAATGGTCGAATTTAGCTAAATTCGACCGAATGTCCTCTGATCGATTATAATGGAGTCGAAAATACACAAAACGGTCGAAAATAAAACGGTCGAAAATAGCTAAATTCGACCGTAATTGGTCGAAATTATAAATTTGGCAAACATATTGAAGATTTTGAATTTTGAAAATTTTAAATATTGGCGCCTAAAGTGTATTAAATTCGACCAAATATGGTTGAATTGAATATGCTAAATTCGACCAAATATGTTCTAATTTCTTTGTTTTTTTTGTTTTTACTAATTGAATTTCTTTTTCACCACCCAGCTACTAAACAGGATCGAAATCGGGTTAGAAAACGGGTCAGAAAATGGGTTTTCGGGTCCCAAGAACGCTCACCGGAAAATTGGGTTTCCCAGTTTTCGATGAAGATTCCAGCATCAGAAAATCACTGTTTCCTTTGCCAACACACAACAACACTTGTTCCGTCATAAGCTGGGCCTCTATTACCATCCTAGCAAACTTACGAGCACAGCAGATCAAACAAATAGGCAAAAACACTCGATTTCAACAATTTCCGGCGTCTATCGCCACAATTCCGGCCAAAAACACGATTCGCATAAACTCTGAACCAAACTTAACGTTATGGGTGTCAAAATGAAGCTTACAGCACCTACAAACTACTCATGGCAACCATTTATACGAACGATTCCTCAGTAACATGAAACGAACGAAAATATATTGAGAAAATATGATAACTCGATTTAACCAAAATCGAAAATAAGCATATCAATTGAACACATCAATCGACCATATATATACAAGCCCAGGAAGTTATAGGAACCTTCAAAATCACTGAAAAATCATGAAATAAGAAATAACATAATTTTTTTTAATAAGAACCCAAAAATTTGAATTATGCAATTCTGGAAAGGATTAATAAAAGTGAACATAAAATTAAACTCCTAGCAACCATATTGAAAAGAGTTCTATATTTTGCTTGATTATATGTGTATTCATCCATGTATTAAGAGATGGGTGTAATTAAATAAAAATAGGAAAAAGAAGTAAAAAATTAAATAAAATACGGAAAACAAATCATAAATATAAAATAAAATTTATACACATCCAAGTATTCATGCTAACTATTTTTGTGATGAAGATTACCTAATTTTTAAATAATTTGATTTTCCACTCATTTTTAAGTAGTTTGTAGAATTACTTGATACATTTAATAAAATTAGAAAAAAAATGTCAAAATTTGATTTAAAATTCATACACAACCAAGTAGTCATACTAACTAATTTTGTGATGAATTTTACCTTACTTCCACTAATTTGGCTAATAATTTGATTTTCCATCCATTTTTAAGTAGTTTATAAAACTAAAGTAAAACAATTAAATAAAAATAAGACAAAAAAGCCAAATTTTGGATAAATATTCATGCACATCCAAGTAGTCATACTCACCATGAACACTACAAAATGACTAAAAATAGTAGTAGTAGTAGTAGTAGTAGTAGTAGTAGTAGTAGTAGTAGTAGTAGTAGTAGTAGTAGTAGCAATGGAAGAAATTTTGGCAAGAGAAGAAGAAACAGGACAAATAACTCAAATTTAAATTTAAACAATGACAATGTTTTAAAAAATATTTCATGATGACCCAACTGTACGGAGGTCAAGATCTATTCCTTTTAGTGTTATTTCCAAAATTTTAGAAGAAGAAAGTAAATTTATTTGATTTGGTAATTTAATGGTCAACTAGTATTTTGACTACAACCCCAAAACAAGGTTCCGTTAGGGTTTAGTGTTTCGATTTTTTAAAAATCTTTCTCGACAACCTAATCATACGGAGCTCAAGATCCATCTTTTTTAATGTTATTTCCAAAATTTCAGAAAAAAATAAATTATTTGGTTTGATAATTTAACGGTCAACTAGTACTTTGACTATAACCCCTAAAAAGGGTTTCGTCAGTGTTTAGTGTTTCGATTTTTTCAAAATATTTCTCGATGACCCAACCATCCAGAGGTCAAGATCTATCTTTTTTAATGTTATTGCCAAAATTTCAAAACAAAAATAAATTAATTTGGTTTGGTAACTAGTACTTTTACAAAAATCCCTAAACAGGGTAACGTGAGGGTTTAGTATTTCAATATTTTAAAAAAACATTCTCGATGACCCAACCGTACGGAGGTCAAGATCCATCCTTTTTAATGCTTTTATAAAAATTTCAGAAAAAAATAAATTAATTTGGTTTGGTAATTTAACGGTCAACTAGTACTTTGACTATAACCCCTTAATAGGGTATCGTCAGGGTTTAGTAATTTGATATTTTAAAAAACATTCTCGACGACCCAACCGTACGGAGGTCAAGATCCATCTTTTTAATGTTTTGCCAAAATTTCAGAAAAAAATAAATAAATTTGGTTAGGTAATTTAACGATCAACTATTACTTTGACTATAACCCCTAAATAGGGTATCGTTAGGGTTTAGTGTTTCGATTTTTTTAAAAAATATTTCTCGACTACCCAACCATACGGCGGTCAAGATCCATCCTTTTAATGTTATTGCCAAAATTTCATAAAAAAAATAAATTTATTTGATTTGGTAATTTAAGGGTCAACTAGTTTGGAAAATAAATTAAAAAATTAAATAATAATAATAGAAAAAAGATAAAATTTAATTTAAAATTAATGAACACAAGAGTAGTCATACTCACTATTTGTGTGATGAATCTTACCCTACTTTCACTAATTTCATTTTTTTTTCCCATTTTTAACTAGTTAGTAAAATTAATTAAAAAATTAAATTAAAATAGAAAAATGCCAATTTTTTAACATAAAATATGGTGAAACGTACCCCATTTATAATTTTTTTTAATGATGTGTACAAATATTTAAATTTTTAATAACATTTTTTCAATTTCTGAATATTATAAATTCAACCGAATTTGGTCGAAATTAGCTAGATTCGACCAAATATGGTCGAACATAATTTTGAACGGTTTGAAAATTTTTGAGCGGCAAGTTTCCCGCTTTTACTAAGTTTGAAATAAATTTTTCCGCTCACCCCAATTGCTAAATTCGACCAAATATGGTCGAATTTAATTTTTCAATTGGCGGGAACTAAATTGCTAAATTCGACCGATTATTTTTGACCGCTCCTAAATTTGACCATATTTGATCGAAATTAGCTGAACCTACTAAGTTCGACCAAATATGGTCGAAATTAGCCGTAGTCAAATTTATTTGGTCGAAAAAGACCCTAATATCTTGTAGTGATATTGTCTTGTAGTGATATGTAACTTGGGAGGGTGATTTGTTGCCATATTTATCTTAAAGGTGATTTGTATAATATATATCACTCATCATTATTTAAATATTTAGAAACAAAAAATATGATTAAAGTTAATAAATACTTTCTTTGACTATTTACTTTTTTATATAATCAACTAAATAAATTATATACTTATTTTTAATTCAATTTTGTATCACGTTTTCTTAGGCGGATACCCATTATAAACAATACATATAAGTCGCGTTTCACGGTGGACTTAAAATATTTATTTATAAATTTTGAAAATATAGACTATTTAATAAAGAAATCAAAAATAAAATATCAATAAATAAATTAGTGAACACAATATTGTACAAATTTTAATATATATAAACAACAAAAATAAACTATATATTTCTTAGATCGACACCCGTTATAATAAATACAAAAAGATAAAAAAAGAAGATTTGATTGAATTAATTAAAAGAAGACGTTGGAATATTATGATCAAGAATAATGAGAAGATAATAACGACAAATTAACAAGTAATAATAAATAAATAATAAGGAATGGTAAAAGTTCAAACTTTTTGTGCCAAGTTTCTCAAGTGCTTCTACTTTTCAGAGAAAAATTTCTTAATTATTGTTCAAACGATCTGGTGTTTCTTTACCGAAACACTAACAAAAAAATACAAAAGCCAAAGTAAAGAACAACATGCTTATTAATAATCCATTATTATAACTAAAATCATAACAAATCATAAATTTGAAAATAAAATGAAGTAAGCAAATATTATATCAGTAAATTGAAACCTTAAAAAAAACAAGCAAGCTGAAAATTACAAAACACCAGTGCGCACACCATAACCATGTACATTTTGAATTAAACAAAATAAGAATTAATAAAAAAACTAAAAGAAGATAGACAAAGAGAAAATCAAACAAAAGCAAGAAAAGGGTTACAAATATGATAATAAAATTTGATCGTTTAAAATAATGATTGTATAAATATATAAGAACATAAAATTTCTTTAAATTTCGAATATGTAAATTTGAACTCTTCATCCCTACAATTTCAAAAACCTTTTCAATATGGAAGATGTTATTGTTAATGTTAAAAAATGAAGTTTTGATTTCTTTTCTAGAAAATAGGACCTAAAATTGGAAGTTTGATTTTAATAATTAAAATAGAGAAGCGTAAATCGAACTACTATTCGATATAGTTGAAGAAACTCTGGAAGAGAAGAAGGAAAAGGCAAAAGCAATTGAAGACGTACACTTAACAATCACTATTTATAAATTTACAATTCTAGTAAATAAGAATACACCACCTTAACATTTAATGGTCACTTACATTCACACGCAAATACAATTAGATTATACTAACCAAAACCATATATATCATTTATATCACTAAATAAATCTGAAAATTATCTAATAATTAACAACAATTACTAACTTAACTAATTATCACATAACAATGATCAAATCATGTTTAATTAATCTCTAATAATAATACAACTTATCACTTAACAATCACTATTTATAAATTTACGATTCTAGTAAAAATGATTACCCCACCTTAACATTTAACGATCACTTACATTCACACGCAAATACAATTAGATAATACAAACCAAAACCATATCATTTATATCACTAAATAAATTTGAAAATTATCCAATAATTAACAACAATTACCGACTTAAGAAGCTCTAAAAAATTATATAAATAATTTTCGAGCGATTTCGAAGCTCATGAAGATTCTCCTTTATATAATATAATAATAAAGATATATATTTTATTATAATACATGAGTCTACCCAAGTTTTCAATTAAGTCACAGTTAACAAATTAAAAAATTATGAATTATTTTAGGATCAATTAAAGGTCACTCATAAATTTTGGACCAATCATGTTATATTAAAAGTTGACCTTATTTACCATTCTCATCCTACTGATATGGGTGAAAAATAATCCCTAAAGACATAATTAATATAATATTTATTGGCTCATAAATAAGGTCCGAAACCCTAGTTGGGCATTAAATTCGTAATTAATGATTAAGCGCAAAGAACAGCCCAAACCGGGGACGCCCGGTATAAGCTTGTTTCTAACATGGGCCTGGTCCACAAATCGGGAACGTTCTCGAAACAAGGAATGTTCTAGAATATCCCAAGGATAAGATGTAGCCTCCAAGGCACCTAATTCGTTATGGAAACAGATTCCTACAAGGAAGGAGTCTAGAACCTTCTTCAAAGGCGGTGGCTTGCCCACCAAGTCTCCGAATCCTACCATAATTCTAAGGCTCCAGCAGCCTATATAAAGGGCCTGACCCCTCATTCTCAGAACTACGTCTTGGCTTGATTCTCAACTCTGAGATACGTAGGCATCTTGTGAGGACCCGAATTAGGTCATGAAAATGCAAGCGCAGCAATTAAACCACGAAGCTCACGAACCCTAGCCACAATTTAACAACCCTAATTTTTATTCCACAACATTTGGCACCGTCTGTGGGAAGACAACATCAACCATGGTTCAAACACGAAGGACACCAGTCTTAACCGAGGCTACCACTGTCACCTCTGTTCCATCCATCGTTACTGAACAAGGGTATGTATCCCCATCAACGGTGACAACCACTCAACCTCAAGTTTCTCAACCTATAGGGACGACTCCCCATGCTGAGAGAACTCTACCCGTGGTTGTCCATCCAAACCAGGAGACCAACCATCTTCATATGGTGGTGTCTCCCCTTGTTAATCGTTCACTACCTCCGGGGGTGCAGATCTCCACCATAGATCTCTCTAGAAGTACGAATCCGGCATATGGTTTGCCTAAGTACCCCCCGAATACTCGAGGTGTTGGGCCAAGCGGCCATGCCCTGTAGATACATGAGCCGTATCACCCTCCTTACATTAGAGGCTTGGGCCCTGATCAAGGATATTATGACTACTCTGGTCCTTATACTAATGATTCTTCATCTGAGGATAACGATCGAGATCAAGCCCCGAGGAGGCGACATCCAAGCAAGGAGCCTGTAAGGCGTAATCGACGAAACCATGATGGACCCCCAATGATAGCTGTTGAGAGAATCAAGGCTCATGAGGTCGAGATTCGAAAGCTGAAGGAAGACATAGCAAGAGAGCAACTAGGACAGAATCAGAGTCAGAATCAGAATCGACCTCCTCCAACTTCAGGAGAGATTCCCTTCATTGATTTGGAGAGGTCTTCTAGGAGACGGAAAAGGGCTGATGCCCCAACCGGAGGAGCTACGAGGGTGGAAACCCCCATGGGTGATCCCAAAGACCTGATGCCACTTGGAGACCCTGCCGATCCCACACCCCCATTCATTGAGAAGGTGATGAATGCTCATGTCTCCAGGAAGTTTAAGATGCCTACGATAAAGGCATACGATGGAACGGGCGATCCCTCAAACCATGTGAGGACGTTCTCAAATGCACTGTTGTTGCAACCCGCTAGCGACGCTCTCAAGTGTAGGGCGTTCCCTCAAACCCTTACAGGCATGGCTCAACGATGGTATAGCCGGTTGCCCGCAAACTCGATTGGCTCTTTCAAGGAATTGAGCACGGCCTTCATTAATCAATTCATTAGTGGAAAAGTTCATGAGAAAAGCTCTGCATATCTTATGCAAGTGAAACAAGGAAAGAATGAGAATTAACCTAAGGGATTATCTCAAACGCTTCACCAAGGAGACTTTGAATGTCCCTGATCTGGAAAATAAAGTAGCTATGATAGCCTTAGAGAATGGAACGACGAACACCTTCTTTCAGATGTCGTTGGCAAAACATCCCCCTGAGAGCATGACTGAGTTCCAAAAAAGGGCAAGCAAATACATAAAGGCTGAGGAAAGCATGAGGAAAACAGAGGTCACTACGGAAAGTGGTGGAAATGGGAACTCTAGGAAGCGGAAGACAGAGCAGGAGTCTGATGCTAGGGACAAGTATCCCCGAACTAGCAAGGACTCCGACTCTGCTCTAGGACCGAGGTTTGCTGAGTATGCAAGATTGAACACTCCAAGGAGTCAAATCTTGTTGGATATTGAGACGGATAAGGATTTTCGATGGCCGAAGCCACTCAGGGGTGTCCCTCAAAGAGAAACAAGAATCAGTATTGCAGATTCCATAAGGATGTGGGGCATGACACTGATGATTGCAAGCAACTCAAAGATGAGATCGAGTTGTTGATTCGTAGAGGGAAACTGAGTCACTTCACCAAGGGTGATGAAGATCGTGGTAATTAGAGAAGAGAGTATGATAGGAGTGACGATGATCGAGATCGTAACCCAGAACCCCGAGGGCCAGTAATCAACATGATCTCAGGAGGCCGGACCGCGGCCGGGACAACAAAGAACTCTCGGAAGGCTTATGCCCGAGAGGTGATGCATATTGTCGGAGAGGCACCAAAGCGTGCAAGAACCGAGGTAACAATCAAATTTGATGATTCAAACCTTGAAGGGGTGAAGTTCCCCCACGATGACCCGCTGGTCATAACTCCTATGATTGGAAACTCGGAAGTGAAGCGAGTCTTGATAGACAATGGAGCTTCCGTCGACATTCTGTTTTATTATGCGTTTGTGAAGATGGGGTACAATGATTCTCAGTTGACCCCCAATAACATGCGTATATATGGATTTAATGGAGTAGAATCCAAAATTGAGGGAACTATTCAGTTTCCCGTCACGATCAGACAGAAGCCAATGGAGGCCACGCAGATGCTGAACTTTTTGGTTATCAAAGCATCTTCTACTTAAAATGTCATCCATGGAAGGACTGGACTTCACACTTTTAACACTGTGGCCTCAACTTATCACATGAAGATCAAGTTTCCAACCAGGAATGGTGTAGGAGAACAAAAAGGTGATCAGAAAATGGCTAGGGGCTGCTATGTAGCTGCGTTAAGGCCTGATGGAGTCGGGGGGCAGGTCCTTCCGATTGAAGACGTGGATGTCCACAGTGATAAGGAAGACCGAGAAAGGCTAGCAGAGGACACCACACATAAGCCTCGGACAACCATTATGGCTAAGGTGTCAACTGACTTCATGGTTGAATGTACCATTGGCAACCAAAAAGTCGGGGGCAGGAGATAGTACCCCAAGCAGGAAGTGAACTTCAGAATAAGAATAATGAGACCAGAAGGAGTAATGGGTGCTCTATTTTGATGGAGCATCAAAAACAAAATCAAGCAATGCAGGCCTAGTCTTGCAAAGGCCCGATGGGTTCAAACTATCTTAGTAGGACTTAACTTCATATTTATCCAGTAGAAGTAGAAATAAGGTTCGATGAAACCATTGCAGAGCATGTTGCTCCGAGTAGGACAGTAGTACTCTAAGTAAGGGTTGAACCCATTTCAAGTTATTAATGCAAGTTTTCTTTTCGTTCTATGATTTTATTTATGTGCCAAACACCTGATGTGTGTAAGTCAAAGATGACCAAGTACCGAAAATAAAATAATACACGAATGGAAACAAACAAACGCATAAATAAAAACCCTGAAGGGTCGAGAGTTAGGTTACAGTACAACCAAATAAGAGTTTATGTCCTTGAAGGACCCTGGATAAAAGACAAGCTGATTAAAAAGCCATATCTGGCAATCAAAGCCATGCAAGGCTATGGAAGCTAAGGACTATCTACTCTTCAATATTCAATTTTTAAGCACTTGGGTTGAGAATCCAAGCATAAAGACCAACAGAGAACATTGCATTCCAGTCCTAAGATTATGGGATATAAGAATATCCTTGAACAAGAATTAAGAAGTTCAAGCAAGTTTTTGTCTCAGAAGTTTAAAAGGCAAGAATCCCACGAGATTGTATTTCTCGAAATCTAAATCGAAGAATCAACCTTAGATGCTTGACCTAGAATCAAGAAAAACGAGAAGCAAAGATAGGTTTGAAAACCCTGAAATCAGAACAAAGGTTTGAGATAAAGCCATGAAAGACATGAAGTCAAATAAGGGACCCTAGAGAACTTTAGTTTGACATCAATCCGAAAGAAAGGTTGTGAATACTTGGTAGTCGATATATGAACACCAACGTTGAACATGTGAACATCAACCTCGAATCCTAGGTGGAAAAATACGAGATATTAGCCATGAAGGCCAAGATTAGCTATGAAGACCAAACTTGAGGGGGTCATGAACCTCCAATCAAGATCCAAAGGTTGAAACTTCAAGTCAAAACTTGAAAACCAGTCTGAAACATTGGATTCTCGGGAACATCTGAACACCAGCATTGAACACTTAAATGTCAACCCTGAAATTGAGATTGAAACCTCCTAGGGAAGGTTCAAGACCTCATGAGGCCGACCAGAAGCCAAGAAGGCCTTCAGCCGACCTTAAGGAGCCGACCAGAGGCTCTAGAGGGGCTTCAACCGACCAGAAAGCTTCTGGTCTTGGACCGGCAGCTCTGATAGATGTTTTGGTGGTTTAAAACACCCAAAACTTGGCTTGAAACCATGTGATGGTAGTCCAATATGATCTCTTTCATTAAAATCCAAACTTCAAGGTTAGAGTTTAAAGAACTTCCTTGAGTTTGAAAACCCTTGATTTCGAACATCGACATTCAACACTCGAACAGACCCAGGAACCAAGACAAACATTATTGCCATGACGGCCAACCGAGCTGAGAAAGGTTATTTTAAAAACTCTAGGTTGATGTCAACCCAAGATGAAGAGTATGCAAGAGCCATTTAGCAAAGGCTAATAAGCAAGATTTTTGCACCCTTGACAGGGAAGACCATGGAGGTCTACGTGGATGACATGTTAGTCAAGAGCCTATTCAAGGCATACCATATAAAGAACCCAGCAAGGGCAAGATGAGACACCTCAAGAGGGAAAGAACTTAACACCCCAGCAAGGGCAAGATGAGACACCCCAAGAGGGAGAGAACTTATGAAGTTCAGAAGGAACACTGGGTGCTTTATTTTGATGAGGCATCAAAAACAAAAATAAGTGAAGCTGGTTTAGTCCTACAGAGCCCTGATGGCTTCACGATTGAATATGCCTTGAAGGTGGATTTTTCGACTACCAATAACGAGGTAGAGTATAAAGCCTTGATAACCGGACAAGGCTCGGCTCTAGCCATGAGGGCCAAAAATCTTAAAGTCTGTGAAGACTCAAGGCTGGTGATAGCCCAAGTGAATGGATATAAGTGAATGGAGATTTTGAAGCCAAAGATGAAATGATGGTAAAATACCTGAAAATTGTAAAATCACAGTTAGTATGATTCGAGGAACGCCTCTTTATATAACGGCCGATGCCTTGTCTAAATTTTCCTCGTCTGAAATCGAGAATTACACTAGAAGTGTTTACTATCAGGTCTTGGAGTCCACCACTATAGAGCGCAAGTTGTTGGCACCCATCGGCGTTGGAAGTTGCTGGATAGATCCCCATCAAAGCTCATCCTAAGACTGGTTGGCTCCCTGATAATGCCTTGGAGGCACGGAAACTGTCAGTGAGACATTGAGATATGCATTGATCTAAGCCTTGATGGTCACTAGTGCTGTAGGCCTCCACTCGAGCTAGTCGTTTGAATTCATGGTCTCGAATCAAGGATTCAGCAAATGGGTCAAAGCCCTAATGGTCTCTAAAACATACTCACGGATACGAGAAATACCCATGAAAAAACTGTTTTGGCTCCAAAAGTGCCTTAAACGACATTTTTTGGGGTCGAAAAGTGGGGCAAATAGGATAAATCATATTTGCAGGACCTAGAGCTCTGAAAGAACTTCGATTTGATATATCGTGGGTCTCATTCGGAGTTACGGATGATTTTGTGCATACGATGCTTTTTCGACAAATTTCAAACCAAAGCAAGGTCCTATGAACATAAAAAAAAAGACTGGAATCAAAATCAAGGATCGAAAACCAACCACAGTATCCTAATACTTGAAGTCAGGTGTTGAAAAACAAGGTAATTCTCTATGCAGATGACCGAGAACCAAAGACCTTTTTGATAAGGGGGGCAAGGCCAAGGGTGTTTGAAATACCCTATTGTAAGGATGGAAGGGTGCTTGAAAACCAAAGGCCATAGTTGAATCCAAGGTTATTTGGAACCAAGAGTTCAAGAACAAGTTAAGACCGGAAAGGTCCTAAAAATTAAGAAGTAGGTTGTTTGAGATCAAGGATCATAAAACCAGCCATGGTGTTGCAAACCCACTCTAGAAACAAGGAGGGAAGTTCAAAACAAGATTTGGCTTTGGTCAAAGTCAAGGTCAAAAGTCAAAGTCAAAGGTCAAAGTCAAATAGTCAAAATTTGGCCAAAATTCAAAAAATAAAAAATAATAAATTTGATGGGGCCCAGTCGACTAGGGGTGGCCGACCAGGAACCCTTGGCCAAACGGCCGACCAGACCTAGCCGACCAGAAGAAAGGGGAGGAAAAATGGGTCCACGTGTTGCGAACACCTGGACCCCTAGCTGATTCATTTGGCCCCAGAACGCTAAAAAATGCTCCGTTTGGGCTCAAATTTGAGATTCAAGAACCTTAAAAGGTCCTTTACAAGCATATATAGGTTTCCTAGTGATTCCAAGAAGTTGAAAAAATGACCTTGTTTGAAACAAGGTCTGGTTTGAAAACTAGCTTAAAATGAGGTATTTCGCCTCCAAAACGTTCAAAAATGCATGTTTTCATGTGATTCTTCTTCGTACCAGGAGATTATAAGAATCCCTATCATATAAACTCAACTTAAAAATTTGAGTTTTGGAATGTCAGGGGTGTTCAGAAATCGTGAGGGTGTTGAAAGACCCTGAAGGTGTTTAAAACATGTTGACTCGAATAACTTGTAGAAGGGGGGTTGAATACAAGTTATATAATCGTGTCTGATTTTTTCTTGATTATATGAACAAGAATAAACGAATGAATCAAACTTTGTTTGTATTAAAATAATCAAATACAAACTCTACCAAAGGTGTACAATACCTTTAGCAGCTGCTTACAATACAAATCTCTCTCTCTCTCTGTTTGTTTCGAACTCTCGAATACAAATCTTACGAAATCACTTGCTCACAATTTTTACAATGATATAGAGAGAGTATTTATAATGCTGCCTATCAACTAATAACAGAATTATAATCTATCTATGACAATGTTCTGCCCTCCAGTTGATAGTTTCCATCAATAGAGAATTCGTTTCCTTCACGATATCTTCTTGCTTGTTTTCCAAAACAAAGATCCTGTTTTATAGCACTTGCCAATTTCTGTAGCATCCATAATGACATCATCAGTAACATGACTGACATCATCAGTAACACGACTGATATCAGGATTTCCCATTGCATCAGGATCTGATTATCCCATCAGTATTTGATCAGGATCTGACTTACTGTATCAGGATCTGCTCCTCTGTTCCTAACATGTAGTCCCCGATACACTGTTCCTGACATGTAGTCTCTGACGCACTGTTCCTGACTAAATTCTACAGATTACAGTTTAACACATATATCCTATACAAAGTGCTAAATCCTTTATAAGATCAGGATATACCAGAAGTATTAGCAAAATTCTATTCTTAACATCACAACTTATGAATTATTCCTAACAATCTCCCCCTATTTATGCTTTAGAATCTGAAGCATAAATCTAAGTTGTAGATGTCAAAACATATAACAATACAACCAGAATAGAATTTATGAATTAAAGATCATGAAGTTAAGTACCTCCTTCTTCATATGAAGCCATGTATCTAGTACTTAGAAGAAAGAATTCAACTATTTGATGCTTCTTTTCCTTTACCACTTCCAGGATGAAATTTACCAACTCTGTCACCCTTGTTTCTGTTCCCAGTCTGTTTATCTCCCCCAGTCTGTTGTTGTTTCTGAATTGTCTTTATCTCCCCCTTTTTGACATCAGCAATATGAATTCCAAGAGATTCAGTAACAGAACAAATGAGATTCATCAGAACTGCTTTATTGTCCATGATAGTGACTTGGTTATTTTCAAGAATTTGAAGTCTCGATTGAATATCACTTTGAGATTTCTGAATGTCCTTAAGAATTTCAGAATTGACTTCAATGTTGGAAGTGCTTGTTGAGATTTCTGAATTTCAGATTCAGATGCAGAAAGAACATTATCTTCAAGTCTTGTAGAAGAAGTTGCCTGTTGAGAATGATATTCAAGTAATAATACTTGAGTAGAAGTACAAACATCTTCATTTTTCTGATCTGGAGCTGAAGTATGATCATCCTGTCCTTCACCAGTATTCTGTGTACTAACATCTACAAATCCTGACTCCTCCTTAGATTGATCAGATATTGTTGATGTCTCAAATCTAGCTGAAATTGGAAGTACAAACAAAGGAATACTAGGATCATTAGGAATTTCTTCTGGTACTGGTTGAGTAGAAGTTTGTCTTAGCCTTTCACCTCTTCTGCTAATGATCTCTGAAAGCCTTTCTTTCTATTTCTGAGCTTTAACTTCTGGCTTTGCATTGTGATGTGCTAAGTCATGCTTCTCATATATCTTGATAAAAGAATAAGTATCGGCATCCATACCAAGATTTTCAGACCAAGATTCAGGAAAAACTTGATCCCAGAAATCAAACGATGGTGTTTCCTAATTTTCTCTCCCTCAGTACAGAGTTGATCATCCATACCCTCATTCTCACTTTGATAATCTAAAGTCAACACTCTTTCTACCTCTCCTTTTGCCTGGTTAGGAGCCAGCCTCTCTTTGTGTGGATCTATGTCCATCTTTTCAAGTGTATCACTCAAATTTGGATAAGTGCTCTCATGACCTACAGAAAAATAGGGGTTAGAAGAAGTTTTTATACCAGAACTCACATGGAGAGAGGGTTCCTCATATGGCATGGGGCTTGAGGTTTTCTCCAAGGAGTGAGCTGCTATAGTCTCTGAACCCTTACAAATATCTACTTTCTTTCCAGAAACTACAGGCTCCAGTATACCACTTTCAGGTTTTACACTAGACTCTGATGTCTTCAGTAATACTTCATTAGACACCATAGCTAATATGCCACCGTCTTTAAGTGTTGATTGCTGAGACACACCCTCAAGGTGGATAGACTCAGAAAGAACAATATTTGTTTGATCTTCAGAAAAATCAATCAAAGTCATTCCTCCCATATCATAGGGTTTCTCACTTGCAATTTCAGTCATCACAGAAGACCTTTCAGCATCATCAATCACAGTTCCTGAGTCATCCAACCTCTGACTAGATGGTTCTTGTGTTGCAGTGACTGTGATATGATCTATTCTACAATTCACCACTGGTGCAATAGTATCTTCTGTTGACTGCTTCCCTCTATCAACTACCTCCTCTTGTTCACCTTGAACTGAAGCATCTTCAACAATGACATCCTTGTCAAATAGATATGCATGAAGTGATTGAAGTGCAACATGCTTAGGAAGTACAAATTTCTTGTGTAACTCCTTTCTGACTGATACATAGAAATATGTCTTCATTAAATCAAGCCTTTGATGTAACAGTCCATATTCTTCAGGAAATGAAAGTTTAGGAACTTTTAAATAAAGAAATCTAGAACAGGCCTGGAAAGCTTCACTTCCAGAGAAATAAGTTCCATAGCCAGTCTGTATGTCAATGTAGTTTCCCATGAAGAATCAAGATCCAGATTTCTCTTTCCAGATACTGACTTGGATATAGCATTATTTGTAGAGACCTGCATAATGTTAGTTGAATTTGACACTGTGTGTGTAGGTGACAAATGAATCTTTCTCTTTGTTCTCCTAGTATAGTGAGCAACAGATTTATCTTGGAAGACTCAAGAGGTGTAGACACAGAAGTGATTTTGGGATGAGATCCTTTTTCAATAGACAAAGTCTTTTGAGAGACAGTATCCGGTAACTGTTTTCCCTTTTTAAGAACTACAGTCTTTTGAGAGACTGCAGCCTGGCTGTGACTAGGTGTTCCATCTCTTTGTCCTAGCTTAGAAAGTTGAATTGCAGCCTTCAATTCTGCTCTCTCACAAGAGATATATTATCATCATCTTCACTAGAACTACAACTTGAAATAACAAATCTTCTCTTCCTTACAACTGATGTCTTTTGAGAAACACCAGAGGTTGGCTTCTTTGAAACAATAGGCTGTGGATCAAAATTTGGTTCTAGAATTGTTACAGAGACTGTAATGTTTTTGGCTACTTGGGTAGACACAGGGGGTTTCTCCTCCAATTGAGATTCCTGAGTCATTTCACCACCAAAGAAAGAAGAATTATAGATAGTAGGAAGATGAGTTCTTAGAAGCACGTGAACATGATTTGGATAGTGTAGTGCAGGTATTTCATCTAGATTCTTTTCACTGTCCTTCTTTGTAATGTCAGAGAAAATTCTCTTTTGTTATACATAAGAAGAGACACAATACTCTCTACCAAATCTAGCTTCAACATCAGGAATGAAATGGTTAATAAACAGTTGCATGAATCTGTGATAATAAACCATATTCCAGTCATGATCTCTTGACCCAAGTTTAATACACATCTGACTTAAGATAATGTGACCAAAATTAATTACTCTGTTATAAAGCAAAGCATATGCAATATGCGATGTAACAGCTGTAATTTGTTGAAAAGAACTACATTTACCAGTAAAACATTTAGCAATTTGATCAAAGAAGAAAGACGATTCTTTCCTAAGAAAAGATCTATTTAACTGGCTCATGTTATCTAGAGGTCCATTATAACCTAATTTAGATAACATAGTTCTCACATCATCATCAGATGGTACATTCTCAAAATTTGTACTAACAGGTAAGCGAAGTACTGAATTAATAACAGATTCAGTAATATCAAATGAGTCTTGTCCTAAGTGTAGAACAATATTACCTGATTGACTCTGAGTAGAATCAATTACCTCAGCATTCTCCCAAGCTTGTGAAACAGCTACTTGATTAATTTGTGAAATGCTGTCAAGGCATAGCTTAATGGTCCTTTCGCCATAAAGTCCATTATCAGGTGAAAATCAGTTGACACCCCTTCCTTGTTGGTGATAGCTGCAACATGATTGTTCATCATAAAATCAAAGTCACCAAACTTGAAAGCTACTGATTTGGGTAGTCTTCTTTGAGTTGCCATTTTGATCTGAAAAGAACTTAAGAAATCTTTGAAATTGATTAGTGATTTTGAGAACTCGAGAGTGTTTTTGCTTTAGAGAATGAAGTAAGAGAAAGCAATTACACGATTAGAGTGTCAAAATAATTATATTTCAAAAATCCTTCAGACCCATTATCCCACGTTGACACGTAGGTTGACAGGTGTCAGTCCCTGAAAAATGCAGTTACCCATGACTTTTGGAAAATAAAATCCAAAAATAATTTCAAGTAAATAAGTCAAGGTAAAATCAAGATAAAAATCAATACTGATCAGCTTCCTTTTGTCTTCTCATCAGGATAATCACATGATTCAATGTGATTTCTGAATAAAAAGAATTACTAATCCTGATGTGAACACACTTGTATTCCTGATCTATATCATCCTGATTCCAGAGACTAAATGGAGTTTCCACATGACATATTCTTTTACCTGTAAAAGAAATAACAAAATCAATTGGTTAAATTCATTCAATATTTCTTGAAAATACAAGAAATACAGTCACACATAATTATGACTGAATACATTGATATCTCCAAAATGACTGTTCAGCTTCCCACGTCTTTCTATAAAAGAAACTAACGCCTTATGCCATTCTTCAAAACCTTTTCATTCTTTTCTCTTTCAATCATGACTTCCGTCCCAAATCTTCATATGAACCCTAGCTTTTGGTTCATTACCACTGAGAAGTTCTTTACTCTTGATGATCAGGAGCAAGTGAACTATCTCTTAGAAGAGATGACTTTTCTCATCAAGTCAAATATGGTTAATCTTAACCCAGATGATTTCCACGAGTCTCCTATAAAACATCTATCAGTTGGATACAATCCTCCTCTAATCTCTTCACTCCTTGAGGATGAAGAATTTGGTGAATAGTCTGAGGTTGATCTTGATGGAGATGCTATTCATCTTCTTCAATAAGCATGAAAATGAGTCAGCTGCTTTCATTCAAGTCGCCCAGACAAGAAATCCAATATTGAGATGCTCCTTGTCCTGAAGTCGATCGTTGAGGATTGAAGTAGCAACAGCTTATCAGTAGAAGTTAGACAAAAAGAAGAATTGTATTTCATTTCCATGTATGTAATGCTTTTGATTAATGAAAATACAAGTTTTCTTAATATCTACTTGTCTATCGTTGTTTATTGACTCACATGAATAATGACATAAATTATCAGTATGCATGTAATAACACTTGCTAACATAGACTTAACAAAACTCAGAATTGAACCACTAAATAACATGAACTTCAGAATTTGAAACAGTAAGACGCACAAATTTCACAATCCTGATACTGACGATACAATCCTGATGTCAATACTGATGACGTCAGCATACTGATAACAATCCTGATGTTTATTAACAAGTCTATCATACTGTAATTTATCAAAGTAAAGTGTTATATCTTAAGCATTTAACCATCAAGTATAGATCCTGACAAAATATCAAGTCTATAAGCTGAAACAACATACCTTGCTACTTGTGCAGATTTTAAAGATTTAAAAAATTTAACATTCCTAACTCACTAACCAGTCTAATGAATGTGGCCTCATCAAGTGGTTTAGTTAGAATATCTGCAAGCTGTTTGTCAGTAGGAACAAAATGAAGTTCCACAGTACCATTTTCAATATGTTCTCTAATAAAATGATACCTGACATCAATGTGCTTAGTCCTTGAGTGTTGAACTGGATTTTCTACAATTTTGATAGCACTAGTATTATCACAAAACATAGGAATATTACTAAATGTCATACCATAATCCATCAACTGATTTCTTATCCAAAGGAGTTGAGCACAACAACTGCCTGCTGCAATGTATTCAGCTTCTGCAGTTGAGGTTGAAACTGATTGCTGTTTCTTGCTTGCCCAAGAAATCAATCTGTTTCCCAAGAATTGACATGTACCTGTAGTGCTTTTCATGTCTATTTTACACCCTGCATAATCAGAGTCTGAATAGCCAATTAGGGAGAAATTAGATTCTCTTGGATACCACAAACCAAGATTTGGAGTTCCCTTGAGATATCTAAAAATTCTTTTCACAGCAATTATATGATATTCCTTAGGATTACTTTGGAATCTAGCACATTAACAGGTAGAGAACATTATATCTGGTCTACTTGCAGTTAAATATAACAGTGAACCTATCATGCCTCTATAGCTAGTGTTATCAACACTCTTTCCCTTAGGATCAGAGTCTAGCTTAGTGGTTGATGCCATGGGTGTCTTTGCAATTGCACAATTTTGAAAGTCAAACCTTTTTAAAAGATCTTTGATATACTTTGACTGATTAATGAAAATACCAGTCTCAGTCTGTTTGACCTGCAAGCCTAAAAAGTAATTTAGTTCACCCATCATGCTCATCTGATATTTAGACTGCATAAGCTTGCTAAACTTAGCACATAACTTTTCATTAGTAGAACCAAATATAATATCATCAACATAAACTTGAACTAAAAGCAAATCACCTTTTATCTTTCTAAAGAATAGAGTTTTGTCAATTGTACCTCTTGTGAAGCCATTTTCAAGAAGAAATTTAGACAAAGTCTCATACCATGCTCTTGGTGCCTGCTTCAGTCCATAGAGTGCCTTGTCAAGTTTGTAGACATGATTTGGAAACTTTGGATCAACAAAACCAGGTGGTTGTTCCACATATACTTCCTCATCAAGCTTGCCATTTAGAAAAGCACTCTTTACATCCATCTGGTATACCTTGAATTTTGAATGAGTAGCAAATGCAAGAAACATTCTGATTGCTTCCAATCTTGCTACAGGTGCAAAGGTTTCATAATAGTCAATTCCTTCTTCCTAAGAATAACCATTGGCTACCAGTCTTGCTTTGTTTCTTACAATCATACCAGATTCATCTAGCTTGTTTCTGAAAACCCATTTAGCACCAACAATAGATCTATCTTTAGGTCTTGGTACCAGTTTCCAAACTTTGTTCCTCTCAAACTCATTAAATTCTTCCTGCATTGCTATTACCCAATCAGGATCCTGTAAGGCTTCTTCAACCTTCTTAGGTTCATTCTTTGAGAGAAAACAACTGTACAAGCATTCATTTTGAATTGATCTTCTAGTTCGAACACCACTATTTGGATCACTAATTATCAAATCCTCAGTATGATCCCTTATCCATTTTCTAACAGGTGGTAGATTACTCCTGCTAGACTCTCCCCCTAAGTTAGTGGTATTTCTTGTAGAAAAACTTTCTCTGCCTTCAAAAGCTCCCCCTTGATCAGTAGAATCAGTGGATTCAGTACTGCTGCTAGTTCCTGATCTTCCTTCATTAGACTCTGAAGAATCAGTTCCTGATGAAGTAGACTCTGAAAGACTAGTCTGATCCTGACCAGTCCTGTGTTCTCCTTGATTGAATTGCTCCCCCTCAGTAGTAGCATTGCTTTGAGAAGCAATAGAGATTTCCTCTGGAGAACCTTCATCATCGTTGGAGGGAATCATAGAATACTTAAGATTTTCAAATTCCAGATTGTCATGACTTTCATCAGTTTGCAAAATTCCAAACTTCTTATCATCAAATGCAACGTGAATTGATTCCATAACAATGTGAGTTCTGAGATTGTATACTTTGAAGGCCTTTGATGATAAATATCCTAGAAAGATTGCTTCATCCGATTTGGCTTCAAATTTCCCATGTTGTTCTGGATGAACTTTCAGGACATATCATTTGCATTCAAAGATGTGAAAGTATTTCACACTTGGTTTCTTTCCTTTGATCATCTCATAGGGAGTCTTACCATGACCATTTACCAATGTACAGTTTTGAGTGAAACATGCAGTGTTGATAGCTTCTGCCCAGAAATAGGTTGGAAGCTTTGCATCTGCAAGCATGGTTAAGCATGGTTCTTTCTGCCTCTATGAGAGTTTTGTTCTTTCTTTCTACTACACCATTCTACTGAGGTGTTCCAGGTGCAGAAAATTGTTGAGTAATTCCACTGTCTGCGCAATACTCCTCCATTGTAGAATTCTTAAATTCTGTACCATTGTCACTTCTGAGCACTTTGACCTTGTACTCAGAGTTATTTTGAATATTCTTGACAAGTTCAATGATTTACTGAGGAGCTTCATCCTTGTTGTGTAGAAAGAATACCCATGTGAACCTTGTGTAGTCATCCACTATAACTAGAGCATATCTTTTCTTATTGATAGACATAATGTTTACTGGACCAAATAAATCAAGATGCAGCATGTGAAATGGTTCAGTAATTGAACTTTGTGTCTTGCTCTTGAAAGTGGTTCTTCTTTGTTTACCAAGTTGACAAGAATCACAAAGTCCATCTTGCACATAGTTTGCCTGAGGTAGGCCTCTCACCAGATGATGCTTAACAAGTTGATTAAGCTTCTTGAAGTTGAGATGTGAGAGCTTCTTCTGCCAGTTCCAGCTTTCATCATTTGATGCCTTGCTGTAAAGACATCTGATAGTTCCTTTAGATGTGTCACTCAAGCTGGCTTCATATATGTTACCATGTCTCTGACCAGTCAGAACAATGTCTCCATTCTTCATATTCAAGATTTTACATCCCTTATTGTCAAAGATTGATTGGTAACCCTTATCACCCAGTTGACTTATGCTTAAAAGTGTGTGTTTCAAGCCTTCAACCAGTGCTACATTTTCTATGATGACATTCCCCAAAATAATTGAGCCATATCCCAGAGTTTCTCCTTTGTTGCCATCTCCAAAGGATATTACTGGGCCAGCTTTCCTCTCAAACTTTGTAAGCAGGGACTTCTTTCCAGTCATATGTCCAGAGCATCCACTGTCCAAGATAATTGAATGCTTCTTTCCAGTGCCCTGCAAACAAAAAGTAGCTAGTTAGAATTTTTTAGGACCCAACTTTGATTGGATCCTTTCTTACAAACTTTTGAACCAACAGGCTTTGAAGATTTTGCTTTTGATTTACCTGTTGCAGAGTCAACCTTAGACTTAGATTTCACAAACTATTTGTGACTAGGAGTTTCAGATTTCAGAGAATAATAGTCATAATACAGTTCATGATATTCCTTACACATATAAATGGAATGAAGTAAACTACCACAATGATAACAGGGTTCTTGTGGTTGGTATTGAATTCTCTGAGTCTTGGGGAATCTGGACTCAGTTTTCCAAGAAGGTTTTTGATTGTAGTCTAGGGCTAAATAGTTATGATTTCCACATTTATAGCATTTCTTCCTAGGTGCATCAGGTACATTCTTGTAATTATTCTCGTTGTTAATACCTTCTTTTCCATTCCTATTTCTTCTAATCTTGCTAGACTCTGAAATACTTTCTAGTCTTTGTTTCAACTGAGACTTAGACAGAAAACCTATGTTGACATTCTTAGGTTTTTCTAACACTCTTTCATCTGAATTGCTATTGTTAATTCTTTTGTGCACAACTGGGGTACCTTTAGAATCAACAAATTTAACATGCTTAGGTTCAGAAACTATATTCTTACCTTCAGACTTAGATGTGCTAGCTTCAGTTTTACTATCATCATTGACAATAGCTACAGTAGCTTCTTGCCTAGCCTTATCAAAACCTAAAACATTAACTTTACCCAAAATTTGATTTTCAATGATTTCTTGAGTCTTTTTACCAGAATTGTTAATGGTTTTAATCACATCTCTCTCTTCCTCTAGTTCTTTTCTGACATAGTCATAAGCCTCAAGAATAACACCATAATCATGCTTAGCTTTATCAGAACTTAACTTATTCTTCCATTTGAATTAACTCAGATTCAAGAAAATTATTTCTACTAACTAATTCATCATTCTTAGCCTTGAGTTCATCTTTTTCACTAGCAAGAATTTTGAAATTAGTCATAAGATTCTTAAACTCAACATGAATAGATCTAATATCATCAGAATCTAAGTTATCAAACGAATCAAGAGAGTGAAGTGATACCTTAACAGAAGATGAAGAAGTTTTCTTTGGAGATCCAGGCTTGTCTGAAGCACTTTCCATCAATGCAATGTTATCATAATCCAATTCATCTTCAGAATCACTGGAGTCTGCCCAATCCTTCTGTGTGACCATGAGTGCATTACCCTTCCCTGAATTCCTAGGCTTCTTGCACTCACTAGCAAAGTGTCCAAGCTCATTGCAGTTAAAGCACTTGATCTTGCTTTATCAAGCTTGATAATTGTACTCTTGCCTTTGTCATTCTTCATCTCCTCTTTCTTCTGAAAAGAGCCTTTGCTAAATCTTCTCCTGTTGAATCTTCCTTTCTTGAAAGCTTTAGCAAACATAGCAAAGAGTTCTTGCATCTCTGATTCAGAATCATTATCTTCAGAGTCTATATTTGTAGTCTCTGACTCAGAACTTTCTTTGCTTTTCTTCTTCCTCAAGTCTCTTTCAGTAGATTCAGACTTTTCTTTTGGAAGCTTCTTTGATTCAGATTGAGCAGTGAGTGCAACAGTTTTCATCTTTCCTTCACTCCTGCTCTTTTTCTGCTGCCTGTCAAGTTCATAAGCTCTCAATTTTCCATAAACTGCTTCTAATGATATCTCATCAAGATCATTAGCTTCCTCAATTGCAGATATCTTCTCATTGTAGAAGAGCTTTCATGAACTTCGTATTCATATCCTCCAAGTCATAATATTTACCATGCATGGCCATCTCATTGATGAGTTTAGTAAACCTATCAAAGGTGTCAATAAGTGACTCACCAGACTTGGATTCAAAGTACTCATACTGTTGTATGAGAAGTGTCCTCATATTCTTCCTGACAGGTTTTGTTCCTTCACAGTAAACCTTTAAATTGTCCCATATCTCCTTAGTAGTTTTACACGAGAGAACATAGTTAGTGAGAACAGAATCAAGACTGTTGAATAGTATGTTTCTCACTTTAGCATCCTTAAAAACGTTCTCCTTTTCCTTATCTGTCCATTCAGATTTAGGCTTCTCTGTTGTATGTTCTGGAACAACTTTTCCTTCGACAGTTTCTTGAGGAACAAGCCTTGTTGGAACAAAAGGCCCATCTCTGATTCTGTCAAGATAATCAAGATCTGTTGCTTCCAAGTGATGCAACATCTTCACTTCCCATAGAGTATATTCGTTTCTCTTGAGCATAGGGATCTTAGTATTACCATCCTTGTAACCAGACATGATTGCAGATCTTTATGATTATTCGAAATCAACCTGCTTTGATACCAATTGTTAACTCGAATAACTTGTAGAAGGGGGGGGTTGAATACAAGTTATATAATCGTGTCAGATTTTTGCTTGATTATATGAACAAGAATAAACGAATGAATCAAACTTTGTTTGTATTAAAATAATCAAATACAAACTCTACCAAAGGTGTATAATACCTTTAGCAGCTGCTTACAATACAAATCTCTCTCTCTGTTTGTTTCGAACTCTCGAATACAAATCTTACGAACTCACTTGCTCACACTTTTTACAATGATATTGAGAGAGTATTTATAATGCTGCCTATCAACTAATAACAGAATTATAATCTATCTATGACAATGTTCTGCCCTCCAGTTGATAGTTTCCATCAATAGAGAATTCGTTTCCTTCACGATATCTTCTTGCTTGTTTTCCAAAACAAAGATCCTGTTTTATAGCACTTGCCAGTTTCTGTAGCATCCATAATGACATCATCAGTAACACGACTGACATCATCAGTAACACGACTGATATCAGGATTTCCCATTGCATCAGGATCTGATTATCCCATCAGTATTTGATCAGGATCTGCTCCTCTGTTCCTGACATGTAGTCCCCGATACACTGTTCCTGACATGTAGTCTCTAACGCACTGTTCCTGACTAAATTCTACAGATTACTGTTTAACACATATATCCTATACAAAGTGCTAAATCCTTTATAAGATCAGTATATACAAGAAGTATTAGCAAAATTCTATTCTTAACATCACAATTTATGAATTATTCCTAACAAAACACCTAGTCCAGAGGACCGTATTCCTTGTCTAAACAACTCAAAAATGAGAATTTTCACGTGATTCTTTCTCTAACCAAGAGGTTATAAGAGTCTCTATTGGATTAACTTGACTTCAAAATTTGAGTTTAGGATTTCACAAATCACAATTAGGGGGTGATTAACCTCGATTATCGACGTTTAAGGACTTCCACTCTAAAATCAACCTATCTCAAGGTTAAGGGTGGATATCCTAGTAATAATCACATTAAATACGAAATAGTTAGCCTCGATTAAGGACTTTGTAGCCCCGTTTAGGGTTGTTTAGCCCCGATTAGGGCCGAATTAGTGTCTTTTGCTCAAAAATTAGCCCTTATTAAGGCTTATGAGCGATGACCGCCTGATATTAAACCTAACTTAGATAATTTGAGGGAAATAAATCATTAATGAATTTAAGATAAAGGATCCTATGCATGAATTGCACTTGGATTAGTGTCTACGAGCTCGAAACGACACTAATCCTATTCCCGAAATCAAGTTTTCCTAGAAGTTGGGGGGCAAATGATATGGGTGAAAAATAATCCCTAAAGACATAATTAATATAATGTTTATTGGCTCATAAATAAGGCCCGAAACCCTAGTTGGGCACTAAATTCGTAATTAATGATTAAGCCCAAAGAACTGCCCAAACCGGGGATGCTCGGTATAAGCTTGTTTCTAACATGGGCCTGGTCCACAAACCGGGAACGTTCTGGAAACAAAGAACGTTCTAGAATATCCCAAGGATGAGATGTAGCCTCCAAGGCACCTAATTCGTTATGGAAACAAACTCCTACAAATAAGGAGTCTAGAACCTTCTTCAAAGGTGGTGGTTTGCCCACCAACTCTCCGAATCCTACCATAATTCAAAGGCTCTCCAGCAGCCTATATAAAGGGCCTGACCCGTCATTCTCAGAACTATGTCTTGGCTTGATTCTCAACTCTGAGATACGTAGGCATCTTGTGAGGACCCAAATATGGTCATGAAAACGCAAGCGCAGCCATTAAAGCACGAAGCTCACGAACCATAGCCGCAATTTAACAACCCTAATTTTTATTCCACAACACCTACTATATAACCATTGTTAGTTAACCGTTTCAATTTAAATATAATAGTTACTTGATTTAACATATCCATATATTACATATTTTTTAATGTCAAAAAATATTTTCATAAATTACTATTTTAAATTTAAATCAATCAGAATTACAAAAATACATAACATTTAAATACAGTAACTATTTCATTTAGCACATGCATAAATTACATATATTTTAAGTGATAAATATTTACTAATTTATCGATCTTTTAATAGAAAAATCAAATAAATTAATTGAAATTACTCTAACATATATTACAAGCTAATTTCCATTACTATTTACTGATCAATCCCTTTTTTAATCTAAAATTAATCATAATTATATTATCATACCTTAAAAATGATTTAAATAAATCAATTTACTAATACCGAAGAGTCTACTAATTCAATCACTCTTCAAACTAAAAAGCAGCCACAATTATATTATATTATAATATATTATCCACTGCTGCGCAGATAATATGGACACAACTAGTAGTAGAGGAGGGTAGACGTTTTTTGGAAGCAAATGTTGAAGCTTAAAAGCTCCTCATAATTGTGTATTTTGTGGAGCAACCTTTATTTCATGTTTGTAGAGTAAAACCTCTTTTTGCAGCCAGAGAATTGTGCCTCTTTCTGTTTTGAACGAGGTTCTGTAACCTATCATTTTGTGTACAAAATACATTGGGAGTTTGTTACTGTGAGCCTGAATTTATGATAAAGGATCCTATGCACGAATTGCACTTGGATTAGTGTCTACGAGCTCGAAACGGCACTAATCCTATTCCCGAAAGGCCCAGAAATCTTAAGAAAAGGGTTCGAGAGGCAAAGGAACGTTTAACTTTCTTAAGTATTAATTTTGTAAAGAATTTCATTCGTTGTGAATGTGTAGGTCGCTCCACGCTTCACTGTAAGACGATACCCTGACAGGGCCGACGTAACCTTAAACTTCCAGGAAATCAAGTTTTTCTAGAAGTTGGGGGGCAAATGATATGGGTGAAAGATAATCCCTAAAGACATAATTAATATAATATTTATTGGCTCATAAATAAGGCCCGAAACCCTAGTTGGGTATTAAATTCGTAATTAATGATTAAGCCCAAAGAACAGCCCAAACCGGGGACGCCCGGTATAAGCTTGTTTCTAACATGGGCCTGGTCCACAAACCGGGAACGTTCTGGAAACAAGGAACGTTCTAGAATATCCCAAGGATGAGATGTAGCCTCCAAGGCACCTAATTCGTTATGGAAATAGACTCCTACAAGGAAGGAGTCTAGAACCTTCTTCAAATGCGGTGGCTTGCCCACCAAGTCTCCGAATCCTACCATAATTCTAAGGCTCCAGCAGCCTATATAAAGGGCCTGACCCCTCATTCTCAGAACTACGTCTTGGCTTGATTCTCAACTCTGAGATACGTAGGCATCTTGTGAGGACCCGAATTAGGTCATGAAAACGCAAGCGCAACCATTAAAGTACGAACCTCACGAACCCTAGCCGCAATTTAACAACCATAATTTTTATTCCACAACACCTACTATATAACCATGGTTAGTTAACCGTTTCAATTTAAATATAATAGTTACTTGATTTAACATATCCATATATTACATATTTTTTAATGTCAAAAAATATTTTCATAAATTACTATTTTAAACTTAAATCAATCAGAATTACAAAAATACATAACATATAAATACAGTAACTATTTTATTTAGTACATGCATAAATTACATATTTTTAAGTGATAAATATTTACTAATTTATCGATCTTTTAATAGAAAAATCAATTGAAATTACTCTAACATATATTACAAGCTAATTTCCATTACTATTTACTGATCCATCACTTTTTTAATCTAAAATTAATCACAATTATATTATTATACATTAAAAATGATTTAAATAAATCAATTTACTAATACCGAAGAGTCTAATAATTCAATCACTCTTCAAACTAAAAAGCAACCATAATTATAATATATTATAATATATTATAATATACTATCCACTGCTGCGCAGATAATATGGACACAACTAGTAGTAGAGGAGGGTAGACGTTTTTTGGAAGCAAATGATGAAGCTTAAAAGCTCCTCATAATTGTGTATTTTGTGGAGCAACCTTTATTTCATGTTTGTAGAGTAAAACGTCTTTTTGCAGCCAGAGAATTGTGCCTCTTTCTGTTTTGATCGAGGTTCTGTAACCTATCATTATGTTTACAAAATACATTGGGATTTTGTTACTGTGAGCCTGAATTTATGATAAAGGATCCTATGCACAAATTGCACTTGGACTAGTGTCTACGAGATCGAAACGGCACTAATCCTATTCCCGAAAGGCCCAGAAATCTTAAGAAAAGGGTTCGAGAGGCAAAGGAACGTTTAAATTTCTTAAGTATTAATTTTGTAAAGAATTCCATTCGTTGTGAATGTGTAGGTCGCTCCACGCTTCACTGTAAGACGATACCCTGACAGGGCCGACGTAACCTTAAACTTCCTGGAAATCAAGTTTTTCTAGAAGTTGGGGGGCAAATGATATGGGTGAAAGATAATCCCTAAAGACATAATTAATATAATATTTATTGGTTCATAAATAAGGCCCGAAACCCTAGTTGGGCATTAAATTCGTAATTAATGATTAAGCCCAAAGAACAGCCCAAACCGGGGACGCCCGGTATAAGCATGTTTCTAACATGGGCCTGGTTCACAAACCGGGAACGTTCTGGAAACAAGGAACGTTCTAGAATATCCCATGGATGAGATGTAACCTCCAAGGCACCTAATTCGTTATGGAAATAGACTCCTACAAGGAAGGAGTCTAGAACCTTCTTCAAATGCGGTGGCTTGCCCACCAAGTCTCCGAATCCTACCATAATTCTAAGGCTCCAGCAGCCTATATAAAGGGCCTGACCCCTCATTCTCAGAACTACGTCTTGGCTTGATTCTCAACTCTGAGATACGTAGGCATCTTGTGAGGACCCGAATTAGGTCATGAAAACGCAAGCGCAACCATTAAAGTACGAACCTCACGAACCCTAGCCGCAATTTAACAACCCTAATTTTTATTCCACAACACCTACTATATAACCATGGTTAGTTAACCGTTTCAATTTAAATATAATAGTTACTAGATTTAACATATCCATATATTACATATTTTTTAATGTCAAAAAATATTTTCATAAATTACTATTTTAAACTTAAATCAATCAGAATTACAAAAATACATAACATATAAATACAGTAACTATTTTATTTATTACATGCATAAATTACATATTTTTAATTGATAAATATTTACTAATTTATCAATCTTTTAATAGAAAAATCAATTGAAATTACTCTAACATATATTACAAGCTAATTTCCATTACTATTTACTGATCCATCACTTTTTTAATCTAAAATTAATCACAATTATATTATTATACATTAAAAATGATTTAAATAAATCAATTTACTAATACCGAAGAGTCTAATAATTCAATCACTCTTCAAACTAAAAAGCAGCCATAATTATAATATATTATAATATATTATAATATACTATCCACTGCTGCGCAGATAATATGGACACAACTAGTTGTAGAGGAGGGTAGACGTGTATTGGAACAAATGTTGAAGCTTAAAAACTCCTCATAATTGTGTATTTTGTGGAGCAACCTTTATTTCATGTTTGTCGAGTAAAACCTTTTTTTGCAGCCAGAGAATTGTGCCTCTTTCTGTTTTGATCGAGGTTCTGTAACCTATCATTATGTACACAAAATACATTGGGTTTTGTTACTGTGAGCCTGAATTTATGATAAAGGATCCTATGCACGAATTGCACTTGGACTAGTGTCTACAAGATCGAAACGGCACTAATCCTATTGCCGAAAGGCCCAGAAATCTTAAGAAAAGGGTTCGAGAGGCATAGGAACGTTTAACTTTCTTAAGTATTAACTTTGGAAAGAATTTCATTCATTGTGAATGTGTAGGTCGCTCCACGCTTCACTGTAAGACGATACCCTGACAGGGCCGACGTAACCTTAAACTTCCACGAAATTAAGTTTTCCTAGAAGTTGGGAGGCAAATGATATGGGTGAAAAACAATCCCTAGAGACATAATTAATAAAATATTTATTGGCTCATAAATAAGGCTCGAAACCCTAGTTGGGCATTTTAAATTCGTAATTAATGATTAAGCCCAAAGAACAGCCCAAACCGGGGACGCCCGGTATAAGCTTGTTTCTAACATGGGCCTGGTCCACAAACCGGGAACGTTCTGGAAACAAGGAACGTTCTAGAATATCCCAAGGATGAGATTTAGCCTCCAAGGCACCTAATTCG
Organism: Saposhnikovia divaricata; assembly: GCA_036435485.1. Lineage (NCBI taxonomy): Eukaryota > Viridiplantae > Streptophyta > Magnoliopsida > Apiales > Apiaceae > Saposhnikovia > Saposhnikovia divaricata. The sequence goes on from CM071600.1 coordinate 23,460,947, forward strand.
TTATGGAAACAGACTCCTACAAGGAAGGAGTCTAGAACCTTCTCCAAATGCGGTGGCTTGCCCACCAAGTCTCTGAATCCTACCATAATTCTAAGGCTCCAGCAGCCTATATAAAGGGCCTGACCCCTCATTCTCAGAACTACGTCTTGGCTTGATTCTCAACTCTGAGATACGTAGGCCTCTTGTGAGGACCCGAATTAGGTCATAAAAATGCAAGCGCAGCCATTAAAGGACGAACCACACGAACCCTAGCCGCAATTTAACAACCCTAATTTTTATTCCACAAGACCTACAATAAAACCATGGTTAGTTAACCATTTCAATTTAAATATAATAGTTACTTGATTTAACATATCCATATATTACATATTTTTTAATGTCAAAAAATATTTTCATAAATTACTATTTTAAACTTAAAGCAATCAGAATTACAAAAATACATAACATATAAATACAGTAACTATTTTATTTAGTACATGCATAAATTACATATTTTTTAGTGATAAATATTTACTAATTTATCGATCTTTTAATAGAAAAATCAATTGAAATTACTCTAACATATATTACAAGCTAATTTCCATTACTATTTACTGATCCATCACTTTTTTAATCTAAAATTAATCACAATTATATTATTATACATTAAAAATGATTTAAATAAATCAATTTACTAATACCGAAGAGTCTAATAATTCAATCACTCTTCAAACTAAAAAGCAGCCATAATTATATTATATTATAATATACTATCCACTGCTGCGCAGATAATATGGACACAACTAGTAGTAGAGGAGGGTAGACGTGTTTTGGAAGCAAATGTTGATGCTTAAAAACTCCTCATAATTGTGTATTTTGTGGAGCAACCTTTATTTTATGTTTGTAGAGTAAAACCTCTTTTTGCAGCCAGAGAATTGTGCCTCTCTCTGTTTTGATCGAGGTTCTGTAACCTATCATTATGTATACAAAATACATTGGGATTTTGTTATTGTGAGCCTGAATTTATGATAAAGGATCCTATGCACGAATTGCACTTGGACTAGTGTCTACGAGATCTAAACGGCACTAATCCTATTCCCGAAAGGCCCAGAAATCTTAAGAAAAGGGTTCGAGAGGCAAAGGAACGTTTAACTTTCTTAAGTATTAACTTTGGAAAGAATTTCATTCATTGTGAATGTGTAGGTCGCTCCACGCTTCACTGTAAGACGATACCCTGACAGGGCCGACGTAACCTTAAACTTCCACGAAATTAAGTTTTCCTAGAAGTTGGGAGGCAAATGATATGGGTGAAAAACAATCCCTAGAGACATAATTAATAAAATATTTATTGGCTCATAAATAAGGCTCGAAACCCTAGTTGGGCATTTTAAATTCGTAATTAATGATTAAGCCCAAAGAACAGCCCAAACCGGGGACGCCCGGTATAAGCTTGTTTCTAACATGGGCCTGGTCCAAAAACCGGGAACGTTCTGGAAACAAGGAACGTTCTAGAATATCCCAAGGATGAGATTTAGCCTCCAAGGCACCTAATTCGTTATGGAAACAGACTCCTACAAGGAAGGAGTCTAGAACCTTCTCCAAATGCGGTGGCTTGCCCACCAAGTCTCTGAATCCTACCATAATTCTAAGGCTCCAGCAGCCTATATAAAGGGCCTGACCCCTCATTCTCAGAACTACGTCTTGGCTTGATTCTCAACTCTGAGATACGTAGGCATCTTGTGAGGACCCGAATTAGGTCATAAAAATGCAAGCGCAACCATTAAAGGACGAACCACACGAACCCTAGCCGCAATTTAACAACCCTAATTTTTATTCCACAACACCTACAATAAAACCATGGTTAGTTAACCATTTCAATTTAAATATAATAGTTACTTGATTTAACATATCCATATATTACATATTTTTTAATGTCAAAAAATATTTTCATAAATTACTATTTTAAACTTAAAGCAATCAGAATTACAAAAATACATAACATATAAATACAGTAACTATTTTATTTAGTACATGCATAAATTACATATTTTTTAGTGATAAATATTTACTAATTTATCGATCTTTTAATAGAAAAATCAATTGAAATTACTCTAACATATATTACAAGCTAATTTCCATTACTATTTACTGATCCATCACTTTTTTAATCTAAAATTAATCACAATTATATTATTATACATTAAAAATGATTTAAATAAATCAATTTACTAATACCGAAGAGTCTAATAATTCAATCACTCTTCAAACTAAAAAGCAGCCATAATTATATTATATTATAATATACTATCCACTGCTGCGCAGATAATATGGACACAACTAGTAGTAGAGGAGGGTAGACGTGTTTTGGAAGCAAATGTTGATGCTTAAAAACTCCTCATAATTGTGTATTTTGTGGAGCAACCTTTATTTTATGTTTGTAGAGTAAAACCTCTTTTTGCAGCCAGAGAATTGTGCCTCTCTCTGTTTTGATCGAGGTTCTGTAACCTATCATTATGTATACAAAATACATTGGGATTTTGTTATTGTGAGCCTGAATTTATGATAAAGGATCCTATGCACGAATTGCACTTGGACTAGTGTCTACGAGATCTAAACGGCACTAATCCTATTCCCGAAAGGCCCAGAAATCTTAAGAAAAGGGTTCGAGAGGCAAAGGAACGTTTAACTTTCTTAAGTATTAACTTTGGAAAGAATTTCATTCATTGTGAATGTGTAGGTCGCTCCACGCTTCACTGTAAGACGATACCCTGACAGGGCCGACGTAACCTTAAACTTCCACGAAATTAAGTTTTCCTAGAAGTTGGGAGGCAAATGATATGGGTGAAAAACAATCCCTAGAGACATAATTAATAAAATATTTATTGGCTCATAAATAAGGCTCGAAACCCTAGTTGGGCATTTTAAATTCGTAATTAATGATTAAGCCCAAAGAACAGCCCAAACCGGGGACGCCCGGTATAAGCTTGTTTCTAACATGGGCCTGGTCCAAAAACCGGGAACGTTCTGGAAACAAGGAACGTTCTAGAATATCCCAAGGATGAGATTTAGCCTCCAAGGCACCTAATTCGTTATGGAAACAGACTCCTACAAGGAAGGAGTCTAGAACCTTCTCCAAATGCGGTGGCTTGCCCACCAAGTCTCTGAATCCTACCATAATTCTAAGGCTCCAGCAGCCTATATAAAGGGCCTGACCCCTCATTCTCAGAACTACGTCTTGGCTTGATTCTCAACTCTGAGATACGTAGGCATCTTGTGAGGACCCGAATTAGGTCATAAAAATGCAAGCGCAACCATTAAAGGACGAACCACACGAACCCTAGCCGCAATTTAACAACCCTAATTTTTATTCCACAACACCTACAATAAAACCATGGTTAGTTAACCATTTCAATTTAAATATAATAGTTACTTGATTTAACATATCCATATATTACATATTTTTTAATGTCAAAAAATATTTTCATAAATTACTATTTTAAACTTAAAGCAATCAGAATTACAAAAATACATAACATATAAATACAGTAACTATTTTATTTAGTACATGCATAAATTACATATTTTTTAGTGATAAATATTTACTAATTTATCGATCTTTTAATAGAAAAATCAATTGAAATTACTCTAACATATATTACAAGCTAATTTCCATTACTATTTACTGATCCATCACTTTTTTAATCTAAAATTAATCACAATTATATTATTATACATTAAAAATGATTTAAATAAATCAATTTACTAATACCGAAGAGTCTAATAATTCAATCACTCTTCAAACTAAAAAGCAGCCATAATTATATTATATTATAATATACTATCCACTGCTGCGCAAATAATATGGACACAACTAGTAGTAGATGAGGGTAGACGTGTTTTGGAAGCAAATGTTGAAGCTTAAAAACTCCTCATAATTGTGTATTTTGTGGAGCAACCTTTATTTTATGTTTGTAGAGTAAAACCTCTTTTTGCAGCCAGAGAATTGTGCCTCTTTCTGTTTTGATCGAGGTTCTGTAACCTATCATTATGTATACAAAATACATTGGGATTTTGTTATTGTGAGCCTGAATTTATGATAAAGGATCCTATGCACGAATTGCACTTGGACTAGTGTCTACGAGATCAAAACGACACTAATCCTATTCCCGAAAGGCCCAGAAATCTTAAGAAAAGGGTTCGAGAGGCAAAGGAACATTTAACTTTCTTAAGTATTAACTTTGGAAAGAATTTCATTCGTTGTGAATGTGTAGGTCGCTCCACGCTTCACTGTAAGACGATACCCTGACAAGGCCGACGTAACCTTAAACTTCCACGAAATCAAGTTTTCCTAAAAGTTTGGGGGCAAATGATATGGGGGAAAAATAATCCATAAAGACATAATTAATATAATATTTATTGGCTCATAAATAAGGCCCGAAACCCTAGTTGGGCATTTTAAATTCGTAATTAATGATTAAGCCCAAAGAACAGCCCAAACCGGGGACGCCCGATATAAGCTTGTTTCTAACATGGGCCTGGTCCACAAACCGGGAACGTTCTGGAAACAAGGAACGTTCTAGAATATCCCAAGGATGAGATGTAGCCTCCAAGGCACCTAATTCGTTATGGAAACAGACTCCTACAAGGAAGGAGTCTATAACCTTCTTCAAATGCGGTGGCTTGCCCACCAAGTCTCCGAATCCTACCATAATTCTAAGGCTCCAGCAGCCTATATAAAGGGTCTGACCCCTCATTCTCAAAACTACGTCTTGGCTTGATTCTCAACTCTGAGATACGTAGGCAGCTTGTGAGGACCCGAATTAGGTCATGAAAACGCAAGCGCAGCCATTAAAGTACGAACCTCACGAACCCTAGCCGCAATTCAACAACCCTAATTTTTATTCCACAACACCTACTATATAACCGTGGTTAGTTAACCGTTTCAATTTAAATATAATAGTTACTTGATTTAACATATCCATATATTACATATTTTTTAATGTCAAAAAATATTTTCATAAATTACTATTTTAAACTTAAATCAATCAGAATTACAAAAATACATAACATTTAAATTCAATAACTATTTTATTTAGTACATGTATAAATTACATATTTTTAAATGATAAATATTTACTAATTTATCCATCTTTTAATAGGAAAATCAATTGAAATTACTCTAACATATATTACAAGCTAATTTCCATTACTATTTACTAATCAATCACTTTTTTAATCTAAAATTAATCACAATTATATTATTATACATTAAAAATGATTTAAATAAATCAATTTACTAATACCGAAGAGTCTACTAATTCAATCACTCTTCAAACTAAAAAGCAGCCACAATTATATTATATTATAATATATAGTTATACTTCATAAATACATACTAACAAAAAAATTACATTTTTATTTTAAAATCAATCACAATTATATTGTTATATCGGCACATTTGCTCTTTGTCTCTCTCTAAGTATAGAGTTGTTTTTTCGAAATTGCATATTTATAAACTACTTCTAATAAAAAAATAATTTTAAAACATATGTTTATTTAATCTATATTTATAGTATTAACTTGTGGGTTTTAATCAGTTTTGATGCTTGTCTAGTTGTCTATATATACATGCCTGTATATTGAATTTTTGTTTTAATAATCATGAGTTAAAATGTTTGTATTTATGTGTCTTATGAAGGAATGTTCTTTTTTTTTTTAGTACTGAAAAAAATGTTGTTTAAAGTCTGTGCTATGATACAATTGATTGCTGCCCATTTATTTAGTTTGATTTATGTTTTAGCATTATTATTTGTATCGTCCTTTTCATTTTGGTCCTTGCAACTTTTATGATTTAGAAACATGGCCGATGATGTGGTTATTCGGTTGATAGAATTAGCAATTTGCCCGGTAAGTTGATGAACCTCAATATTCTAAAGCGATTACCAGTTCTCGATGCAGCAAAGACGAGTATCCTTTCAAAAACATGGAGGGATTTTTATCAGCCAAATGGTTTCTAAGAGGTTTTTAGTGAGAAAATATATAGAAATTCAATTATATGAAATTCAAGAACCTTTAGAGCATCTTCAACCCATTACATCAATTTGGTGTAACTTTTACATCAAATTGGTGTAAAAATCTCACCAAATTTTAAATCATTTCCAACACATTTACACCAAAATTTACATCAAATGGAATTATTCTCATTTTAAAAGCTTTATATCAATATATTTATATTAAATTATATGTAATATATAAAATTGTAATTTTCAAAATACCTTAAAAAAATTCCAGAGGTAGAGAGTACACGCCCATGCATGCAGGGACTTTTATCTCAAATGATATTAATATAAAAGTTTTTAATCTTGTTACATATTATCTCATTTTTATTTGTAAAGTGAATTCAAGATTATTGTTGTGGAATAAAAACTAGTTTACGATTTGTAATTAATGCTAGGGTGGTTGAGCTTCGAGCTTTAATGTTTGTTCCTGTGTTCGTGGTTGAATCTGCCTTCACAAGATGCCTACGTACTTTGATGAATATCAAAGATCAAGCCAAAAACGTAGTTCTAGGTGATGGTGCCCTCGAAGCTATGGCGGCGAGAGCTCACCTAGGACGCAGTGGCTTGTATGTCCTTACGCGAGGATTAAGCCAAAACGTAGTTCTGAGATGAGGGGTCTGGCCCTTTAAATAGGCTGCAGGAGCCTTAGAATTATGGTAGGAGTCATAGACTTGGTAGAAAAGTCTATGAGGAAAGTTCTAGATCTATTCCTTTTAGGAATCAGTTTCCATATTGAATTGGATGCCTTGTTGGATAAGTCTGGTGGAAATAATATCCTTATCCAACTCTTATTGCTGAGCTGTTTATTTCCCCCAATATTAATTACGAAATTAATATTATAATTGGGGTTTTGGGCCCAGCTGGTGGGCCCCACGTTTGGACCATCCTTGGCCTAATTAATGCCACATTAAATGTGTCTTTAGGGTTTATTTTCAGCCCATATCATTTGCCCCCAACTTCTAGGAAAATTGATCAGGTTTTCCTTGAAGTTCTACTTGTCTAATTCGAGACTCGGGTCAGGGTTTATCTTTGATATCGTTTTGACCTAAAGCGTGGAGCGACCGACGCGTTTACAACGACGTTAGATTGTGCCAGTAGCATTGAACGGTGCTAAACGACACTAAACGGTGATAAACATCCTTAAACGACGTTTAAACGATGTTAAACGACGCTAAACGGCGATAAACGGTGCTAAACGGCACTAAACGATGCTAAACGGTGATAAACAGCCTTAAACGACGTTTAAACGATGTTAAACGACGCTAAACGGCGATAAACGGTGCTAAACGGCACTAAACGACACTAAACGGTGCTAAACAGCCTTAAACGACGTTTAAACGATGTTAAACGACGCTAAACGGCGATAAACGGTGCTAAACGGCACTAAACGACACTAAACGGTGCTAAACAGCCTTAAACGACGTTTAAACGATGTTAAACGATGCTAAACGGTGATAAACGGTGCTAAACGGCACTAAACGACACTAAACGGTGATAAACAGCCTTAAACGACGTTTAAACGATGTTAAACGACGCTAAACGGCGATAAACGGTGCTAAACGGCACTAAACGACACTAAACGGTGCTAAATAGCCTTAAACGACGTTTAAACGATATTAAACGACGCTAAACGGCGATAAACGGTGCTAAACGGCACTAAACGGTGCACCTAAAATCATACGGAAAAATCGAGATTTAGGTCCAGAAACTACCCGAGAATTGCTGAAAAATCAAGATTCAGGACCACGAGCTAACCCGCGATCGGCCGGATCGAGGGCTAGCTCGTGGTCGGCTACGGGCTGGTCGGCTGGGGCTCCCTGGCGTGCCTTGGTCGGCCGGTTCGTGGTCGTTTAGCTCGTGGTCGGCCGAGGCATCCCAAAACGCCGTGGTCGGCTACGAGGTGGTCGGCCATGGCTCCTTCAGTGTCATGGTCGGCCATTTTCAAGGATCCGGAAGCTCGATCTCGATCCCTAATTTAGTATTTTGGTCACCCGTGACTTTCAAGGATCCGGAAGCTGGATCTCGATCCTAGGGATTCAGAAGCTGGATCTCGATCCCTAATTTAGTATTTTGGTCACCCGTGACTTTCAAGGATCCAGAAGCTGGATCTCGATCCTAGGGATTCAGAAGCTGGATCTCGATCCTAGGGATTCAGAAGCTGGATCTTGATCTCTAATTTAGTATTTTGGTCACCCGTGACTTTTATCGGTACCACACCTTAATTCAGGATTAGCACTACTAACCTCGTGTTTAAGACTAAACTCGTTGTTTATCTTTTTAAGGGCAAACATCCATGCAGTAAATATTCCAGCTATTTCTTTTCCGACAGATATGAATTGTAACGATTCTTTCTGTATAACGTGGATAATTTCTGTCCTTTTTTCGTCTATAAACGATAGATGACCTGTAAACACGAACCAAGCTGAGATTCAACCTGATGTACCAGGTCATGTATTTTCTATAAAAGAGGAGAAGTAGCCTTCATTTCCATTCACTTCTTCATTTCTGAGCTCTTAAATTCTTAAGTTCTCTTAGGTTCAAGTTGCAAGATCCAGTTCGAGCTTCAAGATCAGATTTCAGATCCAAGATCAAGTTTCAGCTTCTGTATCAAGATGTCGGAAGGTGATCAACCTATGGCTCCCCCGGTCTCCATGATGGAAGCTATGTCAAAGAGGAGTAAAATGAGGACCGCCAAAGGTAAAGAAAGAATCAAACCTCCTACATATGTTGAACATAGATTCGAATCCTTGCTAGAACTTCAAAATATCATGAGGGATGCATTTCCCAACTGTTCTAGCCTAGATTCTTTTAATAGTCCCAGTAAATTGTCGAAACGGGATGTCCAAATGATAAGGGAGTCTTATCACTTTCCAAGTGCCATCCAGGTTCGTCTCCCGAATCCATCAGATAGAACTTGCAACTAGCATCCTGAGAGGATATGCGTTTACTGGGGTGCCTTAGATGCTGGGTTCAGGTTCCCGGTTGACAATTTTATTATTAGGCTGCTGGCTGAGTATCAGATCCACCCCTATCAGTTGTATCCCAATGCTTGGAGGTACATTTCTATTTTCTTGATAAGGTGTCGGGAGCTGGGGATTCATCCGACAACCACAATGTTTCGAAGTATCTTCGGGGCCAGCAACTCTTCTGACTCCAAGAAAGGATGGGTGAGCCTCAAGCACCGAGCCAAACTTCCACACATGGTAAATCCCTTCTCCTTTCCAGATTCACAACATTTCTGGGAAAGGGAGTTTGTAGTTCTTGAGTGGAAGGGTGGTGACTGGGGCAACTTCTTTGTGAAGAAATTCGGGTCCGTGGAAGATAGTTCCCACTTTGTGTGTGACCTTACTGATTCAGAATTGTTGGACCGGGATAGGCTTCTTGCTGACGATGGCCGCACACACTATAAAACTTTTTTAAATGAAAAGAATCTCATTGGGGCTGGCCTTAGCTTTCTTTCCATTGAGGGTAACTTTCTTACTTGAACTTATTATGAACTCTGTTTGTTCTTATACCGATATTTTTCTCTTTGTATTTCAGCTGCTGAGGAGATTGATAATCGTCCCGAGAACCGGCCAACTGTTACCAAGAGGATGCAGAAAAGGGCTGAGGAGAAGCTGAATCCAACTAAGCCTCACATCCCTAATTTCTTGGAGCGTTGTTCTCAAGGTGGTAAACGATCCCGAAACGCTGACGGGGATGTCCGGACTCCCTTCATACCTCCTTGGGGCATATGCGAACAAGACTCGATCTTCGGGAGTCCTCATTTGGCCCTAGACTGGTCCAAGCTTTCAATCACTCTGCCTGACCAAGCGACAATGCATGCAGGTGACAAAATGGATGAGTCTCAGCTCATGGGCGCCCAGGCCTTGTATCAGGTATGAAGTTCCTTAAGTTTGACATTGTTATTGATTTCAACTCTGCATACTCCTTGTGGCTCACTTATTTCCTTGTTGCAGGCCAACGCTTATTTTCAAACTGTTTCGACCCAAGGCCGGGCTTTTAGGGACGAAAATGTTAGCTTGAGAAATGACTCAATAAGGTTCAGGGAAGAGATTGACGATCTGCACTCCCAAGTTGTTCGTGCTGAAGCTAATGCCGCATCTACCCGCAAACAGCTTGCTTCTCTAGCCAAAAAGAAGGCCTCTGATGCTGACAAGGTGATCCAGGCCTACCATAGGTCTGAAGATTTTCTTAAGCTCATTGATGATCATGATGATGAGGTGCGTCCCTTCAACATGTCTGTTGGTTGGGATAATGCTATTAACGCTGTGAGTCATAGGCATCCAGCTGTTGTCAACCCGGCTGATTTTCCTTGCCCAAATTGGGGTGCCATCCCGGTTAACCTAGCTTCTGGTTCGGGAACTAAAATTGTTCCTCAGGCATCAGGATCCAGCTCCAGAGGCAGTCATCGTTGTTCTGGGTCCAACTCAAAGGGGGTTGTTCCCGCTGCTAGCCAAGACTCGTTTTCTTCTGGCTCCCGTGGGAAGAAAATCCCGCCTGCAAAGAAAGTTGGAGTAGTTCGCCAACCCATCCCTGGGAAGAGACTAATCCGGAACGAGGGCAGTTCTACTTCTTCTTCATCTTCCGAGGAAAAAGGAGCCGAAGTTGCTAGAGCTCAGCCAATGGTGATAGCAGAGCCCAGTGGTGAATCCAGCGAAGACTCAGAGGAGGAGAGTGAGGAAGAGGAGAGCGGCGGAGAGGAGTCTGGCGAAGAGGATTCTGGGGAGGAGTAGCTGGAGTTAGTTCGTGGCCTTACATGGCCTTGTTAGCCGTATGTGGCTTTATTTGTCTAGATTTCATTCACGGTCCTTGGGGACCAAACTTTTATCTGTCTTGTTGATGTAACCTAACTGTTGGCCCTTCGGGGTCTTTATTTATGCATTTGTTTCCTCATTTGTTTGTTTACTTGTTTCCGGTACTTGTCCTTCCTAGACTCACACTCAACAGGTGCTTGGTACATAAACAAAATCACAGAATCATTAAAGGGAAACAAACTTTGCATTAATAATCTGAAATGGGTTTAACCATTACATAGATTATTATTGTCCTACTCGGGGCGCAAAGCCATGGAATGGTTTCATCGAACCTTATTTCTACTCCTCATAATAAATAGATAGAAAGCTGAATCCATGCAAGGATAGCTTATACATAATAAACTTTGAGGTTCAAGGCATGCCAAGTACGGGGCACCTCAACCCCGTCCAAGGTCTCCAACTTATATGATCCTCGTCCCAACATCTTCTTGACTCGATATGGCCCTTCCCAATTATGGGCTAGCTTTCCCTTCTGGCCAACTCCAGAAGCCTCGATCTTCCTTAGAGCCAGATCGCCTTGTCGAAAGAACCTTTCCTTAACCCTATGGTTGTAATAAAAGGATGCTTTCTTTTGATGTTCCACATTTCTAGCATTTGCCTCATCCCTGACTTCGTCAATCAGGTCTAGGGCGAATCTCATGCCCTCTTCGTTAGTTTTCGGTTCAAAGGCCTCAACTCGAGGTGACGCTTGCATGATCTCCAAAGGCACAACTGCCTCAGCTCCGTAAGCCAGCAGGAACGGGGTTGCTCCAGTGGTCACTTTAAAAGTGGTACGGTATGCCCATAGTATGGGCAGCAACTCATCTACCCAAGTGTTTCTAGAGCGTTCAACCCTCTTCTTCAGTCCATCAAGGATAATTCGATTAGCTACCTCAGCTTGCCCGTTGGCTTGTGGATGAGCCACGGAGGTAAAACGAAGCTCAATTGCATTCTCCTCACAATACTTCTTGAACTCTTCATTATTGAACTGTGTCCCATTGTCTGTCACCAAAATTCATGGGATTCCATACCTGCAAATTATATTCTCCCAAAAGAACTGGGCAACTTGTTTGGTGGTTATCTTGGCTAGAGGTTTAGCCTCAATTCACTTAGTAAAGTAATCAATGGCCACTATCAGAAACTTCCTTTGTGCTGAAGCTACGGGGAAGGGACCAAGTATATCCATTCCCCACATCGCGAATGGAATAGGGGAGTTAACCGATGTTAACATCTCAGGTGGCTGCCTAACTATCGGAGCATGCTTCTGGCATCGATCGCACCGCTTGACATAGCTTTGTGCATCGGCCAGCATTTCTGGCCAGTAGAATCCCAAACGAGTTATTTTGTGAGCTAGGGCTCTGCCCCCCAAGTGCTGCCCACAAATACCTTCATGAACTTCTTCCAAAGCTTCCCTTGCCTCTTGGGGCCTCAAACATTTCAAGTACGGGATAACGAAAGACCTTTTGTAAAGGACGCCCTCGATCAAGGCATATCTCAATGCTCTCACTGACAGCTTTCGTGCCTCCGAGGCATTGTCAGGGAGCCATCCAGTTTCTAGGTGAGCTTTGACAGGATCTATCCAACAGCTTCCCACATCAATTGGTGCCACTAATTTCGAGTTGATAGTCGGGGCCTTCAAGACCTGGAAGTAAACACTCCCTGCATAGTTTTCTATTTCGGAAGAAGCGAACTTAGATAGGGCATCGGCCTTAACGTTCTCTTCTCTCGGAATGTGTTCTACATAACACTCATCAAACTGAGTCATGACAGCTTTCACAACTCGCAGATACTTTGCCATAGTTTCATCCTTGGCCTCAAATTCACTATTTACTTGAGAGACTACTAGCCTTGAATCTCCACAAACTTTGAGATTCTTGACTCTCATGATTCTGGCCAAGCCTAAACCAGCTATCAAGGCCTCATACTCAGCTTCATTGTTGGTTGTCTGGAAATCCAACTTCAAAGCATATTCAACTGTGAACCCATCGGGGCTTTGCAATACTAAGCCTGCGCCACTAGATTTTGTTTTTGATGCTCCATCAAAATAGAGCACCCAATATTCCTTCTGATCAGGTTCAAGTTCTCCATCTTTATCTTGCTTCTCAGGGGTTGTTATTGTCTCCTGCCCCCCGACTTCTTGGTTGCTAATGGTGCATTCAACCACGAAGTCAGCCAATGTCTGAGCCTTAATGGCTGTTCGAGGCTTATACGTGATGTCAAATTCTCCAAGTTCGATCGCCCACTTGATTAGCCTTCCACTAGCCTTTGGGATATGCAATATGTTTCTCAACTGTTGGTCCGTCAGGACTTCAATCTTATGTGCCTGGAAGTACAGGCGTAACTTCCTCGAGGCTGTTATCAAAGCCAAGGCGAACTTCTCAATGGGAGAGTAATTCAGCTCAGCCCCGTGCAACACCTTGCTCACATAATAGATAGGTTTCTGGACCTTCTTTTCTTCTCGAATGAGAACGGCGCTCAACGCTTGCTCAGATACCGCCAGGTATAGATAAAGAGTCTCCCCGGGACTAGGTTTGGCCAGCAACGGGGCTTCAACCATGTACTTCTTCAATTGTTCAAAGGCCTCTTGGCTCTCAGAAGTCCACTCAAAATTCTTCACCTTCTTCAATGCTTGAAAGAAAGGCAAGCATTTGTCACCAGACTTGGAGATGAATCTTCCTAAAGCCGCTACCCGGCCTGTCAACTTCTGCACCTCTCTTATAGAGCGTGGTGGCTCCATGTCTAAGATCGCCTTAATCTTGTCAGGGTTGGCCTCAATACCTCTCTTTGAAACCATCAGACCCAAAAATTTGCCTGATCCAACGCCAAAGGCACACTTGGCTGGATTCAACATCATTTTGTGGTGCCTCAGCACTTCGAATGCCTCTCTGAGGTGCTTAATGTGGTCTGCCTTGAACAGGCTCTTGACTAACATGTCATCAACATAGACCTCCATGGTTTTTCCAATCAGATGGGCGAATATCTTATTCACCAGTCATTGGTAAGTAGCTCCTGCATTTTTTAGACCGAAAGCCATAACAAGATAGCAGAAAACACCGAAGTCAGTTATGAAAGATACCTTAGGGACGTCATCCTTGTGCATCTTAATCTGATTGTAGCCGCTGAAACCATCCATGAAGCTCAGCATCTCATGTCCTGCTGTGGCATCTATTAACATGTCTATCCTTGGTAAAGGGAAGCAATCTTTAGGGCATGCATCATTCAAGTCGGTGAAGTCTATACACATCCTCCACTTACCGTTGGCTTTCTTGACCATCACAGGGTTAGCCAACCATTCTGGAAACTGAATCTCTTCAATAAACCCAGCTTCTAAAAGCTTTTCCACTTCTTTTTTTATGGCCTCTTGCCTTTCAGGTGCAAAGTTCCTCTTCTTCTGCTATATTATCTTCCGACTAGGATCGACATTCAATCTGTGAGTTATGAGTTGGGGATCAATCCCTGGCATATCAGCTGCTGTCCAAGCAAAAACATCGCTATTCTCTTGTAAGAATTCTATCATCTTGCCCTTCAGGGGTTCCTTCAAAGAGGCTCCTATATAAGTCACCTTCTCAGGGTCACCTAACTCCAGAGGAATAGGTATTAAGTCCTCTGCTGGCTTTCCTCGGTGTTCATCATCACCACGGACATCCATGTCTTCGATCGGAAGTACCTGCCCCCCGATTCCATCAGCCCTTAACGCGGATACGTAGCAACTTCTTGCCATCTTCTGATCACCCTTTTGTTCTCCAACACCATTCCTGGTTGGAAACTTAATCTTCATGTGATATGTGGAGGCAACAGCCTTGAATGCATGAAGTCCAGTCCTTCCTAGTATTGCGTTATAAGTCGAAGATGCCTTGATCACAAGGAAATTCAGCATCTGAGTAGCTTCCTTAGGTTCCTGTCCAATAGTCATGGGCAATCGAATAGTACCTTCGACATTGGATTCAACTCCGTTAAATCCGTAGATTGGCATGTTGGTGGGGGTCAACTGAGAATCGGTGTACCCCATTTTCATAAACGCATCATGAAACAAGATATCAACAGAAGCTACATTGTCTATCATGACTCGTTTCACCTCCGAGTTTCCAATCACAGGAGTTATGACCAACGGGTCGTCATGGGGGAATTTCACCCCCTCAAGGTCTGAATCATCAAAACCAATCACTATCTCAGTCTTAGCACGCTTCGGGGCTTCTCCCACGATATGCATTACTTCTCTGGCATACGCTTTTCGAGAGTTTCGAGTCATGCCGGCCGCTGTCGGGCCTCCCCAAATCATATTAACAACTGGCCCTCGGGGCTGTGGGTTACGATCACGATCACGATCGTTATCTCTCCTGTCATTGTCTCTCCTGTGGGTTCCACGATCATCATTCTTCGTGAACCTGCTTAGCTTTCCTTTTTGGATCAAGAACTCAATCTCATCTTTCAACTGCCTACAATCATCTGTATCATGACCCACATCACAGTGGTACCTACAGTATTGATCCTTGTTTCTTTTCGTGGGATCACCCTTAAGTGGCTTCGGCCATCGGAAATCATTATCCCTCTCAATATCTAGCAAGATCTGACTCCTAGGAGCATTCAGCCTTGCATAATCAGAAAACCTCGGTCCCAAACCCTTCTTTGGTGGTGACTCGGAATCCTTGCTAGTCCGGGGATACTTGTCCCTAGCATCGTACTCTTGCTCTTGCTTTTGTTTCTTCGAATCATTAGAACCCTTGTCATTGCCTCCTGTGGTTTCTTTCTTCATGTTGTCCTCGGCCTTGATATATTTGTCGGCCCTCCTTTGGAGCTCGGCCATATTTTCAGGAGGATGTTTTGCCAAAGACCTTTTAAAGAAGAGATCAGTGGTTCCGTGTTCCAGGGCTACCATGGCCACCTTATTTTCCAGATCAGTGATATTCAGCGTCTCCTTGGTGAACCGCTTGAGGTAATCTCTTAGATTCTCGTTCTTCCCCTGCACCACATACATAAGGGATGCAGAACTTTTTTCATGAACTCTCTCACTAATGAACTGGCTGACAAAGGCGGCACTCAGCTCTTTGAACGAGCCAATTGAGTTTGCAGGTAAGCGGCTATACCACCTTTGAGCCATGCCAGACAGGGTTTGAGGGAACGCCCTACACTTTAAGACGTCGCTCGCAGGCTGCAATAGCAGTGTATTTGAGAATGTCCTAACATGGTTCGCGGGATCACCCGTTCCATCATAGGCTTTAATTGTCGGCATCTTGAACTTCCTTGAGATGCGAGCATTCATTACCTCTTCAGTGAATGGAGGTGTAGGATCATCAGGATCTCCAAGGGGCATCAGATCCCTAGGGTTACTTTTGGGGGTCTCCACCCTTGTCGATTTTTCAGTTGGGGCTTCGGCCCTTCTTTGCCTTCTTGAAGGCCTCTCCAAATTTATAATGGGAATCCTCTCTGCAGTTGGAGGAGGCTGAGTTTGATTCACTCTATCTTGTTCTCTTGCAATATCGTCCTTCAATTTTAAGATCTCTGCCTCATAAACCTTGATTTTCTCAGCAGTTGTCAAGGGGAGTCAATCATGGATTCTTCGTGTCCTTCTTAGAGGTTCTTTGCTAGCACGTCGCCTCCTCGGGGCTTCATCTTGATCATCATCCTCAGATGACGAATCATCAGTATAGGGGCCAGAGTAGTCATCATATTCTCGATCCCGGATCTGTAAGGCGTGACCGCTTGATCCAGGTTCCCTTCGTCGAGGGGGGTAATTAGGTAGCCCATACATAGGGTTGGTGTTCAAAGGGAGATCTGTAGTATGGATCTGTACCCCCGTGAGATCAACGTTACCAAGAGGAGAAACCACCATCTGGAGAGGGTTAGTTTCTTGGCTTTGATGGACAATCACTGAGTGGGTCCCCTCTACATGGGGAGTCATCCCTGGGGGCTGAGTGGGCAGAGGTTGAATGACCGCCCCTGTTGATGGGAGTATTTGTCCTTCTTCAGTGACGATAAGCGGATCAGAAGTGGCTGGTGGAGCAGAGTTAAGGGGCACGGCCTCGGTTGATGTTGTTCTTCGTGTTTGAACCATGGTTGATGTTTTCTTCCCACAGACGGCGCCAAATGTTGTAGAATAAAAACTAGTTTACGATTTGTAATTAATGCTAGGCTGGTTGAGCTTCGAGCTTTAATGGTTGTTCCTGTGTTCGTGGCTGAATCTGCCTTCACAAGATGTCTACGTACTTTGATGAATATCAAAGATCAAGCCAAAAACGTAGTTCTAGGTGATGGTGCCCTCGAAGCTATGGCGGCGAGAGCTCACCTAGGACGCAGTGGCTTGTATGTCCTTACGCGAGGATTAAGCCAAAACGTAGTTCTGAGATGAGGGGTCTGGCCCTTTAAATAGGCTGCAGGAGCCTTAGAATTATGGTAGGAGTCATAGACTTGGTAGAAAAGTCTTTGAGGAAAGTTCTAGATCTATTCCTTGTAGGAATCAGTTTCCATATTGAATTGGATGCCTTGTTGGATAAGTCTGGTGGAAATAATATCCTTATCCAACTCTTATTGCTGAACTGTTTATTTCCCCCAATATTAATTACGAAATTAATATTATAATTGGGGTTTTGGGCCCAGCTGGTGGGCCCCACGTTTGGACCATCCTTGGCCTAATTAATGCCACATTAAATGTGTTTTTAGGGCTTATTTTCAGCCCATATCAATTATGCATGAATGAATCTTAATTATATGATTTATTAGTGTCACGTGAATGAACTAAATTAAAACAAAAATAAGAGTTCTAATTGCATAGGTTAATAAATTATAATCAAAAGTTACATGCTAGAAAAAAGCAACAAAACAATGTAAAATATTTTTAATACAAAATAAATGAATTATTTTTGTGAAAGAATAAAAAGGTAGGATTAGAATTTAGAAAGAATCTAAAAGTTACACCAAAATTTGGTGTTGCACCAAATTTGATGTAATTTTTTGTGTCACACCAAAATGGTGTGATTTTTGGAGTAGGGTTGGAGGACATTTTTACACAAAAATGGTGTAAAAATGCATATTTAGTGTTGGTTGGAGATGGTTGGTATTCTTTTAGCACATAGTGATCCCATTTTGAAGTTCATTTTTCATCACTATTCGGATACTACTATTTTTTGGATAAAAAACATATCAAACAAGGGAGTTAGGAAGTGGAACTTTATAATCATGCATTCACTACCTACAATATATACCATCTTATTTCTTTTCTTGTTCGGAGATGACTCATTTGAGTCTAACTGATTGTCATTGAGTAATTGAATCTGTTAATTCAACTTAATGTTTAGATTTTTCCTTTTTTTTGGATATATATACATGCATATATGTGTGGGTTTATAGATTTTGGAACCAGGTGCAGCGAGTATGAGGAGGCTTATAACAACAATGGAAGCCTTGAAGTTTCTGTACCTTTACGATGTTGGATTTTATGATTTGATTCAGATTCAAAATGTTGTCTGCTTGATCAGAATTTCACCCAACCTGCAATATCTACAACGTAAGTCTGGTAAGAAAAGAACTGGTTGGTCAATAAATTCATTTTTATTCTTTTATATATTAATAATTCATCATTATCTTTTAAGCTTTCTGTATAAGGACTCATTATTTGAAGTCTAAGGAGGAATTTGGATTACTTCCCTCCCCTCCAAGTAAAAACATGTTTACTACCTCTGTTTTGAAATAATAACTTTTGTACAACTTTTCACACAAAGTTTGTGAGTCTTTTTTTTGTTGATAATATATATCCTCTAGCTTGCTGTTTGTTCTCCTGGCCAGTCAATACAACTTTGTCAAATCTAATTGCCCTTTCCCTCTTTGGTAATAAGAGGTTGCAGATTCATTCAAATATGAGTA
Organism: Saposhnikovia divaricata; assembly: GCA_036435485.1. Taxonomy (NCBI): domain Eukaryota; kingdom Viridiplantae; phylum Streptophyta; class Magnoliopsida; order Apiales; family Apiaceae; genus Saposhnikovia; species Saposhnikovia divaricata. The sequence goes on from CM071600.1 coordinate 23,479,638, forward strand.
GAGAGTTATGTGTTCGTTTGTATTTAAAATTATGTAATTGACCTTTATTATGAGGTAGAATTCCTCAGCATCAGAATTAATTATTTACGTTTAATGTTGCAGTGCCTGCCTCAGATAGTTTCTCAAGCTAATCAGGACTGGCTTGCTGGAAAATTCACTCTTGAGGATCGAGTTCATTATTTAGATTAATAGACGAATGGAAAGTGTATTTAGTATATTATTATGATTTTATTAGTTATTTATTAAGTACTATGTATTTATCATATCATAAAGTATATAATAATTCGATTAAGAAGTAGTCGTAAAGATTAATAAGGAATTTTAAAAATCAAATCGATTGGATACCTTACAGGATTAATCGGGATTAATCGACTGAATCGGGGATTTTTTAAACAACGAAGAAAACTGTTATATACTTTACTATATTTTTTTTTACTCACTCCGTTACAATTTAAGTGTCGTTTTTCTGACCATGCACACTTATTAAGAATAGTACTTATTATGCTCTTTTATCATTAATATAATTTTATTTTTCAATTTCATCCTTAATTTACCCCTTTTTAATACTAATGAAATTGTTTATCTTAAAAATGTAAAAACGACACTTAAACTGAAATTAAAATCTAATTAAATAACGACACTTAAAATGAAATGGTGAAATGGAGGGAGTACACAGTAAGCGAAAAGCCGCCTGAGCTTTGTAGGTTTCAAAACGAGAACAGAAAAGTCATGGTCATTGGTCAGTCACAGGACTTAAATGAGAAACAGAAGAGTCATGGTCGGTGGCAAGAAGTCGAAAAGATGCAAGACTAGAAGTCGAAAAGATGCAAGACTTACAGTTTTCTACTTAAATAACTTCTACGTTCAGCCGATCTCTCATTCCTGATCAGATAACTGCTGCTATAACCACTTTCACTGTAATCAGGTACACAATTTATGCAAGTGTATATATGAATAAATTTCTATTTGATTTCTAGTATGTCTTTAATTTTCATTATTTGTATTACTTGAATTTTTTCTTTGTGAGTGTTTCATGTTGGGGTCTTAAGAATATGAACACAGTGTTAGTTTAATTAATTAGACTTTAGTTATTTGTTTAACTCGATAGCTTAGCGAACTTTAATTAGAACTTCTACCAATATAAATCTACGTTGTACAAACTCAATGAGGTACTCAAAAAAGAAATCCATTGAGCCATTTCAATCCCATCAACCAATTTATTGTGGATACTATAATGATCGATTGAGAATGAACTTTCTGATCCTCGTCTCATTTTTTTCAGAAGCATGGCCAGTGATCCTAAAACAAGGAGACTTGATTGTGGAGACGCAGAGGTTGATAGAATCAGTAACTTACCCCGAAACTTAATTGACCTCATCCTAAAATGCTTGCCACTTCCTGATGCAGCAAGGATGAGTATCCTTTCCAAAACATGGAGGGATGTATGGGGAATGCTCCCACGCCTAGTTTTTGATGAGTTATTTTTCTCAAAACTGAGTTCTAAGAAAGATGAACAAGCTCCACTCTCAGAAGTTTCAAGAATTGTTAGTAGTATTCTTTTAGCTCACAGTGGCCCCATTTTGAACTTTCAAATTTTCATTCCATATCGTTTGCCTCTCCATCTTAATCAAGATATGATTTTTTGGATTAAAAACTTATCAAACAATGGGGTTAGGAAATTAAAGATTTATAACAGAGGACGAATCGCCAAAGTGCCATCTTATCTGTTTTCCTGTTTGGAGTTAACTCGCCTGAGGCTCACCAAGTGTGTATTGAGTCCACCTGTTGGATTTAGGGGCTTTTGTAATATGGTTAGTGTTAGATTTGTGGATGTCGGAATTACTGCTGACATGTCATTTGGGGCTCAACTTGATGAACTGGATTTGAAACGTTGCACTGGGATTGAACATCTGCGATGTCAATTTAAATATAATAACAATCTCACTGTGTTGTCTATCATCGACTGTAGAAAAATCAATTGGCAATGGTTTGAATGCACCCACAAGGTGGAAATACTTCGTCTCATGTTGAAAAGAGTGGCAAAGAAAATCATAAATTTAGAGAAACTTGTTGAGAATATGCCTAGAATCAACGCTCTTCACCTTGATGGTTTTTTCGTTAAGGTGAAGTGAACATCCTACAAATTTTAGTAATTGATAATGGCATTCACTAATTGTATAACTAATTCAGTCTTATGTTTGCATGTGTGTATATCAATGTGTATAGTTTTTGGAACCAGGTGCAGCTATTATGAAGAGGCCTATAACAATGGAGAACTTGGAATGGCTATACCTTTACGATGTTGGATTTTATGATTTGGCCCAGATTCAATATGTTCTTTGCTTGATCAGAATTTCGCCCAACCTACAATATCTATACATAAGTCTGGTGAGAACGGGTTTGGTTCAATATTCGTTTTTATTTGATGATGTAATGATAATTCATCTCTAATTAAGTTTCAAGCTTTCTTACTGAAACATCATGATCTAAAGTATTAAGGAGGATTTTGGGTTACTTCCCTCCTTACAAACATGTTCTACTACTACCTGTGTTTCAAAATGATAGCTATTGTACAATTTTGCTTACATGTTTGAGTTGTGAAAATGTTATAGAATCATGGCAGGGGTGTGTATTTTTAAAATCTATAATACCAAATTCTGAATATGTTTGATCTGATATCTATTCATGTGGTAAATTTTTGTTGCCCAAAATTCTGTGCTCAATTTTGCCACAAATTTGAACTTCTTTTTCTCTCTGACAGATGTGTAGTTACTCTTTCAAATCTTTTATATATCGCATATAAAAGACTTGCACTAATCTACTTGCAAGTGCTAATTACTTTTGTACATTCTTTAACTTATTGTGGCTCAAATGCTGTGTTGTTTTTTTCTGTGTGACATGTTTTTTTTCACTTCAGTTATAACTTATAAATAAAAATCTTTTCTCTAGCAATTACATTATATTATTTTTCTCTTGTTGTCTAAGAAAAGATTGTATTTAGACCTAAGTGAAATTGGTTAAAAATTAAAAACTTAATATATCTCATCTTCTTGTTTATTCACCAGATCAGTCAGACGTCTTGTCAATTTTTGAGATTGTTTCATCCTTCATTACAGTCATTCGTATATATTCTTGTAATGTTTGTAGTAATAGATTACTCCAAATATCTACAATTTTTGTTCTAGTAAACATAATTTTCGTTGCATAAAACTTTGTCCTTAAATATAAGATCAAGGACCAAATGATTAACTGAGTTTTGCATGTTAATGAATACTATATATGCTCTTATATTCAGTGGCGGAAGCAGGATTTCATAAAAGGGGGGGCATCACTTAAAAAAATTGTCTTGAAATTCAAAAATATAACTTGATGCATAAGACGCAATCACAAATTTTTAACACTTGATTATTTCCTGTAGGAACGTAAAGTAAAGATCAGGGATGATACGAACTTGGCATTAAGCAGGGACCTTATGGCCTCATCCGTTTTAGATTACTTGCGCTTGCCCAGCTTGGTTGACATGATTTTTAACCAGCTTGAAATTGTGGAGATTCGTGGGGCAGTTGGCTCAGCTGAGCTTCAGTTCATAAAGATATCTCGTAATTTTTAAAATAATAATAATAAAAGAATAATAAAATAAAAAGGATTAAAATTAGATTATAAATAGGATTTAAAATTGGATTAGAATAGTGGGCCTAAAATATGGATCGGATTTGAATATGGATAACTTGTAGGTTTGGACATAGGATTTTGCAACTCTATATAAACTTCTTATTCTTCTTCCTCATCTTTGTTAATAAAATTCGTAGGTTTATTCTTCACACAAATCAGCTGTCTTGTAAAATTCGTATAAAATTCATCGTACGTCGGAATTCATTGATTCTGGACTTTTCGGAAAGGTCTTTTCGTGCTCTACAACTTTCGTGTTTTGAGTTTTTCAAGAAAACATCGTTTAGAGGGTCAAAAAGGCTAAATACAGATCTGATCAGAATTGTAATCATGGAGTCTTTCAAGATTTTAGATGTTTTGCTTCTGAGGGGTTGCTACATGTGTTCTTATGTGATTATGTGAATTCTTGATTTACGTAATTGAGGTAAGTAACTATTCGTTGCTCCGTATTATTGTAAGTAACTATTCGTTGCTCCGTATTATTGTAAGTAACTATTCGTTGCTCCGTATTACTTTGAAACATGTTTTATATTATTTGATTACATGTTAGATATTTGTTTTAGTTATCGAAAATATGATTTTGATATGTGATTGATAAGATAAGAACTTTGTTTTGATTCCCCAGTTTTAGTTGTGTATCGAATCATAGAATCCGGTCACTGGATAGTGTGGCATATAGAACTAGTTTACGCACGTTCCGGAACACATAGATACCTTGTTGAGTTTGACTTAATGAGGGACGTAAACTGGCCCCATCGAACATAGAGCCGTGTCACTGGCATAGTGTGACCGTAATTTAGAACTGTGGGAATTAGAAGAAGAATTTGATGCTAAGATTTATTTGTTCGATTCAGAATTTAGATTATGTAAGTTATTGAAAATATTGTGTACATTGATTTGATATTTGTTGTAGAATGTATGGTGTGAATTTTTGTCGTAATTGTTATTGAGTATGTTGTGTGAAACTATGTGATAGATGTTATGTGCTACATGTGGAAATCGTGTTTTTGAAAATTATAAAAATATTATTTTGAGCCGTTGAACGGTAGTTGCTTGCTGGGCTTCGTAGCTCATTCTTTTAATATTTCAGGTTCGGTGTACGATCGAGTTTGCTAGCGTCAGAGTTCGAGGATCTTAGAATTGGGCAAGATTGACTTTTCGATAGATGTTAGCTGTGCTTTTGTAATAAGTACCTTTGTAATTGACTTTTGGTTCAATAAATTGTAATTTGTTTTAGTTTTTGATTTAGAATTAATAGTCCGAAAAGTCGGGCTGTTACAGTTGGTATCAGAGCGGGCTGTCCTTCGGAGTGTATTAGGTATGGGACTAGTACATTCTCTAGGATGCGATCCTTTAGACTGTCGTTAGGACTAGAATTTTGGAATAGATATGTCATGAACTTTTGGAATATAAGAGTTTGAGAATTTGGGGACCAAATTCTTTTTAAGGAGGGTAGTATGTAATATCTCGTAATTTTTAGAATAATAATAATAAAAGAATAATAGAATAAAAAGGATTAAAATTAGATTATAAATAGGATTTAAAATTGGATTAGAATAGTGGGCCTAAAATATGGATCGGATTTGAATATGGATAACTTGTAGGTTTGGACATAGGATTTTGCAACTCTATATAAACTTCTTATTCTTCTTCCTCATCTTTGTTAATAAAATTCGTAGGTTTATTCTTCACACAAATCAGCTGTCTTGTAAAATTCGTATAAAATTCATCGTACGTCGGAATTCATTGATTCTGGACTTTTCGGAAAGGTCTTTTCGTGCTCTACAACTTTCGTGTTTTGAGTTTTTCAAGAAAACATCGTTTAGAGGGTCAAAAAGGCTAAATACAGATCTGATCAGAATTGTAATCATGGAGTCTTTCAAGATTTTAGATGTTTTGCTTCTGAGGGGTTGCTACATGTGTTCTTATGTGATTATGTGAATTCTTGATTTGCGTAATTGAGGTAAGTAACTATTCGTTGCTCCGTATTATTGTAAGTAACTATTCGTTGCTCCGTATTATTGTAAGTAACTATTCGTTGCTCCGTATTAATTTGAAACATGTTTTATATTATTTGATTACATGTTAGATATTTGTTTTAGTTATCGAAAATATGATTTTGATATGTGATTGATAAGATAAGAACTTTGTTTTGATTCCCCAGTTTTAGTTGTGTATCGAATCATAGAATCCGGTCACTGGATAGTGTGGCATATAGAACTAGTTTACGCACGTTCCGGAACACATAGATACCTTGTTGAGTTTGACTTAATGAGGGACGTAAACTGGCCCCATCGAACATAGAGCCGTGTCACTGGCATAGTGTGACCGTAATTTAGAACTGTGGGAATTAGAAGAAGAATTTGATGCTAAGATTTATTTGTTCGATTCAGAATTTAGATTATGTAAGTTATTGAAAATATTGTGTACATTGATTTGATATTTGTTGTAGAATGTATGGTGTGAATTTTTGTCGTAATTGTTATTGAGTATGTTGTGTGAAACTATGTGATAGATGTTATGTGCTACATGTGGAAATCGTGTTTTTGAAAATTATAAAAATATTATTTTGAGCCGTTGAACGGTAGTTGCTTGCTGGGCTTCGTAGCTCATTCTTTTAATATTTCAGGTTCGGTGTACGATCGAGTTTGCTAGCGTCAGAGTTCGAGGATCTTAGAATTGGGCAAGATTGACTTTTCGATAGATGTTAGCTGCGCTTTTGTAATAAGTACCTTTGTAATTGACTTTTGGTTCAATAAATTGTAATTTGTTTTAGTTTTTGATTTAGAATTAATAGTCCGAAAAGTCGGGCTGTTACAGTTGGTATCAGAGCGGGCTGTCCTTCGGAGTGTATTAGGTATGGGACTAGTACATTCTCTAGGATGCGATCCTTTAGACTGTCGTTAGGACTAGAATTTTGGAATAGATATGTCATGAACTTTTGGAATATAAGAGTTTGAGAATTTGGGGACCAAATTCTTTTTAAGGAGGGTAGTATGTAATATCTCGTAATTTTTAGAATAATAATAATAAAAGAATAATAGAATAAAAAGGATTAAAATTAGATTATAAATAGGATTTAAAATTGGATTAGAATAGTGGGCCTAAAATATGGATCGGATTTGAATATGGATAACTTGTAGGTTTGGACATAGGATTTTGCAACTCTATATAAACTTCTTATTCTTCTTCCTCATCTTTGTTAATAAAATTCGTAGGTTTATTCTTCACACAAATCAGCTGTCTTGTAAAATTCGTATAAAATTCATCGTACGTCGGAATTCATTGATTCTGGACTTTTCGGAAAGGTCTTTTCGTGCTCTACAACTTTCGTGTTTTGAGTTTTTCAAGAAAACATCGTTTAGAGGGTCAAAAAGGTTAAATACAGATCTGATCAGAATTGTAATCATGGAGTCTTTCAAGATTTTAGATGTTTTGCTTCTGAGGGGTTGCTACATGTGTTCTTATGTGATTATGTGAATTCTTGATTTGCGTAATTGAGGTAAGTAACTATTCGTTGCTCTGTATTATTGTAAGTAACTATTCGTTGCTCCGTATTATTGTAAGTAACTATTCGTTGCTCCGTATTAATTTGAAACATGTTTTATATTATTTGATTACATGTTAGATATTTGTTTTAGTTATCGAAAATATGATTTTGATATGTGATTGATAAGATAAGAACTTTGTTTTGATTCCCCAGTTTTAGTTGCGTATCGAATCATAGAATCCGGTCACTGGATAGTGTGGCATATAGAACTAGTTTACGCACGTTCCGGAACACATAGATACCTTGTTGAGTTTGACTTAATGAGGGACGTAAACTGGCCCCATCGAACATAGAGCCGTGTCACTGGCATAGTGTGACCGTAATTTAGAACTGTGGGAATTAGAAGAAGAATTTGATGCTAAGATTTATTTGTTCGATTCAGAATTTAGATTATGTAAGTTATTGAAAATATTGTGTACATTGATTTGATATTTGTTGTAGAATGTATGGTGTGAATTTTTGTCGTAATTGTTATTGAGTATGTTGTGTGAAACTATATGATAGATGTTATGTGCTACATGTGGAAATCGTGTTTTTGAAAATTATAAAAATATTATTTTGAGCCGTTGAACGATAGTTGCTTGCTGGGCTTCGTAGCTCATTCTTTTAATATTTCAGGTTCGGTGTACGATCGAGTTTGCTAGCGTCAGAGTTCGAGGATCTTAGAATTGGGCAAGATTGACTTTTCGATAGATGTTAGCTGCGCTTTTGTAATAAGTACCTTTGTAATTGACTTTTGGTTCAATAAATTGTAATTTGTTTTAGTTTTTGATTTAGAATTAATAGTCCGAAAAGTCGGGCTGTTACATTTTGCTTGCGTCCTCTCCTTCGCTTAGACGGATGAAACTTATGGGCACCGTGATTAGTGATCCTGAAGAAGCATTTAGGATTTCTCGGGAGTTAATGAGGTTCCCCCGAGCATCAACAGCTGCAGAGATAATATGGATCTAACTAGTAGTGCGAGGTTTGTTTTGAAAGTAGACGGTGAAGCAAATACTCCTTACGATTCTGTATTTTGTGATTGGAAAGCAAGTAAGCAACCCCTTGTTTGTGGTTGTTGAATCAGACCTCTTTTTGAGGCAAGGGAATTGGAGATCTTTTTCTGGATTCAGTGAAGTTCAATTTTAATTACCCTCTTTAAAAATTTGGAGGATATTTTTATGTTTAAAGTTCAGCAATATGTGACTTACGAGGAGTTGTAGTTGCACAGTTGCACTTCCATGTCCACAATCATAATTTAGGCTTGCCCTCTTCTTGAGAGTAATAATTTGTCAAATTTTGAGTGTTTAGTTCCGATTGTCCGTTTCATAAATCTAAATCATCTTAAAAACGAAAGGGGGTCTATGTAAATCTCAAATATTCTTTACTTCTGGTTATAATATATTACTAGCTTAAAATTCGTGCAATGCATTGACATTTTTTAATATTTTATAAAATGTTGTTAATTTTAATTGAAATTTTAAAGAAATGAATTTTATAGGTTTAAAATTTTAAATAATGTGATTTGAATATATATATATATATATATATATATATATATATATATATATATATATATATATATATATTTGTGATATTTTAGGAAATAAAAGATTTTATTTTAAAAATTTATAAAAGATGACGTGTTTTTGTTGAAACGGTAAACGATTAGTTATTGATTATTATAATATTATAATTTATTTTATTTTATTTAAATAAAATTGTTCGTGATATTATTTCAAAATAATAGGTTTCTATTAGAAAAAATAAAATAGGTAACGTATTTTAGCTGAAAAAAGGTAATTAGTTAATTATTACTAATTATAATATTATCATTTAATTTAATTAAATAGAACTCACTGTAGTATTTTGAGAAGGATATATTTTAATTAATTATATAGAATGTAAAATATAATATGTTTTATCTTAAAATTGGAATAAATTGGTTACTGAAAAATAGAAAATATAACATGTTTCACCTTAAAAAGAAAATTGATTAGGTATTGGTACTTATAATATTATTTTATTCAATTAAGTTGAATTATGGATAAAAAAGAAGTTACAACAAATAAGGGATGGAGTAAAGTACAAGTGCCAAATATAAGTACCGGTTTTACTTTAAAATTATATGATTTTTTTTCTTTAATTTGAATTAAATTTTTTAAGACATGAATTTTGTGTTTCTAAATTTTTAAATGATATGATTTGATAATGATTATATAAATATTGTCCGTGATATTTCTAAAAAATGAGGAATTTCTGTTAGAAAATATAGAAAAGATGATACGTTTTAGGTAAAAAAAAAAAGGTACTCGATTAATTATTAGTAATTAAATATAAAAGTAAATTGATTAGTTACTAAAGGTAACATGTTTTACATGAAAAAGAAAATTGATTAGTTATTAGTAATTATAAATAATTAAGTAAAGGTAATTAAGTAATACTATAAATTATTAAGTGAGGGTAATTAAGTAATGATTATAAAAAATTGAGTAAGGGTAATTAGGTGAAAACACAAAGTATTTTTTATATGATTAATATTTAATTAGAAGTATGTTTTAAATATATGATATTTTAGGTGTTTATAAAGATACGATATTCTAATATATATTTTATTAGTGATTGAAAGAATATATTAATCATTGCAAAATTATGTTTTAAATTAAAGGATAATGTGTTTTAATTAGAAAAAAATATTAATAATTGAAAGATACGATATTTTAAGTGTTTTTAAAGGATAATATTTACAATAAAAAGTAAACGTGTTTTAATTAAAAAAGGTAATCAACTAATTATCATTAATAACATTATTTTATTATAATTGTGATAACCGTACCGAAAATCAAACACCAAAATTTTCAATGTTTCAATTTTAAATTGTTATTTTCAATAGTTATTTTAATTTAATTTTATATAAATTAATATAAATTAAATAAATGATATGCATTGTTTAAAATTAGTATTATAAATTTTTAAATTAAATATGTTGTTAACGGGATTGAAACCTTGGATCTTTAATAAAATAATTTAAATATATAATATATCTTATCATTAGATCTAACGGCTCTTATTTATTTTCTAAAAACTAATAATCATTATTCGTTGTGTGGTTGAAACATTGAACCAAAATAAATTACACTAATTTTTCTTTATTATAAACGTATACATGTTTTTAATATATTTTATTAATAATTGAAATATATGATGTGATATTTTTTTTGGTATATATTTGTGATTGCAAGATTATGTTTAAAGTAACTTATTGAATCATTGAGCCAAAATAAAAATGATTATACTCATGTTTCTTTATTATTAACGATTGCAAGATATTATGTAATATTTTTGGGTATGTATTAATGATTGCAAGATTATATTTTAAATTAAGAGGCAACTTGTTTTGATTAGAAAAGAAATATTAATGATTGTAAGATGTGGTACAATGAATATTTTGAGAAAATTACCAAAATAATCATTTCTGAGACTTAGTGGCCCAAAATACTGAAAAATGGAATTATGGTCGTATTTACCGACCTAGCACGTTACGTTGGACGGTGCTTCGTATCTGTGTATATCACGTTGGACGGTGCTCCGTATTGAGGGATATCACGTTGGACGGTGCTCGTATATATGTATATCACGTTGGACGATGCTCCATATTGAGGAAAAGCTTACGGTGCACTACCATAAGTTTTGGATAAAAACTTATGGACCACAAAACTTATGGAGTGAAACTTATGGACCATAAGTTTTGAATAAAACTATCCAAAACTTATGGAAACTAACTTATGGAGTAAAACTTATGGACCATATAACTTATGGAGTGAAACTTATGGACCATAAGTTTTGAATAAAACTTATGGAAGGAGATTTTTTCTCCTGGAAGTAGAGTGACCAGCATGGACTGCGTCTTCATTCACTTGTGGTGCCACCCACCCTTGCATATGAACGCCCAAGTTCCGAGCATTCATCTCATTGGTTATTTACTTGTAAAGGAAACACGATACTTTCGTTATTCTGTGACGGCCCCGCAGGGGCACAAATCAAACAATCAGCTCATCTCCGTCATCGTCGCCGGAGTAAAGAACACAATCGGAAAACATCATGTTAGACGGTGCCGCGTATCTATGTATATCACGTTGGACGGTACTCCGTATCTGTGTATATCACGTTTCACGGAGAAACGTATCCTTGCAATACGGAGCACGGAATAACGTATCCTTGCAATACGGAACACGAAACAACGTGTTCCGTCGGTATTTAAGGCCAAATATTTGGAATTCAATATTTTGGGCAAACAATATTTATTTTTGATTATTTAGGGCCTTCACCCGAATATTTTTAGGTGTTTATAAAAGGTAATATCTTTTAATTTAAAAGTAATGTATTTTAATTAGAAAAGGCAATCGATTACTTACTAGTAATTATATTTTTTTATTATTTTTTAATTAGAATAACCATACCGAAACAAACCTACAAAACTTTTAATGTTTCGACTTTAACGCACGGGTTTCTTTAGATGTGTTATAAATTTTATGTTATGCTATAATTATGTTTTTATGTAATCTTTATTTTTAATAATTATTATAATATTAATTTAATATAATTTAGTATAAATCTAATTAATGATACGTATGATTTAAAACTTATATTATAAAATTTTTAGTTAAATATGTCGTTAACGCGATTTGAACCTTGAATTTTTAGTAAAGTAATTTAATCATAAAATATACTCTATAATTACATCTCTAACGGATCTTATTAATTACTAAAATCTAACGGTAATATGGTGTAATATTTTTGGGTATGCATTGATGATTGCAAATTTTGTTTTAAGTTAATAGGTAATGTATTTTAATCAGAAAAGAAATATTGATGATTGGAAGATAAGATACAATTGATGTTTTTAGGTGTTTATAAAGGTAATATCAACAAAAAGTAAACATGATATCAACTAAAAGTAAACATGAAAAAGGCAATCGACTAATTACCATTAATTATATTATTCTATTATTTATTTTAATAGTTAGGATAACCAAATCGAAAACCAAAATAATTAGGAAAACCAAAATAATTAGGAAAACCAAACCGACAAACTTTCAATCTTTCGTCTTTAATAGATTAGTATAGATAAGATTGAAAAATTGAAGATTGGGTTGAGCATAAAAGAATATAAATCGATCAATCACACTATAAAAAAGCAAATCGAAAAAAAATCGAAAATAAAACTAAATCGAAATACCGAAATTAATGGTTCGGTTTCGATTTTGACTTTTAGTCAAAATTGAACTGAAATTAATTGAACCGCTATATATTTTATATATATATATATATATATATATATATATATATATATATATATATATATATATATATATATATATATATATATATATATATATATATATAAGAAAAATGGTCCTACAGTTGACTGTAGGGAATTTCCTAAATTTAACTCATCAAAACTACGTAGTTCTGATGGATTTCTTTCTTTGATTTAAAAGGGCCCCGCAGGGACAATTATAATTGTGCATATGTGTCATAATCTTAATGGTTAACTTTAGAAGAATTTCCTATAGTTAACTTTAGGAACATATTACCATATATATATATACTAGCCTATAACCCGTGCAATGCACAACTTTCTTAAAATTAAGTTATTTTTTATTTATATTTTAATAATTATTTATCTCATATATATTACTTAATATAATATTGGCATAATATATATTATTAAATAATAATCGTTTAATTATATGATATACTGTTCGAATTATGATTATATTTTGTCATAATAATATAAATATAAATGGAAGTGTCGTATATACTTGATATGGGCTGAAAATAAGCCCTAAAGGTACATTTAATATGATATTAATTAGACCCAGTATGGTCCAAACGTAGGGCCCATTAATGAGGTCAGAATCCCTATTTTAATATTAATTTCGTAATTAATATTGGGGGAAATAAACGACTCAGCAATAAGAGTTGGATAAGGATAATATCCCCTTCAGACTTAGCCACCAAGGCATCCAATTCGATATGGAAACTAATTCCTATAAGGAATAGATCTAGAACCTTCCTCAAAGACTTGTCCGCCAAGTCTCCAAATCCTACCATAATTCTAAGGCTTCTCAAGCCTATATAAAGGGCCTGACCCCTCATTCTCAGAACTACGTTTTCTTGGCTTGATTCTCTAATACAGAGATACGTAGGCATTCTGTGAGGACCGCTTAGTCTCGAACGCAGAAGCAGCCATTAAAGCTCGAAGCTCAACCACCCTTGCATTAATTACAAATCGTAACCTAGTTTTTATCCCATAACATTTGGCGCCGTCTGTGGGAACACGACATCAACCATGGTTACCACTCGAAGAACAACACCGGTCTCAACCGAGGCTACCTCTGGAACCGTCGTTCCACCAATCACTGCTCCTCCTGTTGGTACAGAGCAAGGGTCTGTACCCCCATTGACGGAAACAAACCCTCATACTCAGATCTCTCAACCACAAGGGACAAATCCCCTTGTTGAAGGACCTCAGCCAGTAATCGTCCCTCTAGGACAAGAGACTAACCCGCTCCAGATGATAGTCTCTCCTCTCCCTCTGAGTAGCCGCCCGCCGCTTCATAGTCTCTCCACTTCTTCGCTCCCTATCAACACCAACCCACTGTATGGGCTGCCTAACTACCCCCAAGATCCGAGGGATCCAGGACCAAGCGGTCATGCTCGGCTGATCCATGGGCAACAACAACCCCCTTATCTTAGAGGCCCGGCCCCTCCTGAACCAGGATACTATGATTACTCTGGTCCTTATACTGGAGACTCGTCGTCTGAAGACGATGATCGAGACGAAGCCCCAAGGAGGCGACGTGCTAGTAAGGAACCTCTGATGAGGAATCCATCAAACCGTGATGGTCCTTTAACAATTGCAGAGAAAATTAAGGCTTATGAAGCCGAGATTCAGAAGCTGAAGGACGACCAAGCAAGGGAGCAAGAGAGACAGAACCCTAATCAGACTCGACCTCCTCCGACTTCAGGAGGGATTCCCTTCATAAATTTGGAGAGGTCTTCGAGAAGACACCGAAGGGCTGAAGCCCCAACCAGAGGGACTACAAGGATGGAACTCCCCAAGAGTAACCCCAAAGATCTGGTGCTACAAGGAGATCTTGATGATCCAACCCCTCTATTCACTGAGGAGGTGATGAACGCACATATCTCCCGAAAGTTTAAGATGCCCACAATCAAAGCTTACGATGGAACGGGGGATCCCGCAACTCATGTGAGAACGTTTACGAGTGCATTGTTACTGTAGCCTGCTAACGATGCCCTTAAGTGTAGGGCGTTCCCCCAAACCCTGTCGGGCATGGCGCAACGCTGGTATAGTCGTTTACCTCCAAACTCGATTAGCTCTTTCAAGGAGTTGAGTACCGCTTTTGTCAGTCAATTCATTAGCGGAAGAATTCATGAGAAAAGCTCCGCATCCCTTATGTATGTAACACAGGGAAAGAATGAGAACTTAAGAGATTATATCAAGCGATTCACTAAGGAGACCCTGAATATCACTGATTTGGAAAATAAGGTGGCCATGGTAGCCTTGCAGCATGGAACCACGGATCTCTTTTTTAAGAGGTCGTTGGAAAAACACCCCCCTGAAAGCATGGATGAACTTCAACGAAGGGCGGACAAGTATATAAAAGCTGAGGACAGCATCAAGAAGGAAGCCGCATTGGGCAATGGAGGGAACAACAAGCGGAAGTAAGAACAAGAGTACGATGCTAGGGACAAGTATCCCCGAACTAGCAGAGACTCTGAATCTGCTCCAAAAAAGAACTCGGGTCCAAGGTTTTCCGAATATGCCAGGCTTAATGCTCCAAGAAGCCAGATCCTGTTGGACATTGAAAAGGAAAAGGACTTCCGATGGCCGAAGCCACTTAGGGGAGACCCAGCCAAGCGGAATAAGGAGCAATACTGCAGGTTCCACAAAGATGTGGGACATGACACCGACGATTGTAGGCAACTCAAGGATGAGATTGAGTTCTTGATACGAAGAGGAAAACTAAGTCAGTTCACCAAGGGTGATGACCGTGGGAACCAGAGAAGGGACAATGACAGAAGGGACAATGAAAGGAGAGATAATAACAGGAGGGATGACAACCATGACCGCAATCCACAGCCCCGAAGGGTAGTTATCAACATGATCTGGGGAGGCCCGACAGCAGCTGGCACAACTAAGAATTCTCGAAAGGCTTATGCTAGAGAAGTAATGCACATTGTGGGAGAAGCCCCGAAGCGTGCTAAAACTGAGATGGTAATTGGTTGAGATGATTCAGACTTGGAAGGGGTGAAATTCCCCCATGACGACCCGCTGGTCATAACTCCTGTGATTGGAAACTCAGAAGTAAAACGAGTCTTGATAGACAATGGGGCTTCTGTGGATATTTTATTTCATGATGCATTTGTGAAGATGGGATACAACGACTCTCAATTGACCCCTACAAACATGCCTATATACGGGTTTAACGGAGTAGAGTCCAACGTTGAAGGGACTATTCAGCTACCCGTGACTATTGGGCAGGAGCCTAAAGAGGCGACTCAGATGCTGAACTTCTTGGTGATCAAGGCAGCCTCAACATACAACGCAATCCTTGGAAGGACTTGACTTCATGCGTTTAAGGCTGTGGCCTCTTCCTATCATATGAAGATTAAGTTTCTGACACGGAATGGTGTCGGAGAACAAAAGGGTGATCAGAAGATGGCAAGAAGTTGCTATGTTGCCGCGCTGAGGGCCGATGGAGTCGGGAGGCAGGTCCTTCCGATTGAAGACATGGATGTCCGCGATGATGAAGAGCATAGAGGGAAGCCAGCAGAGGATTTGATTCCCATACCTCTAGAGCCTAATAATCCTGAAAAAGTTACTTATGCTGGAGCATCTCTGAAAGAACCCCTGAAGGGCAAGTTGATAGAATTCTTACAGAAGAATAGCGACGTGTTCGCTTGGACAGCAGCTGATATGCCAGGGATTGACCCCCAACTCATAACTCACAAGTTAAATGTTGATCCCAAAAGGAAGACAATAAAGCAGAAGAAGAGAAACTTTGCTCCGGAAAGGCAAGAGGCCATTAGGCAAGAAGTGGATAAGCTCTTGGAAGCTGGTTTTATTGAAGAGATTCAGTTTCCTGAATGGTTAGCGAACCCTGTCATGGTCAAGAAAGCAAATGGGAAGTGGAGGATGTGTATAGACTTCACTGACCTGAATGATGCATGTCCAAAAGATTGTTTTCCCCTGCCGAGGATTGATATGTTGATAGATGCCACAGCTGGACATGAGATGTTAAGCTTCATGGATGGATTCAGCAGCTATATTCAGATTAAGATGCACAAGGATGACATCCCTAAGGTATCTTTCATAACTGACTTTGGTGTCTTCTGTTATCTTGTTATGGCTTTTGGTCTAAAGAATACAGGAGCTACTTACCAACGATTGGTGAATAAGATATTCGCCCATCTGATTGGAAAAACCATGGAGGTATATGTTGATGACATGTTGGTCAAGAGCCTATTCAAGGCTGATCATATCAAGCACCTCGGAGAGGCATTTGAAGTGCTGAGGCACCATAAGATGATGTTGAATCCCGCCAAGTGTGCCTTTGGCGTTGGATCTGGAAAGTTTTTAGGACTGATGGTTTCAAAGAGAGGCATTGAGGCCAATCCTGAAAAGATCAAGGCGATTTTAGACATGGAGCCACCACGCTCTATAAGAGATGTGCAGAAGTTGACAGGCCGAGTTGCAGCTTTAGGAAGATTCATCTCCAAGTCAGGAGACAAATGCTTGCCATTCTTCCAAGCGTTAAAGAAGGTGAAAAATTTTGAGTGGACACCTGAGAGCCAAGAGGCCTTTGAGCAACTGAAGAAGTACATGGTTGAAGCCCTGTTGTTGACCAAACCAAGTCCTGGGGAGATTCTTTATCTATACCTGGCAGTATCCGAACAAGCCCTGAGTGCTGTCCTTATTCGGGAAGAGGAGAAAGTCCAGAAACCTATCTACTATGTGAGCAAAGTGTTGCATGGGGCTGAGTTGAATTACTCACCCATAGAAAAGTTTGCTTTGGCATTAGTAACTGCCTCAAGGAAGTTGCGGCCTTACTTTCAGGCACACAAGATTCAAGTTCTGACAAACTAGCAGTTGAGGAACATATTGCATAGCCCTAAGGCCAGTGGAAGGCTAATTAAATGGGCGATTGAGTTAGGAGAGTTTGATATCACATACAAGCCTCGGAAAGCTATAAAGGCTCAGGCATTAGCTGACTTCGTGGTTGAATGCACTATTAACAACCAAGAAGTCGGGGGGCAAGAGATAATGACTACCCCTGGGCAAGAGAAAAAAGAAGAAGAACTTACACCTGATCTGAAGGAATATTGGGTGCTCTATTTTGATGGAGCATCAAAAACAAAATCTAGTGGTGCAGGTTTGGTTTTGCAAAGCCCCGATGGGTTCACAGTTGAGTACGCTTTAAAGTTGGATTTCCCTACTACCAACAATGAGGCGGAGTATGAGGCATTAATAGCTGGTTTGGGTTTGGCCAGAATCATGAGGGTCAAAAATCTCAAAGTTTGTGGAGATTCAAGGCTTGTGGTATCACAAGTAAATGGTGAATTCGAGGCTAATGATGAGACTATGGCAAAATACTTGAGAGTAGTAAAGGCTGTTATGTCCCAGTTTGAGGAGTGCTATGTTGAGCACATTCCAAGAGAGGAAAACATTAAGGCCGATGCCCTGTCTAAATTTGCTTCTTCCGAGATAGAAAATTATGCTGGGAGTGTCTATTTTCAGGTCTTGAAGGCCCCGACCGTTAACTCAAAGTTATTGGCACCAATTGATGTAGGATGCTCTTGGATAGACCCTATCAAGGCACACCTTGAGACCGGATGGCTCCCAGACAATGCCTTGGAGGCACGAAAACTTTCAGTAAGAGCATTGAGATACACTTTGATTGAAGGCATTTTGTACAAGAGGTCGTTTGTCATCCCATACTTGAAATGTTTAAGGCCTCAAGAGGCAAGAGAGGCATTGGAAGAAGTTCATGAAGGGATCTGTGGGCAACACTTGGGGGGCAGGGCCCTAGCTCACAAGATAATTCGTTTAGGGTTCTATTGGCCGGAGATGTTGGCTGATGCACAAATCTATGTCAAGAGATGTGAGAGATGCCAGAAGCATGCCCTAATTGTGAGGCAACCGCCTGAGATCTTAACTTCAATTAACACTCCCATTCCATTTGCAATGTGGGGGATGGATATACTTGGGCCTTTTCCCATGGCTTCAGCGCAAAGGAAATTCCTAATAGTGGCCATTGATTACTTCACTAAGTGGATTGAGGCTAAACCTCTGGCCAAGATAACCACCAAGCAAGTTTCCCAGTTCTTTTGGGAGAACATAATTTGCAGATACGGAATCCCACGAATCCTTGTAACAGACAATGGGACACAGTTCAATAATGAAGAGTTCAAGAAGTATTGTGAAGAGAATGCGATTGAGCTCCGTTTTACCTCAGTGGCACACCCACAAGCCAATGGGCAAGCTGAGGTAGCTAATCGAATTATCCTTGATGGACTGAAAAAGAGGGTCGAACGCTCTAGGAACACTTGGGTAGATGAATTGCTCCCCATACTTTGGGCATATCGTACCACTTGTAAGGTAACAACTGGAGCAACCCCATTTTTGCTGGCTTATGGAGCTGAGGCAGTCGTACCTTTAGAGATCATGCAAGCATCACCTCGAGTTGAGGCATATGAGCCAGAAACTAATGACGAAGGAATGAGACTCGCCCTTGACTTAATTGATGAAGTTAGAGATGAAGCTAATGCAAAGAATGCTGAATATCAGAAGAGAGCCTCTTTTCACTACAACCAGAGAGTTAAGGAAAGGTTCTTTCGACAAGGCGACATGGTTTTAAGGAAGATTGAAGCCTCAGGAGTTGGCCAGAAAGGAAAGTTAGCACCAAATTGGGAAGGACCATATCTAGTCAGAAAGGTGTTAGGACGAGGATCCTACAAGTTAGAAACCTTGGACGGGGTTGAGGTGCCCCGAACTTGGCATGCTGTGAACCTCAAAGTTTATTATGTTTAAGTTCTTTTGACAAAGGCTTGGACTTTTATCCATTTATTAGGAATAAGGTTCGAATGAAACCAATATAGAGCATGTTGCTCCCAGTAAAAGATAGAGTATTTATGTAAGGGTTGAACCCATTCTATTGATATCCTTTGACAGCATAATGGAATTTATTCTGTTTTCTCTATGAGTTATTTCTCCTTGTTAAAATAAACACGAAAGGCAAACGTTGAACTAGCTTGTGAGTTTAGTACCAGCCAGGGGGCCAAGTACTCGAAAAATTCTAAAGTTTAACGAACTATAAGCAAAAAATGAGAATATGGAAACAAAAGAAACTAACTACATAGATAAGTTAAGTCATAAACCCCGAAGGGCAAAAGTTTAGAATAAATAAAGATAAAAAACAGAAATAAGCCACGCAGGGCCATCTATGCATCTAGGTCATCAACTACAACATCTCCCTGGGTAGAAGAAGGATCTGCTGCCTCTATCCCAGGAGAAGAAGGTGGATCCTGAGTGGGCTGAGAGTCCCCATCCACAGCTGTCTCTGTAGCAACCTCCATAGCAGCTGTCACTCCAGGGATAGCAGGAACCGGGAACCTCTCCAGGGACACCCCCTCAATCTTCCCACTCAGTTCCTCGATGATCTCCTCCCAACACTCCTTGAAGGTACCAGGAAAGTTTGCATCATACTCGGCATTCAGGACATCTTGAAAGTCCTTAGAAGCCTTGTAATCAGCAATGATGTGTTCCCTGTTCTGCTGTACCTCCAGCTGTAGCTTCCTGTTCTTCTCTTTCTCAGCAGCCAGCTCCTTCTCCACCTCCCTAAAATGAGCAAAGTTTGCCTCGGAGGAGTCAAAGTATCTGTCTCTGTCCCTCTCAGCTATAGTCTTATCAGCACGTACCTCCTTCAGGTTATGAACAGCGGCCTGAAGGTAGGCGTTCATCTGCAAAGAAAACAAGTGAATAAGGGAAACGAAAATACAATTAAATTAAAGAAGTTGAATAAGAAATTACAGAAGCAACAGCTTGGGCCCCAAGAAGCTCAATCTGCAAGTCATCAGAGGACTCCACAATGTGGACCCTATCTCGTCGAGTAACCACGCTCCTGGACCACTCAGCTGCAGCCCTAGAATCACCTACAGCTGTGTCCCTATTGCATAAACCCCATCCCACTGTAAAGGGAGTGAGGTCTTCCTCAATAGGAACTGGCTTTTCTTGAAGAAAAGCAGGAACACGCTCCAATGCGGGAGAAGCATCATCTGTCCTGGCCCTTTTGGCCCTAGGGTTCTCTGTTACCACCCTAGCAACAGCAGCAGCCTCCCTCTGCTTAAAAATTGCTCCCAGAGCAGCTTTGGCTGCAAAATGATTACAAAAATGTTAGAAAGTTATACCTAGCATAAAATGTTAATAAAGCAAGAGGTGAGAATTTCAAGTTAATTACCCTCAGGGCCCAAATCGCTTAGCCCATGGGCCTGCAACGAATCTTCAGAAATCAAATTTGCACATTGATGCAAATTATCAGACGTTAACAAAGTTATGGCAGCCTCTTCTTCCACTCCCAATTTTATACTCCTGACAGGCCCATCAACGGCTCTGCAGAAATTGGGCCGAAAATAGTTGTCCCAATCATCCCCATCCAAAAAGATATAAAACCATTCCCTCTTCCAATTAGGAAGGGAATCAGGAGCGGAATCCGAAACAAAACAAGAACGGGCTAAAGAACGATGTTGGATTTTGACCCAGCCCGAATTGTCAGAAGAATTGACAAATTTGAATAAATATCGAAAAACAGAAATACTGGGCTCAAGCCCATGTTTCTTACATTGGACCATGAAACAATAGATAAAACGCCATGCATTTGGCATAAGTTGGGTTGGACAAACCCTGGCTTCAGCCAAAAGACGGCAAACAAAAGGAGGAGGTGGAAGGCGGAAACCAGCATAAAAAGTCTCTTTGTAAACCCTAATGGCCCCAGGCTTTGGGTGACAAGCCCTTTCATTTGAGGCCGGAACAACGGCCCTATAAGGCCCATTAATATGAAAAAGTTGGGCTAGAATATCTACCCTATGTTGTTTGTATTTTGATTTATACTCATAAGCATCTAAATGAAGCATATTGGGAAAAGCTTGACCAAACTCGTTTAAAAGATCTCTAAGGGAAAAAACACTGGCATGGACAAGAGATGTTTTAGGGTTCTTACCCCTCGAAAGCCGTGGAGCGGTGGTAGAAGTGTTAGCGAGTTGAGACTGGCCTGAAGAGCTGGAATCCTCCATTGAAATGCTTCCCTTGAAGGCTTGAAACCCAGAAGTGTTGAAAAAAGAAGTTGGAGAAGATGAAGATTCAACGATCTTTAAACGGAAACTGGAAAATAGGGCGGAGGAAAGACGCCGGAAATCGCCTCGCGACAGAACCCTAGCAGAGCTTTTTGGAAAATATTTGTGGGAAAGGAGAGATAATTTTTGCTGAATAGTGAGATGAGAAATGAGGGACGCACACTACTCTTTTATAGAGTTCATGGTTGGTCACTCAACCGGTTATAGCAAGTAAATGGGCTGTCAACAGGTGACTGGGCCTTTGAATAGGCGGGAAGCCCATAAAATTCAAATTTTGAATTAATTCTAGAATGTTCTATGATATTTTTAGAAAATAGAATAAAAGCCCATCAGAATATAAAGGCAGGAGGCTCAATTAAAAGGGCATACCCACGCCCAGGAGACCAAACCTCCTAGGCGCGCCTAAGGAAGGTGTCTCCTTGGCGGGGGTACCCACGCCCAACTCGACTTTTCTTAAAGGAGGGCATACCCACGCCCAGGAGACCAAACCCCCTAGGCGTGCCCAAGGAGGGTGTCTCCTTGGCGAGGGTACCCACGCCCAGGATGACTTTTAAAGGACGAAGGTACACCCACGCCCAGGAGACCAAATTTCCTAGGCGTGCCTAAGGAAAGTGTCTCCTTGGCGGGGGTACCCACGCCCAGGAAGCATTTTTTGGCAGGATGACTTATTAAAGTTAATCCATTAAAAATTTTGAAAAATAATATTGGGAAATTGAAAAATAATTTCCAAGAATAATTAAAATACCTGTGGGTACATAAAAATTCCTGAATTATTAGGAATAATCACGAAAAATACCTGTGAGTACATAAAAATTCCTAAAATATTAGGAAAAGTACAGAAAATTACGAGAAAAATTATAGAAATATTTTCCTACGGACAATTATAATTGTGCATATGTGTCATAATCTTAATGGTTAACTTTAGAAGAATTTTCTATAGTTAACTTTAGGAACATATTACCATATATATATATATATAGTAGCCTATAACCCGTGCAATGCACGACTTTCTTAAAATTAAGTTATTTTTTATTTATATTTTAATAATTATTTATCTCATATATATTACTTAATATAATATTGGCATAATATATATTATTAAATAATAATCGTTTAATTATATGATATACTGTTCGAATTATGATTATATTTTGTCATAATAATATAAATATAAATGGAAGTGTCGTATATACTTACATTCAAATTTTTGTTGATATTATCTTATTCAAATTATGATTTCATAATAATGCATATTGTAATATTTGTTTAAAATAGAATTTAATATTAATTTGTAATTGTGTGAAATTTTTATTGTTTATTATATAGTTTTAACTTGTTTTCACTTTGTTGATTTATAATTTGTTGTAAATTTGTTAATAAATATGTGATATTAAAAATTATTTTGAAAATATTTGGTTTCCTAATAACTGAAAGAGTCTTAAAAAGTTGGGTATAGCCGAAGAATTTTAACTCAAATATAACCAAAAGAGTGTGTAATTGAATATTAATTGGAGTGTAATTAAAAGAGTTTGTTATTAAGTTGAATATGTGGTTTATTTTTTGTAAAATAAAATTTTATATGTATTTTATTTATTTTTTTCCATTTTTGAATGGTGTTAGCAAACTTTTTGGGAAGGTGTTAACCGACCAACCAACCAACCAATTATACCTTCAAATTATGATTTCATAATAATCCGTAATGTAATATTTGTTTAAAATAGGATTTAATATTAATTTGTAATTGTGTGAAATTTGTATTATTTATTATATTATTTTAGATTGTTTTTAATTTTCTGATTTATAATTTGTTGTAAATTTGTTAATGAATATGTTATATTAAATTATTTAAATTGATTTTGAAAATATCTGGTTTCCAAGAAACTGAAAGAGTCTAAAAAAGTTGGGTGTAGATGAAGAATTTTAACTCAAATATAACTAAAAGGGTACGTAATTGAATATTAATTGAAGTGTAATTAAAAGAGTTTGTTATTAAGTTAAATATGTGGTTTATATTTTGTAAAATAAAATTTTATATGTATTTTAATTTATTATTTTATTTTTAGAAGGTGTTAGCAAACTTTTTGGGAAGGTGTTAACCGACCGACCAACCAACCAATTATACCCTTTAAATTGATTTTGAAAATATTTGGTTTCCAAGTAACTGAAAGAGTCTAAAAAAGTTGGGTGTAGATGAAGAATTTTAACTCAAATATAACTAAAAGGGTATGTAATTGAATATTAATTGAAGTTTAATTAAAAGAGTTTGTTATTAAGTTAAGTATGTGGTTTATATTTTGTAAAATAAAATTTTATATGTATTTTAATTTATTTTTTCATTTTTAGAAGGTGTTAACAAACTTTTTGGGAAGGTGTTAACCAACCGATCGACCAACCAATTATACCATGTTTCGCTTATAATAGTATAGTATAGATAACTAAAAGGGTACGTAATTGAATATTAATTGAAGTGTAATTAAAAGAGTTTGTTATTAAGTTAAATATGTGGTTTATATTTTGTAAAATAAAATTTTATATGTATTTTAATTTATTTTTTTATTTTTAGAAGGTGTTAGCAAACTTTTTGGGAAGGTGTTAACCGACCGACCAACCAACCAATTATACCCTTTAAATTGATTTTGAAAGTATTTGGTTTCCAAGTAACTGAAAGAGTCTAAAAAAGTTGGGTGCAGATGAAGAATTTTAACTCAAATATAACTAAAAAGGTATGTAATTGAATATTAATTGAAGTGTAATTAAAAGAGTTTGTTATTAAGTTAAATATGTGGTTTATATTTTGTAAAATAAAATTTTATATGTATTTTAATTTATTTTTTCATTTTTAGAAGGTGTTAGCAAACTTTTTAGGAAGGTGTTAACCGACCGACCAACCAATTATACCCTGTTTCGCTATATATTTATATATATATGGTCTTGTTCTAATAGAAACTAACTTAGAATAGAAACTAGAAACTAAACCTAAATTAAATATTTCAAGCTAATCTAATGACCAAATTAGGGGTACTCCAATACAAAAAACGTTTAAAATTATTGTCTCTATTCAACAAAAATAAAAAAATAAAAAAAATTTAAAAAAAAGTTACTGTTCACGTAATGACGTGGCACGTGAACCGTAACTTTTTTTTAAAATTTTTTTATTTTTTTTTATATTTTTGTTGAATATAGCCAAGAATTTTAAACGTTTTTTGTGAAGGTGCCCCTAGCGGGGCCATTAAAATAAATGAAATATAATTTATTTAGTGTAGGTTTCTAGTTTCCCAAAACATAGAAAAGTGAGTCCAATGGTGTTGTTCCCCGTACCCACTAGGCATTGTTATCCTAAAAGCTTTTCCCGGGGGGGAGAATTCTAGTTGTAATATGGAAGACAACAAAGACTCGCCCGTAGACCGACCTTTGAACACTTTTTTCTCTACCGTGGGAAACTTCACACTTTTCTTCCGCAAAGGGTCATTTTCTTCCAAAAAGGTACGGTATGTACCATAGAAACAACATTTTTTAGAATGTTTGAGTTGGAAACCTTTTATATCTCCCACACAAACATTACAACCCATCTTTCCTTTTGTTGACCATCCACTAAGCATACCTAAAGCGGGAAAATCACTAATTGTCCATAATAGTGCCGCTTTCATATTGAAATTTTGCTTTAGCGATTGATCATAGGTTTCAACTCCACTTTGCCACAAAATAAATAATTCATCCATGAGTGGCCTTAAAAATACATTGAGATTTTTTGTTGGAGAGTTAGGACCCGGAATTAGAAGAGTCATGTACATGAAGGGGATCTTTTCATACACATAGAAGGAGGAAGGTTATATACAACCACTACAACCGGCCATACCGTATATACATTATTTCCCGAATTTCCAAATGGATTGAAACCATCACTTGACAATCCGAGTCGAACATTACGAAACTCCTTAGCAAACGATGGGTATTTTAAGTCAAAGTTTTTCCATTCATCTCCATCCGCGGGGTGACTTAGTTCACCATCTTTTACTTCCCTATTCTTGTACCACGTCATATATTTGGCCGTACGATCCGACATGAATAACCGTTGTAGACGAGGAATAAGTGGAAAGTGTCTTAGAACCTTTCTAGGTATGTTATTCCCATTTTTTCCCCTTGCATCTTTATAACGACTCGTATTGCAAATGTCACACACAATTTTCTTTTAGTCGTTACCGTAAAATAACATACAATCATTCTCACACACATCAATCTTGTCATAACCCAACTTCAATTTCTTCACCATCTTCTTTATATCATAATGGGTATTTGGTAGTGTATGATTTTTGGGAAGTACATCACCAATGATTTCAAGCAACAAGTTGAATGCTTTCTCGCTACACTTGGATACATCTTTGAAATGTAACAATCTCGTACTAAAGGTGAGTCTTGTGTAGTCTTTGTTTCCAGGATAAATGGGAGCTCCACAAGTATTAACATCGGTAAAAAATGTTGAAGTATCACTATTTGGGGGTTGTTGGACATTTTGAGTACTAGTACCCGCCGTATCATTGAAACTATAATAATCTTGCCCAGCGGCATCTCGTAACATCCCATCCATATCAATCGGCGGTTCTACATTAATTGGTGTGGTTCGACGACGACGGCGTGGTGGTTGGGATTCCGTTCTTGGTTCACTCTCACCGTGAAAAGTCCATACGATATAATGTGGTAAAAATCCATCGGCATACAAATGAAATGTAACATCATCTATAGTTTGCCACTTTGAAGTTTTACATTTAACACAAGGACATTTGGTCTTACCTCCAATCAACCCAAACTTAGTTGCAACATCTATAAACTCGGCAACACCATTCTTGTATTCCGTTGTCAATGTAATACGATCATTTTGTAAACGACGTCTAATCCATTCACGATTACTTCCGGTTGACATCTACAATGTTATAAACACACATTTCATTACATTTCTTTAAACTCTCTCTTTAACACAATCTCTTCACCATAAATATTTAACATTTCCACATAAACATTTGTATTTAACATTCATAAAATGTATTTGTATTTAACATTTATACACAAATCATTCAAGCATAAATTTGTATTTAACATTTATACACAAATATTTTAAGCATAAATAATATTTCTATTATCCAACATTTCAAATATATAAACATTGAATTTAACAAGTCAAGTTAAAAACTTGAAAATGTATACTTACAACTTCTTCTTCTTCTACAACTTTTTTCCTCAACCAACCAAAAACAAAAGTAAAAATGTAGATAAGATTTTAATTTTCGTCACAGCTCATTTCCTACCGAATATCGGTAGGAAATGTCCACCGTTTTCGGTAGGAAATGTCCACCGACCCGTCAACCAATCAGAAGCCGCCAAGTAAACATTTTCTGGTGAATACTAGAGACATTTCCTACCGATGTCGCGCGGTAGGAAATGATAAACGTAAAACAACACTGCCACATGTCACTTGGGGCCCATTCGACTCATTTCCTACTAACTTCGGTAGGAAATACTTCGGCATTTCCTACCGACTAGTGGTCCGGTAGAAAATAGCCGTTTGACTCGAAAATCGGTAGGAATTGGTCGGTAGGAAATGCGTCGGTAGAAAATAAACGGTGGGAAAAGCCCGTTTTTCTTGTAGTGGTTATTCGGTTGATAGAATTAGCAATTTGCCCGGTAAGTTGATGAACCTCAATATTCTAAAGCGATTACCAGTTCTCGATGCAGCAAAGACGAGTATCCTTTCAAAAACATGGAGGGATTTTTATCAGCCAAATGGTTTCTAAGAGGTTTTTAGTGAGAAAATATATAGAAATTCAACTATATGAAATTCAAGAACCTTTAGAGCATCTTCAACCCATTACATCAATTTGGTGTAACTTTTACATCAAATTGGTGTAAAAATCTCACCAAATTTTAAATCATTTCCAACACATTTACACCAAAATTTACATCAAAGGGAATTATTCTCATTTTAAAAGCTTTATATCAATATATTTATATTAAATTATATGTAATATATAAAATTGTAATTTTCAAAATACCTTAAAAAAATTCCAGAGGTAGAGAGTACTCGCCCATGCATGCAGGGACTTTTATCTCAAATGATATTAATATAAAAGTTTTTAATCTTGTTACATATTATCTCATTTTTATTTGTAAAGTGAATTCAAGATTATGCATGTATGAATCTTAATTATATGATTTATTAGTGTCACGTGAATGAACTAAATTAAAACAAAAATAAGAGTTCTAATTGTATAGGTTAATAAATTATAATCAAAAGTTACATGCTAGAAAAAAGCAACAAAATAATGTAAAATATTTTGAATACAAAATAAATGAATTATTTTTGTGAAAGAATAAAAAGGTAGGATTAGAATTTAGAAAAAAATCTAAAAGTTACACCAAAATTTGGTGTTGCACCAAATTTGTTGTAATTTTTTGTGTCACACCAAAATGATGTGATTTTTGGAATAGGGTTGGAGGACATTTTTACACAAAAATGATGTAAAAATGCATATTTAGTGTTGGTTGGAGATGGTTGGTATTCTTTTAGCACATAGTGATCCCATTTTGAAGTTCATTATTTTCATCACTATTCGGATACTACTATTTTTTGGATAAAAAACATATCAAACAAGGGAGTTAGGAAGTGGAACTTTATAATCATGCATTCACTAATATACCATCTTATTTCTTTTCTTGTTCGAAGATGACTCATTTGAGTCTAACTAATTGTCATTGAGTAATTGAATCTGTTAATTCAACTTAATGTTTAGATTTTTCCTTTTTTTTGGATATATATACATGCATATATGTGTGGGTTTATAGATTTTGGAACCAGGTGCAGCGAGTATGAGGAGGCTTATAACAACAATGGAAGCCTTGAAGTTTCTGTACCTTTACGATGTTGGATTTTATGATTTGATTCAGATTCAAAATGTTGTCTGCTTGATCAGAATTTCACCCAACCTGCAATATCTACAACGTAAGTATGGTAAGAAAAGAACTGGTTGGTCAATAAATTCATTTTTATTCTTTTATATATTAATAATTCATCATTATCTTTTAAGCTTTCTGTATAAGGACTCATTATTTGAAGTCTACGGAGGAATTTGGATTACTTCCCTCCCCTCCAAGTAAAAACATGTTTACTACCTCTGTTTTGAAATAATAACTTTTGTACAACTTTTCACACAAAGTTTGTGATTCTTTTTTTTGTTGATAATGTTAGGAATCTGCCCGATTCCCGGCGAATGCGGAAGCGATTTGGTAAATATGTGTGCTTAGATCCCACAAATATACGTGATAGTAATGAAGCAACAAACCAACAATACAGTAAAAGAGCCAAGAGATTTAACGTGGTTCGGCCCAGCCTACATCCACAAGAGCAATAACTTCACACTAGATAAAAGAGATTACAATATCCGGGTATCCGGCCCCTGAATTTTATACACAAATTCAGCCTTACAATACCTATTATGTATATCCCCAATCTCGCTGAAGTGTTTATCTCAAAACCTCCCCTATCACTGTTTCCCGACAACCTTTCCTTCTCTCCCTCTCCCAACCCGGACAGTGCCACACAACCTGATAGAAAGACCTCTACAGCGGACCACCTCCGATGGCTGCAGTCAGACCCAAGTACCCTAAGGAATAGTTTAGGCACGAGGACCTTCTATCCCGACACTTCCTGAAAGCGGGCTAAACCGGCTTTCCTACTAGACGGACTATCTAGCAGCTATATAGAGAGAGAAGAGAGAATTTGGTGTAATTAACTAATGAGGGGGAGGGGGTATTTATAGGAAGGCAAAATGAGGTAGGTGGGGAGGGGGTTGGTGAAGGTGGTGGTGAGGTTGGTGGAAAGAAGTTTGGTAAGATGTTAGTAGGCTGCCTAACAATCTTCCCCTCTTTCCAAACTCACTGCTCTTCACTTGCATTCCATACCTGCGCCCTGTTGGCACAACTCCAACTTTTCCTCGATCCGTATCATTCCCTACGACAAAACTCCCCCCGAGTCTAAGACTCCAAACTATACCCTAGTTTGCACATTCATTCTCGAATGCCCACTTGCTATACGCACAAGTGTACCATTGACCTCTATTTGTCCAACTACATACATGTGAAGCAATCTGTTGTATACACACATACTCACTTGATTCACGTCGGCCAATCCCATATGTAGTCCATCACACACGCAAGTGTGACCATCACACACACAAGTGTGACCATCGATCTTTCATTTACTCCCCAACTGCATATCAAACAAATCAATCTGTTGCATGGTTCACTGCTCACTTGATTTGTGTTGATCGATGCCCATATGCAGCTGCAACACACCAACTACTCGTTGATGTCGTGGAAGCCCTTCGACCAAGCATCCATCCCAGTAGTCTTTGCACCCTCGTCTAGACTGGAAGACAATACAACCGCAGCAGTATCCTTCAAGTCACTCTTCCCTCGTGCACGAGATAACCAGATTTTCGAAGTTCCAGTACGTTCTGGCCACGTACTAATCAGACGATATATTCCCCCACGTAGCTCTCCCTTCATCCGAACCACACGGCCTCTTTTGATATTCATAGCTCCCTCTACTACAGAGCATCTGTAGCCTTCTGAAGCTAATCGATCGATAGATATTAGATTCTTCTTCAGCTTAGGAACATATCTTACCCCATTCAAGCTGCGAACTATTCCATCGAACATTTTGATTTTCACAATTCCAATCCCCT
Source organism: Saposhnikovia divaricata (assembly GCA_036435485.1). Taxonomy (NCBI): domain Eukaryota; kingdom Viridiplantae; phylum Streptophyta; class Magnoliopsida; order Apiales; family Apiaceae; genus Saposhnikovia; species Saposhnikovia divaricata. Next base: position 23,510,010 of record CM071600.1, read on the forward strand.
TGATCTCACAAGTAGATCCATCAGCCAAAGAAACTGTTTCATTCTTTGTATCTTGGAATTTGTCAAAATGCCCCCTCTCGGAACATACATGGTAAGATGACCCTGAGTCTAATATCCATTCTCCTGGAGAACTAGTGCCTCGATTGAAGACGGTGCAAACATCTTCACAATCGAGAGTAACCACAGCCAATGATGCATCTGGATCCTTCTTATTAAGCGGACAATTCGACTTAATATGACCCCACTCCTTGCAACCAAAGCACTGCATGCCCTTTTCACTGTATCTGGATTTACTCCTGCTATTGGTAGATCCTCTCACATCACCCCTTCCTCTATTATTTTGACTACGCAAAGCCAAAACTGTCATTCTGTCCTTGTCACCATCCTGGTTCTTCCTTCCAGCATTTGACAAAAGTGCTGACTGAACCTCCTCCATTTTTAACGTGTCCTTTCCGTACAAAATGGTTGTGACCAAATGATCGAATGACTCCGGAAGCGAAGTAAGAAGAATAAGGGCCTTACCTTCTTCCTCCAATTTTACATCAACCTTTTCAAGTTGATCAACAATACCATTAAACACATTCATGTGCTCAATAACATTGCCTTGAGCTGCCATCTTCAGCTTGTATAACTCGCGCTTCAGATTTAACTTTGTAGTCAAGTTCTTCCCGAGATACAATGTCTCCAACTTTGACCATAATTCCTTCGGCGTGCTTTCGTCAACAACATTATTGATAATATTATCTGCAATGCATAGTCTGATGGTACTCATGCATTGCGACTCAGCATCCTCCCAATCTTCAGCGCTCATTGTTGTCGGCTTTCCCTCCTTCCCCTTCAAAGCCCTTGCTAGCTTCTGTTGGGTTAGGATATCCTTTACCCTTCTCTGCCAAAGAGTAAAACTTCCTTTACCATCATATGGAGTCACATTGAATCCTCTAATACTTGTCATGATCTCCGTTTGTACACACAAACCAATCCAAACAACTAAATCAATTGGCCAGGTAAGTGTAAGAAACAATGGGAGCACTTCCGTCAAAACGGTGCCTTATTAGACAACCACTTTTCTTAACGACTTTCCTTCGGCACCAATAATTTAGACACAACTAGCTCTGATGCCAACTGTTAGGAATCTGCCCGATTCCCGGTGAATGCGGAAGCGATTTGGTAAATATGTGTGCTTAGATCCCACAAATATACGTGATAGTAATGAAGCAACAAACCAACAATACAGTAAAGGAGCCAAGAGATTTAACGTGGTTCGGCCCAGCCTACATCCACAAGAGCAATAACTTCACACTAGATAAAAGAGATTACAATATCCGGGTATCCGGCCCTTGAATTTTATACACAAATTCAGCCTTACAATACCTATTATGTATATCCCCAATCTCACTGAAGTGTTTATCTGAAAACCTCCCCTATCAATGTTTCCCGACAACCTTTCCTTCTCTCCCTCTCCCAACCCGGACAGTGCCACACAACCTGATAGAAAGACCTCTGCAGTGGGACCACCTCCGATGGCTGCAGTCAGACCCAAGTACCCTAAGGAATAGTTTAGGCATGAGGACCTTCTATCCCGATACTTCCTGAAAGCGGGCTAAACCGGCTTTCCTACTAGACGGACTATCTAGCAGCTATATAGAGAGAGAAGAGAGAATTTGGTGTAATTAACTAATGAGGGGGAGGGGGTATTTATAGGAAGGCAAAATGAGGTAGGTGGGGAGGGGGTTGGTGAAGATGATGGTGAGGTTGGTGGAAAGAAGTTTGGCAAGATGTTAGTAGGCTGCCTAACAGATAATATATATCCTCTAGCTTGCTGTTTGTTCTCCTGGCCAGTCAATACAACTTTGTCAAATCTAATTGCAAGGATTACGAATACCCTTTCCCTCTTTGGTAATAAGAGGTTGCGGATTCATTCAAATATGAGTAGAGAGTTATGTGTTCGTTTGTATTTTTTTTTTTTTTTTTGAGAGGGTGTTCGTTTGTATTTAAAATTATGTAATTGACCTTTATTATGAGGTAGAATTCCTCAGCATCAGAATTAATTATTTACGTTTAATGTTGCAGTGCCTGCCTCAGATAGTTTCTCAAGCTAATCAGGACTGGCTTGCTGGAAAATTCACTCTTGAGGATCGAGTTCATTATTTAGATTAATAGACGAATGGAAAGTGGTTTATGAGTGGTGACCCTATTAGCTGAGTTAAAATAGAATCCAGAATGCTGATGGACTTTATGGATAACTGAGAGCAAATAATTATATTTTTATATTGTTTTACCCAACCATTTTATATAATCCATTGCTTTAAGAAGTGTTACAGAAATCGGGTATCGTACAAGATCGGTAAGAGGACCTTGTAAAGATTAATCGTTAAAAAACAGATATATTTTAATATTATAATATTATTTAGTATATTATTATGATTTTATTAGTTATTTATTAAGTACTATGTATTTATCATATCATAAAGTATATAATAATTCATATTTGGTTAATATACTATTTTAATTCTATTAATTCATTATAAATACTTCGATTAAGAAGTAGTCGTAAAGATTAATAAGGGATTTTAAAAATCAAATTGGTTGGATACCTTACAGGATTAATCGGGATTAATCGACTGAATTGGGGATTTTTTAAACAACGAAGAAAACTGTTATATACTTTACTATATTTTTTTTTACTCCCTCCGTTACAATTTAAGTGTCGTTTTTTGACCATGCACACTTATTAAGAATAGTACTTGTTATGCTCTTTTATCATTAATATAATTTTATTTTTCAATTTCATCCTTAATTTACCCCTTTTTAATACTAATAGTTGGAGAAGGTGGGAAAAAAAATTGTTTATCTTAAAAATGTAAAAACGACACTTAAACTGAAATTAAAATCTAATTAAATAACGACACTTAAAATGAAATGGTGAAATGGAGGGAGTACACAGTAAGCGAAAAGCCGCCTGAGCTTTGTAGGTTTCAAAACGAGAACAGAAAAGTCATGGTCATTGGTCAGTCACAGGACTTAAATGAGAAACAGAAGAGTCATGGTCGGTGGCAAGAAGTCGAAAAGATGCAAGACTAGAAGTCGAAAAGATGCAAGACTTACAGTTTTCTACTTAAATAACTTCTACGTTCAGCCGATCTCTCATTCCTGATCAGATAACTGCTGCTATAACCACTTTCACTGTAATCAGGTACACAATTTATGCAAGTGTACATATGAATAAATTTCTATTTGATTTCTAGTATGTCTTTAATTTTCATTATTTGTATTACTTGAATTTTTTCTTTGTGAGTGTTTCATGTTGGGGTCTTAAGAATATGAACACAGTGTTAGTTTAATTAATTAGACTTTAGTTATTTGTTTAACTCGATAGCTTAGCGAACTTTAATTAGAACTTCTACCAATATAAATCTACGTTGTATAAACTCAATGAGGTACTCAAAAAAAAAATCCATTGAGCCATTTCAATCCCATCAACCAATTTATTGTGGATACTATAATGATCGATTAAGAATGAACTTCATATTCTGATCCTCGTCTCATTTTTTCAGAAGCATGGCCAGTGATCCTAAAACAAGGAGACTTGATTGTGGAGACGCAGAGGTTGATAGAATCAGTAACTTACCCCGAAACTTAATTGACCTCATCCTAAAATGCTTGCCACTTCGTGATGCAGCAAGGATGAGTATCCTTTCCAAAACATGGAGGGATGTATGGGGAATGCTCCCACGCCTAGTTTTTGATGAGTTATTTTTCTCACAACTGAGTTCTAAGAAAGATGAACAAGCTCCACTCTCAGAAGTTTCAAGAATTGTTAGTAGTATTCTTTTAGCTCACAGTGGCCCCATTTTGAACTTTCAACTTTTCATTCCTCATCGTTTGCCTCTCCATCTTAATCAAGATATGATTTTTGGATTAAAAACTTATCAGACAATGGGGTTAGGAAATTAAAGATTTATAACAGAGGACGAATCGCTGCCAAAGTGCCATCTTATCTGTTTTCCTGTTTGGAGTTAACTCACCTGAGGCTCACCAAGTGTGTATTGAGTCCACCTGTTGGATTTAGGGGCTTTTGTAATATGGTTAGTGTTAGATTTGTGGATGTCGGAATTACTGCTGACATGTCATTTGGGGCTCAACTTGATGAACTGGATTTGAAACGTTGCACTGGGATTGAACATCTGCGATGTCAATTTAAATATAATAACAATCTCACTGTGTTGTCTATCATGGACTGTAGAGAAATCAGTTGGCAATGGTTTGAATGCACCCACAAGGTGGAATATCTTTGTCTCATGTTGAAAAGAGTGGCAAAGAAAATCATAAATTTAGAGAAACTTGTTGAGATTATGCCTAGAATCGACGCTCTTCACCTTGATGGTTTTTTCCTTAAGGTGAAGTGAACATCCTACAAATTTTAGTAATTGATAATGGCATCCACTAATTGTATAACTAATTCAGTCTTATGTTTGCATGTGTGTATATCAATGTGTATAGTTTTTGGAACCAGGTGCAGCTATTATGAAGAGGCCTATAACAATGGAGAACTTGGAATGGCTATACCTTTACGATGTTGGATTTTATGATTTGGCCCAGATTCAATATGTTCTTTGCTTGATCAGAATTTCGCCCAACCTACAATATCTATACATAAGTCTGGTGAGAACGGGTTTGGTTCAATATTCGTTTTTATTTGATGATGTAATGATAATTCATCTCTAATTAAGTTTCAAGCTTTCTTACTGAAACATCATGATCTAAAGTATTAAGGAGGATTTTGGGTTACTTCCCTCCTTACAAACATGTTCTACTACTACCTGTGTTTCAAAATGATAGCTATTGTACAATTTTGCTTACATGTTTGAGTTGTGAAAATGTTATAGAATCATGGCAGGGGTGTGTATTTTTAAAATCTATAATACCAAATTCTGAATATGTTTGATCTGATATCTATTCATGTGGTAAATTTTTGTTGCCCAAAATTCTGTGCTCAATTTTGCCACAAATTTGAACTTCTTTTTCTCTCTGACAGATGTGTAGTTACTCTTTCAAATCTTTTATATATCGCATATAAAAGACTTGCACTAATCTACTTGCAAGTGCTAATTACTTTTGTACATTCTTTAACTTATTGTGGCTCAAATGCTGTGTTGTTTTTTTCTGTGTGACATGTTTTTTTTCACTTCAGTTATAACTTATAAATAAAAATCTTTTCTCTAGCAATTACATTATATTATTTTTCTCTTGTTGTCTAAGAAAAGATTGTATTTAGACCTAAGTGAAATTGGTTAAAAATTAAAAACTTAATATATCTCATCTTCTTGTTTATTCACCAGATCAGTCAGACGTCTTGTCAATTTTTGAGATTGTTTCATCCTTCATTACAGTCATTCGTATATATTCTTGTAATGTTTGTAGTAATAGATTACTCCAAATATCTACAATTTTTGTTCTAGTAAACATAATTTTCGTTGCATAAAACTTTGTCCTTAAATATAAGATCAAGGACCAAATGATTAACTGAGTTTTGCATGTTAATGAATACTATATATGCTCTTATATTCAGTGGCGGAAGCAGGATTTCATAAAAGGGGGGGCATCACTTAAAAAAATTGTCTTGAAATTCAAAAATATAACTTGATGCATAAGACGCAATCACAAATTTCTAACACTTGATTATTTCCTGTAGGAACGTAAAGTAAAGATCAGGGATGATACGAACTTGGCATTAAGCAGGGACCTTATGGCCTCATCCGTTTTAGATTACTTGCGCTTGCCCAGCTTGGTTGACATGATTTTTAACCAGCTTGAAATTGTGGAGATTCGTGGGGCGGTTGGCTCAGCTGAGCTTCAGTTCATAAAGCTTTTGCTTGCGTCCTCTCCTTCGCTTAGACGGATGAAACTTATGGGCACCGTGATTAGTGATCCTGAAGAAGCATTTAGGATTTATCGGGAGTTAATGAGGTTCCCCCGAGCATCAACAGCTGCAGAGATAATATGGATCTAACTAGTAGTGCGAGGTTTGTTTTGAAAGTAGACGGTGAAGCAAATACTCCTTACGATTCTGTATTTTGTGATTGGAAAGCAAGTAAGCAACCCCTTGTTTGTGGTTGTTGAATCAGACCTCTTTTTGAGGCAAGGGAATTGGAGATCTTTTTCTGGATTCAGTGAAGTTCAATTTTAATTACCCTCTTTAAAAATTTGGAGGATATTTTTATGTTTAAAGTTCAGCAATATGTGACTTACGAGGAGTTGTAGTTGCACAGTTGCACTTCCATGTCCACAATCATAATTTAGGCTTGCCCTCTTCTTGAGAGTAATAATTTGTCAAATTTTGAGTGTTTAGTTCCGATTGTCCGTTTCATAAATCTAAATCATCTTAAAAACGAAAGGGGGTCTATGTAAATCTCAAATATTCTTTACTTCTGGTTATAATATATTACTAGCTTAAAATTCGTGCAATGCATTGACATTTTTTAATATTTTATAAAATGTTGTTAATTTTAATTGAAATTTTAAAGAAATGAATTTTATAGGTTTAAAATTTTAAATAATGTGATTTGAATATATATATATATATATATATATATATATATATATATATATATATATATATATATTTGTGATATTTTAGGAAATAAAAGATTTTATTTTAAAAATTTATAAAAGATGACGTGTTTTTGTTGAAACGGTAAACGATTAGTTATTGATTATTATAATATTATAATTTATTTTATTTTATTTAAATAAAATTGTTCGTGATATTATTTCAAAATAATAGGTTTCTATTAGAAAAAATAAAATAGGTAACGTATTTTAGCTGAAAAAAGGTAATTAGTTAATTATTACTAATTATAATATTATCATTTAATTTAATTAAATAGAACTCACTGTAGTATTTTGAGAAGGAGATATTTTAATTAATTATATAGAATGTAAAATATAATATGTTTTATCTTAAAATTGGAATAAATTGGTTACTGAAAAATAGAAAATATAACATGTTTCACCTGAAAAAGAAAATTGATTAGGTATTGGTACTTATAATATTATTTTATTCAATTAAGTTGAATTATGGATAAAAAAGAAGTTACAACAAATAAGGGATGGAATAAAGTACAAGTGCCAAATATAAGTACCGATTTTACTTTAAAATTATATGATTTTTTTTCTTTAATTTGAATTAAATTTTTTAAGACATGAATTTTGTGTTTCTAAATTTTTAAATGATATGATTTGATAATGATTATATAAATACTGTCCGTGATATTTCTAAAAAATGAGGAATTTCTGTTAGAAAATATAGAAAAGATGATACGTTTTAGGTAAAAAAAAAAAGGTACTCGATTAATTATTAGTAATTAAATATAAAAGTAAATTGATTAGTAACTAAAGGTAACATGTTTTACATGAAAAAGAAAATTGATTAGTTATTAGTAATTATAAATAATTAAGTAAAGGTAATTAAGTAATACTATAAATTATTAAGTGAGGGTAATTAAGTAATGATTATAAAAAATTGAGTAAGGGTAATTAGGTGAAAACACAAAGTACAGTATGTTATAATTATTTTTATATGATTAATATTTTAATTAGAAGTATGTTTTAAATATATGATATTTTAGGTGTTTATAAAGATACGATATTCTAATATATATTTTATTAGTGATTGAAAGAATATATTAATCATTGCAAAATTATGTTTTAAATTAAAGGATAATGTGTTTTAATTAGAAAAAAATATTAATAATTGAAAGATACGATATTTTAAGTGTTTTTAAAGGATAATATTTACAATAAAAAGTAAACGTGTTTTAATTAAAAAAGGTAATCAACTAATTATCATTAATAACATTATTTTATTATAATTGTGATAACCGTACCGAAAATCAAACACCAAAATTTTCAATGTTTCAATTTTAAATTTATATTTTCAATAGTTATTTTAATTTAATTTTATATAAATTAATATAAATTAAATAAATGACATGCATTGTTTAAAATTAGTATTATAATTTTTAAATTAAATATGTTGTTAACGGGATTGGAACCTTGGATCTTTAATAAAATAATTTAAATATATAATCTATCTTATCATTAGATCTAACGGCTCTTATTTATTTTATAAAAACTAATGATCATTATTCGTTGTGTGGTTGAAACATTGAACCAAAATAAATTACACTAATTTTTCTTTATTATAAACGTATACATGTTTTTAATATATTTTATTAATAATTGAAATATATGATGTGATATTTTTTTTGGTATATATTTGTGATTGCAAGATTATGTTTAAAGTAACTTATTGAATCATTGAGCCAAAATAAAAATGATTATACTCATGTTTCTTTATTATTAACGATTGCAAGATATTATGTAATATTTTTGGGTATGTATTAATGATTGCAAGATTATATTTTAAATTAAGAGGCAACTTGTTTTGATTAGAAAAGAAATATTAATGATTGTAAGATATGGTACAATGAATATTTTGAGAAAATTACCAAAATAATCATTTCTGAGACTTAGTGGCCCAAAATACTGAAAAATGGAATTATGGTCGTATTTACCGACCCAACACGTCACGTTGGACGGTGCTTCGTATCTGTGTATATCACGTTGGACGGTGCTTCGTATTGAGGGATATCACGTTGGACGGTGCTCCGTATATATGTATATCACGTTGGACGATGCTCCATATTGAGGAAAAGCTTACGGTGCACTACCATAAGTTTTGGATAAAAACTTATGGAGTAAAACTTATGGACCACAAAACTTATGGAGTGAAACTTATGGACCATAAGTTTTGAATAAAACTATCCAAAACTTATGGAAACTAACTTATGGAGTAAAACTTATGGACCATATAACTTATGGAGTGAAACTTATGGACCATAAGTTTTGAATAAAACTTATGGAAGGAGATTTTTTCTCCTGGAAGTAGAGTGACCAGCATGGACTGCGTCTTCATTCACTTGTGGTGCCACCCACCCTTGCATATGAACGCCCAAGTTCCGAGCATTCATCTCATTGGTTATTTACTTGTAAAGGAAACACGATACTTTCGTTATTCTGTGACGGCCCCGCAGGGGCACAAATCAAACAATCAGCTCATCTCCGTCATCGTCGCCGGAGTAAAGAACACAATCGGAAAACATCATGTTAGACGGTGCCGCGTATCTATGTATATCACGTTGGACGGTACTCCGTATCTGTGTATATCACGTTTCACGGAGAAACGTATCCTTGCAATACGGAGCACGGAATAACGTATCCTTGCAATACGGAACACGAAACAACGTGTCCCGTCGGTATTTAAGGCCAAATATTTGGAATTCAATATTTTGGGCAAACAATATTTATTTTTGATTATTTAGGGCCTTCACCGGAATATTTTTAGGTGTTTATAAAAGGTAATATCTTTTAATTTAAAAGTAATGTATTTTAATTAAAAAAGGCAATCGACTACTTACTACTAATTATATTTTTTTATTATATTTTAATTAGGATAACCATACCGAAACAAACCTACAAAACTTTTATTGTTTCGACTTTAACGCACGGGTTTATTTAGATGTGTTATAAATTTTATGTTATGCTATAATTATGTTTTTATGTAATCATTATTTTTAATAATTATTATAATATTAATTTAATATAATTTAGTATAAATCTAATTAATGATACGTATGATTTAAAACTTATATTATAAAATTTTAAGTTAAATATGTCGTTAACGCGATTTGAACCTTGAATTTTTAGTAAAGTAATTTAATCATAAAATATACTCTATAATTACATCTCTAACGGATCTTATTAATTACTAAAATCTAACGGTAATATGGTGTAATATTTTTGGGTATGCATTGATGATTGCAAATTTTGTTTTAAGTTAATAGGTAATGTATTTTAATCAGAAAAGAAATATTGATGATTGGAAGATAAGATACAATTGATGTTTTTAGGTGTTTATAAAGGTAATATCAACAAAAAGTAAACATGATATCAACTAAAAGTAAACATGAAAAAGGCAATCGACTAATTACCATTAATTATATTATTATATTATTTATTTTAATAGTTAGGATAACCAAATCGAAAACCAAAATAATTAGGAAAACCAAAATAATTAGGAAAACCAAACCGACAAACTTTCAATCTTTCGTCTTTAATAGATTAGTATAGATAAGATTGAAAAATTGAAGATTGGGTTGAGCATAAAAGAATATAAATCGATCAATCACACTATAAAAAAGCAAATCGAAAATAAAACTAAATCGAAATACCGAAATTAATGGTTCGGTTTCGATTTTGACTTTTAGTCAAAATTGAACTGAAATTAATTGAACTGCTATATTATATATATATATATTATATATTATATATATATATATATATATATATATATATATATATATATATATATATATATATATATATATATATATATATATATAAGAAAAATGGTCCTACAGTTGACTGTAGGGAATTTCGTAAATTTAACTCATCAAAACTACGTAGTTCTGATGGATTTTTTTCTTTGATTTAAAAGGGCCCCGCAGGGACAATTATAATTGTGCATATGTGTCATAATCTTAATGGTTAACTTTAGAAGAATTTCCTATAGTTAACTTTAGGAACATATTACCATATATATATATATAGTAGCCTATAACCCGTGCAATGCACGACTTTCTTAAAATTAATTTATTTTTTATTTATATTTTAATAATTATTTATCTCATATATATTACTTAACATAATATTGGCATAATATATATTATTAAATAATAATCGTTTAATTATATGATATACTGTTCGAATTATGATTATATTTTGTCATAATAATATAAATATAAATGGAAGTGTCGTATATACTTACATTCAAATTTTTGTTGATATTATCTCATTCAAATTATGATTTCATAATAATGCATATTGTAATATTTGTTTAAAATATAATTTAATATTAATTTGTAATTGTGTGAAATTTTTATTGTTTATTATATAGTTTTAACTTGTTTTCACTTTGTTGATTTATAATTTGTTGTAAATTTGTTAATAAATATGTGATATTAAAAATTATTTTGAAAATATTTGGTTTCCTAATAACTGAAAGAGTCTAAAAAAGTTGGGTATAGCCGAAGAATTTTAACTCAAATATAACCAAAAGAGTGTGTAATTGAATATTAATTGGAGTGTAATTAAAAGAGTTTGTTATTAAGTTGAATATGTGGTTTATTTTTTGTAAAATAAAATTTTATATGTATTTTATTTATTTTTTTCCATTTTTGAATGGTGTTAGCAAACTTTTTGGGAAGGTGTTAACTGACCAACCAACCAACCAATTATACCTTCAAATTATGATTTCATAATAATCCGTAATGCAATATTTGTTTAAAATAGGATTTAATATTAATTTGTAATTGTGTGAAATTTGTATTATTTATTATATTATTTTAGATTGTTTTTAATTTTCTGATTTATAATTTGTTGTAAATTTGTTAATGAATATGTTATATTAAATTATTTAAATTGATTTTGAAAATATCTGGTTTCCAAGAAACTGAAAGAGTCTAAAAAAGTTGGGTGTAGATGAAGAATTTTAACTCAAATATAACTAAAAGGGTACGTAATTGAATATTAATTGAAGTGTAATTAAAAGAGTTTGTTATTAAGTTAAATATGTGGTTTATATTTTGTAAAATAAAATTTTATATGTATTTTAATTTATTATTTTATTTTTAGAAGGTGTTAGCAAACTTTTTGGGAAGGTGTTAACCGACCGACCAACCAACCAATTATACCCTTTAAATTGATTTTGAAAATATTTGGTTTCCAAGTAACTGAAAGAGTCTAAAAAAGTTGGGTGTAGATGAAGAATTTTAACTCAAATATAACTAAAAGGGTATGTAATTGAATATTAATTGAAGTTTAATTAAAAGAGTTTGTTATTAAGTTAAGTATGTGGTTTATATTTTGTAAAATAAAATTTTATATGTATTTTAATTTATTTTTTCATTTTTAGAAGGTGTTAACAAACTTTTTGGGAAGGTGTTAACCAACCGATCGACCAACCAATTATACCATGTTTCGCTTATAATAGTATAGTATAGATAACTAAAAGGGTACGTAATTGAATATTAATTGAAGTGTAATTAAAAGAGTTTGTTATTAAGTTAAATATGTGATTTATATTTTGTAAAATAAAATTTTATATGTATTTTAATTTATTTTTTTATTTTTAGAAGGTGTTAGCAAACTTTTTGGGAAGGTGTTAACCGACCGACCAACCAACCAATTATACCCTTTAAATTGATTTTGAAAGTATTTGGTTTCCAAGTAACTGAAAGAGTCTAAAAAAGTTGGGTGCAGATGAAGAATTTTAACTCAAATATAACTAAAAAGGTATGTAATTGAATATTAATTGAAGTGTAATTAAAAGAGTTTGTTATTAAGTTAAATATGTGGTTTATATTTTGTAAAATAAAATTTTATATGTATTTTAATTTATTTTTTCATTTTTAGAAGGTGTTAGCAAACTTTTTAGGAAGGTGTTAACCGACCGACCAACCAATTATACCCTGTTTCGCATAGTATATATATATATATATATATATATATATATATATATATAGGGAGCTACTCTAGTGAGAACCTCTTAGAATGAGAACTTAGTCCCTAAAGTAAATCACCAAAATTCAGCAGAATCACCAAATCATAAAAAATATTAGTTTTCAGTGCCACGTCAATGCTGACGTCAGCATGACATCACTGCTGACATCAGCATGATGACGTGGTAGTGGGGCCCCACGAAATCACCAAATTTTTGGCGGGAAAATTTTCCAAATCACCAATTTTTTGGCGGGAAAATTTTCCAAACCACCAATTTTTTGGCGGGAAATTTTTCTAAATCACCAATTTTTTGGCGGGAAATTTTTCCAAATCACCAAAATTTTTGCGGGAAATTTTTCTAAATCACCAATTTTTTGGCGGGAAATTTTTCTAAATCACCAAATTTTTTGCGGGAAAATTTCCCAAATCACCAATTTTTTGGCGGGAAAATTTTCCAAACCATCAATTTTTTTTGGCGGGAAATTTTTCTAAACCACCAATTTTTTTTGGCGGGAAATTTTTCCAAATCACCAAAATTTTGGCGGGAAATATTTTTGCCATGTCAACAGTGATGTCATCATGATGATGTAAGCACAGACTTGATTTTTTTAATTTTTTTATTAATTTTAACGATTTGGTGATTCTGCTGGATTTTGGTGATATGCTTTGGGGACTAAGTTCTCATTTTAAGAGTGATTCTCATTTGAGCACTTGCCTATATATATATATTAGTAAACTGTACTTTATTTACCAGAACTTTCTTAAATATATATATAAGATTTGGCAAAGCTCTGCTGTGCTAGCTAGTCTGGGGTTCACTCAAGGACGGGACATGCCGCTGCTTGAAACAATAATATGCATGGGTTCTAGTCTTCCCCCTACTGCCTACCTAGCCTACCCTCCTAACCAAACCAACCACTACCCTTGATAATGTCAATTCACTTTTGCTATCCAGTCCTCTTTTCATTTGAATTAATGTTGAATGTTGAACGTTGAATGTTGTGTTTTTACTTTTTAGTTTTTAAGTAAAAAAATTTTTGGTAGAAATTGCACAATTGCCGAAAACTAAAGTAAAAATACTAGTCCCTATGTTGGGAAAACAACTAAACACATGCCTTGATCTCTAACAAGTACTGACAATACAACGAGACGGAAGCCGGAAAGAATACTTTAATGTGCTATTCATTTCACATTTAGTATTTGATGATTAAGTAACCTTCTCCCTCGACAAGTTTATAATTTGAAATTAAATAATGTTATGTATCCCAAAAAAATTCAAAAGTATTTCGGAATGATATATGATATCATTTTATTTGTAAAATTCATATTAATTTACAAGGAACTCATTTTACTTATAAAAATATAACGAATTATGTAATAATAATTCACTATTCAAAAATTATTTTAGGAACCATTTTGGGTGATGTAACATTTTTCCTTAAAATTAAGCTATGAACGAGAAGTGCAATAAATAACTATTCCCTCTGTCTCTTTTTACTTTGCCCATTTGCCTCAAAACACAGGTTTTAAGAAATACATTAAACTATGTTTAACAATGATTGGATGGGTGCTTTTAGAGGGAAATCAGATAAGCTTTCCCCCTATTTAGTAAAATTAAAATAAAGCAACCAATCACATTAATCCAAGTACACCAATCTTTCCCCCCAATTTACAAAAGTTACTACAAAACTGGACCGGACACAGTTTTTAAGAGTAGTGGAAGTATAGAATATTGTTTTAATGTGGTTTAAAATAGAAAGAGGAAAAGTATTTTGAATGTCCCGAAATAGTAAACAGGAAATGTTTTAAGAGACGGAAGAAATAGCACATAAAAGTACAAGTACATTCGCACATGTGGGAACTGCTTTTCGACAGTGTCAAATTTATTGTTTCCCCAAGTAGTCCTGTACTAGTAGTCGTAGTAGTAATGTTTCAATTGTACAATAATCACAACATCATAATGAATTACTGCCCTTGGATTTTGCCCAACGTGGCCCAATTATTCACCCTTCCACCTCGGATTCTCCCATCAACGTGGCCTAGTACCGTCTATTAGGGGTATTATGGGAATACGAGTCAAATTGTTCGTGAGTTACTTGAACTCAACTCGTTAGAGCATCTCCAATAGGAGTTGCCAAGAAGGTTGCCAACATCTATGTGGCAAGCAATCTTGGTTGTCTTCCTATGGGAGAGCCAAGGTTGCCTTAAGGTTGCCAACAATTGTTGCCAAAAGTTAGCAACTTTCTCAAATGGTTAAAGTGCATATTTTTGTTTAAAAGAAATATACTAATATATCTATTTTACATGTCTTCCTTCAAATTTACATTATTTAATTATTCATATGGGATCCATTTATACAACTTTTAGAGTTGTCAACCATTGGATCATTTTTCTATTCAAAGTTGCCAAATTGAAGATCAATTAAAAAAATAATTTTTTTTTGATGATTTGGCAAAGTTGGCAACTTGATTAGCAACTCCTATTGGAGATGCTCTTAAATATTTGAATTCAATTTGATAATAATCAAGCCAAGCTCGAGATACTTTATTGAGCCGAGCTCGAACTTCGAATTACTCGGCTCGTAAGAAGTAAGCCTAATCGAGTTTTTATATAATATATATTTAATCGATTCGAGTTCGAGTCGAATTTGAGTCAAACTCGAGCCGAATCGATCATATTTGAATTTTTGCCATATTCGATGAAATCGATTCGAGTTTTCGAGTCGAACTTGGACATATCGAATTTTTTATGAACCGAGTTTCGAGCTTGAAATGAAAGATTCGATCGAATTCGAACCCGAACTTAAATCCGAAAATTTTAATCAAACTCGAACTCGAACCTGACAGTATTCGACTTACAGTACTCGACTTGACTCCGTTCGATTACACCCCTAACCTCTAGCAACTCTGGGCTAAGCTATCTGCTCATTTCCCGTTTCACTTTAATCCACCCGTCAAAAACCACATCCCTCTAGGCCTCTACCAGTCTACCTTTTCCACACATTAGTATATAAAACTTTGTTTCCACCGAATAACATTTCTTTTCACCACGCACTTACTTTTCGGTTAAATACTGTATAAAATCATTTTTAACTATATATGTCAGCATTTACCGTACTGTATCAGGGGTGCAGTAAAATACAAAAAATAATATCGTAAAAATAAAGTAGACAATGAGGTGTTGGCAGGGGTGTAGGTGTCAAAATACAATCTATTACTGTAAATATATTTTTTCAGGGTTGTCAAAATTGAAATCGACCACTATTAATATTGTTTTTCTAAACATTTAACATATAAATTACTATTTTTTTCAAATTTCAATGGGGTCGATTGAACCCGCAGCCAATACATTGGCTACGCCCCTGGGTGTTGGTGGCAACTAATTAATTAATATTTATTTAGGTAAAGGGAAAAGAAAAAAAGAGCTTGGAAGCTTAACATTTTTGGTTCGGTGGTGATAAATTCAATTTTTTTATAATCAATTTTCTTAATATATATATCCAAGAATATAGAATAAAAATAAGCGTTTAGTGGATATCTTTTGATATATAATAAATTGAGAAATAAATTTCACATTTTACTATTTAACCTCCAATTCCTATGTTAGGCCGAATACACACTTATAATCAACTAAGTATGAGAAAATAACAATAAGTTCTTTAAAAGCTTTAAAAGCTGTTTGAAATTAACTTCTCTTTCAGTGATGTAAAATATCACATAGAGCTGCTTAGGTTACAATGAAAGATATTGTATTACACGATCAATTACCCTTCTAGGGTTAACCTAACTGTATTTAAAAGATATACAACTACATACAATCGATAATTGATTCGCCTATAAATCAGCTATACAAATATTATCAATTACGATTGCTACACATCTCCTAAGTCAACTCAATCTCTTTAACAGCTATCCAATCTGTAAAGATATTGCTTTCATAATTATCTTCAATTAATCTTTAATCTCTGTTGACTGGAGACGCGCTTCCTTCAGACAGAGTTTAACAAACTCTGTCGAGCTTCCACTGTCAGCGTATAGAAAACTCTGTTCAGCTTCCAACTGTCAGAGTTTAACTAAACTCTGACTGCTTCCTGTTTAAACTCTGTTTTTCCCTGTAAAACTTAAACACTGATATTAACCATATCAATTATATTTAACAATCTCCCCCAACTTGTTCATTAGTAAAAATGCACAAGTTAACAATAATTGATGCTGTCAAAACAATTTCATACAAACACAGTGTTTATTCAAATAAGCAGAGTTTAAACTTGACTTAACAAAAAATCTACAGAAAACAAGAAAAATTCTTACAGACTTTAATCTCTAATCTCCTCAAGATCTGGTGTTGTTCTGAGATAATCTATAAGCAATCTTCTCTCTGCATTCTCAAGCTCAATTCTCATAGCTTCCTTGATCTCTCTCAGCTGAGGATCACTCTCATCTGTTTGATAGATAGCTAATCTTAGATCATAGATTTTGTTTTTCCTCATCTCATTTCCCAGCCTGATAAATTTCACTTCCTCTGACTGTGAATTGAAGTCAAGTACTGTGATTCCCATATCAGTCTTTAACTTTGCAGTACCCTTCTTCATTTCAATAAGATTTCCATTCCAGTCTCTGTACTTAGGAACATATCTACTGTTGCACTTCATCCCTCTGATTGCCAAATTCTGGAGCATTCTCTGTCTGAGCACATTTGCAACTGATTGAGTCCTTTGACTATTCACCTTGAAAAGATATAGAACATATTCTAGTTCTTCCCAATATTTCAAGCCAATATCATTCTCACCAATCTTAAATACTGTCCCATCAGCCATAAAGTACAAGAGAAAATCCTTCTTTAAACTCTACTGATGAACTAACTGTACTGATTCCAGTCTGTCCAAACTCTCTTGAGTGACACCACGACCTGGAACAGCCAGTGAAGAAGGATCTCTAGGACTAGTATATTGCCTTCTATCTTTGTGTGAGCCTAGACCAGCCTTATTGTTTCCAATATTACCAGACAAAGCTCTTCCATCAGAAAAATCCATAGAAGCTCCAGATAATAGTTTTGGATCATGAAGTGTTCCTTTACCAAAAACTGATTGCAATTGAGAAGATAGAGGTCTAGACACAACTTGTGTAGCAACAGAGGTTGTGTTTTCTTTCTTCTGTACAACTTGTGTAGAAACAGAGGTTGTATCTTTCTTCTTTGAAACTTCTCCTTCCATAGCAATGCCTTTCAACTTGAGTTTAGCTTCAGCTTCTGTTGATTTTTTAGATAAATGTGATCTTTGACCAGCATCAACTTTTTCTTTGATCACAATGCCTTTAAGAACAGGCTTAGGAGCTTTTCCTTTCTTCTTAAACTTTCCAGACTTTAAAGCTTTGAGATGTTGTTCTTGTAAACTCTTTTCTTCAGCTTTAATATCTTCGATAGTAGCTCCTTCTTCATTTTCTTCAATAAACAATTTAGCAGCCAACTCCTCATCAGTCTGTGGATTAGAAGATAATAACAGACTCTTGGTCTTTGAAGTACCTTGAGTATCAGTGTTTATCCCAGCAAACTATGATTTAGAAGACTTGCTAGATTTCAGAGTTTGAAATTCTTCAGTTTTGCTCCTGCCTTTATTACTTGCTCCTCCATCTCCAGCATTATCCTTTCTGATCAGAGTTTGAGATTGCTTGCATTTGTCTTTAGCAACTCTCTCCCCCTTTTTGACATCATCAGGCATAAGAATTGATGTGATTAACTCCAGGGAGGTAGCAATAGAATCAATCTTTAAAGACATAGCATTTTGATTTTCTTCAACTTTGCTCAGCCTGTGAGACAAAGTTTCTTGATTCTGAGAAAGATGTTGAAATTTGTTCTTGTTGTCAAGTTTAATCATAGCATCTCCTCTAACAACTTCACCTCGAACATCAGAAATTGCCTTTTGACAATGATCAAATCTAGAATTGAGAGTCTTTACTTGAACAACAGTAGCCTTGAGACAAGATAGAATCTTTGGATTTGTGATTGTTCTTGATGTTCTCTTGACAAATTCAGCTGCTCTAGCAGCAGGAAAGATGCAAGTTTCTTTGTACCAATCAGCTGAAAATTGTGCAAAGTGTTCTTCCTCAGCATCTGCTTTATTTGAAGGACCAGCAAAATCTTTAACTTTAGCATCAGTCTGTACTGGTAAACTCTGAGAAGAGCTTGACTCAGTACTCCCTTTAGTTTCAACTTCAATTTCAGCTTCAACATGATCAGTTTCTGCAACAGTGTCTGCAGTAGGTTCAACATTCTCTGCAACAGTCTCTACAACATCCTCTGCAGGTTGTACAATAGGCTCAGAGTTTGTCTCCATGGGTGGTTGATCAATTTCCTCACCCTGTTCAACAGATTGATGAGCATCAGAGATTAACTCAGTATGAGAAGCCACTGTTTCTTCATGTACCACAGTGGTTTGATTTAATGCATCAGTTGCCTCAGAGAAAACAGCAGGTGAAGAGATTGGAATGTCCATGTTCTCAGAGAATGGGAACAATGGTTCAAGAATTTCATCCATTATGGCATCAGCATTACCATCTCTGTCTCTCTCAACAGCAGGTATTTCCTTAAAAATATCCTCTGGAGCTTCAACATTTAGTTTTTCATCAGAGTCTTCAAGAATTAGTCTCCTTCTTTTAACAGGAGGATTCACTTCTGTTCTCTCTTCTTCTGAGATAGAGTCATCTAGTATAGAAGGAGATTTAGGTTTGTTAGCCCTTTCCTTTCTAGCCCTCTTTGGCTTAGAAGCTTCAGCAATCCTGTGTTTTCTTGATGGCCTTATAGCCCTGTTTTTCTTTGATTTCTTTGGTTTGGATTGTGGTTGAGGTTGAGGGTGTGATGAAGACTGAGGTTGTGAAGTAGTAGCAATGGTGGGTGGAGATGTAGGTTTAGTGATTGGTTCAGTGTTTATGGTTTGAGTAGGTTCAGTGGTTGTGGGTTGAGTAGGTTCAGTGGTTGTGGGTTGAGGAGGTGATTGTGGAGGTTCAATGATTGTTCAGGTTGTGGTTCTTGTGGTTGGTTGAGAAAGTTTCTGAGGGCAAGAGGATAGATAAACTCTGGTACTTGCTCTTTGTTAGCATCCTTATTTGTCAAATCAGAAAACATTCTCTTATGGCATTGAAAAGGTTGTATAACATCCTCATCAGAAATTACCATGTTAGGCAAACAAGCAGAGAATAAACATTGACAGAATCGTGAGAAATAAACAGTTGTATTAGACTCTGCAAGTTTTTCACCTAAATTCATAAGTACTAAACGACCAAAATCAAGGTTACTCTCATTAAGAAGAGAATACCTGATTTGAAGACTTTCATCAGGAATTGCATCCCAGTTGGTGACCTTCTTGCCAAACGCTCGAGTAATGCAGTCAAAGAAAAAGCTCCACTCCTTCCTGAGCCCTGGCCTTTTGACATTCCCAATCTTATCCAAAGGAGCTGAAAACCTTAGTTGCTGTAACATTTCTTTTAATTGACTCTCAACAGGCACAGAGTATGAAGTGTGAGTATCAAAATCCAAAACCTCATGAACTGTTGTAGGATTGATTACAAACTCTTGATCTTTATAAGTAAACACAATAGATGGAGTCCCATTCTCTCCACCATCATCATAAACAGAGTTTCTCCAGAAGATAGAGATTTGCGTGGCCGAGAGTTTTTCTGGTTGAACAAGAGCCTGACCAATTTCAGAGTCTCTTAAGAAGTTCTGAATCAAGTGAAATGATTCTGGGGCTTTAGCAGTGTCTAGTATTGCGGCATAGTTGTTTGTAACAAAAGTTAATCCCTGAGCCACAAAATTCTTGGTTGCCATTAGAACAGTGTAATAGAGAAGAGAGTGTGTGGAAAAGTGTTTGTTAAAATGCTTAAGTGAAAGTAACAGAGAAATTGTGTGTGATGTTGTGTGTTCGTGGATGTAAAGATGAAAAAGTGAATAATGAAATGATTTTGATTAGATTTGTAATTGAAAATCAAAACCCAATCGTTTTAGACATTAAACACGCAACCAATTTCTTGTTAAGTGTGTGAGTGGGACACGTGTCACATAAACAGTGGAACAGTTATTTACACGCGCAGTAATAATGCCTATTATTACTGCTGTTCTCTCTCCTATTTCCAATAAGCTTTAACTGTCTGACACCATTAAACAACTAGCACATATTACATGCAAATTTCAAAAACTCTTTGTGTACTCCAAGTATATGTTTTGTCTGAAATAAAATATTACCTTAGAGTACTCAACGAAATCCAACAGTGTTTATCAATTCTCCAACTTAATTACTGTTATCCTTTCAAACACTGCACAGTTGTGAATATACGTGTGTGTAGAGCAGAGTTTACTAAATCAGTATTTAGAGCATCTAATATTTCATAAAATCCATAAAGTAAATCAGTAAACACTGGATGCACAAACTCTCATAGTAAACACTGAATATATGATGAATGCTAAACTCTGTAGTAAACAGGTTATATACAGTAATATTTAATTAATCTATAACCCCCAATTTTTTTTTTTTTGGTTTTCTCCAGTAATCAGAGGTTGAAACTAGTCACCAAAAATCCTATAATTTTAGCCCTTATCAATTTGATAAGTTCTTGGATCTTCCTAGCTTTCGACTAGTCACCAAAAATTAGAGAATTTTAGCCCTTACTATATACCAGTAAGTTCCTGGGTCGTCCTAGTTACAAACATGATCTCAAAGGAGTTCTAACAGTCTATATATATTAGCTTTGGGGTTATTCTAATAACAGAATCTAATTTATCAGTGTATAACTAACAGAGTTTAGAGCTCATCAACATCAGAAATTATTTATGAGAGGCAATGCACACAGTATTTACAGACTCAGAGTTTAGGATAAATAAACTAAGAGATGCTATAAATATAGAACAGTCACTAGTACAAAACTGACCTTATACGTCGCCTCTTATACGTCGGTTCTGGCCAAAGGCGACGTATAAAGTAGTTATATACGTCAGTTCCGCATAAAGGCGATGTATAAGGTCAATTTTTAAAATTTTTTACGTCGGTTGAACAAAACGCCGACGTATAAAGTCATATTATACGTCGGTTGAGGAAAAGGCGACGTATAAAATGCTACTTTATACGTCGGTTGAGAAAAAGGCGACGTATATAATGCTACTTTATACGTCGGTTGAGAAAAAACGACGTATATAATGCTACTTTATACGTCGGTTGAGGAAATGCGACGTATAAAATGCTACTTTATACGTCGATTGAAAAAAAAGCGACGTATATAATACTACTTTATACGTTGGTTGAGGAAAGACGACGTATATAATACTACTTTATACGTCGCTCTTAATATAACCGACGTATAAAACCTTTAAAGAAATTAAAGAAATTAAAAGTTGCCACGTGTCACATTATTATTGGGTAACATTGAAGCACAAGGATTGTGCTTCTTTCAGATTACTTTGAACCGCTGGATTGAATTAACAAGATATGAGCCGTTGGATTGAATTAAATCTCTTAAACATATATTTTAACTATCTTTTTTGTTTTAATTATATCTCTCGATCTACCAAAATCTCTCTCTCTCGATCGACCCAAATCTCTCTCTCTCTCTCTCTCGACATCTCTCCCTTCTCTCTCATTTCTCCACAATCTCTTTTGCACAATCTCTCCCTCCCTATCTCTCTCTCTCTCTCGCTCGAATCTCTTTCTCCTTTCTTCTCTGTTCGAACTCTCTCTCTCTCTCTCTCTCTCTCTCTCTCTCTCCCTTTATTCTCCTCCCTGCCTCCTCTCATATATATATATATATATATGTATATATATATATGTGCGCGATTATGTGTGTGTGTGTTAATCGATTTGTTTGTGTGTGATAATCGATTTGTTTGTGTGTTAGAGGTAAAATCAACATCTCTACTATCCAATTTGTTTGTGTGTTAGAGTTAGTTTGATTGATATGTATGTTAAAGTTCAGTTGTTGGATTATGCATTGCAGGTGTTTGATGAATTGCGTGAGAGAGATAACTAATTAACAGCCATCCGTTTTTGCATTAGTAAATCTGAATTGATGTTTTATGAGTTCAAAGCAGAAGATATGCAAATTCAAATAGAAGGGAAAAATTGTTTAGTCACGGGAGCAAATTCAGGCGTTGGTTGTGCAGCTGCTGAGGGCCTCGCTTCACGGGGAGCTACTGTCTACATGGTTTGTCGTAATAAGGAAAAGGGAGAAGCTGCTCTTTTTGAAATTCAGTCAACGATAGGAAACAAAATTGTTTATTTAGAGGTATGTGATCTTTGGAAATCAATTCACTTGGTTCCAGATGGTGCAAATTAGCACGTGAAGCTAATTTGATTACAACTTTGAATTCCCTCTCCTGTCTTGCATTGCCTGATCCGTCATCTTCGTCAGTGAGAGTGATTCTGAATTCTCTTGTTACAAAAGGCAAGGGCCCTGTAGTGTATAAGCTTTTCATACCATCATCTGCAGGAAGACGGTTATCCAGGAGAGATGCTTGGTATATTTTCACCAGCTCTTTCATAACAGCACGGTTGACACCATATGATGTTACCTCTGGAATGATGGAGACATCATAATGGTGCAGGTCCTTGTCCAGCAATTCTACAAAAAAGTATGTTCCTGTTCATGTGCTAGTTAATAATGCTGGTTTATTAGAGCATAATCGCATCAACATCAGAAGGATACGAGTTGAACTTTGCTGTAAATGTTCTTGGCACCTATACCATGATAGAATCGTTGATGCCCTTGTTGGAAAAGGCTGCACCAGATCCCTGTAGTTGCTGTGATTGGCTAGTTGCCTTGTCTTTTGTTAGATACTAATGTGTGGTAAACCAAACCACCAGGGATCTTATCCATTCAGTCCTTTTGCGATGCCATCTCCTAATGGTGCTGCTGAGGCTTTTGTAAGTCAGTTAGATTTGTTTTTTTTTCCTTTCAAAATGTTCAACTAGATATATGTTGTCAACTAGACTACTTAAAGAGTGACATCGACATACAGGGTAATACACCTGGAAGCACAAAAGCAGATGGAAAGGTGTCTGAGGGGAAGGAAAAATTGCCTATCAAAAGGTCAAAGGGTAGTCTGGGCAGTTTAAATATGATTACGGGCAAAACCAATGAAGCTAGTAAAACAGTTGGAGCAGCTGCTAATGGAGGATACTCCAAAAGGTATAGTTGATATTTCGGCTTAGTCGTTTCTCGGATGATTGTCACTTTAGGTTGTGGTGATAAACATCTATTTGACTCGTGTAGTAAGTAGTAACTAAACACTTAGAGTCTTTATACTATCTCCCAAACTTTCTTTGAAATTTACTAATAAGGGTAGAATCAAGATACGTATTGTTTGGTAATCAAATGCTGTGAAGGATCATAGGGTTCCATTAACAGGGCCTTCATTGGCCTTTCTTTTTGGTAAATTTCATAATGGAGTATGAAGGTCTTTGTTAATTATCATTTTACCCAAAATGATTATTTTTTTATGTAAACCTTTGCTGCATATGTAGCTTATGTTTATATTACTGCATGCTGATAATATATACTGATATATTGGGTCTGTAATGAATTTAGCGGTGACAGTGCAAGCGATGGATCAACTGAGGATGGAAGTGATGCAAATTCTCAAAATGTATGTACAGTGTATGCTTTTAAGAGTATCGACAATTAAATGCTTTTATTTGTGTGTTATATTTTGGCATTTTTAATTGGAAACATAGTTTCTTATATGATATTTTAACAGACATATATATTTAAGAACTGTAGTTTATGACCGGCCTCTTATAGTCTTATGATGACTAGTGTGTGTATTGTAAACTTCCCATTAATTGAAGAAATAAACTATTTATTGTTTGAATTTGAATGTTTCCTTTTCTTTAAGTGTGGCAATTTTCACTATTTATGAAGATGAACTGTTATAAATTTAGATGTAATCCCTGTGTCCGATTTCTTTAAATCTGTGAAATTAAAATTGAAGATAGAAAGCAAGTAATCTAGATGGTAAAATGTGGAACCGGGAACCGGGAGGCTTCTTTGTATTTATCTTTATATTAAAGCAAGTTCTTTTAATCTTTTTCAGGTAAACATCTTTGTTATTATTTAGCAAAAAAAAACATCTTTGTTATCATCCCATTTTATGAGTTTGTTTTTTCATATGCAGGATGAAAGGGAGCTTAAGGGACAGAGAAGAAAACAATCTAACAGGGAATCTGCTCGCCGGTCTAGGTTACGGAAGCAGGTAGAATTGTAGGGTGTACTTTTCTATTTATCAGTGCATCTGTTTGTATATCTGGTACTTTAAGGTCGTTTTGTGGTTTATCGATGGGAATTAGGCAGAATGTGATGAGCTGGCACAGCGTGCTGAAGTTTTAAAAGAAGAAAATGCATCTCTTAGAGCTGAGCTGAGTCGTGCTAGGAGCGAATATGAACAGGCTCTGGCACAGAATACAGTTCTCAAGGTAAAGATCGGTTTCCAGTTTAGAGGGTTGCTGTTTCATTCAAAGATTCTACTTGCATGATACTTTCTTTCTCAATTTTTGCACTAGATTAGATCTTTCAGTAGTTTATCTGCAAAGAGTGTGTTAATATGAAAATTTCATCACAAGGCCTACATTATGTTACTGCCCATGCAATTTTGTTACTACAGGAAAAAATTGGGGAAGTTACTGGGAAAGAAGATCAGTGGCCTGGTAGGGATGACCAGCCTACCCGCAACAAAGGTCAAGAAACTGGTCATACAGAGCCTGAACAAAGTGGTAACTGAAGTTGATATTGAGGGGCCTACCTAACCATTTAGTAACCAGTAGAGGTCCTAAATTAATTAAAGCTGACATCTCATAGTCTCAGGATCTATCCAAATATTCATCGTTCTCTTCTCGACTGTTCTTTTTAAGTCGAAGAACAAGAATGGTATGTAGAGTGTGTAATCTATCCAAACTCATTGAATGATTTAATTCTGATTTGTAAATATTTTTTTTAGATAATATACCGACCAGTTTTCTATTTTAAATACATTCTTTAGCTACTCCCCTCCATGTAGCTAGAAACATTTCTGATTTGTAAATTCAGGTCAAAAATTAAAATAAACAAATTAATTTTTTGGACCTTATACGTCGGTGTTTTGAAGAACCGACGTAAAAGGATAACAATAAACAAATTATTTTTTTTTTTAATTTTTTGGACCTTATACGTCGGTTGTTTTGAAGAACCGACGTAAAAGGATAACAATATACGTCGGTTGTTTAGAGGAACCGACGTAAAAGGATAACAATATACGTCGGTTGTTTAGAAGAACCGACGTAAAATGGTACAATATACGTCGGTTGTTTAGAAGAACCGACGTAAAAGGGTACAATATACGTCGCCTTTTTAACCGACGTATAAGACTCTGACCTTATACGTCGCCAGCCGATACGTCGCCATTTAACCGACGTAAAAGACCTATTTAACCGACGTAAAAGGCCAGTTTTCTACTAGTGAGTATCATGTTGTGTTAACTTTCTGCACAGTTTAAGATTAGATCACAGATAACTTAGAAGGATTCATGACTAATTACTGAGAATAATGTTTCATACATGTATCTTTATCGGTGTTTATGTTCAGAAAGAAACATTATCAGAGTTTCTCAGATTTTATTCAACAGTCAACAGTGTATGACTTAAAGAGCATGCTAACAGAGTTTAACAGTTTGCATATCAGAGTTTAGCATACCACAGAAATATGAGCAACACAGTACATAAGTAGAGTTTTGAGTCTAACCAATATCTCTAGTCAAAACCAGAGACCATTCCTAGTTCATTTACCAGCCATGTAAATACATCTTCACTCAATGGCTTGGTGAAGATATCTGCAAGCTGTTGTTCTGTAGACACAAAATGAAGCTCAATATTCCCTTCCTCTACATGTTCTCTGATAAAATGGTACCTTATGCTGATGTGCTTGGTCATTGAATGCTGTACTGGATTACCTGTCATAGCAATAGCACTTTGGTTATCACAGTAAATAGGTATTTTACTGTACCTCAATCCATAATCTAGTAATTGATTCTTCATCCACAAAATCTGTGCACAACAGCTACCAGCAGCAATATACTCTACTTCAGCTGTAGATGTAGAGATTGATTTCTGTTTCTTGCTGTACCAAGAAACAAGTCTATCACCAAGAAATTGACAACTTCCACTAGTACTTTTTCTGTCTATCTTACAGCCTGCAAAGTCTGCATCAGAGTAACCAAGAAGCTTGAAGTCTGATTCTCTTGGATACCACAAACCTAAAGTTATGGTTCCCTTAAGATATTTGAAAATTCTCTTCACAGCTGTTAGATGTGGTTCTCTTGGATCTGCCTGAAATCTTTCACAAAGACATGTTGCATATATGATGTCAGGTCTGCTAGCTGTTAGATAAAGAAGAGACCCAATCATTCCTCTATAGTTTGTCATATCCACTGGTGAACCTGTGTCTCTATCCAACTTTGTTGCTGTTGCCATGGGAGTTGTTGCAGATGAGCAGTCAAGCATGCCAAATTTCTTGAGAAGATTTCTGGTATATTTTGCTTGATTGATAAAAATTCCATCATCTGTTTGCTTCACCTGTAGCCCTAGAAAATAACTGAGCTCTCCCATCATGCTCATTTGATACCTGGACTGCATGAGCTTGGCAAACTTCTTACAGAGTTTATCATTAGTAGATCCAAAGATTATGTCATCTACATATATTTGAACTAATAACAGATCACTACCAAGATTGAAGTAGAACAAGGTTTTATCAATTGTACCTCTGTTGAACCCACTTTCTAAAAGAAATTGAGCCAGAGTTTCATACCATGCTCTTGGTGTCTGCTTAAGTCCATAGAGTGCCTTGTCAAGCCTGTAGACATAATCTGGATACTTGGGATCTACAAATCCTGGTGGTTGTTCAGCAAACACTTCTTCTTCAAGTTTTCCATTCAGAAAAGCACTTTTCACATCCATCTGAAAAACCTTGAATTTCTTGTGAGAAGCATATGCTAGAAAGATTCTTATTGCCTCCAACCTTGTAACTGGAGCAAAAGTTTCATCATAGTCTATACCTTCTTGCTGTGAATAGCCTTTGGCCACAAGTCTGGCCTTGTTTCTTGTAACAACCCCATCACTGTCAGTTTTGTTTCTGAAAACCCATCTAGTACCAACAACAGATCTATTCTTTGGTCTAGGTACAAGGGTCCATACTTCATTTCTCTCAAATTCATTTAACTCCTCCTGCATTGCTGTTATCCAGTCAGCATCTTGAAGAGCTTCTTCCACTTTCTTTGGTTCAGATTTGGACAGAAATGCATGAAACAGACATTCATTTGTTGTAGCACTTCTTGTCCTAACTTTTACATCTGGATCTCCAATTATTAAATAAGGTGTATGTGATTTGTCCATTTCCTAGCTGTAGGTAAATGACTTCTGTCAACAGTTGATCCTCCCCCTTGATCAATGTTCTCCTGATTATCTTGATACCTTTCTTCATTCTCTGAGGCTCCCCCTGAATTTGATCGCTCAGAGTTTGAACTGTCAGAATTTGGACTTTCAGAGTTTGAGTCATCAGAGTTTGAGTTTGATCCAGAATTTTCAGTTGACTCACTATCAGAATTTGAGTCATCACTATGATCATGCTCCCCCTCAACTGGTTCTCCTCTTTGTTCAGACTGTACTATTTCTTCTGTGTGTACCAGTAGAGGTTCAAAGTTTGCATCAACAGAGTTTGTTGGACTAGTGTCATCAGAGTTTATTTCATCAGAGATTATATCTTCATTTTCGAAATGCAACTGATTATGTTCATCAACATCTTCAAGTCCAGTGATTTTCTTGTCATCAAATGACACATGAATAGATTCCATGATCACCTTTGTTCTCAGATTATAAACTCTGAATGCCTTGGTTGACACTGGATAGCCAACAAAAATTCCTTCATCTGCTTTCAACTCAAATTTGGTCAACTGTTCAGGATGATTTTTCAACACAAAGCATTTGCACCCAAAAATATTAAAATATTTCAGGTTTGGCTTCTTTTCCCTCACCATCTCATATGGTGTTTTTCCATGCTTGTTGATCAGTGTTGCATTTTGAGTAAAACAGGCAGTTTGAACTGCTTCTGCCCAAAAATAAGTTGGCAATTTTGCTTCATCAAGCATAGTTCTGGAAGCTTCTATCAAGGTTCTGTTCTTCCTCTCAACTACACCATTTTGTTGTGGTGTACCAGGTGCAGAAAACTCTTGCTTCAACCCTCTGTTCTTGCAGAATTCTTCCATTGTTGCATTTCTGAATTCATTTCAATTATCAATTCTGATTATTTTGACTTTGTGTTTTGATCCTTTGTCCAGTAGCTTTACAATCTCCATCAGAGTTAATGCAGTTTCATCCTTCTTTGCTAGAAAATACACCCAAGTGTATCTGGTATATTCATCAACAATGACTAGAGCATATTTTTTCCTTCCAATTGACAAGACATTTACTGGTCCAAAAAGATCAACATGTAACAGATGATATGGATCAACAATTGAAGATTCAGACTTGCTCTTGAAAGAGGTCTTCCTCTGTTTGGCCTTTTGACATGAATCACACAGACCATCAACATTTAACAAAGACTTTGGAAGTCCTCTAACAAGATCCTTTCTTATCAGCTCATTGATGTTGTTCAGATTCAAATGAGAGAGTTTCTTATGCCACTTCCAACTCTCTTCATTGGACATTCTTGTTGACAGGCACATAGTTTTTCCATCAGAGTTTGTCAATAAGCTTGCTTCATAGATATTGTTGCGCCTTTGTCCAACTAAAACAACTTTCCCTGAGGTTTTGCTGATAACCTCACAGTATTCAGGTTGAAAATCTACATGAAAACCTCTGTCACAGATTTGACTCACAGATAGCAGATCATGCTTGAGTCCTGGAACCAGAGCTACATTTGTGATGATGACACTTCCAAGATTAATATTGCCATATCCCAGAGTATGTCCTATGTTGCCATCTCCATAGGAAACTTTTGGGCCAGCCTTCTCCACATACTCTGATAGCAGGGCTTTATTTCCAGTCATGTGTCCTGAACATCCACTGTCCACGACTAGGATACTTTCCCTGATGCCCTGCAATCACAAACAATTACTGAGGATTAGATTTAAGGATCCAGGCTTGCTTGGATCCTTTGACTTTCTTAATTTTGTTAGCTTTAGCAGCGGAATTTTCACTATCAGAGTTTAAGCTAACTTTATCAGAGTTTACACTTGCAGAATTAACTATAACCCATTTCAGATTAGGTTTCAGTTCATAGTAATTATGATAAATAGCATGATAATTTCTGCAAGTATAAATAGAGTGTCAAGTGCTTCCACAGTGTTTGCATAAATTCTGTGGCCTAGTTCTAACATTATCTTTCTTTACTTCAGACTTGGAAGGTAAAGAATTAATGTCTTTGTTCTTCCTGCAAAAACTAGCAAGATGGTTAGTGCTACCACAGTTATGACATGTCTTTCTTGGAGCTAAAGTAGCAAGCATTGGATAATTGCCTTGAGTAATGCCTACTTTACCATTTCTGTTCTTTCTAGACACTTTCTGTTTCTTAACAGATTTTAACTCCTTAAGCTTATGCTTAAGTTGTTTATCTGTCATTAAACCAATATTAACCTGTTTAACAATAGTTTTTAATGGTTCTTTCTTAACAGCTTCTTTTCCACCTTCAAACCTAGGTTTACTTATTCCATTAACAAATGTTCCAAACTTCTTAGGTGGAAGAGGTGGTATAATCTTGACTGTATTCTGAAACCTAAGTTCATCTTCCTCAGAGTAACCTAGACCTACAGTGTCAGATTGAAAAACTTCTTGAGTATCTTTTCCAGAGTGAGTCCAAGTTTTAATAATATGATTTCCCTTTTCCAACTCAGATTCTAGTTGTTTATACTTACTTAACAACTCTTGTTCAAGATAGACAGCATCATCTCTCTCCTTTTGAACTTGCTGCATGTTAGCAAGTTTCTCTTCTACAACCTTATTTCTCTCTTTGAGTTCAGAATTCTCAGTTTTGATTCTCTCATTCTCTAAAGTCTGATCCCTATAACTGATTTGCAAAGCCTTAAGATATATTCTTAATTTAGTTATATCATCAGTATTATAAGCATAGGTAGTTAGAGGTACCTTGTTTTCAGAATCTTCAGCTTCATCAACAGTAGTAGCCATGAGAGCATAGTTCACATCCTCATCTAAGTCAGAGGTGTCTGCCCAATCTCTGCCTTTAGTGAAGAGTGCCTTCTCAGTTTTACCCTTCTTGCACTCAGGAGCATAGTGACCCATCTCCTTACACTTGTAGCATTGAATCTCAGACTTGTCTCTTTTCCCAGATTTGGTATCCTTTCTCTCAGATTTGCTGAAATTCTTCCTGTCAAACTTTGAATCATTCTTGGAGAATCTCTTTCCTTTCTTAAAGTTCTTGAATCCCATCTTCTTGAAAGTCTTTACCATCAAAGCAGTCATTTGCATCATTTCCTCATCATCTTCAGAATCAGATGATTCATCTGCATTTGAGTCAACATCAGAGTTTGATGACTCACTTTCAGAATGAATGATCAAGGCTTTTCCTTTTGCCTTCTTCCTTGATGCTTCCTTCTTTGAGGGTCTTTCTTCAACTCTTAGAGCAACAGATTTTGACTTTCTCCCTGATCTTCTGTTTCTCTGTTCCATTTCTAGTTCACGAGTCTTGAGCAATCCATAGATCTCATCAATATCAGTATCAGCCAGATCATAGTTGTCTCTAATAGTGGTTGTCTTAACATCCCACTTTTCAGGTAGAGAAAGAATAAACTTGAGATTTGAATCTTCTAGATCATATTCTTTATTAACCAGTGACAGATCATTGAGTAGCTTACAGAATCTGTCAAAGGTTTCTGTCATTGATTCTTCAGATCTAGCCTCAAAGTGTTCATACTCCTATGTGAGTATGTTCCTTCTATTCTTCTTGATTGCAGCAGTTCCCTGACATCTAACCTCCAGGGCATCCCATATTTCTTTTGCAGTTTTACAATTGATCACTTTGTTAGACATAACATTATCCAATGAATTATGAAGCAGATGTCTAACCTTTGCATCCTTTCCAATGGATGAAATGTCCTCAGGAGTCAAATCTTTCTTCTCATTTGGAATTGATTTAGCTTCCTGTCCAGCAGCAACAACAGATAATTTTGTAGGCTTATGAGGGCCTTCATAAATTCTATCTAGATATTCTGGATCTGTAGACTCCAGAAACATAGCCATTTTCACCTTCCAGGTTGAGTATTCAGCTGGCTTAAGAATAGGAACCCTGATTGTTTCATATCGACTCACAGTTGCAGGTTGAGCCTTCTCAGCACTAGAGCCTGATGTTGGAGGAGGAATTTCTGCAATTGATTATAGTTGTGTATGTGTGGATCTTAAGCTGTATTAAATTAACAGATTAAGCTCTGATACCAATTGTTAGGCCGAATACACACTTATAATCAACTAAGTATGAGAGAATAACAATAAGTTCTTTAAAAGCTTTAAAAACTGTTTGAAATTAACTTCTCTTTCAGTGATGTAAAATATCACAGAGAGCTGCTTAGGTTACAATGAAAGATATTGTATTACACGATCAATTACCCTTTTAGGGTTAACCTAACTGTATTTATAAGATATACAGCTACATACAATCGATAATTGATTCGCCTATAAATAAGCTATACAAATATTATCAATTACGATTGCTACACATCTCCTAAGTCAACTCAATCTCTTTAACGGCTATCCAATCTGTAAAGATATTGCTTTCATAATTATCTTCAATTAATCTTTAATCTCTGTTGACTGGAGACGCGCTTCCTCCAGACAGAGTTTAACAAACTCTGTCGAGCTTCCACTGTCAGCGTATAGAAAACTCTGTTCAGCTTCCAACTGTCAGAGTTTAACTAAACTCTGACTGCTTCCTGTTTAAACTCTGTTTTTCCCTGTAAAACTTAAACACTGATATTAACCATATCAATTATATTTAACATCCTATTTCTAAGACATATAAATTA
Organism: Saposhnikovia divaricata; assembly: GCA_036435485.1. Classification (NCBI taxonomy): domain Eukaryota; kingdom Viridiplantae; phylum Streptophyta; class Magnoliopsida; order Apiales; family Apiaceae; genus Saposhnikovia; species Saposhnikovia divaricata. The sequence goes on from CM071600.1 coordinate 23,542,665, forward strand.
CATAATATTTAAAAATGAATGCATAAGGATTATGAATAATTATGACAAAAAAATTACAATTGAAACTTAAATAATACTATAAAATTGAAATTTATTTATCAATTCCCTTGTATGATGTATCTATAAATTTTAGAAAACGGGTTAATTGGCATTTTGGTCACTCAACTGACAGGAAACTTGCAATCGGGTCATCAAACTTAAAGAGTTTTCAATCACATCATTGTACTCTTAAAAATTTTCATTCAGGTCACTAGCCGTTACACTCCGTTAAAAATTTGACGGAAAGTTGACTAAGTTTTGTGAGTTAGCTTGAATAAATCCATTGTGGCATGTACAGTCAGCTGAAGTAGCGTTTTGATCACCGAACTTACTAGAAACTCAGCTGACTGCACATTAGTTGAGTGACGAAAAACGCCGCTTCAGCTGACTGTACATGCCACGGTGGATTTATTCAAGCCAACTCACCAAACTTAGTCAGTTTTCCGTCTAATTTTTAATGGATTGTAATGGCCAGTGACCTGAATGAAAATTTTTAAGAGTACAATAATGTAACTGAAAACTTTTTGAGTTTGATGACCCAATTACAAGTTTCCATTCAGTTGAGTGACCAAAACGCCATTTAACCCTTTAGAAAACAAGCCTAGAAACATATACTACAAGCTGCTTCTTTTTTTTTTTTTTGACAACCACATATACTACAAGCTACATATATATAGAGGGGGATATACATGCGATTATAACAGACCAACTGAGCTGAAACACTTGCGTAGATTGTGATCTAGATCGTGTCTGGGCCATTTCAATTAAGGTTTTTTGAAAGAATTTGATTTTACTGATATCATTATACTATCATTTGTTTTGATGTTTACGATCAAGGTGTCGGATTATTAATGTGAGATCTCTCCATGCCATTATAGTGTTTTCATCTTATTCAAGATTTGATCATTTTTATTTATAAATGTCGTGAAATGAGTGATTCTTGAATACCCTTTTTTTTGGGCATAATTTCGAGTTGTTCTGATATCAACTTTAATGTCTGTTATAGTATTCAGCTGAAATTTGCAGTTTGGCTTTTCAGGAGACTATTGTGTTTTAAGCCTAATGCTAGGTCTTTTACTTCATTACCTGTCTTAAAATGTCAGGTAAGCCTTTCGCAATATGTATAAACTGATTCAGAGTTAATGTTTTTTTGTCAAAATGTTGTGTCTTCTCTTGGACAAGTTGCCTAAGTGTTTCTTATTTGAATGTCATTCAGTAGTAGGCATAGAACGAGTAGAAGCTAATGCTGAATTACGAGAACGAAGATCTGATTTTGAAAATTCTGAAGATGGAAGGCGACATTTCAAGATCGGACATTTTAAAAATGAAGCTTTGAATGCTTCAAACAAGATCACACATTCTCTAAAAAAGAAGGGGAACACTAAAAATGATTATAAGGTTCCTTCAGTTTCCATAGAGGATATACGTGAGGTTTACAGCTTTTTTGAAGTAATTTGAATACATTATTATGTTAATCCAGATGTACTATTTGGTATACAAATAGAATGAGCATGCAATGTTGTCCTCTAAAATTCCTAAAAGCTACGAATACCATGAGAACTTGTTGATATATTTTCTAGTTATAGAGTTGAGTACTTAAGTTTTGTCAATCTTCTGTTGCAAGACGTTGTTTAAACAATTTCAGTGCTCCTAAGTGTGAATAATTGAAATCCCCTCTGTCAAATTAGCTTTAGTAAGGAATTTGTTACAATAACGCAATATGTTGTAGTATGAGTCAATAATTGAACTTGTTCAGTCTTGGGGGTAAAACCGGTTTGGTATTTCGAGTATTTAACAATTTTTTGGTGAATCTCCCAATTAATTATCTTTTTGTTTCTTATCTGTAAATACAGATTCCTAAAAGCTAGGGATTTTAATATTGAAAAAACAATCCAGATGTGGGAAGAAATGCTTAAATGGAGGAACGAGTACGGAACTGACAGTATACTGGAGGTAATCACAGCACAGTGACATTTTAATGACCTTTTATGGTGTTTGTTGCTCCGAATTGATTTTCTTGACATTCTGTATTCCATAATTTAAAATATTGAGCAGGTGACTCTGAAGTAACTTTTTAAATACTAATAACAGCACTCTTTCGAAAATAAGTAAAAAAAAATTGTGATGTATGTACAAATAAAAACACTATTTTCTGGCATCTGATATTTGTATGTGCTTTCATAGAAAGATATATTTGTTTTTCTGAATATGTACTTTGACCAACTATCTTTGCCATCTTATACTCATCATTAGCTTTTGTTGTTCTTTAATTAGAACTTTGAATTTGAAGAACTAGAAGATGTCCTGCAGTACTGCCCTCAAGGATACCATGGGGTTGATAGAGAAGGAAGGCCTGTGTACATGGAAAGGCTTGGCAAAGCACACCCAAGCAGGCTTATGCGCATTACCACACTAGAACGTTACTTAAAATACCATGTCCAAGAATTTGAGAAAGCAATTCATGAGAAGTTCCCTGCATGTTCAGTCGCAGCAAAGAGACAAATATGTTCGACAACTACAATATTGGATGTGCAAGGCCTGGTATGCTGATCTGTAACTCAGTGTATTTTTTACTCCACTTACACTGATTCTTGTGGCACGTTTGGTTATTCAAAACATATTTCATATAAATTGTTAAGCTTTCAGCATAAGCATTAATGATGAAAGCAAAATTAGAGTTTAGTATATAATTTTTTTTGTCAAATCTGTTGTTACAATCTGCATCTTTTCAAATGAGATAGAGTGACCTTTTGCTAAACAGAATTTAACGTTTCTGGTAGATTATTTGATATACTGTCCTCTCTAGGTTCAGCGTATATAATTGTAGTGTATACCCTAACTTGCAGGGTGTTAAGAATCTAACTCCAACAGCAGCGAGTCTTGTGTCAGCCATGGCAAGAATCGATAATAACTACTACCCAGAGGTGCTGATCTCATTTTAGTGTTTATCACTTTCAGTAAACACGGTTTAATTACCTGAAGCTGTATTATGTTATTATTTTCAGACTCTGCACCGAATGTTAGTTGTCAATGCTGGTTCTGCCTTCAAGAAGGTGCTTTGGCCCGCTGCTATTAAGTTTCTAGATCCAAAAACCATCGCTAAGATTCATGTAAAGAACTTTATTTACTTTACCATAGTTTTTCAATTGTCTTTACAGTTAAGTTAATTGAAGTCTTTGATCTCTTTTGCCAGGTTCTTGAACCAAAATCTTTGGGCAAACTTCTTGAAGACATTGACTCGAGGTATATAATTTTATCCTGATACTTCCTTTCTTGGTTTAGATTTATTACAACTAATTACCTTATCTTACTTCTTCCAGTCAATTGCCGGACTTCTTGGGTGGTTCCTGCACATGTCCTGCTGAGGGAGGGTGCCTTAGGTCTAATAGTGGTCCATGGAATGACCCTTATATAATGAAGGTAATATCTCCATGTTGGTTTATAATTTTTCAAGATAAAAACGTCTACAGTTTAAGTTTATCTGAGAGAGAGAATGCTAAACATTTGAAAACTACAAGTCAGATTCTGGAGAGGTAACTACAACTCAAGATTCCAGTGAATTACTCTGTCTTGAAACTTCAATTATGAAGGCTGTACTTATATTATCATATAGTATTTTTTTATTAATAACAATTCTCTTGTCCTTATCAATTAGTCAATGATAACATCGTTAATACCTCCATTAAACGGAGAGAAAATAATATTTATAAAAACCCTCCATTGTATTTTAATTTTTAACATTGACTTCAAATTTTTGCACTTATGTTTACGGAGACAAATTTGATACAAACCCTTTTATGTTTAGTTCATCCAGAGTAATATATTTTATGCATAGGGGAGATCTGAAAATCATTTGGAATTTGGTGAAGCTTCTTTTCTCAAATTTGTGTGATTGTGTGAATCTAAGAAGCCTTCCAGTTGGAACTTTCAACTTGAGACAAATGAAAATTATAATAATAGGTGGTTGCGGCAGTGTGGAAGCTTTTTCTCGATGGGGAGAAACTATCTGTTTCTGTGTTACTAAATTCAATTGGACATTTTTGTAAGCTTGTTGACCTGAATTTAAGTTACGAAAGTACCCTGAAAAATCTCGCACCATTTCCAACTTGATATCACTGGAAAGCCTTTAACTATCATGTTGTTGGTGTTTGTTGTCATTGCAGATTTTCTCCTACCCTGAGAATGCTTAAGGCAAAGGATTGTACATTTCTGAAAAACTACCAAATTTATCCAATTTGAAACACTCGGAGAATTTGGACGTGGCAGATTGAATTGGTTTCACTTCTTTTAAAACATTTTTTAGGTAAACTTCAACGGCTCATCTTTTCGGACACATTCTTTCAGGTTTAGTTAATCTTAAAATCCAAACTTTATAATTTTCCATTTCATGTTTGGTGTATCTCATAATTTTTTTAGTTAGATGGTAACAGTATCTTGATAGTGACTACAGAATTGAACCAGTTAAAGTGAAACCATTTTGAGGTTACTGGAGAAGATGAACTGGGAAATGGCTGAACCGGAAGATGATTTGTTGAATTGATACAAGTTATTTGTCATTTGTTTGTCACCTGCAGAAATAGGTAACCATAAATAAAATTACACACATGGTTTCACTTTATTTGGTCACCATATTTTCTGGTCCTGATCTATTTTAACTTGCCCGGGTCTATCATTTTGGACAACTATATATATTTTTAACTCGAAAATATAGCGTATAAATTTATTAGCAGAGGCATAATAAGCCATTTGTAATAAGATGTAATCTTGTATACTCCGTAGTGTTCATTGTTGATATGAAACGTTTATTAATTTTATTGTCATTTCTAAGACAGTTAACGAAAACAAAGTGATGGACTAATATCATAGTTTCTTTAATCAATGTAAATATTCTCTATTTTTCCTAGTATGCTTATATTTCTTGATGTTGCTTTGAAAGTGCCTGCAATGGGACTTGGATACAGAGAATGACTTGCACTCAAAATATAATTTATTGCAATAGATATGCTCTGAATTTGCCATTTGGGCATCAAATATAATTTGCCATTTGGTTTATACATGTGTGTTGCAGCAAAATTAAAATATCTAAATTTTAATTTAATATAAGATTCTAATTTTAATCTTATTCCTTATTAATTGTTTTTTATACGTTCATACATGTAACAGAAATATTGTAAAATTATTGTTCCGTGTAAAATTTTGATGCTTTATACTCATTCCGTCATTTTCAATTGTTAACATTAACATTTTTTAAAGAAGTCTCACACGCATTTTAACGCATTTTAAGATATATTTTAAAGATAGTTTCATCACTTATTTTTAATTTTTTTAAATAAAAATTTAATATTTAAATTTTTACGTACATATGGTACAAGTTAGGTTAAAATCATGTCCAAATTAAGTTCTCCCTAAACCCTAATCATTTCATATTCATTTTGTGCCAATTAATAGCTTAAAATTAAAAGTAAAGTAAGGGTGCGGTGCATATAGATCAAGGGCCATTCATTTTGTTATCCATACATTTACACTCGTTTTCTTCCGCTTATCAATCTCAACTTTCCTTTTGCTACAGCGACATTATACACTTGACAATTGATCTTCAACATCTTTGTAACTTTGCTTTTCTACTGATCTTCCAGTTTTTCCTTTAAAATGTTTGGAAACATCTTATCATGCCTATCCCAATTGTGGGAACTGTTGTGTGAATCCATGTCTTCTACAACTACTTCTCAAACGCCCTCCTCCTCTTCTGCTACAGATTCCATGGCTTCTGCAACTACCTCTCTGTTCACCCTTGTTTCCAGTTCAAATCCTACTCACTATGATGTTTTCTTGAGCTTCCGCGGTAAAGACACTCGACTTAACTTTACCAGTCATCTGTACGATAAACTAGATAGTAATGGGATTCGAACTTTTATGGATGATCCTGAGCTACGCAGCGGCGAAGTGATCTCAGATGCATTGCTAGATGCTATCAGGAATTCCAAGGCTTATATTGTTATATTCTCTGAAAATTATGCCACTTCACCTTGGTGCCTGAACGAGCTTGTAGAGATCCTCAATTGTCACAAAACAGCTCAAAGATTGGTTATTCCCGTGTTTTACAAAATTGATCCATCTGTTATACGTTACCAAACTGCGAGTTTTAGACAAGCTTTCGAGAAACATCAAAAACATTTTCGAGGTGAAAGAGAGAAAGTTGACAATTGGCGTTTTACACTTAAACAAGTTGCCGACTTGTCTGGACACCATCTATCAGATTCAGAGGACAGGTCATTCAATTATATTTATATATTCCATTAACCTACATGCTAACAGTAATATATTATAGTTCTATGTAACTATCTATCATGCTCTGTTTTATAATAAGAAGAATCACATTTCAGGTCTGAGGCTAATTTTATCAATGAAATTGTTGATGGGCTTCTACCTAAAATAAATCCCAAGACTTTAGATGTCGCCAAATATCCTGTTGGCTTGGATTTTCATATTGAAGCCATAACATCATTGTTGAGCAGTGACACAAAAGGTGTCGTTAGAATTGGCATATATGGTATGGGTGGAGTTGGAAAAACAACTCTTGCCAAAGCTGTGTATAACAAACACTATAGAAGCTTTCATGGCAGCTGCTTCCTAGCAGACGTTAGGGAGGTTTCAACAAGAGAAAACGGCGTGGTAAGTTTACAACAGAAACTTATTGACAATGTTCTGAAACGTAAGAACGAAAGAATCGACAATGTTGATGAAGGAATTGAGTTGATAAGAGATAGAATTTGTTCGATAAAAGTTCTGATTGTTCTTGATGATTTGGACAACATAAGGCCCCTTGAATTTATAGTTGGACCATTTGCTATAGGTAGTATAATTATAATAACGACAAGGAATGAAGATATACTTGATTCAATTGGAGTCGAAGCCAGGTACAAGGTAAATCGATTGGGTGATGTTGAGTCACGTCAACTCTTTATGCAACATGCTTTCGGTGATGATAAAATACCCGACACATTCATGGAATTGTCCCAAGAAATTCTAGAACATGCTGGGGGGCTTCCATTGGCTATTAAAGTTTTTGGCTCAAACCTGCTTAACCAACCTGAGGGAGACTGGAGATGGTTTATAAACAAGTTGAAACGAGTCCCTATTGAAGATGTTGAGAATAAACTCATAATTAGCTTTCAAGCCCTGAAATCAGTAGATCCTATGCTGCAAAATATTTACCTAGACATTGCTTGTTTTTTTGTCGGACGCAAGAAAAAAGAAGTTGTTAATATAATGGAAACTTGTTACACATTTGTCAATCGTCATATTGACATTCTAAACAAACGATGTTTACTAACAATCAATGACTTTGATGAGCTGGATATGCATGATCTTCTTCAGGATATGGGAAGGAATATCGCCCATAATGAATCACCTGATGAGCCTGAAAAACGTAGTAGATTGTTGGTGTCAAAAGATATATGCGATGTGTTGAAGAAGAAAAAGGTTATTTCATTCTCTTTTCTCTCATAGATTTATTTATAAAAAAACATTGGTGATCAACTTTTCTTCGTCATATATATATATGTGTCAGGGAACAGAAGCAATAGAATGTATCATCCCTCGGGATAACAACCAGGATGCATTAAAAGGATTATCATTCACTACCAAAAGTTTCAAAATGATGAGTAAATTAAGATTTCTTCACCTTGAAGAGGTAAACATAACTGGAAGCTTTGGACAGATATTTGAAGATCTGAGGTTGCTCCGTTGGAAGTATTGTCCTTTACAGTGTTTACCTTCTGAATTTCACCCACCAAAACTTGTTATCCTTGAATTGCCTGATAGCAAACTGCGAACAGTGTGGGAGCAAAACATGGTATACCCTTATGTATGTTTCTTGCATATCTAACATCTATATGAAGAACTGGCTTTAATTTTGTCCCATTGCACTCATTGCTACAGGTTTCACATGTTTTTGGAAAGTTGAAGACTCTAAACATGTCATACTCTCCAGATTTAGTTGCAACTCCAGACTTCATCAGATTACCGTCTCTTGAAACTTTAAATCTTGAGGGCTGTAATAGTTTGGAGGAGGTCCACATATCAATTGGAAGTTTGGAGAGGCTTGGTTCCTTAAATTTGAAGGGTTGTAGGATGCTAAGAAGTCTGCCAGACACCATCTGCGACTTGAGAGCATTGAAAGTTCTAAATATTAGTGAGTGCAATAGCCTGGAAGCTTTGCCTCTACAACTGGGCAACATTAAATCCCTAACAAAACTCAATGCTGGTGGACTAAGTGTTTCAAAGTTACCTGTATCGATCGGAGATCTTAATAAGCTTGTTAAGTTGGATCTAAGCAAAAACAGGAACCTTAAAAGTCTTCCAAACACCATTTGCAACTTAAAAGCGTTGGAAGTACTACGTATTAATTGTTGCATTAGTGTGACGGCATTGCCTTTTAAATTGGGGAACATTGAATCTCTAATAGAGCTCAGTGCGAGGTCTCTAAATGTTTGGACACTTCCAGATTCGATCGGAAGTCTTACTAAGCTTGTTGAGTTGGATCTAAACCGTAACAAACAGCTTAAAACTCTTCCGGACACCATTGGCAACCTAAGATCCCTGGAAACTCTTAATATTACTAATTGTACAAAATTACAAGCATTACCAGATGAGCTGTGGAAGATTACAAGGTTGAGGAAGCTAGATGCATGTGGTGCTAGACTGTTAAAAACGCTTCCAGATATAGGATCGGGCCAGATTGCATTATCATTGCAAGAATTGAAAATATATTTATGTCGTCGTATAATTGCCCTGCCATCTGGTTTTAGTCAGCTGTCAAACCTACAATCTCTTGATCTTACTTTCTGTAAGCATCTGGTTTCCATTCCAAAACTTCCTCCTCATCTGAAAAGGATACATGCCTATGACTGTGAGTCTCTGGAAAGATTACCAAATCTATCCAATTTGAAACAGCTGGAGGAATTGGAACTTGCACTTTGTAGCAATTTGAGAAATATTCAAGGCCTGGAGGATCTCATTTCTATTAGAAGTCTTGATTTGGTACGTTGTAGTAGTTTGACAAATCAGCATCTCACAAAACAATTGTTCAAGGTTAGCGCATTTCAATCTCTTTTAATTACTTGTCCCAATAAAAATAATTTATAATTAAATTACTGCTTTTTTGGGGTAACAGGTGTACTCTGAATTCGGGCATCAGATTAATGTTCACGTATCTAAATTTGGGGTACGTCAATGGCTTGATTGGATAATTGAATCGCGGTATTGGACAAGTGAATCAAGTGACTCAGAGTCCATAACAGTGTATGTAGATTTGCTGCCAAATGAGTCACACAATTTCATGGGCATCATTTTTTGCTTTCAATGGCCTAAGTATGCACCTTTGGGATTTGGTTATTCTGTAAAGAATACTACAAGTGGTTTTATATGGAGTAGCAGTGCCCCATATAAAACTGATTCGCTGATGGTAATAGTGCCAAAATCAATCTTCTCCGTTACAGATGATGACCGTAGAATTGAATTAACAGCCTATGATAATGTGAAATTTGTTGGGATTCATCTACTGTACAAAAGTGATTGAAGGTATCGTCCCTCACAAAGGTTACTATTGGGATGGAGATGATGCACGCACTCACCAGAGAATCATTCACTTTGAAAACTTTTGAAAAGATGAGGAAATTAAGATTTCATTACCTCCGGAAGGTACATCTCACTGGAAGCTTTTGAACAGACATTTCAAGATTTGAGGTGGCTCTGTTGGAAGCATTGTCCTTTGAAATGTTTACCTTTTGAATTTTACCCCCAAAAACTTGTTATTCTTGACTTGCATCACAGCAATATCATAATAATGTGGGAGCTAAACATGGTAGGTACTGTGATGATTGTTTTTACATATTCGATAGTTCATTTAATAATATGCCTGATTTATTACAGGTTCCCCATGTGTATGAAAATTTAAAGATTCTAGACATGTCGGATTCTCAAGATTTAACTACAATTCCAGACTTCACTAAATTACCATGTCTTGAAACTTTAAATCTCAAGGGCTGTGAAAGCTTGGAGGAGGTCCATATATCAATTAGTAGTGGACTTATTGTTTCTTGAAGACTTCATATTCTAGCATGCTTGCTTCATATCAAGATTAAGAATACAAGTCACCATTCTTCATATGCAGCTTGGTGCTTTCTTCATATGGACATATACTTATCAATTGATACGAAGTTCTTCTATGAAATTTAATATATTAAAAGCATCTGAAGAGGCTGTAATGTCATCCAATAAAGATTTAGAAGCGAATGAGAAGACCCAACTTCTAAATGGACAAGTTCAGGAGTCGGCCAAAGATGACACAAAGAACAATGCCGTAAGTTTACTTCATTGTGAGTTTTAAAATCATTCATTAATAGCCTGGTATTTTTTTAAAAATATTTACTTCATTTATAGATTGTGTACCAAGGATCAGCCAGAAGTCAGGAAAACAAGCAAGAGTCGCTCTGGAATAAATTTACAGGAGCTATGTACCAGATTGTGCAGGAAATCTTGGCACCTCCAACAGTTGGTACGGTGAGTTTTCTACAAATCTCATCCAGTTGAAGTATATATGAAATTCCTCTTACGAGAAAATAATCATCACAAGCTTTACCTGTCATTTTGATTAAACACTCTAGTTAACAATATGATGATGTAGTAGTACATATATAAGAAAATAAATAGAAATGGTTAGAAGAGAGCTGATTATTTCATATATATGGCATCAAGTATTTCTATAGACATGGTTCGAAGAGAACTAATTATTTCATATATATGGCATCAAGTCATTTCTGAGTTTTTACAGAGATGAATTATAACAAGTGAAATTTCATGCAAATTTCTTCATTGTTTCAGATTCTTGGGTTTCTCTGCGGGACAATTCCATTTCAGAAGCATTTCATTTTTTATGCCTATAAAAGAAAATGTCACTTTGATCAGATTTTTATGCTTTGTCAACTCGAAAACAAATGCTACTCGTAAACCTCTACACAGAACCAATTTGAGAAACTACATATCTGCTAATAAAATATATTGGTCTCAGGCTTCCAAGATGTGACAGTGAAACCTAAGACCATAATGGCAGTACTTTGTGTGCGGTACCTGATACTTCCCATGATTGGCATTGGTGTGGTCAAAGCAGTTAGCAACTTTGGTTGGCTTCCATCAGATTCACTGTTCCACTTTGTGCTTATGCTTCAGTTTAGTCTTCCACCTGCTATGAATATTGGTAAGGAACTTCTTTTTGATTATAACTTGTGGACTTATGGTCCTTCATTCTCACTGTGTCTAGGTTTTCTGTTAGAATAGAATAGATATAGAGGAGAATTTGTATATATTCAGATGTTTATTACAATGAGAAGAGATCCTATATATAGAAAATAAGATGCCCCAAAGTCTAGAGGAGGTGCCTAACATTGGACAAAGTCATAGACGGTGCTGCCTAACAGTGCTGACTTTTGACACTCCCCCTCAAGTTGATGCATATATATTACTCATGCCCAACTTGCCAATAAGTGGATGAAGCATCTTCTGATTTAGACCTTTGGTAAATATGTCAGCTATCTGGTCCTCTGATCTTACAAAGTGAATACCAATGGTATCATTATTGATCTTCTCTTTTATGAAGTGTCGATCAATTTCGATATGTTTGGTCCGATCATGTTGAACTGGATTATGTGCAATGGCAATAGCGGCTTTGTTATCACAATGTAGCTTCATTGGAGTTGCAGATGCAAGTCCCAATTCTTCTAGAAACAATCTTATCCACAATAATTCACGTACACCTTTAGCCATAGCTCTATATTCTGCCTCAGCACTAGATAAGGCAACCACAGGTTGTTTCTTGCTTCGCCAAGTAACCAAATTGCCACCAACAAATGTACAATATCCTGAAGTAGATCGTCTATCGTCTTGACATCCTGCCCAATCTGCATCTGTATAGCTTTCAACCCCGAGATGATTGTTTTTAGTAAACATTACTCCTTTTCCAGGAGCAGCCTTAAGATACCTTAATATCATATAAACTGCATCCAAATGTGGTTGGCGAGGAACATGCATATACCTACTAACAATTCCCACTGCATATGAGATGTCTGGCCTTGTATGTGCAAGGTAGATTAGTCGACCAACTAACCTTTGATATTGAGATTGCTCGAAAATTTCACCAGCATCTCCACAAAGTTTATGATTTGCTTTTATTGGAGATTCTGCAGGTCTACATCCCAACATCCCTGTTTCATTCAGAAGATCAACTGTATACTTCCGTTGTGAGAGGAAGATACCACCTGGACTTCTAGAGACCTCAATACCAAGGAAATACCGTAGTTTTCCTAAGTCCTTCATCTCGAATTCAGAGGCAAGCTTGCGTTTAACATTAGCAATCTCACAAGTGTCGTTGCCCGTGATCACAATATCATCGACATAAACAATCAACACTGTGATTTTTTCATCTCGTCTTTTTACGAACATGGTGTTATCTGAGTTGCTCTGTTTGTAGTCAAATTTAATCATTGCTCCCTGAAATTTGCCAAACCAGTCCCTTGGAGACTATTTTAAACCATAAATAGTCTTCTTTAGCTTGCATATTTTCCCAATGGTCGCAGCTGTAGAAAAACCCGGTGGAATATCCATGTAAACCTCTTCTTTCAGGTCTCCGTGTAAGAATGCATTTTTTACATCCAATTGCTGAAGTTCCCATCCAAGATTTGCTGCACATGATATCAAGACTCGAATAGAGGCCATCTTTGCTACTGGAGCAAAAGTTTCCTGATAATCAATCCCGTAAGTTTGAGTATACCCTTTTGCTACGAGTCTCGCTTTGTACCTATCAATCAGCCCATTAGGTTTCTGTTTCACAGTGAATACCCATCTGCATCCTACTACCTTCCTTCCAGCGGGAAGATGAGTTAACTCCCAAGTGCCATTATGTTTCAAGGCATTCATTTCCTCTATCATAGCATCTTTCCATTTAGGATCACATAAAGCATCCTGCCAAGTATGCGGAACAGAAACACTAGACAAGGATGACACAAAAGCAAGTGAAGATGGAGATAATGCATTATAAGATACAAAGTTTGAGATAGGATGGTTAGTGCAAGAGCGTACACCCTTTCTTATAGCAATAGGGAGATCCAAAGTGGGATCAAGAGTATTACCAGTTTCTGGCTCAAACACAGGAGATGCAGGATCTGTCTCGAGGTCAGAGGTCTCTGGATGCGGTAAAGTGGTGATATCATTTCTTTTCCGCCTGGAATATGTAATCAAATCTGGAATATCCAACCTATTTAGATCATCTGACTCATTACTCGTAAGTGGAGGAATAGATGACCTGTTTGAGCTAGTGTTTGGAACATTGATGAATGGAAGGAATTGAGACTCCTCTGTCGCTTTACTATCATGACTATGTCGGTTAATCTCCCCCTGAAGCAAGGAGGAGGATCCGGGAGAGAAGTAAGAAATAGACTCCCAGAAAGTACCATCGTGACTGACATATGTGCGATGTGAGGGAGGATGATAGCACTTATACCCCTTTTGAGTTGGTGTATAACCAATGAAAACACAGCGGAGAGCACGAGAATCAAGTTTATCCCGAGAAGGAGAATGATTATGAACAAAGCATACACTCCCAAATAACCGAAGAGGCAATGGATGAGACGAAGGTGCAGGAATGAAGGACAACGGTGTTCTGAATTGTAGTACACTTGAAGGGAGACGGTTGATCAGATATGCAGCAGTCATGACTGCCTCACCCCAAAGATATTTAGGGACATGCATAGTTAATATGAGGGACCGTGCTACCTGTTGTAAGTGACCAATTTTCCTTTCAGCAATTCCATTTTGCTGAGAGGTTTTAACACATGTAGTTTGATGAATAATACCCCATGTGTCCAAATAAGATGTAAACATTCCGGCATACTCGGTACCATTATCACTTCGCAGAATTTTAACAGAGGCATTGAATTGTGTTTGAATCATGTGGTGAAAGGATATAAAACATTCGAATACTTCACTTTTGTGTTTAAGAAGGTATACAAAAGTAAGTCGAGAATGACAATCAACAAAGACAACAAACCACCTATACCCATCATGTGTAGGATGACTAAATGGACCCCAAACATCAGTATGAATAGTAGAAAATAGAGTAGGACTTCTCTTATTTCTAGATGGATAAGGTGACCTTTTATGTTTTGCTAATTCACATGGTTCACAGAAAAATTCATCCTTTTTACATTTTGAAGCTAAATTCGGAAAGAGATGCGACAGAACACCAAATGAAGGATGACCTAAGCGTCTATGCCATTGATTCAAAGACTCTAAACTGGGATTAGATTTAGATGAAACCTGATAACTTGTCGATGGCGAAACAGAATTCCCTTCCATAATATATAGGCCATCTACCACTTTACCACTGCCAAGGACCTTGCCTGTCGCCAGATCCTGAAATACACAGTGAGAAGGGAAAAAAGTTACTGAACAATTAAGATTTTCAGTAATTTGATGAACCGATAATAAATTCACTGATAAGGACGGAACATGTAAGACAGATGATAAAGGTAGTGAAGGGAGACAGTTGGAAGTGCCCCATCCGTAAACGGGCACATGAGTTCCATTGGCAACACGAACACTCTCTGTTTTATTGATGTAGTGATATGACTACAGTAAACTGGAATTGCCAGTCATATGTTCTGATGCTCCCGAGTCAATAATCCATGAATTAGGTGAACTGTGAGAGACGGAATGACAAGAAATACTCGAATGAAAAGTATCTGTCGGTATAAATGAGGCTGCAGTCTTCAACTTGATATCAGAAACCAACTGTCGAAAAAACTTGAGTTCCGAAACAGTTAGGCCGGAGTGAGTTCCAGAAAAATCCTCTTTCATCATGCTAAATAAATCCGGAATAAAATACCCGAAAGATAATTATTCAACAATTATAGTCAAGTCTTAACTTGAACTAAATCAATATCAATTTAGCAAATTTATGCTAAATTTGGAAGCATTTAATTCTTGGCCCAGTTAATGTATATAAGACCCAATAATAAAGAAGCCCATTAACAAATAATAGCCTCTAGCCCAATAACAGAGAAGCTGATTCAATATATATTATACACACACAATACCGTGTATGTATAATCACAAGCTGACTCCCCTTTTTTCCTGTCCAAATAATAGAGAAGAGTAGTCCAGCCAGCAGGGAGAAAAAAAAGCAACGAACTGACACAAAAAAAAAACTTCTCAGATTGAAGAAATAGTACCACGGTTAGACTCGCAATTAGGAGGAGATTCAGAGTGCCCGAAATTTTTTTTCCAGAAACTGGCCGGAACAGGCCTCACGCGCCGGCGCGTGTGGCGGCGCGTGGGCGCGTCTTCCGCCGCGTGACTGATCGAAATTCCAGTTTGTTTTTTTCTGCAACCTCCTCTTTCAGTGCTCTACTCAATGGTATATTTGTTTTTGTGTTTTGATAAGTTTCGAATTTCTGATTTTTCCAGCAGTTCAACAGCTTTGTTTTCTTGAAAACTTAGCTTTGTTTTCTTGAAACTTTGGGCTCAGATTATGCTTATCCGCTCTGATACCATGTTAGAATAGAATAGATATAGAGGAGAATTTGTATATATTCAGATGTTTATTACAATGAGAAGAGATCCTATATATAGAAAATAAGATGCCCCAAAGTCTAGAGGAGGTGCCTAACATTGGACAAAGTCATAGACGGTGCTGCCTAACATAGCCTAACAGTGCTGACTTTTGACATTTTCTTTACTTATAAGAGGTGGAGAATTGGATACCCCTCACCCTTGGTAACAAAAGGACGAGAATTAGAGTCATAGTGGAGATAAATGTGTGCGCGAGTGTTTAAATATCTTGTAATGACCTTACATAAAAAGGAAAAAAATGGGGGAAAGAGTGAAATGGAATTCAAACTAATTTCAGGACATTTCAGGACATTTATAGACAAATATTTGTCCTTTCCTATTAGCCAAAAAAAAAATAGTACTTCTCCACTCTCATCCCTACATCCTTCTCTTGCACCTCTTATTTTCCTCTATAAAATTTTAATCTACTCCAAAGTAAACCCGAACCTATTAGTACAATAGAATTTATAACAATAATTTATGCAATATCATTTTCTGCATCCGACACTATACACAATAATAAAACCTAAGTTACAAAAAAATTATGATACAAGTACAATGACTCAACTATATAATGTGGGGCAAGCAGAGTGTTCGGTCCTCTTTCTATGGACTTACATTGTCGCAGCCTTTGCACTTACTCTATGGTCGACATTGTACATGTGGATATTATCGTAAGTCACGAACTACAGACCCCTTCTGAATCGAAATCCCCTTTTGGCCTTATGTTTCCAACAAGACACAAGGCAATTTCACAGTATTATAGATGGGCGGATGCAATACTTTTCAATTGCAATGCTTACTTTGTGTTAGATATAATATTTTTGAACTACTGCAAATAGAACAGGTGTAATTGAAGAATAGTTGTATTGTTGTATCGAATCGGTAAGCGTTGTATTTGTTATTTTTTACATTTATAAATATAAAAATAAATAAACATATGGGTCTCACAGAACTGTTACATTTGGTACAAGCAGTGTTACATTTAAGTTTGCCCCACATGTGAGCCCCGCAAAAAAAAAAGTGGGTCCCACATGTGACCCCACCAAAAAATTGAGACCCACGTGTAGTCCCCACCAGAGAAAATGGGCTCCACAAGATTGTTACAGTTGCTACATACAAAAGTGTTACACTTTTGCTACATATAAAAGTGTTACATTTGATAATTCCCACATTGTAGATTTACTAAATAATTTTTTTGAGGATCGAACTGTACAGATGTTAATAGGTACTCATTATGATGTTGGGAAAATATAATCAAAAAATTAAAAGGCCCTATTTTGCCGCATCTTCATAGAAACGTTGTAATAGTATTGTTTCCGGTAACGGGGCGCGTGCCAGATTCACTCAATGATTTTTTTATTGATTCCTTGATGATTGAACTGTACGGATGTTAATAGGTACTCATTCTAGTGTTAAAAAAATAATTAAAAAATAAAAATGCCCGGTTGTGCTGTATCTTCACAGAAACGTTGTAATAGTACAGTTTCCAGTAACGAAGCGCGTGCCAGATTCACTGAATAATTTTTTGAAATGATTTCATCGAAAATTCAACGGTACGGATGTTAATAGATACTCATTCTAGTGTTGGGAAAACATAATCAAAAAATATAAAGGCACGATTGTTCCGCATATTAACAGAAACGTTATAATCGTACTATTTTTTGTAACGGGACACGTGCTAGATTCACTGAATAATTTTTTTAAATGCTTTTCGATGATTCAACTGTATGGTTGTTAGTAGGTACTCATTATAGTATTGGGAAAAAAATAATCAAAAAATATAAAGGCCCGGTTATATCTCATCTTAACAATATCGTTATAAAACATAACAATAATGTATTTTAAATTAATATATAATTTATTACAAATTTTAAGTTATATGATATTTGTTTAATTTAAATTATAAAAATCTTTAAAATTATGCACATGGTGTGTATATATATATATATATATATATATATATATATATATATATATTTTAGTTTTGAATTATGAAGTTTTTAAAAATAAAATAAAACATTAATTCAAAAATCAAAAAATAATTTTAAGCTAATTTTGACTCTTAAACATATAAATAAGATATATATAAAAATGAATAATTATTTTTTAATTATATTGCATATATACATATGAATACACATGATATTTATTTTATTTTAATTAA
Source organism: Saposhnikovia divaricata (assembly GCA_036435485.1). NCBI lineage: Eukaryota > Viridiplantae > Streptophyta > Magnoliopsida > Apiales > Apiaceae > Saposhnikovia > Saposhnikovia divaricata. Next base: position 23,560,534 of record CM071600.1, read on the forward strand.
TTAAAAAAATTAAATTACAAAAAAAAAATACTGTAAAAATTAGGAAGAAAAAAGTGATGGCGGCAATTTCCCCCCAATCCTAAAATTATTACAAACCCTTTCTCGCTCCCAACTCGAAGAACTCTCTCTGTATTAGCGTTAATCAAATATATCTATCTTTTGGGAGGTGTTTGGAAGTTAGAGGTTTGGGGTGAAATTAGAGGTTTGGGTAGATTAGAGGTTTGACCAAATGAAACCTCTAATGTAACTGTTTGGTTGTTAGAGGTCTGAGTTAGAGGTTTGGGATCAAAAAGCTAATTTTGAAAAAGCTCATTTTAAGAGTTTTTTTAATTAGAAATTTGCTATGTGTCACAAAAAGTTACGCAAAAAACTATTTACCAAACTTTTTTATTCAAAACAACTAATTTAAATCCGTTAGTCAAAACAGCTAACTTAATCCGCTAATCAAAACAGCTAATTCAATCCGCTACAGCTAACTAATTGACGAACAGGGCCTTTCTTTTTGGGTGATGATGTTTGCACACCCTCAACTAATGGTTGCACACCCTTTTGGTATATTTGACCGTAATATCTTTGATCTTTCTCTTTCCTTTAATTTGTTGTCAAATTCTATTACTTGTTTTTTTTGCTAAATCACGTGATACAAAATAAATCGTGTCTAAATAAATTATATTAAATTTTTAAATCAAAATTGATTGAAACCTATATTAAAATTTTCATTCTATTAAACTCTATAAATATATTACTAAAACAAACTCAAGTGAACTCTATATATTATTTTAATCAAATAATTCTTTGAGCTAAACTCAAGTAAATCAAGCATATAATAAAAAAAAATAAAAAAATTAACCATATACCCGTATTACATATTTTGTTTATTTTTATAGATGTCGTATATCTTTTGATTATTGAATTTTTTAACTTAAAAAAAAGTAAATCAAGCATATTATCTTGATGTGATCATTTGTATTTATAATTTTTAATTATATATGATTTTAAAAAGTCCTGCAGCTATGATTTAAAAAAAATTACAATTTCTTTACTTATGTTATTCTTTGTTTCACACCAATTGTGTTGCTCTTTTTTAATTTTTTTATTATTATCTTATAATATTTTACCAGAATTAATGTTCTCTACGATAATTAATATCATGTCTTTATTTTTTCAGTAAATGTTTCTAAAAATCAACTTTTTTCATCTTACATTTATAATAAGATAAGAAAAAATAAGAAAGAATCCCAATGTAATTTGCACGAATCAAATTAAATAAAAAAATGATTTTAATCTAGCAAATGCTTGATGGAGGACAAAGTGGACATTATAAAATAAAATAAAGATAATCTGATCAAGCAAATAATTTAGGATGTGCAACCATGCAAATATCAGCACCCTTCTTTTTTTCTCTTTTTCTTCTCTCTTATTACCGTTAATATTAATCAATTATCCATTTTTTTTTTACTTTGCAGGTTATTTATTGAAGCTCCGATTAACTGGTTTGTTTTTCACTTTTGTTGAGTTAATTTGTTTTTGCTCCAGTCTCGTACTCACTCTTGTATGTAAATTTTCAATTAGGGTTTCGATTGGGGATTTTTGTTCAGGGTTTCAACTTTCAATTCGGGTTTCAATTTGGGTACTAATTGATTCAGTACCGTGACAGTGTAGGTCTGTGTGTATACATGATTTTGTGTGTATATAAGTTTGGGTTTTCAAAAATCATTTAAGTTTTTCGTGGCAATCTAAAGGGAATAAAGTTCAGCTTCTTACTAATCATTTTGAAGTAAATGTGACAAATGTTGATGGACATTTCTTTCACTACAGTGTAAGTTTCTTTTGATCTGCATTCGAACGTTTTAACATATTCATCTTTGCATTTCACTTTACTAATATATATATATATATATATATATATATATATATATATATAGGGGTTCAATCCACAGCCAAGGGTGTATACAATTTTTACACAACCAACAAATCACAGCCATTTATCGTAGAAAGGAACGGAGGAGATTAGTCACTTCAGCAATGAACCATTGAGGAAGTCCCCTGAAGATAAAATGTCAAATTTACCCTTAGTACCTCCCGCAATAAAACATTGCTGAAGTCTTTATATTTTTTTTTACTAATTAATGATATTTTGATTTTCTCAACATTTTATATACTTATGCTTCCATAACTATAGGGATTAGAAAAAGTGATCAGTTGATTACAGGACTTATGATATTATTTCAATTAATCAAATATCAAAAGTCCATAAAAGTTGCAATACTACACATTTTTTATTGAAATGTTTAAAAAGTAAACGACCAGCAAACAATGATTACAATGAATTTATGGCTTCCTCAATGAAACATTGCTGTAATGGTGGCTTCCTCAATGAAAATTGCTGCAATGGCCCACCGGGCCACAACTATCATAATGGTGGACAGCCAAACAACTGCTGGAATTTTATGGCTGCAATGGCCCGCCGTGTTGGACTTTTATGGCTTACTCAATGAAACATTGCTCCAATGGCCCACCGGGCCACCACTGGTGGATAGCCAACCAACAGCTTGAATTTTATATAAGTAAAGTTTTTTACATATATAATTTCTATATTTTTAAAAATATTTCCCAACGATCCAACCGTACGGATGTCAAGATATATCTAATTAAATGATATTCCCAAATTTTAAAAAATTAAAAAAATTAATTTGGTTGAAGATCTTAATAGAACATTACTATATTGTATAGTACTCGTAACTAGTGCTTCGTCCCAGACTATTGTTTCTATATTTTTAAAAATATTTCTCGACGATTCAACCGTACGGATGTCAAGATATATCTAATTAAATGATATTCCTAAATTTCAAAATGATTAGTAAGAAGCTGAACTTTATTCCCTTTAGATTGCCACGAAAAACTTAAATGATTTTTGAAAACCCAAACTTATACACACACAAAATCATGTATACACACAGACCTACACTGTCACGGTACTGAATCAATTAGTACCCAAATTGAAACCCGAATTGAAAGTTGAAACCCTGAACAAAAATCCCCAATCGAAACCCTAATTGAAAATTTACATACAAGAGTGAGTACGAGACTGGAGCAAAAACAAATTAACTCAACAAAAGTGAAAAACAAACCAGTTAATCGGAGCTTCAATAAATAACCTGCAAAGTAAAAAAAAATGGATAATTGATTAATCTTAACGGTAATAAGAGAGAAGAAAAAGAGAAAAAAAGAAGGGTGCTGATATTTGCATGGTTGCACATCCTAAATTATTTGCTTGATCAGATTATCTTTATTTTATTTTATAATGTCCACTTTGTCCTCCATCAAGCATTTGCTAGATTAAAATCATTTTTTTATTTAATTTGATTCGTGCAAATTACATTGGGATTCTTTCTTATTTTTTCTTATCTTATTATAAATGTAAGATGAAAAAAGTTGATTTTTAGAAACATTTACTGAAAAAATAAAGACGTGATATTAATTATCGTAGAGAACATTAATTCTAGTAAAATATTATAAGATAATAATAAAAAAAATTAAAAAAGAGCAACACAATTGGTGTGAAACAAAGAATAACATAAGTAAAGAAATTGTAATTTTTTTTAAATCATAGCTGCAGGACTTTTTAAAATCATATATAATTAAAAATTATAAATACGAATGATCACATCAAGATAATATGCTTGATTTACTTTTTTTTTTTAAGTTAAAAAATTCAATAATCAAAAGATATACGACATCTATAAAAATAAACAAAAAATGTAATACGGGTATATGGTTAATTTTTTTATTTTTTTATTATATGCTTGATTTACTTGAGTTTAGCTCAAAGAATTATTTGATTAAAATAATATATAGAGTTCACTTGAGTTTGTTTTAGTAATATATTTATAGAGTTTAATAGAATGAAAATTTTAATATAGGTTTCAATCAATTTTGATTTAAAAATTTAATATAATTTATTTAGACACAATTTATTTTGTATCACGTGATTTAGCAAAAAAAACAAGTAATAGAATTTGACAACAAATTAAAGGAAAGAGAAAGATCAAAGATATTACGGTCAAATATACCAAAAGGGTGTGCAACCATTAGTTGAGGGTGTGCAAACATCATCACCCAAAAAGAAAGGCCCTGTTCGTCAATTAGTTAGCTGTAACGGATTGAATTAGCTGTTTTGATTAGCGGATTAAATTAGCTGTTTTGACTAACGGATTTAAATTAGTTGTTTTGAATAAAAAAGTTTGGTAAATAGTTTTTTGCGTAACTTTTTGTGACACATAGCAAATTTCTAATTAAAAAAACTCTTAAAATGAGTTTTTTCAAAATTAGTTTTTTGATCCCAAACCTCTAACTCAGACCTCTAACAAACAAATATTCACATTAGAGGTTTCATTTGGTCAAACCTCTAATCTACCCAAACCTCTAATTTCAACCCAAACCTCTAACTTCCAAATAGCCCCCAAAAGATAGATATATTTGATTAACGGTAATACAGAGAGAGTTCTTCGAGTTGGCAGCGAGAAAGGGTTTGTAATAATTTTAGGATTGGGGGAAATTGCCGCCATCACTTTTTTCTTCCTAATTTTTACAGTATTTTTTTTTGTAATTTAATTTTTTTAATTAATTAAAATAAAATAAATATCATGTATATTCATATGTATATATGCAATATAATTAAAAAATAATTATTCATTTTTATATATATCTTATTTATAAGTTTAAGAGTCAAAATTAGCTTAAAATTATTTTTTGATTTTTGAATTAATGTTTTATTTTATTTTTAAAAACTTTCATAATTCAAAACTAATATATATATATATATATATATATATATATATATATATATATATATATATATATATATATATATATATATATACCATGTGCATAATTTTAAAGATTTTTATAATTTAAATTAAACAAATATCATATAACTTAAAATTTGTAATAAATTATATATTAATTTAAAATACATTATTGTTATGTTTTATAACGATATTGTTAAGATGAGATATAACCGGGCCTTTATATTTTTTGATTATTTTTTTCCCAATACTATAATGAGTACCTACTAACAACCATACAGTTGAATCATCGAAAAGCATTTAAAAAATTATTCAGTGAATCTAGCACGTGTCCCGTTACAAAAAATAGTACGATTATAACGTTTCTGTTAATATGCGGAACAATCGTGCCTTTATATTTTTTGATTATGTTTTCCCAACACTAGAATGAGTATCTATTAACATCCGTACCGTTGGATTTTCGATGAAATCATTTCAAAAAATTATTCAGTGAATCTGGCACGCGCTTCGTTACTGGAAACTGTACTATTACAACGTTTCTGTGAAGATACAGCACAACCGGGCATTTTTATTTTTTAATTATTTTTTTAACACTAGAATGAGTACCTATTAACATCCGTACAGTTCAATCATCAAGGAATCAATAAAAAAAATCATTGAGTGAATCTGGCACGCGCCCCGTTACCAGAAACAATACTATTACAACGTTTCTATGAAGATGCGGCAAAATAGGGCCTTTTAATTTTTTGATTATATTTTCCCAACATCATAATGAGTTCCTATTAACATCTGTACAGTTCGATCCTCAAAAAAATTATTTAAAAAATTATTTAGTAAATCTACAATGTGGGAATTATCAAATGTAACACTTTTATATGTAGCAAAAGTGTAACACTTTTGTATGTAGCAACTGTAACAATCTTGTGGAGCCCATTTTCTCTGGTGGGGACTACACGTGGGTCTCAATTTTTTGGCGGGGTCACATGAGGGACCCACTTTTTTTTTTGCGGGGCTCACATGTGGGGCCAACTTAAATGTAACACTGCTTGTACCAAATGTAACAGTTCTATGAGACCCATATGTTTATTTATTTTTATATTTATAAATGTAAAAAATAACAAATACAACGCTTATCGAGTCAATATAGCAATACAACTATTCTTCAATTACACCTGTTCTATTTACAGTAGTTCAAAAATATTATATCTAACACAAAGTAAGCATTGCAATTGAAAAGTATTGCATCCGCCCATCTATAATACTGTGAAATTGCCTTGTGTCTTGTTGGAAACATAAGGCCAAAAGGGGATTTCGATTCAGAAGGGGTCTGTAGTTCGCGACTTACGATAATATCCACATGTACAATGTCGACCATAGAGTAAGTGCAAAGGCTGCGACAATGTAAGTCCATAGAAAGAGGACCGAACACTCTGCTTGCCCCACATTATATAGTTGAGTCATTGTACCTGTATCATAATTTTTTTGTAACTTAGGTTTTATTATTGTGTATAGTGTCGGATGCAGAAAATGATATTGCATAAATTATTGTTATAAATTCTATTGTACTAATAGGTTCGGGTTTATTTTGGAGTAGATTAAAATTTTACAGAGGAAAATAAGAGGTGCAAGAGAAGGATGTAGGGATGAGAGTGGAGAAGTACTATTTTTTTTTTTGGCTAATAGGAAAGGACAAATATTTGTCTATAAATGTCCTGAAATTAGTTTGAATTCCATTTCACTCTTTCCCCCATTTTTTTCCTTTTTATGTAAGGTCATTACAAGATATTTAAACACTCGCGCACACATTTATCTCCACTATGACTCTAATTCTCGTCCTTTTGTTACCAAGGGTGAAGGGTATCCAATTCTCCACCTCTTATAAGTAAAGAAAACCTAGACACAGTGAGAATGAAGGACCATAAGTCCACAAGTTATAATCAAAAAGAAGTTCCTTACCAATATTCATAGCAGGTGGAAGACTAAACTGAAGCATAAGCACAAAGTGGAACAGTGAATCTGATGGAAGCCAACCAAAGTTGCTAACTGCTTTGACCACACCAATGCCAATCATGGGAAGTATCAGGTACCGCACACAAAGTACTGCCATTATGGTCTTAGGTTTCACTGTCACATCTTGGAAGCCTGAGACCAATATATTTTATTAGCAGATATGTAGTTTCTCAAATTGGTTCTGTGTAGAGGTTTACGAGTAGCATTTGTTTTCAAGTTGACAAAGCATAAAAATCTGATCAAAGTGACATTTTCTTTTATAGGATAAAAAATGAAATGCTTCTTCTGAATGTGTCTTATGATGAGTAAAGCACTTTTGTACCTTGTGTGAGGTTGCCTCCAAGTATTAGGGTGATGCAAGGTATGGTTGCACTTCTGCATAATATTTCACAATTATGCAACGGCTTGGACAAACATATTTAACTTCTAAAAATCCTAGTTTCTGAATATAATCAAAACTCAGTAGAAAAAAACAAACCCAAGTAATTCCACAGAATCTTGGAGCACTCTAAGTGGAGCTTCATCGCCAATCATAAGACATTTAAGCCATGGAATTGTCCCGCAGAGAAACCCAAGAATCTGAAACAATGAAGAAATTTGCATGAAATTTCACTTGTTATAATTCATCTCTGTAAAAATTCAGAAATGACTTGATGCCATATATATGAAATAATTAGTTCTCTTCGAACCATGTCTATAGAAATACTTGATGCCATATATATGAAATAATCAGCTCTCTTCTAACCATTTCTATTTATCTTCTTATATATGTACTACTACATCATCATATTGTTAACTAGAGTGTTTAATCAAAATGACAGGTAAAGCTTGTGATGATTATTTTCTGGTAAGAGGAATTTCATATATACTTCAACTGGATGAGATTTGTAGAAAACTCACCGTACCAACTGTTGGAGGTGCCAAGATTTCCTGCACAATCTGGTACATAGCTCCTGTAAATTTATTCCAGAGCGACTCTTGCTTGTTTTCCTGACTTCTGGCTGATCCTTGGTACACAATCTATAAATGAAGTAAATATTTTAAAAAAAATACCAGGCTATTAATGAATGATTTTAAAACTCACAATGAAGTAAACTTACGGCATTGTTCTTTGTGTCCTCTTTGGCCGACTCCTGAACTTGTCCATTTAGAAGTTGGGTCTTCTCATTCGCTTCTAAATCTTTATTGGATGAC